>CM073508.1:1287500-2572500 GCA_037074495.1 Acacia confusa | reverse complement strand
AATATAATTTACTTGTCGGGTATTTGATGTTCATTTTTTTTTTTATTTTACTCTTATTTACTCCCTTTGGTCCTTTTTATAATAATTTAAAATTTAAATTACTTTGATCCTCTTTATAATAGTATGACAAGAGTTGTATGAACATTTAATGATGTTTTTTTTTTCATTTTTATCTCTCATTAATTATAGATATTGCAATAATTATAAGGTTGGAGGTATTTATATTTACTCTATTTCTCTCTCTTATTTGACCCTCACAAACAAGGGCATACTTGGTAAAAAAGAGAGAGAGACTCTATTTTAGATATATTTATATTTTTTTTCACTAATTTTAACTGTTTTTTAAACCGCGTAATTAAGTTATTAAGCTCTTATAAATACGATGAGAGAGGGTAACTGATCAGAAAGAGAGAGAGGAGAGAGGTGTGAGAACAATATGTAAATGTAAAGAGATATACTTTAATAAAGTAATTGAGCATAAATTTTATCTTAGTGCATTGTTTGGTACGTGGGAATGAGTTAGAAGTGATTTATCATGAGTGGTAGAATCATAAAATGACTAACCAACGAATTATGGTTAATCAATTAACCCTGATTCTGATTAACTAGATCATATATAATGTAAAGTTAGAGCTGGACAAACAACTAATCATAGTTGATATATTATAAGACAGTTTTAAACCACAAAATTCATGTTGTAATAATAACTTTGGCTTTATGATCACAAAATGGATACAGCTATATGTACTGCATACAACTTCCTATCCTTTAAGTTTAATATCTATAAACATAAATGATAATGTGTCCGTGCTCCTAGCTAACCAAGCAAACTAAAGAATGAAAGTTTACTTGGTTTGGAGGGAAAAGGCTGGTATCATGATCTTCAAGAATAACCCAATTAGTTTTAACGCCATGAAAACGTCCTTGGTAGAAAACAAGAGTCTTTTTGGTCCCAATAATATTGGTGACATGATCCTTGATGTTCCTGTCTTTACTGATGGCTTTCCGATAGCACTGAAGAAAAACCATTCTGGGTCGTTTGACCTCTTCAATAAAAACGCTGAAACAATAGCTGTTGAATAAGAAGAAGCAAGATCAAACATCACAGCATCATAATATAAGATTATTGAAGCATGGAAAATGTTAAAGACGATACTCTTGAAGTTGGTGGCTTTAAGAAAGCATAACTCAGCTCTCTTCAAAGAGGGCGATAAATAGATGAAATATCATGAATGAATGATTTGTGGCGTAATGAAATAATAACCTTAGAAGCTTCGTGGAAAGTAGGTGTATGTAACTGAGTGTGCAAGGGTAACATTAATATTAGTGGGGATCAATAACGTCATGCATGCGAAGAAAGATATATGCAGGAGGGCTTGTAGTGTTTGGACACGCAATGAAGTGGGGGTCGTTTGGCGACATTATATATAAAAGAGTGAATTGAATTTTTTTTTAATTAAAAGGAAGCAAAATAAAGTATTTAATCGTAGCATATGTTGAATATTATTATACTATATATCAATTTATAAATCATATAAATTAGTTTACAGAAAAATTATGAATATAAATACTTTAATTTAACTTATTTAGCTTCAATAATCACTATCAAACAAAATTCTAATTGCTCTTATGAATTAGGTACACAATTTCCCATATACAGCGAATTCAGTGATGACTCAAACACCTTCATAGTCAGGTGAGTTTGGAGGCTCGATGATTCAAACGCCTCCTGTCTCCTGATTCTTAAAATATTATTATATCCTGCTTTAATCATCAAATTCTAATATTGATGAAGTGGATTCAACTCTTGAGTAATAAGAATTTGATTTCAAATCATTCTTGTAGGGGTCTCTAAGTAAGGATATGATGAGCCAAAGTAATTAGAAATGGTTACAACATCAGATAATTATATGATTTGAGACATGAAGAAAGAGAAATTATTTATGTTAAAGGAAAAAGAATTGTGCTGTGTGTCTTTTGTGTGGGGTTTAGCCAGTGAATCAGAGCTCGTTGTACGCAAGAGAAGGGTTTGTATATGCGTATATATATAGCTAAGGGTAGTATAATTGACTAAGACATCGACCTTCACCCTAAAAAGAAAAAGGTTTGATTCCTGTTAGTCGATGTGAGAGCCTCATTGATAGGCAATCTGTAAGTATCTATGTAAGCATTCTTTGAGTCTGGACCCATGCCTTAACTCAACGTTCACCCTAAAATGGAAGAGGTTTGATTCCTGCTGATCAATGTGAAGGCCTCATAAAAGTTTTATGTGTATAAAAAAAAAAAAAAAAGGTTGGCTTGCTATAAGTCGGGAGTTGGGATCCACTCCTTATTAGATTAAATTATTAGGTCTGCAGCAAATTTTTGAAATGAGTTATGGAAGAAAAAAATCTGTTGATAAATGAATTCCAATTTGTTTACTATTATTTATCAAATCTTGCCTCAAAGAAATTGATCCTCGTAAATAAACGTGACATTGTGTCATTTACATAGTGTCCTCTTTGTAAATTTTGCCATTACAAGCTCAAAATAAATATCTCATTCGTTTATTTAACTCGTAACATATTTCAGGCCTATGAAAAAACTTTTAACATATGTATATCATGTTATTTTGCTAAAGAAAGCATATTTTATGTTATAGTATATAATTAATAAAAAATAATATAGAATTAATCTACGAATTTTATTTGGACAACCATTTTTTTGCAAACAAAAAGATAGAAAAAGAGAGTTAATTTTATTGTTAAAAATATTTTTTTAAGGAAAAAAAGCTATATATGGTCTAATTAAATAGGGCTGGTAAGTTATAGTATTAAGTTTTGAATGTGAATTGAACAATATATGGAAAAGTAGAATAAGTGGCCCAGAAAGATAGTGGTGCTTGACTTGACATGGTCTGTCAGCTCTTAAAATAAATATTTTTGTAATTTATAAAATAAAATTTATCTCACACGCCTATTTAGTTGGCATAATGTAAAAATCATTTAAAATTATAAGCTGATAAACAAGCATTTGATAATCAATTATAGTGGTTCATGAACCAGTGAAATGAGATAAGTCAGGGAGGGAACAAATCATAGTGGGGAACATAACAAACCATAATAAAGAGCCTCAGAAAAGAAAGTGGGGTCAATACTTTGAAAGCTAAGCCTAAAACTCTGAAACTTGGGGAGAAAGTTTTGTTGTTTGATTCATTAATATTTAGAATCACAAAATCCAAACAGCCAAAATGCCCCAAGTTGGGCAGTAATTAATTATTCTGGTCATTTATTTGTTTGAATATACATATACATACATACATATATATATATATATAGAGTGAGAGAGAGAGAGAGAGAGAGACCTATGTTTTGAGTTGGGTTAGATTTTGCTTGGTTTGCATTTGGTTTTACCAGGCTTGTTTTTTAGGTTTTGCACGTTTGGTTTAGTTATGTTTTCTGCATGTTGGGCTTCTATGATTTCTTTATGTCATAATTATTGTATGTAAGGAGGTTCAATGTTTTCCAACAAGCCCTTGGCGTTTAAACATGATGTCTCAAATTTAAGTACGATCCGAACGTTAAAAAACATTTTTGAGAGACTAACTCCTATTGGAGTCAACAATCTAATCAAATAGCTAGCCAGCCGCATAAAAAAGGTAGTCTAATGTTTTTATATACTTCATAATATATCATAAAATATAATATCTAGTTATTCAATTTAGAGAGATTAAAAAAATTATATAAATTACTTAATTTTAATTATAGTACATATGACTTGATTTCCCTATAATACTTTTACACTCCCTCTAGTCATTAGTATAAAATACCAACTCGAAAAACTTTCAGAGCAGTATTGCTCCTAAGCATATACTTCCAAGGTTGATTTTTTATTTAACCCTAAAAATTAAGATGAGATATTATTATTTCACATTTATTTATCTGACAAATGACAACTTGTGTGAATTAAACCCTGGAAAAAGCTGGAATAAAATAAATTTAAAATTGTAAGTTAACTTTTTATGGGAGGAGAGAATAGATAAAACTAGACAAATTATCCCATGCGATAGAAAGGCCCTATAATTAATAATAATAGCTTTATTAATATAGATTTAATTATTAGCTCTAATATAAAATTTAAGAAAATTCCATTTAAATACTACTTGAATTTGCAAAATCCCGAGAAACCTACCGAATTTGTTAAAAGACTGAGAAGGTAAGAGGGCCAATGAGAGATATGCAAATTCGAGTGAAATTACTTTTTTACACTTAGTTCTTAAATAAATTAAAAAAAAAAAGAAATATGACCCTCGCCCAAAGGGCCATTGTGGCTAGTAGCCTAAGATCTAGCCAAGGTTTTTTTTTTTGTGAGGTTGAATCTTCTTTTGAAAAAAAAAAAAATTGAATGAAAGTAAAGAAGGTGGGGTTTGAACTCACCCTACCTTCATGGGGGCCAAGTGGCCTAACTATTGGGCCACTTGGTTCTTTTAATATATATATATATATATATATATATATATATATATATACATACATTAACAAATATTTGGTTCTTATTTACGTAGAATTTGAAAAAAAATTTGATGAAAACACTGGGCCTAATTGCAGGGTCGCCCCAGCCCTGCAGGGTTAGCCCTTCAAGGACCAGAGCCTGGAAGAAGAAAAACACCTGTTTTTTTAAGCCCGGCCCGAGGCACAAGAACTAGGGCTAGCCCTCCAAGGCCCAAAAATTTGTAATGAGAATAACAAATTCATTAATTAGATTTACAAGTTCAATAATGGTAATTATTAATTCGTTAATGGTATATACAATTTTCGTAATGGTAGTTACTAATGTTTTCGTCAAGTTTTTCACAAGTGTCTCTCATAAGATAACAAATAAGGGTTAATGATAACAAAACTTGTAATGAGAATTATCAATTCATTAATATTATTTACAAGTTCCATAATGGTAATTATCAGTGTTTTCGTTAGGGTTTTTTCTAAACTCTGCGTAAATAAGAACTATTATTTGTTAATACATCTATATATTAAAAAAATCAAGTGGCCCAATGGTTAGGCCACTTGGCCTCTATAAATGTAGGGTGGGTTTGAACCCAACATTTTTCATTTTCATTCAATCTTTTTTCAAAGAAAAAAAAAGATTCAACCCCACAAAAAAAAAAGAAAAAAAAAAAACTCTTGTCGAATCTTAAGCTGCTAGCCACAGTAGCCCTCCAGCAAGGGTCATATTTATTTTGTAAAAAATTTATTTAAAAACTAAGGGTAAAAAAATAAATTCACCTAAATTTGCATATTCTTCATTGGCCCTCCTGCCTTCTCAGTTTTTTAATAAATTCAATGGACTTCTTAGGGTTTTACAACTTCAAATGATATTTAAATAGAATTTTCCCATAAAATTTTGATCATAAAATTAATCTAAAACGTGCATACATCCTGTTGACGCGAATCTATGTAGAATAAAACATATTGATAGTTAATTGAATATAACTTTCTATAGGTTTTATAACGGCAGAAATAATCATATATTCATAAATATTTGGTGTAAACAACTAGCTACACGCCTACATTTGGGATATACAATAATCAATGAAAGATTTGAAACATCTTGAATATTATCTTTTGAATTTAATTTAGATAATTTTCATCCTATTATTTTTATATTTAAACTCCTACTTTTTAGGGATTGATTAGGTGAAAATGCTTATAGATAGAGTAGGAAAATTAGGCTATGCTTGCCGGATTGACTTATTTAAGCCCTGTCAAGTTAAGGGCGGAACTTATAAATTAGAATCTTTAAAGAAAGTTGGACCTAAAAAGGCCAACCCTATAAAATCGAGAACTTATAAGAGCCAGCCCATTAAGCCTGTTATTTTTTTTTTCTAACTTGTAAATTGAATTCACATATGATGGTAATGTGTTAATTTATATGTGTTTTGTATTTGTTATAAATTTATTTATCAATCAAATAACACATATATAATAATTATACTCTAATTTTATGCTTTAGTTTATTATTTATTGAAGATAAAGATTATGGATATATTCATAATACAAGAGATTTTTTTTTTGATAATTTACCTATAAAGTAAAGCCTACTACTTAAAGTGAAGCACTATCAAATGTTTTTAAAATTGATGATAATGACGAAGAAGATGAAACTGATAATCATCACATGTTGTTTAGAAGTTAGCTTCTTTTGCTTTGTGTGAGTTATTTTTAAACAATAATTTACTTTTAATTATTAGTTACACGGCGTTTGTTTTTTGCATCATCTTTGTTGTTTAGACCTTATGTTGACAACATTTATATGTTAAATTATGACTTTAATTGTTGTAATTTACTAATTATATTTCATTAGAAAAAAATGCAAAATGAATAGTCAAAATGGCTTCTAATCAAGGCTAGTATGCTCACAAGCCAAGCATTTAGGAACGTATGATTTTCTAAACACCAGCCTAAAAGGGCTGGCCTTTTTAAGTCTTGATCTTCAAAGGTCAATCCTTTATGGTCGGCCCGGCCTTGTTTCCTTGATCTATTCATAGAGATGAAGTATGAGAAATTTGAGATTAAGAATATGTTTGATTTGAGAGGAGGGGTAGAAGAAGAGGAGGAGGTTTAAAGTTAGAGACTAATAATTAAAATTTTTAAATCTCTCCTCCCTCCTTTCCCATAAACTGAACATACTATCAAGAAGGTAAAAACATTTTACCTACGGTCTGAAATCTTGACAATATAGTTAAATTTTATATTTCCTTTCTCACCATCCAATGGGTTTTGAATTTTAAGAATCTAAAATCTGCCCCCCCCAAAAAAAATAAAGAATCCCAAGATATTCAAAATCTTAAACTTGGTGAGCAAGTTGTCCGCTTTTCCGTCCTCTTTTTAAGCAATCTAGAATCTTCAGTGACGTGTATTCTGGATAGAATATGCAATTTTCTTTACCAGCCACAAAAGTTTAAAACTTAGGGAGCAAGTTTGCAACACACACACGTACACTCTCTCTATGCTATAAAGAAGAAAAGGTGATTGAGACTGGGAACTGAATGGAAAAAGAGAGGGAAGCACGGGTTCAATTAGGGTGAGATCGTGCCAAATTTAATATAGATTTAATTTTTTTACCTTTTTTTAAAAATTATGTTAATAGGTGCATAATTTAAGATAATATAATATTTTAACTTTCAGGTTTTTTTAAAAAATTATTTTATATTAAAATTATTTGAACTATTGAAACAATATTTGAATAATGTAAATACTAAATGCATTATAACAATAACTCAATATGCACAGAAACTGATTGATTACATGAAGGAGTGCAGTGGAATCGAGCATATGGCCTTTCACTCCCAAAATATTTCCTCCTCTTTTATTATTTGACGAGGTTTGGGGGGTCCGTTTCTTTATTGCGTGTCCAAACGTCACAGCATAATCTTTCGTGGCATTCATAATTTATATAGCTTCGTGCAAGGCAAAAAAAAAAAAAAACCCAAAAAAATTCTGTATAAGTTTTTCTATTAGAAGTCTGATTAGAATATTCGGATAGATTTTAAATGTGAATTTATTTTATTAATAAATATAAAAGATTATATTAACAAGTCATAAAGTAACATCAATAAATTTATATATGTTGACTCAAATAACTCTCATTGTTAACTGTATTCAACTATATTGATAAATCAGGGAGCAACTACTGACTCATTTATGTTAACTGAAACATGTTATGTTCACAAGTCTATTTTACTATATTGAAAAGCCATAAAGTAACTATTGACAAACTCATCTATGTTAAATAAATAATTTAATAATGACTCGACTCGTTTTTATAAGTTAAAAACAATAAACTTAGAGATTTAACTTGCCAATTTGACTATAATCACTATCTAAACATGAGTTTTGAATTTCAATTAAAATGATAAAATTGAATTCATTATAATATATTGTAAAACTCAACACAACTACAATTTTTAAACAAGAGAGACAAGATAACATGTTTATTACAGTAATAAAAATAATCCTAAAAATTCATCATGGTTGCACCAATACTCTTAGACTAGTTTCTTCTTTATCAGATGACTCATATAAAACGAATAAAGTCATTAAACTAAGGAGAGGAGAATATTCAACAATATCCATGACATTTAGTTTATATGTAAACATGGATGTAAAACTTAAAAGGTACAGTGAAGTGACTAATTTTAAAAACAGTTTATTAAATTGATTTAGATTATAATATGGGAAAAAATTTTCTCATGTTATACAAAAACCATTTTCTCATGTCACACATCTATGAAATGGTCGGACCCACATATACATATATTTAATATGTGTATATGTGGGTCCTACCATTTCATATGTGTGTATGAAACTTTTTTTTTTCATATGACATGAGAAAACCAAAGCCTTTATAATATATATAATTATACGTAATAGTATACTGTAGGCTAAAAAAATAAGGAAATATTGCATTAAGGTCCTAAATTAGAAAAAAGTAATATTAATTAAAAGGCTATTTAAAATCTCCAATTTATTAGCAAGTCCCCAGTGCATGCATCAATAATTTGAAATCTCCATGGCCTAAATAATTAACCAGCGTGACGTGAATTTTCCGAGGCTAACTGTGATGATTCTGTATTTGTCCTGATATTTGCATCAATAATATTATTAAATTTTATTTCCCGATCCCTCCACTCATTGAAGGGACCATATTCACTTGTTTTAGTTACATAAGGGGGATATTTTTGTATTTTCCTGTTGTTGATAAAAATCAAGTGAATCCCAATCTGAGCGGAACTAGATTCCCTATTATGCATCTGAGGGTCGTTTACAATTTTGCAGTGTAAATTTATATATTATCAAAAAAAAAGTGACATTACAAAAAAAAAAAGTGACATTGTCATTTGGTATATTACCAAAAAAAAGAGTGACATTACCAAAAATAAAATAAAATTCAGTGTCATTTCTGCAAAGTCCCTCCGATGGATCGGAGGCAATTCAGTTCCAATCTGAGCTTACTGACCTGATGATTTTCTGATTTGGAGGCTCACGGTTCACATATTTTGGTTCCAACTTCCATGTGCAGTTTGTATCAAAAAACAAAAAACAAAAACTTCCATGCGCAGCTTCATAATTATATTTGACTTACTTCAAATGAAGACAAATCATAGTTGTAAACCCCTACCATTATTCTGTGTATAAGTTCGTTTTAATAAACAAAATTGATCATATTTATAAGTTCAGTTGCATGTAAAAAAATGAGATTTTATATTTTACCTATACTAATTGTACATGTAAAAATAAAGAGCGAAGAAGGAGTTGAGAGACGCCCAATTATAAATAAGGGTAAAGTTGAAAATTTACATTCATAATCATCAAGATAACTATCTCTCCTTGATATATGAGATTTAGTCAAAATGAACTTATAAATAGAACCAGAGGTACTCTCCTTATTATAAGGCACCAACTAATAAATATTTTTAGTCCTTTTGTTAAGGCACTTGCAAGTTTTCAAGGTGCAATTAATTCATTTTTTCATGTTTACCCATATTTAATAAATGTAGTGTGAGAGAGTACTATATTTGAGTTTAGGGTAGTTAGTAAGGGTAATATTAGAAATCACTTGAATTTTATGACAATTTTAATGTCTTTAACTAGTCTGTGAGAATTAGTAGTTGGTGCCTTATAATAAGGATCAAAGGAAATACCACTCTGGTCGTATTTATAAGTCTCTTTTGACCAAAAAATTTGGTCCTATTTATAAATCCTCTTTCAAGTAATTAATGAAATTGTGACAATTTTGCCCACATAAATTGTACTAATTGAAATAAAGAGAAGAAAAAGTTGAAAGATACTCATTCATAAATGAGGGTAAAATTTAAAATTTACTTCATAATCATTGAGCTAACTACATTTTTTTTTGTATGTGTGATTTAGTTATTAGAGACTTACAAATAAGACCTATCTGGGAAGTTCAATTTTTCTTTATTTTTTATTAAAAAAGTTAAATAAATTATTTAAGTAAATGATAACTTCTCAATTAAGTTCCTACATCCTCACATTACAAATAGGAGGGGCCGCTAAATTAAGCTCCACTGCACTCTTCTTCACTGAAACTCTCTCTCTCTCTCTACAAGCTTCAGCTCCGTGAAATTCTCTCCTTTGCCTTTCGTGAGCTTGTTGTATACTTTAACAAACAATGGCGAACGTTGGTCTTGTCCCGGAACCATTACCTGCGGCGTTTGGATTCCGTCCAACGGATCAAGAGCTCGTGAATCACTACCTGACCAAGAAATTAAACGGCGAAGATTCCGTTCTCGAGATTATCCCTGTGATTGACGTTTGTAAGCACGAGCCCTGGGATATACCAGGTACTAACCCTTGTTCTAAAATAGGAAATATGTGTTTTCATTTGAACGTTTCTTGCTTGAATAATCTTATGCAATGACGTTTGATTTTGATTTTGCTTTTCTTCTCTTCGTCCACTTGTGTTGTTATAGCGATGATCGAGTCGGACGACCCAGAATGGTTCTTCTTCAGTCCTCGCGATTACAAGTACTGTAACATTACTCGGTGTAACAGGGCAACAATGCGTGGCTACTGGAAAGCCACTGGCAGAGACAGGAAAATCAAGGCTCGAGGTTCCAACGAGATCATTGGAACCAAGAAGACTCTGGTTTTCTATACAGGTCGTGCTCCTCGTGCCGTCAGGACTAACTGGCTCATTCATGAATATCACGCCGAAGCATTTCCTGCTGACCAGGTAGGCTTTATAGTCTTTATCTTCATACTGGAGCGAAACTCTTACTTATATGTGTTTAGATATAGTTATCATATTCATAAGGATCGGTGGTGATCTGGAGCGTTTTGATTGAAATGCTTCTCGGCATCATCAACGCTTCCTTGATTTTGGAAGTTGAGGGTTTCAAAATTTTCTTAGAAATATGATTCGTTCTGGGGGTTGTTACGAGACTTACGACTTTAGATACTGGAAAACCATGAGAATTTGTTGTGTTGCGCTCTTTTTTTTGGCTCAAATTTCTTACATCACAGTATTTGATTAGAAATATTTATCATTGATTGCGTGATAAAACAGTCAATACTACATAACGTGGTTGGATTTGATGTTTCTATCTAACCGAATTGATGATATTGGTGTAAGTGTGACACGGTATTCTTTACAGTTCTTGTTGTGATTGAAATGTTCAGGCATCAAATTTCCTGACTTTGAAGGATGAGCTTGGTTTGTCTTGGCTTTACTGTGCTCTGTTTCTGAGAAATGAATGTCTGATTTTTCTTCCCAATTTTGCAGAGGACCTTTGTTCTTTGCAAGTTAATGAATAAGCACGAGAAAGCAGAAGGGAGAACCGGTGATGAGTGGGAGCCAAGTAACTTTATGCCTTCTGACTATGTAAGTGTACCAAGTAAGGGTAGAATTTCAGATGTAAGCAAAAGAATTCTTGGACTCGTTGAGAGCTAGCACTTTAATTATGCTTTAGTGCGCTAAACATGCTGACAACCGACAATTGGCTGCTATGTGTTTTAGGAACTCTTGTCCCGAAAACTATCTGGAATCAATGTTAAGGACACCAGGTGAGATGAGCTTGCTCCCTTTTTCTCCGATTGTGATTTAAGGAAATGACGACAGCATTGTAAACGCGCCTCTGGAGTTTACTGAAGAGGAAGACAATATTGTGAATTCAATCTTGGTTGATGATGAAGACAAGTTGTACTTGATAGCTTCTGTTCATTATAAATTGGGAGGTGGTTTGTTTATGGGGTTTAAATTTCTTATCTTGCATGAGATGAGAAGAAGAAGGTTACTACATAGAAATATATGAAAAATATATGAAATGGTGGGACTTACATACACATATATAAATTAATTATATATATGTGGGTCTCATTATTTCATGTGTGTAACATGAGAAAACACTTCTCCTACAACATGAGAAGTGTTTTCCCTTTCTTTATTCTAGCTTATATGTTGTGTGTTGTTTGTTTTTGGATGTAATGGTTGTTTCTGTCTTTTTAAGTCTGCATGTTATTCCTTTATGTGGATTTTCTCTCTGTAATTGTCACTTACTTGATGTTTATTAATACAAGTTCCTATTGTCCCAAAAAAAAATATCCATTATAAATTTAAATGATTAAATTCAATTCATTATAATATGTCCAATTTAAATTTAAATTCAACTTTTCAATAATATAGACAAGCTAACGTATTTATTATAGTAATAAAAATAATCCAAAGAATTCATTATGGTTGCACCGATACTTTTAGACTAGTTTCTTCTTTATCGGATGACTCATAAAATAAAGAGTCATGAAACTAAGGAGGATATTCAATAATATCCTTGACATTTTTTTTTTTGGTAATAAAATTTTTTGAAGAGATTCGATATCAGTCTCTCACCAAGGCTAGGGCATGGCCCCGGGCTCTATGAGCACTTACTGGGACTTACGAGATTGCCTACCAAAGGAGTCTCAACGACGACTGAGGGGATCGAACCTACGACTCAAGGTCTAGTCCTAGATCCTTGACATTTAATTTATATGTGAACGATAGATGTGAAACTTATGGTTACAGTGAAGTGACTAATTTTAAAAATAATTTATTAAATTGATTTAGATTATAATATATATAATTATATGTAATAGTATACTGTGGGCTAAAAAACTAATGGAAAATTGCATTAAGGTCCTATATTAGGAAAAATATTCTTAAAAGACTATTTGAAATCTTCAATTTGTTAATGAGTACTGTGGAACTTCTGGGTAATACAATTTAAAAGACCCAAATACCCTTAATATTAGTTTTCTCGCCTATGAATGAATATCCATGCACTTGTCAATAATTTTTTCCGCATTGACAAGTTAATGTATTTGTGTTGACAGGTGAACCAGCTGACATTAAAAAATGGTCGGTCTAAACTCATGAGCCAGACATTAAAAAATAGATGATTTTCTAAAATGGCCGGTATTTTTAGGCCCTACCTTTTTAAAGACTAGTTTTGTAAGACCCGACGACCAGGTCTATGCATAGAGATGGAATATGAGAAATTTAAGATTAAGGAAGTGGGGCAATGAAAACATTTTACCTACATTCAGAAATCTTGAGAATATAGTTAAATTTTATATTACCTTTATCACCATCAAGCATGGATTTTGAATTTCAAGAATCCCAAATCTGCCCCCCAAAAAAATCTAAAATCCCAAGATATTCAAAATTTTAAACTTGGCGAGTAAGTTATCCGCTTTTCCGTCCTCTTTTCAACCAATCTAGAATCTTCAGTGACCTGTGTTTTGGATAGAATATGCAATTTTCTTTACAAGCCACAAAAAATTAAAACTTGGTGATCAAGTTTGCAATACATATATATGATATATTAACAACTTTGTACTATGCTACATATAAAAAAAGGTGATTGAGACAACTTAGGTAGTTTGACACATGGATCCTAGCTAGGCTGCTACGTGGCTGCAGAAAAGAGGAGAGAAGGGAAGCATGGATTCAATTTGGGTGAGAGTGTCCAAACTCAATCTAGATCATTTATATTTAGTTTTTTTTTAACCTTTTTTCTAAATTATGTTAATAATTTCATAATTTAAAATAATATAATATTTTGATTTTGATTTTTTTTTATAAAAAATTAATTTATATTAAAATTATTTAAACTATTGAAACCAGATTTAAATGATGTAAACACTAAATACCATCACAACAATAACTCAATAAGCACAGAAACTGATTGATTCCATGAAGGAGTGGAGTGGAATTGAGCATCTGGCCAAAAATCTTGGAAGCACTGCCAAAAGATTCTCTCCTCTTTTATTATTTGACGCGGTTTGGTGGGTCCGGTTCTTTATTACGTGTCCAAACGTTACAGACTTACAGCATAATCTTTCGGGGCATTCATTGTGGATATAGCCTCGTGTCAGGGTAAAAAAAAAAAAAAGAAGAAAAAATTGTCAAAAAAATTTTCGTGTAAATTTTTCTATTAAAAGTTTCAGCGTAAAATCTTTGGTAAAAAAAAGTCTCTGTGTTTGAGATAGATTCTAAATATAAATTTTCCTTATTGATAAATATAAGTACCTATATATTGATAAGTTATGGAGTAAGCATTAATAAATTCATACGTACTAATTAAAAAAACTCCCTTTGAAACTTTATACGATTATATTGATAAGTAATATAGTAATTATTAATAAATTCATTTATGTTAACTATCTTTTCATAAGTTTATGTCTTTATATTGACAAGTCATATAATGATAACTAATAAGTTCACCTATATTAACTAAAGAAATTCTGGTAATAAGTGTATATAATTATATTATAAAGTTATAAAATAGTTATTGACAAATTTATCTATATCACTTAAGTTTTTAAAGCCTTTTTTAATAGAGGCTCTATATTGTGATTTTTTAAAAATATTTTTTCTCTAGTCGTTGAGACCCGCCTGAGATTTTCCCTTATTTATTCTCGTTCTGAAAAACTTTAATAAAATTTTTTACCTTCTACAGAATATAAATTTTCTTACATAATTATTTTTTATAATATTTTTCGGATCAAATTGCTTCATTTTTAATATATTAATGGCAAAATTGTACTACCACTTTAGAGTGCTTGATGGTCCTTAAGGGATAGTTCAATATGCTAACCTCACTTTTAACTAAATGAAAAGAGCACTTATTTATAACCCAAAATAATTCAGTATTTGTTTAAGTTAGTGTTAAAAAACATGTCCACAAAATTTGATACCAAATTTTTATCACAAACTTATCAAAACAATTTTTACCATTCAAATACACACTTAGAGTCAAATCTTTTAACCTGTGAAACTCCTTTTTAATTACGTTGTATCTTAGTTACATTTAAGTATCTGTTTGGAAGTTTTCCAAAATCTAGGTTTTATATAAATTAAGATAAAACTCTCTTTACATATTTACCTTATACTACACAAAATTTAAGTTTTAGAAGGTTTCCAAAAATTATCTAAATATCTTTTGCATATAGATTTAGATAAATTGCACATATAGGTGGGTGGGAAGGAGTTGCTTGGGCTCAAAAGGTAAAGTCGTTGGACAATAATTAATTATGAATGTAATATGCTCCTACTTTTTAATTCTTTTTTATTTTAATTTTCACGGTCTATTTATAACTTCTTTGACAAGTGAGTCTTAGCCATAAGCTTCCCCTTTGATAATCTCAGTTTCCTCACCTCCAAATAGCCACTGGCGACCACTCTCTGACTTTCCTGAACCATCGTCTCCTTCAAATTCATGGCTTCCCCTTTACGACGCCTATGTTATTATGGCTGAGACAACCATGGCTCCGGCGGAGAGGCCTATGCGTGTTGGGTGGAGGTTTCATCCGACCGACCAAGAGCTCGTTAGTTACTTCCTCCGCCACAAATTGAAGGCTGACGATCTGACCATTGACGACACCATCCCTGAGATTAACGTCTGCAAGGGTGAACCCCGGGATTTATTAGGTATTTTCATTAAATTTGTTCTTTCTCATTTCTTATACTGCATCAGTCTTTTGCCATGGCGTCTGATTTTGCTTTCTTGTTGTTATTCTTTAGATTGGGCCACTACCGCTTCATCAACCAAGTTTGATGAATCACAGTGCTTTTTCTTCAGTCCTCGCGACTATAAGTACTCTAACAGTAATAGATGGAACAGAACAACCCCGCGTGGTTTCTGGAAAGTCACCTGTAGAGACCGTAAAATCACATGTAAAGACACCAACAAAGTCATTGGAACAAAGAAGACTCTAGTTTATTATAAAGGACGTGTAACTCATGGAATCAAAACTAACTGGATTATTCATGAATTCCATGATTTCCAATTATCTCAAGACCAGGTAAACACTGCGTTGAACTTTGTCTTTATTTAATGACAGGATAGTAAAAGATTATGAAATTTGTCTACAGTTATTCTTTAGAATTGGAGAGTGCATGTGCTTTTTTCCATCTTGTGTTTATAACGCCTGAGTTATTTCATCAGAGTTTTGTGGTATTGAAAATGGTCATAAAACTATGGTCAGCGTAGGGACAATTTCTCTCACCCCCACTTTGATTTCGATAATGTCATTGGTTATTTTAATCTTTTTATGTCTCAATTTTGAGAGAAATAATTGTTTGGTAATTAATGTTCATTATTGGTGAATGGTCATCTCTGATAAATAACTAACCTGATGTAATTTTTTTTTTCAATCAAACTGATGTATATTATCATTTCTAATTTTATGCTGCAATTCTCACATATGAATTCTCTTATTATATTTTTGATTGTTGCAGAGGACTCATGTTCTTTGTTGGTTAAGGGAGAATAAGAAGAAGAAAACAACAGAAAAAATTCATCAACTAGTTGATGATGAAAAGCGGACATTTAACCATATAATATGTGAATATGAAAATCAAACAAATATATGTACGAATTCAGAAGTAAGTAAAAGAATTCTTTAGACAGTTCACATGTTATTTTTGAAACTGTGGAATGGCTGAGGAGCTAATATTTTGATATTTAACTTGTATGTTTTTCAGGAACAAAATGGAACAAGTATATGTACAAATTCAGAAGTAAAAGAATTCTTTAAACAGTCTACTCGTTATTTTTGAAACTGTGGAATGGCTGGAGAACTAATATTTTGATATTTAACTTGTATGTTTTTCAGGAACAAAATGGAACAAGTATATGTACAAATTCAGAAGTAAGTTTCTTTAAACAGTTTACACATTATTTTTGAAACTGTGGAATGGCTGGAGAGCAAATATTTTGATATTTAACTGGTATGTTTTTCAGGAACAAAATCGTACAAATATATGTATGAATTCAGAAGTAAGTAAAAGAATTCTTTAAACAGTTGACACATTATTTTTGAAACGAATGGCTGGAGAACTAATATTTTGATATTTGACATGTATGTTTTTCAGGAACAGAGTTCAATGATTCAAGTATCTTCCCAATTAGAAAAAGACTCAATGTATCAAATATCTTCCCAGTCAAATGGAATTAACCCAATAGAACAAATATATTCTCAATCATATGAAGCCCTTGGTTCAATGATTGAATCACCCTTCCGATTAGATGAAGAATTAGCTTCAATTATTCACACACCACTACCTGAATCAAATTTTCCTGTACCAGTGGACTTAGTGATTCAAACACCTTTGAAATCAGATGAAAAATCAGCCTTAATTATTCATACACCACCATCTAAATCAAATTTTACTATTGCTTCTGAGTATGCAAATCTGGCAAATGTTTGTCCGATTCCAGAAGTAAGTAGACATTGTCTTGAGCTCCTGATAAATATATTGTTATCACACACACACACACAATACTAGCTTAAGATGTGAGACATAAATGAGAACTAATTAATAATATTTTATTGATATATATTTTAGGTACATTGTCTCACACATATGGAGGATTCAATGATGACTCAAACAACTTCGCAGTCAACCATGGAGGAGTCAGAAAATTTTGATATCAGATCATTCTTCTGCTCGTCTCCAAGCAGGGATGATGAGTAAGAGTATAATTAGAAATCACATAAGAAAGATAAATTATTTAATTAAAGGAAAATGAATTAAGTTATTTATCCTTAACTACTAGAACTGTTAAAACAAGAGTGTAATTAGAAATCACATGAAGAAAGATATATTATTTATATTAAAGGAAAAAGAATGAAGTTATTTATCCTTACCTACTAGAACTGTCAAATATGTTTCCCATTATCCTTTTAATAAAAGCCATGATATATCCTGAAACTTCACCAGCTGTAGTAAAAACCAACCTAAAAAACCTTTTATCAGCATGAACCCATACAAACCATATATTCTTCGTCTTCTATGGAAGAAATAATCTGAATTACCAAAGTCCATGAGGGATGCGGTAAAGCATTATTTTGGATTTGAACCCTGTAAACAGTATTTATAAGGTGACATTCAACTATTGCAAAAGTAACTCCAGAAAAATTCTATCCTCTAATAAACTTCATAAGGCTAGGAGTCACTAAAAAACTTTTAGAAGATAACCCAGAGATTAAGGAAGATATAGAAAATGATAAAGATTTCCAGTGTAAGGTGTCAACTATTATAGTCCAGGATTATAATGTAATATAACCAGAAATGAATGAATAGAACTATAACATCAGAAGAAGAAGACATCAGGAGGAGCCCAGTGGATTCACTTTATGGTCCCAACAACTTGCATATATTCAGTAGGAAGAATGAGAAGAAGACAGACAAGATTATTTCTCCAATGATATGATGTAATGAATATGAATAAGATGGACAATCTAGACACTGTCAAAAGGAAGATATGTACAGTACTATCAGACTATACCGCACATAAGTGTAATTACTGTGAAGAAAAAAAAAAAGTAGAAAAATATCCAGTGATGGATATGACTATCTTGCAATAAAAGACAGAAAGACAGGTGGTGCCAGCTGTTTTGGAGGCCTGTGCCAACGAAGAAGAAGAAGTGGAAAGACTAGCAAAAGAAGGTGGCAGAAACAGAAAAGATTCCAAGATAGAAATTAACCAAGCTCTGTAAAAGTAATCACGGGAGAGTCTGTGAAATAATCAGAGTTGGAAATGCCGGCTCTATATAAAGTCTTGTAAAGCGTAAACCTTTTAAAGGGCATCAATAGATGAACCAATACTCTCTGGAAACCCACCGTTGTTCTGTAATGGTCTGAAAGGGAAAGGTTTAAGCTCCAAAAACGGAAGTTCTGTAACAGTATCTTTGTATGAAAGAAGATAGAGATCCTTCTACTCTATCCTGGATCATTAATCCACCGAATATAAATAGTAGATAATATAATATAACATAAGCATCAGCAAGTATAGCTACGAGTAGAGAAGGAGAACCAGAAGCGAATAATTTATGTCATAAGGAATCATTAAGATCGTCTAACATACAATTTGAAACAATATTTAACAAACCCAATAATTTGGGATTTGTACCACCAGCTGTAGACCTGGAAGCGTGGCAGCATAGGGAACTTCCCAGGGGGTTACCCATCCTGAGACTTTCCCCAGCTGAGCATGCTTAACTGGGAGGAACACTAACCACCGTGTTAAAAGCTTAAGCTGATAGCAGAGTCACACCCCATATTATATATTCCCCAGAAACCCTCCTCACCCCATATTCTCATCCTGCTCGATGTAAGACTCGTCACGGTGAGACCGTGACAAGCTCCCCCACCCATCCTGGTGATGCCCTCATCACCCAGTAAGGGTCCCCATCCACGGGGAAGGCGGCCCACCCCCACCACACAAGGGGACCTACCACGGGGCCCACCCCCTACCACACGAGAGGGGCCCACCACAGCAGGACGAGCGTGAAGTTGGCTCTGATACCACTTGTCACGCCCGGAAGTGCGGCAGCATAGGGAACTTCCCAGGGGGTCACCCATCCTGAGATTTTCCCCAGCTGAGCACGCTTAACTGGGAGGAGCACTAACCACCGTGCTAAAAGCTTAAACTGATAGCAGAGGCGCACCCCATATTATATATTCCCCAGAAACCCTCCCCATCCTACCCGATGTAGGACTCATCACGGTGAGACTGTGACATAGCGCCTTAATAGCGTAATGACATGGGAGCTTGGC
Organism: Acacia confusa; assembly: GCA_037074495.1. Taxonomy (NCBI): domain Eukaryota; kingdom Viridiplantae; phylum Streptophyta; class Magnoliopsida; order Fabales; family Fabaceae; genus Acacia; species Acacia confusa. Next base: position 2,552,898 of record CM073508.1, on the reverse strand, counting down.
TCTCTTCCCCCATGTTCAGGGTTTGAACCCTGCCCCCTTCCCTACTATGTGTGTGTGTATATATATAAGAATAATATAGCTAGATAGATATCTAAATCAGGAATATAGCTAGACTTGGATTATAATTTAGATAATGAAAAAATATTAGAAGAATGGACAAAATTCCAATTAATGGCATTAATATGTAGAAATATTAAAACTAATATTGCCAGTATATTAATAGAAGCAAGTTTAGTAGAAAATGTATAAAACTGGTGGAAGGGTAAAACTCATGAATTTAGAGGACAAGCCAGAACAATAGTAAGATAATATCATTATAGAAAAGAATTTTATGCATTGTTAATAAGACCATATGAACAATTATTAAGAAATGAATTCATACAAAGAAGTGTAGGAGCTAATGAAACGAGGAAAATAGGGAAGACTATAAAAAAATTATATTAAATAGAAATATGTTTGCTAGATTCTTAATATTTGAACCAGTATATTTGTGAATATAAAAAAAAAATATTATGAAGCAAGATTACAAAATTATGAAACACAGATTTTAAATGGAATTATTATATAGAAAATTATCAAAATTAATATCAGAAACAATAATAGAAGATTATAATAAAGCATTTGGAGAAAGAAATGATTTAATATCATTTTTAGATACTATGCAAAGAAGTCTAAGAAAATATTTATCTGATAAAAATGTAACCAACTATAGAGAAATATAAAATATTATAAAAGTAATATTAAAATGTGGACTACACACACATGTGTGTGTGCGCGCATATATTTCTGTGTGTGTGTGCGCGTGCCTAAATTCTAAAACTTAAGGTAATAAGTTTTGCAGTTTTATTCATTTCAAAATATTTAGTGCGTGATATTAGGGTTGTACATCAACCAGATAAGACAGCTCGTGGCTTGGTCTGAAAAATTGTTTGAGCTGGACATTCCAACCCAAAGCCTAGTCCTACCTAAAGAAAAACCTAAGCACATGCGCATTTTTATACCTTGATCTTATATTAAAAAAAGTAAGATAAGCTATTATTATTTCACTTATTTATCTGATAAATGAAAAAAACTTGTGTGGATTGAACCATGGAAAAGCCTTGTTCAAAATAAAAAAAAATAAAAAAAACCATGGAAAAGCCCGAAGAAAATAAATGTTAAAATTGTAAGTTAACTTTTTATGCTTTGTTTAGGTGAGAAGTGAACGTAGATAAAATAAGAAGGAAAACATTGGTAAATTTTATGCTTTTGTCACTATCCAAACATTGGTTTAAAATCTCAAGAATCCCTAGATATTCCAAATTGTAAACTTGGCGAGCAAGTTGTCACCCTTTTTTTTTCAGCCATTCTAGAATCTTCAGTTGATGTGTATTCTAATAGAATATACCATTTCTTTTACAAGCCACAGAGCTTTCAAACTTGGGGAGCAAGTTTGCAATATATTCATATAATAAAAACTGTGTTTTTTTTTTTTTTTTTTGTGTGTTTTTAAGTAAAGGTGATTGAGACTGGGAACCGAATGGATAGAAACAGAGGAAAGAGTGGGGAAGCATCGGTCCAGGCCCAATTTGGATCGGAGAAAAAATAAAATTGGAAAAGAATAGAAATGAAGATGATGGAATGGAAGCGAAAATTTATTTTATTTTTATACGTTTGATTCAAATTGAAAAAGAAAATAAATTGGTAGGAAAATTTTTGTTTAGATGGGATTGTCCAAATTTAATAGGGAACATTTAGATTTAATATATGCATAATTTAAATACTAGAATCTTTAACTAAATAAAAAGAGCACCTTTTTATAACTAAAAACAACACAGTATGTGTTTAAATTAATGTTCAAAAAATAGACGTAATATACACCTAATATTTATTTTATTTTATTTTAATTTTTACGGTCTTTTTATTTTTTTATTTTTGCTCGAGTTTACGGTCTTTTTATGACTCCCTTTGAGATGAGTGCCTTAGGTACAGGCTTCACAGTTGATTCATGGCGACCACTCTCTCTCACTTCCCTCAATCATCGTCTCCTTCAAATCCATGGCTTTCCCTTTCCGACGCCTCTGTTAATATGGCTGGCACAACCATGGTTCCGGCGGATCTAGCTCCGGCGGAGAGAGCTATACGTGTTGGGTGGAGGTTTCATCCGACCGACCAAGAGCTCATCGGTCACTACCTCCTCCACAAATTGAAGGCTGACGATCTTTCCTTTCACGAGACCATCCCTGAGATTGGAGTCTGCAAGGGTGAACCCTGGGATTTATTAGGTATTTTCATTTAATTTGTTCTTTCTAATTTCTTATACTGCATCAACCTTTTGCTATGGCGTCTGATTTTGTTTTCTTGTTATTCTTTAGATTGGGCTACTTCCGCTTCATCAGCCAAGTTTGATGAATCACAATGCTTTTTCTTCAGTCCTCGCGACTATAAGTACTCTAACAGTAATCGGTCGAACAGAGCAACCTTGCGTGGCTTCTGGAAAGTAACTGGTCGAGAACGTAAAATCACAAGTAAAGACACCAACAAAGTCATTGGGACCAAGAAGACCCTGGTTTACCATGAACGTCATGATCGGGGAATCAAAACCAACTGGGTTATTCATGAATACCATGATGCTCAGTTATCTTCCGATCAGGTAAACTTTGCGTTGAGCTTTGTCTTTATTGAATGATAGGATAGTAGAGCTTTATGAAATGTGTTTACTGATATTCTTAAGAATTGGAGATTTCATGTGCTTTTTTCCATTTTGTGTTTATAAAGCCAGAGTTAATTTCATCAGAATTTTCTGGTATTGAGAATGGTCGTCAGCGGAGGGATAGTTTTTCTTGCTCCCACTTTACTTACGATAATATCCTTGGTTATTTCACTCTTTTTATGTCTCAATTTTGAGACATCTAATTGTTTGGTAACTAATGTTCATTATTGGTGAATGATCATCTCTGATAAATAACTCACCTGATGTAATTTTTCCGTCAAACTGATGAATATTATCATATCTAATTTTATGCTGTAATCCTCACAAATGATTTCTTGCATTTTTGTTATAATTGTTGCAGAGGACTCATGTTCTTTGTTGGTTAAGAAAGGATAATAAGAAGAAAACTAAAGAAAAAAATCATCAACCAGTTGATAAAGAAAGAAGGACAATTAACCCTGAGTGTGGGAATCTAACAAATATACCTATGAACTCAGAAGTAAGTAAAAGAATTCTTTGAACAGTTAGGTTATTTTTGAAACTGTAGAATGGCTGGAGAACTAATATTTTGATATTTGACTTGTATGTTTTTTAGGAACACTATTTCTCTAATAGGGGTTCAATGGTTCAAGGATTTTTCCAATCAAATGAAGCTATAGACTCAATGATTCAAACACCTTTTGGATCAAATGAAATTATAGATTCAAGGATCCAAACACCATTTGGATCAAATGAAGCTATAGAATCAATGATTCAAACCTCTCCCCAATCAAATGAAATTATAGATTCGAGGATCCAAACTCCTTTTGGATCAAATGAAGCTATAGAATCAATGATTCAAACCTCTCCCCAATCAAATGAAGTTATAGATTCCAGGATCCAAACTCCTTTTGGATCAAATGAAGCTATAGACTCAATGATTCAAACATCTCCCCAATCAAATGAAGCCATAGACCCAAGGCTTCAAATACCTTTTGGATCAAATGAAGTTATAGATTCAATGATTCAAACATCTCCCCAATCAGAAGCTATAGACTCAATGATTCAAATACCTGTTGAATCAAATGAAGCTATAGACTTAATGAGTCAAACATCTTCCCAATCAAATGAAGTTATAGGCTCAATGATTCAAAAACCTTTTGGATTGAATGAAGCAATGATTCAAACATCTTCCCAATCAAATTCTATGAAACCAACTATCCAACCAGATGAACCATTAACCTCAATGAGTCATATACTGTCGTCTGAACCAAATTCTATTGTTGAAACGTCACTTGACGCAAGTGAATTTGGCTTCAGCATATTTGACTTGGGTGAATTTGACTTCACCTCACTCTGGCAATCTCCAAGTATAGATGAGCAAGGGCTATTCGGCTTATTTGACTCAGGTGAAACTGACTTCACCTCACTCTTGCAATCTCCTTGGAGAGATGGGCAAGGGCTATTCGAAATGATGGCAACATCTGATATGCGTTGTCATGAAGCATAGAAAAGCATTTGTGTTAAAGAAATATGTAGTTTCATTTCTTGGTTGTCTAAATTCTGATGTTCTAGTGATTTAGCAAAAGAATTGCTGTGTATCTTTCTTTCTCGGTGTTCTATGATGTATTTATTTTGCTTGTAGCAGACGAGGGACTTGTTGCCTGTAAAATAATTCCTCTTATTCACATAATCCGATTTCATGTGGCCAAAAGTGATTGCTGTTTTCTCCATGGTTAACTGATTCTTACCCATATAATCTCCGAGAAAAGAAACTTATGTTCTGTTCAGAATATCAGGGAATTTTTTTTGTCATGAACCTTTCGATTTAATGGCATTTCCTCACTTCTTAGGGTGGGTGTGTGTACCCTCCTTTGTGAGTTGTGGGTTCTATGCCTTTAAAGTGATCAAAGCAGGGGTGGATACGTACCTCAATAGGGACTGGGTTTGAGTTTTAAATTGTTAAATAAAAAAGCAAATAAATAAAATATATGCCTTTACTTTTAAATAAAAAATAAAAAATTACAATGTTAATAATGATGAAAAATCAATATCCCAGTGATATAAATATTATGGGCTTCACTTTGTGTATCAAAATGGCAGCTTCTCTTCATATGCTAAATAGGCGGTAAATAGGTGGAAAATTGCAATTAGTTCCCAATTAATAGACTTAATGACAGTCACGTCTGTCAAACTTACCAGATTGTAGTGAAATCTCAAGAGATATGGGTGTTATTAATTCCAAAAAAGAAAGTATAATTTTTCCTCTTTGTTCATAATGATAAGCTTAGAGTAACTAATAACAAGTTTAGAGAAATCAATGATAAGTTTGAAGCATTTAATGACTCATATGACAATAAGTGACTATAGATTATATTATATAGAAAGTAAATATAACTTATACATGTTGTTCTTTTCTTACATCATCAATTGTGCAACCAAAAAAAAAAAAATTGATTGTGTGTTGTCATCTAAAATATCTCATATATACACATGACCATTTTCTCCATTGTATTTAATTAAATGTTCTACTATTTCAACTTCTAAAAAGTATACAAATATTGATGCATCAAAGGTCAAGCGTGAATTTCATAAAAATTCTACTACTTTCTTTGGTTTTTGAAAATGATAGTGTTTTCTTTTCTAACAATTGATGCTATAGTTGTTATCAACTCCTCATTCATAATGCCTTCTTTTATGGTTCTTGTTCTAACGCTAGCTTCACATATTGAGAATCATATTCTCCTCCATTTTAAAATTGTCCCCTTAATGCAAGAAATATAATATATGCTTTCAAGACTTACTCAACATCTTTTCTGTCATCTTCCGAAACAAAGTTGTTATTAGCAACTATGTGAGTAACATTAACGACTTTGGAGAATTGTACTGACGACACATTTTGAAATCACATGGTATGAGTTATAAACACATAAAGATTCATCCTCTCCATTTATTCCTATCTAAGCATACAGAATATAGCACAATCTAAGCAGCTGAAATTCATACATCCCCACACATTAAATGAAACAACAACATATATCATAAAGGGAACATACAATTAACAATCATTTCATGTTCTAAACTTGTTATTGTTTACTCTATATTTGTCATTACTAACAAATAGACAAAATTGTACTTTTATGTTTGAAATTAACAGCACTCATGTCTATTGAGACTTCATTGCAATTTGATTATTTTGAGGGACCTCGTTGCTGTTAAATTTGTTATTTATAACCTGGTTATAATTTTTACTTAGTAGTACGATGTTGAGTTGTTTTTAAAAACATGTCATTTTTTACTTGAAAAATTTGCTAGAAAATAATCTGAGAAATGACAAAAGCTATTATTCTCTATACTGACATGAGTAATGTTTATTGCTAAACAATTTTTTTTTTTTTTTTTACATGCGCATGTTAGATTTTATATAAGGTTATAAATATATAAAATTATCTAAAAAAAAATGAAGATGTTGGTATGCCATTCGTTAGAAGATTTAATTTTTTTAACATCGTTATATAACCATTATTCAAAATGTATTTGACTACAAGTTTTACTTAGACAGCTTATCATTTATTTTAAAATTTCGAATGTGAATTCAACATTAGTACTCATATGACAAAGGTGGGACTAATAACCATAGATAATAGAGATATAAATTTGATAATAATCTTCTGATCCATTAACCAATGAAATGAGTGCACAAATCTTGGTGGGGAACATGACAAACCATAGAGAAGAAGAGCATCGGAAAGACTGAAAAGAGGAGTGTATTAAGAAATTTTGTGATGCTTCGGGATAGACAATGAACAAACTGAAAAAAAGAAAAATTTGCTTCTACCGAAATTTGGATTTCTCTTGAGCTATGGATTTGAGTCTACACATGGGGTTGGTTTGATAGGATCGGTTTCTCTCCATTTCCTTTACTCTCTGCTCAAATCCTTTTCTCTGAAGTAGAGCCGTTTTGACGCAGAACCAAGGTAGCGGGTGATGAGATATCTTAGAAACAAGGTGGGAAACGACTTCATTAGGAAAATCCAATGGTCAACACTGTTCGGATACACATGTTGGGAAGATATCTGGCTGATGAGATACAAGACAGTATTTAGAGCAGAGAGCACAAGTGACCGCCTTACTGCTCATTCTAGCCTGCTTGGATCAAGTCTTGATAATCAGTTGCGGCTTCTCCAATGATCAAAGAAGGGCAACACACGCTGAGAGTAATATTAGGATCATAGGTTTTATCAGACTACAGATTGATGCTTTAATTCTAAGTCTGACACAAAGTGGCTGTGGGGGAGTCATTCGAGGTGAGGCTAACAACTAGATATGCGGATACACGTGCAAGCTCTCCTTAGTCCCTCCCGCGATTGTGGAAATGATCGGTGTCATTCATAGATTAAGTCTTTGTTGGACTCGAGGTTATAGGAAGGTGGCGCTTTTATTATTATTATTATTGTTATTGACTTATTGTTGTGTTAAAGCCAGCAATTTCTTAATGTGGTGCTGTGATAGAAATCACCCTTACAAAAATGTTATCGAGGAAGCTAGACTTCTAGATCGTAGGAAGACAATCATATATCAGATAGGTTAGCTAAACTTGCTCACGACATTGGGAATTTTTGTATCATTAATCAACCACTACTTGAGGTAATCGGGACCATATTTCACTGCTTATCTTTGGGAGTACGGGTGAGCTTCGAACCGTCCAAATTTGATTTGGATGGCTTGAAATTTTTTTTTGACTTTTTATTTTTTTGAAAAAAGAATTAATAGGTAAAAAACCTAAAATAGAGTTAATCTTTAAACAACATTTTTCTAAAAAAATATTTTTTTTATGTATAAAAAAAATAAAAACAAAAAATAAAAAAATATTTCAGCCGTCCAGATCTACATTTTTCTAAAAAAATATTTTTTTTATGTATAAAAAAAATAAAAACAAAAAATAAAAAAATATTTCAGCCGTCCAGATCTAGATCTGGACGGCTCCCCTGCCTATCCTTAGGATAGACAGGGAACTTGAATCCGAGGTAATCATTGATGAATGTGAGTAGGCCTTTTATGCCCGTGCTTTTTGTAATACTCTTGAGTTTATAGTTTTCAGGACTATTAAAAAAAAAAGGAAAAACACTTCTCATGTTCTAGGAGAGATGTTTTTTCATGTTACACACACATGAAATATTAGGACCTACATATATATATGAATTAATTCATATATATACATGTGTCCCACTATTTTATGTGTGTGTAGGAATCTTCTTCTTTTCATGCAACATGAGAAAATTCAACCCAAAAAAAAAGGTTAAAACTCGGGGAGCAAGCTGTGTCTCGTTTCTCTATATATATAAAAGTCTGGAGAGCTTTTTTCATTCACAAAAAAAAAAAGGTAAAATAGAAAGGAATATTCAGAAGTTACAAAATCCAAAAGAAAGAAAAAAGGAAGAAACTTTTGGTTCTTTTCTTGTGCAAAATGCGTTTGGCATTTACCATTTGTAATAGACTATATGAAAACAGAGTTGAGATATTACCTGAGCTTTTTAACGTACTAGCTGCACTGAAATATTTTTTATTAATCACCATTAATCTAACATAATAAATTGTAGCATTTATGATAATTGGTGATTTGGAAGAAGAAAAATAAAACCCACCTCCTCAGTCCTCATTCGCAAAAGAAAAAATCATGGCAAAATATTCCAATTCCAATAAGGATAAACGCTCCAAGCTTTTCAATCAAAGCTTGCGGATAAGAGTCAAAGAATTAATAATGAAAGAAACATAGAAAAAGAGAGCGAGAGAAGATGAAAGGAAACGTACTAAATAATTAGAAAAAAAAAAAGAAAGATAGTGGGTTCAGTACTTTGAAAAGCTACAACTTCACGAGCAAGTTTTGCTATTTCATTCGCCTCAGACTACAAAATCCAAAATACTATTTCGTTTGTTATACTATCCTTGATAGGGTTAAATCACCTCAAATAGTCAATCTCATTTTTTTAAGTTGTCACTAAAATTCCGGCCTTTAATGGGGTGGTGTAGGCTGTTGGGACACCATTGACAAAGCTCCAATGTCGTCGACGGTTCTTTCTATTTTGTGAAAAAAAAAAATTTGAATGATATTTTGATAAAAGCACAACATTTTAAAATTAGAGATTCCTCCCTAGATACGTATTTGTCATTTCTATTTGTTCACAGACATTTTAGAATTTCCCAACTTCAAATGACATTTTGTTGGAATTTTGCCTACATTCTATTTTTTTTTAGTACTTCAACAGTTTTATATATATCAAGAGTTCCTTTTTTGAGATTTAGATGACAAAATATTTTTACCTCTCCTAATAAATAGTACTTCTCAAAACTTTTTTGCCATCTGAAGTTGTAAATGCTTTTCCCATTTTAAGCCCTTAAGTACGTAGATGTACATGTATATTTATAAAACAAACAAAAAAAATCATATATCTTATTCATTTTTTGTTATTAATTTAACCAATATCTTACTGTAAATAGCTCTGTGAGAGGCATCGAACTCCAATGATAGGATTTATTTCAGTAACACCTTCATGAAACCAAAATCTTGGTGCCCAATTATATAATTTAATTATTGGTGTAGGGTTTTCCTTCATATATAATCATTACAAAATCTTGGTGCACAATCATATAATTTTTAATATATAAAATATAATAATAATAATAATTTTATAAAATATTAAATTTAAATAATCTATTTTACGATCTAGGTGGTGATGAGAAGATAACAAGAAATTGTGCCCTTCCGGTTTGGTTCATGAAAGAAACGCGTGAGGTTTAATGATGGTTTAAAAGGAGGCTTCGTTGTTTCTTCGTTTGATTTCTCAATCACTAGCAAACGCGTAGCAAACTCAGAAAAAGGATCGGGGCACGGTCAAACTGGTTAGCTAGTGGGTCCCACATCCATTACGTGTCATTACATACTCTGCCATTTACATCTGTGGACTTTCGTGGCATGCTATCGTGACGTTCTTTCTCATAATAGGGAAAATATCCCTAAGGTTTAAGGAAGAAAAAAAATATTAAAAAAGTTCAAATAGTAAATCTCCTATAAAAAGATCTCAAAAAGCATTTAGGATTTTTTTTAAAAAATTAATTACGTAATTTCAATATAAAAAAGTTTTCGTTGTCAAAATAACTTTTTTATATTATCAAAATCACTTTTGTTGTTATTAAAAGTTTCTTATAAAAATATTGTTGTCAAAATAATTTTTTATGTTGTTTAAATGAATTTTCTTATTGTAAAAAATTTTCTAAGTTTCTCCTCCAACATGTAGGATTTTAGAAACTTGGAAAACTTTTGACAACAGGAAAAATCATTTTGACAGTGATATTTTCATATAGAAATTTTAACTACAAGAAAAAAATCATTTTGACAACAAGACTATTTTGATATGAGAATACTGTAATTAATATTAAAAAAGCCCTTAGATACTTTTTTCATAGGGAATTTAGGGTTTAGACTTTTTTTGTTTTTTTATATTATTTCTCTTTCTTGAGAGCTGAGTGATATTTTCCCTTCATAATATTTCCAAAAAAAAAAAAACCAAGGCATAAAATTGACCTTGTTCATGATTGTACCTAGTTTAGTTAAGGAGGGGAAAAAAAACTCTGGCTCCCTAATATAACATTTATTTGATTTTTTTAAGATTAAAGAAGTTAAAAAAATTATATTCATCGTTTTTTTGAAATTATTATTTTTGATTTATAAATTTATAAATAATATAATAGTAATATAAAACATATATATTATACATAACCCTAATATGTGTTTGTATGTCATGGTTAAAAAGTAAAGAAATTAAATAACCCAGACTAAGCCTGAAAATAGAAGCAAATATCTACCACATATGTTAAGTTAATTCTGACCCCCTATTTATTGCCCTCTTTCAAAGGAGCTGTGAGTTATCCAAGGTGGCTTTACTTAAAGTGATCAATTTCAAGCATTAAACCTCTACTCTTATATTGCATCTAAAGAAACAAAGACCCCGCAAACAAGCTGCTCTCTCTCTCTCTCTCTCTCCCCTCGCTTTCAGTACTCTCCCTCATTTCAACCTTCTTCGACTCCTTCCGCTTGCGTTTCTTAAGCTTATCAGATAATAATTGAGAGCCAACGATGGCGGAGGAAGCTCCTCTGCAGCAAGATAGGCCGCAGCCGGTAGGGTACAGATTCCATCCGACGGATGAAGAGCTCGTCGGTCACTACCTTCGCCACAAATTGTTGGCTGATGATCCTTCCATCCACAACACCATCTCTGAGATTGACATCTGCAAGTTTGAACCCTGGGATTTACCACGTATCTTAATCCCGGCCCCACATCTTCTTCTTCTTCTTTTCAATTTGTCATTCTTCAATAATCTTATTACACCGCGCCGTTTTGATTTTGCCTTTTTTTGTTCTGTTTCAGCGTTTTCACAGATCAAATCCGACGATCCGGAATGGTATTTCTTCAGTCCTATCAAACACAAGTACTCAAACAGTACCAGGTCTCATCGGGCAACATCGCGTGGCTACTGGAAAGCCACCGGTAGAGTCAGGAAAATCCGGGATCCAGTTACTGACAATGTTATTGGGACTAAGAAGAGCTTAGTTTTCTGTCGAGGAAAAAATGTTCCTCAGATTAGAAATAACTGGGTTATTCATGAATACCAGGATGCCAACTTTCCTCAACATGTGGTAAGCTTCTATCTATATTCTTGGTTTCCTTGTAGCTAGGAATAATATGGAAACTTTTATCGTTTGTGTTTAATTTATGGATATTGTCCTTAAAGGTTGGAGCGTGTGTGTATATGCAGTACTTAGTTCTGTCCAATTAGTGATTATGAAGCCAAAACAAGTTATTACAACATGAAATTTCTGGTTTAAAACTGTCTTCGTGTGTGTGTGTGTAACAACACTGATTAGTTGTTTTTCTAGTTCTAACTTTTCAGACGATAAAGTTACATTTTCTACGCTACTCTTTTTGTGACTCGATTTTGACGCACCACGTATTGTTTGGTCACTTAATGTTTATATCACTGATTATCATGTGGGGAGCTTTGTGCGTATAACTTATTTGATTTAATTTTGTTTATCATTTCTTTTAGATCATCTATGAATATATGTATAATTATATGCTGTAATTCATGTTGTAGAGAACACATGTTCTATGTAAGTTATTGAAGAAACCCGAGAAGAAAACAAAAGAAAAAACGGATGAGCTGGTTCGTGATGAAAGCGAGCCAAATGACCCTATCGCTTCCGAGTATGAGAATCAAGCAAATGCAGAAGTAAGCAGACACTCTTGAGCTACTGACACACACACACACACATATAGAATGAGAACTAAAATATGATTGATATATCTGTGTGTGTGATTTAGGTACCGTATTTTTCAGATATGGATTCATTGTTGATTCAAACACATGGGGAGTCGAATGGCTCATCAAGAATTCAGACATCTTCTGAAGTGGACTCGACCGTTGAGACGCCACACGGCGACTCAGAAGAATTTGACGTCGATTCGTTCTGGCTGTTTCCTGATGATGACCATTACTTGCCTCCAAGTATGGATGGTTGGAAATGGTAACTTCATCAAACTATATATATATATATATGAAAATTATTTAGGTTTAAGGAAGAAAAAGAATTATGGTGTGTATTTGTTTTTAAGTGTTCGTCTAGAATGATTTATTTTAAGTGATTGTCCCGTTAATATGTGTTAAATACGCCAGAAGAATTGGCTCGTATGTAATACTTAAAGACACTCGTTTTAAATGCTTTCTAGTACTTGGGATAAGTTTTATCTCATGAAGTTCATAAAATCACCTTTTCAAGTGATTATATCTATTTAGTTAGCTAGATAGTGGATGGTTTATATCTATGTTTAGTTTTTGTCCCTGAGTCTGATATATCACGTATGCTTTGATCTCCTCTTTTTTTTTTTTTTTAAATATAATTTTATGTTTACATTAATGCAGTATAATTTTCTATTATTACAAGGGATTTTTCCTTTTTTTAAAAAAAAAATCGATTATAACTTGTTCATTCAGAGCAAAAAAAAGATTATAACTTGTTCATTAATCATTATATAAACTACAGATAAAAAAACAAATTCTGAAGCATACAGAATATTATTAGATAAGGAAAATATAAAATAAAATATACACCTTCAAATAAAAAAAAAATTAATAATCTTAAACAATAATAATAATAATTAAGGCAATCACAACTTAAATTAATAATATTAGATATATAAATATATCTCACGCCTTGCGTACTCAAAATTAAAAATGACACGTTTCTCCTCATGTACCAAGCAAATCATTGATATCATGGTGAGGACTATTGAAAAAAAAAAAGCTTTATAAATGACAAAATTAGGATATATTGCAGAGGTCTACGACAAAATATTTCTATAAAAACATGAGAGTGATGTCATTTATTTGTAGATTTACTATTTCTGGCCAAAAAAATATCACCTTTGTTCTTTTTGGTAAAAAGAAAAAAAGGCATTAATAACCATGAAATTTACAAGAAGACCAAAGAAAATGAACTAAAAAATACAGCAAACCAAGTCTATCTAAATCCTTAATAGTAACAATAAAAATATGAAAGGAAAGAAATTCTTTGAGTATAGATCACGACATCAATGTTATTTGATTAAACTGTTCTTTTGGAGATAAAAACTTTCCCAAAACTCCAAATCTTCAATATATAAATAAGGGTTTAATGTTTCTTATGTTGCATGAGAAACATTATCTCATGTCACACACACATACAATGGTGGGGAGCCCATATATACATATGTGAATTCATATATATATATATGGGTCCCACCATTACATTGTGTAGGAAATTTAATTTTTTCATGCAACATGAGAAAATTAAAACCCTATAAATAATTGTCCATCTGAAATGTAAAATTGACCTTCTCAAGCATATATGTGTATAGCATCGTCTTAGTAAAAATATCTTCGAACGTATCTATCTCTTCTTTTAGTTATTTTTTCAATAAAAATTAAACAAAATTTTTGTAAATTAACATATGGTATTAATTAAATAAGGCGCGTAGAAATAAAGCTAAAACTGGTAAACTTATGGAGAAAGTAGTTTTGGGAGGTTCAAATTGAAAGGACGGATAGATAGATAGTGGGGCCAATAAGCTTAGGTTATATATATATATATATATATATATATATATATATATATATATATATCCCTTATATATCCCAATATTCTGAAATGAATAATGAAACAGCATAAAGCTAAGCTACTTGCTCACCAAGTATGTGTGTGTGTGATTGGATCTTTCCACTTTATCTCCCCCCCCCCCAAAAAAACTATATTTTCATTTTTCAGCCGCTTCGTTAATATTTGCAAGCTTTTCATCGTATTTGTCCTCTTCTATATATGTATCCCCTTCTCTGCTTCGGTCAAAGCTTTGGGGTACAGTACCACAATGTCATTGGTTGCTACAATATTCTGCTGCTCCCCTTAATTAACTCCATCATTTATTTTTGAGATATATTCAACTAAAAAATTATTGCATGCGCTGATTTTTGGGTTAGCAAAATCCTTACTTAATCAAGATTTTATTTATATATGTACACGTTGTGTCTGATTTACCATGTTCTGTTTTGTGAAATTTCTTATACGCTGATTGTCTGGCATGTCTTGTACATATATGTTGCTATCTTATATATACATAATATTACGCTGTATCTGTAATTCTCCTGTTTCATATGATATAGTTTATTAATTTTATAAAAGAAAATTGTGTGTATTTGCAAGGTTATTACCAGACTGATCACTGAACCGGTCGAGATAATGAGTTAAGGGTTAGTGGGTTAGATCGGAGTCAAACCGGAGTCAAACTAGTAGTTAAGTATTTAAGATTTATTATATGATATTAACTAGATTCCAAAAGCTAGAATAAATAAAGATAATAGGCATGATTTTTTATAAATAAAAGGTGATGTATGAGACGTCCATCCACCTGCTTCTCATTAAATGCCCATGTCCTTCATTTGTCATTTATTAATTAATGAAAAGCAAGAGTCACACAGCAGAAGAAGGCGCACAACAAGAAGCACGAGAATGTTCATCACTTCATCGTCTTCATCACGCGAATACCGGTCATCATCGTCTTCATCGCAGAGGTCCGTCCATTCTCTCTCTCCATCTCTCTCTCTGTAATAGTTGAGAACTTGAGGTCCTTGTTGATTCCCTCTTGAAGAAGAAGAAGAAAATAAGGAAAAAAAAAAACCTAACTCCGGTTTCTGTGACTTCCCGGACCAGTTTCACGGCTGATTCTCCGGTTCCCGGTCCGAACCGGCCGATCTGGTCCGGGTTTAATAACCCTGTGTATTTAACTAATATAAATTAAACCACCGTATATTCACCTATATATAATATAAGAGGAAAGCCCTTATAACTACAAAATTATCGTAGGTCCAATTATTGTAACTTTTCTTCTATAAGTTTTGAAAGTCTCTTTGAACCATGATTAGTGCCTTCCATGATAACTCTTCTCTCTACTGATCTTTATAATTATCACAGATATCTATTTACAACTTTACAAATAAAGAAATTTATTTAAAATAGTTGAAATTTTAAAACTACTCTCAATGATATTTCAATGATTAGAGAATATTGTTTAATGAGAAAATTACAACACGTCATAAATAAGAAAATTAATTATTTTTGCTAATAGCTATTGGGACTTGTGAGTAATTAATTGTTTTTGTGAGGACTTGTATACAATTCTCCCTCTTTTTAATTAGTTAAGAGATTGTTTACTTAGTTAAGGAATATTAAAACAAAGGACATTTAGGAAAAAATGGTTTAAAGAAAAGAGGCATGAGGGAAGAGGTAAAATTTATTTTTAAAACTTTTCTTGATCTCTGTATTTTCTTAAAATTCAATTCATTAAAAAATTTTATCACATCCTGAGATCCATTTTCCTCAAACAAAATATGAAGGAAGGAAAGGTTTGGTTGCAAAATAGGGGAGGTACAACTTTAGTCCTATTTACAATTTTTTTTTTACCAAATAATTTGGTTTTATTTATAAGTTCAGTTTTAGAACAGTAAATGAGATTGTGACAATTTTACTTATATTAATTATAATAATGAAAATAGAGAGAGAATAATGAGTTGAAAAAAATATTCATTCATAGTGAAAAATTAAAAATTCTCATAATTATTGAGTTAATTACCTCTCTTTGATATATGTAATTTAGTTAAAAAGAACTTCAAAATAGGATCAGAGTGATATCTACTTCCCCTTATTTAGTTACAAGAAAATGGAAAGAAAGGGGGGCGGAAGTTTTATTGATTTTCCCCCTAGTTTTTAAGCTAGCTTGTGATCATGATTTTTTATATATTTAAAACTTGTGTGAATTTAATCTAATGATGGAAAAGCTGACATAAAATAAAATTAAAATTTGAATTTAAACTTCATGCTTTGTTCAAGCGAGATAAAAAGAAAGGGAGAATATAATTAATTATTATACTCATGTCACCATCGAGTATAGGGTTTCAATTTCAAGGATTCCAAAACATATAAAATTTTTAACTTGGACAGCAAGTTTTG
The DNA here is from genome assembly GCA_037074495.1 of Acacia confusa. Taxonomy (NCBI): domain Eukaryota; kingdom Viridiplantae; phylum Streptophyta; class Magnoliopsida; order Fabales; family Fabaceae; genus Acacia; species Acacia confusa. The sequence continues at coordinate 2,536,633 of CM073508.1, read as the reverse complement.
TTCTTTTCCTTTTCATTTGAGATGCCATTCTAGAATCTTCAGGGACATGTTCCTATCATGACATTGGTCAGAATATACAAAATTCTTAAACTTAGGGCCAAGGGGGCAAGCTTTCAAACTGTGTGTGTGCGTATACATGACTACTCTGTGAAATTTAAGTATTATTAAGATTAATCAGAAGCAGCTTTTTTAAAAATACAGTCCAATTTGAGACCCATATTCTATCAAAACCTATTCCAATAACTCCTTTCTACTATACTTATTTTTGTTTTAATTTTATATTAACTCATTATAAGAAGAATAACATAAATTTAAATTTCAAGATTGAAAATGTATTTATTGAGATAGATGAGAACTTTTTACCTTCTAAGTCACAAAGGATAAACATTGATTAAAAAAAAATTGTATTACATTGACAAAGACGTGAGTTTTAAAGCTTAAAACTTCGAGGAAGAAAGGTGATTGAGACTTGTAACTGAATGGAAGGAACAATGAAAAGAGGAGCGAAGGGGAACGGAAGAATGAGGTGGGAAAAGACTCTTATGGAACATTTTTAATTTAATTTAATTTTTTCAAAAGGCAATTCATATTATTTATTAATAAAACGAGGACAAGTACATAAGCATCTAAGTAGAAAACGAAGAAAATAAACTTATTATTTATTACTATCACATTAGATATTTGTATTATCCCTCCGTTACTAAATATATGACATAATTTATAATGTAAATTACATTATAAACTATATTTTATATAAGACCGGATGTAGTAATTAGCAACATTTTTTCATAAAAATAAATTTATTTTAATAAAAAATGATTTAATGCCTAAGAAGAAATATACTATGCCCATTATACCCATTCAGTTCAATTTATAAGTTATTTCCAACATATCTCATAAAATTTAATGATTTTATAATTTTACTTTTATTTAATATACATTATATCTTAAATACACAAAGTCTGTATTATAATGAATAAAAGATAAAATTATATATTTATGTAAAAAATTTAATGATGTAGCTTATAAATAGAAGAATAAAATCTTCTTTCTATGCTTTAAAAATAGAATTAGAGGAGTCCTTGTATTCTTTCTCTCTTTTTATTTCACTTCTGGTCCTTGTATATATATTTTTTCTCTTCGTTTTTTTTCATACCTCCTTATTCCGTCCAAAATGTTTATTAAATACAAGAGTTGGGCTCAGCAGGGTTAACACTAATTTCTATCTAAACGTTGATTTTATTTTTATCTTTTTAAAAAGAAATTTGAAAATTTTACACAACGAAAACATAATAATTTTTTTTTTTTGGGGGGGGGGGGGGGAGGGGGGGTGAACAAAACATTTCCCTGATTTTGGTTTTAATTACAGTATAATTTCTCTTACTTTTCACTTCCGTACGACTCTCTAGTCTCTATATAAGAAGCAACGCTTCAAGTGATGAATTCAAGTCCTCCTCTTTCATTACTACGATCACTCCCCCTTTTTCACTCTCAAGCATCTTCTTCTCCCTCAACTTCTCTGCTTGCCCTTTTACTATCACTGAGACAACCATGGCGGATCCGACGACTACGCAAAGACGTTTGCCTCGAGGATGCAGATTCTGTCCGACCGAGAAAGACCTCGTCGCTTACTACCTCCGACACAAATTGATGGCTAACGATCCTTCCATTTATAACACCATCCCTGAGATTGACGTCTGCAAGTACGAACCTTGGGAATTACCAGGTATGTATCCTAATTTTTATTTTCCTCTTAAATTTCTTTGCATACTTCATTATCTTATGCTATGATGTTTGGTTTTGCATTCTTGTTCTTCTATCCTGCTCTGGCTGCTCTAGTGTTTCCGGAGAAGGAGCAAGATGATTCAGAATGCTATTTCTTCAGTCGTTGCGATTACAAGTACTCTAACAGTAATCGGTTAAATAGGACAACATCACATGGCTTCTGGAAAGTCACCGGTAAAGACAGACTAATCAAGGAGCGGGACACTAACAATGTTATTGGGATTAAAAAAATTCTAGTATATTACGAAGGGCGTGTTCCTCATGGGATCCGACGCAATTGGGTCATTCATGAATACCATGATGCTATACTTCCTTCAGAACAAGTAAATGTTTGTTTATCCTATTCTGTTTGGGTATAAATACTAAAGTTCTTATATGTGGATTTTTTGGGGGTCAAAACTGTTTTACAACCATGATTAGTGAATATTTTGTCAATAACGTTAATAATCATGTTACTCTTTCCATGGCTCAATTTTGTTGCTAACTACTGTTTATCTCTTATGAGTAACTCATTTTGATTAACTAGGGCTTCTATTATGCTGTTTATTGTCAATTATGATTTTATGTTCTGATTCTGACAAATGAATGCGTCACTAAATTTCTTCCAAATGATGCAGAGGACCTATGTAGTATGCAAACTAATGAAGAAGTATGAAAAGAAAACAAAAGAAAAAACTAATAGTTTTGAGCATGAATCAATTTCCCATGAAAGGGAGTTCAGTAATCATACAGATTTTGAGTATGAAAACCCAGCAAATTTCTCTATCCTTTCAAAGGTAAGAATTCTTGAAGTAGTTCATAGATTATATTTGAAGGTATGAAATAGAATAAGAACTAATATTTGTGTAATATTTGTTTTAGGAACATTATTTGTCAAATATGAACTCATCAGATGAAACATCTTCACACTCTGAAGTTATGGATTCAGCAATTCATACATCTTTCCCACCAAATGAAGTTATAGACTCAACAATTCAAACTACTTTCCCACCAAATGATGATATTGATTCAATGATTCAAGATCTATCACCTGAAGCTATAGACTCAATGATTCAAGAACTTTACAAGTCAGACGAAGAATTCTACCAAAGCTAATAACTCTTGCAATTGGCTCCAACCATGGATGAAGAAGGGTTAGGGGAAATGATGGCCACATCTGTATTGAAGGAAGAAGTACTTTAGTTTATCTTATTTCAATTTGTGTTTTTTTAATCTCTTGTGATTTAGCAGGAAGAATTTTCGTGAGTGTTTCTTTAGTGTTATAAATTCCAGTGACGGGTGGTTTAACTTGTTCTAAATTACTATTTTTACATTATTGCAAAGATTGTTTCATCTCCTTCATAATTAACAGATTCCTTATTAAAATAATTCTGTTGTAAACGGAATATTAAATACATAAAAATAGAAAATAATGTTATACGCTAATGTAATGACAAATTAGCAACAACGTAATAATATTATATATATACCCAACTTAGATCCCAGGGGTTTGCGACAAATATTTTTCTACAAAAGCGTGATAAGTAATATTTTGGTTGCGTAGCAATCAATTTTATTTACGTGCATGCCATATATTTCTTAGAAATACAAAACTTTACCAAACATTTCTTCCCATAAATGAAGAGGAAAGTACCTGTGCAATACATCTTTAATGATAGATCAAAGTTAAAAAGTCCTATTTAATACAAATAAGGTAAAAATGTGGTGTATAAATTTAACTCTTTATTGTTACACCAAATTGCTTACACACTTTTATTTTTATTGTTTCCTTTGGGGGAAAAAAAGGTGCACATTTTGGGATCCATCTGTGAATGATAAACCCCAAGAAACAGAGAAACATACTCAAAAGTTAAGGGAACAAGGGTCAAGACTCAATAGTCAAGACGTGTAGAAGGATAAAACTTGGGGACCAAGTTTTACTTTTTTCACTCGTTTAGATGAAATAAAACTTGGGGAGACAGGACACGAATAACATCCAATCAGGTTAAACTCCACAGAATTTTCCATCAAAGAAATCGGGATGAAAAGAAGAATGAGAGCATCAAAAAGTGAGTCAATGAGATAGTGGGGTCATTACCTTCAAAAGCTTCAACTTGGGCAGCAAGTTTATTGTCAGTCACATGTGAGTTATTAGCTCCGTTGTGGGCATCACTTTTTATATCATATAATATTCACTCAAATATGCCAATTTCATTCCATCAGCAGACACTGGCAGGGGTTATACTAACTTAATTAGTGATATCAAGTTTAAGTTTTGGGAATTTCATGGGGTCCTCCAGTCCAGCTCAATTTGAATTAATCCAGACCTCCAATAAATCCTCCAAATTAAAAGGAGGTAGGTCCATTTTTTTTAAAACACCCTCATAATCTTCATTAATTTTGCCATATCTCTCTTACTCATCCGGTTCTCAATATAAAATAAAATATATTTGATGAATTGATTTTGATCCTAAATAAAAGAAATTTTTTTCGTGTAATTTAATTTTTCCCTAATTAAAGAGGAAAAAGAATGAGGTAATTAAGGAGGATGACTTGATTGGTTGAGAAAATATATGTCATACTAACAAATTAAACCAACTTCATTAATCTAATCAAATTAGATAAATATATCTTATATTAAGAACTAAAAGGAGTACTTTATTATTGTTGAAGAACATCAATATAGGTAAATTAGGAAAATATGACAAATATGAGAAGTAAGTCTTACATTTAGGATCAATATCAATCTAATTAGGTTATATATTAAGCACTGGGAGCATCAATCTCACTTGCCTATGGTAATTTGGTAATTATTCTTATAAAAAAAAGATAGAAAAAGAATTTTGAAATTGTAAAATTCCAAATAAGGTATTTTTCAAAAAAACAAGTTGTGAATTGCTTATCAAATGTTATCATTCCCTTATCTACTCTTGATAGGATTTTGTAATTTTAAAGTTCTTATTATGTTCATTTTCCCTTATTCTCAATTACGGTTAATTTCTAGCTTGATAATAAGTGTAGTTATCATATGGGTACAAAGAGGCAGGCTCCCACTATTCATATTAGTAGAATATAAGCACAACAACCATTTACTCCCCCATGCGTTGCACCGGGAGAATTTAACTTGACCATCTTATATCAAATTATTTTTCACATACAAATTCCTTTACTACGCCAAACAACTTCTCATCTTAGGGTATAATTCCTAAAAACGTAATTAAAAAATCATTTATTGTTTGAACATGGGTTGTCTTCACTAAAATGTTCTAAATAATGGACCCATTTGGGTTATCGGTAAGAATAGTGATTTAATTTCTTTTTGACTTTTGCAGAAGCCTGATAGAAAAAAAAAAGTTAGGTTGTAAATATAATTTATGTTTGGATTTATGGTGATAGAAGTGGTGGGTCCTATATCAAAAAGCTAAAAGCTTTTTTCTAAAAACTATCCCATAGAGTTTTTTCTTAAATTAACTTTTGGGAGCTTTAAAAAAAAAAAATCCAGTGGAGTTAAAATTTTACCCAAACACTCCACTTAAAGTTTTTTTTTCTACTGCTATATTTTTCTGACTTTTTATGACTTAAAACTCACTAATGCTCCCTTCAAACAGGTCCAATATTATTAGTTACAACAACTCATATGAGCATTTACTCGCTCCAATGAATCAACTTTGTTGTATGTCATTATATTATTCATTTTCAGCATTCATTCAATATCACAAGAAGTAATTGAATATATGAAATGATCCGGCTAAAACACTCGAGCGATTTGATCAAATAGATGAGAGATAATTGAATATATATGAAAGGATACTGCAAACTGCCCATAAAAAATTATTCCGCCAATTACAGCTGCCATAAGTTGCATGGGATGCCTTCATTCAAAGCATTGAATAATATTGTTCATTAAAACAATTCATTAGCATTTAGTTCCTCTGATGAATTAACTTTATTGTAGGTTATCGAATTATTTCTGTTCAACATTCTTGCAATTAATATCACAATAAGTAGTTGAATATATGAAATGATGATCCTACTAAAAAATTTTAAGAGATTTTAAAATAGGTGAGAAAGAACAAAATATATGAAAGGACCCTAATTACTGCCCCCATGAATTTTATTGGATGCCTTCACTCAAATGTATTGAATTATGTTGTTCAATACAACAGTTCATTAGCATTCCCCCCTGATGAATTAAATGTATTGTATTCATCAAATCATTCGTTTTCAACATTCATGCAATAACTATACAATAAGTAATTGAATATATGAAATGATCCGGCTAAAAAAACTCTAGAGATTTGAAAGTAGGTGTGAGAGAACAAAATATATGAAATGATACAGATAACTGCGCATGAATAATAATCCTTCGGTTGCTGCTCCAATGAGTTGTGCTGGATGCCTTTACTTAAAAGCATTAAATAGTATTGTTCATTGCAACAATTCATTAGCATTTGCTCCCCCCAATTATTTAACTGTATTGAATTCATCAAACTATTCATTTTCAACATTCATGCATTACTATCACAGTAAAATAACTGAACATATGAAAGAATCACGCTAAAAAGACTTAGAAATTTAAAATTAGATAAGAGAGAAGTGAATATTTGAAAGGATACAGCTAACTGCCCATGAGTAACATTCTTCCAGATATTGCCCCCATGAGTTAGATGCCTTCACTCCTCTTGATTAATTAACTTTATTGAATGTTGTCAAATTATTCATTTTCAACATTCAAACAATCTCTATCATTGTACAAAATGAGGCCATTCGCAATTCCAGTTGGAGAGGAGAAATATCAGTCAATACTTCATGGAAGGCAGAATTGACACCAACAAAATGGGGAAGATCTGGACTAAATTTTTAGCCATCATAACTCCCCACAACTTTAAGAACATGAGAATTCATGAATTAGAAATCTATGTATTGAAATTTTGAAAAAGCCGACAGTTCTACTATTGGAAAAAAGAAGATAAGGGAAGCACTTAGATAAGAGCATGCATATTGATGAAAAAGTATGTCTAAGGCGAAATTCACAACAAAAAATGAGAGAAATCTTCAGGAAATGATCTTCACCAACCCTTTCTGAAATGTAACTTCTTTAATGTAAGGAATTAGATGATGTCTGATATTGAAATTTGAGAATTACTTGATCCGATAGTTAAAACACTTGAAACGGAGGAAAATAAATGTTTATACCACAAAGTTCTCGCTACGTCTTGAAACTGCCCATGTAAAATCAAATTCTCGCTTTCATGGAAGCTTGGATACTTCATAAATAGGTTGCACCCCCTAGAACTTATCCTGCTTGATACACATACACTGAAAAGGCTTCGGCCAAAGCTTTGTTGTGAATGAAATTGCAGAGGATTCACATCTATCATATCAGCACACTGATCAAGGACTTCTACTATTCACTTCATCACCTAACTATAAAAAATGTGATGTAGATTCTGTTATTGAGTCAGGTTCAGAACTACGTTCTCACCCCAAAAATGTGAAGATCGTTAAGGCCTTATATTGTTTTGCCGCACATGGCTTTAATCAATCTCATCAAAGTAGCAAATACTAATTTATAATCCACGAGGGAAAGAAAGAACAAGATAAGAAACAACCTTAACGTAACAATGCTTTCAATGATGTCCTCTAGCTCTGCCTCTGTCTCCTTTGGTTCTGATTGATCCTCTCGTTCTGCACAGTGAAGATCCAAACAAAATGCCGCCTCTGCTTCCCTTCTAAGAACTTCCAATTATTATATATTCATCATTTTTTTTTTCTTTCCTAAACTTAAAAACTTAAATTCTATGGTGAAATCAATACAACTAAATTGATATGTCTTAAAATTTTTTAAAAAATCTATTTAATTTAGTATTGATGACTTCCTAAATATATCAAAATATATTTTAAATCTATTAAAACTATGAAGAGATCAACTGTAAAATATATACCGCACAACCAACCAAGAAATCAAATTGAAATAATAAAATCAAAGTTTGATAATTACAGTTGCATTCCTAACTATCTCATTATACAACATATACTTACATCCCCTTCAAGCCGAAGGGTAAAATGCCAGAAATTAGATGGCCAAATTGATCCAACTATGCCAAAATTGGAAATAACTCCAACAAACCTAAAGCAACAAACTCTAACTTTCTTTGGTTTTTTTTTTTAAAAAATTTACTTTCTTATCTAATTTAATAGGATATTAAATGTAGTACAGAGTAGGGCGCAGAAAAGTCCCCAAGTACTGTAATAAACTCTCCATGTTAAAATGTTCATACAGAATAACGAAGGAAAAAATCTTCAGCATCAGTAAGCAATTCCAAATCTATCGTATATTAAGAATAGATCTCAGACTTTGGCCACAAGACAAGACATACATGCTCCTTAGCCAACAGAAAAGTATCTTACTACAGGAAGAAAAGGGGGATGAGATTCCAGGCGAACCTCTAGGAGCTTCAAGGATTAGTTTAGTGACTCTCTTTCCTTGATTTCTAATCCAATTTGTTCTATATAGATTGATAGAGATATCTAGTCCGTTGAACTAATATGTTGATATTAGATCAGATAACTCTCTCCTAGATATTTATGGATTAAATACCTATGAGAATAGCATATCACTGTGCACGAATAGGCATTATCTAAAGGGGGTGGTGTGTGTGCACAATGACGGCAAAATAGTAAATTGAGAGCCAATGTTATACCTTTAGGGTTTACCTCTTATTTATAGAATTTACCTGCAGGGTTAGGGTTTGGACTTGTGGGCCACTATGCCTCCAAGCCCACATGCTTTACCACAGTATCCACGCCATATAGATTAGCCCTTGTTAGGCCTTGCATTAACTGGGCCTCATACAAGTCTAGAGTAGTTTCCCCCAGCCCAGTAGTTAAGGTCTCTAGGTTGTTGGAGTGCATTTATTATTTAACCTGGATATTTTGTCCGAGTCGTTCAATTTGCTTGATTAGTTGAGTTTCATTCAATTCTTATCTGGGTTTTATCAGACTTCAAATTCGTTTGTGTCTTGATTGTGAATCTTCCCAGCATATAACCCGAGTTAATTTGATCGGGAACTATCTGTTCCTTTCCATGATTGTCATGATTTATTTTATATCAAACATCTAGGTTTCTGGGTTCATATGTTTCAGCAATAGGTTTCTCCCAACCCAGATATCTTTTGTGTTAATCTCGGTTACTAACGAGAGTGTTTTCTTTCACTAACAATATTTGAGGAATCGGGATAGTATCTGGGATAACTCTCATGATGAACGGACTTCTGTTTCCTTCATATATCATTATGACCACTCTACAGCTGTACGCTTCCAACAGTCATAGCGTACAACAGTCACATTTAGCCGTCTCTGATATTTGTGCACATTTAATGCCCATGTCGTTTCACATACCTCATCACTGCTTTTTGGGGTGAGTTGTCTCCTTTGCCCCTGCCTCTTGCAATTGTAACCTCGATGGTTATCTTTTTATATGTTCATTTCCCCCCAATCTTTACATTTGAACTTTTGCTCTCGCTCTGAGAAAAACCTCCGTCGCTTGTTTTCTGAGAAGCCTTCTTTCTCTTCATAGCCTTTCCTTCACAAGCTCCTTGGCCAGTGCTTTTAGGTTTCCACCAACCTTTCTAAGAACAAGTATTTCGACCGTTTCTTTTACTTCTTTCATTGATTTTGCTTGAGAATTTTTACATTGGTTGTGGTTTCTTTTTGGTTTCTTGGGTCTATGCCTTTGGTCACTTCTCCTTTTAGTTTTCCTAGGTACCTTTCCTCTCCGTTTCTGGGTACTCTTGATATTGGTTTTTTATTGAACACCTTTCGTGTTCTTGGTAGTTATTTCTGTTAGCAATGGATAGGGATACTTCTTTATCATCTTTGAGTCAGGATAAAATTTCCATAGAGGAGAAGGAAGAGTTACACAAAACCGTTCCTCCTTGGGCTTGGTTTTGGTTATAGGGTGTTCCTCGTACTTAAGAAGAGAAGCAAGCGGCATTACTTTGTGAAGAACGTGGTGGGGGCAGTAGGACGAAATCTTAACTTCCAGCAACTAGGAGTCGAGGTGAAACTAGAAGTCGAGGCTAGAGTGTAACTTTTTTGGGATCCCATACCCAACCATAAAAAATTGAGAGTCAAGGTAAGAGCAAATCTATCTCGACCTCACACATTTCCTAACAAGAGAGTATACACCGAGCTAATCTGGGATCCCGCATGGAGGAATTCGTCGATCTGTGTTTTGATTGTGTCTTTCTAAGCTCTAAACTCCTCCAAAATGGTCATGATTCTTTAGTCGAGTCTACTATAACCTCTTGTCACCATAACCTACTTGCCATCTCGGTCCTAACTTCTAGTACCAGGATCCTTTCCTTTTTATGTCGGACACATCTTCCAGATCATCAACCTTTTCTTCATGTAATAACTTCCTAGTTTCAGATATGTTATTTCCACTTTCTGATTTGATCTTTTTATTATAGGTATTATGGGTTTGCCTTCTTTGTCCCATGCTGAGGAATCTCATTCTAGGGAATCAGGTTCCGCATGTCCCCCAAGAGAATTAACGGATAAATATCAATGGGTTACTGATGAAGTGCTCAACACTCTATCTACTATGACTGCGGTTGACGTTGCCGGGCTTCCCATCGATAATCCTGACAACTATAATCTTTCTCCTCCTGATTAGGATGAATAGGTTTGCTCTAGCCAAGCAGGGAAACATCCATCTTTTTTCTTTTTCTACCGGGATTTGGTTACCTGACTTGTTATTTGTTTCCCGTTTATCAAGTTTCAAATTGACATTTTAAACCATCTACACTTAGCTCCTACCCAACTTCACTCTAATAGCTGGGGGTTTGTTATATCTTTCGAGTGTTTTTGTATGCAGCTAAGTATATCCTGCACCATTCCTCTTTTCTTTTATTTTTTTTTATTGTTCAAACAGCTCAGGCGGGTAAATAGCCCTTCATTAAGGGTTAGACGACAATCTAGGCTACTCCTAACAAAAAGTTTTTCAGTGTATATACTTATTCTTTTAAAAATTTCAAAACTGACTTTTTTAAGGTAGTTGCCGAATTCAAAAAATAGCCTTGGTTACTTAACTCCCCAAAATCCAAATATGTCGAGTAGAAGTTTCCATTATATTGAACCTGCGACTACCACGACTTCGCTCCTTCCACCTCGCGCTTTAAGGAAATGGAATTAGTCGATTTTGATACCAACTCGGTAATATCGTTAACCAATTATATCAGCAAACATGGCCACGTTAGTGTGACTTCATTCATTTCATAGTCCCAAGCCGAGTTGGATTAGGACATGAGTACGATGTCTTCATTGTGTTTCTATTGCTCAAATTAACTTCCATAACATGCATTTAACTTTACTTTTCTTATCCTGCAGATCCGAGTATGGGGAAGTAGCCGTTATACCTTACCATGATGAAATGTGGCAAGGCAACATTAGGTATGAATAAGAGCAAGAAATGACCGGCTCTTGCATCCAAGAATGTTAGAATTGGAATAAGTAGCAAAGAAATCTTGTACAAGCGGTCCAAACCCGGCTAAGACTTCCTGCTTAATAATCCAAAGATGCATCGACCTTTGTTGCTTAAGCCACTGATCAACAAGTCGCTTCGACTTCTCCTGCCCCTCCTCCTCTGCCACCTACTAGACTCCCCCATGGGATAGTTTGGATCAACAGGGTAATATATGAGCTAAGTACCTCCATTCGTCCCCCCCTCGATGTTTTTATGAGCCAATGATTTTCTTTGAGGCTGAGATGCGCGAGCTTCAAGAAATTGAGCTAAACACCATGAAGGCCTCCAGATTGACCCATGCTTTGGCTTCAGTCAAAAACAAATATGCCAAAGCTTTTGCTAAGCTGAAACGGGTCAGAACAGAGAAAGATAACGCTGATGAGCAGAAAAACAAAGCTTATGAGGAGTTGCATGTGGCTTGGGTGGAGAAAGACAAGGTGGATGAAGAGCTTCTCGCTACAAAGGAAAGTCTAAGGAAGGTGAAGTTGGACTTTCTTCATCTTTAACAAACTCACTTTAACGATATTCAAACCTTGAAAATGATGAAGACAATGCATGAAGATGTTGAAGCCGAGTTGAAGTATACTAAGGGTTCCCTCAAAGCTGCTAATGCCGAGGTCTCAACTTATGCAGCCACGATGCAAGAGACCACGGAGAGTGCCTTCAACAACACCTTAGAGTAAATCCAGCTATTGAACCCCAACGTTGAATTGAACGTCTCTGGGTTGCATTACAAGGCTTATGTTGACGACGTCAAACTTATCCCACCCCTTTACTCCTAGTGGTGATTCTGCATCCCAGTTGGATGGGGGTCAAGGTGAGGAGGGGGTGAAGAGGTCAATGCCACTAGCCCGGCTGGAGGAAAGGTTCAAGCGAAGGTTCAATCAGAGGCTGAAGTTCCTCCTAACTGAAAGGTCGGGATGCCAGTTTTACTTGTACCTTTCTGTTTGGGGTACTTTGTAACAATTTTTGCCGGGATAGTATATGGGATAACTCTTATGGCGAACAGACTTCCATTTCCTTCGTATATCATCATGACAACTCTACATTTGTACGCTTCCAACCGTCATAGCGTAAAACAGTCACCTTTAGCCTTCTCCAATATTCGTGCACATTTAATGCTCACATCGTTTCACATACCTCATCATTACTTTTTAGGGTGAATTGTCTCCTTTGTCCCTCCCTCTTGCAATTCGTAACCTCGACGGTTATCTTTTTATATGCTCATTTTCTCCCCAATCTTTACATTCAAACTTTTTGCTATCACTTAGAGAAAAATCTCTGTTGCTTGCTTTCTAAGAAGCCTTCTTTCTCTTCATAGCCTTTCCTTCACAAGCTCCCTGGCTTGTGTTTTTAGATTCAATATGCACATAATTTAAAATACTATAATCTTTGTTATAAAACTTAAAAAAATATGAAATAAAATGGAGCAAGAGATTAGAGAGAAAATTTGATAAAACTTTCTTTTCTTTCTTACACTACCATGTATATGTGTGTGTTCTTTCGGGTTTGTATGGGGGTATATATTAGATCGCCCCACAATTAATATGCACGTGGTCTTTGATAAAACACACACACACACCTACCTCATAGGGGGCTAGTGGGCAGCCACTATATACATTATAATAATGTATCCTTCATACGTAATGCATTCCACAAAACTAGTGGCAGGAGTTGGACATCCACATATATTACTCTCTTATTGGATGGATGACTATTATAAATGTGCTTCATTAAAAATTTCAATTAGAGAAGTCCCAGTGAAATAAAAACCTAACCAAAGAAAAAAATACATCATCCATTGATATACTATCCAGTAATAACTCATTAAAAACCATTATAAGAAAACCCAATGAGATAAAACCTAGATAGGGCAAAAAAAGTAAAAGGTGTATCCACTCTCTCTCGACAACATTAGTTGAGATCTTTGAGTCTGTGAAGATCGATACTATAAATAAGCTTTTCAAAGATGGTACATGGAAGTGTCTTGGAGAATAAATTTGTTAGATTTTCACTTGAACTTATTTATTGAATATCTATTTCACTATCCTTTTGAAGGTCATGAGTGAAGAAATTTTTTGATGAAATATGCTTCATTTTGTTGCCCTTGATATAATCATTTTTAAGTTGAACAATACATGTAGCATATTCTCATATCTATTGCAACCATTTTGCTTGAAGATAAATGACAAGTTGCTCGTATGTGATATATTACTTATTTCAACCTTACACATTCTTGACTTTCTTTATGCATTGCTAGAATTCTTGTATGGTTAGATGATTAGATGATGTACTCTCTCTCTCTCTCTCTACTAGGTTTTTATATATCTCATAAAGTTTTTCCAGTTAATATATATTTTTTATTTTTGGACAATAGTTAATATTTGTAATGAGGTACATTCATTCATAATGGCCGATAGGGGAGTGTTACCAATAGGTGAATGTCCAATGTGGAATGCATTATTTTTATTTATTATTTTAATATATAAAATAATTAATATATTATCACGTTGTTATAATAATATATCCTTCTTACACAATGCATTCCACAAAACTAGTGCCAGGAGTTGGACATCCACATATTCATAACAATCTTTTAATTGTCAGTTTTTTTTTAAAAAAAGTAATTTTATATTAAAATTATTTGAATTGTTGAAACAATATTTGAATAGTGTAAATACTATATACCATCTTAACAATAACTCAATAAGCACCGAAACTGATTGATTATATATTTACATGAAGGAATGCAGAGGAATTGAGCATATCTGGCGAAAATTCATGGGAAAATGCAGGGAAATCAATTCCATCATAAATTTCATTTTATAATTTTTTTTAAAAAAATTACATCAAAAAATATAAAAATTTAATTTTCCATCGCAAATGGAAAATAAATTCCATCACAAATTCTGAAATTAGCAACGGAATTTACGTTTTTCATCACAATTACAAGGCTATTTTTTCCGACGAAAAATATCTTCTTCTTTTTTTTTTCGTCGCAAAAAAGGACTTTTTTGGGTAGTGAATGCATACTCGTTTAGTTTGATAGTTAGTGAAGAACTTCATGCTCGGACATGCTAAAAAAGAGCTTGAACTAACCAATTTCTTTCCAGCAAATTAACAGCTATTGAAAGCAATGGTTAACAAATTATGTAAGTGACAAAAATTCACAGAGGAGGTAGCATTAACTTTAACTAACAACACAAATCAATTGCTTTTTTACAGCATAACATTAGGGCATTGAGAGACATTCATATTTTTAACTAAGATGTAATAATTAAGATGTGTAGATATATTATGATTATAAGAGTATAATTGCATGGATGCACAAACGTATCCATGCATCTATTTTACATTTCTCAAATGCTAAATGCTCACCAGTCACCTCATCCATGGCAGTCTCGTTGCATAAGTTTTGAGCTGTTGAACCTTGCGCCACAGAATTGTCTTTAAAAATCTACAAGGTATAGACCTATCAGCTTTTCTTGATGCATCATTCCTAGTATGTTTTCTAGTCTTTCTTATGGATGAGATATTGAACATAGAATGAATCTCATTATCTGTTTTATTATTGATTTGTTCAAATTACCACAATTTCCATCCTAGATTATCTTTTGAAATTTCCCAATTTCTTCAATCAGAGCCTCATCTGCAAAAAGTTCAGACTCCCAAGTCCTGGATATGAAATAGGAATTTATAAAAATGAAAGGAAGAGAGCAGGACTGATGGAGAGTGGATGAGTTTACTATGTAAAGATTAAAAGTAGTCATGTAGTTCCCAAGAAAACATAGTCACAGTCCGATAATGAGTCAACATTGACATTGAAATTCTGAGGACAGAGATCAACTTATTATCTATCAGAAGAGTACCCTTTTAATAAGGATTTGATTTAACCAGAAAGTATGAAAAATCAAATATGGTATTAGACAAGTGACTGGCTAAGAAACTCAAGCTAGCCACATGCAACTTTTGAAAATCAATTACTAACTAGTTTCAAAAGGTTATGAATTTCTCTCTAAAAGAAATAATCAAGTCCATTCAGCTGAACAAGGAAAAAGCGTCTCATATGAGAAAATTTAAGGGAAAATTACATTTGGGTCCCAATGATTAAAATTAATTACAAAAAAGTACAAAGGGACTTTTTTTTTTATTGTAATTACAGAAATTTTAACAACAGAAAATGTCATTTTAACAATTGAAAATGTCATATTTACACCTGGGACTTTTTTGATATTGAAATTTTAAGACTTTTTGTAATTTTTTTTGTTCTTTGGGACTGGTGGCTGATCTTGAGGTAAATATTTGGGGGGCCAAATGTATACTCATTAACTACTTAAAAAGAAAAAATATTTGAGGGTGTTAAATGTATAGTAAAATTATTTTAATTATAAGATAACATATTTTTTACACTGTATTAAAGTTTTTTTAAAAAAAAAATCAACAAATTTTTTCAATGTTTTTTTTTTGAGGGCCATTGTATCAAGGAAGTTCCGCCATTGCTTGAGACCAAAATGCAATTCTCCCAAAATTTAATTTGCCAACCTAACTAACACCAATGATTTCATCCACCCTGACTGATGTAGACACTAGATTCTACAGGGTGCACATGTAAGATTGCCTGATATATTTATATTTACCAAACAGTTAACATATCAAGACATTCAAGAAGGCTACTTACATTTGTCAGGCTTTCCATGTTATAGACATCATCATGATGTATAATTTGTTCTGGTGATTCTTTTTATGTCAGCAAGTCAGAAATGGGAGACCAAACAATTCTGGACCAAGGAAAGAAAATCATGATCAAGGAAGTGGAAAGGGGAAAAAGCTTGGAAATACACATAAAAAGTGACCACCTGATGTGGCTGCAAACCAGTCATTTAGATTTTTTAGCAAGTGACACGCTAATAAACATGTAATAACTTAATGATAAAACTATAATTGAGGACTCATCAATTATTTATGGAGAACAAGCAGATTAAACTAATCAATCCATTTACTTAAGCTTTTTGTTTATTCTCATCTGAATGAAGAAAGCATTCACATAAATAAACAGGAAAATTTATTTATCCAAAACTGCCAGTTTCGAAGAAAAGCAATATATATATTAAATACATTGGTAGTCTCAAATGATCCACAAAAGCTTTAACATTTGATTATAATTATATTTGATTAAAAAACGTTTTGACATGGATTTTTTTTTTTCTGTCACAAATTGCAATGGAATTTGTTTTCCATTGCAAATTGCTACATAATTTGTTTTTTGTGGCAAAAGTTTCACAACGGATTTGTTTTTCTGTTACAAAGTTTTGCAATGGATTAGTTTTTCCTAATCAAATTGCAACAGAATTTTTTTTTTCCGTTGCAAAGTTTTGCAACGGATTTGTTTTTTTTTGTAGTAAATTGCAATGGAATTTATTTTCCGATACAAATTTTTGCAACGGATTTGTTTTTCCATAGTAATTGCAATGGAATTTGTTTTTTGTCTCAAAGTTTTACAACGGATTTGTTTTTTGCAGCAAATGGCAATGGAATTTGTTTTTCCGTCGCAAATTCTTGCAATGGATTTGTTTTTCCGTCGCAAATTCTTGCAATGGATTTGTTTTTCTATTGCAAATTGCGACGGATTTCCTTATTCATTGCAAATTCCGTTGCAAATTGTAATGGATTTTTTTCCCTTACAAATTCCATCGCTATTTTGATATTTTCTGGTAGTAAATTGTACTACCACTTTAAGGTACTTAATGATCCTCAAGAGATTGCTTAGTATGCTAACCACACTTCAACTTTATAAAAAGAGTACCTATTTATAAGCCAAAACAACTCAATACCTATCTAAGTTGGTGTTTAAAAAATACAATCACGTGAATTGATATAAAGTTTTTTTTAACATATTTACCTTTATAATTTTTACCGTTAATTTAAACAAAGACACTCATCATCAAATCTTTTAGTGAGTTTAACTCTCTTTCAAGAACACATTGAACATATCTTCATCCACGTTATGTGTAAACATCGTTTGCATTGAGCTAGAGATCAGTTGCACATGTAGTCAAAAGGGAGTTGTTTGGGTCCAAAGTAGGTAGGATCCACTATAATGTTGATTGTGGTTATAAAAAAACCAATAAATTTTACTTAGATATATAGTTTAACGGATCATTTGGTTAAACAAACTTCTAATATCGTAAAATTTTTTTATCTTTTTGATCACCTACCACATTCATATTAGAAGCTGATAAGTGATGAATCATAGCAGGTTTTAGTTTCCCATGTCGATGTTTTAAATTATCAATAAATTACAGTATCCATTTAAAAATAAAAATAAAAATAGGATCCTTGGACAAATTTCACCTACAGTGGATTGGGACAATAATTATGAGAGAAAATTGATTACAGGGCCCAAGGAAGCAAAATAATTACAAAAAAAGCCCAAGAAACATTCACATGCCAGGGCTTTTTCTGACATTTTTTCAAAAAGCGTTAGCAACTACATCGGTTAACAACTATATCAGTCCCCATTAACAACTAAATCAGTCTAATTAACAACTACATCTGTAGCAATTAGCAACTATGTCCGTACACTTTTTTTTGAAAAAATGGTAGAAAAGGCCTTGGCATGTAAATGTTTCTTGGGCCTTTTTTGTAATTATTTTGCTTGTAATCAATTTTCCCTAATTATGAACCTAATATACACCTAATTTTTATTTTATTTTGAAGGTCTATTTATCACTCCCTTTGAAAATTAGATATTAGCTCTGAGCCTCAGCTGATTCATGGCGACCTCTCTCTCTCATTTTCCTCAATCATCGTCTCCTTTAAATTCATGGCTTCCCCTTTCCGACGCCTATGTTAATAGAGCTGAGACAACCATGGCTTCGGCGGATCTAGCTCCGGTGGAGAGATCTATGCCAGTTGGATACGGTTTTCATCCGACCGACCAAGAGCTCGTCGGTCACTACCTCCGCCACAAATTGAAGGGTGACGATCTTTCGATTCACGACACCATCCCTGAGATCGGCGTCTGCAAGGGTGAACCCTGGGATTTATTAGGTATTTTCATTTAATTTGTTCTTTCTAATTTCTTATACCGCATCAATCTTTTGCTACGGCGTCTGATTTAGCTTTCTTGTTATGCTTTAGATTGGGCTGCTTCCGCTTCAGCAGCCAAGTTTGATGAATCACAATGCTTTTTCTTCAGTCCTCGCGACTATAATTACTCTACTACCTTGCGTGGCTTCTGGAAAGTAACTGGTAGAGACTATAAAATCACAAGTAAAGGCACTAACAAAGTCATTGGGAACAAGAAGACCTGGTTTACCATGAAGGTCCTGCTCCTTGTGTGGAATCAAAACTAACTGGGTTATTCATGTGACACCAAGTTAATCTCATGACCCCAGGTAAACTTTGCGTAGAGCTTTGTCTTTATTTAATGACAGGGTAGTAAAGCTTTATGAAATTTGTTTGCAGATATTCTTAAGAATAATTGGAGAGTTCATGTGCTTTTTTCCATGTGTTTATAAAGCAGAGTTATTCCATCAAAATTTTCTGGTATTGAAAATGGTGGTCAGCGAAGGGATAGTTTCTCTTGCTCCCACTTTACTTACTATTTGTCTATTATCCCTTCGTTGGGTGATTTTTAGAATTTAACTGACAGCACAACAGAATAAAAATTAATCCCAAGTAAAACTAATTATAATTCATAAACACACATATGGCAAACCACACTAATATTCACATACATACTGCGTCATAGTTCATATTACATTCATTCTACAACCAGTCTTATTTATTTTACATTTTCCCTGCACTACTACAAAAAATGGATATTACTTCCTTAAAAAACCCTTAAAAGACGTCTTTAATTTAAAAAGGGAAGTAAAAACTATAGACGGTGACATTCTTGTAATAAAATACCTGAAAAAATTACCACTTAGGTGTTCTAAAGATAATTTTAGGACGCTGACAATTAATTTAAGTGTCCTAAAATATATTTAGAACGCCTAAAGTTAGTATTTTGGCACAAGTTTTTGGCCCCTGGGATTTTTATATTTTGGGACACCAAAAATCATGATGTGGCGGATTTTTGGTGCCAGGGAAATAGGGGAAATTTTGGTATTGCCGCCAGAGAACAGAAAATTTTGGCGTAGGGTAAATTTTTTGGCGTCCCAAAAATAATTTTGGGACGCTTTAAATAAACATTTGGCATCTTGAAATTGATTTAGGATGCCAAATTGTTCCCAATTGCCCTGATTTGCGTCTTTCACACTCCACAGGGTGATAGTGGTAGACCTTGGGGTTGTGATCCCACGGATGGACGAACATGGATAGTGGTAGACCTTGGGGTTGTGATCCCACGGATGGACGAACATGGATATATCCACAGAAAACAACGTAAGTCTTCAACAAGATTGATCTATTTTGTCTAATAAAGCAGTATATCGTAAAGCTTTTCTAACATTTGTCAATTCTTACAATTTTTTTGGTAGGTTCATTCCTGTGGTGTGAACTGTTCAGCAAATTCTTCCTGTTATTCAAGCAAAATTTGACTATCCTTGTTACAGGTGGAAAGTGACTCCACCAAATTATAGGCAATTGTGGTTTGAAGAATGGGCGGTATATCGAATCTCTTATATTTCTATTCTTGATGACTGTTTCCTTATGATGTTTTTACTCTTTATCTTTTTTATTTGTCTAACATGTAGAGAAAATATAAATAGTGGCCTCAATATGAGGATGAGGTGAGGACAATTTGGAATGCAAAATGTCAAGAAATCTTAAGAGGAACAATGCAAAGAATCAGAAATGACTTGTTTCACAAGCAAGTTAGGCCCAAATGGATTCCATATCAAGTGATGAATGAGTTAGAGAGAATATGAACATCACCAGAGTATTTGAGCATTTGTGAGAAAGCAAAGACCAATCAAGCGTCTAGCAAAGGAGGAACTCAACACAAAGGGGGGAGTATTCCTAATACTGAGCAAAGAAGAGGATGGTATGATTATATTCTCCGTTTATTCAATCATTATTTATTCAAGGCTTCGTATAATACATATTTATAAATACCTACAGGCTGAAAATTTGGGAATGGAGCCTTCCATCTTTGAATTATTCAAGAAGACTCACTATAATGAGAAAACTGGAGAATTTGCGGACCACCGTGCGGCTGCAACTCATGTAAGCACATGCTTCATTCAGTGTTATTTATGACTTATCAATATAGTTATATAGACTTGTTAACAAGGTAAGTTTACATTCAAAATCTATATCATTGAGATCCCTTGAGACTTTTTTAATAGAGAAATCTACAATGACACTGTTTTTTTTATAGAGCCATCTATATGAAGACTTTTCTACTATTTCTTTTGTTATCTGTAGAGTCTGATTGAGATTTCCCCAGAAAAATATATAGTATATGAAAAGGATCTATAGTAGGCGTAGATGGTAGGGGAAGAGAGAGAAGGTAAATGGTAGAGGAGGGAAATGCAGTGATGATGAGGATGGAATTGTCAAAATCAAGAGTTAAAACGCAATCAAAAAAAGTTGAAAGGAAGGGAGATAGAGAAGTAGAGCATCAAATGGACGAGACTGTTGGAGTAAAGATTGTATAGTTCCTTCCTTGCCCACTCTGCCTCACTCCTTCTTTTTCATGTATATCTCTCGTACACAGGAAATCATTATTCCCCCTCTATTATTCATTCAATCACCTCTCTCTCTCTCTCTTTCCTTTCAGTTTATTTTCCTTCTTATAACCTCTCTTTGATCTTAATAACTGATATACATACAAGATAACAGACCTCCATTATAAAAACTACTTCTATAATATGCATCTTGTTCCATGGTAACTTAATATAATTAACTAAGATTTTAGAAGGAGTTTGATTCTGTAAAAGGAGTGTCAATTATTAATTATCGTGCACATATATTGTATTTTATCTTCAAATATTCTATTGTCATCACTAAAGATAACAATTTTTCGGTGTCTTTGGGTCCAAACCTTCAAGAATCACCTTAATCTCGACCAAAGTGAGTTATAGGCTGACACGTTGAAATGTAATGCCGTATTTGGATGTTTTTTTGTTTTTGTCAGCGAACTTGAAATGACAATAGTTAGATTAAGAAAAAAGAGCATAAATTGCATGTGACTTAACATTTGTGCAGTGATTCTCTACTGTATTCGCTATGGATTCATAACTCAGACCTTCTCGATATGGCTTTATAGTTTGTGCTCTCTCAATCTCTTGCATTCTGTAAAAGATTTATTCTCAGTTCTACAAACCCAACCCACTTTGGTAGATGATGTCTCTTTTAACGAATTTCTCTACTCACTTTGTCAATGTTATTTCCTTGCCTTCTTACTATTGCATGGACGTACTATTACTTGTCAATCCTTTTATTAGTATTATTATTTTGTACTACATACCCATGCCTTCTTTTTATTATTATTATTACTATTCTTTCAATGCACAAGAATATATACATATATAGTCTACTTCTAACCATATATCGATGCATTTTGATCCAGCATTTATTGTTTGTTTTCCCTCATTTCTCAAACATTTAATTTGATCCCCCAACAATATGCATTAATTAATTGAATACTCAATTTACTGCATGTATGTATCGGAATGTTAAATGTACGTATACACTGATATTTCTACAAGATCAAAGGATTTTCTCACTCAGTATCCTGTGGGTATGTTTTACAGTGTCTGAAAATGTGAAATTCTTATTCTTCTTTTACTGTTTTCGGTTTGACATGACGTGTAAGATACCCATATATATACATGCACAAAGTCATTAATTGTCCAGGATCTGTCAATAGGACACTAGCTTCCTGATTATTATTGTAATCCAAAATGCCATCTTCCATTGACTAAGGCTAAGGGGTTGTTTAATAATGCAAAAGGGAAGGAATGACTTCGAAGTGATTCTCAGAAGATAAGCCTGAAGAAGATGAATATATACTGCTTTTGTTAATTGTACTTCAAATGATAAGTCTGAAGATGAGCCTATACTTAGAGTTGAGACTTTGGCTGTATAATAATATCTGACGGAGGGTAAATTTTGGCGTAGGGTAAATTTTTTGGCGTCCCAAAAATAATTTTGGGACGCTTTAAATAAGTATTTGGCGTCTTGAAATTGATTTAGGATGCCAAATTGTTCCCAATTGCCCTGATTTGCGTCTTTCACACTTCACATTGTCCGCCTCCTTCGCGAAATCCGGCCCTATCATTTCCCTTGCATTGTGTTGCGCCTCCATCTCCTCCGTCTTCCCTCTTGCGCCTCTGTCTCCTCCATCCTTCCTGAAATCCAGCCTTGATTTATTTAATCGTTCCCTCACACCGTCGAAATCCTGTGTCTTCCCTCGGTGCTCACTACTTCATCGCACTACTTTGGTTCAGCACAAGCTGCAAAGTTCTTCACTCATCGCTTTCGTGTTAGCTTTTCGACCTTCCCTTTAGTTACTGGTACTCCTGCATTTTCTTCATCTCTGTCAATTTTTTTTATTTTTATTACTATTATTTCCTTTAAAAATTTGCAACTCCGGAAAAATCTCTTTTCAAGAATCCTTTCTTATCATGTTTAAGCATTTTTTAGGGTTTTAAATCTCATTTTCATGCAGTAATCATTTGGCCGCGACACTCAATCTGAATACTTAATTACCGGACTACGATTCTGAACCCTCATTGTCACCATAATCTGCTTGTTTATTTACTTTGGCGTCTTGTTTCTCTTTTTTTCTAGTTTTTTCCTGTGAAAGACTTGAACAATCTATGATCCTAGTCCATCTTTTGTTTTTTTTTGCACAAACATCTTCTTTTGTTTTGGTTTCTAGTTTTCTATTAGAAGTGTGTGGTCAGAGGTCCATTATTTAAGTTGAATCCATCTATACCCTCCCGAAATAGATTGACCTTGTCCATCATTTCTAGTTTGCCGTGATTTTTTTTTTTCACTGTCCTTTGCATCTAATTCATTACAAGGAATTTGATCTTGAAAGTCAGGAATTGTGGTTGATTGTTGCTGCAATTACTATTGTCGGTTGATTGATTGTTGAGACTGATCCTTGAGTTTTGCTGCTGGTGTGATCCTGGCTCTGTATAGGCGGCAAATTTAGAAGCTGAGAAATTGAATTCTTGGTCAGTTTGAGTAACAATTTGTTGCTAAAATTGTGCAGTGCTTGCTTTAAACTTTAAACTTCAAGTCTCTGCTGTCTAGCGTTCCTAGAAGCATTAAACTTTTCGCACTAACTTGTGAAACTTCTGTTACTATGTTTTTACGTTTGTTGGGCACTGATGACCTATGATAGCTACCTTACTTGGGACACGTCAAATAATGGAAAAAGAAATAAGAGGTTGGGTGAACTCATCATACATGTGTCTTCCTGGGCCTTTAATAACAATGCAACCGGCAGAGAGATTATTGACGGTATTGTCAAAATTTTCTTTTGCTGATCCCTGGGGGACTGACTGAATTCCAAGCTGTCTTTCTGAGTTATCGTAACTCTAAGAAGCATATTGTGACAGAAAAGTCATAATAAAGAAAAATTAAAAAAAACCCGCATTTTAGATTTAAAGTTGTAATTTAATTGTAATTTCATTAAACCCTGAAAAGGACAAGTTAGTTTTGTCTTCTTGAAGCTAATGCGGGATGAATTTTTCTTTTGGTTTTGTTCTAAGAAGCCTTTAGAATCGTGTTATATGTCTACAGTGCACCCCGTTACTTAGCACTTTGGAGTAGTCAATCTTTAATTTTGATTTGGGAAATATATTTTTCTTATTTTGATTTATTTATGGTTTTTAATGACATTTATGGGATGTTAATTGTTCAATTAGATTTGTGAATCATCTTCGCTCAGAAATTAGAAGCTCACTGAATCAGAGTTCTATTTTTTTTTTCAAAAGATGTCTCAGTCATCATTAGTACTTATTCATCTAGTAGTTTTATCACATGGGGACATTAAGCAAACAAATATGAATTTTTTTGCTAACACATATATGCTACTGTTTTATTTCCATTATTTGGTGTTCCTGATAAGAATTAAGAATCATTAATGTCACACACACATATTATCATTTTCCCCCTAGAAAAGGTCACTGCATGGAAGAAGTAGGAACAGCAATGTTCATGACAAAATTCCTTAGTTTTAAAGGTTAACAATATCTTAATGCTTCTAACATTGGAGATGACAAAATTCCTTTGTGACCTTTGACACACAACGTGGATATGGGATCACCTTTTTTTATTAATTTGTTTACTATTTAATATCTAACATTGATTTGTCTTTGATGAATAGGAACGTGGCCAACTCTGGTGAGTCATCACCAAGTGATATAGATGTACCCATTGTGAAAAGTGGTAGAGGCAGCACAAAGATGGGAGAGCTGGTGGCATGTGGTGAAGGTAAAAAATAGAGGCCACATGTGGACTTTGATACCAATATGAATGCAATTGGTGAAGAGGAAGACAATTTCATTAGCTATTTAGGCTATTTGGGTCGAAGCAAAGTTCGCATTGTATACTTTAGTTGGAAGTTGGTTCCTAAGAAAACGAAGGAGTTGATTTGGACACAATTTTTTGGTATGTCACTTTCGATATATTTGCATTTGTATCTTTAATATTAGTACTTGAAATGTAATTATCTTCCCTTTTACTATACAACAAACGTACGATGTCCCTAACAATACAGCGATAAACAAGCACCGGATGGGGGAAGTTCATCTACGTTGGAAAGATTTCAAGAACAATCTCACTAGAAAGTATATCCGAGGGGAAAAGAGGAATGAGGATTCATGTAAGAGATATTCTTACATTTCTCTAGAGAACTGGAGGGAGTTTGTGGCATCACGGCAAGATCCTAAATTTCGTGTAAAATTTCTTTCATATTTTATCTTTTATTTGAATCTATTTGACATTATAGGCTTAATTTTCTTTGTTTTCATGTCGCAAGAAATAAGTCAAGCAAATAAAGAGAGGTAAGCAACAAATAAGTGTATGTATTTCATGTCTTGAGGTGGTGGGTATAAAAAGCTTGAATGAAGGATGATGGAAGAAGAGTTGGAGAGAATGAAAGAAGCTGTCAAATCCAATCCTTTCATTATTGTCCAAACCCCTTACCATCCTCCTTGTTACAAAAAATGGAACACTGCGAGAATTAAGGATGAGAAATACATAAATACAGATGTTGCTGAGGTTGCCTCAAAGATTGTAAGTATACTGTTGTCGAGGTTGCCTCAGATTGTAGCAACAGTATACTTACAATCTTTGAGACAACCTCAGCAACATCTGCTTTTATGTATTTCTCACCCTTAATTCTCGCAGCTTTCTATTTTTTGTAACAAGGAAGACATCCACATCCACATATTCATATTGTAGCAGTATATAAGCACAACAAACATTTACTCCCCCATGCGTTGCACCGAGAATTTAACTTGACCATCTTATATCAAATTAATTTTCTCATACAAATTCTTTTACTACCCCAAACAACTTCTCTTAGGGTATAATTCCTAAAAAAATAAATTAAAAAATCATTTATTGTTTGAGCATGGGTTGTCTTCACTAAAATGTATGAAATAATGGGTCTGTCTGGGTTAGTGGTGGCAGTGGCGGCTTATTTTGTATCTAACTTTTGCAGAAGCCCAACAAAAAAAATTCAGGTCGTAAATATAATTTGTTTTTGGATTGATGGTAGTAGACGTGGCATGTCCCATATTAAAAAGTTGAGAGGTTTTTTGTTAAAAGCTACCCTATAGAACTTTTTTCTAAATTAACTTTTATGAGATTTTTTTTTTCTTTAAAAAAAAACCTCAATGGAGTTAAAGCTCTACCCAAAAACTTCATATAAGGCTTTTTTTCTACTACTATTTTTTTTTTTTTTGGCTTTTTGTGACTTAAAACCCACTAACACTCTTTCCAAACAAGTCCAATATTATTAGTTACAACCATGGTAGTTAAAAACGTGTGTAAAACGCAAAAAAATGCATTTTAACGTTTAATTTTTGGTAAAACGTTTTCATGGTTTGAAAAAACGCAGTCCTTGTGAAAACGTAAAAAATGCAACGATTAAATGTAAAAATGGCGCATTTTTACAAAAACGTGGGAGTCAGAAATTACACTTAGGAGGGGCGAAAATTATAGAATAGAACCCAGATTTTCATGGAACTATATTTTAACTCTATAAAAGTTTTCAATACTTTTGTTTTAGTCCCTCCACTCGATATATTATATTATATCCTTTTCATTTTAATTTGTTGCCTCTCTTATATCACATAATATCCCTTGCACAATAAAATAGGATATCAATAGATTTTCTGTTATAATATTCTTTTATCCTATATTTAATTAAAAGATGGATAAACATATAAAAGATAATTAAATAAGTATAATATTAATAAATTTAATCTAATATATTTCAGAATCTATACTTATTTAATTATTAAATATCTAATTATTACCTTACTTTTCTTGAATTTTTTTATATATATATGCAGGTAAAAATTACGTTTTGTATTACGATTTTACATTTTACGATTTTTCATTCGTCTTCCGTTTTTAGGTAAAAACTATGTTTTCACTACCATGGTTACAACAACTCATAAGAGCATTTACTCCATTTAAAGAATCAACTTTATTGTATGTCATTAAATTATTCATTTTCAACATTCATCCAATATCACAATAAGTAATTGAATATATGCAATGATCCGGCTAAAAACATTCGAGAGATTTGATCAAATGGATGAGAGATAATTGAATATATATATATATATATAAGGATACTGCAAACTGCCCATAAAAAATTATTCCTCCAATTACTGCTGCCATCAGTTGCATGGGATGCCTTCATTCAAAGCATTGAATAATATTGTTCATTTAAACAATTCATTAGCATTTAGTCCCTCTGATGAATTAACTTTATCGTAGGTTATTGAATTGTTTCTTTTCAACATGCTTGCAATTAATATCACAATAAGTAATTGAATATATTAAAGGATCCAACTAAAATTTTTTGAGAGATTTTAAAAGAGGTGAGAAAGAACTAAATGTATGAAAGGACTCTAATTACTGTCCCCATGAGTTGTATGGGATACCTCACTCAAACGTATCGAATTATGATGTTCAATACAACAGTTCATTAGCATACCCGCCTGATGAATCAAATGTATGTATTGTATTCATCAAATCATTCGTTTTCAATATTCATGCATGCCATAACCATACAATAAGTAACTAAATATATGAAATGATCCGGCTAAAAATACTTGAGAGATTTGAAAATAGGCGTGAGAGAACAAAATATATGAAATGATACAGCTAACTGCCCATGAATAATAATCCTTCTGTTGCTGCTCCAATGAGTTGTGTTGGATGCCTTTACTTAAAAGCATTAAATAGTATTATACGTGTTCATTGCAACAGTTCATTAGCATTTGCTCCGCCCAATTATTTAACTGTATTGTATTTATCAAATTATTCATTTTCAACATTCATGTCATTACTATCACAGTAAATAACTGAACATATGAAAGAATCACGCTAAGAAAACTTTAGAAATTTAAAAATAGGTAAGAGAGAAGTGAATATTAGAAAGGATACAACTAATTGCCCATCCATAAGTAATATTCTTCCAGATATTGCCCCCATGAGTTAGATGCCTTCACTCATATGTATTGAATAATTTTGTTGATTACAACAATTCATTAGCGTTTACTCCTCTTGATTAACTGACTTTATTGAACATTGTCAAATTATTCATTTTCAACATTCATACAATCGTTTGGGCCAAAAAAAAAAAAAACATTCATACAATCTCTATCATTGTGCAAAATGAGGCCATGTGCAATTCCGGTTAGAGAGGCGAAATATCAGTCGATACTTCATGGAAGGCCAAATTGACACCAACAAAATGGGGAAGATCTGTACTAAATTTTTAGGAACTCCCCACAACTTTAAGAACATGATAGTTCATGAATTAGAAATCTATGTATTGAAATTTTGAAAAAGCCGACAGTTCTACTATAGGAAAAAAGAAGATGATGAGCGAAGCACTTAGGTAAGAGCATGCATATTGATGAAAAAGTATGTCTAAGGCCAAATTCACACCAAAAAATGAGGGAAATCTTCCAGGAAATCCTCACTAACCCTTCCTAAAATGCAACTCTATTATGTAAGGATTTGGATGATGTCTGATATTGAAATTTTAGAATTACTTGATCCGAAAACGGAGGAAAATAAATGTTTATACCACAAAGTTCTCACCACATCATGAAACTGTCCATTTAAAATCAAATTCTTGCTCGCATGGAAGCTTGGATACTAATAAACAGGTTGCAACCCCGGCCCTGGAACTTATCCTGCTCTTGATACACATACGTACACTGCAAAGGCTTCGGCCAAAGCTTTGTTGTGAATGAAATTGCAGAGAATTCACATCTATCACATCTGCACACTGGTCAAGGACTTCTACTATTCACTTCATCACCTAGCTATAAAAAATGTGATGTAAGTTCTATTATTGAATAGCGTTCAGAATTACGTGCTCACCCCAAAAATGTGAAGATCATTAAGGCCTTATATTGTGTAGCATCATACCCTACAGATTTAAAGCGCCAGAATTTTAGGATCTTCCAAGAAACTTCAACCGGCCTTCTTGCTGTGTAAGTCCATGAAATAAGCACATGGATTTCAATATCTAGGTATGTGTTTATCCTAATCGTAAATTATATTAAAATCTAATTTTGAATTATTTAATCATAGGGTCAATTTAAAATTCCTTTATCAAATTCAATATTAAATCCCAAAATATGATTAATGGTGGTTAATTACTAAGCAATAAACAATAAAAACAAGATCAAATAAACTAAAATAATATTAAACAAGACTAATTAGTGGAAATAATCTTTAAGTCTCAAATAAGTTCATAACTACTCTAGGTTACAAGATAAAGTTTAGCCGCTCATGGCCGATCAAAGTGGCAAAAACTAATTTAGAATCCATGAGGCAGAGAAAGAAAGAATAAGATAAGAAACAGCCTTAACAATACTTTCAACGATGTCCTCTAGCTCTGCCTCTGTCTCCTTTGGTTCTGATTGATCCTCTCGTTCTACACATTGAAGATCCAAACAAAATGCTGCCACTGCTTCCCTTTTGAGAACTTAAAATTATTATATATTCATCATTAATCTTTTCTTTCTTAAACTTAAAAACTTATATTATAATATAAGGTGAAATTGATGCACCTAAATTAATGTCTTAAAATCTGAAAAAACTATTTTTAATTTAGTATTTGATGATTTCCCAAATATATCAAAATATATTTCAAATATATTAAAATTATAAAGTCATCAACTGTAAAATATATACTGCCAGCCAAGAAATCAATTAAAATAATAAAATCAACTTTTGATCATTACAATTGCATTCCTAACTGTCTCATTACACAACATATACATACATCCCCTTCAAGCCGAAGGTGAAAATGCCTTAAATAACTCCAACAAACCTAAGGCAACAAACTCTAACTTTCTTATCTAATTTAATAGGATATTTAATATTACTACACAGCTGGGTGCAGAAAAGTCCCCAAGTACTGTAATAAACTCACCATGCTAAAATGTTCATACAGAATAGCGAGGGATAAAAACTTCAGTTTCAGTAAGCAATTCCAAATCTATCGTAATATTAACTATAGATCTCAGACTTTGGCCACAAGACAAGACATACATGCTCCTTAGCCAACAGAAAAATATCTTACTACAGGAGTAAAAGGGGGATGAGAGGCCAAGGGAACCTCTGGAAGCCTCAGAGATTAGTGACTTGCTCTGCTTTCTCTTTTCCTTGATTCCAACCCCATTCTTATTTTTCACAATTTATATAAGCACCAAACCATCAAACAGCAGTAGTGAAAACTTCATTTAGAATATCTTTATTTCGGATGCGTGTTTAAATGTTGAATTAAAATATCTGAGAACATAACGTATTTCGGCAAGTCATTCAATTTTAGTTTTTGTAGCTGAAAAAGCTCAAGAACCAAACGATATTACGCACACCTTTAATCTGCTTTAATGGTTCACGACTAATTTCTTCCTTTTCACCTGGAGTTATCTTCTTCAAAACCTCATTTCCCACTTGCAACGTAATATAGAAAACATACTACCCCTATTGAATTCACCCCCCCCCCCCCCCCCCCCCCGCCTAAGCTTAAACTTGAATTCAACAACTTTTTTTTTTTTTTTGAATATGATACAATCCACGTAAAATAAAGGTAGCCCAATGTTTTTATATACTTTATAATGGCTTAACCTATTAATTATTTCTCTTGTAGAGCTTAAAAAATTAATTAAATTATTTAATTATAATATATATGACTTGATTTTTCTCAAATACTTATATGTTTCTTTATATTATATATTAGTCTATAAGTTAAATAAAATTAGTTTGAAAAAAAGTTCTTATTATGATACTCAATATAATAGTTAGCTCACTTTTTTCTGTAGAGATCATAGAAGAAACTAAATAAACTACTTAACTATATGATGCATAATTAGATTATATATTAATTTACAAGTAAAATAAGTTATTTCTTAAAAAATAATATATACACACACTGTAATGAAATTTAGTTAGCTTCTTTATTATTTTTCTTAAAAAAAAAATTAACTGCCATTTTTAGTAAGGACAAAGTATAAGATTAAGGGATGGTAAAAAAAAAATGGTGTTACTAAAATTAACTTTTAAAATATGTAATATATTTAGAATGAGATGAAAAATGAATTATCTTTTGATCCTAAAATTACCTTTCCGACAATGCACGGATCAGGGACACTGGACCCCTGACACCCTCTTCATTCAACACAGCATGTGATGGACGAACGTTTACCTTGAATAGATTTGCTACAATATCATTAGATGGCAAATTTTCCAAAATAACCCAAAAAAAAAAAAATTATCAGACTGGGTAAACATATTGTTAAAATAATCCATTTTGTGGTGCCATGCCGCTAAAATATCATTAGATGGCAAATTTTCCAAAATAACCCCAAAAAAAAATTGTCAGATTAGACACTGGGCAAATATATTGTCAAAATAACTCATTTTGTAGTGTCACTGGCCATGTGGCGCTGCCACGTGTGGCGTGCCAACGTGGCACACCTCATGGCGCCACTTTTACAAATTTTTTTTTTAATTTTTAATTATTATAATTATATATTATTATAATTAATATATATTAAATATAATATATATTATTTTTATAATATATATATATATATATATATATTATTTTATATATTATTTTTAATTATTATAATTATATATTTCGAAAATTTTATGAAATATTCCTTTTAAAATGATATGCTATTTTCGAAAAAAATTTCTGGACAGGACGCTACTCCGCACCCCGCCTGCTAATTGGTTAGCGGGACCGCCGTGCTAACTGTTCGTAGTGCGATTAAATCATAGTAATATAGTATCGTACGATTAAATCGTAGTTGTTCGTAGCGCGATTTAATTATTACTTTTTTAATATTCATATTATATGAATTAAATCTTCATATATATTTAATATAATATACTCCAAAAAGATCAACAGGTAAACCGGCAAGATCAAATTCAAAAGATCCACAAGAAACAACAAAATGGGTTATTTTGACAATATGTTTGCCCAGTGATCCAACTTGACAGTTTTTTTTTTCGGGGGGTTATTTTGGAAAATTTTCCATCATTAGATTGAATACCTTATAATAACGTCAAAATATAATAAAAATTAAGATAAGCTATTATTATTTCACATTTATTTATGTGATAAACGAAATTCATTGTGTGAATTAAACCCAGGAAAAGCTCGAAAAAATAAAATCTAAAATTGTTTACTTTTTATGCTTTGTTTAGTTGAGAAGAGAACATAATAGAGAAAATGAAATTCAAGGCCTAAATTATCAAAATATTGTCGAGAAAGGCCTTAAGAAAAGTCATAGGGCTTATTCTGGTATTATTTTTTTAAAAAAATTTTACGGATATAGTTGTTAATGAGGTTGATTTAATTGTTAATTATATTAATTTAGTTGTTAACGATGACTGATATAGTTGTTCGCAATTATTGATATAGTTGTTAACATTTTTTGAAATAATACTAGAAAGGACTCTAAAATCTTTTGTGACATATGACTTTTCTTAGGGTATTTTTTAATAATATTTTAATTAATTAGACCCTAAGTAGAATTTTCCCAACAAAATATGAAAAAAGAGCAAGTGTCAGGAAAAACGAGGGAGAATATAGGTAAATTTTATGCTTTTGTCACTATCCAAACATGGGTTTAAAATTTTAAGAATCCCAAGATATTCCATATTTTAAACTTCGCGAGCAAGTTGTCGTCTTTTTTGTTCTCGTCTCGGCCATTCCAGAATCTTCGGGGACCTGTATTCTATATCGAATATGCAATTTTTTTTACCAGCCACAAAATTTTAAAACTTGCGGAGGAAGTTTGCAATATATAAATATAATGAAAACTTTGTCTAATGATGGAAAGAAGAAAAGGTGATTGAGACTGGGAACCGAATCAATGGAGATAGAGGAAAGAGTGGACTTTTGGTGAGATTGTCCAAATTTAATATGGAACATAATTTAAAATACTATATAATCTTTGTTATAAAACTTAAAGAAATATGGGATAAAAAGGAGCAAGAGGTTAGAGAAAAAATTTGAGAAAACTTCTTTTTTTTTTTCTTTTTTTTCCTTACACTACCGTGTATATGTGTGTGTTCTTTCGGGTTTGTATGGGGGCATTCATTTTAATTAGATCCCCACATTTAATATACACGTAGTCGACAAAATACACACACACACACAGTGGGCTAATGGGCAGCCACTATATATATATCCTTCATACTTAATGCATTCCACAAAACTAGTGGCAGGAGTTGGACATCCACGTATTCATAACACCCTCTCATTAAATTTTGATTATGAATATGCTTAATTAAAAGTTTTAACCCATAAAAACCTGGTTAAAAAAGAGAGTATATCATTCATTGATACGCCATCTAATGTTGCTTCATTAAAAAGAGTGCAATGTGTATTTACATCTTCTTTTGACAACATCAGTTGAGATTTTTAAGTCTGTAAAAACTAATACCACAGATAAGTTTTTCAAAGATTGTACATGGAAGTGTCTTGGAAAATAAATTTGCGAGACTTTCACTTGTTGTATGTCTATTTTACCATTATTTTAAAGGTCACAAGTGAAGAAAAAATTAGATGAAATATGATTAATTCTATTGCCCTTGATATAATCACCTTTAAGTTGGGTAATATATGCAACATTATCCTTATAGAGAACTATTGAACAATTTTATCAGAAGATAAATGACAAATTGTTCATATATAATATATTAATTATATCAACCTTACATATTCTTGACTTCTTTTATGTATTGATAGAATTTTTGCATAGTTAAATGATTGGATGATTTACTCTTTTTTTTTAACTTAGGTTTTTATCTCATTAAGTTTTTTCTAGTTAATATTTTAAATGAGATACATTCATTCATAATGGATAGGGAAGTGTTACGTATACGGGGATGTCCAACTCCTCTCACTAGTTGTGTGAAATGCATTATTTTTATTTATTATTTTGTTATATAAAATAATTAATATATCATGACGTTATTATAATAATATATCCTTCATGTATAATGCATTCCACAGAACTAGTGTCAGGAGTTGGACATCCACATTTTCATAACCATATTTTAATTGGCAGGTTTTTTTTCTTTTAAAAATAATTTTATATTAAAAATTATTCGAACCATTGAAACCATATTTGAATAATGTAAATACTAAATACCATTATAACAATAACTCCATAAGCACAGAAACTTATTGATTACATATTTACCTGAAAGATTGCGGTGGAATTGAGCATATCTGGCAAAAAAATCATGGAAGCACTCCCAAAAGATTCTCCTCCTTTTTTATTATTTGACGCGGTTTGGTGGGTCCGCTTCTTTATTACATGTCTAAACATTTCAGGTCCCTTTTTTTTTTTTTTTTGACAAATAATAAAAGAGGAGAGTATTTTTTATTACGTGTCTAAACATATGTGCAAAGACAAAAAAAAAGTGTAACTACGTTGACTGAACAACTTCTATGTATAACTATATATAATTATG
Organism: Acacia confusa; assembly: GCA_037074495.1. Taxonomy (NCBI): domain Eukaryota; kingdom Viridiplantae; phylum Streptophyta; class Magnoliopsida; order Fabales; family Fabaceae; genus Acacia; species Acacia confusa. The sequence continues at coordinate 2,502,171 of CM073508.1, read as the reverse complement.
TTGATAAGTTATAAAATAGTTATTAATAAGTTTATTTTTGTTATTGAGATTTTTAGTGACTTTTTAATAGTGAATTCTACACTAATACTTTTTCTGATCTTTATTATAAAATATCAACTATCATTTCTTATAAATTGAGAAATGAAAGTTAAGTTATTAAATTAGTATAAAATTGTTAAATATTTTCAACTTTACTCATGTTTTAATGATGTAGATTTAAAGGATTTTTTTTTTTAAAAAATAAGGGTATAATAGAAAAATATTAATAAATGAGTTAATTAAAGGTAATTGGTGCCTTATAATAAGGATAAAAAATTGTTGGTGGTTCGTGTTTTATAATAAGGATCAAAGAGAATACTTTTCTAATAGACAAATTTATATTGGGACTTTTTGAATATTTTATTTTTGTTTTTGGACTTGAGTGACATTCTCCTTTATTTATTTTCGTTCCAAAAGACTATTTATTTTCGTTTTGAAAGATTGAGTCAATTTTTAACCTTTTATGAAATATATTTTTTCTTGCATATTTATTTTTTATAATATTACTAGAGGAGGATGCAGTTGCTCCATTTTTTTAGTGCAAAATTGAACTACCATTTTAAGGTACTTAATGGTCCTCAAGAGATAGCTCCACAATTTAACTTAATAAAAATAGTACTTATTTATAAGCCAAAACAACTTAGTGCCTATTTAAAGTTGGTGTTCAAAAAATATATTCATGTGAATTGATATAAAATTTTTCTAACATATCAACCTCAATAACTTTTACCGCTAATTTAAATAAATACTCAAAATCGAATATTTTAGTGAGTTTAACTTTTTTTTCGAGATTGTTGAACATATCTTCATCTAAGTTATGTGTCAACTGTCAATATCTTTTGCCTGGAGCTAGAGTTAAGTTGCACATATAGTTATGAGGGAGTTGCTTGGGTTCAAAATAGGTAGGATCCATTGTAATGTTAACGTCAGATTGTGGATATAAAAATTTGACAAGTTTTATTTAGCTATATTCTTATAGAATAAAATAGTTTAACGAATCACTTAAATCACTTCGTTAAGCTAGTTTTTAATACTGTAGGAAATTATTGTCATTTTGATCACCTATCACCTTCATACTAGAAAAATGATAGTAGGTTGTAGTTTTTTATATCATAGATAAACTTTTGAGTTGTTAATGAATTTCAATCTTTATTTTTTTTTTTTTAAAAAAAAACAGAAGTAGGATCTTTTTCAACTAAAGTAGATTTGGACAATAATTATTTACGTAATATACCCCTTATTTTTATTTCATTTTCACGGTCTATTTATCGCTCCTTTGGAAAGTGAGACTTAGACTCTTAGCTCGGAGCTTCACAATTGATTCATGGCGCCCTCTCTCTCTCACTTTCCTCAATCATCGTCTCCTTCAAATACGTGGCCTCCCCTTTCCGACGCCTCTGTTAATATGGCTGGCACAACCATGGCTCCGGTGGATCTAGCTCCGGCGGAGAGATCTATGCCTGTTGGGTACAGGTTTCATCCGACCGACCAAGAGCTCGTCGGTCACTACCTTCGCCACAAATTGAAGGCTGACGATCTTTCCATTCACGACACCATCCCTGAGATTGGAGTCTGCAAGGGTGAACCCTGGGATTTATTAGGTATTTTCATTTAATTTTTTCTTTCTAATTTTTTTATACTGTATCAATCTTTTGCTATGGTATCTGAGTTTGCTTTCTTGTTATGCTTTAGATTGGGCTGCTTCCGCTTCAGCAGCCAAGTTTGATGAATCACAATGCTTTTTCTTCAGTCCTCGCGACTATAAGTACTCTAACAGTAAGCGGTCGAACAGAACAACCTTGCGTGGCTTCTGGAAAGTAACTGGTCGAGACCGTAAAATCACAAGTAAACACACCAACAAAGTTATTGGGACCAAGAAGACCCTTGTTTACCATGAAGGCCGTGTTCCTCGTGGAATCAAAACTAATTGGATTATTCATGAATATCATGATGCCCAATTATCTCATGACGAGGTAAACTTTGCGTTGAACTTTGTCTTTATTTAATGACAGGGTAGTAAAACTTTATGAAATTTGTTCACAGATATTGTTAAGAATTGGAGAGTACGTGTGCTTTTTTCCATTTTGTGTTTATAACGCCAGAGTTATTTCATCAGAATTTTCTGGTATTGAAAATGGTCATAAAACTATGGTCAGTGCAGGGATAGCTTCTCTTGCTCCCACTTTACTTTCGATAATGTCATTGGTCATTGTCATTGGTTATTTTACTCTTTTTATGTCTCAATTTTGAGACATCTAATTGTTTGGTAACTAATGTTGATTATTGGCGAATGGTCATCTCTGATAAAGAACTCACCTGGTGTAATTTTTTTTTGTCGAACTGATGAATATTATCATTTCTAATTTTATGCTGTAATTCTCACAAATGAATTCTTTCATTTTTTTTAATTGTTGCAGAGGTCTCATGTTCTTTGTTGGTTAAGGAAGGATAATAAGATGAAAACAAAAGAAAAAGCTCATCAACCAGTTGATGATGAAAGAAGGACAGCTAACCCTATAATATTTGAGTATGAAAATCAATCAAATATATATATGAATTCAGAAGTAAGTTAAAGAATTCTTTAACCAATTTACAGGTTATTTTTGAAACCGAGAATGGCTGGATGACTAAAATTTTGATATTTGACTTGTCTGTTTTTTCAGGAACACTATTACTTAAATAGGAGTTCAATGGTTCAAGGAGTTTCCCAATTACATGAAGCTATAGACTCAATGACCCAAAAACCTTTTGGATCAAAAGATGCTATAGTCTCGATGATTCAAACATCTTTCCAATCAAATAAGGCTATAGACTCAATGATTCAAATACCTTTCGGATCATCAAACGAATCTGTAGACTCAATTACTCAAACATCTTTCCAATTAAATGAAGCTATAGACTCAATGACCCAAAAACCTTTTGGATCCAACGATGATATAGTCTCAATGATTCAAACATCTTCTCAAACAAATGAAGCTATAGATTCAATGATTCAAATACCTTTTGGATCATCAAACGAATCTATAGATTCAATGACTCAAACATTATCTCAAACAAATGAAGCTATAGACTCAATGACCCAAAAATCTTTTGGATCAAATGATGCTATAGCCTCAATGATTCAAACACCTTCTCAATCAGATGAAGCTATAGACTTGATGATTCAAATACCTTTTGGATCATCAAACAAAGCTATAGATTCAATGATTCAAACATCTTCCCAATCAAATGAAACTATAGACTCATTGATTCAAATACCTTTTGGATCAGATGAAGCTATAGACTCAATGATTCAAACATCTTCCCAATCAGATGAAGCTATAGACTCAATGATTCAAATACCTTTTGGATCAGATGAAGCTATAGACTCAATGATTCAAACATCTTCCCAATCAGATGAAGCTATAGACTCATTGATTCAAATACCTTTTGGATCAGATGAAGCTATAGACTCAATGATTCAAACATCTTCCCAATCAGATGAAGCTATAGACTCAATGATTCAAATACCTTTTGGATCATTAAACAAAGCTATAGATTTAATGATTCAAACATCTTCCCAATCAAATGAAACTATAGACTCATTGATTCAAATACCTTTTGGATCAAATGATGCTATAGACTCAATGATTCAAACATCTTCCCAATCAAATGAAGCTATAGACTCAATGATTCAAATACCTTTTGGATCAAATGGTGCTATAGACTCAATGATTGAAATATCTTCCCAATCAAATGAAACTATCGACTCATTGATTCAAATATCTTTTGGATCAAATGAAGCTGTAGACCTTCAAACATCTTCTCAATTATCAAATGAAGCCATTGGCTCAATGATTCAAACACCTTTCACATCATATAAAAATTTAGCCTCAATTATTCATACACCACCATCTGAATCAAATTCTACTATAGCAGTAGATTCAATGATTCAAGCTTCAATTATTCATACACTCTCAAATTCTACTATAACAGTAGATTCAATTATTCAACCACCTTTTAAAACAGATGAGGAATTAGCTTCAATTATTCATACACTACCACATGAATCAAATTCTATTGTAAGTCTAGATTCAATGATTCAAACATCTATCAAGCCAACTATCCAACCAGATGAACCATTAACCTCAATGAATCATATACTGTCGCTTGAACCAAATTATATTGTTGAAACGCCATTTGAAGCAGGTGAATTTGGCTTCAGCTTATTTGACTCGGGTGAATTTGACTTCACCTCACTCTGGCAATCTCCAAGTATCGATGAGCAAGGCCGATTCAGCTTGTTTGACTCAGGTGAATTTGACTTCACCTCACTCTTGCAATCTCCAAGGACAGATGATTAAGGGCTATTCGAAATTATGGGAACATCTGATATGCGTTGTCATGAAGCATAGAAAAGCATTTATGTTAAAGAAGTATGTAGTTTTTTTTTCCTTCTAAATTCTGATGTTCTAGTGATTTAGCAAAAGAATTGCCGTGTATCTTTCTTTCCCGGTGTTCTATCATCTAGTTATTTTGCTTGTAGCAGACGAGGGACTTGTTGCCTGTAAAATAATCCCTTTTATTTACATAATGCAATTTCGTGTGGCCAAAAGTGATTGCTGTTGTATTCATGGTCAACTGATTCTTCCCTATATAATCTCCTAGAAAAAAATTAAATAAATAAATTATGTTTTGGTCTGAATATTAGGGAAATTTTATTTTGTCATGAACCTTTCGATCTAATGGCATTTCCTCACTTCTTAGGGTGGGTGTGTGTACCCTCCTTTGTGGGTTATGGGTTCTAAACCTTTAAAGTGATCAAAACAGGGTGGATATGTACCACTATAGTGAGTGGGTTTTAAATTGTTAAAATATAAAAGCAAATAAATAAAATATATACCTTTACTTTTAAATAAAAAATAAAAATTGACGATGTAAAAAAATAATGACAAATCAACATCCTAGTAATACAAAATATTATGTGCTTCATTTTGTGTATCAAAATGACGGGAATGGCCTCTCTCTTTTTCTCATTCTCTACCCCTCCTCCAATCGAAGTCCTCCACCTATACTTGAAGAGAAAAGAAGGAAAAAGGGTTGAAAAAATATTGGGAAAATCCATTTTAGGGCCCTTATAAGAGAAAAAAATTAAAAAAAGATCCTAAAATTCTAAAAATACCAGAAAAGGTCTCAGGGCCTTTTCTGGTATAAATTCATTAAAACTTTAGTTGTTAACGAGATTAATATAATTGTTAATAGGGCTGATATAGTTGTTAACGTGTTAATGAATTTATATTAGAAAAGGCTCTGGGGCATTTTCTGGCATTTTCAGAATCTTGAGGCATTTTTTGAATTTTTTTTCCTCTTATAAGGGTTCCAAGATGGATTTTCCCAAAAATATTCTAAGGTATCAACTGATATTAAAAATATACTTGATAATACTAAAATATCATTTTAAAATCTTAAAAAATATTTTAAGGTACTGGTACTAAAAGTAATTTTTCAATATTATCCAATATTTTTTTACTACAAGTCAGTGTTTTAAAATATTTTTTTAAGATTCTAAAATAATCTCAGTATTATCTAGTATTTTTTTCAGTACCTACTAGTACCTTAAAATATTTTTAAAAATTTTAAAATAATTTTTCACTGTTACCCAATATTTTTTAGTACCAATTAGTACCCTTAAAATAATTTTTTTTTGCTTCTTTTTCTCTTCAAGTCCAGGTGGAAGGCTTTGATTAAAGGAGTGAAAGTAGTGAATCGCACCAGAGAGAATGGATAAAGGAGAGATGCCGCTCCCCAGAATGATAATTTCTCTTTATATGCTAAATGGGCAAAAAATTCCAATTAACAAACTTAATGACAATCAAGTCTCTCAAAATAATCAAATTGCAGTAAAGTCCTAAAAAATATAGGTGCTATTAATTCTAAACAAGAAAATACAATTTTGCTTCTTTATTATTAATGACAAGTTTAAAGCAACCAATGACAATTTTATAGCATTCAATGATAACTTACACGACAACAAATTACTACAAAAAATATTAGTATAAAATATAGATGTAACTTGTACATGTTGTTCTTCTCTTATATCATCTCTTGTAGGTTATGTGTTGTCATCTACATTATCTTCTACATGCACATGACCATTTTCTTAATAAAATGTTCTACTCTTTCAACTTCTACAAGGTCCACAAAAATTGTAGCATCAAAGGTCAAAATGAATTTTATGAAAATTCTACTATTTTCTTTGGTTCTTGAAAATTCTAATGCGCCCCCCCCCCCCCCCCAAAACAAGAATTGATGCTATAATTGTTATCTACTCCTCATTTGTAATGCCTTCCTTTATGGTTTTGTTCTAAAGCTAGCTTCACATATTAGAAATCATATTCTCCTCTATTTAAAAATTGTCCCCCTAATGTAAGAAATATGATATAAGCTTTCAAGACATACTAGTCATCTTTTGTATCACCTTGTAAAACGTTGTTATTAATAACTACATGAGCAACATTAACGACTTTAGAGCATTGTATTGACGATATGTTTTGAAATCACATAATAGGAGTTATAAACACATAAAACTTCATCCTTTCCATTTATCCCTATCTAAGCACACAAAAATAGAGCATAATGTGCGCAACAAAATTCATACATTCCTAGACACTGAATGAAACAACAACATAAATCATAAAAGCAATATACAATTTACAATAATTGGATGTTCTAAACTTATCATCGGTTGTTCTAGACTTGTCATTACTAACAAATGGATAAAATTGTACTTTCATGTTTGGAATTAACAGCACCTAGGTTCATTAAGACTTCCTTGCAATTTAATGATTTCAAGGGACCTGATTGTCGTTAAATCTATTAATTAGGACCTAGTTGCAATTTTCCCTTCATATAATGGTGTTGAGTTGTTTTTAAAAACATGTCATGTTTTACTTGAAAAATTTGCTAGAAAATAATTTGAGAAATGACAAAAGCTAATATTCTCTATACTGACACGAGTAATGTTTTTATTGATACACAATTGTTTTTTTTTTACGTGCGCATGTTAGATTTTATATAACATTATAAATATATAAATTTATCTAAAAAATGAAAATGTTGGTATGCAACTTAAGTATCGTTTGAAGATTTTTTTTTTAACATGAAATGTATTTGATTTACAAGTTTTACTTAGACAGCCTATCATTTACTTTAAAATTTCGAATGTCAATTGAACATTAGTACTCATATGAAAAAGGTGGGATTAATAACCATAAAAAAGAGATATAAATTTGATAAGAATCTTCTGATCCATTAACCAATGAAATGAGCGGTCAAATCTTGGTGGGGAGCATGACAAACCATAGAGAAGAAGAGCATCATCAGAAAGACTGAAAAGTGGAGTGTATTAAGAAATTTTGTGATTCTTCGGGATAGACAATGTGCATTTCTCTGGAGCTATGGATTTGAGTCAACACATGCGGTTGGTTTGACAAGAGATTTAGGCAAATATCATGAAATTTCCCTATTTCATAAAAGAGCTTCTTACCTCACTTTTGCTCCAATCATGGAAAATCTGCTGGGCTAATTTTGCAAGGCAAATTTGTATTTTGCATTTTTCCACTTGTGAGGGAAGATAGGTTACCACTAATTTTGGTGGAATCTCATCTTCTTATCTTTAAGGGAAGATTGCTGAGCCACGGAACTTTGAGTTCTTGGGAAGATGGGCGGAAGATTGGGTTTAAAAAATGGAAACATGTTTATCTTCCTTTATCTTCTTATCTTTTCCACGTACCAAACATGCCGTGAGAGTTTGGTTTCACCCTCATATGATTGATTGTATCATGAGTGCACACCCACCCAGTGTGAAAAGAAAAAGGATATATTCATCTGGAAACTATTTACTAACGGTTTTTTCACTATTCATTTTGTATATCTTTTTTTTGTGCAGGTATCCATCAGTATGAGGATAGTATATAGAGCACAAAGGCTCTTGTAGAGGTGGCAAGTTCCAAAAAAGATGAAATCTTTCATGTGGCTTATTGCTCATGGAAGAGCTCATACAACACAACTCAAAGCCAAGTTTGGGCTAGCAAAGGTGCCCTTTAGAATGTGGTCAGGAAGAAGATCTAATGCAACTATTAAGAGATTGTACCAACACTAGGGAGAGGTGGTTATCTATTGTCCATCCTTCCAAGTGGACAACTTTCTCAACATTATGGGCCCATTTGTTGCATTGAATTGGGCCGAGGGAAAGGCAACATGGACAAGTTCCCCTTAAGAAAATCCGTTTGGCGCACCAAAGTTCCGGGAAGCAGAGTTCCTGCGATGCTCAATTCCCATCAACGTGGGAAAGTGAGTTCCCTTTTAAATTGGCGGGATCTCAAAATATTCCCTGGAAAAAGGCAATTATTGGGACAAAAAAGCCTTGTAAATAGACCAGCTTATAACACCTACAATGCAAAAATGAGGAGCTGCGACAAAGACGAGCTAAAGCCTGCTTTAACGTCAAAGGACAAGAACGAGGATGAGCAGAAGGCTGATTTCTCAAATCCAAATTCATACTCCTTGCTTGCTTTAAAGCAGATCATGGGTGGGTATATTATTGAAGTGATTCCAGTTTTCTTTATCCTTCTTCTTCTTTTGTCATCTTCTTCGCTGGATCCTTTTATTTCTTCTATTTCCTGCTCGATTTTTCTGTTTGTTGTTGTTATGTTTTCTGTTTGTTTCATTTATTTCTCCTATTTTTGTTTGGTGCTGTTGTTATGTTTTCCGGTTGTTTTGTTTATTTCTTCCATTTGTTTGCTTCATACATTCATCTTGGCAGAAGCTTCACATTGGGCTTGGTGGTCTGGTTTTCTATTTATAGGGGTATGAAATTGCTGATGTAATTACGTTCGAATGCAGGCGATTGGGTGCCTATTATGTTCGAATGTAACTTTTTCGTTCGAATGTCCAAGGGGAATTTAAAGAATTTCAACTTACCTTCCTACTTCATCAACACCCAATTCTTTATACCAAACAATTCATTTTCCCTTAATTTAAGTTCCCTTCCCATGTCTACCAAACAACTCAACTTTTTAAGTTTTCTCTTAATCTTCCTTTCCATTCATTTCCTTCATTCAAGTTCCTTTCCCTCCTTAAATCTTTGCTGTAGCAAACGGGCCCTAAGTGGCGCAAATTTGGTCAAGTGGAATCTTAGAACTGTGGCTAGAAAGGACTTCACTAGGAAAATCCAATGGTCAACATGGTTCGGATACACATATTGGGATATCTGAGTGGCGAGACGCAATATATTGGGCGTTTGGGATAATGGTGGTTGAAGTGACTTTTTTTCTGTTAAATTTTTCCTGATAAGCTTTTTTTATGTTGGATTTTTCCTGATGTGATTTGTGTTTGGGATAACGGTGGTAGAAGTGACTTTTCTCCTAATGGGCACTTGTTTGGAATATCTTTTGAAAAGGTAGTTGAGATAGAAAATGATTAAAAAGAACAATATGTTGTATAAAAAGAGATAATTTGGGATAAAAATTAAAAAGAAATATAAATTTGCTAAGTAAAATAGTAAAATTACCATTAAAGAGGAGAGGAGAGGAATTGCAAAGGATAGTATCAGTTTTTTAATTGAAGAGGAGAGGAGTTTTCGAAAGAGACACCTAAGAAGCATGAGATTAGCTTCAACCAACGGTTACAAGTCATTTTGATGAGATTAGAAGCTCCACTCATTTGCTCACTCAAAAAGCAACTTCACAACCAAAAGCCCATTAAATGTTGAAACCATGCCAAACAAAAAAAATTTCAGCATCTAATGTCATCCCAAACAAGCCCACTATTTGGAGTAGAGAGCACAAATGACCACCTTATTGCTCATTCTAGCCTGTTTAGAGCATGCTTGGATCAAGACTTGATAACCAGTTACCGTTTCCACCAATGGCGGACCGAGGCATTAGATTGAGGGGGCAATGCCCCCTCTAAAATTTGACTTGTTAAAAAAAAAGAAGGAAATTAAATTAGATAATTAATACATATTTAAATTAAGTTCTCACCCTTAAATTAAGTGCACATCCTTTATACATAAAAAATGCACTTCATAATTGGATGGGGATGAATGGTTGAATGATTGTTTAGTGCCTTATATTGAAAAAGATGTATTTGATAGTATTGATAATAAGACAATTATGATGGAATTCCAAAAAATAAGGCCTAGGAGAATGACATTGTAATTATTTTTATTGTAATAGCATGTACCTTTACTTTTCTAAATAATAGGTTTTTAAAATAACTGCATCTCTTATTATATTATCAGTATTCGCTTGATTTTTTTTGTTTTTTAATGCACTTAAAACTTTCCTAAAAAAAAGGTTTGTTCTTTTATGACTTGGCAAGATAGGGAAGTGCCCCCTAGATTGCTTAGTGCCTTATATTGAAAAAGATGTATTTGATAGCATTGATAATGAGACAATTATGATAGAATTCCAAAAAATAAGGCTTAGAAGGGTGACATTGTAATTATTGTAATATATTTTTGTTATTAAAATATATGTACTTGAACTTATTTAGTGTTTAGCCTTGTTATTTCTAACAACACTTAGCTTTGTTTTTCCCTTTTATTCTTTTGTTTTTTTAATACATTTAAAACTTTATTTTTTAAAAAAAAAATCAAGGGCCCCCCGAATCCCCCTGTCAATGGTGCCCCTCTTCAATTATTTTCTGGGTCTGCCACTGGTTTCCACGAGGATCAAAAAGGGACAACACATGCTGATTGATGCTTGAGTGCTAAGTTATGCAGACACATGTGCAAGCTCACCTTAGTTCCTCCCGCCATTGTGGAAGTGATCGGGATTATTCATGGATTTCACTTTTGTTGGACTCGAGGTCTAAGGGAGGTGTCTCTCTCTCTCTCTCTCTGTTTTTTTTTTTAATTGTGTTGAAGCTATCAATTTCTTGATGTGGCACTGTGATAGAAATCACCCTTACAAAGATGTTATAGAGGATGCTAGACTCCTAGTTCGTAGGAATTGGCAGATTATAATTAATCACGTTCCTAGGGAGAAGACAATTGTATATCAGATAGGTTAGCTAAACTTACTCATGACATGGTTGGGAATTTTTGTATAATTGATCAACCGCTACTTGAGGCAATCATTGATGAATGTGAGTAGGCCTTTTGTGCCTGTGCTTTGTAATACTCTTTTGAGTTAATGGTTTTCAGGACTAAAACAAAAATTTAAAACTTGGGGAGCAGGTCGTGTCTCGTTGCTCTCGATAAAACTTGGAGAACTTTTTTCATTTACAAAAAAAAAAAGGTAAAAATAGAAAGGAATATCCAGAAGTTCCAAAAATCCCCCCCCCTTCCCCCGCCAAAAAAAAAAGAATAAACTTTTGGTTGTTTTCTTGTGCTAATGTGTTTGGCGTTTACCATTTGTAACAGACTATATGAAAACAGAGTTGAGATATCACCTGAGCTTTTCAACTTACTACACTAAAATATCTTTTATTAATCACCATTAATCTAACATAATATATTGTAGTATTTGTGATATATAATTGGTGATTTGGAAGAATAAAAATAAAACCCACCTACTCAGTCCTCACTCGCAAAAGAAAAAATCATGGCAAAATATTCCAATTCCAATAAGGATAAACGCTCCAAGCTTTTCAATCAAAGCTTGCGGATAAGAGACAAAGAGCCTGTTTGGATTAGTGGTGGAAGCGTGACTTATTTTCTATCTGACTTTTTTAAAAGTTTAGTAGGAAAAAAAGTCAGGTTATAAATATGATTTGTGTTTAGATTAATGGTGGTAGAAGTGATGGGGTCTACATCAAAAAGCTGAGAGTTTTTTTTGAAAAAAACTATCCCAGGAAGCTTTTTCTTTAACTGATTTCTAGGAGTTTTTTTTTTTTTAAAAAAAGCTCAATAAATTTAAAACTCGACCCAAATATTTCAAAAGAATTAATGAAAGAAACATAGAAAAAGAGAGTGAGAGAAGATGAAAGGAGACGTGCTAAATAATTTTTAAAAAAAGATAGTTGGGGCTACAACTTTGAGAGCAAGTTTTGTTATTTCATTCGTCTCAGACTACAGATAGTAGTTACAAAATCCAAAATATTGCCTTCACTAGTCACCACTTATATTCTAAGGAAAATTATAAATAAACATCATTTAAACTTAAAAAATCCTTAAAATGTGTTTAATACATAAAAATGATAAATAGGTCTTATGGGACTATTATGAAATTTTGAAATTTTGTATTTTTACCAAAATGCTTTTCAAGTTTTTTGTCAAGAAAAGAAAAAATCCTCGCCACCACTGGAACTCTAGCGTCCGGAACCACCCCGCCGGCCACCAGGGCTTCATTGACAACTTAATTAATGTTATTTATTACATGAGTATTGAGATTGACTACTTGAGTTCCATAAGCCCTATATGATGTCGTTGACAAGTTCAATAAAAAGAATGACAACTCAAGTATAGTGATTGTCAACTTTTGCTCCTAAGGTTGTTAATGACAAGTTGTTATTTTCAATATTAAAGTTGTCATTGTCTTAGTCAACTTGTCAATGATGCTTCATAGGGCTAAATGAGCTCAAGTAGTCAATTTTATTACTTAAGTTGTTGTCAGAGCTCCGACCTTTGGTGGTATGGTGCCGGTTGCCGGATCTCTAGCGGCAGAGCTTTTGTACCATCAAATGTTCTTTTTTTTAAAAAAAAACTTGAAGGGCATTTTAGTAAAAGCACAACATTCAAAATTACAGAATCCTCCTTAGAGACCTATTTGTCATTTCCATTTGTTGACAACTTTTTATGGCTTCCTAAGTTTTAAGGGCTCGGGTGGGAGGGGATGGATGTTTTTTACCAAATTGTTATTAATAAAAAGAATATTTCTTTTTGTTGAGAGTATATTTTTGAAATATTGAAAATGTTCCATCGGCAATTTGGTCAATATGAGGAAAAATTTCTCTCCCCTCCCTCCCCCCCTCAAACCAAACACACCTTAAATGTGTTATATATATATATATGTATGTATGTATGTCCATTATTCATTCACATGCATTAACTATTCATTCACATTCACTTCAACTATTGTATCACATGTTTACTATAGTCTTACATGTGAATGTTTAAAGGGAAATTACCTCTTATGACCCTGAGGTGGAAATTACACTAAAGGCCCATTTTCCATCTATAAATAGAGGTCTTCTGTAAACATTCAGAATACACTGGAATGAGAACTTCTCTCTACTCTCTCTCTCTCTAAAATCTCTCTATTATTGTTCTTTATTTTCATCGGTTTTATAACACGTTATCAGCACGATCACTCTACCAAAGTTTGAATCATGTCTTAAAGCCTTTCAAATCTTGAATTTAATGCTCTTGACATCACGGGAAGAATTATCTATCATGGGTTTTAGATGCTGAAATCCATCTTCAAGTAAAGGACCTTGGAAAGGCTATATTGCCAAGAAATGATGCGTCCCATTAAGAAAAGGCTAAAGCTATGATTTTTCTTCGACACCACATTCATGAAAGTTTGAAAACTGAATATTTAACGGTAAAATATCCATTTGAATTGTGAACTAGTTTGAAAGATAGGTATGATCATCAGAAAACAGTGATTTTGCCTAGAGCTTGTTATGAATGGATTCATCTCAAGTTACAAGATTTAAAAACTGTAAGTGAGTATAACTCAGCAGTTTTCAAAATAAGTTCTCAGTTAAAATTATGTGGTGAAAAAATAACTGATGAGAACTTATTAGAGAAAACTTTTTCTACCTTTCATGCTTCGAATATGCTTTTACAACAGCAATATCGAGAGAAAGGATTTAAAAAATATTCTTAGTTAATCTCATGTTTATTAGTAGCCAAGCAAAATAATGAGTTATTGATGAAAAACCATGAAAATTGTCCAACTGGATCTGCTCCATTCCTTGAAGTGAATGCGAGTGTATATAATAATCATGGTCGTGGTCGTGGTCGTGGATATGGCCGTGGCCGTGGACGCGGACGCGGACACAACCGTGGTAGAGGACGTGGTAATTACCGTTATTATGGTGACAGAAGAAATTATTATATACCTTATGCCCATAAGAAGAATTACAATAATGAAAAACAGAAGAATGATATGGATGGTCCTTCAAAAGTTATTGAGAATCAATGTTATCGATGTGGAATGAAGGGACATTGGGCACGTACTTGTCATACACCTAAGCATCTAGTAAAATTGTATCAAGCCTCTATGGAAAAAAGTGTGAATAATGTAGAATATAATGAAAATAATAATGAGGCACATGAGAATGATAATGTCAGTGATGTCAATAAGCTAGGTGACAATGATACTATGACACACTAGGAGATGGACGATTTTTTTTATGATTAAATAAGTATGGTTGAAAGAATAATAAAAATGATGTATGATTTGCAATAAAATGTTTGATGTATTACTTTTATATGCAATAAATTGTTTATGTTATGAAAACCATCATATATAGTATATAACCAAATTGATTGTATACTTTGCATATACAAGCAAATTGAAATAATTGTTAATAAGTAATGAGATTATATAGTGATAATATTATATGTGGTAATTCAAAAAGAGCTATATGAAAATTGATAATTGATATCGTTTTCTGAAAAATTTATATAGATTTTCTTTTAAATAGAAGATATTTAAGTTTTCTTTCAAGCAAGATTCTGTGAAATATATAGTACTTGATCATTAAAGTGAAAAAAAAAGGTTATTGGTTTCCTACATATTGATTTGTCTTTAAAATAAAAATATTATGTAAATAAGTGATTATTCAATCACAATAATTTATATGGAATTGATAATTTTGGTGATTTTGTATTCCATATTTTGTTGATTAAATATATGAAATCCATGCATATATGTCAAGTATTTTTAATAGACTCACACTTAAGGGGGGAGATTGATATATAATACAAGTGTGAGTAAGTGTAAGTTAATTCTCCCAAAATGGATGTTAGATTATGATTGAGTAAACCAGAAGTTTACTAATTGTTGGCATAACTTGTTTGATCATCCGAGTCATATATATAATATAAATTATATTGACATCCATTGAAGAACCAGAAGATTCTTATTATTATATGCTGTTTGTTCTCAATAGAAATGAGTATGAGAATATCATTGGTCATGATTGGTAATGGATCTTTGGAAATATATCAAACAGATTTATATGGGCTCATTGAAATAACATGTGAACCATACAATTGAATGATGCATCTTATAAAAAAGGTTACATGTTAGATTATTAGCCTGCAACCTGAAGTTTGCAGTGATATTTGCAACTTGAAGTTTGCAATAATTGATGTTTGAATAAATTAAGCGCGCAATTTCCAGATTGAACGATCCAGAGACCATGTATTAAAGCCTCCATAAATTACTATGAGAATAATGTTCTATATTGGTATATTTGCAGCAATTATAGAAGCCAACAAAATTCTCCCAATAAAATTAACTTTTGGTCAAGAGCTAGATTAATTCCATCTTAAAGGTTTAAATGTGCAATGTTTATTAATCCACCACAATGCACATAGATGGACATAAAAAGAAAGTTGAGATATTGTTAATTTGATATTATTTTATCAACATGAGGGGGAGAAATTGAATAGCTGAAAACAAGAATACATAAAATGCATTATAACCATAAAACGTTTATCCTCAAGTAAAGAAATATGAACCAAAAGTTCATCATGGTATGCATTCATTTGCCAGATAAAGTTACTGACCTATATTAGCTTAAAATGCTCCAAATACAAATGTGATATGCCTAAAGCATGAAAAATTATTCGGTTCCAAATAGTTATATTATGAAGCATATTATAAAGATGATCATATTAAGGAGGTGACATAACTAATTGAAAAAACCTCAAGAGAGGTTCAAGTACCTGAATAATATTGATAAGTTATGTCAAATTGAAAAAATGGAACCGAATAGATGAAGTTGTCGACAATAATTTTGAGAATGATATCACGTGATCAAATGAGGATATTATATGTCGCAAGAAGTTGACATAGAAATGATTGGTAAAGAGGATAAAGTGAAATTAAAAATGACGCAAATCCAATTATAGATATGGACCAGAAGTCCAAAATTTGAGATATATGATTTTGTGGTGGAAACAATAATTTTGCATATCTGGCAGATCATGAAAGAAAAATTATGCGTTTATAAGATATTGTTATAATCTATGTTATGGTTTACTAAATTATGAAGATTAGAATCTTCAAATGGATCCAAAAGTGCTAGAAGCACAAATCCCTGAAGGACTCAAGATGCTAGAAGCATCAAATTCTCGATAATAATCAATTAAATAAGTTTATATATTGCATGAAACATTTATAGTGTATGTGGTATTATTATCTGAATGAATATTTATTAAAAGTTCTATATGCACATGTATATTTATGAAAAGCTTTAGATGTATTTTATTATGATTTTACTTGAAAAATTTAGATCTTACAAGTATACAATGAATAATCAGACCGGGTAATACACAATCAGCGTTTTTATAATTATTCCATAGCAAACAATAATTGATGACAGAATGATTGATATATTCAGAAGGACATTGAATGTGATGTTATCATCAGGGGGAGTAATACTGATATTGTCAAAAGGGGGAGTCGATACACGCTGTACTCTTTTTCCCTTATCTAGGTTTTGTCCCACTGGGTTTTCCTAGAAAGGTTTTTAATGAGGCAGCACTGGACAGTGTATCAATGGATGATGTACTCTTTTTTTTTTAGCTAGGTTTTTATCCCACTGGGTTTTTCCTAGTTAAAGTTTTTAACTAGGCACATTCATAATGGACATCCAAGGGGGAGTGTTATAAATATATATATAAATATATGTATGTCCATTATTCATTCACATGCATTAACTATTCATTCACATTCACTTCAACTATTGTATCACATGTTTACTATAGTCTCACATGTGAATGTTTAAAGGGAAATTACCTCTTATGACCCTGAGAGGGAAATTACACTAAAGGCTCATTTTCCATCTATAAATAGAGGTCTTCTGTAAACATTCAGAATACACTGTAATGAGTGCTTCTCTCTATTCTTTTTCTCTAAAATCTCTCTATTATTGTTCTTTATTTTCATCGGTTTTATAACAAAATGGTATTTATTTGGAATTTTCCCTATATTCTATTTTTTTTAGTACTTCTCCATTTTTTTAATATCAAGGGTCTCTTTGTTGAGGTTTAGAAGGCAACGAGTTTTTATATCTCTCAACAAATACGCTTCTCAAGATTCAAATTCTGTGTCCTCCTCCTTAGGGGTGGGGCATTTATCCCTTTAACCGACAACTTATTAGTGACGTTTGAGTTTTTGAAAATGTATAATACTACCGTCCGGTCCCGTTATAAATATAAGTTACATTCACTTTCGTAAAACTGATACCATATAAGTTACGCATTTTTTGTTATCTGAAATTTTTATGTTTTTTCCATTTTAAGCCCTTAAATACCTACATGTACGTACATGTATATTTATTAAGAAAAATCATATATCTTATTCATTTTTTGTTATTAATTTTAATCAACATCTTACTGTAAATAGCTCTGTGGGAGGGATCGAACTCCAATGATAGGATTTATTTTTTTCCAGTAGGTAACAGTGTAACACCTTCACGAAACCAAAATCTGTGTGCCCAATCATCTAATTTAATTACTGTTGTAGAACAATTATCTTGATAAGATGCATGTGGTGAGATACGTAATGATACAAATCTTCTAACTGCAGCTTTCTTATGTAGTGAAAGATTCTATAGCTTTTTTAACTGTCTAATATAATGTAGCCGTGCTATCTCATGTCCTGCGTGATTAAAATTTTATGATCTGAATAAGGTTGTGTTGTTGACTAATCTATGCAGGCCAACCTTTTCATATGTAGTAAACTAATTCTTAAAATTTTCTAAAAGCTATGGGTTGAATCCTACTAAAGAAAATATATGATGTTGATGCTGTTCATAATTATATTATGTCGTCAATTGTTTATTTGGGATTAAAAACTAATCATCTTTGGAATTTTTGTTCATCTTTTAACTAGGATCCTTAACTGACTACTACTGTGGTCAGATGTTAGTTTATCTGAATGTGTCTGCTTTCCTTACGAGCATGCTATCAAGCAGAATAATCAAATTTACTAATTAATTACTGCTTCTAAGAAAGTTTGGCTTCATAAATTAGTGGTCTGACATTCAGAAGAATGGGCATACATACAGGAGTCAAAGAAAGAGCCAGAGAACAACAAGCGATGGAAGCAATAGAAGGGTCCCTTCAAATTTAATTAATTCGCCAAAATCCTAAATAATATAATTAAGGAATAATGTCCATTCATTTTCAACAGAGAGATGTCAGAATTGGATGGTTCAACTGATGTTCATGGTGATTGCAAAGAACAACAAAGGCACATATCAGCTACTCCCCCAATCCAAAACATAAAACATTATTAAGTAATTCATATGAATTAAGGAATGTTAGTTAAGTTATTTAACATATCATAGATTGATAAAATTTATCTATTTTCCTCTCATTAAAAGTAGAAAACTATAATTAATTATCTTATCAGCCTCTTATATTTTGGACCAAAAATTTTGTTTCTAAAATGACTTCTTAAATGTTGGATGTATATGTTAAAGACATGGAAATTGCTCGATTCATTACATACCACAAAAAGTCTGTTGTAGTGGTTAATTTGTAACGGTTTATATTAATTGTTACAAATATGACAATTTATAGAGGTTTATACTTCAACTGCTACAAATTTACAACGATATAAGTCCCGCCAAGTAGCATGTTGGTTAGGGAACGACATTTTGTAGTGGTTATCAAAAAATAACTGCTACATATAATGTCACCAAGTTGGCACCAGTTTTTTTGTGGTTTATTTCTAGCGGTCTATTGACACAAATAATCACAAATTTTGCGCTAGCTAGGCGCCTTATGGAGTGAAATTTGTGGTTGTTTATATGTAGTGGTTTGTATGAAAAAAAGCTACAGAACGTAAAGAGTCTTACATATTTATAGCGGTTACTCATAGAAACCGTGACAAAATGCAAAAGGTCTTACATATTTGTAGCGGTTATTCATACCGTGATAGAATGCAAAGAGTCTTACACATTTGTAGCGGTTACTAATAGAAACTGCTACAGAATGCGAAGAGTCTTGTACATTTGTAGTGAATACATAAAAATGCTAAAAAAATATTTTAGGTACTGATTGATTCTAAAAATATACTTCATGATATTTTTTTCAATATCCTAAAATAATTTTTCAAGATCATGAAGTATTTTTTTAGTACCAGTCAATATTCTTAAGTATTTTTTTATTACCAGTCACTGTCATAAAATATTTTTTTAAGATCATAAAATAATTTTTCAAGATCATGAAGTCTTTTCAGTACAAATCAGTGACTGAAATATTTTTTCAAAAAAAGAAAAAGAGAGGGAATAGCTCAGTTTTGCGCTCAAGGATGCAGTAAATGGTAACTTGCATAGGATCAAAGCGGTGTCCATTTCTTCAGTTCTATCAAATACAAGTACTCAAACAGTACTAACACTACAAAAAAAAAAAACTGCAAATTACCCATGAAATTACCAATGAAAAAAATTCCACGGAAATCACCAACAGAATTTTGTGGGTAATTTCTGTCGGTAGTAATTACCCACGGAATTCCGTCAATAACTGAAATTACTGACAAAATTTAGTAGGTAATTTCCTTCGGTAAACAAATTTCCGATGACAAATTTCCATCGCAAAAAAAGCCATAGTAATTAAGCAATGGATATTTTTGCGATGGAAATTTTCCATTATAATTTTTTTTTACTGACAGAAATTACCCACAGTTGTGTCAGGAATTTTCGACGGAATTTTTCCATCAGTAATTCCGGGGGTGATTCGCAATTTTTTTTGTAGTGATAATTAAAGCTGCCATGAACAACTTCTTTGTGGATAACATGATTGGTAAAGGAGGATTTGGAGAGCTTTACCATGTATCAAGTTTATGTGTTTTCTTCTTGTTTTGTTTTGTTTTGTTTTTTTTTTTGTGGCGAATTTTCTTCTTGGATCTTAACATGAAGTGATCAAACCATATTTTTATATATGATATTTTCATGATTAAATTGGGATTCTTAATGCATTTTCTGGACATTATTGCATGATTAAGCATTAATTTGATATATTAACATTTGTATTGAATTAAGTGAAATTAGGGGCAAAATGGTCATAATTTGTTAATTATTCATACAAATGATTTCTTAGATTTTTGATGCTATATTATGTTTAATCTTGTATTGTAGGTGTTTTGGAATTAAATGGAAGAATTTGGACGTGTCATTTGGGTCAAAAATTAACATTTTTTATGACTGGAAAAAATTACAGAAAAGAGCCCCATAATTTCTGGAAAATACAAATTTGTGAAGGAAAAGAACTAGAGAAAAATTACATAAAATGACCCAGTATTTTCAGAAATTTCAGTTTTACCCCGAACATGTTTCAAAATTTCACACTTTAGTCTCTCTCTGAAACTTTTTTTTCTTTTCACTTTAGTCCCTGGTCAAAACTTGGGCCTAGGTCAGAAAACAAAGAGGACGAAGGGAGCTGGACACGAGAGGAGGGAGGCTGAGAGTTTTGGAACGGGAAGAAGAAAAAGAAAGAAAAGCGCCGCAAACCAGAGACCCGACAGTGACGATAGAGAAGGAGGAGGGAACCTCACTGAACCAGACTTCATCTTCCTCCTCCTCATCTTCTTCACCGGACTGAACCTAAGTGACGACACAGAGCTCCGTCGACCTTCACCTTCAGTTTTCCGACGAGACTGCAGTTACCTTCATTTTCTCCGCTGAACCACCTTCAGCCACCATCTTCACCGTGAATCCCATCCTCTCTCTCTACTTCACAGTCTAAAATTCCAGATTCCGGCGAGACTTGAATTTTCCGGTGAGTTTCTGCATTTCCAGCGACTTTTGCCCAAATTCCGGCGAACCTTGAGTTTTCCGGCGACATTCTCCAGATTCCGGTGACTTCTTCCAGCAAACAATGAGTGGCTAATTTCCCTTGTTCTTGGTGATGAGGAATAAATGCTTGAGCTCAATGGACTACATAGGGGAGTTTATCTATCACTCTATTAGTCTAGGATTATATATTTGAATTGCTTAATTTTGATATATGATTCTGGAACTGAGATTAATATTAATTATCTTTGTTAGTTTAATATTTGTAGTTGAGATTGGATTTTGTAGTGTGATTTTTATATGTGTATGAATTTCTTTGTGGTTTCAATGAAGCTATGTTGATTAGCGTGGTATTGTCTAATTAATGTGGTTGATTTGTACCTTTGAGGGGCTGTTTAGCATTCAAATTTAAGAAGTCTCATATTGCATTATTCCAATTTTAATTACACATTAAGTGATTTTAAACAATTTCTCAAGGGGTAGTAGTTAACTATGGTTATAGGAACTACTATTAATTGAGAATATTGGTGGTCATTTCTTTATCACCAAGAGCATTCACCATTAACTTTTCTATCCAAAGTATTTGTCATTATTTCCAAAAAAACCAAAAAAAGAATAGGAATAGTTTCTTTATTTTTTTAATGCATTTTAATTAGAGAAAACCATTTTTGAAACCCCAATTTCTAACCATATTTATATCACTTAGTTCATCTTAGGAAATTCAAAATAAATTTGGCTTTTTGATAAGAGAACGATCCCGAGTTATTTGCACTGTATTGCATTTTAATTCATGGTAAATAGTGATTTGACCCCGAGGCGACTAAGGTTGAGTCGAATCATGAAGCAAATTAGGCCATTCCATAGATATATGTTGACTTCATGTCTGAACCTCAGGCCCTTCTTCCAAATGGGCAAGAAATTGTTGTCAAGAGATTATATAGAGCTAAAAGCTGTAGACAAGATGTAGAAGATTTTAAGAATGAAGTAGAGGTACATGCTAAGCTAAAACATAGAAATTTGGCGAGACTTCTAGGTTTTTCCATACAAGATGATGAGAAGATATTTGTTTTTGAATATATACCTAACAGAAGTCTTGATGACATTCTTTTTGGTAAGTCTCTCTACATCAATTCTGTTTATGCTCAATTTTAGTTTTCCAACTTTTTCTCATTATGGTTGAGACTATAATTATGGAAGCTTTGCTTCACTTTTTATTTTTGATTCAATTTAATTTTCTTTTATTTAGACATTTCTTAATTTTTTTTTGGAATGTGTAGACCCTGAAAAAAAAACAATTAGAGTAAACAAAGCGTTACAAGATTATTAAAGGAATTGTTCGAGACATTCAATGTATTCATGATGAATCAAGGCTTAGAGTTGTACATCTTGATATTAAACATCACGATATATTATTTGATAGCGATATGAATCCAAAAATCACAGATTTTGGTTCAGCAATGGTTTGTGCAATCAACCAAACTCAAATTAATGCCGATGGCGCTCGTGGGACAAGGTAAGAACAAAGTTTACATATCCTTACAATTTTATTCAGATATCTTGGCGTCTTTTTGTAAAGAAAGAAATAATTGACTGTAGCCTATATTTCTGTGTAATTTCTCCTACACTACCATTTATCCTCTGATGATTCAATTTTTCAGAGGTTATATAACTCCAGAACAATTTTTCCGTAACCTTAACCTTGGAGAGTTTTCTGTTAAGTGTGATGTGTACAGCTTTGGTGTCGAGTCTCATAGGGCAACATTGCGTGGCTACTGGAAAGCCACCGGTAAAGACAGGAAAATCCTGGATCCAGTTACTGACAATGTTATTGGAACCAAGAACACCTTAGTTTTCCTATCAAGGAAAAAATGTTCCTAGCATTAGAAATAACTGGGTTATGGTTTATTCATGAATACCACGCCGGCGTTCCTCAACATGAGGTAAGCTTCTATATATATTCTTGGTTTCCTTGTACCTTGGAGTAACTGGGTTATGACTTATTTTAATTGATTTTTACCTTGGTACGAGTTAACTACGTCAGAGGATTTGGCTCCTAGGACCTTAAAACACTCATTTTAAATGCTCTCAAGTACTTGAGATAAGTTTTATCTCATGAAGTCCAAAATCACCTTTTCAAGTGATCATATCTATGTTTAGCTAGATAGGAGATGGTTTATATGTGTTTGGTTTTTGGATCTGAGTATGATGTATCACACTATCATGTACGCACGCTGTGATCTCCTCTTTTTTATTTTATTTCAAGTTTAGATTAATGCAGTATAATTTTTCTATATTACTAAGAGGGATTTTTTTTTTCGTTTTATCGATTATAACTGATCCATTAATCATTATATAAACTACAGATAAAAAAAGAAAATTCTGGAGAATACGGAATATTATTAGACATGAAAATATAAAATAAAATATATACCTTCAAATAAAAAATAGATAATTTTAAACAACAATAATAATTAAGGTAATCACAACTTAAATTAATAATATAATAGATATATAAATCTCACGAATCGTGTATTCAAAATTCAAAATGACATGTTTCTCTTTATGTATCAAGCAAATCATTGATATTATGGTGGTATATTATTGATAAAAAAGCAGCTTGATAAATAATAAAATTAAGTATATATTGCAGAGGTCTGCGGCAAAATGTTTCTATAAAATCATGATAGTGCTCAAGTAAACTGATCCTCTTCATCATCAATAAACATGATGTGTCATTTATTTGTAAATTTACGATTTAAGGCCGAAAAACAAATCACCCTATTTTTTTGGTAAAAATAAAAATGACATTAATAACCATGAAATTTACAACGAGACCAAAGAAAATGAACTAAGAAATAAAACAAATTAAGTCTAGGTAAAATCCAATATAAACATGCTTAAAATATAAAAATAATAAATCATGTTTTTAAATCCAACAAATCCCTATTGAAGTTATTGACCCAATTCAGGATTTCAAAATATAGGTAAATTGACTTTATTCCACCAAGTCTTCTCTATCCTCTCTCTACTTAAAAGAGTTTGATTGCTCTTTAACTTATTTTTTTTAATAAGTATGCATATATATATATATATATATATATATATATATATATATATATATATATATATATATTAACATTAATATATAATAAAATAAAATATGATTAATTTAAACTAAAGGAATTTTTGCGTTCAAGAAGAATGATTAAGAATAATTCGAGTAAAAAACATTAAAAAAAAAATAAAAGTATAACCCCGATATCAATCAAATTTTGGGTTTAATGTTTTTGTTTTTGCTGTAGATTTTTTTCCCCCTGATATACTCATATAAGAGTGAGTAAGTCCCATTGTAAAAAAGAAGAAATTAAAGAGAAAATATTAGTGACATCCACTCATTTTTATGTGAATGCGATAGAAAATTATTTTTGCAGTAAAAGTAGAAACATTAAACCCTTCAGTTTTTATTTAAATTCTTTGTAAAAAAATTTATTTTTGAAAGAACTCAAATTAGTTTTTTGTCAATAAAAAGAAAATCAATCTTCACTCATCCCACAATTCTTACTTATGTGATATAGAATTTTTTATTTTACGTTAATAAATACTTTTTATAAAAAAAAAACCATTTATGAAAATCATTGATATGCGGTTTGCTACATCACACAAGTTTTTTTTTTTTTTATTTATTAACGTAGTTAAATTTTTTTTCTCATTGACCAAAAAAACAAGTAAACAGTAAATTTTTCGTGCTCAATATTCAACTAGAATGCATTTGATTAATAATGGGGCTGATACTTTTTTTCTTGGCTTGAATTATTCCTGACGATTCTTCCACAAAGCATAAAATTTCTTTGATCTAAGCTAATCATATTTTATTTTATTATATATTAATGTTGATATATATTTACACTTATTGTAAAAATAAGTTATAAAGCATTGAAACCCTTTTAAAAAGAGAAAGGAGACTATGAGAGGGCATTAATATCATTTAATCTAGATTTTGAAATTCTAATTTGAGTCAATAACTCAATTAGGGATTTATTAAATTTACCAGCCTTATTTAGAATTTTCTTATTTCAGACAACTTTATATAGGATTTTTCATCTAAATCATTAATAGTAACAATAACAATATGAAAGGAAATAAATTCTTTAAGTATGGATAACGAAATCAATGTTATTTAATTGAAGGGTTAAGGTGTAATTTTACCAACGAATTATTGGCTTAAGAGTAATTTCGCTAATAAACTCTCTAGTAGACCAAAATTACTAATAAAATCTTGGATCAGGAGCAATTTCGCCAACACCGTTAATTGAGCCTGACGCCGTTAATCTGCCTTCATACAAAAATTATAGAATAGAACTCAGATGTTTATGAAACTATATTTAAGCCCCAAAAAATTTAAAATTTTTTATTTTACTCCCTCCATGTACTTTATATGGAGAGACTAAAGTGAAAATTATAAAAAAAATTTATGGGCTGGAAGATAATTTTCTAAAATTTTGGGTTATTTTATGTAATTTTTGTGGGATCATCCCTACCCCAAAACCCGCCCCTGGTTACAGGCCTTTTTTTAACCTTAACCTGACCTGGCCTATGACCTATTAAGAAAGCTTGTAATTTTAAAAATTTTGTAACCAGCCTAACAAACCACAAGCTTCACATCAAAACAAGCCTATTTTAAACAGGATGAAAACATAATTACTTTAAACAGGCCAAAAGAAGACCTACTTTAAACAGGCTGTTAGATGTAAGTCTATTTTCGGCCTGTTTAAAGTAGGTCTGTTTTCACCCTATTTGAAGTAGACTTGTTTTGAGGTAAGACTTGTGGTTTGTTAGGCTGCTTACAAAATTTTTAAAATTATAGGCCTCCTTAATAGGCCACAGTCCAGGCTAAAGCTGAAAAAAAAAGACCTGTAACCAACGGCGGATTTTGAGGGGTAGTGATGGCCCCGAAAAAATTACAGAAAAAAACCCAAAATTTTAGAAAATTATCTTATCGCTCCAAATTTTTTTTATAATTTTCACTTTAGTCCCTCCATATAAAGTACGTGGAGGGACTAAAATAAAAAATTTTAAACTTTTTGGAGGTTAAATATAGTTTCATAAACATCTAGGTTCTATTCTATAATTTTTGCATGAAGGCAGAAAATAGACGTGAGGCTCAATTAACGGCGTTGGCAAAATTACTCCTGATCCAAGAGTTTGTTGGTAATTTTGGTCCACTAGAGAGTTTATTGGTAAAATTACTCCTAAACTAATAGTTCGTTGGCAAAATTGCACCTTAACCCTTAATTAAATTGTAGTTATGGAGATAAAAACTTTCCCTAAGCACCAAATCTTCAACTAGTAGTTGTCCATCTGAAATGCAAAATTGACCCTGTCAAGTATATATGTGTTTATCATCCTCTTATTACATTGATATAATAAAAATACCTTCGAATGTATCTATCTCTTCTTTTAGTTATTTTTTTTAATAAAAAGTTAACAAAATTTTTGTAAACTAACAAATGGTATGAATTAAATAAGGCGCGTAGTGTATGAAATAAAGCTAAAACTGGTAAACTTATGAAGCAAGTAGTTTTGGGAGGTTCAAATAGAAAGAATAGATAGATAGTGGATGGGGTCAATACTCTTAAAAACTTGGTGAGCAAGGAGCTTAGCTTTATGTTGTTTCATTATTCATTTCAGAATAATTGGATATATATACATAAAGGAGCTTTCCACTTTATTTATCTCCACTATATTTTCATTTTTTAGCCGCTTCGTTAATATTTGCTAGCTTTTCATTGTATTTGTCTTCTTCGATATATCCCCTTCTTTTGCTTCTGTCAAGCTTTGGGGCACAGTACAACAATGTCATTGCTTCCTAGCTACAATATTCTGATGCTCCCCTTAATTAACTCCATCCTTTACGTTTGAGATATATTCATCTTAAAAATTATTGCATGCCCTGATTTTTGGGTTATCAAAATCCTTACTTAATTAAGATTGTATTTATATATGTGCACATTGTGTCTAATTTACAATGTTTTGTTTTGTGAAATTTCTTATAAGTTGATGTCTGGTTTGACGTGTACATATATATTGCAATATTATATATGTATAATGTTACGTTATATCTGTAATTCTCTTATTTCATTGGATATAGTTTACTAAAAAAATTGTGTGTATTTGAGTAATATAAATTAAACCATCATACTGTTATAAAACTAATAAGAATAAGAGAAGAGATTATAGAAAGAGAAAGTAGAGAGAGAAATTCTTATTTCAATTGTATAATGAATAGTTATAGAAGACCTCTATTTATAAAAGGAAAATGGGTCTTTAGTGTAATTTACACTTCAGGGTCATTTGGTGTAGTTTTCCTCTAAAACATAAACTGTATACTCATGGATTTCCTTCCCGTGGATGTGTGTATAATTGTGTGCGGGTCCCACCAAATAGTAAATCACTATGTATGGTACTATGCGTGGGTCCCATGTCATCTTGTAGTATTTGGAGACCGGAAGTCAATGGACATCCACATAATAAGTATATTCATAACACTCCCCCTTGGATGTCCATTTATGAATGTGCCTCGTTAAAAACTTTAACTAGGAAAAACCCAATGGGATAAAAACCTAGTCAAAGAAAAGAGTACATCATTCATTGATACACTATCCAGTGCTGCCTCATTAAAAACCATTCTAGGAAAACCCAGTGGGACAAAACCTAGATAAGGGAAAAAGAGTACAGCGTGTATAGTCTCCCTCTCTTGATTACATTAGTGTTGCTCCCCCTGATGACTACATTGCTTTAATGTCTTTCTGTATATATCTTTCATTCTATCATCAAAAATTGGTTCGCTTTGAAACAATAGAAACACCCAGTCTGACTGTTCATTGTATACCTGCAAAATCTAAATCTTTCAAGTAAAATATAATAAGATAGATCTAGATCTTTTCATAAACATATATGTGCATATTGAACTTTTAATAAATGTTCATAATAATACTATATGTACTATTATAGCTTCATGAATTTATTTAATTGATTATTATCGAGAATTTGATACTCATAGCATCTTGAGTCCTTCTGGGACTTTTGTATTTTTTTTTTGCGCCTTATGTGCTTTTGGCACATACAAATATATTGTGACTCATGATCCTCATTATCATTCATTACAGCATATGTTATCATATAAACATAAATATCATCAATGTCGACTTTATTTTTCGGTCTCATCGGGTTTCATTTATTGAGATCTCTTTATATTCACATATATTAGGTACCTGTGTCTCTTCTAGGACCATAATATTCAATTATGGAAATAACATCTCTTCTGGAGATAACATCTCTTCAGGAGATGACTCTTTTGAAGCTTTTCTTAATTATCCTCGATTTGATCATCTATATTCTTATAGCTCCTTTTCTCATTTGAGGATTTTTATCTTTAAAATCGATGGACCTGCAACACTTCTAGTGTGTTTTATAACAATTCATATAGGAGCATTTGTAGTTGGGACATATGACTTTGTCACTTTCTTTAGGTCAGTGAATGCTTATGGCATTTGATTAACTATACTCTGCAACTGAATTATCATTTTAAACTCTTAGTACACATTTATTTGTACGAGGATCAACATGAGTCAATGATAATTCATTCCACTTTATCTCTTTTACCCAATCTGCTTATTTTTCTCCCCCTAATCAAATCATGCAGTATATATCCATCTGTGTGCATTATAGTGGATCATTGCACATTCAAAACTATTAAGATGGAATTTATCTGGCTCCTGACCAAAAGCCAATTTTACAGGGAGAATTTTGTTGGCTTATATAATTGCTGCAAATATATATAAACAATGTTCTCATAATCATTGATTTACTCATATATGATTTCTGGATCATTCAATCAGGAAAATTGCGCGCATAATATATTGCAAATTTCTAATTGCAAACATCACTGCAAACTTTGCAGACTTATAATCTCACATCTAATCTTTCAATTTGATATATTTCCAGAGATCCATTTCCAATAATTATTTCTATTTGAGAACAAGCAGCACATAATATATGACTCGGATGATCAAACAAGTCATGTCAACTTTCCATATGATTTATCATCAAATCTAATATTCATTTTGGGGGAATCAACACAGAAACATTCACAAAGAATTATCACATAAATATTCACACTTGATATATATCATTCTCCCCCTCAAGTGTGAGACCTTAAAAATTAATTCATGGAATTTCCATACAATATTCCATAATAATAGCATATATGATATCTATTTCATTAAAATTCCACAGATTTCTTAATGCATTATCAATGCATAATTTTGTTACTTCTGATAACAAAATTTTCATTTTCCAGAATCGACAAACAAATATATATTAAATACAAAATCATCAAATGGATCACTGCAGATTCACGAGCACAATACTGTGTAATCATAGATGCATAACTGTGGAATCACAGGTGCAACAACTTGAATTGTCGTATGTATTTAAAGTCAAAAAGGTTCTAAGCTCGTGCTTTATAGGGAGCAGATCTGCAGAGATTTAACAGGACTGCGCAAATCTGCAGAGATTCAATAGGATTTAATTCGGCTATAAATAGAAGAAGGCAAACAAACATGCCTTACAAACATACAAGCATCTGATAATATCAATTACCAGATACTCACATATTTCTCTAAATTCTATTGCCATGGTAGGACCTAGCAATTTTATCCCAGTTTCTGATACATCTGAAACAGCATTACTTGATGCTTTGTTGTATGATGATCAGCCCAACATGTCATTTACTTCTTTGTTATCTCCTAATCCTTTTGAGATGTTTATTCCTCCTTCTACTATTCCTCTTTTTGCTTCAAATGTACCTATTTCTCCTCCAAGAACAAGTGTTCTTCCTCAATCTACAAGGATTGAAGGTACAACTGAAGCAGGTTCATCAAGAAGGCCTGTTAAAAGGTGTAGAACTATGGCCGAACTGATGGAGTCTACCAGTCAAGTTCAACCAATAGTCACAACAATCAATGAGCCAGTACTCACAAGCCAGCAAACAACCACCAACCAACCATCAACAACCAGCCAGCCAGCAACAATCATCCAGCCAACAACTACAAGCCAATTAGCAACTACTAGCTTATTGGAATGTAGTTGCTGTCATGTTTTACGGGAAATTATACATACCAACAGACTTCAATATCATAAACTTGAAGTTCACAGAAGGAAGATAGGTATGATTTCCCATGCTGTTTTATTTGAAAATGTACAGGATAAATCTTACAATACTGACAGGTTTCCAATGTTTGATTTTAGTAATAAAAATTTTGGAGAAATCAAATATTTTCTGACACAGTATTGTATAGATTTACAAACATCAGGATATAACTTGATGCGTGATCCTGTATTGGACTATCATGAGGTCCTTTGTGTTGGTTCGGAATGGGCTAAAAACCCAAATGAACTACCGCGAAGTTCATTTCAAACTAACATTGAAAATCCATTAGATAAAGGAAAACAGCCCGCGGTTAATATTTCATATGATATATCATCCCTTAATCAAGGTGAATTATATTGATTAACAATGGAGCAACGGGAAAGAATAAAGAAAACAATGCACCATGATTTAACTGATTATTTTCACTTAACCCTAGATGATGCAAGTAAACAATTAAATATGTTTACTCACACCATACAAAAGATCTATCAAAAAGGAGGGTTAACTGAGTGGCCACACAAAAAACTTAGGAAACTTATGATGCAAATCTCGATATTACGAAGAGCTTTGCCTCATCTGGATCCCATCTCAAGAGAAGCAAAAGAAGAAGACATTAAATATCTTCAAAATGAGATGATTAAGGTTTGTAATGGAGTTGAGCCACTCGCTATTAAACTTTGTTGAAATAATATTGCCTTTTGTTTAATTGTTTTATTTATAAATATTCTTTCTCTTGTATTCACAAAAATTCTTATAATTATCTAAACACAAAATAATAGTAAAATAACCATAATCACAATTTATTTATTGCTTCATTCACTTCTGGGAATGAAGTTGGATAAAATTCATAATCCATAATTCACAGATTTGTTTGATCATGGCAAGAAATTAATCCACAATATTTCTTGACTTAATCACAATTTTGCTACTGCAATAGCAAATTAGATATATTTATTTATAATATCAATCATGATCATACAATCCCTTGTCTCATAATTTAAGGGAATATTTAATGCCAAATATATAATTTTGAGGCCTTTATACAACTAATGGCATACAAAATTTATGGATCAAGCCTTGTTTCATAATTTGTTTCTTGGCTTCAAGCCAACTTGCCTCTTGGCATCACGCTAATTTATGCCTCCTCATGTTCTTAGGCCAATTTATGCATTCTCATATCTCAATGGCATATTGATCTCATATGGCCTTTAACAATTTATCATCAGGATAAATATATAAAATAAAAGCAGTAAATAATAAAACAGATGGAACCCACTAATATACTTGTATATAATAGTGTCGTTGCCATAAATAATAAAAAGGGTAGGGGAATATATAAATTGTAAATAAATAAATAAAAATAAAAGGGAAGGGGGATATAATGTAGTAAATAAATAAAATAAATGATTGGAAATAAACATGCTAAATAAATAAAAAGAAGATGAAATAGGAATGGTAGTAAACTCACAGCGAGACCTATCTCATCCAAAGGTAAGAAAGAGGATGCATATGCAAATGCAAATATATATATATAATATATAGAAAGCAGTAAATAAATTAAATTAAAATGGAGTCCACTAATACTAGTGTCGCTACCATGAAAAATAAATAAAGTAGTAAAGAATTAAATTAAATAAATGGAGCCCACTAATAGATACTAGTATGCCACCATGAAATATAAAATATAAGCATAATAAAATAAACAAATGGAGCCCACTAATAAATACGAGTGTGTCTCCATGAAAAATAAATAAAGCAGTAAATAATTAAATTAAACAAATAAATGTTAGTAAAGTTAGTAAATTAAAACAATTAAAAAAAATATTAAATCTAGACTTCTAATATGGAGTCAAATTAATAACAATAAAAATAAAATGTAAATAAGAAAGTTGAAAACCCTACTAACCTGGATTGTCCACCGTCATATTTGTGGAACAAAAATATTAATAGTATAATATTAGAATAATAAATATTATTATAATAATAAATAATATAATATATGTGATACATATTATAATATTATAACATGTCCACGAAACAACTCACCTCCACGTCTTTGTTTTCATGTATATTGTGAATTACTGTATTAAGCACTTTATTGGTTGAGTCACGTGGGTGTTCGATCTGAATTATGAAGGCTATGGACAAAAATAATAAAATAGTAGGCCATATATGATTCCATTTTACGTGGGTATATGGTCTGAATTATTATATAAAACAAACAAAATTAACATATATGCTCAACATATATTCAATCATATGGCCCAGTAAAATAATGATAAGCCAACACTGCAAAATTAATAAATAATGACCGGAAAAAAAATAGCTCATATGATAATCATAATTAATATTTATTTACCTTTTTATATTCAATCATATCATTTTGTTGGACCCACGTAAAAATTTTCACCTTTTCTTTCTTTCCTCTCTTTGTCGGTAGCTTTAGTTTTTTTTTTAATAATAAAGTAATAAGACCCATGGGCAACTAATTGAATGACTTACCTCCTCCTCCAATTCACGGCATTCTCTGCACAACAAGTTGAAAAAGAAGGTCGAGATTGTGAACCGAAAAAGGAGAGTAGAGAAGTAGATAATAATATGAAATAGATGATGGAGTAGAGAAATCGTAAAAACATGAAATTATCAATTTCTCAAATTTTCTTGAAGATTCGTCTATTCTTCATTCACTGATGCTTCTATTTCTTCTCCTTCTCGCTCTGTCCAAGTTTTTCCGCCAACATATCGGAAATATTTATGGATTTTTCAGAAACAGGGGTTAAGAGGTGGTGGATCTTGAAAGAGATAGAAGATAAGAAGGAAGCAAGATGCCACCTGCGGCATGATCACGGAACAAGTTAGGAAGAGATCAAAAGCATACGATTGAGAAGCAATCGTGCTGATAACGTGTTATAAAACTAATAAGAATAAGAGAAGAGATTATAGAAAGAGAAAGTAGAGAGAGAAATTCTTATTTCAACTGTATAATGAATAGTTACAGAAGACCTTTATTTATAAAAGGAAAATGAGTCTTTAGTGTAATTTACACCTCAGGGTCATTTAGTATAGTTTTCTCCTAAAACATAAACTGTACACTCATGGATTTCCTTCCCGTGGGTGTGTGTATAATTGTGTGCGGATCTCACCAAATAGTAAATCACTATGCATGGTACTATGCGTGGGTCTCATGTCATTTTGTAGTATTTGGAGACCGGGAGTCAATAAACATCCACATAATAAGTATATTCATAACACATACATTCACCTATAATATAATAGGAAAGCCCTTATAATAACTACAAAATTATCGTAGGTCCAATTATTGTTACTTTTCTTCTAGAGGTTTTGACAGTTTCTTCGCACCATGATTAGTGTCTATCCATGTTAACTACTCTCTACTCTTTATAATTATCACAAATATCTATTTGCAACTTTACAGATGAAGAAATTTATTTAAATTAATTGAAGACTTTAAAACTACTCTCAATGATATTCATTGATTATAGAATATTGTTTAATGAGAAAATTACAGCATGTCCTAAATAAGAAAATTAATTATTTTTGCAAATAGTTATTGGGACTTGTGAATAATTAATTGTTTTTTTAGGACTTGTTATAATTCTCTCTTATTTAATTAGTTAAGAGATTTTTTACTTAGTTAAGTAATATTATTTTTTTAAAAAAGGACATTTAGGAAAAAATGATTTAAAAAAAAAGAGGGAAGAGGTAAAAAAATTCAACTCACTAAAATTTTTTATCACATCCTAACATCCATTTTCCACAAACAAAATATGAAGGAGGGGAGGGTTTGGTTGCAAAATATTTTCTTTTGTTTTTGTTTTTTTTTTTTTTTTTTTTTGGGGGGGGGGTTGTATCTAGCTACTTCTCTTGCTTAGTTAAAAGAAAATTGAAAGAAAGGCGGCAAAAGCTTTAATGATTTTTTTCCCTAATTTTAAGCTAGCTTGGGATTATTACTTTTTATATATTTAAAAATTGTGTGAATTTAATCTAATGATGGGAAAGCTGACATAAAATAAAATAAAATTAGAATTTAAACTTCATGCTTTTTGTAAGTGATAACTGAGAAGAGAGAACATGGGTAAAAAGAAGGGGAGAACATAATTAATTATTATACTTTTGTCATAATCGAGCAAAGTGTTTCAACTACAAGAATTCCAAAATGTATGGTTTTTAACTTGGAGGGCAAGTTGTGTTCTTTATTCTAGAATCTTCAGGCCGAGACGCGTTCCTATCCTGAAATTATCCAGAATATGCCATTTTTTTAAACTTAGGTAGCAAGCTTTCAATATATATAATATAAAATTTAATTTAATTTTTTTATATGACTACTTGACTATGTGAAATTTAAGTATTATCAAGCTTAATTGGAGATCACTTTTCTAAAAAAGTTTTCGATAACACCTACCTGCTATGCTTATTTTAGTTTTAATTTTGTATTAACTCAAAGGACTTTTAAGGAAAAGAATACAAGTTTAAAAGTATGAGAAATACTTTTAGTTATTAAAACTTCGAGGAAGAAAGGTGATTAAGACTTGTAACTGAATGGAAGAAGCCAAAGGAAAGAGCCGGGAAGGGGAAAGGAAGAATGAAGAGGGAAAAGATTCTTATGGAACTTCTTTATTTTTTTCAAAAGGCAATTTATACAGAGTATTACAAGAAAACAAGGACAAGTACGTAATAAGCATCTAAATAGAAAAAGCAGAAAATAGATTTATTATTTATCATTAACGCGTTAGATATTTGTATTAATTAGTAACAGTTTTTATAACAATAAATTTATTTTAATAAAAAAACATTTATTGCCTAAGAAAAAAATACATTATACTCATTTTGTTTCATCTAAATGCAATTTCTAACATGTTTCACAAAATTTAATAACTTAACAATTTTCTCCTTATTTAATATACACCATATCCTAAATTATACAAAGTTTGCATAATACTAAATAAAGGGAAAAATTGTATATTTATGTGAGAAATTAATAACGTAGCTTATAAATAGGACAAAAAAATATATTATCTGTGCTTTATAAATAGAACTATATGAGTCCTTATATTTTTTTTTCCCACTTTTGATCCTTTGTTTTTGGGAAGAATTAGGGAGAAGGACTAAGAAAACAAAATATTTATTATCAAGAATCTTAAAAATTATAATTATTTTTAAGTACCAAAAATTAAAATATAAATCTTCAATTATGAAGTTACCCTTATCTATATAATTGTTTTCAAGTACCAGGGATTTTGGTTTTAAAATTACAGAATAATTTATCTTACTTTCGAAGGACTCTCTAGACTCTATATAAGGAGTAACGCTTCAAGTGAGGAAGTCAAGTCCTCCTCTTCCACTACCACGATCACTCCCTCTTTTTCACTCTCAAGCATCTTCTTCTCCCTCAACTTCTCTGCTTGCCCTTTTACTATCACTGAGACAACCATGGCGGATCCGACGACGATGCAGAAACGAGTGCCTGTAGGGTACAGATTCTGTCCGACTGAGGAAGAGCTCGTCGCTTACTACCTCCGCCACAAATCGATGGCTCATGATCCTCTCATTTATAACACCATCCCTGAGATTGACGTGTGCAAGTACGAACCTTGGGAATTACCAGGTATCTATCCTAATTTATATTTTCTTCTTAAGTTTCTTTGCATACTTCATTATCTTATGCTGTGGTGTGTGGTTTTTCTTTCTTGCTCTTCTATCCTGCACTGGCTGCTTCAGCTTTTCCGGAGTTGGAGCAAGATGACTCAGAATGCTATTTCTTCAGTCGTTGCGATTACAAGTACTCTAACCGTACGCGGTTTAATAGGACAACATCACTTGGCTTCTGAAAAGTCACCGGTAAAGACGGGTTTGGCTATGGTCTACTTCTCATCTCAACCGTTACATTAAAATTTCAGATCTAATAATTTATAAAATATTATTTTTAAATATTTTTAAATAATTTCATAATAATTTAATATTTTATTAATATTTTTATTTATAATTAGATCTGAACCGTTAAGATTTCAATCCAACGGCTGAAATGAAGAAGTGGATGGAAAGAGAAGTGGACCATAGCCAAACCCGGTAAATTAAGACGGACCAATCAAGGACTATATGACACCAACAAAGTACGTCATTGGGATTAAGAAAAATCTAGTATATCACAAAGGGGGTGTTCCTCATGACACCAACAAAGTACGTCATTGGGAATGAGAAAAATCTAGTATATCACAAAGGGCGTGTTCCTCATAGGATCCGATATTACGTTTCCTCTGGTGTAAGTAAATGTTTATTTTGTCAATAACGTTAATGATTATGTTACTCTTTCTATGGCTCAATTTTGATGCATGTCGTTGTCTGGTAACTAATGTTTATCTCTTATGAGGAGCTCATTTTGATTAACTAGTGTTTCTATTAAACTGGTTATATTCAATTATGATTTTATGCTCTAATTCTGACAAATGAATGCTTGACTACGTTTCTTCCAAATGATGCAGAGGACCTATGCTTAATGAAGAAATATGAAAAGAAAACAAAAGAAAAAACTAATGACTTTCACAACGAATCAATTGGCCACGGAAGTGAGTCCAATTATCATACCATTACAATAAAAGACACTTTTAATATATGTTTTTAGGACTCTTAGACTTCTATTTTAAGGGGTAAGTGGCGTGTATGTGAATGTCATTAAAAGTTTTAAAATATAAGTATGTTTTAAAATTGTCGTGAAAAACAATCATTGTAAATCACTTACAATTACTGTCTTTTTTATAATATTTTTAAAATAACCATTGTAAGCCTACCATAATGAATTTTTTTATGGAAAACATGTTGAAAGTCAATTTTTTTAACATGTAATTTGTATTTTATACTTACAGTCTTAAAAAAAAAAAAACAACCAATTCCCAAAACAGAGAATAAAGAAAACCAAGTTAGTGAGGATAATTATTACGTCTTCGATATATACATCCAGCAATTCATAAATATAATCAAGTATGTGCTCCAAAACTAAACATGGATCAGCTTAAACAAACATAATCAAGTGTTTACAAGTTCTCTAAACCACTACACTTTGTTAAAAAAAAAAAAAAACTTTTATCTCTACACATCATCTATTTGTAGTATAAAATGTCATGTCAGAAGGCCTTAGATCAAATTAATGTTTTCAATTGCGTAGGCATCCTCATTACCAAAAATATGCACCCAAATTGAAGAATAAGTTAATATAAATCATTCAATTTAATAAAATAACTAACAATTCAATTATAAGAACAAAAATGAAAATCATTTGAGAATCAAGAAATGATCACCTATTCAAAATTTTTAGTAAGTCCACTAATAATGATGTTATACACATAAAATAAAATATAGTATTCGCACTCAATTTTCTCTAGCAGCCGAGGACACTATACACCAAAGGAAAATGGTAAAAATGAATAAATGCATATATAATTAAAGTGATTATCAATCAAATATTTTGAATTTAAACAACTTACTTTTGATTGGAACTACTTCATGGAACCACTTTTACCTTCCAGTTCCCACCCATTAAATAAAATGTCTTCATTACACTCACTAATATAAAAATCCGAAGACATTAAAACAATTCATTCAAGTTTAAAAACCAATAATTTACGAACAAATTAACTTAAAATAGTGTTTATCCCTTCGTTCGGCTTGAGACCCAAAGAATCAAACCAAAAGATTACTTTGATGAAGGGACAAGCAACACATAGACCAACAATTGTGTTGTATAACATAGCAACTGAGTCTCTTGATTGTATAGCCCACATATATATATAGCTCATCCTATTTTATAATATTATATGCCTTGCTAGATTCGTGGGACATAAGAATCCATACCTTTTGTTTCTCTCCATTTGAACACATATTTTGTGGAAGCACCTTTCATAGAATTAAAATGAAAAATGACTTAATGAATATATAATCCTAAAAATCAGTGCATTGATTAGATTTAAAAATAAAAAATAAACTGACATGAGACAACTTGTGGCATCAGTACATGACATAGTTGTTGCATCAGTAGTACATGGTAATTATAACAATCAAATTGTTTTTGGGCAACAAAAAAAAAAAATCAATTGTATTTACGTACGTGCATCCCATAAATATCATAAAAATACAAAACTTTATCATACATTTCTTCCCATAAATGAAGATGAAAGTACCTGTGTTATACATATTTAACTAAAAGTTAAAAAGTCTTGTTTTTTTGCTCAACCAAAAAAAAAAGTCTCGTTGGCAAAAAAAGAAAAGGTTAAAAAGTCCTATTTAATTAATACAAAATATAAGGTAAAAATGAGGTGTATAAATTTAACTCTTCATTGTTACACCAAATTGCTTACACGCTTTTAATTTTATTGGATTCATACGTGAATGGTAAATCCCAAGAAACAGAAAAACAGACTCAAAAGTCAAATAATGGAAGCTAGGAAAGGGAAGAAGGGTCAAGACGTGTACGTAGAAGGATAAAACTTGGGGACCAAGTTTTTCTTTTTCACTCGTTTGGATGAAATAAAACTGGGGAGACAGGACACGAATAAAATACAATCAGGTTTAACCCCACAGAATTTTCCATCAAATCAATCAGGATGAAAAAAAAAGAAAGAGAGCGTCAAAAAGTTAGTCAATGAGATAGTGGGTTCATTACCTTCAAAAGCTTCAACTTTTGCAGCAAGTTTTATTGTCAGTCACATGTGAGTTATTAGCACCGTTGTGTGCTTCACTTTTTATAGCATATCATCTTGAATCAAATATAGAACCTAACTACCGCCAACCACTTGATTCAATTGATAGGGGCTGTACCAGCTTATAAGCTGGCTCATTATTTACATTTCCCATGTTTCAGGTATCTTATATTATGATGTCGTGCCGTTTGATCTAGCTTCTTCTTCTTCTTTTTGTTCTTATTCAATAGCTGTTGTTTTAGCGGTTTCATTGAACAAGTCGAAGTCGAACGACCCATAATGGTTTTTCTTTAGTCCTTGCGGTTACAAGTACTCAGTCTAATAGGAATTTGGAACTGGTAACAGCATCAGATAATTAATTAATATGCTTTGGGACATGGATAACAGAGAAATTATTTATGTTAAAGGAAAAAGAATTGTGGTGTGTGCACCCTTTTTTAGTGTGTTTCTAGCTAGTGATCTAGAGCTCGTTGTATGTAGACAAGGGATCATATATATGACTAACTAGGTTGGTTTGTTATAAGTTGTGACCTACTTATTAGATTAAATTAGTTTTAGAACTTCAGAAGTTTCCAGCAATTTTTTTTTCTTATGAAATTAAAAATGCGTGCTCAAAGAAATTGATCCTAGTAAATACTAAATAAACGTGACAGTACAGTGTGTCGTTTATATGTTATCTGTAAATAGAAGCAAATATCTACCACATATGCTAATTTAATTTTCACTACCTATTTATTGCCCTCTTTAAAGAGAGATGTGAGTTATGCGTAGTGGCTTACTTAATTAAAGTGATCAACTTCAAGCATTAAACCTCTATTATTATATTTCTTCTAAACAAATAACGACCCCGCAAACAAGAAGCTCTCTCTCTATCTCTCTGTACTCGATCTCTCTCCCCTCTCTCTCAGTACACATTCCTTTCAAACTGCGTCTCCCTGCTTGCGTTTCTTAAGCTTATCAGATAATAATTGAGAGCCAACGATGGCGGAGGAAGCTCCTATGCAGCAAGATAGACCGCAGCCGGTAGGGTACAGATTCCATCCGACGGATGAAGAGCTCGTCGGTCACTACCTCCGCCACAAATTGTTGGCGGATGATCCTTCCATCCACAACACCATCTCTGAGAATGACATCTGCAAGTTCGAACCCTGGGATTTACCACGTATCTTAATGCCGGCCCCACATCTTCTTCTTCTTTTAAATTTGTCATTCTTCAATAATCTTGTAATAGTGCGCCGTTTTGATTTTGCATTTTTTCGTTCTGTTTCAGCGTTTTCACAGATCGAATCGGACGACCCGGAATGGTATTTCTTCAGTCCTATCAAATACAATTACTCAAACAGTACTAAGTCTCATAGGGCAACATCGCGTGGCTACTGGAAAGCCACCGGTAGAGACAGGAAAATCCGGGATCCAGTTACTGACAATGTTATTGGGACTAAGAAGACCTTAGTTTTCTATCAAGGAAAAAATGTTCCTGACATTAGAAATAACTGGATTATTCATGAATACCACCACGCCAGCTTTCCTCAACATGTGGTAAACTTCTATCTATATTCTTGGTTTCCTTGTAGCTAGGAATAATATGGAAACTTTTATCGTTTGGGTTTAATTTATGGATATTGACCTTAAAGAATTGGAGCGTATGTATATATGTACGCAGTACTTAGTTCTATCCAATTTGTGATTATGA
Organism: Acacia confusa; assembly: GCA_037074495.1. Lineage (NCBI taxonomy): Eukaryota > Viridiplantae > Streptophyta > Magnoliopsida > Fabales > Fabaceae > Acacia > Acacia confusa. Next base: position 2,461,550 of record CM073508.1, on the reverse strand, counting down.
AGCCAAAACAAGTTATTACAACATGAATTTTCTGGTTTAACACTGTCTTTGTGTGTGTGTGTCCGCGCGCGCTCTAATTCATGTTGTAGAGAACACATGTTCTATATAAGTTATTGAAGAAACCCGAGAAGAAAACAAAAGAAAAAACGGATGAGCTGGTTCGTGATGAAAGCGAGCCAAATGACTCTATCGCTTCCGAGTATGAGAATCAAGCAAATCCAGAAGTAAGCAGACACTCTTGAGCTACTGATATATATATATATATATATATATATATAATGAGAATATATATATATAATGAGAGAACTAAAATATGATTGATATATTTGTGTGTGTGATTTAGGTACCGTATTTGTCAGATTTGGATTCATTATTGGTTCAAACACATGGGGAGTCGAATGGCTCATCAAGAATTTAGACATCTTCTGAAGTGGGCTCGACCGTTGAGACGCCACACGGCGACTCAGAAGAATTTGACGTCAATTCGTTCTGACTGTTCCCTGATGACCATTACTTGCCTCCAAGTTTGGATGGTTGGAATGGTAACTGCATCAAATATATATGAAAACTATTTAGGTTTAAGGAAAAAGAAGGATTATGGTGTGTATTTGTTTTTTAGTGTACGTTCATTTAGAATGACTATTTTAAGTGATTTTTGTGATAGTTTGATTTAAATATGCTAGAGGAATTGACTCATAAGACGTAAAAACACTCATTTTAAATGCTCTCAAGTAATTGAGATAAGCTTTATCTATATTTAGCTAGATAGGAGATGGTTATTCATATCTATGTTTAGTTTTTGGACCTGAGTCTGATGAATCATGTATGCTATGATCTCCTCTCTTTTATTTTATTTCAAGTTTACATTAATGCAGTATAATTTCTATTACTAAGAGGGATTTTTTTCCTTCTTCTTTTATTCGTTTTATGGATTATAACTTGTTCATTAATTATTATATAAACTACAGATAAAAATTCAAACTCTGAAGAATAAGGAATATTATTAGATATGAAAATATAAAATATAATATATACCTTCAAATAAAAAATAATTTTAAAAAACAATATAATAATAATCAAGGTAGTCACAACTTAAATTAATAATATTATATATATAAATCTCACGCCTTGTGTATTCAAAATTCAAAATTTTCTCCTTATGTACCAAGAAAATCATTGATATTATGGTGGTGGATTATTGATTAAAAAAAACAGCTTGATAACTGAGAAAATTAAGTATACATTGCAGAGGTCTGCGGCAAAATGTTTCTAAAAAAACATAATAGTGCTCAAGTAAATTGATCCTCTTCATGAATCATGATCAATAAACATGATATGTCAATTATTTGTAGATTTAAGATTTCAGGCCAAAAAAATTATCACCGTTGTTTTTTTTTTGGTAAAAAGAAAAAATTAAATGACGTTAATAACCATGAAATTTACAACTAGCCCAAAGAAAATGAACTAAGAAATGCAACAAATTAAGTCTATCTAAAATACCAGGGGTTGGCACAAGTGGTAAGTGGCTTGTGTCGATTAAGCAAGGTCTCGAGTTCGAGCCTTGTAAATGCAGAAAACCCCAATTGGGAGACTTTCCTACCATAGCCAAGTGCGCGACATGGGTTGGATCTGGATTGGTCAGGGTGAAGCTCTGGATACCAGATGGGTAAACAAAAAAATTAAGTCTATCTAAAATGCAAAATTGACTCTGTCAAGCATATATGTGTATAGCATTCTCTTAAGTGGGAGTAAAAATATCTTCGAACGAATCTATCTCTTCTTTTAGTTATTTTTTTAATAAAAATGTAAACGAATTTTTTTAAAACTAACATATGGTATTAATTAAATAAGGCGCGTAGTTTATGAAATAAAGCTAAAACTGTAAAACTTATGGAGCAAGTAGTTTCGGGAGGTTCAAACAGCAACGTTTTTTTTTTTTTTTTGGTCAACAAAATAGAAAGGATAGATAGATCGTAGGGTCAATACTCTTAAAAACTTGGTGAGCTACTAGCTTAGCTTATCGATTATAATTTGTTCATTAATCATGATGTAAACTGCAGATAAAAATTCAAATTCTGAAGAAGACGGAATATTATTAGATATGAAAATATAAAATAAAATATATACCTTCAAATAAAAAAAATTAATTTTAATCAACAATATAATAATAATCAAGGTAATCGCAACTTAAATTAATAATATTATATATATATATATATATATATATATATATATATATATATATTTTTTTTTTTTATTTTATATTTTCATATCTAATAATATTCCGTCTTCTTCAGAATTTGAATTTTTATCTGCAGTTTACATCATGATTAATGAACAAATTATAATCGATAAGCTAAGCTACTAGCTCACCAAGTTTTTAAGAGTATTGACCCTACGATCTATCTATCCTTTCTATTTTGTTGACCCAAAAAAAAAAAAAAAAACGTTTCTGTTTGAACAATATAATAATATTATATATATATATATATATATATATATATATATATATATATATATATATATCTCACGCCTTGTGTATTCAAAATTCAAAATTTTCTCCTTATGTACTAAGCAAATAATTGATATTATGGCGGTGGATTATTGGGGAAAAAACTGCTTGATAAATAACAAAATTAAGTATATATATTGCAGAGGTCTGCGGCAAAATGTTTCTATAAAAACATGATAGTGCTCAAGTAAGTTGATCCTCTTCATGATCAATAAACATGATATGACATTTATTTGTAGATTTACGATTTCAGGCCAAAAAAATATCATCCTTGTTTTTTTTTTTTGGTAAAATGAGAAAATGAACAAAAAAAATGCAACAAATTAAGTCTATTTAAATCCTTACTAGTAACAACAACGATATGGAAGGGAAGAAATTCTTTTGAGTATGAATCGCGACATCAATGTTATTTGATTGAATTGTTGTCATGGAGAGAAAAACTTTCCCTAAGCACCAAATCTTTAATACGTAGTTATCCATCTTAAATGCAAGATTTACCATGTCAAACATATATGGGTATAACTAGCATCCTCTTACAGTCTTACGTTGGTAGTAAAAATATCTTCGAACGTATCTATCTCTTCTTTTAGTTATTTTTTAATAAAAAAATTAAATAATTTTTTCTTTACACTAACATATGGTAATAATTATATAAGGCGCGTAGTTTATGAAATAAAGCTAAAACTGTAAAACTTATGGAGCAAGTAGTTTTGGGAGGTTCAAACAGAAAGTATAGATAGATAGAGGGATCAATACTCTTAAAAACTTGGTGAGCAAGTAGCTTAGCTTTATGCTGTTTCATTATTCATTTCAGAATAGTTGGATACATACATACATACATAAATACATACATACATACATACATATATATATATATATATATATATATGTCTTCTTCTATATATGTATATATACATATATGTACACACATATATATATTCCACTTCATTTGCCCCCCACTATATTTTCATTTTTCAGCCGCTTGGTTAATATTTGCTAGCTTTTCATCGTATATGTCTTCTTCTATATATCCCCTTCTTTGCTTCGGTCAAAGCTTTGGGGTACAGTACAACAATGTCATTGATTCCTAAAATATTCTGCTGCTCCCCTTAATCAACTCCATCCTTTATGTTTGAGATATATTCGTCTTAAAGATTATTGCATGCACTCATTTTTGGGTTATCAAAATCCTTACTTAATCAAGATTGTATTTATATATATGCACATTTTGTCTGATTTACCATGTTCTGTTTTGTGAAATTTCTTATAAGCTAATTGTCTGGCACGTCTTGTACATATATGTTGCTATCTTATATATACATAATATTACGTTGTATCTATAATTCTCCTGTTTCATATGATATAGTTTATTAATTTTATATAAAAAAAAATTGTGTGTATTTGACTAGTATAAAAATTAAACCACCGTATATTCACCTATATATAATATAATAGGAAAGCCCTTATAACTACAAAATTATCGTAGGTCCAATAATTATTGTAACTTTTCTTCTATAGGTTTTGAAAGTTTCTTTGCACCATGATTAGTATCCATGATAACGACTCTCTCTCTCTCTCTCCCCCTCTCTCTCTCTCTCTCTCTGTCTCTCTCTCTCTATAATTATCACAAATATCTATTTGCAACTTTACAGATAAATAAATTTATTTAAATTAATTGAAAATTTTAAAACTACTCTCAATGATATTCATTGATTAGACAATATTATTTGATGAGAAAATTACAGCCCTGAATAAGAAAATTAATTATTTTTGCAAATAGTTATTGGGGCTTGTGAGTAATTAATTAATTGTTTTTGTGAGGACTTGTATATAATTCTCCCTTGTTTAATTAGTTAACTACCTCCTTATTCCGTCCAATCCAAAATGTTTATTAAATACAGGAGTTGGACTCAGCAGGGGTTAACACTAATTTTTATCTAAAAGTTAATTTTATATATTTTTAAAAAAAATATGTCAAAATTTTAACCAACGATTTTTTTTTTTTTTTTTTTGGGGGGGGGGGGTGTTGAACAAAACATTTCCCTGCTTTTGGTTTTAATTACAGTATAATTTATGTTACTTGTCACTTACGTAGCTCCCTAGTCTCTATATAAGGAGCAACGCTTCAAGTGATGAAGTCAAGCTCTCCTCTGTCACTACTACGATCACTCCCTCTTTTTCACTCTCAAGCATCTTCTTCTCCCTCAACTTCTCTGCTTGCCCTTTTACTATCACTGAGACAACCATGGCGGATCCGACGAGGATGCAGAGACGTATGCCTGTAGGATACAGATTCTGTCCGACCGAGGAAGAGCTCGTCTCTTATTTCCTCCGCCACAAATTGATGGCTCGTGATCCTTCCATTTATTATACCATCCCAGAGATTGACGTTTGCAAGTACGAACCTTGGGAATTACCAGGTATATATCTATCCTAATTTATATGTTCCTCTTAAATTTCTTTGCATACTTCATTATCTTATGCTATGGTGTTTGGTTTTGCTTTCTTGTTCTTCCATCCAGCTTTGGCTGCTTCAGCGTTTCCGGAGACGGAGCAAGATGACTCAGAATGCTATTTCTTCAGGCGTTGCGATTACAAGTACTCTAACAGTACTCGGTTTAATAGGACAACACCACTTGGCTACTGGAAAATCACCGGTAAAGACAGATCAATCAAGGACCATGACACCAAGAATGTCATTGGGAATAAGAAAATTCTAGTATATCACAAAGGGCGTTTTCCTGATGGGATCCGATGCAATTGGGTCATTCATGAATATCATGATGACATGTTTCCTCCTGAACAAGTAAATGTTTATTTTGTCAATAATGTTAATAATTATGTTACTCTTTCTATGGCTCAATTTTGATAACTAATGTTTATCTCTTATGAGTAACTCATTTTGATTAATTAACTAGGGCTTCTATTAAACTGTTTATTGTCAATTATGATTTTATGATCTAATTCTGGCAAATGAATGCTTCACCAAATTTCTTCCGAATGATGCAGAGGAGCTATGTAGTATGCAAACTAATGAAGAAAGATGAAAAGAAAACCAAAGAAAAAACTAATGACTTTGAGCACGAAGCAATTGGCCACGAAATGGAGTCCAATAATCATACGGATTTTGGGTATGAAAACCCAGCAAATTTCTGCATCCCTTCAAAGGTAAGTAGAAGAATTCTTAAAGAAGTTCATAGATTATGCTATTCTTGAAGTAGTTCATAGATTATGCTGGTGTAAAATAGAATAAGAACTAATATTTGTTCAATATTTGCTGTAGGAACATTATTTATCAAATATGAACCCAATAGTTCAAACATCTTTTCACCCCGAAGTTATGGATTCTGTAGTTCATGGATCTTTCCAACCAAACGAAGCTATAAACTCAAGGACTTGGACTTGTTTGCAACCAAATGAAGAATATCAGTTAAATAATGAAGATATAGACTCAATGATTCAAGGATACCTGTCCAATGAAGTTTTATACCACCAGAACTGAATTCAAGCATGGACCCACCACTTGATTTTGGTTATTAAGAATTTTACTACAGCTAATTGCTCTTGCAATTAGCTCCAACCATGAATGAGCAAGGGTCAGGGGAGATGATGGCCGCATCTGTATTAAAGGAAAATGTATTGTAGTATATCTTTTTTCATTAAGGTTTTTTTTTTTGTTTTTTTAAAATTCTTGTGACTTAGCATGAAGAATTGCCGTGTATGTTTCTTTTAGTGTTATAAGCTCTCTAGTGACGAGTGGTTTAACTTGTTCTCAATATTATTTTTACATTAATGCAAATTTGTGTGGCCAAAAAAATATTGTTTCATTTCCTTCATGATTAACAGATTCCTTAATTAGTTGAAGAATTCTGTTGTAAACGGAATATTAAATACATAAAAGGAGAAAATAATGTTAAACGCCAATGACAAATTAACAACAACTTCATAATATTATATACTCAAATATGTATCCAAAATAGCATATTTTTCTTTATATGCTAAACAGGTGATTGATACCATGGAGATGAATTTTGAGGGCGGGAAATCTTTCTCATATTTTTTGTGGAAAATATTTTATGGTAAATTATTTTGATAAATGACAAAACTTAGAGGTTTGCGGGAAATATTTTGTTTCTAAACAATCAATTTTATTTACGTGCATGCCACATACTTGATAACAAAACAAAAATTCATCATACATTTATCGGCATAAATGACGATGAAAATACCTGTGCTATACATCTTTAATTATAGATCAAAATTTAAAAGCCCTGTTGGCAAAAAAAGAAAAGGTTGAAAAGTCCTATTTCATCCCAAATATAAGGTAAAAATGATGTGTATATTTTATTTTCAAATGTAATCCTTCATTGTTACACCAAATTGCTTACATGCTTTTAATTTGATTGTTTCCTTTGGCCCTAAAAGTACACATTCTGCGATCCATTCCATCAGTGAATGATAAACCCCAAGAGAGAAAGAAACAGACTGGAAAGTGAAGAAGGGTCAAGACGTGTAAAAGGATAAAACTTGGGGAGCAAGTTCTTTTTCCAGTAGAACTTGGGGAGACAGGACACGAATGACATCCAATCAGGTTAAACGCCACAGAAATTTTCCATCAAAGCAATCGGGATTTTAAAACAGAATAAGAGCATCAGAAAGTGAGTCAATGAGATAGTGGGGTCATTACCTTCAAAAGCTTCAACTTCGGTACCGAGTTTTATTGTCAGTCACATGTGAGTTATTATTAGCTCCCTTGTGTGCATCACTTTTTATATCATATCATCTTCAGTCAAATATGTCAATTTCATTCTTGTAACCAAAAGGGGGAAAAAAAACAATTTTCTTCATATAAGATCTATTTATTTAATTTGATTATATTGAATAAATTATTTAAGTAAGTTAGTAAGATGTGTTTTTTTTTTTTTCTAAAACTTCATCATGATCTTTCTTAATTATCACACCTTTCTCTTACACCTCTCGTCTTTAATATAAAACATATTTGACGAGTTGATTTTATTCTTAAAAATATAAGATATATTTTTCATTTGTCAGTATTTTCTTAATTTATCCTTATCAATGCTTTCTTGATGATGGGCTTGTTTGGGTTGACGGTAGGAGCTGTGGTTTAAAAGCTATCTAACTTTAAAAAAAGTTCGGTAAGAAAAAAGTCAGGTTATTAATAATGATGTATGTTTGGATTGATGGTAGTAGAAGTAGTGAGCCCCATGTCAAAAAATTGAGAGCTTTTTGAAAAAGCTAAGAAGTGAAGCTTTTTCCTTAATAGGCTTTTTGAGCTCTTTGAACTTTAAGTTAAGTAAATTTAAGCTCAACCCAAACGGACCCAAAATTAGTTGGCAACATTAACTAACTTTTTTTTTCAAAATTATCACAAAAAAAGCTCAAAAAGCTTGTAATCCAAACAGACCCAATAATCAAATAGGAGAATGAATGAGAGAATTAAGGAAGATGATTAGAGATTTTTGAAAAATATATGTCACATTAACTAATTTAACTAGCTTTCTTAATATAATCAAATTAAGTAAATAAGCCTCATATTAAAAACTGAAGAGAATATTTTATTATTATTGAAGGAACATCAATAACAATAGATTAAAAAACATTGACAATTACAAAAAAATATGCCTTACAATTAGAATCAAAATCAATTTTCAAATTAGGGTTAAGGTGCAAAAATACATATGTGTTTTACCCTAAAGAGCACCCAACACCAAGTACTTTTTTTAGGTGCAAAAGTGCATATGTGGTTACAAATTATGTGTAAAAATATCGTTTGACTGTTAAGTTTGACTCTAACCGTTAAGTTTGACTTTTTTTTATAACTAGGCGATGACGTAGCATTTCAAAGGTGTAAAAATACACATATGGTTTGACAAAAAGAACGGCCAACATATATGCAAAAATGTCACGTCATCACCTAGTCAGCAAAAAAAGTCAAAGTCAAACTTAACGATCAAATGACATTTTTGCCTCTAAGTCGTAACCACATGTGCAATTTTCCACCTAAAAAAAACACTTGGTGTTGGGTGCTCCTCTGGGTAAAACATATTTTTTACACCTTAACCCTTCAAATTAAGTTCCATACCAAGCACAGCAGTGTATCAGTTTCCATCCCCTGGCTGGTTGAGCCCCGTGGGGCGATAATTTGGTAATAATTCGTAATTCGCATTAATCTAACTTGATAATAAGTAGGGATAAGCAACGGCCGGACAGGGTTGCCCCGGGGGTCAACCCGTGTCTCGCCCATTTTTTAGTTCACAGGTATGAGTTGCCCCGTCCCGTGAAGAAAGCCCGTTTAACCCATGCAAAATGAGTACAGGTTAAACGGGTTTTCATAAACGGGTCCAAGGAACCCGTTTATGAAATCTGGGCCTTTTTTTAGAAAAAAAACCGAAATAGTGTTTTTTTCAAAGACTGTTTTTGGCCCAAAATTCTCATTTGTTTTTTAGGCCAAGAACAGTTTTTGGCCACTTTTAAGCATATAACTCAATAAAAAGTGATCCCTCTTTACCCCTCGTCCTTGGGCTCAACTGACAAAGGGGTCAGACTTTCTCATCAAAGGGAGAGGGTTCGAACCTGGAGTTGGTCAAGGCGTTGGGGGAGACATCCTAGCTTTTGGGTGCCTAGGTAAACGCCCGAGGGTAATAGACGACTCGTCTTGCCTAATATTAGTATCACCTAGGAGAAAAGGAGATTTCGCCCTGCCTTTGGAGCATGGGTGAACACAACCCCTTTCCTAAAATTTTGTTATTAAAAAAAAAAAAGTGATCCCTCTTCAATCAAATTCAGAGAATCAGAGTGGTCTCTCTTCAATAATTTTCTCATTCCATTAAGGCATTAACAAGTGGTTGGATCCCTCTCAACAAATTAAAAGTCCTCCCTCCTCTCTTTTCTTTCTTTGCGACTTATTCCTTCATTTATCTTTCAGATCAGATGAGCTCTGTGTCTACCCTCTACCACATATAATTCAATTATAAATTCCAGACAAAAAAAGCAAAACAAAACAAAAACAATTACATCAATGACTTAATATTCCTTTTTCTTCTCTCACTCACGAAAGCTTTTTTTTTTTTAATACATACATACATACATACATACGTATGTGTATGTATGCATACGTATGTATGTATGTAAACGGGTCACGGGCGGGCACGAGACACCCGTGCTTCAATCCGTGACCCGCCTCGTCTACTATAAATGGGTAACGGGGTAGCCCGTTCCCGTTACAGGCCCAATTTGGGCAAGCTTCATAGGGTAAAATATCACAGGGTGTGGGCGGTTGGGCGGGCTGCGGGTTACTTGTTCACTCCTTGTAATACCCCGAATCCAACACCAAAAACTTGGCAAAATATTTGAAATATATTCAACAAGGTTGATCGTCATTCAAATCAAATCATTTAAAACGTAGTTTATAACATAAAGTACAAATAAAGATAAACACAAGTTGAAATCCTAGGGTCTTGTCAAATATAAATAACATAACTTAACCAACAGGAGTACAGAAGAGCTTTCTGGGCTCACTCCATTGGTGCCTCCCCTTGTTCCCTATTAGGATAATCACCTGAAAAATGTTAACATGGGATGAGATTTCCACGTTTCAGTAACTGTTGAAATTTTCTACCGTACACAAGTAAATTATATATGACAAAAAATAGAAACTATTATTTAAATATATATACGTACATAAAATCTTTCATATAAAAACTTTTACTATATATAAGAGTGGGTGTGTATCAACATTTTGTAAATCCGTAATTCATGAAAAAAAAATCATGCAATATGCAGCCCCCCTTATATCTCCTTCCATCCTTATACCGCTAACTGGAGTCATAGGCTAACACATGGTCCAACAGAAACATATCATTTGACTGAGATGTCCCAAGCTCACCAAAACTTAAGATACACCCTGCCAAAGGTATAGAGCTTAAGCCTGGACTATGGCTCCCCTCCTTAATCACAACTAAGGAGGTGTCACGTGTCCCGCAACTCCAATACAATCCCGGCCAGTGGATAACATGGAAGAAAGGGCCCTGACAAGTACCATCCACTGTGCACTGAGTGATGGTGTTAAAATAGTATCATATAAATCCCTCCTAACTTCGTCCCATTGCATACAGCCGCCATGATAAACATTTCTATTCAAAAATATTAAATCAACATCGTATATTATTTCACCAGGTCAAACAATCATTTTGAAATCTGGGATGTAAATAGTAAATCACTATTCAAAAATACGTATGTTACTATGCAAATAGTAATTCACTATTAAAAAATACGTATACATACAACTTGTAAATCATTGTTCAAAAATATGTATAAGTTACTATGCAAATAGTAAATCACTATTCGGGGCCAAAACTGTAATTTATGCAGGTACCAATTCGTAATTTATCCAGGAACAAAACCGTAATTTTAACATTTTATTATAAAATATTATAACACATACATATAAATCAGTCCAAAAAATAAATAATTAATAATCATACACAATTCACAAGTATATAGAAGAATATTCAGAGTTACCTGTTATCTCCTAGCTTACAGATAATACTAAAAAATTACTCCAAATCCCCTAATAAGAATCTTGTAGCACTCCCAAGTAATCTCCTCTATACTATTTCTCACTCTTCTCTTACGCTTAGTGAAAGTGTGTGTTGTGTGTGTAGTGGTGGGGGGTGTTTATAACTGAAGACACCCCCTTACTGTGACAAAATTAGGCGGAGACGGCGCAGCGCGAATTGTGGCGTCGCTCAAATTTTTCAATGACCTGCCTCCATTTTTTTCAATAGTGGCCCCGCCCACTTTAATTATAATACATATATATATTTCTTCGTTTCCCTCCTTCGTCCCATTATAATGATATAATATTTTAATATATATTATATTATTATTATTTTAACCTTTTCTTCTTTCCTTTTTCATTCTTTCCTCCCGTCAGTCTCCTCCTACCCCCATTATAATATATTATTACAATATTATAAATATAATAATATTTTAATAATATATATATATATATATATATATATTATTTTAAATTTTATTTTTTTTCTTTCTTCTCCTTCTGACGTTTTTTTTCCTTATACATTATAATAATAATTCATTATTCTAAATTTTCTCTAAATCTCATAATTCTTAATAAATTACGCCTGAGAAAATAAATACTTACTTACTATAAAATTTGGGATGTTACACTCCTAATAATAAGTGTAGCCATAATTGGTAGGAGTAGTTTGATGGTATTATTTGTTCTCTCCTTCAATATTGTTCCAACCCATGCCCACGTAGTGAAGAATCTTTTTCTTTTAACCCACCATACTTGAATATTAACGAAAACAAAACATTCTTTCTGCACTATGTCTATATTAAATAAAATTATTTTCACCCCACAATATTCTCAATTCAATAAACAAAGAATAAAATTTTGGCAAAAAACAATAACTAGAAAAATTCTTGGATAATGAAGAGATATTCTTTGCCATAATTTTTCTGAATGATCTATTTTATCTTTTGGTTGTCCACCCGGTTCATCGGGATTAAAGGTTCTGATTAATCTAGATTCGCCTCAAGTCGAGTCTACAATCTTAAGAGGAGCTCTCATCATCATTTTTTCTCATTCTTACATGATTACCACTTGCTCCCAATGGATATTGGTGACAGATCTATTTTATGATTATTGGTTAAAAAGTAAGATCGTGATTCGTGATGGTCTTTTTTTTTTTTTTTGGATACATACGTGATGGTCATTTTAATCTCCTTCTTTTTGAAGAAATTCTTATTTTATATTTTCCCACAACTTAGATGGGTTGATTATCTTCTGACCCAAGAACTTGACGGGCTGATTGGCCTAATGGGCTTTCTCCGTTAACAAAGTGATGGGCTTTTTGGTCCAAGAAGGGGTGATATCTGGGTTTAGAGGATAATGTTGTTTGACTTAGGCCATTGAGCCTGAAGTTTGGAACCCAGAAAAATCGGAAAACCCTAATTCATGCGCGCCATTTAATGAAATGAACTCACCAGAAGCTTGAAGATCCCTTCCCTTTTCGGCCGCTTCTTTGTCCTCATTCATTTTTTCCCCTTTTTATATAAGATGTGACTCGATCATTATCAACAACGACGAACCTAGTGTATGTTCTGCTCTGTTATTCTTCCTTCCTTCTTTCATGGTGTTTGAATTTGAATTTTTCTCCCTTTTCTTTGTCCAATTACGCTTTCCGAGCGTTTGTGGTGAGAAATTCGGCTGATACGTGATAGGTTTTTTTCTTCAGTTCTCGTGATTTCGGACCTCCTTATCGGCTGTGAGGAATACGGTCTTTGAATCTTCTTGGTCCCAATGACATTGTTAGTGTCCTGATACTCCATCTTCCTTGAATTTCGTTGAGCTTCGGGGCACAACAATGTCATTGGTACCTAGATATTCTTCAGTTACCTTTCCTGGCAGTCCGGTAGGCCATTCTTCTTTGACAGGAATGAAACTAAAACGTTTACGTGCTTAAGAAATCAGTCACAAGAATTGGATTGCTTGTTCATACTATCAATGTTTACTTGTTATATTAACACTGCTATTATGGGATTGCTTTAACAACGTTTACTTATGCTCCTGATATCGCCCAAGTTTTTCAATTTGCATTGTTTTTGTAAGTATGGCTATTAGGTTTCTATTCATAGTCATTATTCTGGAACATGAATTTTAGAACTTTGATCTTGATAAGATGCATAAGGCGAGGTACAAAATGACGCAATCTCGCCCAGCTTTCTTATGGAATAAGAATTCTTTAGTTTCTCTGGTTGTCTAATTTTGCAATGCCATCTGATTTCCTGTGGCGATTCAAATGCTAAGATATGACTTGTTTTGTTGACTAATCTATCTGTGCTGGTGAATCTTTTTATATGTTGAAAACACTTTCATAATTTTTCTGAGATTTGGTGTTGAAAGTTGAAACAAATGAGCATCCAATCTGCATAAAGCTGGGTTGACTTGACTCGCATGGGTCAAGTAATTGTTGTTTGGGATTAAAACCTAATCAGGTTCAGAAATTCATATTCATATTCAACAAAGATCCTTAGTGGCGATATTGTGATCGGACTTTGAAAGATTTTCATATGTCTGCCTTTCTTAATAGTGCTCTACAGCAAAATCACATACACTCCCTCTTCATCTTAATAATCTTGGTAACGGATGTCAATCTTTTTTTAATTTATTTTATTGATACTCTCTCAATAATAATTAGGAAAGAAAAAGAATAAGGGAATTAAGAAAGATTATTAGTGTTTTTTAAAAAATATATTTATGTTAACTAACTTCCTTAATTTAATCAAATTATTACTGTGAAGTATATTAGTATTATTAGTTATAAGAAAGTTTGGCTTCACAGAAAAACAACACTGCACAATGATGCCCCGTAACTATGAGTGATTCAAAATTAATGCAACAAATATATTCGGCGACATGAAGTTAGATCTATCAATCTCCCAAAAGATCATCATATCTAAAAGCAATTGTCCTACCCCTTGAATACCTTGAGCTTGATCAACCTTATCAAAACTGGAACCAAGAGAGGTGAAACCAGTCGAGGGGGAAAAAATCCATGGAATTATCTTCTATAAATTCAAATTCACTCGTTGTTCTGCTTTGAAATTTGTGACAGTAGGGCAATATTTTGAATGTCACCTCAAAATGGGAGTGGATTGTAGTGAGATATTGACTGCAGATGAAGCAAGTGTTAAAATGAGAAATTGCAAATAAGATGGAGAGCACAGAGGAAGATTCCTGGTAAAGCATGGGCATCTCAACTAGAGACTAGAGATATGGAGAAGCTTGCAAAATGGCACTAAAAAAGAGTTGGTTGGGGTGAGAGAGGCTCGAACTCTCGACCTCAGGATCACTCATCTAAGCTATGAGACCTACGCGCTAGCCAACTGCGCCACCACCCCATGTTGATTAGGGCCTTTCTTTTAAGTTTTATGTAACAGGAAAAATGTCTAGTTTTGATTTACAAATCTTTTTGTTCGGGAAATTAATTTACAAATTCATATAATTTAACTTGACTTTTAATCAGATATCTATAATGTTTTTTTGCCTTTGTCAGTCGCCTGAAATAATTAGGACCCGACTTAAAGTCAAGTGAAATTCTGAGGATTAGAAATTAGATGAAACTATAAGAAATTGCATATTATTGATTTATTATTATTGAGATTTTTCCATTCAAATTAAATAACCATGATACTTTATTTAAAAACAAAGTACTCGTATTAAATTTGAAATAAGCTGAAAATAATCCTTAACGTGATTTGATTTGCTATCTTTCTATTCTCCCCCCCCCCCCCCCCCCCCCAAATTTTTTTAAAGGCAAATGTACACTGAAAATAGCTACATCTCTTATCAAGAATACAAACATTAATTTACCACGTAGTAATTGTAATGGATCAAATCCTTTCACCTCTAGCCACCATTAGTAAAGGGTTTCCTTTCTTTCTTTGCTTTATTTTAATTTCTTTTTAGGCAAGAAGCAAGGGAAAATGCTTTTTATTAGATGCTAAACAGTACAAAATTATCCATCATCTATCAATAACCAATAAATACGAGTGATGAATATATAAAACATCGTGCAAGCTATCACCTTCCAGTCTGCTTTAGAACAGTGACCAGCTCGTCATGTTCCATACATATCACGAGAACAAAACCTACTTACAAAAACTTTGATGAGCCAGGTCTTTCATTTGTAGGCTCAGCGTATTACATCATTTAGACACTTCATTCACAAATGAATATAAATCCAAAAAAAAGAAAACGTAACAGCTTCAATATTGGACTTTAACCTACAGCTGAATGTCCGTGATGGACCAATGTGTATAAGTATAATTTACAGTAATATGAAGCTGTCAAGGAGCTGAATTACTGCCAATACATTCGCGTGAGAATACAAAAACAACATCATGCTGGATCTCAAAGGCAATTAGGAGGGCAATTGAGCCTGCATTTCATTAATGCCCCAACAATCTGAGCTGAGCTAACTGAGTGACAAATACTTTTACAGCGTGGGCAGAGACGCAGACCCCAACACATCGATTCATAGTCAACTCTGTCATCACTGGTCGCCAACAGAAATGATCATCAGAAAGTTTAACAGCATGGTTTTCATGATTGCACAATTTATAATAGAAATATTAGATGCACCTATGGAGATGTTGCTTTAACCATTCAGGAAACCATTGAAATCCAGTATAAGTTGACTGGCTTCATAATAGATGAAAGACCTTGAGGACAATTGGCATACTCTACTTACCAATTCATCATCCACTAACTTAAACAGTACACTATCTATCTTATGCTAAGTCTGATCTTCAACAAGTCTTCTCAATGTATATGGTTCTCTTTGGAAATAAATAGAAGGGGAGAGATCAAGTCAAACCATGTGCACTAAACTGTTAATGCCAAATCACTAAGTGATGATGGTTCAGCACACAAGCTCCAAGATGAACAAAATATTCAACCAAATTTTCCTCATGATACAAAATTGGCAGAACGCTTGCTCCTTTTCGTGCATAATGATATTATGAAATTACTTCTAAAGGGCCAGTTTTATATTTTGGGTGCGCAATTTAAATATAGGTTAACATTGCATATTTCTTAAAGGATTGGGTAACATGGTGACTAACCTTTCAGTGCTACTATATTAGATGATAAGACAAATAAATCAATGATAAGGATCACAGAGGATGGAAATTCCCAAACCTACAGAAACACGCTAGAAAGTTAAAGTGACATGATGAACAGGGAATATTAGAAAGGAAACGGAAGTACACAACAATCAAAATGAAAGAAACAATCGAGGCTTCTTATAAGTGGAGATTACCATCATTGAAATAAGAAAAACCTTGAAGCAACTTGAGACCAAGATTGAGAGCAGCAAGTCTTTATACCTGCATATATGAGTACAAATACTTTGACAATGCTGTGTTGATACAAATTAATGCTTTGAAAAATACCAACTTGTCTTCAAAATCATATTTTATACTAAACCCTATATCACTGTATGTTATTATAGTGTTCTGATATATTCATCAGAATAATATTCGTTTATTTGCCAACCTCATGGAGCTAATTTTTTCAGTTTAACCATAACAGGAAGCCAGGTCCAAAAGAAATTATCCTTATTCTTAAATTTCAAAGGCAGAAAATACATCCCCCGTTACAGGACATGTATGAACACAACAGCTTCACAATGGACAACCTTGTCACTGAAGCTTTAATCATGATAACAATGTGGGAGACTAAGTGTTACTTCCTGATACTGAATAGAAGTATATACCTTGAGAAACTGATTGATGTACCAATAGATATCCTCATTGCAAAAAGGAAAGTCAAAAGAAACATTAAGTTCCCAAAGAAGACATCTATCAACATCTGCCAACAAAATCCATGAATTAATAATCCCTCACCAGAACCAGCACAAAATTTCAAGCCAAGCAATATCTAAAGTAAAGGTTAATCGATCATATATAAACCTTCCAGCATATTGACACTAATGAAGAGACACTCGATGAAACAAATTCATCCTTGCTTCTTTCTAAAACCAAACTCTTATCTAGAATGACTTTTTGTAAGGTTACCTTCTAGAGTGTCTGAAATTAACATTTCAATCCTAATATCATTAAGGATGAAGTTAGAACAATTCCTACACATAACAAGGATACAAGCATCCAAAAGAAGAAAACTGGCTGCCAATTTCCAGAATAACCCCTGCACAGGAACTGATAAGTATAAGTCCAAATTATTGGATGAGATAGTTAAATTACAATTGTAAGAGCCTGTAAAAGTAGCAATTTAACTCCCATTGAGGAAAACACTTCATGGTCGTTATTTTCAAGTAAATTCACAATAAAAAATATTTAGCTTACAAGAATAATCATCAAAATGAACTTCAGGTAACAACAGTAGTCATTGCAGTAAACCTGCTGCCAGCAATGTTACTACTCACTAACCAATAATAAACAGAAAATTGCTAAAAACATCACTATGTTTCATAATCACATCTGCAAAAGCAACTGGAATGTTTACTAAAAGCACACAATATCAATAAAGTGAATGTACCGTAACAAATCACTACAGGGTAATGAAGAAACTCTAGCATACCTCAACTTTATAGTCTTTTTGATTAAGGACGTTGAAGAGAAGGTGTCTATAGGCCTTGCATTTGTGAAGTATTAAATCTATTAGCAGAATCTACAAAATAAAAAGGGAGAGCAAGAGAGTTTGGAATCAAAATCAGAACATTCTAAATTTATTTTTAAAAAAAGGAAATTTCTAAAACCGTCGAGTACCATGATTTCGCATTCTATGTACTCGTCTGCCACAGCTTTGCAATTAACCTATAAAGTTTGAGAAACTCCATTCAGCAATTAGGGAATTTCGAAAGTGATTGTAGGATGGAAAGGAACAATAGAGACAGCTTACGCATTTCATCAGGCGAATGTTGCCCGGAGAATACTGCACGTACAGTGTTTTGATCCGGAATCCACACTGCACACACCTGTACTCCATTAGAGCATGACTTTGCTCACTGACTTGCTGGCTCTTTGGCTCGCTCTTTGAGTGACGATTTCTCCATTTTCCTCGCTGCTTATTCCTCATTCCAACTGTGTGAGGTGAGAGTTCGTGATCGACAAAGAAACACTGAAGGCATGAATCAGTTATTGGACTGAAAGTAAAGATCTGTGATCCACATTCTGGTTCAGGTTTTTTTTTTTTTTTGATACCATGGTTCAGGCTTTTAACAACAGGCTTGATAGACCTAACATAGTAATAAAGTATAAGTAGAAAAGTGATAAGTAGAGTATTGTTCCACGAGAATTAGTGTAACAAAATGATCAACAACAATAGGTTTAGTGAATTCAATCAAATTGAGCTAAAATAAAGCTTTGATGAAAAATGAGAATTTCTAAAGACTACTTCTAAAACTAAAAATTGATAAAAGCAAATGATTTTTGGATTTCAAAGATTTAATAAAGTCTAGGATTCTTCTTCCCCTTTTTGCATTTCATAATACTGAATTAATTTCATTTCTCTTAGTATTTTCATACATATATATGTTAGTCTAAAGTTTACAAATACTTGACAAGCTCTCTCAAGTCAATATCAAGTTTCTCTTCTCATTAAAATGTACAATCTCTTGCTACAATTAATAAGAATCAAGCAACAACCTAAATGTGACAATGCAAGGTTAGTAAATATATCTCTATTTTACCAACAAAACATTCATTTATCAAGTAAAAAAATCAAGTTCTACATAGATTAGCTTTCTCAAGTCAAATCCAAATTAATAAATCATCTAAATGATGGTTAAACCATAAATTAAAATCAACACATATAAATATTTATCTACGAAAAGAGGAAAATCCAAATATTAATCCATACGGTTCGGTTCAAAAGAATCCTAGAATAAAATGTTTAGCTACTCATTTAATCCAGATCACAACAAATTAAATTCCAGAGTTCAGATTCATAATGGAAAAGGAAAGAAAATGAGGACTGGACAAACAAAGAATAAGAACAAAGGAACCCAGCACTGTGCTTGCGTCTTTGCTCTTCAGCCGTAGCGTCTCTGTTCAGTTCCAAATCTGTCGCGTCTTCCGTTCTCTCTTTCTCCAGCGTCCCAGTTCTCTTTTTCGCGTGATGCCTCTGCTGCCCTCTGCATTCCCTGTTCGCGTCCAGACCTCTTTTTGAATTTTCCAGTCGTGTCTCCCCTTTCCTTAATTCAATTAATTTCCGCCTCCTGTTCTGATTCTCCTTGTTTCTTTTTCAATTCATTTAGGTCTTCCCATTCTATGCAATCCGTGGGCCCGTCTTTAGTGTCCATTCAATTCAGCCCAAAGCCCAATTCTTCATGCTTCTTTTCTTTTATCCATTCCATCCGTGGGGCCAGTCTCTGCGTCTTTTCTTTTGCGCTTCAATACATCGATCAGCCCATTTCAATTCAATCCATAATGATCCAAATTCAATCCATAAAATCATGCGCCGAAATTGGTCCTGATGCTTCTCCAATTGTGAAAATAAAAGAGAATTATATAATAATAATAAAACTAAATCCTTATATTTTTGTTTGATAGTTTTCTTTTTTTTTTTCTTTTTAAAACTTCTAATTACTATTATTTATTCCCTAAACTCAAAAACATTTATTTTAAATTGAAATCCCACAAATGATGCATCAACTTGATTTCTCTTAAAATCTTAAGAAAATCTCTTTAATTTAGTATTAATGACTTTCTAAATATATTAAAATATACCTCAAATTTATTAAAATTAGGAAGTCATCATCCAACCAACAAGAGGCCCAAATAGCCATAAGGAACTATTTCTTCCAATTAATAATATTGCTTTGAAAGTGTTTTTGAGAGAAGGGGAAAAAAGATTTGCTTTGAAAGATTTTGATATTAAACAACCTTGCTGGAATTCCAACTTCCACGATTGTCTCAAAAACTATTTAGTAGCTCTTATGCCTAATAAGAGTTAGATAAGGGGTTTGATTTAGTCTAAAATATACAATCTCATTCTATTTTGCCTCTTATATTTCTCATGATTCCCAAACCTTTTTTTTTTTTTTTGGGACAAAGGAAAACTAGATTGTCTGCTAAGCATAGGTATGACCTTTTATGGAAGGCAATCATATATCAAGCACTATTAGCCACTAAAAGTGGGCATATCCCCTAACGGGGATTTGAACTTATTATTTTGTTATGTTGTGAGGGACTAATTCTTTTTGCTAGACATAATCCCTATTAGTAGTCAGACTAAATTATCTAATTAATTACTTTAATTATTCAAATTAATTTTTTTTATTTTATTCCCTTAATCTACTCAGATCAATTAGGTAGCTTTATCTTTTTCACATTTCTAAGGTGACATTGAGCCAACTTTTTTTTTGCGGATGCTCATAACTCCTTTGTGAATATCCCTTGGGCAAAACAATGACCTTTAACAAGTGGTTCCAAGAGTGGGTATATTAATAGAGAAGCGGAACCCAAGGCACATGGACAAGTTATTATATAGAGTACAATACTCTAACTACCCTTTATTTTTCCCAAATTATACAAATATTCTCTCTATTTTAAAAACACACACTTAAGTCTACATTATTAACTTCATTAAGAATATTCTAAGAGGATTCTAAAAATGTATTTTTAAATTAAAATTTACATAAAAATAAAATTTATTTACTAATTTAACCTCACTTTTAAATCCCAAATTTCCATTGGCAACTTGTAACTATCACAAACTTTTAAAAATTTCAGTGAAATTTTTAAATTTTTGTAGAAAAACTATGAAATTATATATTTAAATGACTTATACAATCTCTAAAACCTATATGGTTTATTATATTTGATAGAAAAAATGTCTTTGATATGTATTTTTAGTCATTTAATAAACTAAAAATAGATAAATTTCAATATATATGGTGAAAAATTAAAATTATAAATTTTATAATCTCAAAATTAATAAATTTTTAACATATTAGAAAATTAAAAATCTATGGGAATTAAAATTGATGGTAGAAATGTTTTTTGGCCCATATATGTGTGTGTAATTCTAATATTAAATAGGGGTAGTTTGGTAAAACAAAATTCCAAAAGTCAAATGTAATGGTTAACTATCATTTTTGGGTGGAAGGAAATATAATTTCAAAATATAAGAAAGATTTGTATAACATCCACTTAAATTTAAAGGGAAGTCCATATGGGTTTTCAAAATAGAACGGGTCCTATGTAACTAAGGCAAAACAAAAGGGTAGTTAAAGTATTATACTCTATGCATATTTGAGTTAGAGAAGAAGCTGTTTTTTCAACATAATTTATGACATACAGTATAAGTATATATGTAAGAGAAGTTTTATTTCGACTCACATTATTGTGCTTCTTCCATGTTAACTTAAACATTCACTTTATTAAATATGTGTACAGGCGCGGAGTCAGCATATAACTTTACATTGAGAGACTAAAGTAAAAATAATGAAGTTTTTATGGACTGAAAGGTAATTTCCTTAAAATTTGAATTCAATTCTATAATTTTAGAAGGACGGGGGCCACCTCTAGCCCCCTCTAAATCCGCCCATGTATGTGTGATGATAAAAAGGCACACATATGTAAATGTATATATAGTATAGTTGACTTGTATCTGTCATTCATATATGGCTAATATATATATATATATATATATATATATATATAATTTGAAATTATGAACCACCTACCCTTGTGTCATAGAATCAATCAATCCAACACCCCACCCCAGCTTCAAAAGAACGTGCCAGCTACTTAACATACGCTTCGTACACTACTCCACATTCTCTTGTTCCTTTCAAAATTTAAGGCCCCTCAACACCCACACCCACACACAACCAAAACGGACAAATTAAATTTAACATCAACTCATATTCTATATCCCTCCCACACCAATTCTGTATACGCAGTCTCTTTTTCCATCGAGCTAAAAAACATTTTATATATATATAATGTAGGGTTTTGGGTTTGGAGTACATGCGTGAGATGTTGAAAAAGACTGCGCTTTGTTGACTAAGAACCAAAGGAAGAATCACAACACAAAAGGCTCACGACTCTATAGATATGCGTGTGTTACAAAAGACTGATATATGCGTGTGTAATGATTAAGTGAGTGGTTGATGACTAAGGCTTGTTTTGTTTTCTTGTATATCTTATTTCTCTTGCTGGTCCTTCTCCTGCGCGTTTGCTATCAAGTGTGCATGGTCCATTTTGGAGAGTATTAAATGTGAAAACGCTTCAAATGATTCTGATTCTGATCTCTGATCCCTTTTATATATATATATATATATTGAGCTTATCGAACCATCATTTTTTTTACGTAAATTAAAATAGCAAAGAAGAATTACTGCAAAAAAACGTAGGGTTCAGTGGTCACTTTTTGGGGATCATTTCCACGGACCCGTCCTGGGAGGGAACAACTCCGATCCTCCCTCTTGTTTTTCTCATCAGTATCTTAGTGGTAAACAAACAAAACCATAAAACAACAAAACGTAAGTAAAGTTTTCTCTTCTGTCAGAGAAATTAGGTTTTAATTTTTTTCCCTTTTCTCTTTAATCTAAAAGAAAGAACATATAAATATAGGCCTTATAGGTTTATAGGCAGGGTATTCTTTTATCACGCACGTAGTTATTTCATTTGATGATCATAAAGTTTAAAACGTGTCCATTGGCTGCTAGCTAGCTGCATATATAATTATTTATCTGTTCTGAGATTCTAGCTTAGTGCCATAGCCAGCTAAGCTTAATGCCCGAACCCTTATATATATATATATATATATATATATATATATATATATATATATATATATATATCAAAACCCATTTAATTAAGGCAATTAATTGCGACATATATATGTATATTGTCTCTCAATTGTTCGATGGTTTCAACTAGTGAAGAATTTAAGGCATGCATTTTGCAAATCAAGCAGCAGTAGTCGTAGGAAAAACCTAACTGCGACTCGAAAGAGTTGAACCCTAAAGATCATAAAACCTAAACGAGAGGTGATGAAAATGAAGGAGAAGAGAGTAAGAAGAAAAAGGAGTGGTCCAGAGAGAGAGAGAGAATGAAATGGATGGATCAGGGCATGCGGGCAGAAGAGAAAATGAGTAAATGGGGAAGGTCACGCCATTTGACTTTATGTATGGAGGCATTGAAATAAGCCAAGTTAAAGTTAGGCTAGACTTTAGCTATGTTGCATGTAATGGGGAAAAATCTCTAAAAGTGGACCTGAATGTAAGTATTTTTCAGGCTCAAGCTAAGTCTTCATAAGGTTCGGTTGAGCCCTTTTAAAAACTCACTTACAATGTAAGCATTTTAAAAGGCCTCATATTGCATACCTTAAAGGTCATAAATAGGCTTTGTGCACTTTGAGTCTATCAAAATCTATATAAATGTAGGTTTTTAGTAGCTTTAAAGTATATACAAATTGTACCCTCTAAATTAAATAAGCTTTTAGTCTACATATAATGAAAATAAAATATTATTATTATTATTATTATTATTATTATTATTAAATGATTTCACCAACATTCAAAGATAATAATAGAACCATCCAAAATAAAACATTATTGTTATTAAAGAAAATAGTAAGGATGCAACCATGAATAGTTAAGAGGATCTGCTAAAGAAAATTTCCTAAAGAATAGTAGGGGGAGTATCGTAATTAACTAATTATAACTTAAAATTAGAATATAAGAATGAAAAAAATAAGTATTGTGTTATTTATATTATATAAATATAATGTATTTATTTAATGTGTAAACAAGCTAAATCTAAAGGCTTATTGGTCTGACTTTAACAAAATAAGTCTAGCCTAATCACCTATTTAAACTTTTAAATAAGTCTTAACCTAACATTTTTAACAAATAAGTCACCTTGTAGACCGTTTGATAGGGATTAGCCTATTCCCACCCTTATGTATGGTACACCCTCTCTGCTTTATTTCATGTTCTTCTTCCATTATCCTTCCTCCTCTTAATTAGCCCTAACCCCTCCTACCTATTAGGGTGGGCCAACCCCTCCTTCTTATATATATATATATATATATATATATATATATATATATATATATATATATATATAGACACACACGTCTTTGTAAGTGGATTTTTTTCCCTTTTTTAAAAGAAAAAAAGAATTATACTTCCATTAATCTTAAATATAAGAGTCAGATGAATTTTTTCGGAAAGTTCAAAGAAGCAAAATAAGTTACATTAATGTATTTATGTTTATCATTTTCATTCAAATTAATTTGCTTGACTTATAAATTGATATATATTTTAAGGATATATAACATATGTTATGATTAAACAACTTATTTAGTTTTCTTTCCTGAAAAATGTCAGATGACTCTTATATTAAGAGTATGACGTAGTATATGATAAGGTTTAAATTAAATTATAAAAAATTCGCTTGCTAAACATACTCACACTTCATCATTATATTAATAATTAATTATGTATCGTAATTCTCATTTTGACTTCAATAACATTGATATAATACTACACCCTTCAACAACAACATAAAATCTTTATTTCACTAAGTGAGGTAGGCTATATAGATTGTATGGTGCTATTATACTCTATCGAAAACTAAGTCTTTTGATAGATTATTAACCAAAATATCTAGCTCTATAACCTCATTAAGTGTTCACTTCAGTCTTCCTCAACCTCTTTTTACACGACTTCATACTGTTTGATCAACTTTTCTTGCCAGTACATTCAATGACCTTTTTATTATGTTCAAACCATCTAAAATGATTTTCTACCTTTTTCATTGGTATAATACTACACCCTTCATTTTTTGAAAATTTCTTTTCATTGATTTGTGATTCTTTATTCATATTACAATAACTTTGTTTTCGTCACTTCCCCTCATGTCCTTATTATAAGGACACTTTAGCATGTTTTATAATATACTCTTTCGATTTTTAATATACGACATATTTACTTAATTTGATTAAATTAGTTAAATTAATTAATATGATATGTATTTTCTAAAACATCATAGTCATTTTCCTTAATTCCTTAATTCCCTCTCCTCCTTAGTTATTGTTGAGGGAGCATCAATAGAGGTAAATTAAGAAAAATATTAACAAATATGAAAGCTTTATCTTATATTTAGGACTAATATTAACTTTCCAAATATGTCGCAAATTAAGGACTAGGGGAGTAGCATGTTTTGTCTACGTAAATTTGTGTTCATCTAGCTAGCATCCCTGACTATAAAAACTTCCAAACTAATCAACTCAACTTCTCTGACTAAAGACTTCTATTGAGCAATCATATGTGTGAGGAATTGTCAGGCACCTCTCCCAATTGACGATTCAAACTTTAGTTCATCAGGTCATGAGTAATTAACCCCTTTTGCTAGACCTAACACTGTTGATTAAATCAATTGTGATTTCTTTGATGAAATGGATATCAAATAGCAGCAGACCTCATGCATATGGCCGGCTGGTTATTATTATATATAATCCTGTAACACACTATGCATGAGCAGTAAATTCGTAACACACTTTTATATCCGTGGAAGATCAAAGTGGGGAAATCATATTTTACAATTTCAATAGTTAATTTGTTTTACTTGGTAGTTCCCTACCTTGAATGGTCACAATAGTTGTAATTAATTATTATTGCCTGTATATCATCCAACGTTTAGTAAAGAGATAGCTAGCTAGCCTTGCTTAACTATATATAAAATGATTCTCTCTGCAAAAGATTAATTTGTTCAAAGTCCAACTATGCATTGAACTTGTGTACCGTTATGAAATCTTCTCTCTATCATACAAGAATTCTAACAAACCATACTATTAATTTATGAAACAATGTGACTCATTTTCTCGGACTTCATGTCATACATATATATAATCTATACTAGTTAATTAAAAAGGGAATTTCTTTTTATAAGATTAAATAGTTAAGTGGAAATTATATAAAATAAACGAAATTTTACAAGACACTGGTATATGAACATCAAATCGTTGGATCAATTATAGAATCTTTATGATTACTTGTGGATCAATTTTGAGTCAGTAAAAAATATTCTTATGCATGTTCTTATAGTGAGAAAGAGTTGAGTATTACTATATATAATAGGTACTTTAAAAAGTAATTTATTATTTTTTAAAAGAAATTTAGGATATATAAAAAAATAATCATAAATAGAATTGTTTGATTAATAAAAAAAAAGGTAAAAATAGGCTTCATATAAAGGGATCTGATCTGATTTATTTTACTAATAGAATTGTTGTGTTATATTCTATTCAGATACTAGTAGTTTTTACTAGACTTTTATTATATAACATCTTTATAAATACGAGGAATGGGGAATTCAATTTCTGTGACTTATTTCACACACGTATAAATATTCCCATAATTAATTGTAAAATTGCATTAGACAAAAGAAAATGCAATCTTAGATATATCAAATGATACGAATTTAAATTATTGAAAGAAAAATATAATTTAAGCCTAATTAAGCCATAAAGATCGTGTTATAACTAGATTACATGGTTTGCCATGATTAGTGTATCATACTCTTCTTCTAAGGCTTAATATTGGGAATGAAAGTGCAAAAATGTACGTTATTAGTGAACTATATTTCGTCCATATATATAACTATTTGAATTGAGACGAACTCAAGAATAAGATTGTTATCAGTATAAGAATTTAACATTTAGACTCTCTTCATGTACTGACCAAATTGATAAATATGCATGCGTGTGTGAAAGTTTTCATTTCTACTATCCTCATTCCATTTTTTTTTTTTTTTTTGTCTAGTGATCTCGAAACTAAACAGCAAAACATTATTCTTCGAAATGCCAAATGAAAATGCAATTGCTGCTCAATATGTTGACAAAAAAATTGAAAAAGTTTAATTAACTCCACTTCTTTCTTTTCTTTTTTGTGAAATCCTATTCTACAAAAACAGATGATAGTATACGCCGAAAATATGAAATTAAAGAGTTCACATAGCTTTCGACAAGAAAGAGATAAATTTTGAATTAAATTTATTAAGTTTTGGTTATAGACGAAAGACATAAAATGGTTAAAAACATTTGTTTTTAATTGTGAGCCCGCCAATGAACACCATTCCTATCAATACTTTTTAATGACAACATGAATATTAAGAATAAAAATTTTCACCAACATTCTAACATTCAATAATTAAATAATTCAAAGTAGTTTTCTAACCGAATCAAATCATGCATTCGCTAATACTGTTGTATTTTTGCAATTTATGACTATTATAATAGTAATAGTCATATTATATATGTTATACCTTTTGCCAACATAGTATTTATGTTATAATTAGCAACTAAAAATGGTCTCATGCAATTAATGCATGAAAATATCCAAATTTTTTTAAAAGAAAGCATAATTTGAAATAATATATATATATATATATATATATATATATATATATATATATATATATATATAGTGCGCGCGCGTGCGCTCACGTGTATTGATAGCATATGGCTCAATATTAATAAAAATAATTAATTATTTTAATTTTACTTTGTATAATAACTAGCTAGCTAGTCATCATATATGTTTTGTAATATAGAAATAGTAAAAAACAAAATCAGATCATGACACTCCAACAGTCACACAAAGAGTTAATATTTATTTTGTCTTGTTGAGCAATTTGAGTTTGAAACTTGAGAAATTTTAACACACATGTAATTTACATGCAAGTGGCTTCTGAAAGAAATTCTGAACTTTCTAAGATTGATTTTCCCTCTAACTGGGATTGGAGATTAGATCATTCAATCTCAATACGAATCCAAATCAATACCACTATGTTAAAGTTCATTGCTAAGTATATAATTTTAATCACAATTTTTGTCCTAATATGCATGTATCTGTTATTCCTGAGATGGACACAGAAAATAGACGTAATTAAGTATTGGAACCTTTGGCATCTCATTTAACTTTTGAAAGCTTCCTACAGATTATTAAAAAGTATTGACTACTGTAATTATTTTTAATGTTTGTTTAATTAAAACATGCATGCATAAACCAATTTTCTGAAATTTTATTTTCACGGTTGAGGTTCTCACCTGTTGCATTTATAAGATGCTTGAACGCTATTTTCTCATTATATCTGGCGGTATTGGATCATCAATACTTTGACCTGCATATATAGGAATCGCCCGTTATCATATCAAATTCAAGGATCAGTATCTTATTTAAAGAAAGCATTTTAAAATATGTCATGATTCATTATGCAGCGTTAAACTGATTTAACAGTTTTTTTTTTATCTGATCTAAATTATTAGTATGAAATTAACAATTCATGAGCAACTATCAGAAGATATCATATCTACTTACAAACAGTTAAGGCCAAAAAAATCCCCCGGAAAATTAAAAGAATGGCTAGTTATTATTTCCAATGTTCATGCCTTAGGTTAAACAATTAATTGATCATCAACAATTAATAATTGGCAAGATTACACACACACACACTGATGAGTGGAGTTTTTCTTTCCTCTCTTCTGCATATATATAACACATGAAACTAGCAAATCTTAATTACCCATTTCGGTATTAATTAAATATGGGAGTTAATAAGGGTTTGTTTTGGCCTTAAATTTAAGATCATTATATCCTTTCTCTTCCCCCTTTTTTTTTTTTAAAAAAAAACTGTCCTTATAGTTATAGTCTTGTACTATGAGCTAACACTCTAAGGTAAATGATTTTTAAAAAAGAGGTATGTAAAAAAATTGTACATATTATTTTTTACAAATGTGTCCCTAGTTTCCTTAATATGTATATGTGATTTAGTCAATAAAAGGAGAGGTATGTCACTAATGTACGAGATTCTGGTGGATCGGTACCAAATATTTCAAAGACAAAATCTTGGGAGACCATTCACAGAACAATCAAATAAGCATAATATATACTTAATGTATATGTTATTAATCAACTAATTAATTGATAATAATGGATATGTATATATCTTACGACATGTTCTAGTGTAAATATACAGTAAGTCATGCATATATATGTGAATATATAAAGAATAACGTGAGGTTAGATTATACATCACGTTTGTCAACTGAAACATATAATGATCAGTTCACTATTAACAGACCTTCAATCATATTTCTACTTTGACCATAAGACTTAAAACAAAACATCTTTTAATTTGTCTTTCCGTCTTTGACTATATATCTTCTACTCTCATTGACTCTTCCCCTTTTCTATATTTAAGGGGTCGGCTATATATCCCTCCTCATACAAGGAAAGTAGTTTTCCTTCATAGGGAAATATACAATAAAATGCTACAGAAATTGAGGATTATCAACTGCACATTTTTGTTTTATTTCATACCTTGTTAGGTCAAAAAGCATGTTATTGTCCCTCTCATCCTATATTTTCCAGCAGCAGCTCTTTCACTAGTCAGGATGCATGCATTTTCCCGAAATGTTATGGATGACGAGCTAGCTTTTGGAAAAATTGACATCATACCAAATCCAAGAATCTTAATTATGAGAGGAAATTTCAATAAAAAGCAATCGCATTTAAGTGTGTTGTGGGAAATTAAGAAAGGTCCTAGGCAAATGCACCTGTCTTGTCTCTCATTTACTGTAATATTTTCGGCCTTCTACCTTGCTTTTTCTTCCCCCTTCTTATCATTTCATTACTATTAATTGGCCTTTCTCTATAACATCTGATTCTAATTTTCAAACTTTAAAGTGATAACTTTATGGTCATAATTAATTAGCTTGATTATAATTTCAAGCCTGCTTCTTTTACCTTATTAACGACATTGATAATATTATAATTAAACAAATCAAGTGACGCAAAAGAGCATGTTTGTGTGTGTGTGTGTGTGTTTGTAATTTAAAATTTGAAAGCACATGCATCTATACAATCTATCAAAGAGAGCAATAGACTACTTATAAGAAAAGAGCATAGTGGCTAGTTCAAATTGATTGAATTCATTGAACAGACACAGTACATGTTAATTAAGTTATCAAAGTGATAGACTTGGAAAATAAAGTAAAAGAGTATTCACCTTTCCAATTAATATCTCCATCATTTCATGTCGAATTATATAGCTTGACATTGCTAATCCATGTACTTTCAACTCTCAACAGTAAGAACACTGTGACTAGGACTAATTATGCATGACACGCGTCTCTATTTATAGAATAATTAAGCAAAGTTTAAAGCAAAGCGCCGTTATAAAACCCAAAAACATTACTTGCACAAGTTAAACTTTACAATCAAAGACAAAAAAATGGCATCAGAAAAACGAGGCAAGGCATATAATATCTCATCAGAAATAAGTTCCTTACACTTTTAAATCCAGTATTGTCATAAAGGGAAGAGCCCACTTTTTTAGCTCTCAGACAGCAAGTTTTTGTACAGTGGTCATCCAACAAGGAGTCAGCTAGCTGCTAAAATAAGAGAACACAAGAATGTAAAGCAGAAATACCAGAAGCCAGGTCAGCTATATACATATATATACACACTCATAGGTAAATGATCCATATGGCAGCTAAATTTAGCAAGAAGAAAAGTAATCGATCAAACTGAATAGAGCAGCAGTAGTAATAATTAAGACCAGGCCAGTAAGAATTAAAAATGAATGAATGAATAAATAAATAAAGGTCACCTTTTTTTTTTACAGCTAGCTGTAAACCTGCAAAGCTAAAATGCCTCACTAAGCGGAAGCAGCAGCAGCAGAAAACAGCATCACCCCAACGAGGCTAACAGAAACCTTAGAGAACAAAAGCAGCAAGCTTTTCTGTGTCTGCCCTTTAAATGCAGTAGTGAACGGAAAGAGAGAGATATATGTCGTACACTATCCAGCAATTAAAAGACATACACCAA
Organism: Acacia confusa; assembly: GCA_037074495.1. Lineage (NCBI taxonomy): Eukaryota > Viridiplantae > Streptophyta > Magnoliopsida > Fabales > Fabaceae > Acacia > Acacia confusa. Next base: position 2,430,617 of record CM073508.1, on the reverse strand, counting down.
CAAAAACAAAAACCCACAAACATATTAAAAAAAGAAGAAGAAGGATGCTAGAGCATATACATATGATTATCATTCCATGTATTATACTATTATATAATACGAGTATTTATACACAATTGAAAGGTCTGAAACGCAGGTGATCCCCGATGCGTTTCATTAGCCTTTCGTGGTTGCAAAAAGATGGTCCATTTCATCAGGACCCCAAACATAAACCCAAGCTAATTATAATTTTTATCTATATATATATAATTAATGCATTGAGCAGTTCAAAATGTACTAAAATCCAAAAGCTAATTAATTCAACACTAATTCGTTATGGAAGCAAAAAAGAGAGAGAGAGGGAGGGAGAGGGAGCTTGATCCGAATATAACTAACATAATGCTGCAGCAACAAAAGGGGGTGTTTGAATTTGATGGATCATCACTGATATGATATACACAACTAGTGTCGGTATTGGAAGGAGGGGCTCAAATCAAAAAGCACAGAAGTTTTCCCCTTTTGATCTGCAAACCTTGATGATGATGAAGACAGTGATGGGTCTTCTTCTTGTTCTTCTTCATGATGATGATGATGCGATTCTCTCAAATACTCAAGATTTGGTGAGGAAAGTGATGAATCACCCATTGGGACATGATTTCCTATTGTGTTGGATGAAGAAGAACATTCCATGTTCACACCAAATAGCCTAAGCTTCTTTGCGGTAGTATCAGCAATTATTCTACCACTGCTAGTAGAACAGCTGCTCTTACCATGAACTACTGGAACCGAATCAATTATCATTGGACTTACATTGCCGCCTCCTCCCTCTCGCTGCTCCATTAAATTCCGATCTCCCGGAGCCGCCAACGCTGACGGTGTCCTCAGGTAATAGAGCGATGACCCAGATCCCAAATTCAGCTCGTTATAGCTTCCTTGACTTCCACTATAGAGCTGGTGGTGGTGGTGATGTACTTGTCGCTGGTACTGAAGTAATTGTTGCTGTTGCTGCTGAAAGGGGTAATTGTTGTAGTTGACTTGCTGGAATTGTTCGTGGTGTCGCGGTGGTGGTGGGGGTTGAGGAATCACCGGTGACGCCACCGTGGGGACCGAGTATAATCTACCATCCCATCTGATTGAATACTGATTTGGGAGGAGTAACGGCGTAATTGCAGCGGCGGCGCCATGGCGATGATGATGATGGAGATGATCGGCGGCAGCGGTGTAGTCGGGGCGGCGCCTCCAGTCTATGTATAACATATGTCTATACAATTCACCGAGGCCGCGTTGGAAGGAAACAATGTCACCGGCGTCGAGCTTCTTCTCTTTAACAAAACGGCTCCAGCCTTTGGTCATCACATAGCTCTGGCTGCTATTCCAGTAAGAGTATCGGAACCGCCATAGCTTGCCGTTCCGGTCCTCGAAATTCAAAAGCAAGCCTTTCTCGTTGGAGGATGAATCGAGCGGGAAGTACCTCTCGGCGTGTTGTTTTGGTATGACGAGGCGGTTCAGTTTGCCCACATCGCTGGGTGTCACAACCTTATCAAACATGTGCTCTTTCTCAATAGCTTTGTTGTTGTTGTTAGCTTCATCTTCTTCCTTCTTGTTTCCGAGTGATAAGTCCATGAAGTCCAGCTTCTTGTTGGGATTGTTGTTAACAATGGCCGAATTGGAATTAGATGGTGTATCATGATGGTGTAATAACCCTAACCCAGATGATGAATTGTGAGATTCACATGGGGTTGTGGCCTCCGGAGATTGTTGTTGTTGTTGATGATGCATCCCCAACCATAGATTTGGATGTGAAGAATTAGAAGAAGAAGAAAAGGGATAGTATTGCTTACAGCTGTTTTCTTTATTACTGGTTTCACCTAATAAATCTTCTTCCTCCTCCCGTGATTCTTCTTCTCTGCTATAATCTGAAGACGCTTTTGCAGCTTCTTGTGTCAATTCCATGAAATTTCAGGTGACCCGCCTTGATTTCTAACCTCTGGATCTCAGGAAAAAGAAAATAATAAGGAAAACAAAAGAAATAAAAAAAATTTGAAAATTTATATAGGTGTGTGTTGTGTGAGAGAGATCGATTAAAAATGTCAAAAAGTGGCTTACCAGTCAGATATAGTTGCCAGTTGAAACAGAATTATGCAAAGCCGAGGTTTGACAATAGAAACAAAAGCAGAAAAAAAATGTGTTCTTCGCAAATCAGCAGTACAAGATAATTAAGAGTCGGTGCCTTCTTATTTGACCAGGAGAGGCTTCAAACCCTAAAAGAAAGACCAGCCATGGAAGCTGGGAGGGGTCAAGTTGTTGTTTTGTTGACCTACAAAGCTCAAAATATAAGAGAAGAAGAAACGAAATGAGAGAGACAAGCTAGTGGGAAGAGAGGGAACAACTAGTTACTACCTCACAGGAAGCTTCTTTACATGTAGGAAAGAAGGAGGGGAAAAAGTTTTCTTGCAAGCTCTGTGTTTATATTCTGGCCGAAAGACACAGAGAGAGAGAGAGAGAGAGAGAGGATTATTACAAGTAGAACACTACTACGTGAGGGGCCCATTGAATAATGTGGGCACTGGGGTCATGTGAGCAACTTGTCGTTTTCATCATATTTGGTATAATCTGTACATTATATGCTTCTGCTTTGCGAGCAAAACGCCAGTTGTTCCATTTCCCTCTTTTTTTTTTTTCTTTTTTCTTTTTTTTTTCTCTATCCCAATTTTTACCAATTTAATTAATTCCTCCTACCCTCTCATTCTTTCTTTTTACTTCATATATAAATATCTTCTCTCTTTCTTTCTCCATACATCATTTATAGTTTCCCCCGTTTTTCAATCCTTTTCTGTACATATATCTAAATTAATTAAAGCACGTGTTTTTTTTCAAATTATAGTCATATTACTATGTACACCTCAATCATACATGGATTGAATAAGCTAATTAATTAATTAATACCAACAAGATCATATATAAGAGGGTATATATTGTAAAAAGTTTATTAATTAAGCGCATAAATGCTAGAGAAACTTCCATGTAGTTAGTTACCAGGGGTTAAAGTGTAAAATTATAGTCAACAGTATTTACACTGTGTTGGTTGAATTTATTTGTTAATGACGATTCTAAACAGTGAAAAATGCTGCCCACAAGGATAAGTTAAATATAATTAAATTTGTTTAATATGATAATGACTTATATATACCCTGCACAACCACTCAAAATTAGCCATCAAAATACATACACCCACAGCCTCATTAGGCTTAGCTTATCTAATTGCTGAAACAAAGTAAAATTTTGCTTATTTGTTTTCAAATTATTTATTTCATTTTACGTGATTTGTTTGTATTCAAATGATCATTTTTAAAAATTAATAATTATATTAATCACTTGATGTGAAACTTTACAAAATAAAATAAAAATATGTGTGCAGAGATCAAATTTCTAATGTCATAATTAAAGTGGTTTCATGCTTTGACCCAATTGGTCAAGGGTTTCTCCTTTAATTTTGCTGTTTAGTCATAATTTAAATTTGTGTTCTTCTTTTAGAATGACGCCACATACTACTACTCTAACCATTAGCTTGTTGGCAACTCAAATTTAAAGTAAGACATTTTGTTCATGACTTGCAAATTTGATTTTTTTCTCATAAATATTTTGATATATACCACACACACACATATATATCGTCCTTAAAAACACTCATAAGTCATATCTCTCAAGTATACTAACTCATTGCCCTACAAATAGAAAATTTCTAAGTGGTAAAATTAATTGAAAAGAAGTAACTATAATAGTCTAGCTTCTTATGTAAAGTAATTTATAAAAACAAATAGTCTATCTTCTTATGTGAAGTAACCTATTAAAGAAATTACTCCTTTTGCATCTAAACATTGAAACTGGTCAATTAGTTTTTTTCTAAATGTTTTGCCAAAATTCACTTTTATCTCTCATAATTATAATTTCTTCATTTATTACACATATTAAGTGATTTTTATTAAGGGAATAATTTTCAATGCAAATGATTATATGAAGTATTTCAGGAAAACCACCAACACACATTTTTTTATCAATAATTAAATTAACTAATTTTTTAAATTTTATAAATTAATTATCTAATAAAGTCCAATATTTAAAACCAGATGAGTACTGTCTTTTTTAAAAAAGAAAACAAGTTATATATAAACCATAAGAGAGAATGTGATTGTTTGCGTTAATGGTAGAAACTGTGTTCTATAATATGATTTACAATGTACGAGATAATTATTCAATAGAAGTTTTGTCTCGGTTTGCGTGACTATGCTTCTCAAACTTTAACTCATAATCTATATATATTCTCTCCAGTCTTTATTATAAAATATCAACTAACAAATGTATTTAGTCTTTTGTATAAGACATTTGCTTGTTTTAAAAAAGTATTAAATATTTTTTTCTACGTACGTCCATAATTAATAAAATATTGGGTTAAAGTAATAATTCATATGATAAAATTTTGTATAATTAATATGGCTAATATTAATAACTATTTAAAATTTAAGATGATTTTAATTATTTTAATTGATTTATGAGAATTCTTAATTAATCTCTTATAATAAAAAGAACTTGAGGGAGTAATTGATTAGGGAAAATTAAATATAGAAAATGGGAAAGGGGTAGCTAGTGAAGATGGAGGGAGTAGAGTGTTAGGTTCGTAGGGTTAAATGGATATTTGACTTTTGGTGTCATTGATGGCCTGCCTCAGCTCTTCCTCATGGTCCCTCCCTCCATTTGATGCCAAACCCAAAAAAAAAAAAAAAAAAAAACAGTTACACCATCAACAAAATTACATAAATTTTTTTTTTAAAAAAATATATATATATATATTAAAAATTTCTTTTATCCGCTGACACAATCCAAACAGAGCCCACCCTTCCCTCGCTGGCACCTTCCCTCGACATTCTCCAACTTACCCTTTCTATTATTTTCCTTTTTTAAAATAAAAATAAAATGAAAGAAAATGAAAGACTGTGACAAATTCATATATATATATATATATATATATATATATATAGAACCACCCAAATCAGAGAGCCCCAAGAAAGCAGAGCTTATCTGATTCTATCAACTCGCTCACCACACGACACACAAAATTTGATCTTCTTCCTTCTTATTACACGGGACCATTCTTAGCAACTCAGTTTTTCCCATTACCATCACGTTCTACACTCTACAACAAAATTAAAAATAAATTGAGTCAAATATCATTTTTGCTACGAAATTTACCCTAAAGAGTATAGGTCATCTAGAAGTTGTTTTTGTCTTATTTTTACCCTAAATATTTAAAAACGTAACAATATTGCCCATCCGTTGATCTTGACTATTAAATTTTTATTTTTTTTTGTAAACTTCTAGTGGTAAAATTGCTCATAAAAAAAAACTTTTGAGACAAATTTGCTCTTAAAAAAAAAACTTTCAGGGTATATTTGTTCCGTTTTTAAACTTTCAAGGTAAAAATGAGGCCTAAAAAACTTCCGGGTTATCAATGCTCTTCAAATTAAACTTCCATAGTAAAAATGATATTTAACCCAAATAAAATATATTAAATAAATTTTTATTAAGAGCATAATCCGCCAACAGACGTTGATCCTAATGGAAAGAAGTTTCGCTGCTTAAATATAGATTTTAATTATTTTTTTATATGAAAAAAAATTGAATTAGAAAAGGTTGTACATATATATCAGTTGTTTTGCAGGGCAATAAATAAAATTCCATGCATTTGTACAATATCCATGTGAAGTGCATTAATTAATGAGAGGGAAAGACAAAGCTAGAAATCTAATTAAAAGGCTCTCATTGTACCGTGTTTTCATAAGGAAACAAAATATATGTAATTTATTCTATCTTTTTATTAATTTTTTGGAAAAAGAAAATGACTTTCTATTTGTAATGATCACTCAAACTTTAACCAAAATAATACTTTTCATTAATAAGAACTAGCTTGAAAGTGGCCGGAGTCTTAATTATGAGATATATGTATTTTGTGGAATATCAATATAGATAAACAAACAATTATCCCAAGACATACTTAGACTTTCTAGTCACCGTTAAAAACACATTTAATTTTTTTTTTATTTAAACAACTCAATCTTCTTAATTTATGTTTTTTAAGTTTCAAAATTTTAATTTTCTTAATTTTTAAATATTATTGACACCCAAATCATAAAAAAAATATATAAAAAATGGAAAACTGATTATCACGTTATCTTCTTAATATTACATACATAATAGATGATATTGGTGTCATTTAACTATATATGTTTATAGATAAATATAGTATACAGACAAAAAAAAATAGTCGAAAAAAGCATGAAAGACAAGTTGAAATGGGAACCTAAATAATTAAGCAGTTCCATCGTGATTGATCTTTAACCAGATATATCAATCATTACTCTATTTTGTGTTCGATATTTAGCCAGGTATTACGTAGAAATGTTGACTAATACTATCTAATTTAGTTAATCACCTCGTTACGGTATTAAAGCACGAGCTTTAATTTATTCCCCTCAATCTTCTTTCTATTACAATAAGATTAATTATCTCCTCACCTAATAATCCAGTTTCATAGAAGTCAGAGATAATTATTACTATTGATATGAATGGTTTTTCGGTGACTCTCTTGTCTTTTCTTTAACCCAAATTTCAAATCCTCATATTATTATCTTTAACCCAAATTTCAAATCGTCATATTATTGTGTGCCTTTTATATTACTAATTAAGAAATACTACCTGAGCAAACGGGTGCGTTTAACTAGTACTTCTTCCAGCTTCCTAATTATAAGATCAAGTTAATTTTTTTAGAAAGATTAAATAAGTTAATTAAATCACTTTCGAGTAGTATTTTTATTTTTTTCTCCAAATTAACTAATTTAACTAATAAAATAATATATAATCTAAGGATAAATAACATATAATATGATTAAATAACCTATTTATCTTCCTTAATTTTTTCAAAAAAAAAATCAATTTAGTATTCTAATCAGGACCGGAGATAGTATTTGTTTTTTTTCATTTAAGCAACAAAGTTTATGTGGACTCCCTTTGCCATATTATTGATTGTCAAGAAAACAAATTACAAACTTTTTTACCTTTTTCAGAAATTTATGTTTTACAAACCTAAAGTTTGCTCTGACAAAGCAAGCTGGTGATTAAAAATTTATATGGTTCATAGTGAAATCAAATTATATAATCAATAGGAAAAAAAAATGAGAATTCAATATTTGAATGGCAAATTATATATATAGTGCATACATTTGCTCAAGTAGATTAGTGATAATTAATGGCAGAATTTTAACTATGAATTTATTTTTAATATGTAGTCATGTAACTTTTAAACTGCTGGGTATATTTATTGTCATTGACATCTCATTTGATGTTTAATTGTGGTTCAGTTGAATAATATTTAAAAAAGATTAATTATTCACAACACCTAATGGCAATAATATCTTACTTTTCAGAATGACAACACTAATAAATGACAGTACCTTTTGATTAATGAACTTAAAAATATAGATCATCTGACTAATGGTTTAAGAAATTAATTAAAGTTACTATATTCAAGAGTAAATTTCAATTTTTTTTTCCAAATGTCATCATGCCCTTTCGACCTTAGTCAAATTCTAAACAAAGATATGTCTCACAGGGGGAGTTGCCATTATCTTCTGAAAAGCGCGTGATTATCAATTGGTCATCGGATTATTGATACACACACACACCTCTTCAATGAACACTAAATTATTTGTAAAATATAAAGACTCATGAGAATACATATAATGTGCTTATATATTACTCACCAATATGACAAAGTCTTTGTATATTGACAATGAGATGAATTCACGCCCTTATGGGACAAAAGTCGCATATTCATCAACTAAATCAATCTTTAATGGCACGATCGTTGTATTATTGAGCAAACACCTTTGTTTAAACAAATTGATCTTAATTAAATAATATATTCTAGATACTGAATATTTTAGTCTCATAAATAACAACAACAATGACTAAACTAAGATGAATGTACTAAACATCATTTTTTTTTTAAACAAAAAATTGATGGGTTTAGATATTTTGGAATTGCATAGTAATGCTTTCTTGAAAATTAAAACACAGAAAGCAAACATGTGCCTGTCCTTTGATGAAGAATATATGCATAAACAAAACACAAAAATTGAAGATCGAGGAGAGGTCATTAATTGAAACTGCTAAGTAGCCATATATAAACATGATAGATAGCTATGTTGCTTGTGAGCTGTAAGTATCAAAGTGGTCCAATAAGTGTATGTGTGTGAATGAATGAATGAATGTAGGCATTTGGTTGGATTGGACAGAGCTAGGCCCGATCCCAATAGGAAATAAGAAATATATAAAATTGTTTGTGGGGGTGTATAGACATGAAAAAAGATTAGCTATGTCTTACTTAAAAGTTTGAGTGGGAGAGATACATATATAGATGGTAGATGATCATATATACAAAAAAGATTATCCAACTAGCTAGTTTGCCTTTTCCTTCCCAAAAGTTATTCGGTCTAGTCACATTTCAACGCGGCTCTCACTTCTCTTCTCTCTTAGTGCTCTCCCTTTTCAATCCTTCATTTGCCCATATTAATTAGTACTACTTCATGTCATTAATATGAGGGCTATGTTGATTAATTTTGGTAGATTCATAAAGTTAGTTATTTATAACAAATATATAATAGTTTTCTTAAAATATCATACTTCACCAATGACTATGATTACGTAAACCCTTTAATGTGTATAATTAATATGTATATTTTAAGAAAAAATAATAATAAACTCAGGAAACAAAATGGATTGGGATCCTATATATAATATAGTGTTAAATCCAACCTCTAACAAGCATTTATATTAAGGATTGGAGATAATAATTAATATCAATTTGTAAATAAATGCCCTACATGTACACACACACATCTTTCATGCTAGCTAGTTTCCTTAACTAGAGGGTTATCGTTGGGTTGGAGAAGGGAAAGAGAACGATTCAAGAGGAGTATAATTAAGGTGTCCAAAAATAACAAGATGAAATGGACTTGATGAATATATAGACGTAGTTGTGGAAGTGATTAATTATGGTAAGAGCTAGAATTAGTTTTAACTTTTGTAATAAAGGGGAATGAATAATAATAATAATAATGAAAATGAAAATTGTTGTTGTAAGTGATGGTGTGTGGGTTTCTGGAAATGAAGTGAAAGCAGTTGGGAAGTAACACATTACGAGGATTTCCGAGGAAAGGTCAAGAGGGGAGATATGATAGAAAGGCTCATGTCGGAGGACAGCAGAAAGAGCACGCAAGCCTGTTCTAGAATCTAGATGCTACTCCTACTCCTAGATTCCCCCACTTCAAAGGCTGCTCTTAGGGCTGTACTACCACAGAAAGAAGCTTGCCCAACCTCACCCTAGCTTCTCTTTTCGCATACTAATCCAACACTATATATTTATTCCAAGGAAATTCATAAATATATGAGAGAGAGATGAGAGAGGAGCATATCATTAAAGAAATTAGAAAAAATCACTGTGTGATGGTTTCAAAGAAAATATAATTACGAAATAGTTTTGAATGAAGGCCTAGCGTTTTTTTTTTTTCAGCATCAGAATTTGTCATGGCTTATTTGTAAGATTTTTGTAATTACATTCCTTATCTTTGGGATCTTACCCAATTGGTTTAGAAACTAACCCAAAAATACTTATGTGAAAGCCGGGGGTATCTCAACAAAGAAAATGTAGAAAAATGGGGACGGATCTCTATAATATGCGGGATTTAAATAGGAGGTCCCATAGAGGGATTTAATTGGGAGGTCTGTAGAATGAATATAATCACAAAAAGTCTATAACAAGTAAATAGCATACAATAATAACAGATTTCGATGTAAAAGAAATAACAAGAGACCTATATTCCTCACGTTATGGTATTTTTTTAGTGATTACATTCGTTCTTTGGGATCTCACCCTACTTGCAAGAATATTTATTCAAAAGAAATGAATGAATAGATTTAACTTTTCTACTTTTCTTTTCCCCTTTGCTCGTATTCTTTATCCCTTCATGACTATTAGATCAAGATCTAATAGTTTACACTTGATATTTTCTTCTCATCCTTCTATCCATTTCCTTTGCATCCTTCTCTTTATTATAACAAGATTTTTATAAATATTAAATGTGGATCATTAAATGGTCATGAAGGAGTAAACGGTAGAAGCAGGCAAGAAAAGAAAAACGAGAGAAGTTAGGTCCTGAATGAACACAAGAGAGGGAGACGAAAGGGAGTAGAGAAGAAAGGGGCATTATAGCAAAGAAAATATAGAAAAATGGGGACCCCTCTAATCTGTGGGAATTAATTAGGGGCCATATTTAAATATTTAGGTAGCAAAAGGGGAGGAATGTAAAATAGGGTATGGATGACAATTATGAGCAGTACGTGGCAAGTCTTGTCTTCTCAAAATAAGGTTACACACTGTACCTCTAGCTATATATATAGCCTTTGCACCTTTGGACCACCCCTCTTCTTTAGTTCCTCTACACTCCCCAGCATGCACCAACTCTATACCCCCCCTTTTTTCCCTCTTTATACCATTTTTCCTAATATATATTTAGATGTCTAGAGAATCTAATCCCATTACGTTATTGACATAAAAAGAGTGTCAAATATAATATAGCCGAACTTTGAAGGATCTCGTAGGGATGTTTATGCATTTGTCCGATAAGCTTGGTCCAATACAATCGAGCAAGAAGAGAGAAGGAAGTGGGGAGAATTGTGGGGTCAGGGGTTACATCAAGTTGGTCTTAATTTGGACTTAGGAGTGTGCTAATTAAGATCTAAACCCTCGGTCAAATCCATTCATATTCCCCAAATAAAATAAGAGATATATAGAGAGGGGAAGAAATATAATATTAATTAACTAACTTTTATTTCTTCATTTGTTTATAAAAAAAATAACCCACATCCATTTCCAAGGGGTGACTTCTAAATAGAGATAAATTGACTTAGTTATTAAAAGTTAGCTTATCGACATGAATCAAACCTAGTTGAGATTAATCTTTGCTATCAACAGAGAATACTCTTAGTTTAAAAATAATGAGCATTTCAAATATATAAATATGTTACTCCCTCCCGTCCTAATAAATTAATTTGATTCTAAATATAATACATCAAACTCATTTATTTTTAACATTTATTATCTTGCTCCCTTATCCTTAATGTATGACCTATTTATTTAATTTGAGAAGATTACAAAAAAATAAATAAATTACTTAATTATATCATATATGACATAACCTTTCTAAAATATTTTTGTATAACATTATTAGTTTATAAGTTAGGCAATTATTTTCAAGGACAAGTGATAAACATGATAGATATAATGAAAAAATCTTTTATAATTATGATCAAAATTCACCCACAAACTAAGTATTACATTTAGAATTAAATAAGCTTTTTTTTTTCAAACTACTAGTATCTCTATTGATTACATAATTAGTATAAGGGAGAGATTCAAATATAATAATTAAAAGTGGGGTATTTTAGATAAATCAACACATATTATTTTAGATAAGTTAATTCAATTTATTTTTATAAATTATGTATCTAACTCCTACATTTAAATTTTAGAATGAAAGAGATTGTGTATTCAATTAAGCCCCACCTAGCGAGTTACTTTAATTTTCTTCCCCAAAAGAACGGGCTCGTTTCATTTTAAGTTTCTTGTTGTCTTTTATTTATTTTTATTTTTTCTATTTTCCCCTCTATTCTTGCATCTTCTCTCTCCCTCTCAAGGTTTATGGACCTGGTAGTTCCACGTCTACATTATACTTTTGTTTTTCAGGCTCTTTACCAAACCCTCCCAGCTCCATTTCAGGTTTATCCCTATCATTCTTATTTGTCTTCTTCACAAGCTATATGCTCCGTTTCTTCCGCTTTGATTTTGCCAATGAAAATAATGTCTCAAATCCATCTGTCCAAATCTTACAGTTGGATTAACAGTTCTTACTTACTGTACGGATATATATAGTTGGAGTATTTATAATGTTTTCACTATGATTAATTATTCAATAAAGTCTTGTATAATTCAGAATTCACGGCGCCCATTGGTATTGACTCATTGTAATAGCGCTTTCATGCCATTAATTAATTTAATATATATAAACTAAGAGTTCAAACCATTTAAGTTTTCTGCCCTGTATATATGTACCCATCTCGAGGCTTTCACAACAACTTTCTTGAACCCTCAAATCTCATCAAATATAATAATCTAAAACATGATATCCTCAACAACTAAATATTCAGGCGCTAAATTAATTCAAGTTGATAATATTGCCTTGAATATATATTCCTAATGTGTGTGTGTGTAAGGTATTTAATTAGAACTTAATTACAGGCTTTGATTACTTTCATCAATTTCTTGGCCATTTTTTTTGCAGATTTTTATTGGAGCCCAGAACTATAGATGTTTAATTTCTAATATTTCAAATTTCCTTTTAATGGAGCTTAATTTAAGGTTGGGATGGACCAGATTTTTACTGGATTATTACCGCAGATCTATAAAACTATATATACAAGTTTCATAGGTTTAATAATATAATTTAATATCATGTTTCTACTGCCTTAAACGCCATTTTAAGATGTTTTAAGTGCGGTTAAAATTGTCAAAGGGACTCATATTGGATAAATTTGAACTCTTAGAAAAGATGTGTGTGTGTGTGTTTGTGTGTGAACACTCAGAGTCTTCATACTTGAAGATTTTTGGTTTAAGAATTAGTATCATATATAACATATAGCTTCTATAATAAATCCTATTATAAATTTGTATTATGTCCTCGACTATAAGATTTAAATCTTAATCTACGTTGCATGTCCATATAAAAAAATTATCTTGCCTATATATATATATATATATATATATATTATTTTAACTTATATTACCTTTACGTTTTTTAATTTTTTGGTCTCGTTTATTTTCTCTTTTAAATCCGATGATTAAGAGTTCAACTACGAGCTATCATTTTATTAGGTGAGATTTTAGGTACATTTTCGCGTAAGTATATAGAAATCATACATTTCAGTTATGACTTTCTAGATGTATTTCAATGTTACATTTTAATTTGCAATGTTATATATGGCTTGTAGGTCACCAAATGAAAATTGTGTCTCGTGGTTTCTTTGTTATGCTATAAACTACTTACATTTTGGTTTTTCCAAATTAATTAGAATTGCAATTGATTAATTTTAAGAACAAAATATCAAAATTAAATTTATATACAGCAGTGGAGTATTGGAAAATCATCATTAACCTCAATTTTGATTTCCATAATGATTATGGTTCTTGAGATTCAAATTTTTTCCAGCCATCACATGCCCTGATTAATTAAAGTTGCTAGTCTATTATTATTGTAGAATAGGAGTATAATTAGCAAAAATCGTAGCTTAACTTTGATGAAAACATGTTCATCTAACACCCTATCTATCCTTATTGATCATAAACATTATTAGGACCTAGTTAGGGTTTTCTTTTCTTTTCCTTTTCTCTTTAATTTCCTTTTTCCAACATAGTACCATGTTAAACACTTGGTCTATAGCACTTTTACTTGCATTTTAATCCATCTAAGAAAAATTGCTGCAAACGCTAATATTAAATTATACTTTGTGACGTGGCTTTTGAGAAGAATCTCCTAACAATATTATACAGATTCATAAAATCTTAGTTAATATTAGCAAAATATTCAACGCCCTCACATGGTGTGGTCCATTGATGCATTCTGTTGAGCTACCGTGTTCTTATATATATAAACTATATATATCTTCCGGGTTAAATAATAATGTGTGGCGTTTATAAACTACTTTTCTAATTGGTCCACCCGTACGTGAGGCCTAAATTAATTAATGGACTACTTTTCTCCATTTGCCAATTTTCAACTGTCAAGTGGTACTAATTACGGATTAAGCTAGCAATCCTTAATCATGCCAATAATACGCATCATATCATATTCAATTCGATTTCTTTTATTATCGAGAAAAGAGACCCACATATGTTCATGTCATAAAGGACGTACAAGTTTTACATCCCTTAAGGGAAGTATGAATCAGCTACATACGTGCGTACGTACTCTTCAGCTAGCGAGCTTGATTAATTTTTGGGACTAACCTAACTTAGAGCATAGAACCTTCTCTCTCTCTCTCTCTCTCTCTCTCCCCCCATATATATTGCCGGTGCTTGCATGTAAACTTTTGGCATCAATTACAAAATTTATATGCTCTTCAATAATACCAGCACATATATACATATTTGGCATATGTGATTCAGGAGGAATAAGTCCTTATTTTCAACTCTAATTAATTAGAGTGAGCTTACTAGTAAATGCGATAAAGCAAATGAAACAATAAAAAAAGAAGAAGAATATATATATATATATATATATATATATATATATATAAAGAATGGGACTTGTATTTATGTATGAATACAATTAAAGAGATATATATGGAGAGAGCGCAGAGAAACAGATCAGAGCTAACGTGGGACCATTATGTAAGAGAATGGGGACACAATACATACACATTACAGATCATCCCTTCTGGTTTCTGTAAATGGAGGAAACTTTATTCAGTGGAAAGCAAGTTTCACCCAAAGTGAATTCCATTTATAAATGAAGGGTGTGAGCAGGGAGAAAAGTACAAAACAGTAGATGGAGGCTGAAGCTATAATATATATATATATAAGAGTGAAGAGAGTTTAGGGTAATAGGGTAGGTAGGTGTAGAAGCATATGTAATTACAGTTAGCAGATTATTATGAGAATTAAGGCAAATTAAAGAGGAAGGGCTTGTGCTCTTGCAAGTTGATGAACAACTTTTTTGGTAGCTTTATTAGAAAAGAGAAAGGAAAAGAAGAACAAAACTTAAAATAAAACTAACCCCACACTAGTGTATAGCCATAGAGAAGCCCTACAAAATAAAAACATGGCCTTGTGGATGATCAGTCCGTATGAGCATATACCATTACTTGTGATACAATATATTATTACTGCCCCTCTGCTGTGAAAACCGTTGAGCTATGGAAGGCTTTTTCTTTTTTCATCTCACTGTTGGGTCGCTTTCCAAGCTTCAATATTGCATGATTATTATTAAGTAATATTTATATATATAGGTGAGTCAGTCTGGCCCATAAATAATCCTCTTTCATTTATTCATGTATTGGGGAGAACTGTCGTGTATATATATGTGATCATCATCAACAGTACCATTATGATAAGCCCCACTAGCTACTCTCTTCACTCTTAACCTAGCTAGCCACCGTATATACCCTTTTTCCTCATTCCTTGCTTATAATATCACTATCCCCTTTTTTACCAACTGGCTTTTACCAGTCATCATATATATTGGTCCCTAGCTAACTCATTCTGATTAGTTGAGTCGATCAAATTGCTGAAATAGATTTCACTTTGTCTGTAATATATGACATATTTTAAGAGTTGATCTTGATTTCTAAATATAAAACATATTTTTATATTTGTTAATTTCTTCTTAATTTACCCCCATCAACAATAATGAAGGAAATGAGTGAAATGAGAAAGATGATTATAATGTTTTAGAAAATATATATCATATTAACTAATTTGACTAACTTTCTTAATTTAATTAAATTAGGTAAATATGTCTTATATTTAGAATACATGGGAGTATGTATTTATTTAAAGAGAACACGATCTAAACCACATTGAATAACTAATTTTGCTGTGTTGGTCACATTGATAGTCTCATTAACCTAATTAGAGGGCCTACACCCTCCTTTGTTTGGAGTATTTAAGTTTTTTTATTACTACCTCAAGTCCTAAACATATGTAGGAGCTGGTAAAAAATTATACTTTGGTTTTAAATATAAGACATTGATATTTCACTCTATAAATTTAGTTATTTCACTCTTATATTAAGCATCAATAGAATATAACATAGAATATATGTTATGTTCCCATATCCTTCCCCAAAACCACCCGGGGTTTCCAATATTCATCACAAAATTCAATCGTAATATCTTATTTGAAAAGAACAGATGTTGAACCACTTGAACCTATTGTGTTTCTTGTTTACGTCAACAGTCCCATGATAAGTTTAACAGAATGCCAACATCACCTTGGTTGGAACTTGCAACTTTTTTACTCTTGTATCCCTTAATAACCATTTCAATTTTTTAATCAAGACACATTTCTTTCTAACACATTATATAAAAAAAGAGCCATATTATTCATAGCTCATGAAGTGTGTTCTATTATGAACTGATGAGCCCAGCCGGCCATTATCTAAATTCAATCTAATTTACTGCGCAGTGATAATATAAACAAAAAAGTGTTTTTGTGCGTGTGTGTCAATCAATTTGCAGTGTTGTTTCCTGTAGGAACGGAAAATGTAATTTCACTCAAAGCTGCGTATACATATACACACATAATTAATAACTCACCCAAAAAAAATGTGCTGATGATATAATAAATTGCATTGATTGAAAGTTTTTTGACAGCTCATTATATGAACATTGCAAATACTCAAAAGCTTTATGGAAATTGATTACTCTGCCAAGCAATGTAACTTTGCTGTTCATTAAGTGTCTAAAGAACCAAAACATTTCCATTTGTTCAATAAATAACCAAAACGATTTGAGATATAAAGAGCCAAAACTATTTGAGTTGATTTTAATATATTTAAAAACCTGTTCTCAAAGAGCTAAAGCCAATTTCATTTGTTTTTTTTTTTTTTAAATGAACTGTGTTAGACTAAGGTTTTGTCAAAATCATGTTCACGTTAAAACCTGTTCTCAAAGGATTAAAAACTAATTAATTACTTATAATTAGCATAACATGACACAGCCATCCACATATGGGCTATGAAGATTAAAACGTAAGCTATATATTGGATATTTCACGTTTAAATATTTAAAGATAAGATAGCTTTGAAACAAGTTGATGCGTGATGCATAAAAAACCTAGTGAAGATCATTATTGTTCCAATAGAATCAACATATTATACTATACATGTAATATCGAATCACGAACGTTTTGATTATAGTTTAGTTAGGGATATCAATATTCTGCTGAGCACTGAGGGGGAAAAGTTACTTTCAAAAACCACTCTCAACTATTACCTTCAATGCTAAATATAGGAGTCGAACAATGTATTTATTTTGATCCTAATTATGTAAGACCGTACCCCAGTTCACTCTACCTTTAAATTTATAATTTTTTTCAAAAATATCCTTTTTCATTATACGGGCTTCCATGAAGAGGTGTGGTTATATAGCACATAATTAAAAAGGTATTGCAAGGAAATTAACCAGCACAAATTTATTATAAATTATGACTACTTTAACTAATTTTTTAATAGTTGTAAATTAATTGTCTAACTCTGATATTATTAAGGACCGTAAGAAGTGTTTTCTTCCCCTTTTCGGTTTAATCAAAATTTTCTCTTTTGAGGCTTATAATGTAAATGGTTTTCATCTCTCTTAACAAGACCACTTTCTAAAAATCGAATTTGTATTCTCCTTCTCATAGAAACGCCACTGTTTATCACCTCAACCATCAACACCTTGTCGGTGGGGAGTGTTATCTCTTTTGTTTCATGAAATGACTATAGTTCAATTTGAATGAAAAATACATCGAAATGAAATTACACAGGGAAAATAGAGTGATGATAAGAAATAAATGGGAGTGGACAGATGGTGTGGTGTGATTGGAGGGGAGGGATTGGAATATAAATTTGTTTGGTTGTGTGTGTGCGCGTGATGTGAGAGATAATGAAGCAAGAGAAGAAGAGCTAGATGTGCTGTGTGAGGGGAGGAATACAAGTTTGGTGAGACTGAAAGGGAAATGGATATGGTGGATCGCCGACCACCTGATTATTCTCTCACATCTCTTTTATACATTCAATCAATCTCACACACTCTTGACTTTTACATAAATAAATATATTTTTTAACCAAAATTCAATAAGATTCTCTCTACTCATCAAAATTAAAGCGAAAAAACAATAATGGATGACTCACACACACTTGACCTTTCAACATTTATATGTGTGTGTGTGTGTGTGTGAATCACGTAATGCTCAGATGAAGAGACACGTAGTAGATGTCAACTCGAACTTTGCTTCTTGTTTTGCCTGCCAACATAGTACTTATTGTTTGATTGTATATTACCTTTTTTTTTTCTCTTCCAATTATTTCTGCTCATCATCTGTTTTGACCCACATAGATCTCTCACCAAAACCATATCACTGTTTCCACGTGTCACTTTTTTCCAGCTGTTTTTGTACTACAAGCGTGAACTATCCACCACCGCCTCTATTGGCGTACTGGTATGCCTACTCCTCCTCATTTAGTAGGACATCGCCGGTTCAATCTCATCCGTTATTATTTAAGTTATTAGTGCTTTTCCGTTGTGATGAAAAAATAATAATAATAATAATAATAATGACTTGACCACGTGATCACAGGCTTTGGATTTTTTTCCCCCACCTTAACTTTTTCTTTTTTTTTAAATATACAAATTTTAGGAAAAGGGTTTGGTTCATCCACAATCTTCCTTCCTCCTAAGTGATACCAATGTTAGGCAGGGCAAGCCGTCTATTACCCTCAGGCGTTTACCTAGGCATCAAAGAGCTAAAATGCCTCCCCCAACGCCTTGAACAACTCCAGAATCGAACCCCCTCCCTTTGATAAGATAGTATGGCCCCTTTGCCCGCTTAACTCTTATAAATAAATGCATAATTAACGGTTGTTCCTTGCGTAGGGCCCCCACTATTAAAAAAGACTAAGAACCATTATTAGTGGCCCACCGTTTGGCCCAGATCTTCCTTTTCCTACACCAGTCAAATTGACTTTAGGCCCATAATTGTGGGCCAAGGCCTTGCATGTTTCTCATTTCCCCGTAACTTCATTTTTTAAATTTGGAATTGCTGTTTGACTTGCGTAGCTTAAATTTTATTTCTTTTTTTTTTTAAAAAAAAATCTTTATTGGTTTCAAGCTTTCAATGATATAAAACATGTAATACAATGAAAATATAAATAAGATTCAGTTGGCTTTTTTAAAAGGCTAAATAGTTTGGATATATTACTTGATGATAGTATATATGATGTATTATTAGATTATATATTAGTAGTTCATAAATTAGATTAATTAGTTAAGAGAAAAAATGATAAATATAAGTATTTTATAATAATATATTTAACTTCCTTAATCTCTATTAAAAAAATAAATTATCTCTTATTTAAGATTGGGGGCACTATATACATAAAGAGCATGTAATAGAACTGTCAAAAACGATATTTCTTCTCTCTTTGCTGACTGACTGATATTTAAAGCTGAACATTGGGGGAAAATGATATTTAAACCTGAGACCTAAAATTTATGGTTCCTGAACAGTGAACACTGTACCATGTTCATATGAAATCTAATAATCTATTGATGATATTGCATATCCTGTGTTTCGTATATCGATACACTAAATACAAACATTTAAATTTTTTTTTTAAAAAATTATGTTTCAGAGGCTTCAAATCAATTGAAATATTTCAATTTGTTGGCCAAAAAACATCATTTTCAATTTTATTTCACCATGTTGGTAAATATTCTCGATGCCCTCTTAATTAGTACGAATGGCATTCAATCAAATCAAATGACCTGCTGTCACGCGTCACCAAACGATTGTTGGAAAATAAAAAAGTGAATTTCAATAAAGAAGCAATTGAATATAGAAATTATAAGATTTTTTTTTTCTCGGAAACAAGGAACATATATTGATACTAATGATAAGGGTTACATCAAACGATTACAACAACAAACCAAAATGAGAAAACTAACAAAAACAACAACACCAAACCAAATGTAAGGAGAGATAGTCACCACAAAAAAATAGGAATAAAAGCAACTTCAAAAACTTCATCGGCTTCCTGGACATCTGAGGTTAGAAAAGACATAAAAGAAGGTGTTGGTTGTAACTATTAGAATATTTAGAATATTAGATAGATCAGTTTGTTATCTGTTAAGTGTTGCTAGCTATCAGTTGTAAAAACGATTCAGTACAACTGGAGTTAAAACAAGTAGTTAGCATTCTGTTTGACTTGAACACGTGTACATTACTCACACTGTCTTACTGTACAAACTCTACACATAAGCTTCTCTATAAATATTACATGAAGCAGATCAATAAAGCTACGATTCCAGATCCAATAATTCTTGTTATTCTTCATTGCTTTCTGATCCCTTTTTCTGGCATGGTATCAGAGCCATAACGACCACCGTCAACTCAGTTCCAGCGACCTATTAATCTTCCGCTCTACTCTCATTCGCTACTCCTCATCTAATAATGTCTACCATATCTGGTTCTGGAGATTCTGTCGCGATGTCTCAAGTGAATCCTGCGAGACGTGGCTTCTCAAATAAGAAGATCACAATCAAGCTTGACGAAAACAACTTCCTACTGTGGAAACAACAGGTTTTCTTTATGGTAAAGCAACATAGAGTTCAATCTTTTCTTGATGGAACTGTAACTCCTCCATCGTCAAAGATCAGAGGTGAAGATGGTATAGAGGTCACTAATCCAGATTTTGATGAACATGAGTCTCTTGACTCAGCACTGGCGTCTTGGCTCTTGGTGTCTGTTACTCCTAATATCCTACCAGATTTAGTTGGTCTGAATACTTCTGCTCAGATCTAGACAAAATTGAACCAACTTTTTTCGAACAAGTCTGATGCCAAGATTCTCTCTTATCGTAACCAATTGGCAAATCAAAGAAAAGGAGACTTGTCCATGCAAGACTACCTAGCCAATTTGAAGTCCATATGCGATCACTTAGCGATGCTTGGTGAAAGAGTTGATGAAACTACAAGTGTCACATATCCTAATTGGTCTAACTGCAGAGTATGAGCCTGTGATTGCAGTAATCAACGCGTCAAAACCTCGGTTCAATCTCGACACAATATCCATGATGCTTTTAGACTTTGAGTCAAGGCACAAAATATTTCTTACGAACAGTCACACACATCCAGTTAATCTGGTTACTCATCCACAAAAGACTGTAATAAAAAATCAATCATCTATTCATGATGTTGATGTATGTTCTAATGACCTTAGTAGTGAGGATTTGTTTATTGTTATCTGTCAAACACAAGGAGGACCTGGTATAGATCAAGGCAATAGAGAGTTTCGCCCTTCCAATTTTTCTCGAGGAGGAGGGCGTTCAGATGGTCGAGACAGAGGCAGATTCCAGAATTGGCGTCCACTATGTCAAATCTGCCATAAGGCAGGACACCTGGCAGACAGATGCTATTACAGATATGAGTATCCAACCTCGCATGGCTCACCTTCTGAAGCTCAGATTCACTATGCAGCTGGCTATGTCATTCCAGAATTTTACTCGCCCTTCGAGTATTATCATGTTCTTGTTGATTCCTCCATTTCTGATGCGTCGTCACATTCACAAATGCCAAATACAGGCTCTGTAGCTGCTAACTCTATCATACGAGGGCCTTCAAATGTATCAAAAATGGACACTACTGAAGCTGATCCTACAAAACCAGCTGCTCAAGCGTTTTTGGTAACTCCTACCATAGTGTCTAATACTGCCTGGTACCCTGACTCAGAAGCAACTGAGCATATCACTCATGACAAAACCTGCCTGGAGCTAACCTCAGTTCATCAAGGCACAGGTACAGTTCAGGTTGGAACTGGTGAGTTATCTTCAGTTCATGCAATTGGTAAATCTCTTCTATCTAATTCTCAGTCTCAATTCACTTTGAACAAAATACTTTATGTCCTAAATATGAGAAAGAACTTACTGTCCATTGCAAAATTCACACGTGAAAATAATGTCTCGGTTGAATTTTTTCCAAAATCATGTGTTGTTAAGGATTTGAGGACTGGCCTTCCCTTGATGTCTGGAATTGAGAAGCATGACATGTATCCCTTGCTAGCATCTGTAAAGCCAGAAGTTACTCATGTTCAACCAAAACCTGTTGCTATTCAAAATTACTCTGCCGTTGTTCAGCCTTTCTCCAATACTACTCAGAAACCTAATACTCTCAGGTTCTTGCCAATCAGTCTCAGTTCTGCAATACATCTGCTGACTCCCTGTCTCTGTGGCATCAATGGCTAAGCCACCCTGCTCTAGCTACTGTGAAAGATATACTTACATGTAATTCCATTTCTTTTTCTTCTTTAGAAAACACTCAACTATGTTCAGCTTGCCAATATGGGAAGAGTCATAAACTTCCATTTCAAATTTCAAATACTGTATATCAAAAACCATTGCAGTTGATAGTCATGGACATTTGGGGACCTGCACCCATTCAGTCTTATAGATCTACATATTATCTTGTCTTTGTTGATGCATTTAGCCGCTTTACCTGGATCTATTTCCTTCATAAGAAATCTGAAGCATTGTCAAAATTCAAGGAGTTTAAACTATTAGTTGAAAATAAATATCAAACAAAAATACAGCAGATACAATCAGATAATGGTAGTGAGTTCCTGTGTTTTCAGTCTTTTCTTGCTCAATGTGGTATTGAACATAGATTTACTTGTCCTCACACCTCGGAACAAAATGGCTTAGTTGAGAGACGTCACAGGTTAATAGTGGAAACCGGCTGAACATTATTGGCTCATGGATCACTATCAATGTTCTATTAGAAAGATGCATTTCACACTGCTGTGTTTCTTCTAAACAGACTTCCCTGTAAAGCCTTGCCCAAAAATACAACACCTTATGAGAAGTTACATGGGACCAAACCTATCTATTCAATCCTACGGGTGTTTGGTTGCTTGTGTTTCCCCTACACAAGACCTTTTAATAATCATAAATTGGAGTACAGGTCTGCTGCATGTGTATTTCTGGGATATAGCTCTCAGCATCAAGGCTATAAGTGCAAAGACATGAACACAGGACGCATATATATATCTCAGCATGTAAAATTTGATGAGTCAAAGTTTCACACCAGTGGCAATCAGTTCTCTGTAAAAGCTGCAGCTTCTTGTCAAACTCCCTGTGACACACCTTTTCCATTTCCCATTACCTCCTCAACCATTTCCAGCCACACCAAACTCAGAAATACTTTTGAACAGTCACCCATAGAACCCATACCAGCCTACTTACCCACTATACCACTTTGCCCATCTTCACCTACATCAGTTTTTTCAAGCCCTCAAATTACCTTGAATCCAAATAACTACTCACCTCTTGTACAGAATCACCTTAACCCATTACTGCCAACATCAAGACCATCAGATCCATTACCAATCACTGCACCCTCCAATAAACCAACCAATACCTCATCAACCATCACACCATCTAATAAACACCCCTTGATTACTAGAAGTAAGTCTAGTATTCATAAGCCAAAGGTCTTTTCTGTGTCTGCATATGTTATTCCTCCCACCAATATCCATGATGCTCTAGCTGATCCAGCATGGAAACAAGCCACATTTGATGAGTATAATGCTCTCCAAAAATTTCAAACTTGGGATGTAGTTCCACTGCCCCATCACCGAAAGCCCATTAGATGCAAATGGATTTGGAAAGCCAAGACAAATGCTGATGGCTCTCTTGCAAAGTGAAAAGTTAGACTAGTAGCTAAAGGGTTCTCTCAAGCTGCAGGAATAGATTATGTAGATACCTTTAGTCCAGTAGTCAAAGCTGCAACTGTTCGGATCTTACTTACTGTTGTTGTTTCTTATCAATGGAAGTTGAGGCAATTAGACTTTAATAATGCCTTTCTCAATGGAGACCTTATGGAGGAAGTCTACATGGATGCACCACCAGGGTTTGACCTCGGCAAGTCACCTACAGATGATAGACCTCTTGTGTGTAAGCTACGGAAGTTCATTTATGGACTCAAACAAGCACCAAGAGCATGGTTTCATAAACTTCACTCAGCTCTTCACACTCTAGGACTTGTTGCTTCAAAATTTGATTCATGCCTCTTTATCAAAAAGACACAACATCACACCATATATTTGATCCTTTATGTTGATGATATCATTATCACTGGCTCTTGTGAAAAGGAAGTACAGAGTATTATAACAGTAATGGCTGATCTTTTTTCCTTAAAGGATCTTGGCTCACTTTCCTATTTCTTCATAATCGAATTTTATCCAACTACTCAGGGGCTGGTGCTTTCCCAACGAAAATATATTCTAGCATTACTCAATGATACTAATTTTCTTCAAGCCAAACCACAGAATACGCCAATGGCTACCAATCTTCAGCTTCATTCTACCACAAGCAACAAGTTTCATGATCAAAAACTCTATCGAAGTATTTTAGGCAAGCTGCAATATCTCTGCTACACAAGACCAGAGATTTCATTTGCTGTGAATAGATTAAGTAGATTTCTTCAAGATCCTCAGGAACCTCACTGGATTGGCATCAAAAGAATTCTCAGGTATCTAGTTGGTACGGTTAATCATGGCTTGCTTATTAGACCTCTTCCTCGACTACATGTACAAGCCTTTGCAGATTCTGATTGGGCTACAAAC
This sequence comes from Acacia confusa, assembly GCA_037074495.1. Taxonomy (NCBI): domain Eukaryota; kingdom Viridiplantae; phylum Streptophyta; class Magnoliopsida; order Fabales; family Fabaceae; genus Acacia; species Acacia confusa. The sequence goes on along the minus strand of CM073508.1, from coordinate 2,406,094 downwards.
AGGGAAGACCGTCAATCTGTCAGTGGGTACTGCACTTATTTGGGCTCCAACCCTGTTATATGGGTCTCAAAATGCCAACCTATGGTTTCCAGGTCCGCTACAGAAGCTGAGTATCGAAGTCTAGCTGATGCTTCATCAGATGTGGTGTGGGTTATGAAATTACTTCAAGAAATGCATGTCCCAATCGTTGAAATTCCTACAGTATGGTGTGATAACTCTGGAGCCATTTCTCTTGCATCTAATCCTGTCCTTCACTCAAAAATGAAACATGTAGAGATTGATATCCATTTTCTTCAAGAGAAAGTTGCAGCTGGACAAATCCAAATTGGCTACGTTCCGTCCAGAGATCAAGTAGCTGATGTTTTAACAAAGCCACTAGGAAAGAATCTGTTTTTACCTTTTCGAGATCGTCTAAATGTTTTAGATATTGATTGTTTAACGAAAAACAAAGAAGTTGTTTAAGGAATATTAGAATATTTAGAATATTAGATAGATCAGTTTGTTATCTGTTAAGTGTTGCTAGCTATCAATTGTAAAAACGGTTTAGTACAGCTGGAGTTAAAACAAGTAGTTAGCATTCTGTTTGACTTGAACACGTGTACATTACTCACACTGTCTTACTGTACAAACTCTACACATAAGCTTCTCTATAAATATTACATGAAGCAGATCAATAAAGCTACGATTCCATATCCAATAATTCTTGTTATTCTTCATTGCTTTCTGATCCCTTTTTCTGGCAGTAACACCCACCCGATCGGGCACACCTCCTTATAAGAAAAAACTGCAATTAGATCAGCTACATAATCGCCCCTCCTTGGGGAACATGACAGAAAACACCCAACCTCAGAAGAATACAGATAAGTAAAGTCTTGAAGAATACTTTTGCTCCTCCAATGAAACAAGCTTGGTGACACCAACTGCCCACCCAACAAATTTCGGCTAGCACTAGAGATGTGGATTTGCCACAATCGAACAATCCTACCAATGATCCTCACACATGTAAGGCACAAACTAACATCGATCATCGGAAATACCCTTCCCCCAAAATTGCAAATCCAAATCATAACACAAAACACCACCATAAAACCCCAAATCCAAAACCACATCAGAAAAAACACACAGGCGTACGACAACAAACACAAAAGAACAAGAACATGAATAGTAACATAGTAGGACAGCAGGAAAAAGGAAACGGAAAAACATCCCCTTCGTCGGAGACCACCGTCGAGCCGGAGAGCACCGTCACGCCGAAGACCATCGTTAAGGGAGAAGTCCAGACAAAAGCTCCCGCCGCCAGGGGTGGGAGAGGACGACTGCAGCACCCAGAAAACAGAGGGACGCTGGAGCTGGAGACACTGAGGGCGGAGACCAGGGAAGAGCCAACGCCAACGAAGAAGGACGGTCGTCGCTTTATGTCCCTGTTCCGACCTAAATCTCGCCTCCTCTCAACTCACCGAGCCCTGATCTGTACTTCTGATGTGGTTGTGGTATGAGAGGAGGAGGCCCTTTGCCGCTGGCGAGACGGAGACCAGCTGGGTTTGCAGAGGGAAACAAGAGCACGAGGGTTTGCATGGAGAAACGAGGAAGCGATGTATTAATATAGAAATTATAAGATGAAGACTATACATGATATGAATATATGATGAATGTAGGCTAGTCAGTTTAAAATGTTAGAACATTATACTGAATGAACATATATTACAGTGTACAATACCACATGAATGACAAGTCATCTATTTCTGTGAAATGCAATCAACATTTTCAAAAGAATTAAATTATTTTGATTTTCGCAAATAGATAGGTGAAATTAAAAAAATTACTAATGAGAAATTAAACGGAAATAAAATAGTTTTTTATTTTATATATATATAAATTTAGGTAAGGGTAAATATCGGTACCCCATCAAGGTTAGAGTACGCATCCAAGCTCGAAAAATGCTTACAAAGATATTTATAGATTGCCTACCAATGAGGCCCCCACATCAACTAACATATATTAAATCTCCTCTTTTAAGATGAAGGCCAACGTCTTAACCAACTGCGCTACTCTCGTTAGTAGAAATAAATTGCTTTTTTTTTGCTATAAAAATTTTAGGAAAGGGGTTGGACTCACCTACAATCTAAGGGCAAAGTAAAGTTTCCATTCCTCCTTAGTGATACCAATGTTAGGCATGGTGAGTCATCTATAACCCTCAAACACTTGCTTCCCTTCCTTTTAAGTGATACCAATGTTAACAGAGCGAATCGTTTATTATCCTTAGATATTTATTTAGCCTATTACCCTCAGGCGTTTATCTAGACACCTAAAAGTTAAGATGTCTTTCTCAGCACCTTCACTAACTCCAAAATCGAATCTTTCCTTTGGTGAGATAACTGACCCAGTTAAACGCAAGAAAAGGGGTGAAATAAAATGCTTTTGATTTGAACATCTTGGCTGCAATATGCCAGAAGGCCCGCAAAAGCAAAATATCGCATGCACATGCATTTGTAAGAAAATATAAAGAGTAAAATACTCTTACCATCCTCCCATTTTACCTTAATTACACAAACCTCTTCTCTATTTTGGAAACTCATATAAATCTCTTTAAAAAAAAAAAATGTATGTTACACAAACCTCCCTTATATTTTAACATTATATTTCCATCCACCCAAACCTTTAGTTGACCCTTAAATTTGACTTTTAAATTTCTTTTTTACCAAAATGTCCTTCTTTAGCATTATATATATATAACTTTCTATTTTTTAAAAAAAAATTATTAGTTTTGATATTATAAATTAATTTTTACTTCAAATATATATTAAACACATATATTTTTATCAAATATAATAAACAATATAAGTTTGAGTTTGTATGTGTCATTTAAATTTATAACTTAATATTTTTTTCACAAATATTTATAAACACATTTGATCAAGCACATGTTTATTTAAAAACTTGAATATTCAAAGTTTGTGATATTTACTAAAATCATCAAACAAATAACTATTTGTAAGATAAAATTAGAAATTAACGAATAGATAAAAAAATATTAAATTCTTTAAAACAATTTTAGTCAAAATGTGAGACAAAATAAATACGTACAAGATAAAAGTAAAACTAGGGATTTAGTATTAAGAGTAAAATAGTAAATAAATTTTATTTTTATATAAACTTTAATTAAAAAATAATTTTTTGGAATCTTTTAGGAATATTCTTAACAAAATTAATTGTTTATACTTAAATGTATGTTTTCAAAGTAAAGGAGAGGTCTGCATAACTAAGGCAAAATAGGAGAGAGGTCAGAATATTTTACTCACATATATAATACTAAAGATTTTGGTAAAAAAAAAAAAAATCAAAAGTCAAATTTAACAGCCAACAAACGGTTTGATTGGATGAAAATATAATCTTAAAATATAAAGGAGGTTTGTATAACATTTTTTTTTATGGGAGGTTTATATGGGTTTCTAAAATAGAGGGGATATCTGTGTAATTAAAGTAAAACATGAGATTGGCTAGAGTATTTTACTCAAATATAAATGACAAAACAAGAATTTAAAACAAACCTCCCACAACAAGACCGATTAAATATGGACGGACGTTTCAGATTAAATATTTTATACAATACTATTAAATTGAAACATATCGAAAACAAGAGTAAATTTTAAAGTTTAAACCAATTAAAATTTGATATGAAATATTCAGAACCAAAGTGCAAGAGAAATATATTGTACTCCTAATCTGTGGCCAAGTTAATCGCTGAACCAAAGAATAAAGGAGAACATTTCACAAAACAAGATTCTAGACTAAGAAAAGTTTACGATGTTCTTGGTATTAATCAGACAAATTGTATCATCCAATACAGATTAATAAGAGTTTCCTCATAACTTTCGAAAAAACCATTATTGAACTTGAAGTGCGGCAAGTTATGATTTACGGCAGGCAACATTCTTTTGTCTATCTCCTTAAGGTTTGCAGAATGTACTCTGCGTAAAGATCCCTGAACCATGTCACACAAAGATCAAATATGTGAGAAGAGTTTTAAGTAATTTCTACAAGGTAAATATATGAGAAGAGTTTCGTTTTGTGAAGTGCAGAAGTGATTATTTGTAGTGAAACCAAACCAGCACTAAAATAACTTTTGTTGTCATAAATCATTAATGTCCAAAGTATCAAGACAACTATAACTGACTCTTGACAAAGGTTACAATCTCTTAACAAATTTTCAAACAAATATTAGTAAGATATAATTAAAAATAGAAAGAGAAAAAGAAACTTAATGGTTGTTCAGAATATATACTGAGAATATATACTGACATTGAATACTGGATGGCATCAACAGCAGAGGCTGGAGGCAAGAAGTCATTAACAGCCACCTCCTTGTTCTCATTCTTCTTATCTGAGAAATATGTTAAGAAGAAACAAGACACATTTTGTAAAGAGACATAAATACGTTAGAAGTTTTTATATTATAAAATATTCCACAGGATACAATCTTCAAAGAAGCGTCGAATCTCAGAGAGACGATGAGGTGGAAGTTCTTTGATATCATTGTAGTGCTTGTACTCAGGATCATCGGCACACACTGCAATAATTTTATCATCCTTCTCTCCCTGAATCAATAGGGTGTGACTATTTTGTTAACATGTAATTGCTTTGAAAGTACATGATTTTACTTTTTATGTGGAAAATTCAAGTAGTTGAAAAAAAATGAGAATGATAACAAAATAATAGACATAAGGGTACCTGGTCAATCATGGGCATCAACCCAATGGCTTTGGCTCGTAGGAAACAACCAGGAATAACAGGCTCCTAGCCGCATCAGATATTTAGTTAGCTGATAGTTAAAACCCGACAAAGAATCCAACAACAACAAGTCTTATCCCATTAGGTGGGGTCAACTAAAAGAATCAAACATAATAAATCATGGCCAAAGCAGAATCTGAGTTGATTTGGGATCTTCATGTTTGGAACATGGGTAAGGACAACTCTAGACTATGGGATTTGTCTGAGTGATTAATGAGGCTCAAATCAAAATTTAAGCATCCATGATATTCAAAAATTGAAATGCACAAACTTCAGTAGCATATATTAACTACTGATAATGAAGAAATAATTGTGTGAGTAGAATAGTGATCTGGAATTCCGGAGTCTTGTGTGATTATACTCATTAAAATGACTTGTGCATCTGTCCAAAAAAAAAATGACTAGTGCATTATGTTTTCAAGCAATGAATCATAGAATTAATTGTGAATTTTGCAACATAATACATCATAGATATAGCTAATAAAGCATTAAAGTGATTTGGAAGAATTCACCCAAAAAAAGGTGATCTGGAATTTTCATCTTTTGAAAGAAGGTAAAATAAATCAGACTATTGAGAATTATAGGGTAATTAACAGGACTCAGAAGTAACGAGTCCATCAAAATAATTTGGAAGTAAAAATCTTCAGCAGCAGCTTTAGATTAAGCTAATCCAAACACCCAGATAGTCTAAAATAATAAGAAATTACCTGCATTATAATCAGGACATCAAGGGGATCGTTGTCTTCACAGAGTGTTCGTGGGATAAAGCCATAGTTATGAGGATAAACAACAGATGAGTACAAGACCCGGTCAACCTGAGAATTATTCAGATCATATGAAGAATCTAAAAGACATATATATGAGAAAAAGCAGACAATAGGAATTGACCAGAATCAAGAGTCTGCAGGACTGGATAACGAAATTGTCATAAAATAAGCAGGGAATTCTATCATACCTTAATCAATCCAGTTTTCTTGTCAAGTTCATATTTCACCTTGGTTCCCTTGGGAATCTCCACAACCTGCAAGTTGCAACTAACCATTAAAAAAAAGCAGAAACACTATGTTTCCAATCTGGATCCCTAATAATTTCAAAAGTAAGTGCATGCCTCACATTTGGAGAGAGCTAAAAAGAGATAAAAATAGGATATGGGCCCCATTCACAATCAATTTATTCTGTGACACACTCCAAATGTATAAATGCATGAATGCAGGGAATGAAATTGCTCTGTCACTTGACAAAGTTCAGGCAGAGATGAGATTAATGTGACAGACAAATACGTTTAATAGGAGAATAATGGATAATTGAGATTCAAAATGACCATTAGAAAATTTTAAGAGTCGGGAGAAATATAGAATTAAACTTATGGAGGAAGGGAAAGCTCTGAGATTGGGTTAATGAGGTAAGAAAGGATTTTATGAATCAACTTACTTCAATTTTTGAGAATCTATTCAGTATTTAAATGCATAGGCGCAGATCCAAGTTAAACATGAACTCAGCAAAGAAAAATCTTGCCGTATGAAATCACAGATCCGTATTCTGCTAAATCAGGCAAGAGGACTGTATGATTTTCTGCTTCACTTAAGCAACTAGTTTGATTTCTTCTTTTATAAGTAATTTGTGATTTTCCAAAATGAATGGGAAAAGATCATCAAATCAGAACTTCCTACGACTCAGTGAGGACCAATCCATCACAACTGGTTAGTGTTATGTTCGGGAACTACTTCCTAGAGAATCATAAGATGCCACAAAATTCCAGACACTTTGAATTAAAAAGAAAATTCACATATACTTTATCCCTCTTCTAGCAATAAGCAAGCACATTCTTTTATACAGTAGATGGCAGGAGACAACCAGAAGCAGAAAAAGAGAACTTACACAATTGAAAATATTGGGAGCTCCAGGTCCTGCATACCATAAAGTAATTAATAATTTAAGATCATTTACAACTAAATCAAGTCATCTACGTCAATGAATATAAATAAGCAACATGATCAACGACAGTACCAATTTCAAGATCGTGCCAGGGGTGAGCAGCAACTGATCTCCTTGACAAAGATGAAAGAATCCTTTCATTCAAACGAGGAACTGGTCGGTTTTCTTGAGCTGGAGCTTCTTTATTCTGTTCTGAGTGGCTCATCTTAATACAGAGAGAGCACAAAGAAAAACTGTTTTTAATGAATCAAGAAAAGTAAATCAGCTCTTATCGGAGTAAAAATGAAAAATACAGAGCAGGATGTTCTTGATAGCTTCGCAATCTTAAATACATCAAAATGAATGAAAGAAAGTCTGTGGAGATGGCAGAAGAAAACCCAGAAAATATAATTTCCGTTAAAGATGACTACTCGATGATGCATCGAACAAATACCTTAATCAGAGTCAAACAGAGGCTCTTGAGAAGATTACAAGTAATGAACCAAAGAAAAAAACTCACCTTTACGAAGACTCTGAGAGTAATCTGAAGAAATGGTCAATGGCAGAATGGTGAATAGTGAATAGGGACAGGATAGAAGATCGATGTTATTTATGATTAAGGAACATTAGGTCACAACTGACGAGGAGGACGGAAGAGAAGGTGAGACTGTAATCCACTTACCTGCCCATCCTTTGCATAGGCAGTTTTGGCTCTCACTGTCTAGATCGGATATTTTTTTATTTAGTTATTTTTAAATAATAATTTTATTTTTTAAAAAAATATTAATTAAAAGATTATCTTTATTTTAGATTTTTTAACTATTAAAATAATTTTTTAAAAAAAATAAAAAAAAATATTAGATCTAGACTAAGGGAACCAAACTCTCCCGCCCCCGATGGGCAGGGAAAGTGAATCCGAGAGTAGAGAGGCTGACTCACACCTTGTTTTATAAGAAAAACATCAGTGACGTCTTGAGAAAAAATATCAAAAAAAAAAATTCAGCCTCAAATCCCCACAAAAAAAAGTTTTTAAGGATTTTTTTGATATTAATTATAAATAAATTATGAAATTTTAATATCAAAAAAGTTTGATTGTTAAAATAGGTTTTTATGTTGTCATAATGACTTTATTAATTATTAAAATGTCCCTATGAAAATTTAGTTATCAAAATGGTTTCTAATGTTGTCAAAATAACTTTTCACGTTATTAAAAATTCTCTGAGTTTTTCTTCCGGCATAGAGAATTTTAGAAACCTGGAGAATTTTTAATAATATAAAAAGTCATTTTGACAACGAGATTTTCATATGGATATTTTAACAAATAATAAAGTTATTTTGACAACATAAAAAATTATTTTGACAATGAGTCTTTTTTGCAAGAGGAATTCTCACTGATAGGAGATTTATGATTGGGGCTTTTTTATATCTTTTTCTTCACCTTGGGACCTCACTGATATTTTCCCTGTTTTGTAAGATTCGGATATCCGTTTAGGTGCGTAAAAATGTTATTGTTGATAGTATTCATTATAAGTTATTAACTAATAATTTTTATAAATTAATAAAATAGTTAAAGTTATTAAATTTATCCTAAAATTTAAATAATTTTCAACATTACTCCTACTAATTACACAAAACTCTAATGTATTATATTATTATTACTCTTACCCACTACCTTTATTAATTATAGATATATATGGAACAAAAAAAATATTTAATGTTATTTAGAAACAAGTAAATGCCTTATGAAAAGAACTAAATACACTCGTTAGTTTATTTCTTGTAATAAGGACTAGATGGGTTACTCATTAAGAAAAAAAATCACTTGAACTTTAAAATCTCAAATTAATAATTTTGGATTAAAACAAATTGTCAATTGTTATATTCTTATAGTTAATATCTATATTCTTATAAGTAACAAGACTAATTTGAGATTTTTCAAATTTAAGTTGTTTTTTATCCATTTTTCTATTTTAAATTTTTTCTCAAAATATTCTTATAGTTTATACATATTAAAAGGAATTTTGATGAAAGAATGGTTCCATGCACAAGATTAAAAATGATATTTTAAATAAATTACTGCATATTTAGTACCAACAACTAATTTAATTGATTTAGATTAGTTATATAAATATTATATTAAAACTGAAGGGAGTATTATACAATTTTAAAAAGTTTCCTTTCGATTGCATCAAAAGCTATTTTGGAAGTCGGATTATTGCTTAAAACAGGAGGTGTTTTAAAGTGAAAGAATGAAAAGAAAATGTCATAAAAATATTTTTTGATTTCAAAATCCTATTGATAACAATTGACAACTCATTTAATTGTGAAATCACTATTTTATCATTTTAAATTTTAAATGATATGTTTTAGGATTTTCTCAAAAATAAATTCATTACTCAAACGGATTTCCCCACACTGGGTGCACAAAAGTAAAAAACATGAACTGATGAACCGGACTGAAGATATCCTATAGCTCAAAGTAGGGTTGTGCACGAAGTCCAGGCATCCTGTGCGCTTATCTCGGCCCAGCAAAAAATGGTCCTACCCAGCCTAGAAAAAATGGACATGATCGGGCTAAGCATTTTTACAGGCAGGGCCGGGCATCAGGTAAGGTATGCCGCCCTGCCCAGTGTGTGTGTGTATATATTATAGTTGATATAAATATTTTTTTACATAATAGTTAATAGATTTAATACTCTAATATATCCATTAAGTATCTGACCATCAGTTCATTATATTACTAATAATGCCTTGTATTTAATGGACTATGGATGTTATTTAATTCTTCAGGTTATGTGTATTTGATTATTTGTTAAAACATATGGTAATTTTTTTAATTTCAAGACTCAAGTTGTAGATTTATTTTGGAATATTCTAAGGTGTATAATTATCGATTACATTTGAAGCTTACAATATTATTTATTAGGTATGATTGAATTTTTTTTTTCACATAAGGTGTAGTAAGATATTATCACATGGACATAGGAAGCCCTCCCTGCTCAGCTCATTATTACCCAACCCAAAAATATTAGGGCTTCTATCAGGCAGGGCCGGGCACCAGGCTGTATTTTACTGCCCAATAATTCTTTGGGCAGGGCATCAGGTAGGGGTCTCGCCCTGCCCAGCCCTGCCCATTCTCACCCCTAGCTCAGAGGGAGAGAAGAGAACAAATATTAACTAATTCAATTTACAAGAAATTTGTTTTTTTTTTCCTAATAAACAATTTTCATTAAAAATATTAAATGAGTGACATCAGACCCTGCAATCATCCAAGGCTATAATTGCACATAATTAAGGATGTTATTATCTATCCTAGATATCATTATTTTTCCATCTAATACAAAATAATCTCAAAGACTTGCTGTATTTTAAAAAAAATATCAGCAGAAGTGTGTCATTTTTCTACACTAAGGGATCATCTCTTCTTCCTGCAAAAAATGGTCAGTTCTTTTGTCATTGTACTGCTAAAGAAAGGACATTTAGTAATCCCGAGGAGAGCAAATCGTAGTCCCATATGAGAAAAATTCATCACAGATTGACTTGTCTTCCACTGCAGAGCTTGAACTGATATGAGAGCAGAGAATCATAGATCTTCCTGAACGGTTTTTTTCCATTATAATGCTCCAACCACTTAATGGAATTGAACTTAGTTGAATGATATGAGGAAGAATAGGGCATTCGATATTTTCTGGCCAAGATATTTGGTGTATATATAGTACACATATTAATTTTTAAAATGAGTTTTGAACCATGTCAATTAGAAGTCTAAGGGGATGTTTGGAAACCTTCCAAAACCTAGATTTTGCGTAGTACGAGGTAAGTATGTGAGAGGAGTTTTGTCTCGGCTTGCGTAAAACCTAGATTTTGAGTGTTTTCCAAACACCCCTAAAACTCAAATTATGACACTGTTTGTTTATGAGATTTAGTCAGTAGACCTTATAAGCTTTAATTACATAGGTCAATTAGATCGGTACACAGTGAGTTACGAATTTTCCCAATTGGGTAGGACAAGCTGGAAAGACTTCTTTTTCAAATTTCGGACTCATGCTCATGTAGGGTAAAAACATGACAAATGAATCCCTTTGACCCTTATATTTGATGGACTTATTATAAAAATGTCAATCTTTACAATGAGTCTAAAAACACATTAATTGTATGTGTATAATGAGAGTTGTGATTTTTCAAAGTTTGGTCATGAAAATTGGAAAACTGTGTTTCCATATTCAAGTATAAATTCGTTGTTTGTCACTGTGTCTTTATAGGATTCAATGTTTGCTTGGGACAACTAAAGGATTGGGAGCCAATTCGAGAATTATTAAAACGTCCAATAGTAACTCTTCTCTCACATATTATATGTGGCATTATATACATATGTGAACCTTCATATTATATGTGATGTGAACACGAGAGAGGTACCCGTGCGTAAAACTAGCGACTAAGGTACTTGGTGTTGGCACGGTTGAATACCCAGTGCTGTGGTAACGGACAAAATGAGTCCCTCGTTTGCAGTCAGCTGCATGTGATTCGTGATATGTGATCACTAAATGCTAAAAGTATTGTTTGTTGGTCGATTATATGTATTATGCATGCATTTTATGTGAAATTAATTTTTACTCTACGATTCGTTTGAATCCCAGCCCTTGTCACTATATTTGAAATGAATAGTGTAGTAGACACAACTCTCAGGAGAAGGCGGCGAATGTCAGCAAATGGAGATGTCGAACTAGTTCCAATTATATCAATGGTTATCTGTAGTGGAATTCTTCAATTTTTTAAGAAATTGTAAATAATATGTATAATTCATATGAGAATTTCTGTTATGTAATCAAGTACTAATTATCAATATATTTATGCAATTTATCTTTGCCTACTACACTGTGCATTGTTACTCTCATTAATGTTGTAATATTAAGGGGTATGATAGCCTTCTAATTGGGAACTCTAGTAGAACTAACAAAACTCACCATTGGGAGGTTCTTTTATTGCAAATCCAACTCTATAAAACTTATCTTATTCGGATTTATGTTACTTAAGAGCGCAACATTTTCAACTCCATTGAGTATTATTGAAGCCATGTGTGGTTCTGACAAGAAAATATGACAAACAAATTAAATTACGCTAAATTAACTTCAAAGATAAGAAAATAGTGTGCAAGGAGCGTGTAAGGACATCATTGTATCAAAAATTGGAAAGAAAAAAAAAGCTTAGGTGAAAAGTGAGCTTGCCGAAACTAGCTTATTGAGAGTGTAAAGTGAAGCAGCGACGAGGGCACACAATAAACACTAGTGTCGGTGGCAATGACAAAGAAGTGAGCTATGAACAAGGACCGAGGAATGACAAAGGAGTTTAGAAAAGTGGTAGTGCTTAGAGTTATCGCGATAAGAAAAGAGGTTCAGAGAGCGAAATTCAATTTACGAACAACAAAGGAGGATTCAGGGAGTGATTTTTAATTTAGGGCTAATCTTTTAGATTGGTTATGCTCAAAATCAAGTCTTAAAAGTTCATCTTTTATATAGGTTATTTAAAAAATTCGGTCTTAAAAGTAATAAATATATTATTTAGACCAATTATAAGAAACATCAGATCTAAAAAGTTTCATCTTTTAGACTAATTATAAGAGACAATCAGTCTAAAAAGTAATCAACTTTTTATTTTTATTATATTTTTAAACCAAGTGTTCAAAAATCCATTCTAAATAATAACTTTTAGACCGTCCATTAAAGGAACTGCCTAAAAAGTTCTTTATATTTATACAACTCTCATCGGTCATACTTTTTAAACATGATCATGTATAACCAATCTAAATGTGGTAGTCTAAAAGGCCTATTTTTCACCAATATACCTTGGATAGGCACATGATGTTTAGAGAGCACATCAATTGAAGGAATTGCATCATTAAGAATCTTCCAGACAAATGACAAATCCTTCATAGGCAATGAAATGGACTACAAATAGGAACTCCGAGAAATCATCACTTTGATTTTACCCCATGGAGCAGATACTTTTAAAAGCAGTATTGACCTTATAATCACCAGAAAGATTGAGAGTCGAAATAAACATGTTCTAACCATTCATGAAGGAGATAAAGGTATGAATTATTGAGTTAGCAATGTGTGGAGGATAGACGCTCTTGACCAAATTATGATTCCATCTAACTAGACACTAACTAGAGAGAAGAGACATTGATAAGTTTTCAACTGGTCTTAAAGAAGAAACACTTGCAGAATTAGATTGCATAAGCCACCACAATGGGTGGTTTAAAGGGATATAAATACCAGTTCCAATCTTCCAACATAAGTGATCAGTTATAAGGCCAGCACATTGAAATATACCTTTCCAAATCTTGGAAAAATTATAAGGCTTATGAACTAGAGCAGCATCATTTACATCTATATATACTTGGGCTTTAAAGTTTCAGCAAGTAAGGTTCCTTATTTGGCATTAATAATTCTACAAATTTGCTTTGCCAGCAATGCATTGTTAACCTATCCTGTTGAGCGAATATCCAACCCACCTTCTAAAAGAGACTTGAATATATATTCCTCACCAACCAGATGAATACGATTTCTGTCACCATTGGAACCCCAAAAGAAATTAACACATCTAGAATGAATTATGTTGCATATGGTATGAGGAAGCTTCATACAAGATAGGACATGAATGTTAACTCTAGAGGGAATTGATTTTATCAATGTCAACGTTGAAGCTTGAGAGAGTAATTTAGCTTCCCAAGCTACTGTTCTTTTATTAACAAACTGAGTGACTTGAGAATATAAATGTTTTTTACTTCTTCCAGATCAATTGATTGAACCATATTTTTATATGATTTGTTATAATAAAATTGGAATTTTTAATTCATTTTCTTAGACATTATTGTACGATTAAACATTAATTTGAGTTAAGGACATTTGCATTAAATTAAATGAAATTAGGGACAAAATACTCATAATTTATTTATTATTCATATAAATGATTTTTTAGACTTTTAATGCTATATTGTGTTTAATCTTGCATTATAGGTATTTAAGAAGAAAGTTTGAGGTTTTGGAGGGTCAAAAGTAATATTTTTATGACTGGGAAAAATTACAGAAGAGGTCTCTAGAATTTCTAGAAATTGCAATCGATGAGAAAAAGGAGCAGGGAAAATTATAGAATTGGACCCAGATATTTCAGAAATTATATCATCCTATTAATGTTTCATAAAGTTACACTTAAGTCCCCTCCAGAACTTTTGAAAGTTTACAGTTTAGTCCCTGGTCAAAACTTGCATTTTGACCAGGGCCTAGGTCAGTTGTGGGTTGTCTTCGTTCCAAGACAGAGATGTGATAGAGAGACATATATCACAGTTTGAGCGCCGCGGAGAGGGGAGCTCCACCTTCTTCTCCTTTCCTCTCACCTGCACCTTCCCTCTCACCGGCGGCACCACTTCCTCCTTCTGTCACCGGCGAGTAGTCATCCCTCAACCACCATTCACCACCGTAGAAGACACCATAGACAAGGACGCGATAACACATATCTGAAAAAGGAGGAGTGCCCATACTTATAAAAAATACCAGAAACAATGGTAATGGTTAGCATTTAATTAAATTGAATTTATATTTTAGTTTATAAACCAAAACTAATTTTCCCTTGTCTTTATTACATTTGCGCATTTAAATTACTTATAAATTAATAAAAGACTCCTTGAGAAGGAAAAACGATCCTAAATTTGTCTATACATAATCTTAGTCAATTTTTGATTGTAGACCCCAAAGCTAAAGCTAAAGAAGAAAAAAAAAAGCCTTCATCAAATTAACCCAAGTTCCCAAATATTTCCCAAGTTTATCAAAGTAATAGACTCCCAAAACATGAGCATAATGATTAATAGTATCATATTTTTAATCAATAATTAATTATTTTCAACATGGAGGGATCTAGTGAGCTGGGTTTAAGTGATCAAGCGATTGACCCCTCTCTCTTGGATTGATAAAAAAAGTGTTATTAGTAAATGAATTAGAACTTCATAGTAATTTTTCCTGATTTAATTTTTGTGGAACCAGGAGGTATATATATAACAAAATTACAAGCTGGCATGCACGTGCTCACGAGGTCTCATGTTCTTCTGCCTCTATTAATTTATAAATTTGCATAAATATTGCATTTAAAGTTGTGGAGTGTCACGAATTCATTCCTTTGAAAGTTGTTTTGCACATTTTGCTGTAAAAGACATCTTTTGTTGCTTTAGATGCTGCCAACTTTTGTTGTCCACTCTTCACGCGTAGAAGAAGAAAAGTATAGCACATACGTAAGCAAATTAAAAAATACTTCTCCAGCAATTTATTTACATATTTCTTGGTGAGCTTGGTAAACTACTACTATTATAGACCTAAACAAGCATAGCTACTCATGCATTGCATGTGGAAGTTTATATATATAACATTTTGAGTTTCTGAAGCTAAATTATTACTGTAATAACTCCTTAATTATGTGGTCAACTTATAATTTACGGATATAAAATATTTATGTTGAATTATAACTGAAAGCGATAAATAATTATGATAATCAAAAGAGGGATATTGATATTTATTGGTGTCAAAGTAAACATAATTCATTAATAATGTTATTTAAAACACGACAATTTTCTCAAAAAATGGTTTGCTCATGGAACAATTTTTAACGAATAGTCTCAAATGTATTGTTTGTCCAAAAGGGAGATATCACACCCTAGGAGTATAGCCTAATATAATTTGAAAACGCCGAACACAATTAAAAGTAAAGTAGACTTAAAACCTTGACTGCATCTAAAAACTCAATACAACACGTGAGAACTCATTTTTCTATTTTTATGTTCTTGGTTACTGCTTTGTTGGCCTTGAAGGTAGGGGAACATATCAAACAATTTCATACCCCCCATTATCAACCAATGGAGTGTAGTATCTCTTCCTTCACTTTGAAGGAGTGGTTGAAGATCCTGACGACTGTACTATTAGAAGGTTATCATCGTTTTGAATCTTTTCTGCTAACATCAATGTTGTCAAGGAGCCAGAGGCATTTGTTTCTTTTTGGAAGGGTTGGAAAAAGAGACCTAAGGAATAAATAAAATGGAAAATAGATATATAACCAAGTACTTAATTACGATATGTGCCACTATCAGCTAAGTCAATTTTTTACCGTTAATTCTAAATATGTAAACCGTTGCAGATTATCTCCTTCATCAAAAAATTGCAAAATGCTCAAACTACTGGATAAGTATTTAATGTTGTTTCACTTGACTGTAAGCCTAATAATTTCTCTTTCAATACAACATTCTAATTGTTTTGGAAAAGTTCAAAGCTCTCCTTTCTATAGTTAAAGTTCAATCTTAAGAAAGTCAAGTATGGAGAAATATGGAAAAAAGAAATTTCAATTAATATACTACAAGGTGCAAAAGATCAAACAAAAGGAAGGAAAAAAGGATTGAGGTAGGTGTAGACTTTTCATCAAAAGGTGATATCATTTTAGTTATTATTCATTTCTTGATAACTTGAGGAACTGATAAGCCAAGTATCCTAGGTATCCTTGGAGTCGTCAAAATCTCTAATGAGTTCACAAGGTCGACTTGCCCCTGATAATAGGGATGAAGACTAAAGCTCATTAACAATGAAGTATGAAGAACACAAAATAGAACACATTGATGACATGCGCGTGCGTGCATTATTATAATCATGGAGCAAACTATAGTTTTTGGAAATTAAGCTTTTTGCATATTTTGTTCGAATTATGATTGAGATAAATCCTTTATTTATGGGTTAAACTATTATCATGGTAACTCTTTAATTTGGGGTCAACCAATAATTTATGGATATAAAATATAAAATATTGATTTTGAATTATAAAAGAAAGCGATAAATAATTATGATAGCCAAAAGAGGAATATTGATATTTATTAGTGTCTAAGTAAATGGAATTCACTAAAGGCACTGATAAAAATACAACTATTTTCTCAAAAAAATAGTTTAATCATGGAACGGTTTTTAAGGGCATTACTATGAATGAGTATTATTATAGATATATATTTAATCATTCCAATGTCTTCCTTGGACAGGCCCGGTTGGCCTTTAGTAATGGGCCTAATATTTTGCATAATAGACCAAATGAGAAAAAAGTATTGGGCCTTAAGATAAAAAACATTATCCGGCCTCTATTAACTCGGTGAATGACTGTAGCAAAAAAAAAAGTCCTCGGTGAAAATGATGTTGGCCACTTGGGCTTGGTGATTCATCTAATCTATCCACGTCCAAGAAAATATATGAAGGAGAGTTGGCACAGATGGTAAGGGATTCAGGATTAGTCCATTGAGACGTGGGTTTGATCCCCTCTGCCGTTGCTAGGACTCATTTGGTAGGCAATCTCGTAAGTTCCCAGTAAGTGCTTATAGAGCCCGAGGTCGTGCCCTGGTCTTGGTGGGGGACTAGTGTCGAACCTCTCCAAAACTTTTTTATATAAAAAAGAAAAGAAAAGAAAATATATGCTGATGTGGAATGATATTTGATGATAGGGAAACAGAGGATAAAAAATATATATATAAAAAAGGTTTCATAGTGGATTTCTCTATAAAACAAAATCTCTAGTTATCTTGTTGACATATGTGAGTTTGTTAATGACCATTTTATAACTTGAGTCATAAACACTTGTTAACGAAAGTTATTTTAGTTAACATAAATAAGCTCGTCAATAGCCTCTTAATAACTTGTTAATATAATGATACATACTTGTCAACAAAAGTTTGTTTGGTTCATATAGGTGGGTTTGTCGATAACCACTCTATGACTTATTAATATAATCACACATATTTATCAATACGAGCTGTTTTGGTTAACACATATGAGTTTGTAAATTGTTGCCTTTTAACTTGTTAATATAATCACATACACTTATAAGTTCACATATAAAATCTGAGGTCTTAGAAACTTCTTTATAGAGAAAAAGACTTTTTAATTTTTTCTTCAAGTCTTTGGGAACAAAGTGAGATTTTCCCTTAGTAATATAAATAAATAACTATTAAATCAATATATATTTTTTATATGCTAAATGAAAAATCCGAAAACATTTCTTTTTCCAGGAAAAATCTGAAAAACAAAAATATAAAAAGTTACATATAACAGAATAATTTTTCATTTTCATTTTCATTTTAAATCAAAGAAGGTGCAATAAATTATAAATATTCAAATATATTTTTTAGAAAAACATTTAAGTTATGTAAAAAATATTTTAGGTTTTGAGACCTTATCATAAAATTTATAAATTTCCAACTATTGACGAGTCATTCATCTACTGAGAGAAGATTGTTACACGTTGTTAAAAAAATAGAATGGATTTCTTTTGGATTAAGAGACAATTTTATCTTAAAAGTTTTAAAAATAGAGTCGTTTTACTCCAGTTGTTATCGTAGTTAATTTTAATTATTGATTAGCCAAATATGCTAAGTTAATAGTAGTTCACATATCATTGATGTGTAGATTTGCGTTCGAGATCTTAAATTTAACTTTAAAAAAAATGAAATAGACAACATATAGATTTTCGGGGCAAATTTACATTTTAACAAAACTAATGGGCTGATATATGGACTGTTTACTTAATATATTTGATTTAGTAACTATCAAAATTAACCAGGATCACAGTGAAAAAAAAATTACCCCTAAATGAAAACTTACGGGACAAAATTGCCCCTTAACTTTTCTTTTTCTTTTTTGCAAAGAAATTGTTATACAATGAAAATGAAGTTGTTCTATTGTTTTTCCAGCAAAAATGAAACTGTTATATGTAATATTACATATTATAAAATGATAATTGAGTTAAAAAATAGGGAATATCATTTTTGCTTTGAGCCAAAATGAAACCGTTTTGATTTTTTTTTCCCTCTTTTCTTTTCATCTCTTTATCTCTTCATTTAAAAAAAGAGTTAACAACGTCGTTTTGTTTAAAACAGAAATGATATTCCCTAAAAAAATAAGTTGATAGTTCAAAACTAATGAGATCAATTTAAACATGGTCCAAAAAAAGATCTATTTAAACATTAAACTTCTCTCCTCTCTCGGACGGATAATCATTAGTTTTGCCTCTAATAAACGGCATTGTTCTGATTAGAATTAGAATTCATCAATGATCGCGCCCTTGGGTGTATATATCAGATAAAGCACTTTTTCGTCCACTCTGCAATTTCCCATTCCATACTGCCAAAAGTGCGTCGCAGGCTTATTAATATCGGCGACGTTCCTGCAGGAAAACATATCCAAACAACAATGAAAAGCCTTCTCCATTCATTGATTCCTTTATCAGCTTCATCTTCCTCTATAGTTTCCAATTCAGCAAGATTCTACAAATTCACCTCAGAAAAGCCGTGAATTTTAGCCATTTTTAGTTGGACGGTTTCTCTGGGAATTACAACGAAGATAGTCATTGACCCTGTTTGTGGCTCGGGTCAACTGGTTCGGATTCTTCATGGATTTCGGAGCTCCCCACCAGCCGCGCCTGATCGGAGATTACATACTGGGACATAAAATCGGGTCGGGTTCTTTCGCGGTGGTGTGGCACTCACGGCATCGTCAGTCGGGTTTGGAGTTTGCAGTTAAGGAGATTGACAAGAAACAGCTTAGCCCAAAAGTCAGTGAGAATCTGCTTAAAGAGATTTATATTCTTAGCACCATCAATCATCCAAACATTATACGATTGTTCGAAGCAATCCAGGTAAAGTCGTTATAATTATCCGTCTTCCTTTTCTTCTTTTGGAATCTTCTTTAATCTCATTGTTATTTAAGCTTTTTCGATTATGATCATAATGTTGGATTTTTGGGGTTTAAGACCAATGATAGGATTTACCTTATTTTGGAGTACTGTAATGGTGGTGACCTTGCTACTTACATTCATCCTCGCCGAAAAGTATCAGAATCCATTGCAAGGCATTTTATGAGACACTTAGGTGAGTAGACTTTATGCGGTTGTTTTTCCTTTCAGGCTTTTCTAGTATACACGATCACCTTTATCTGACCTGATAATTAAAAGCTTGTCCTTTCCGTGATTTTTCTTGAGCATATGCCTTAACAATAAGGTTCATTTATCCAGCACATTTGAATTTTGCAAAAGGTTTGACGATTCTGCATATACTAACTTGATCCTCTAACTTATTCTCCTCTTTAGTGTATAAAATTATGTTATGAATTTCTAATTTCGCCCTGGGCTTACTTGTAGCTGCGGGGTTGATGGTACTCCACGAAAAGCACCTCATT
Source organism: Acacia confusa (assembly GCA_037074495.1). Classification (NCBI taxonomy): domain Eukaryota; kingdom Viridiplantae; phylum Streptophyta; class Magnoliopsida; order Fabales; family Fabaceae; genus Acacia; species Acacia confusa. The sequence continues at coordinate 2,386,148 of CM073508.1, read as the reverse complement.
CATAGAGATCTAAAACCTCAGGTACCGGAGTGAAGGTTGTCAAATTATAAACTTTTTTGAGTTCTTCTCATAATCTGTGCGGCCATGTCTTTAATAATTGTCAGCTGCTTATTTAGTTTAGGTTAAAGACGCTACCCTTTTCTCATTTATGACGTCCAATATTTGTACACAGAGGACAACAAATTTGCTAGTTGTGGGAAGATACATTGATTTTGATTAAGTTATTTTTATTCTAATTAAGGTTTATTTATTTTTCTAATTTTTTTTTTGGGATAATTTTTCTCTGCATTTATGATTGCTTTCTTTTAATCAAGAGAAAGTTATCTTCTTTTGATTTGGATAAAAGTTTCTTATTTTTTTTAAGAGATGTTTGTTGGAGTGACAGTTTATTCTGACTGTTTATCAACTATAAATGCCATGTTACTCCCTTCCAATAAATAAGTCAAAAGGAAAATTAAACCTTTGAATTCCTCCACAAGTTCTGTACAATTACCTAGATTTTACTTCAAATTGTTACTGACTAGACCTTAGGTTTTAATTTGTTGGTCATATTCATATATATGGAAGAAATTACAACAAGTCTATATTTGTCTTAAAAAATCAGGAGTTATGCTTTTATCAGGAACCTGATGGCTAAATTTTAAAATTTGTACCTAGGTTTTCTCCATTTATTATAGCTCTATGCCTTTATCTATAGAAGCTGACAAGCTGTATTGTGAAGCAAAACTAGTGTTAAAAGTAGACGGAACAAAAATGAGCCACTACTAAAGAAGGGGATGTAATGAAGTCTAAGAATAAAACTAGTGACTTAAATATCATAATTTGTAGTGCGTGCTTGGTTCAGAAATGATACTGATTTTGAACTGTTTGTTAATTTGATGCAGGGAACTTCTTAATGATCCTCTGTAGTTGTTTCATAGTTACAATTGCTCATTTTTTAATCTGCTAATGTCTTGATTCTATATTTTTTTAATTTGCAGAACTTACTACTGTCTAGTACTGGAGGTGTGCCACTTTTAAAAATAGGCGATTTTGGTTTTGCAAGGTAGGATAGCTCAGTAAGTGGTTTAACTATGAGGAAAAGGTTATTATGTTGTTGACGATTGAGTTAAGCGCATTTTGTGGGTAACACATACTAAATGGACTCTCACAATTTTTTTTAGTGAAGATTCTCTTCTTTAATGAATATTTCTTCATATGACCCCACTCATAGTTTCGTATGGAAAGCAGTCAAATGACCCTTTTGTTTTGAATATTTTTTACTTCATTATGATGCCAATAGTTGCTTGTGGTTGAGTAATAAGTGACTCCACCTTTCAAGCAAGGTCTTGAATTTGAGCCTAGATGGAAAAATCTATGTTGGGAGAGATCCCTCCCATTTGGGGCTAAGCATGACTTGAATTTGGATTAGTTGGTAGCATCAGATATTGAATGGTTTGTTACAAAAGAAAAAAAAAAACAGAATGCGAAGATATTGGAGATTTTCCCCCTTCAATTTTGTGATTTGTGATTTATGGATGTCCTAGGTCTCTCATGCCCCAAGGGTTGGCAGACACGCTGTGTGGTTCACCATTGTACATGGCTCCGGAGATAATTCAAAATCAGAAGTATGATGCAAAGGTGATGAGAGATAGAATGACATTACCTGCACTTGCAGATGTTCTCCCCAGGCCGAATTATTTGATTTTTTTTTTTTTTTTATCGCAGGCTGATTTATGGAGCGTTGGAGCCATATTGTTCCAGCTAGTGACGGGGAGGCCACCATTTGATGGAAATAATCAATTTCAGGTGATGTTCAAGGATCACTATTATTTTTTTCTTCAAGAATAATCAAGATGGTATTTCTGTTATTGGAAGTACCTTTTTCCCTGATCACTTTTTGTGTTGCAGCTTTTTCAGAACGTTTTAACATCCACTGAACTGCAGTTTCCACAAGAGGCTTTAAATGAGCTACATCCAGACTGTTTGGATCTTTGCAGAAGCCTTTTACGCCTAAACCCAGGTATTGATTGCAGCTGCATGGCATGCACGTGCAATGTCTGTTATGCTTATGGCTGTGTCGTTGTGTAAAGGTGCTGGATCTGAGGTTGAATATAACCTGTCAGTCTGTCACACTTTAAATGTCATTTAGAATGAATATAGACAACTTCTCTGAAGTTGAACTGTGATGTGCAGTTGAGCGATTGACATTCAAAGAGTTCTTCGATCACAATTTCCTAAAGGAGCCCAGGTCATAATTTACTTTCAATTAAAAACCTTTCATCACTAGTATACCTGCTGCATTTTCTTCCATGTCATAGTTACATCTCCTAATTCATATAGGTCAATTGTGAATGTTGAACGGTCTTCTTTACAACCACCAGACACATCAATGGTCCAGCAATATGGTATTATCTCAACACCTGACAAGAGGCCCCATTTGCATTCTGGCCATCATCTTGAGACATCAGTAGATGACCCAGTGGTAATCAGTTCTGCTGTGAATGAGACCGTGCTGTTACAAAGAAAGCGCAGTGGGAATACTGCTGACACTGAGAGTGTTGAGGGCTCAATGTCAATGACTAATCGTGACAAGCAGGGACTTGGTAATGTTGCTCAATTGTCAGACCAGCCTCATGGTCCAATACTTTCTATCATTATGATCTTGTAGTTTCATGGCCTTCCACCTGTTTCTCTTGATCCTATTTTATTTTCATTTTATTCAGCTTCTCATTTGATGGAGTCCATTGAGAAAGACTATGTCCTCGTCAATCGTCACTTTGCATCATCAGAGGACTTTGATTTCTTTGAGGCATCTGTGCAAGAAAATATCACAAGTAGGGTTTCTATCTGTCCTTCAAAGAGGGTTGACCTTGAAGTTGGAGTTGCAAATCCAACAAAGGATTTAGACTCTTGCTATGTTGATGAAGAAATGACAAAAAGTGATAAACTTGAGGCATCTTCTGTGTCTGTCCTGAGGAAAGAGCAGGGTGCATCCTCAAAGCAGCCTTCAAGTAGGTTAGGTTTGTTGCATCAATATGTGCAGATTCTCTCAGAATTTTCTCAAGAAAAAGTAAGCTAGTCTAGTTCTTTAATTGCATCATTGTGTTAATATATTATACTTGACTTCAAAATTCTGCTTGAATTGTTATCACAGCTAAATTCTTCTTCCATTCTTTCCTCCCTTTCCATTTTATTTTGTGTTTCCTCTTCCTCTTTGTTCTGCTTATTGTCAAGAATGGGTCTATAAATTCAGTAGACATGTGCAAATATAGCGTTTACAATTCAACAAGCAGAATTTCATGCAAGAAGTTCGTATAACATATACTTGCAAATATGACGCAGTCCAGTATGGACTGAATGTGCTATCTGTATTTAATTAATAATTTCACAATATTTCTTATTTCATTGCTGCAACAAAACTCAACAGTCCTTGTTAAAATTTGTGGATCTCTCTAGATGCATCTTTCTCTAATGTGTCTATGATGGACCCCAAGCACAAAATGATACTGAATGATGATAATTTTGCTCCCCAATATACTCAACCAACAAACCTTCTCTCTCACACTTACGCATCTCATACATCCCGTGTGTTAGTTACATTTCAGCACTTTAGTTGTAGGTCCAACAGCCTACTGACATGTCTTGTCCCACGTGTTAGTTAACTGGTTACTCTTGCAGTATAATGCAGGAGCGCATCTAGAATCATTTGCAATCGAACTGGTGGTTTTGGCTATATGGAATAAGGTTGTTGAAATTTGTAAATTTTGGTTGGCCTCCATTGCTGAGGGCAAGCTGCCTGGAAGCACTACTGCAAAGGAATCCACAATCTCATGCGGTGATGAGAGCATGTCACAACCCATGCTAGAGAAAATAGATTTCAGTGATCCTTATGCCGTGTCCTTGTGGGCCAAGGAAGGGTTTATTTCTGCAGTTGATCATGCTGAGAAACTTTCCTGCCTTATTCAGAACATGAATGGTAGGACTACCTTTCTTATTCTGACTTTATTTATTTCAAAGAAACAATTCTGCATTATGTACTAAGAATTTAAAATATATTGCAGGTGCAGCTAAGATGCCAGATGCAATGGAGATCATATTTCAAAAAGCACTATCAATTGGCAAAAGTGGTGCTGTAAGTAGACATGGTTTTCCAGTGGTCAATTTTTGCTTAACTTTCTTATTTCCTCCATTGCAGAGACATAAAAATGGTGGCTATTATAAACAAATGATAAGTTACTTTTTAACTTCATGTGATTTAAAGTTTGTCATTTAACGCCCTTAGAAATTTGTGTAGTTATCACTTAATGATCCTATGATATTTTATATTCAAATTTTGACAAATGCAAGCATGTGAATAATTTGGGCCCATTTTCTTAAACTTAAAAGTGATTTTTAGGTTGTCTTAAGAAGTGATTAAGAGAATTTATGAAAAGTATAAGTTATTTTTTTTTGTTGGTTTACAAATATAAAAAGTACTGTTAATTTGAAAGTGCTTCTCAAAAAGTCAAAATAGTAAGGAGCTCTTCATTTTTATTAGGCTGCTGATATCTATTAGAATTAAGTGGACACTTCAATTTTAAATTGTCAACTTGATTCTAATAGAAACCAAGATAGTTGGGATGTCTAGTTCTATATTAAATAGTATGGGCTGTTTTATGGAACACTGAAGTGGGTTGGTTTTTCTACCTCCATTACTAGTGTTGGGGAAGGGTTTTCCTCCCCTCTTGGGGGTTTGGCTATCAGTACTTGAATTGGTTACCTCCAAAGGGTTCTGGCCAGTGAGGAAAATAAGTAAAATGTTGCACAGTATGGTCGTAGGAACGTCAACTTTTCACTGAAATTCAATTTATAGAGACCAAGACAGTACGGAACGCTTAGTCTGTACTGTTAATTAGTATGGTTTGTTTAGAGCATTTAAGTGGATTGATTTTTTCCCCTTCAAAAGCTAGTTTTGCGAGAGTTTCCCACTCTGGTTGGGCACCCATCAAATGTTATTGATATCTGTGAAAGATTCAAGTTTGTTCAAAGTGAAACATGTTTAACGACTTGTTCATCTTGTGCGTAAGTGATCACAGAATAAATGGCAAAGGAGTTGGATAACGCACTTTAAAACCTGTGAAGACAAATTGATTTTAGATCAAATCCAAGGAGTAAAGTATAACTGATCCCTATGTTAATTGTTACTTGACTAAGTAGCCATTGCCTTTTCTCTAGGTAGACGAGTGCCTGGGTAATAGAGGTATGGCAGCTGTGTCATACTCAAAAGCGAAGCTTCTACTTTCATTTATTGTGGACGAAGCAGTTCACCTTCCACTGAAACCACCATTCTCACTAACTCCTGCTAATAAGAAGAGGATTTTACAGTATATTTCCAACCTGCAGTTGCATCAACATCAGCCTTCGACATCAGAGCATTCCAAGGCATCCGACATTCTTTTATGAAGTGAATAGCCATTTGTGTAGTATTCCCTGTACAATTATATGCGTTAGTGCGCTGATCAACTGAAGCATTTTGTTGGTGACTTGAATATTGACTTCTTCTAAGCAGAGATGAGAGAAAAAGAAAAGCTTTGATTAATATGATGTACATAGAATTTTATGACTTAGCCTGATACTGTATACGAACTTTCTCTTTATTGGATGATTTTGTATATAATATTATAAATGGTTCCACATGAAATTTTCTTAGTTTTGTGTGTTGTACAGTTCTAATCAAGTGTATGATGGACTCATTGGTTAAAAGTTGTTTTTCGTCTCGCTGTCCTTGAAGGCCTTGATCAGGAGTTTAGATATTCCTTAATAAATACTAGTACAACATTTTGTTGAGATTGAAACTAAGATGTGTTTGTGATTCACTTTTGCATGGAATTGATCCATATCTGTTTTTACCTCTGTTCTAGCAAATATAGTTCACAATTAGCTGTGGTTGAACATCTTTTCAAATTTAGCAATTTCACAATGAAAACTGAAAACACCAAGAAACAAGTTATATTATGATGAAGAGTAAATGGAACTATTAATGAAGGTAGGGGATAGATGAACAGATTATTCAAAATTTAAAATCACAGTTAAAAATCACGAGGAAGCAGCTCACAAACAAGATTAAAAGCAAAATAGATAGGACACGTTAAACTTCCTCAACCAGAGAAAAAAATGCCCATTTGTAAAGTTTGCATGCAGGGAAGTTTTCTTGGATGTCAAATAGTCTATAGATTGCGGAAAATCACTGAATGAAGGCTCATAGATTAATGTATATTCAAGGCATAAACAATACTTTATGTTTCTTTTGAAAGTCTTGGCAGAGTTTTAATTGCATTGGTAACATCAGTCCCCGAGATAGTAAATATGAGCATGTAGAAAATTAATATTGTACACACACCTACACGACAAGTTTCGTGAAGCTGCAGAATTAGAGAATAAATGGCAAGGGAAGTTCGAACTGATATGCAAAACCAATAGTTTTCTTGTGTGTGATTGCATGCAATATCAAACTCCATCAAGTTGAAGCCTCCCCCTCCAAGCGTATTCTCTTGGGACCTTCCTCTTCACCCTGGTTCCTAGCACAAACCCTATTTTCCTTGGCCTCCACTGAACATCTTTTGTAAGGTTTAAATCCGGTTCGACATGCCTTGAGCTTTCCTTGTCCCAGCCCTATGGTTAGAGGTCCCTCCTCTTCTTGTGTGTTTTCTACAAATGGCATGTTCTTCTTTACCCCTACCAGATCAGATCTGTATTTGTTGCTGTCAAGGTCTCCATATTTCTCAACTGTGTTCTGCTCATGATGCTCCTTTTTGTGGTCTTTCTGAATGTCCTTTTCCAAGTGTGGTGGTGGAAAGCTTTGTGGCAAAACCTCTCTGGAGAAGAGAGCCTGAAAGGCCTGTCGCCCCTGATGATACAAGTGACATGAGAAGAAAGGTAACTAAATATATGGGTTACAGTAAAAATCTGATATTAAGATATTGATACCTCTTCAGAGACTTCTTTCCAAGAATCAGTAAGGTTGCCAGAACTCCTACTTCGGCGATTACTAGGGTCAGTTGTTAAGTGGTTTGCATCTGGTGTTAAGGACTCTTCCTTCCCTTTCTCGTTCTTCTCTAATGCATCAGTCTCAATATCACTACTAGAGGTTGTGTTGGAGCCACATGAAGAACGGTCAACCAATTTTCTTCCGTTGGTTTTGTTGGAAACAGGGTGCTCAGACATTGCATCGTTCTTGCCATGTTCAGCAGCATCAGGTGAAGTGGTTAACTTGGCATCTCCACTCTTAGAATCTGATGAACAAACAGCTTGTGACGTGGAGTCTGAATGCTGAGCTTGCAGAGCTTCTGAATATTCTCCATTTGGCATCTGATCTTGCTGAGGAGGATTCTCAACTGTAGTCTCTTTCTGATCTTTTTCAGCTCCTTGTGCTTCGCCAGTGTTCATGGAAGGAACTAACACCGCAGATGCAGGAGGAGAGGAGAGAGCAGAATGGAGTGGAGCACACAAAGGAAGCAGTCCATGGGCAGTCCACCATGCGGTTGCAGCAGCCACAGTAGTAGCAGCAATAGCTTCCATACTTGGAGGAGAGCCAATTTGTCTTGTTGTGAAACCTCCTTGAGAGGAAGCAGGAGAATCAGCTGAAGCTTCTGCATTTGTGTGGGGCCAAAATGTAGCAGCAAAACTAGCTGCAGCATGGGATGCAGGATTTTGCATTAGGGCGGAGACAAAGAGACTTGAGAATGTGGGGAACATGTGAAAAAATGAATGGCAATGGTCTTGACTACAGAGAACTTGTGTGAAGGGAGGATACATACTTTCACTTGTGTTTGATGCAGCTGAACCTGTGAAAATACTAGGTTGCCCACTAACCTTTCCCACAGGCTGAAATATAGAGTCTCGTAATAGCATGTCTTGGGGAGGGTTTTGTGTACTTGTTCCTTGGTTCCCATCAATACCATGCCCTGGGACATGCCTTTGGTAATTCTGATTGTCTTGCATCCTATCTTTTGTTAATGCACAATTGAGATAATCTGTTTTCTGACTTTGAACCAATTTTACACCTGAAGCATCAGAACCCTCCAATTTAGAGGCTTTTGTCTGTTGTAGTTTTTTTCCATCATCTATCTTGCACTTCTGATTTTCAAGTTCAACAGTGACAGAAGATTTATTTGTTTCATCTCGTGTAGTTCCCACTCTTACTGAAGGTATGAACTCCCTTAAAATGCAGGAGTTTCTCAGAGGCACTGACAATGAAATTGATCTGTTTTTTGCTGAAGATATAGAGGAACAGGGTGCCTCCTGTGGGATAGCAAATACTCCTGAGCAGTTCTCATCCTTATTTTCAGTAACACTTACTGGTCTTTCATCTCCATTAGATTCCTGAAAGAAGGAAAAAGAATGGATATTTCAACTGAAAGTAAAAACTACAGAAATTTGCATGATAAGTGAAATATTGAAAAATAACTGAATAAGAGTGGATTAATAACCTCTGGAGGTGGTTCTTTCTCCAAGTCCAGTGGTTTACCATGCGAAGGTGAAACAGAAGTTAGTTTGCCGTCTTTTATTCCATTGTGTAATGCTGGAGAGCCAGTACTGGTCTTCCGAGGATAAGGATTAGTTGGCTTTCTTTTTGGCCTTGGAGGAGGGATGTCTATGTCAAGAGCTTGTCCTATTGGAACACCCTTTTCAAGAGCCTCTTTCTCCAGCTGAAAGTGAAAATAGTAATCAGATTATCAGCAAGTGATGTTGTAAGGAAAATTCAAAATCATTGATCAAGGCATTTGAGCAACGTTTTTATGCGCAATCTCAAAAGTATTATAAGAGAGTAAAAGATCTAAATTTCATTAGATTCATGCTTGACTTTTGATATATCTACGCTTTGGCAATGATGCAGCTAGTGAGATTCTAAAGGAAGCATGCATTGGTGGTTGAAAGATATGTACTTGTGTGTGTGATTGCTCATGTATATAGTTTAAAAATCAAAACACCATGTTAGTTTCACACCACCATATGCAATTTGGTGGTTTCAACCTAGAGTAATACATAATAACCCGTTGCTGCTGATCCAAAAATTCTCTCCATTATGTATGATCCAATGAGCTCAAGGAAAAAGGGGAAAAAACTACTAAATCAACCGTATCCGTGTCATCAAACAGTTCAAAGGCTCAAATACCACACTTTCCTTATTAACAGGGTACACCAGATTTGAGTTCTGATATTTTTCCAATATTTCCTATAACCTATGGAGAGAATTCCACCCTGAGAAAGACAGAGGTCACTGGAACACATCCAGTAACATTAGTAGATGCTGAATCAAACTATTAATAACAACTCTGATCAATTTTTTTGTCCAGCAGATCTTTCCAGTTACCAGTACTAATATCATGTCAACAGTATGACATAAGAATGAAATTCTTGATGCAAAAACCTCCTAATCATTTAGATATCCTAAAAACCAAAACTTAACAACCAAGAATTCCAGCTAGTGAGCAGAAAGGGACTAGTAATCAACCTTAATATAGGGAGAACTTTTTAAAAACGCAGCTTCACAGTAAAATGAAGCGCCCATTCATACATTATCCAACTAATATTTCTCCTGTCACCCACCTCAACAGACTGTATAATGCTCCGTTATTAATCTGTTGCTCTAAACAGAAAAACACATTTGAAAAGCAATTGCTAATGCTAAAGTGACTTCTCTGAAGAAATTCACTTAAATTTTTAGAAATGTAACAATGGAAACTCACGTTATCAATTCACAAACAAACCCCTCAAGTTCCGAGGCAAGGGAAATTTTTCTTTTTTAATAAAGATTAAAAAACCTCTAATACTTTCATAATGGAGTTAGCTGAATGAAATAAATATAAATCTTAATTAGCCAGGGAAAGTTAGTAAACCAATTAGCTGAAATAATGTGATAAAGATGGCCATCTCGAAACACTTAGCTGAACCATTATGACAAATAAAGCACTCTTAAAAGAGGACTATCACCTTGAATAGGACTATAAATGAAATATAAGTGTTTTGCCACCACCGAGGATATGATGAAGTACCAAGTCTCAAATATTTTGTTGAGTGTATTAGAAACTACCAAAAAAGTTAAACAAAAAAATATACCATCAAAGACAATGGCATATGAGAAAAGACACTGTTTTTAAAATAAAAAAGTTCCACTGTTATATTAGTAGTTCAATTTGGTCTGATAATGAACATAACTTAGAAACCTTAGTGATCTACATTTCTAATGAGACATTAATCAGGACCGCTAAACTAATGATTTGGAACAGAAAGTATAATCCAAGAGAGAAAACTTTCAATGACAAACTGAAAACCCTATGACAATACTCAGCCTTGAAAAGGTAAGGCAAAAAACTATCTCAAAATTACCAAATGTATCATAATTAACTCCACATCCCAAATTGATAAAACATAGTAACACTTAAAATAAAATAATTATAGATTTTCCCTTTCTATTACCAGCACAAGAAAAATAACCCTGTTAAAGAAAATTTTTCATAAACATTTTAAAAACACAAATGACCATTAATTACAAATCATTGTCATTATCTCTATATATCTCTTTGTTCTGTTTCTTTTCCTGTTTTGTTTATTGCATTTCAGTTCATTAAATCAACTGATTTATTATTCTCAATCCTTACTTTAAAAATCAAAAAACGTCATTTAACATCTAACCAACCTTATTGTAGGAGCAGAAAATTTCGTAGTTGAAATATCGTTTCAAGCCCTTAGTTAAATTTCACATAGAGAGAGTTCGTTTGAATTTTCTCATATATAATTTGCATGTTGATTCCTCTATGATTTCAAGTTCATCAGTACAGTGAAAATATGAAATTTTGGTGCAATTATATGGAAACTTTTATTGATTACAATGAACCAAATATGGAGTAAAAACTAAGAATATAAGTAAATAAATCAGCAGAAGGTCAAAAGAAAGTTCAATTCAAATAAAACAACCAAAACTTCATATAAGCTAAGGCAAGAAGGTACACATTGACCTTTGAAAAGAATTTCTGCGCATGGCTCCTGATTTGCACTGCAGTCTTTGTTCCTATATGCTCTGCATATCAAAAGGTAAAACACAACAAATAATTGCCTGGGGAAACAGAAGAAAAACAAAGGATTCCAGTTAAGCGTTAATAGAATAAATTGAGCGGTTAAAATTATATCCCCACAGAATAATTCAGTTATAATTCGGTAGAGCACTATTCCTGTGTACTTCTAAGCTGTTTCCTGCATGTGAAGAAATGAACAGAAGAAAAGACATGTTTCAGAAACGAGTGAATTATTACCTTCGATGCGCTGCCATGCTCTCCCATAGAGCTTTAAGGCTTCTAGAAACCTATTATGCTCCTCCTCGGTCCATTTTTCTCTTTGCTTTGTGATTGTATATGGTTTTCTTGTCTGCAATTTCCAGTTTGCTACTTAGAAAATATTCAGCTTTACTAATTCCCTTGTTTTAGCAGCATGAAAGAAATAAAAACTTAATCCATCATGATAACCTTAACAATAAATAGTTTTCTCGTCTATAATTGCCAGGTATCTACTTTAAAACATTCAGATTTACTAATTCCCTTCTTTATCTTTTATATGAACAAAAGATCGGAGTACCGCAATAACCTTACCTTTTTTTACCATATATTAACCTTACCTTAACAATCACTTCCCCTCCAGAGGAGTATGCGTCCATTATAGGACCTGTGAAGCAAGCGCTGCTTCAGATCTTCTCTGATATACCTCCTTTCATTCTTGGCAACATGGAACACACTGAATCGTAAAGCCGTGGTGATTGGAAGAAGAACCTGATATAGTAGTGCTACTGCAGAAAGGGAAAAAAAGGTAGAAAAATAGGTAGAGATCCGTCTCTGTTTGGTATCAGCACTGATAACCACTCCAATTCACAAGTAGCTAGGCTATAGTTATGTCATACATATATTATCAATAGTAATCCAGAAACTAAGAAAAACAAAATTAAAATTTCAAGAATCCACCGCAACAGAGACGCCTCTCCGAAACAATAAAACAAAGTTGCTTGATCAGAATTCTCACCAAAACAACGAACCCATTCGCGCCAACACCTTTCAACCCGTGAGCAAGCAAAAAAGAGAGGGAAATATCATCAGTACATAAAACAACCAGTAAGAGTTGGAAAAGTCAAACACATAATCTAATCAATAGTCGAGCTAACTTGAATACGTGATATGTTCAAGTCCGAAGTATCAGACAGCAGAGTAAAACATATAATTAGTATCATTAACGTCCATAGCTTAAAATCAAACGCATATTTCTCTGTTCATTCTCCTTCAGTTTCTCGGGAATTGGTAAATAAGCGAAAGAGATAAGTACCTCGACATAAAAAAACCATGGTGGTGATGAAGAACAAGAATGTTGGAGGAGCGATCATGCATGTGAAAACGAGAAATCAAAGTACACTCGCCGGACAACTCATTTCCGGCAATGGCAAAAATTCGAATCTGAGGGAATTGAGATCAGCGAGAAGATGAAAATGTGCCGAACGAAACAGAAGCTTAAGTCTTTTCCTTCTGGAAGAGGCCCAACACTAATAAAATTTACCAGAAACTACGACGCCAAACAGTTCAAAGACTGAGAAGCAATCTCAGCCACTAATAATTTCTTGTGTTCGGTATTTATTTTTATTTTTCGCAAAAATTAGGAGGCGTTTTTATTTGAGGCTCGCAGGGAGGGAAGGGCAAAGCCGTCAAACAATTTTCTCATTGGATTATGCCACGTGGAAGTAAATTAGTGGCGGATGTTGCACACACCCGAGCTTGCGCTCTTGCTGAATTTTTTTTCCTTTCTTTTTCGGAATTTGTTCTTCGGCTCAAATGTCATCCACAAGCTCCCTGGGATTACGTAAAAGCGAAGCCAGCTATGGGTGCGGGTCCCAGTGATTACGTGGCAGGTGTAACTGTTTGTTCCGGTAAGAGGAGTATGAACACACTGGACAAATGACTTTGTGGCAGGGGGATTTTTAGCCAACGTGGCGTTTCACTTTCAGAAACCGGTACGTGGCGTTTTAGTCGTTCTAACGGCTTCAGTGTTGGGCACTGTGATCTTATTGGGCACACGTGGAAGGTGTAGGTAAGATCTCGATGATCGTATAGTTTGTACATGGCTTCTTTTGTTTTTTGTATGGTCCATAATCAATGTGAACCTGAAATGTGGCCTGAATTCTGTCCTGTGACCACGTGTTTGAGTATATATACGCAGAAATACAGTGTTATTTAAAAGAAGGGAAAATCCAGAAAAATTGGTTGGGAAAATTTTTCTCAAGGCCCTATTAACTAAAATATTGTTAAAAAAAGCTAAAAAAAAAAGTTAAATGTCAAAAAAGGCTTTAGGGAATTTTATGATATTATTTCAGGAAGCGTTAACAATTATATCAGTACTTGTTAACAACTAAATCAGTATAATTAATAACTAAATCAGCTTCTGCTAACAACTAAATCTGTATAACGTTTTCTAAAATAATACTGGAAAATACCCAAAGGCCTTTTATGATATATGACTTTTCTTTGAGTTTTTCTTTACAATATTTTGATAATTTGAGCCATGAGGGGGATTTTCCCAAATTGGTTTGACATTGACAATAGCGTCCAATTTACAAACCCCAGACAAATGGAGGAATTTGGGATACAAAAATATTTTAAAGGGTTAAAATATACATTTGATTTTTTTAAAAAAGTGTTTTAACATCACGTGTTTTTTTATTTATTTATAAAAGTGACTATGTGGTTACAAAAGTTGATCAAAAACACTCATTGACCGTTATTTTAATTTAACTTTTTTGTATTTTTAACATTGACATGAACAATGACTCACTAAATTTCATCCTAGCCAACAATAACTAGAAAAAATTACAGAAAATGACATGGATATTTTAAAAAACATGGACGATGTTAGTTTTTTTTCCCCTGATAAAGCTTGTTTCCAGTTTTTCTGCATAGCATGATCTGCATTGTTATTATTTTTCAATTAAAAGGTAACTTAAGAAATGGCCTTTTGTAGGAATGTGATTTATCTCATTTTGTGAGGCACTGGAGCTTGTACGTTAAGAGGAGTTAGAATCTTATATTCAAGGGGTGCCAAAATCTGTTGCAGATCAAAGGGCTAGAAAAGTTCCATTTATTTCCTTCATAAAATGTTTACTTGCTCTAAAGTTCATATACTGGAAGTTGGCATCTAAACCTTCTTTATCTTGGAATTTACTTGCTCTTTCTCTACTCTGTTGCCTATGTTGTTGTAGTAATGAATATAATTTTTGCGTTGCATGTATAGCATCTTCTTTGTGATGTTTATAGCATGCATCATTAGTGAAATAATCTAAGTAGCAGTGGCTTGCCTTTTATCAAGGGAATGAATTTCAGGAGTTGATAGCCAAATTTATAACTTGAAGCAGATGTTTCAAGCAAGGAGTAGAATTTCAATTAACCTCTTGCGAGATGGAGACCAAGAAGATGGAGACTCATCTTTGATGAGATGAATGCAAATATATTGGAGGCTAAAGAAAGCTTAAATATTGTAGCTGAGCAAGTAGGTCAAAAAACTTGAGTCAATTTCACTGAAATCATTAAGCCTCAAAAGAGTTGTTGCACTGTCACAAGCTTGAATTTGGTTTTGCTAAGGAGGAGCGATCTATGAAGTGTCTGTACATTCAGAAGTTACACTTGTGACCGTGGTTTTGGGTGTATGTTTCACAGGAAATGGCCAGCATGATCGTTTGATTCTCTTGTGTGAAAAAAAGATGTTTTGATTGTTACAATTGATTACACAAGTGTAGCTAATTTGCTTTTGATTTATGTCAATGTTTGTTTTGTATTGGTTGTACATTAGACTAAACAATTGATGTTTGTCATGGCTGTAGGAACAAGTTAAACAATTCAAGTGGTATATTTTATGGTGACTAATAAATTATCCTCAGAATTTATTCAGCAAGAATCGATGCTTTGAGTTTTATGTCATACCAAACAAGCAAATGTCAACGATTGACGCAATAGTTTATACACTTCGTATTTTTTTCCACATGTATCACAACATGTTGTGAATCTTATTGTAATGACTAATGTGTTATTTTATTTTGTAAATGTTAAATCTGGTAAATATTATCATACTTTTGTTCAAATGTTGTTGCTTATTTTGTATGGGTGATATAGGCATTTTTATCCATATGCAAGTGGCGTTTGTTGCATAATTTACTTTAGACATTGGTAAGTTAAGAATTGAGATTAACAACATCTGTATAAGCATTAACAATATGAGAAGTTAGATTAACAACTTTAATATCATGTTTTACAACTTCATATCCCAAAAACCAACACTTAAATCCAAATATAACTTTCAGGGCACAAATTATAAGAGTTAATAACACATCTGTATAGAGATTAACAATATTAAAATTTAGATTAACGACTTCATAATCATGTTTCACAACTTCATTTCCCAAAAACTAACACTTATACCTAAGTATAATAATTTTCAAGGAACAGGTTTCAGTGGTCAATATCTACATCTGTATGGAGATTAACAATATGAAAATTTATATTAACGACTTTAGTATCATATTTCACAACTTCATATTCCAAAAATCAATGCATAGCCAGGTACTCCCTCTAGTCCTTATTATAAGGCACCAACTACTAGTATTTTTTTGTCATTATTATAAGGCACCAACTTACTTTAACCAACTCATTTATTACTACTTTTCCATTATACCCTCATTTTCAACTAATTTATTTAAATCTACATCATTAAAATAGGGGTAAAATTGGAAACATTTATTAAGTTTAGACCTAATTAATAACTTAACTTCTATTCATTGGTTTGTGAGAAATAGTAGTTGGTGCCTTATAATAAGAATCAGAGGGAGTATAATTTTCAGGGCACAAGTTCCAAGGGTTAATAATAATATTTGTATAGAGATTAATGTGGGAATTTATATTAACAATTTAAGTATCATGTTTCACAACTTCATATCCTAAAAACCAACACATACCAGGTATAATTTTTAAGGCACAAGTTTCAGTGGCCTATATCAACATATGTATGTGGATTAAAAACATGATAATTTATATTAATTAACAACTTCAGTATTATGTTTCATAATTTCATATCCCAAAAACTAACACATACTCTAGTACAACTTTCAAGACACCTATTTTATGAGCCAATAACAGTATCTGTATGTAGATTAACAACATGAGAATAGCCAAATCAATATTATATAATAATTTATGGTTGGCTTGGTTGGACCAATAAAATGAAGCATCTAGGCTTTGTTTAATGTTAAAAAATATATATATTTTTTTTTTATTAACAACTTCACTCGTGTGCTTCTATATGTTGTTTTCATCTGCCAAATAACTCAAGGTCATTTGGTCATTTGATGAGATTTGGAAACCCCAGATTCCTCCATCAATATTGATATGGGATTTCATATATTGGCAACGCTTATTTATCTTTTGCCTATTTTAATTATATTTTTGTTGGATTTTTCCTTAAAAGAAACTTAACATTAATAATTAAGAATTTTAGGATTAAAATTACGTTTTAAGAACATGAAAATAAAAGGTTGCACTGAATATTCTTACAATTATAAGTTAGAAACCAGTAAGTAGCAGTAACAGTAACCAAGAGATAAAGTTTGAAACAACTCTAAATAATTACTGCCTCGGTTCTTTAGTATAATGCTCACTTTAAAAGTGGGTCTTT
Source organism: Acacia confusa (assembly GCA_037074495.1). Lineage (NCBI taxonomy): Eukaryota > Viridiplantae > Streptophyta > Magnoliopsida > Fabales > Fabaceae > Acacia > Acacia confusa. The sequence continues at coordinate 2,369,438 of CM073508.1, read as the reverse complement.
TTTTAAAACTAATTCTCAGAATCAAGTTATAGGGATATTTGGTTTAATTTATTTCAAGTGATTTTATATATTACAGGGTAAATATGTTAAATAATTTTGTCTCGTAGAATTTAAAAGTAATTTTTTAGGCTGGATTCAATTTAAATTTTGAAATATACTAACATATCAGCACTAATTTCCTTTTTAACAAAATAAAAATAAGTATTAAGGCCCTGTTTGCTTCTGTATTATGTCTTTTTTACCTAAAATAGTTTTTTTAAAAAATGTGTTTTGATAGTTGTTTTTAAAAAAATGATTTTGGAAATGGTGAGATGGTGGTGGTTGCTGCTGATGATGACGTGGTGGTGGTCAGCACTGATAGTGTGGTGTCAGTAGTAAACAGGCGATGGCTAAAAAAAATAGAAAATAAAAATAAGAAAACATCTAAAAAAATATTTTGATCTTTTAGTTTTTGAAAAGAAGTTTCTTTTTTAAAAAAACAAGTTTCTTTTTTGAAAAACAACTTATTTTGGTTACATAATGAGCTGTGAAACATTTGTTATTACCTATAAGCCAACTAATTTCAATTTTCAAGTGCTTTCCATTATCTTTTTCTTTTTCAATTCAATGGATAAGACATTTTTTTTTTCAAAAACAAAAACACACTGCGTCACCCAAAACAGAGAATTTCCTTTCTATCACAAGACAATTGCCAAATCTTGCTAATTTTACTCCACACAGAAATTGCAATATATAACGGTTATTATCACCTATAAATCATGGTTTTGAATCGTCATATATGCGACTTTCTATATATATTTGGTGCAAATAAATTAGGGTTAAGGTGTAGATTAACCAACGAAGTATTACGCTAGGATCGTTTGGCACAAAAAAGTATTGAGGGTACCAAAAATACCAATAAACAATTGAAAATGGGCAAATATACCAATGAACAATTTAAAACTTCACCGAATAGACTAAAACAAGGATTGTATTATTTTCACTAGAATTAGTTTCTTCATTAGTATATTTGCTCATTTTCAATTATTTATTGGTATTTTTAGTACCCTCAATACTTTTTTGTGCCAAACGATCCTATCGTAATACTTCATTGGCCAATTTGCCCCTTAACCTAATAAATTATGATTTCGAACCATTATCTATTTTGGAGTTATTATAACAATTCTAATATAACACTCATTATGTGTTAAGGCTATATGAGACCATGATATGCACATTGTTGTGATAATAATTAACGTGAACAACCGTCAATATATGGTAATGCTTACATAATACTTAACAATTTCATTTTGACAACCTTTATTTATTCAGTAACATATATAACGGTTCTTATGTAAGAATTATGACTTTTAATAAAAATAAATAACAGTCTTATATAGACAATCGTTGTATATTTAGTACGTAAATAATTATGATGTATGGATGTGAGACTCTTTAAGTGAAAGTTTTTGAGCCAGTTGGCTTCATTTGTATATAATATAATAGTACCTCATACATAAAGTGGATGCGTAATTCGGAATGGATCAAGACATTCTAGGCTTTATGAGAAGAATCTATGGCAATTGTTGACATATGATAATGTGATTGTTAACTTATAATTGTGTCTCTTCAAAAGAATTAACCTTGGAAAGCAAATGCCTCTGTGAAAAAACATATATCCCTATTGCAAACCGTTGAGGTCAAGGGTTTGCAAACCCCCTACGCCCTTTTTGATATGAATATTTTTTTTTCCTCATTTGCCTTTACTTTATAAGCTTATTTGTTAAAGACCCAAGGTATATGTAAGCACTTACATTATGAGATACATTGGTCAAAACTGTGATTGATTTTAACCACAAAGCCTAGAAAATCTTGGTTTGTCTCTAATTGTAAGGCTATTCGATGTGGGAAGTATTACTTTATTAGATAAAGTCCAGATCAAGTAGCTCAAAAACTTTCACAGTGAAAAGTCTATGAATAATCACAATGTTGAATTTCAAAGCTTTTAGCCTAGTGCTACTTGCTCAATACAAAAACAAGAGAGGAACATTTAATCAAAGCAATAATAGAGTTTTCCCAAAAAAAAAATCATAAAACAAATTTAAAATGTCACATTAAATGCTTTATCGCATCATGACTTCACAAATGTTATAGGTATTCGCTTGTTCATGTACCTACAACTAAACTAGTTTATACGTCACATCCCTATTGACCTTTCTAAGTAACTTCTGAAGATATGGATATTTCCATAAAGAAGAGGTATTTGCTTAGGGATTTATATCTCCTAAAGTTACTTCAAAAAAGTTCAACTAAGTAGGAAACTTTAGTCAAAGCAATTGGTTGACAACTTTTTGAAACAAGAGAGGAACCTTCGATTAGAGCAATAATAAGTTTTAAAAAAAATTACAAAAGCAATTCAATATTTCCTTGGATGCTTTATCGTGTCTCAGCACAATTGAACTAATTTATTTATCACCTTTGTATTGATCATATGGAAATAAGTTTTGGAGATATATATGGATACTTCCAAAAAAGGAGAGATTTTCACTTAGGATTCATATCTCAAGAATTTACTTCCAAGAGAACAGAGGTAAGAACATTCCATTAGAGCAATGTTAGGTTTTCAAGAAAAAAGAAGAAGCATAATTTCACAAAAATAATTTAACATCACCTAGGATGCTTTATCACATTGTGACTTCACAAAGATAGCCTAATCGGCGGGGTTGAACACTGCAAGTAATAGAAGAGGAACCTTCAAAGTGAATACATGAAGGATAATGTGAAATGGAATAGATAAATCATAACTATTATACCTAGTGAGGGCTCATGACTGAAAACATGAGTTAGGGAAAGCGAAAGAAACTCACATGGGAATCGCTGAAAATTCACTAGCGCGGTTGTCGATGGGAAGTTATACAAAGTTTCTTATAGTGGGTTCGATTGAAAATGACTCACGACAACCGAAAAAGACAACATGAGTCATGAAGTTATGATATTGATGAGTTTTATCATTCTAACAGACTAAGTGTCGAGTATATTATGTTTTAGATGTTTAAATAGAAAATGAATGATATGATTTTTTTTGGTTATCGTGCTTAATACTTTACATCATGGTTTGTTTGTAAGAAGTGTTATTTATTGGTTTACATTTATCAAGATTTTTTTTAATAGCAGTGGAGCATGCTATATTTTTTTAAAAAAAAATTAGCTAATAGTACCCAAATAATTACATTTTTTTATATTTTATAAAAATAAAACAAAAAAAATATCATCCTCTTATAGATCATATGAGGTCCACTATGAATTTTGGAACCTTTATTTCCTTCAATTTGAATGAATCAAAAGTTTCAAAAATTATCAATGTACCTCACATCATCATGCTATTTGTCATCAAAGGAGTGGCCTAAATCATCTAAGAGTATGTCAGGTTCATGACGGCCAATACCATACTCATCAAGAATGAGATTGGCATTATTGTTTATACTTGAAAATATCTGAACAACCTCCTCACAACATGGTAAACGCGTTCTACATGACGTATCATTGCCTCTACTTAAGGAGCAGAGGATATGGAGGCAGAGGCAGAGGAGGTTGTGGAGGAGCAACAAAAGAGGGAGGAGGAGGTAGAGGTTGTGGATGAAGAGATAGAGATACAGGAGGAGGATGACACTGATGATTTTCTAGCAAGTATACACCATGGCGTTTCATCTTGAGAGAACAGAGGAAAACAATGAAGAAATAGTAAGAAAAACACAAGAAAATGAGAGCTTAAATAGATTGAAAGTGGCGAGTTCGAACCATCATTTTACACATTGGAAGTTGAAGAGTAGCAGTCGAGCATAGTGATAGGTAATGAAGGGGTACTTGGTTCTTAAGCCTGATCATCAAAGAATGAAGAAGCATATACAAATTATTATCATCAAAACATGAAGAAGAGGAAAAGTTTCAAACTCTCATGATAGTTTTTGTGTAACAATCATCATTATGTAAGACAAGATATGATGGTTATTAATTACAACCGTTATTTATTTATATGGTATTCTAATAAGTGACAGGTTTTATTTAATAACCATTAGGTATTTCACTTCTTTTTGTGGTTGATTATGCAATTGCCATTTTACAAACAAAAAAGAAGAAGACAAAGCACATAAACAAAAAAACAAAACAAAAAATAACAAGTTATGGAGATGTTTTAAAAATTTGATGCATCATCAAATTCTTTCTTCTTCAATAACCTGTCTGTCTTCTCATTTAAAGAGTAAACAAAAGTGTTAAGTTTAAGGTTGTATCATATGATGGAGCCTGCAGGTTGCATGGATGAGCCCTTCAAGGCTTAATGGTGGAGGGAGTTTATCTTTTAATTTGTCCCTGGATGATGAAACAAAAGTTCTCTTATGCTTGTCCATAAATTTGGTGAAGAAGAATAAAAGGTTGCAGTTTGCTATGAGAAGTTGAAATGGAAGTAGAGAAGTGGGGTTCATTTTTCGAATGTTTATATAGAGAGGGTTTCATGGATTATCGAGCCGTCGTGTCCTTTAGTTTTATAGATCATAAATGTTGACTGTGGGTTTTTATTAACCGTTAGGAATTTCAAATGGCATTCTAATAAGTGACGTGCTTTTCTTAATAACCGTTATGTAGTTGACATTTTTTTTTTTTAAATTTTAACATGTACAAGTTTGCATATATCATCCACCATATTACAGAAAAAAAAAACTAAAATAGGTGAATTCAATTATAGAATTATAAAGAGGTAGTTTAAATAAGAGTAGTTGGGAAAGATGGATCGTTTGAAAGTGTTACGTGACGGTTGTTCTTTTTCCCAAGCCATGAGTGACATGATTGTTATTTGAAGAGAACTGTTATTTATTTTCGAATTCATGACGATTGTTTTGGAAGAACCATTTAAGAACTGTTATTTATTTTATTTTATTTTATAATAGTTTTTCTATAAGAAATGTTAGATATATTCTTTTTTTACAACATATTTAAAACAATAAAATGAAAAAAAAAATTAAAAGAATAGTGGCGAGTAGCTTGATGAACTAATGAGATCACCAAGTTGGCCTTCACTAGAGGAGTACGAGATTCACCATCCTATTCACACTAGAGAGATAAAGCCTTCTCATGACATGGTTAGTCTATTTTGCATGCCGCAACATAAACATTGTTTCCAGTTGAGGAAGTATAGGATGTGGAGGCGGAGGAGGAGGCAGAAGCGAAGGCAGAGATGTTGGGAGGAAAAGCAGGAGGTAGAGGATCCAAAGGTGGAGGATGACGCTTAGAGTTTTTTTGACAAGCTTTCAGCACAATGTTTCATCTTGGTGATAGAGAAAAAAGAGGAAGACAATGAAAAAAATGTAGGAAAAGCAAATGACAATGGAGAGTTTAAAAAGACACATGGAAGGGACATGAAAAAATAATCATTACACGAGTTGGAAGTTAAACATCATGACATAATGAAAGGGTACTTGATTCTCCTGACAATCATTAGATAATCATTGCAAGGAAGAGAAAATGTTTCAAAGGCTTTTATTAATGTTTATTAAGTTATAATCGTTAAGTATGTTGGTACTATCAGAATACTTTATGATTTTTAATTAATGACCTTGAATTATAAAGGATTTTTTTAGTAATCAGTTTTTATATATTTTAAAATAGTGATGTTTAATCATTTCCAGATTTGATGTCCTCCTCTTCATTCTCATCATCTAAGGAAGGAAATGAAAGATTTGACTACAAGTCATATTTAACATCATTGTGAGGAAGTATGAGGTTCAACTTCTTATTCAGCTTGGTGATGTATGCCGTGAGATGCCTCATGTGATGGTCAAGGCTTGTCAACATCTACATCAGAGCCTTCATTTTAGAAGTAGGCGGAGAAAGAGGAGGAGGAGGGGGGGCTACGAGAGCTCCCTAGGATCTTAACATGATGAAGGAAAGAAAGAGATCGAAGGCTAATAAATAAAAGTAATAAGAATTATGAGGAATATATGAGTTTAAATAGATGTCTAATAAATGTTACAAAGGGTTATGACTTATGAAGGTCCGACGATATTACGAATGATTATGGAATTGTTACATGACAATTGTTTGTGAAAATTGTTATGTTTTGTCTTTTTTGATATAAGAGATTGGTAGACGAATTATTTGTAAATGTTACATGATGATTATTTTAAAGGAATCATCATTTTTGTGACTAAATAAATGACAGTTATAAATTATAACCGTTATTTTTGTGATTTTATAAATTCCGCCTTACGACAGTACGCATAATTAATCGTTTCTTCTAAGCATTATATATTTTTGTGCGACCTCTATCCTACATGATATTTATTCATTATAAAAATGGTTTATTGATAATTATGCATGTCTAAATCTGTAGTAGTGTTTCTAACATAGTGGCCTCGTAGAATCGTTTAGTGTTTTGAATTGCTCGAACAAAGATTTTTAGATTGTTAGGTTGGTTTTATTTTTTTGGCGAAAGGGTTAGGTTACATAATTAAAGGATAATAAACTTGTACTCTTTGCCAAGTATATTGATGGAAATTACTTTCAATTATCAGTGAAGTATATACCTTGTGGTTTGTGCCTCGACGAAAAAACATAAAAACATATTATTATTCAATACTTATATAATAGTTTATAACTTTTTTAAAAAAATAAATGGCTTATAATTTTTATTAAACAATATGAATATGAGTCTGGCTGCCTTTTCCAGACCAACAAAAATTATTGCAATTTTTTCACTATGGGCCCAAACCACAGAGTGATCCATTAAGATTCCATCGAACTTTTTTGCCAACATAGCCCCAGCCCATAATAATTTTGGGCCAAGTTAGGGAAGTATTACTAGCATGGATCTGGGTTGACTTTGAGCCTAATGTCAATCAGAAAAACCCACGTACTCCTTTCCGTTCATACGTGATATTTGTATATGCATTTCTATATCATTTTTAGCTGTATATGAATACTGCCTGCCTCCCGTCCTAATTATAAGGTAATATTTTAGAATTGATTTTGATTATAGAAAATTTGTATTTTTTTTCAATTTCTTTCTTAAATACCCTTATTAATACTTTCTCAATAATAATTTAATAATACACCTATATATTATATAAATGAGTAATGTTTGCAATTCAATAATATCACAGACACATTAATTCTACTGTTTTTTTATAACAAAATAATTGATACTTTGGAAAATTTGGATTAGATCCATGATATATATAAGTTGACTCGATATCATACCTTTAACTTTTAACTTTTGATTGAAATAGTGATTGAAACCTTTAAAAGTATATTTTCAATTATGATTCACAATATATGAGGCAAATATATGAAAGAAATTTAATCTCAATAGACGTTAATAAGAACTTTAGGATTAATTATAAACGTGATCAAACAAGCACAAAATTTTTGCATGATCTCTCGTTTCATAAATATAAGAACTAAAAAAAATAATAATTTTAGCCTAAATATAGTATATCAATCCGCGTTATCTTTTAAATTTTTAATTTTTTCTAAATTATCCATCTTATTAGCTCCAATACACATGATTTATAGAAATAATTAAAAAAAAAGAAGGTAATTGATAGAAACCAACACACATTTAATACAAATAATTAACTTGATTTATTTTCTTAATATTTACAAATTAATTATCTAACTCTTCTATTAAAGATGAAAGATAATACCTCTTGTTCAACTCGGTTTTTTTAGTAGGGGAATTGATTGTACTTTTTTAAAAAAATTATCAAATATGTTAATAAAACTTTAGTATAATCGAAAAAGACCACCATAAAATACAACACATTAGACCACCATAAAATACAAAACATAAGACCACCTCACATGCTAGACACCAATTTAAAAGAAAGTGCACAAGATTGAACATGACAGATTCGTAGCTACAATTGTAAGTTTTTTTTTTTATAATTTTATACTCAAACATCAAGTAATAAGAACATGAACAAAGATCTTAAGAACTCATAATTTTCATAATACTATAATGTCTTAAGTCAAAATACACTAATCTTTATTCATAATTATGGAATCGATACTTCATAATAGTAACTTGGAATATGATAATTGAAACCTTTATCATTTTCTTTACCCTTCATTTCACACTCTCTCTTCTTGATGAAAAACTAGAGGTGTCTCTAATAGTCAGAGAATGAATGGACAAGTTTCTATCCTTTAAATAACTTTTATATCCAAAAGACATGTATGTCCAATGGATATGACTACTCCCATCAAGCAGTCAAGAAACTTCTTCCCAAAAGTTATTTACCAATAGTTATTTAGCCCCTTCATTAATTATTAAATCATATATATTTATCACAGTCACATGAGACATTTCTTACAACAACCACTCCATCTAACTGTTGAATTAAAACCCCAAACATCTTAGATAAAAGGATACATGATCAAAACACTGATGCTTCACACCAACCATGACTTTGCCTCCATGAATGACATTGCAAAGAAATAAGATGGCCACGAGCATCCAATGCACCAGAAGTGATGAGGAGAAAGCCATCGATATTGAAAGAATCTCTGAAAAAACAAACCTGAAACGGAAAGCTTGGGATAAAGCCGGGGAAAGAGCGTGTCAATAATCATGGAAGAGAATTAAAGAATGTGCGATCCCATTATCCTCACATTTTGAATTCGAGAGGCATGCACTAATTACAAGACGATTGAACATGGAAGCTTCAATTCGTGCTACTAATATACAAGACCATTAGTGAGTGTACGGGGGTGATGAGTCACGGAGAACGTGTAAATGCAGTACTACAACAGCGACAAGTAGCAAAAGAGATGAATGCCACGCACATACGTAACGTAAGTTGGATGCGATGTTGCTATTAGATGGCAGAGAACGGGTCATATAATAATTAGACACGTGGTGTACGAGGTCGTGGGAATCAACATGGGGGTGTCTGCTTTAGGGCCCGTTTTGGTTATCAATGACATGATTGACTTTTTTCAATATGATTTTTATAAACTTAAAATAGGATTGAGTATGATTTATGTTTTGATTAGCGGTGATTAGAGTTCATATGCATTATGAAAATCAGAGATCTTAATGACTTCTTCTTAAAAGAAGTTTTTGGCCTAAAAATATATTTAAAAAAATGTTAACCCAAACATCTTATTAAGAACTGTATGATTATTTTCTTAATTAATAAAATTAGTTCGTGACTGGGGAAGAGCGAGTAGCCTCATTTGAACTCAAAATACGTGTTATATGTAAAACAGAGTATAAATACAGTTTCCACAGCTGGGTGTACTCCTCCCATTTAAAATTGAGTATAAATACAATTAAAATATGAAGGATCATTTTAAAATTATCATTTTTTGAAATAATAACTCTACTTTTTTTGTCTACTATAAAAATATCTCAGAATTATAGTTTTAAAAAGCATGATTAATTATGGTTAAAAAAAAGCATGATTAATTAATTATGGAAAGCGTGAATAATAATTTGGACTCATGCCGAAATAAAGAGGTTGGTACGCCACCAACAAGGGAACGGTTTCAGTGCTCATTGCTACGATGAGTATTGAGAGCTATTTATTTGATGAAAATCTTAAATCTAGACCGTTGAAATTTTATTTGAATTGTGTAGATGTCACTACCGTGAATAGTTTTTTGTGCTCATCATAGCGATGAATGCTAAAACTGGTCTCCAACAAGTTATTGGTTGAGGTAGTAAATAACTTGAGGAGGAAAACACAAGTTTGAATTTGAGATGCTCACTTATTGGGAGAGTCAAAAACTTTTTTACATTTTATGTCTTGAAAGGGGAAATTCTTATTAGTTAAATAAAAGGAAGGTAGGTAAGTCAAAGGTAGGTACCAATTGAAACGTAGTTACCAATTCGCCAAGAGATATGTCTCCTAGTCCTACGTACCTTGCAAATTAAATTAAAGGATCGACGAAGGAAAAATATCATAATCCTATCACACATTCAACGATTGAAAACATGCAAGCTAAATGAACTGAAACACAAATAACACAACCACCCCTTGAATTTGAAATATAATGTCGTTGAATCATTTCTCTAAAAAAAAAGGAGCAATTATAATTATATGTTTTGATGTTACGGACAACTATCTTCTACTTAACTTTAAGTGGTTGAACATGATGAAGTTATTAATAAGAAATGTCAAAGTGCATGCTTGACCTATGCACATTTTACTATTTTCGACCTAATTCTAGTGGTATGGCTTACGACTTTTTGTGGGCTGAATTGTAATGGCTAACATGAACTTAGGATCTATTTTATGGATTCTAGGAATTGTGTGATTATTTTGTGAAAAAATGAACTAGAGGTTTTGCCGCAGACAAAAAAGAATGCTCTTGTCTCTAGGCAGATCACCTAAAATAAAAGAGAGTCATCATTTATATAAAAGTGACTTTTGAAGGCAGTTGTGTGTACTTTGATATCTAATATAAGACATTTTTTATTTTTATCTAATTTGATTTAAATAATCAATTTAGTTAAGTTAGGTAAAATAAAATGTATTTTCTAAAACATCATAATCATCTTTCTTAATTCTCTCATTCCCATATTTCTTTCTTGATTATTGTTAAGAAAACATCATTAAGGATAAATTAGAAAAATATTGACAAATATAAAAAGATGTATTATATTTATAATTAATATCAATTCCTCAAATATATCTTATATCAAGAATAATACGGACACTACATGTCATGTATATGTCATTGAAGTGGTAGAGAAAATGCTTTGATTTTTATTAAATATCGTAAATTTAAAAAACATATAGCCTATTTATCTTCTTATTAGAATTAACTTAACAAAAATGATATATTCAAAATAAGTAATCAATACTCCACAAAGTCTGGTTTTTTCCCCAGAAAACACAAAGTCTTGTTAAGTAAAACATGTTTTAAACTATAAAATTTTTAGAGGATGACTATGTAAAAGGTCTGATCTGAGGAAGTAATTTTGAGTTCTGTGAACAGAGGAAGAAGAAGATTGAGACATCGAGTGATGGTCTGAGTGGTAAGACATAATAATAAAAGTGATAGAGTCTGCAACATGTTGGACGGTACTAGTAAAAGAGACTTTAACTATTCGTATGAATATAAAATGTCTTTTGAGATATAGCCTCGATTAAATCTGAAAATATTTAAATCTAATTCAATTAAATAACCATATAAGATAAATAAATCATGAAAGGGGCTATTTATTAATTAAAGTTGAAGTAGGTAACAAGCAAGCAAACGAATTAGTAAAACGTAACATATTGAAATTGGATCTTCAATTAGTGTGGGCGACGAAGAGTTTTGTCAACCATCACGGGGTTATGGGAATTGAAATTGTAATTGTGATTGAAGTCGTCTTCCCCAATTAAGTTCATTATTTTATTACCACCCCAATGCCCGCGCCCGGCCAAACTATTCATTAATATATAAAGAAGGCAAAAGTCAAAGGACGAATTTGTGTGTGTGTGTGTGTGTGAGTGAACGTATAGTATTTGTATATGGAGTACTTATTTTAATTTACACACAATGAGACTTCGAATTGATTTTTTCAACCTGTTAGATTTCCAATTGATTGACACTTATCCCCTCCGATTCTAAATATATAAGATTAAGTTTGTAGTATAAAATAGGATGGGAGGTACTATTAGTTAATACAGTATAAAATATAGAATCCTATCACAACAGGTTTTTGATACGTACCATTCTGGTTGTACTTAGAATTATCTAACTCTCACAATTAATTAACTCAATAAATATGATATATATATATATATATATATATATATATATATATATATATATATATTTATTTCTTATAATTAGTGTTAGGGACATTTTTGCCTCGAAAATTTTTTGGAGGCAATTTTGTCTTGAAAGTATAAAAAATGGAGCAAGTTTGTCCTAGCCGTTATCCAAATTCATTTTAATCATTAGATGACTAAATATGTTGATTGCCACGTGTATCATACATCATTTTTATTAAAGTGAAAATTTGTCCTGTAACTTTGAAAAATGATGAAATAGATGGCACATAGACTTCCGACTCAAATTCATACTTTAACAAAAATGATGTGGATAATGTGTGAACTTCCAACTAAGCATAGTTAGTCAACTTATGATCAAAATTAATTAGGATAACAGTCAAAATAAATGATATATAAATTTTCAGTGCAAATTTACATTTTAACAAAAATAACATGGATTATATGTGGACATCTAACTATACATATTTAATCAACTTACAGTCGAAATTAACTTAGATAACGGTCAGAGTAAAATTGTTCGTTTTTAAAATTTTTGGACAAAATTACTCATTAATCCTTATAATTAATATGAGCAAAATTGTAACGTTCTCATTTATTACTCTATAAAGGGATTTATAATAAAAACCAAATTTCTTAAAATATAATCTATAAATATAAGCTGAGTAGTATTCAAAAGTTATAACTAATGAAACACTGTTAAAAAACAGAAGAAGTCTTAATGAAATGAAACGATGGGAGAGTGATTCCATTTTGATAGGGATAGTTACTATCAAACACACACGTCTGACATGGCCTTGGCATTGGGATGCGAATTGCCAAGCACATGCAAAGAGGGACCCCGGGCAGATAAACCCACGTCATTGCCCGGGCTGCTGACCCACGCTTTATGACGTCATTCATTCATTTTCACCCATTGCCCGAGAGGAATCCCATAAACTCAACATTTCTCGTCCAAGAATATAAAAAATTAGAGAACTTTGAGAATTGAATTACTACTTAATCAATTAAAATAATTAATGTGCAAACTAGTTGAGTGGTTTTTTTCTTATTTAGAGGGATAGATACTAATAACATAAGATTATAAAATTATAAGTGACATTAAAATTACGACTTCCCACTTACATGCAAATTATCATGCCATTAAGTTATAAGACCATTTATAGTTAAGCAATGCTTTGTACAAATGCCATAGTCTTATACTCCTTCCGGATTTTAGTATAAGATATATTTACATAATTTGATTAGATTAAGAAAATTAATGAAGTTAGTTAATATAACATATATTATTAAAAACTAACGTCAATTTTTTAATTACTGTTGAGAGAGTATCAATATGAGTATATTAGAAAAATATTGATAAACATGTCTTATATTTAGGATTAAGATTAACTTTTTAAATATATTTTATATTAAATATTTGGGGGAGTATATATCTTTATACTCACAACTTGAAATTAATGTGTAACAGTGTAAGTTAGTTAAGTAGGTTTTTTATTTTATTAAAAGGGATACGTTTTAACAATATGGAATTATAAGTGAGACTGAACATACGGAAAAATTATCATGCCACTATAAGAGGTGATTTTCAATTAAGCAGTATACTTGTAATAATTAATAAGAAAAAATAATTAGTTTCTATTAAATACTCCAGAGTAATATATTATTTTCAACAAGGGCTGTCCTGATGAAATAAAACTTGTAAAATAGTTCGACCCTGTTGCAAATTTTCCCTTCAATTTTTATATACAGCCACTTGTTATGACATTATTAATTATTAATTATATTAATTAATTGTAATAACCAACTTCATCGGCAGTCATATCTTGCATGGTACCAAAAGGTCATTCGTACAAAATTCGTGTTCCCACTTTGTCGCCTTGATATTTCCTACAATATTATTCTCCTGTTATTTTCTTGTGGCAAATTAAACTCAAAAACTTTAATTATTTCAAATTCTAAAAACGTATTTAATTTTTCCTGAATTTACAATTTTCATTTGATTAATTAAGAATGAAATGAATATATGCCCCTTGGATAATCATTTTCATTAATGGAAAGTGTGTGTGTATTCCATTAAAGTGTGTTTTACAGACCATTCTTTGCCTTTTTGTCTGTTCATCAGAATATAGTATAAGGTTTTTCGCTCAGAATATGGTATAAGGTTTTTCGCTGATTCGACACAACTTTAGTCGCCTCGACGTCAAATCACAATTTTTTTCATGAATTAAAATGCAATACAGTGCAAATAACTCGAGATCGTTCTCTTATCAAAGAGCCTTTTATTTTGAGTTCCTAAGTTGAACTAAGTGCAAGAAAAATGATTAGAAAGGGGGTTTTGAAATTGTTTTTTTTTAAACTAAAATTCATGAAAATATTGCTATTTCTACTCTCTCTCTCTTTTTTATTTTTGTAATAAAGAAATGTTTAAATTGAAAGTGAGAATATGAATACTGGATGCTCTTGGTAATGAAGAAAGTTGCTATCATTGCTAAAAAAAGTTATGGGAATAGATCTTCATTAAGTCTAAATGAAAAATCTCAAGATACCACTTGAGTCCAATATTCCTAATTAATAGTAGCTCCTACAACCATAGCTAACTACTACCCCTTGAGAAATTGTTTGAACTCACTTAATGTGTAATTAAAATTGGAATAATGCAATATGAGACTTCTTAAATTTGAGTGCTAAACAGCCCTTAAAGGTATAAATCAACCACATTAATTAGACAATACCACGCTAATAGCTTCATTGAAACCACAAAGAAATTCATACACATATAAAAATCACACTACAAAATCCAATCTCAACTACAAATATCAAACTAACAAAAATAATTAACATTAATCTCAGTTCTAGAATCATATATCAAAATTAAGCAATTCGAATATATAATCCTAAACTATAAACTCCCCTATGTAGTCCATTGAGCTCAAGCATTTATTCCTCATCACCAAGAACAAGGGAAATTAGCCACTCATTGTTTGCTGGAAGACGTCACCGGAAACTGGAGAAATTCGCCGGAAAATTCATACACTAGCCGGAATCTGGGAAATGTTCGCCGGAAACTCAAGTTCGCCGGAATCTGGGCAAAAGTCGCCGGAAAATGCAGAAAGCTCACCGGAAAGTGCAGAAAAAACTTCAGCCAGCTCCAGCTCAGTCCGGCGATGAAGAAGAAGAAGATGGGGATTTTTTTTTTTTCGGTGCTCAAATTCTCTTCCTCCTCTTCCTCCTTTTCTCCTTTCTCTCTCTTTTTTTTTTTTCTCTCTTTTCTCAGTCCGTCGTCCTCCGTTCAGTCCGGTGAGGAAAATGAGGAAGAAGAACGTTGAAGGAGATTGGGGGTCGGTGAAGATGGAGTACGGTGAGGGTGAAAGGAAGAAGACGATGGTTTGCTCTCTCTTGCGGCGCTCCTGTTCTCCCGTTCCGTGCTGTTCGTCTTTTTTTTCAATTAATCCCGAGGCCCTCGTTCTCTCTCCTCCTCCCTTTAATAATCATTCAGCAAATTTTATTTTAGGTCAACCTCCTGGTCAAAAACGCAGAGTTTCACATAGGGACCAAACTGAAAAATTTAAAAAGTTTAGTAGAGGGACTAAATTGAAACTTGTATAATTTAAACCTAAATTTCCATTTTCAAATTTAGTCCAATTTCTTCAAGCATCTATAGTTTAAACCAATCAAATCAACATCAAATCTTTCTTAAAAAAAAAAATGAATAACAGTAATTACCATAATTATGACAATTTTACCTTTTTAACACATTTTTCATGTAATCACTCATTAATCCAACTTAATCATAAATAATACATTTTTGGCCCAATTAACATGATTAAATCCCAAATTAATCATGAAATAACATGATATATTAATTGGGCCAATCGAGAAAAATATGCTTCAATCATTCGCCAATCGAGATATTCAACAAGAAATTCCTGGTTGATGGTGGAGAATTTCCTAGGCTAGTCATTTTGATTCTTTTCGCTTAGCTTTCACTGAGAATATCAAGTCCTTTTCCTCATTTGCTTAATTTTTTTTATTCTTTTAATATGATATATTATTTACACGTACCTATACATGTATACAAAACCACAAATATCCATATCTTTTATTCAAAAATATATACATGGCTTTAGTTCAAAAATAATATCAACAAAAAATTTAAACATTAGGAAGATGTATGAAACTTTGAGACTTTGAGCCTTTGAGGGGAGGTCCCAAAACCTTAAAATATGCTCCTTCTTCCCATCCATATTATAAAACACAATTTTAAAATTCCATGTGGTCTCCAATATATAAGTTGCTTCTCCTAGCTAGAAGAATTTTTTTTTTTAGTTTACAGTTAATATTAGTTAATTGTAGGAATTAATACTTCTTTGTCAATATTTCCAAATAGTTAACATCTTGTATTTTTCACTTCTCTAACTCAACCATTTTTTTGTGAGATAAACTTAAAACCTCATTTAATATGGGTAAAGTTGATTTTTTTTTAAAAAAAAATAATCAAGACAATGAATTAACTATTACTTCTTTATTTTAATGAATTAGTTGCAAGTGACTTATATTATGTACTAATTAGAGGAGCAAATTTAATTAACTACATCAAGTTGTGGGCTTGCCTTTAATTCATGAACAATACTCATCGTGATTGTTACTACTTCTAATCCTAAATATGATATCTACTTTATTTGATTTGTCCACATAAAGAAAATTAGTTACTTGTAAATAAAAAAAACATGTGTTAGTTTTACTAAAATACCCCATTAAGTCGTTTACATTGAAATCATCTATTAATGCAGACTCCCTTAACATATAGAATCCACATGGATATATAACTTAGAAAAAATGACAAAAATGGGGGACAGAACAGATTGAGTTCTTATCATTATTAGGACCAAGTTCACACCTTGATTAGCTCTTATATTAGTGACTGTAGGTAATAATTTCCGTGAATGACAAAAATGAAAAAGGCCATTTTTATTATAAATTTAAAGATATGAACTATCAGTATAAAGAGCCGTAGAATTAGTTTTTGTGTTATAATTATGACATAAGGGAGGAGTAGGTGAAACTTTTATTTCCACGGCTCAAGTTTAAACTTTTAACAATCTCATCTTAAGTACGAGTCATGTGCGAATATTAATTTTCATACCCAAAATGGCGTCTCTGATTACCTACTGCGTGCCAGGATTAAATTAAGCCTTCAAAAAACACATGGCGTCTCTGATTCTTCATAAGGGATCACGATTTCCAAATGTAGGGTGGTCGTCAAGTACAGAAATATACAATTTCTTCTCTAGACATCGAAAGCAGAAATTTATAATCAATATAGGCTGTAGAGTACAACACAGAAGTTAATGAAAGAAATAAATTGCTGGCTATCTGTCATATAAATTATGTGGGTCTCCCATACAACAAGGACTTGTATTTTACATAGATTTGAGTATTTGGCGAATCATTTGTGACTGCCTTAAAGGTTAAACCTTTTTCTTTTTGGTTTTGTTGGGGTGTATTTAAGGTTTTAATTAATACTAGCATAATATACTTTTAAATAATCTTATAATAAAAAGTTTTAGCATGAAAATGCATATATATATATATATATTGTATATATGCTAGTATCACATATTTTATTTCATTTAAGAGTAGATGAGTGATGCATTTTTCTTTATATTTGCTTTTTTTAATAATTTCCATATATATATTCTCTGTATTTAAACACGAATTATTCTATTGGAAAATCCATTTAGGAGATAGTTAAATTACAATAGCATGCGACTCTCACATGCATATTACTCTCTCTCTCTCTCTCTCTCTCTCTCTATATATATATATATATATATATATTATGAGTCCATTTGCATGTGACTCACATAGTCGCATGCATAGTGCTCTATATAGATGTATATAATTATATATATTTGGAATGCTATAGAATATGGAATCAGACAATACTATTACATGTATGTGGTGTTGAAACTAGATATTTTAAAGTTAAAATTGTTTAAATTAAATCAATAAAACATTTACATACAAAATAAAAATGGGTATAAAATTCTGGATAAAAGCATAGCCAGGATATAGGTTGGGAAGTTTTCGGACTAGAAATCGTCATCAGTTAACCACAACTAAAGAGAAAATGAAATTAAGCAGTTAATAAGTTTAAGAATAATGTTGACAAAAGATAAGAGGGTAAGAAATTACTTG
This sequence comes from Acacia confusa, assembly GCA_037074495.1. Lineage (NCBI taxonomy): Eukaryota > Viridiplantae > Streptophyta > Magnoliopsida > Fabales > Fabaceae > Acacia > Acacia confusa. The sequence continues at coordinate 2,351,475 of CM073508.1, read as the reverse complement.
TAATATGCCTTGTAGTTATCGATAATTTCCTGCTTTTCTTCACCATATATGAGTTGGAATCACAAAATATGATGGCTTGCAACAAACCGGGCAAATCCTCGCTGTATTGTTACTACTACTATTATTATTAAGAATTTTGAAGATGAGTTTTCTGATGAGCATGATCCCAAATAAATGAAAATCAAGCACAAAAAAACCAAACAGCCTAAACCAAAGAATTAAACAACTAAACAAACTACGTGCGTATAACAAACAACACAATTATACAAAGAACCAGAAAAAATCAATAAGCCACATGCAAAGATAATCATAATCGGCCATGTAAGCAAATTACCAATCCAAGACATAAAATCCAATGAACCGAAACAATGCAATGAACAGCATAATATGATCATCTCCACCAAAGCAAATAACCAAGGGCACCACCTGAGCACATACATTAGTCAAGTAAGCATATTAATTAGACCACTCACTGTGTAGAGCCATGGGACTCATAAGCGTATATTGACACTATCGAGGTTGGATCTATCAAAAGGGGCTAGTTATTTGCAACGGGGTGAACCAAAGTTCAAATTCCTGCTATGAGGGGTGCCTATAGTTCCTGTCCAACTGTTTATTTGATAGGATTGGCTTGAATAAGACGATAAATTTACCATAGCAAAAAAAAAAACTAACTAGAAAAATTCAACCTACTATAAATTTATTTTGTTTTTTAGTGCGAATAGCTATATATGCCTATTCGTTCTGTATTTAAATATATTTAATGGTATTGAGGTCTCCGAGAAAAAAAAGTAGATGGTCCTATTTTGTTTGGATTTGACTTCTCTTCCATGCCCCCTTATTCTTCTTTTCCCTTTTTTTTCTTTTTTCTATCATTGGATTAAAACCTTGAGATCCAAATTTGACATGTTAAATCTTTAAAATAAAATGATCATAATATTTTTATAATATGTCAAATCTGAATTATTGAGATCTTAATGTTGAAAAAGAAAAAAATGATGGAAAAGGAGAATAAAGACATACTATTCTGATCTTATTTATAAATCCCTTTTGACCTAAAAATTTGATCCTATTTATAAGTCATCTTTTAAGTAATAAATGAGATTGTGACAATTTTGCCCACATTAATTGTACCAATGAAAATAGAGAGAGAATAAAAAGTTGAAAGATACTTATTTATATATGAGGGAAAAATTGAAAATTTACGTCATAATCATTGAGTTAACTACATTTCTTTGATATGTGTGGTTTAGTTAAAAAGGACTTATAAATACTCTATCTGATCCTTATTATAAGGCACCAACTACTTTTTCTCACAAACCAAAAAATGGAATGTAACTCATTAATTAGGTCCAAAATTAATAAATATTTTCAACTTCACCCCTATTTTAATAATATAGATTTAAATGAGTTAGTTAAAAATGAGGACATAATGGGGAAATACTAATAAATGAGGTAGTTAAAGAAGTTGGTGTTTTAGAATAATAACAAAAAAATATTGATAGTTGGTGCCGTATAATAAGGATAGAGGAATAGGATCTAAGAGATAAGCCAAATCCATTTTGTTTATTTTCTGAATCCTGACAAGGCAGGGTCATCACTCTTTACGTCATGGTGCTTACGTTACGTATACTTGAGTGGGTGACGCGTCACAATATAGAATACGAGCCTCTGATTATTTAATAGAAGCGTTTCATTCACCATCGTCATTCGCCATATTACCAAGAACTAGCTTCCCTTTGAACAGAGTGCTCTGCAATGGCCACCGCAACCACCAACCCCGCCGCCGCCTCAAAGCCGACGCTTTTAACCGACCTGGCATCCTCTGTGAGCCACGTACCCTCTAATTTCGTCAGGACCCTCGGCGACCGTCCAAATCTTCAAGATGTTCAGTCCACCGACGGGTCTTCCATTCCTCTCATTGACATTCAAGATCTGGATGGCCCCAACCACTCTCTCACCATCCGCAAGATAGGTGATGCTTGCCGGAAATACGGCTTCTTTCAGGTACACATAATTCAGGGAAAAAACTCCACATGACGTGCGTGCGGGTGCTTTGATACTGCCTTTCTTCCCCTCCCGCACTTAATATAAGATTTACTTATTTATTAAATAAGTTAGTTAATATAATATATGTTTATTAAAATATGTTATCTTTCTTAATTCTTTCATTTTCTCTCTCAGAGCACGCAAAAGAAAAATAAATTAGAAAAAAATTGAAAAATATAAAAAATATATCTTATATTTATGACCAAGATTAACTCCGTAAATATCTTAATAGAAAGGAGTATGGCAGAAGAATTTATGCAAGTAACTGTCAGTAATAATGAATTTTTTGCGGTTTTCGTGAAGGTTATGAACCATGGAGTTCCGGAGGAAGTGGTGCAGAAGATGGTGAAAGTGTCGAGGGAATTCTTCCGTTTACCGGAGAGTGAGAGGATGAAGAGTTACTCCGACGATCCGACAAAGACGACGAGGCTGTCCACCAGTTTCAACGTGAAGACAGAGAAAGTTGCAAACTGGAGAGACTTCTTAAGGCTTCACTGTCATCCTCTTGAGGACTACATCCATGAATGGCCCACCAACCCTCCATGTTTCAGGTATATGTGTCAACGTGAAATTAAATAAGCCTTTATGGTCCAGATAATTCCAGAGAAAAGACAACAGATGAATGTGTGTGGGGCCAACTTAAAGTCAGTTACTCAGTTTCACTCGGAACTGGTTTCATACTAATCAGTAATCGCTTTGCTTTGGGAAAAGCTAAATATATATGAACCGTTTAGATATTATCAAAAGGGTTCAAATTTGATTTTTTTTTTTTAAAAACTTATTTTAATGGGGATAAAATCTAACATAAAAATTATCTCCCAGACATTATTTTAAAAAACAACTGATTTTTTTTTATTGAAAAAATCGCTAATTTTTAAAAAATTAGATATGGACCAACCGATTGGAATCTAAATGGACTAGATATGTTTAGCTCTTTTTTCTAAATATAGCGCTTAATGGAAAGTCGGGTTTCATTCACCTAGCTACTTACTCTCCCCCTCCTAAATCCATTATTATATTCTTTCGGTGGAGTAGCTTGTTTGGCATAGCTGCAAAACCATAAAAAGACCCAATAGAAAAGAAAACGGTTAAGTAACAAATTTATTAAGGAAGTTTTTAGTGAGAAACAATGTTACCCTAAAAGTTTCTTAAAAGTTTCTTTAGACTTAATGTCACCCGGAAGTTTTAAAACGTAGCGATATTGTCCAAAACTGTTAAAAAACTAATTTTCACAGTAAAAAATTTGACGTTGACTGTTAATTTTTTAATAAAAAAGGGTAACATTATTACTTTTTTTCGGGGTGACATTAAGCTTGAAAAAACTTTCAAGGCAACATTACTCTTAAACGCATACTTTTAGGGTGGATTTGCTACTTAACCCATAAAAAAACATGATAAGATCTCCGATTGGCGCGGCTTCAAGTGTTTGTGGGCTTTTATAAAAAAAAAAAAGTGACTTCTTAACTTGTTGGAGCTTCTCCGCCGCCCGTCCATCAGAGTAACTTTTTAACTTAAGTTTAAAAAGAGCCGAAGGAAGTTAGTATAGATGGTAAGGGATGCGTGTTCGATTTCCGTTGCCGTTGTTGTGACTCCTTTGGTAGGCGATTTCATAAATCCCCATTAAGTGTTCAAAAAGTCCGGGGTTGTACCCTAACTTTGGTGAGAACTGATATTAAACCCCTCCAAAACTTTTTCTTATTAAAAAAAAAACTTAAGCTAAAAAGAACCGTTTCCCTACACATGGAGGCTAAAGTATCACGAATGCTTACGAAACAAAGAGGAGTATTATAAAATATGAATTACAATGTTTCTGGTTTCTTTTTAAAAAACACTGTACTTTTAAAAATAAATAGTGAAAAAGCAAACACGTGGCATCTTTTGTCCACTGTGTAGGATAAATGAAGATGAATAAAATTAAAAGCTAAACCATTTTTGTGAATATAGAATTTTAATTAATAATTTGCATGAAATATATCTTATCATTTTGAGTATTCCTTATTACATATTTTATATAATATAATTATCTTTAATAAACACTTTGATAATTTCTAGTTTCAATTGAACCATTATCATATGTATTTTTTTTAATTTAAATACTTCATTGTGTTGTAATTTTTTTAATGGTAATTTTATTGTTCTTTAGCAAATTTACATCTAAATTAAATTTTTTTATCCTAAATTATCACATAATATACTATATATATATATATATATATATATATATATATATATATATATATATAATATTCAATAAGATTTATGTCATTTTCAGTCTTTTTTTTTTTTTTCATATATATATTCAATAAGATTTCTGCCATTTTCAATCTTTTCTTTTTTTCATTTCAACTAAGACTTTTCAAACGCTATGCCAAATAAGAGTTCATTTGGATAAAAGTCATTTTTGTCACCTCTATCCCAAACACAAATCACACCTATAATTTGACTTTTTTTTTAAAAAAAAAAAACCCGTTGAGGCATCCTAACAGACCGGTAGACTTGAACCTTGTTCCTACATGACTTGATCAATTCGATCAGGCACTCGCCATCTATTTTCATTGTTCAACTCTTTGACAACATGAAAAAACCAAAAGCTCTGCCCTCCCTCTCTATCTATCCAAGGGATGGAAGGGCAGAGGCTTTTGGTGTCCCCTCCAGTCAAGAATTAGGGTCTCGCAATCAATAGTTAATATGTTTTTATCTTATGCCTTTCTTCATTTATGCTTCAATATTCTGGTGTCCTAGACGTAGAGGAACCACTCAAACATGCACTAAATGAGCTAGTCTTTGGATGCTGAATGGCCTAAGTACGTAATATGCTTTACTTGGCTAATTTAAGTGCTTATATGGGAACCTCGATGATTTGCTTACTTGGTCATAATTATATTATCTTTGTATGTGGTTCATTGAATTGTTTTGGGGTTCATTGTATGACTGTGTTATTCACTGTTTATGGTTGCTTAGTCCTTTAATTATTTAGTTTGGGTTGTTTGGTTTCTGTGCTTACTTAAATTCTAATATAATATTTCTCCATGCTTTTAAAAATGAGAAAAATAAAAAATATTTTATTTTCAGACAATGTTTATGAGTTAATTGTGCCTCCTTAATTTTGGTGAGATAGATATATATGGGAATAGGGAAGGGGGTGACTTATAATATGAACATGAAGAGTTACGCTTAAAAATCTCTACTGGACTCTGTTATTAGGGATTAGATAATTGTTTTCATAAATATTAAAAAAAAATAGTTATTTGTAGTAAACATAAAATACCCATTTTGATCATTTGTATGGGAAATATCCCTTATTGGAACCCCTTATTAGTATAAGTTCAAACACTTCAATCACCTTTGGGCGAAAAAAAAAACACTTCAATCACCTAAAGTATTTTTTGTCAAAAAACAAAATAACCTAAAGTACCCGGGTCCTTAATACTCTTATAAGACATATATATGGAGTTGATCTTAGACATAAATATAAGACTTGTTTTTCATATTTTTTTAATTCATTTTTATTAATATTCCATCAACAAATAATCAAATAAAAAAGAAAAATGAGAATTAAAGAAGATGATTAGGCTGTTTTAGAAAGTACAATTCGTATTAAGTAACTTAATCAATTTCCTCAAATTCAGGATCTTATAAATATATCTTAAATTAAATTAAGGATAGAAAGCAGTATTAATTAATTAATCTTTTGGGGGTTACAGGGGCATGTGAAACGAAGCACGTTAAGATCTAGAAAAAGTAATTGGGTCCCATGCGTATCAAATATCTCATCAATTTTTTTTTTTGTTTTTGTTTTGTCGGAAGCAGAGAAGATGGAGGTGAGTACTGCAAAAAGGTGAGAGAGTTATCACTGAGGTTGCTGGAGGCCATATCAGAGAGCTTAGGGTTAGAGAAGGATTACATAAACAAGGCGTTAGGGCAGCACGGGCAGCACATGGCCATCAACTATTACCCGCCGTGTCCGGAGCCGGAGCTGACCTATGGCCTGCCCGGCCACGCTGACCCTAACGTTATCACCCTTCTTCTGCAAGACGACGTCCCCGGATTACAGGTCCTCAACGACGGCAAGTGGCTCGCCGTTAACCCTGTTCCCAATACCTTCACCGTCAACATCGGCGATCAAATTCAGGTATCTGACTCCACTGGTAATTTCAATTTTTCATTTTTCTTTTTAATTTTTTCTTGTTATTTTATGGCATAGCAAACGTCTAGGACTTTGAAGGCATTCTTTTTGTTTTTATGGTAAAAAGAAATAAAGATGCGTGTCAAACGTTGTTAATACTTTTGAAAATGTAAACCACTTTCACATCAATTACGATTACCTTATTGAAAATAAAACAAAGTTCAAAATCTTTTCGCTCTGAATTTGGAAAGGTATTATACCCTTGATCACGTTTAAAAATAAATAAATAAGAAAGAGTTCTAAACTCAATAAATTTATCTCACACTAAATTTTTTTAAAACTTTAGCCTTCATAGTGACAAATAAATAAGATTAATTATTATTTAAGTGATTTATGAACTAGATAATTCTTGGGAGAATGGTATAAAAGTACTACTTGAATTTTAAAATTCTATTGACAAAAGCAGTAATGAGATTAACAAAAACCATAAAACAATTAATAACTCATTTTATTAAAAAATCATCTTATTGACATTTTGAAAATCAAGCCCATAATTCTTCTAGATGACTTTAATATTTTTGACCACAGGGAATGTATATACACCATCAATTTGGCTTGTATTTGGATCTAACTTTCTTATTCTTTGACAGACACCGCTCTGTCCTTTCGGGGAACGTTTTTCACATTGTTTTTGGGAAGTGTTCACACCGAAATAAAAATATATAATTACAACCTAATTTATTAAATTTCCAAGCCTACAAAATATGGTCTGCATAGGTACATCGCATTTGGTGATGGCTTCTGTCTGGTGGGTTAAAATTAATATGAATATTTAATAGTTGAATGTTAAGTAAAACTGTTTACCTACGATTAGTCTGGTCCAAAGTTATCTATAGGCAAAAAGCAAAATAAATAAATAAAAATGTGATTCAAGGTTTAGTGTCTGATTTAGGTGATAAGCAACGACAGATACAAGAGTGTGTTGCATAGAGCAGTGGTGAACTGTGAGAAGGAGAGGATGTCTATCCCAACGTTCTATTGTCCGTCACCGGACGCTGTGATTGGTCCAGCCCCCGACCTCATAGATCGGCACCATCCCGCGCTGTACCGGAACTTCGCCTACAGTGAATATTACCACAAGTTCTGGAACAGAGGCCTATCCAAGGAAACTTGTGTCGACATGTTTAAGGCTGATCATTAATTCATCTCATTATCATCATAATTTAATTGCTGAGTTGGAGCTGTCTTTAATTTCTTCTAATATATATATGCATGTGCCAGACTGCCAGGTCTTAATGGATTTCATTTCTTGTTGGACGACGAAGATCTCTATTGATTTACGTAATTAGAGACGTGAGAGCAATATGATAAATAACTAAACAAAAGAAAATGGATAACATGCGCGATGAGAGACCAGTAATTTTTATTTGGTAAAATAATTTTATACGGCACTTTTAAAAAATTTTCTTAAAAATGTTATTTCAGCTGTTAATACTTCTTTTTCTCCAACAGGAAAAATTACTTCTGGTTATGCTTTGACTCAGAAAGTTATTTCAACTGTTTTTTAAAAACAATAAAAAAATTTTGGAGACCTATTTCTAATTAGGTGTTTTTTTTTTTTTTAAAAAAAATAACTTGTTTAAAAACAAAATACACAAAACAGTCGTCGTCGAAGCTTAATACCTTTCCAAAACATCCTTCTTTTGCGATTGCTCAATGGCCAAGGGAGGGCTTTGAATAGTCGTCGAAGCTTCACCCACGTACTCGCCTCCCCTTCGCCACACACACACACACACACACACACACACACACACACATATATAAACTATAAGAGTTAATAGTAGTCTTTTTTGCAACTGTGGTTAATATAAGAGTTAGATAGCTAATTTACATATATTAAATCAATTAGTAGTCCTTTTTATGACTGTGACTGTTATTTTTGTGTGGATAAAAACAGTAACTATGCATTACGGAAGTAAAGTAAACGTTTACAAAATAGTGTAATATGGTATATACATCTTTAAGTAAGTAGGATATTGTCCAGGGAACTGTCCTATTATTAGTGATAATTTCAATAGACAAAATTAATATGTAAGTATGTATTATTTTAGTTTATTTTTAATTCGGTCTTTGTAGCTTTTTTTTTTTCATGTCCTTATGGCTTCATCTGTTTCCATCATGTCTCTCTGTCTCTGTATTTCTTTTTATAGGCAAACGTATTATTCTAATGAAAACGATTTTATTTAAAGTGCTGTCAAGAACACTAAATATGAACATTTTCTCTAATAAAAATTTGAGCATTGACTCACTACGTTGTGAGAGATTATCTCGTTTCAGTAGGCGTAACCGAGGGGAATAACACATGAATCTTGTCACCTATTGGAGGTCTAAGGCGGTCGACCTAATCCTTTAAAACCGTCTCCCTTCCACTCTCTCGCCAACTAGATTCCTCTAGGCTTTCTTTGGAAGTTTAGAGGAGAAGAAAATAAAAGAGATATAGGGAGTTTGGAGGGAAGGAGAAGGAAGAAAAATGGAAAATATTTCCTCCCCTTATTTGGGAGTTAAAAAAATAGTAAGGGAGGAAGATGGTTGATTAATGAGTTATTTTTACTATTTTATCATTTTCTTTAAAAAATTATTATGCTTTACAAATAAATTTAAATTTAAATTTTCTGAAAAATTTATTTATATAATTTTTATATTCAAAAAATATTTTCTCTCTATAAAAATATTTTCCCATAAAAAAGTATTTTCTCTCTCTAAAAAATATTTTCCCCACAAAAAAAGTATTTCTCTCTCTAAAAAGTATTTTCCTTATAAAAGTTCTTTCACTCTCTAAAAAGTATTTTCTCTCTCTAAAGAGTATTTTCCCCTCTAAACAGTATTTTCTCTCTCTAAAAATATTTTCCACTATAAAAGTATTTTCTCTTTCTAAAAAGTATTTTCCCCTCTAAAAAGTATTTTCTCTCCCTACAAAAGTATTTTCTCTCTCTAAAAATATTTTTCATTATAAAAGAATTTTCTCTCTCTAAAAAATATTTTTCCCTCAAAAAAGTATTTTCTCTCTCTAAGAAATATTTTCGTGTGCATTCCAACAATAGAAAAAAAAATAAAAAAAGAAATTAGAAATAACGAGGGTGTTTTATTTGAATGAGGGTAAAAAAATAATTAATCTATTTTTCCTCTTAAAACCCTCTATATATTGGGGGAACTTTACTTTTTTGAAGAAGAAGGGTTTTGGGGATTTGTGAAAATCTCTAATTCAATCTCCTCTTATTTTTAAAACTCCTAAATAAGGGAAGGAACTATCAAAACCTTTCTTTTCTTTTCCTTTCCCTCCAAAATAGAACCCTCAAACAAAGCCATAAAGAATTCATCACTCCTCAATCATCAGCGCAACTTGCAGATTTTGAAGATAAATGCATTTTTATCTTATCATCACCTAACTAATATTTTTGTATCGCCACTCTTGTATTGTCACTGTAGCAGATATTTCTCTACTGTAAATACCTACTCTCAGAATAGAAGATATTTCTTATTAAAAAAGTGGCGATAAAATATCACCACAAATATCTACTGTCATATCAAAAACAGTTGAATATCATCTTAGTCATATCCCCACAAGATCATTTAACATAATGAATAAAATACATGATATGCATCAAACATGTAACACACACACACATATAAAGGAAGTAGTTCACTAGATTGCGTGATGAGCACTAAAATTTTGACTGTTTAAATATTATTAAGATGGTCCGTATTTAAATTTTATACTTTCATATTAAAAATATTTTAATGTGCATAGAATATAAAATAAAAATAATCTCTTAAATAATCATCAATGTTTCGATAAATAATTTATTATTTATAATTCATCATTTACAAATTTTCAATTTAGACAATTGAAACTGTATTTTAAACGATGCAAATCTTACCACAATGATGAGCTTCATGAAATCATCTGAAAAAATAAATTTCCACTCTCTGAATGAGGGATATCTAGGGAACATACAACAATTCAGCATCAAGTTGCTCCGGTGAGGCAAACAGTCTACACAATAATTTGGTTTCCTTAGCATGTGAAGAAGGATTACACTATCCAATTTTGCATTAAGAGGTCTCAATATATTTCTCTAATCCGTTTGATCCAGTTGCTTGGCGGGTTATTTTCAGAATATTTAGAGACCATTTAATGGAAATTGAAAGTGATGATTGATGAAGGCAAACTTTTGCACTAAAAAAACGAGACAAATAGTGTTTCCCAATCAACTCATGAATCCAATCGCAGTCTGTTTCACTAATATTATCAAACAGTAACCAGAACGCGACGCCAAAACCACCCCACTCATATGAGAATTATCTAGAGAGTATTGGGCTCTTGTGGCCGGAAACGCTGATTTCTTTCACATTTTTCATTAACGAAATTATGCTCCTTTACAATATTCTTTTAATTTTTTCCTACTTTTCATTAAAAAATAAAAGAAAAAAGTTATGAGGGACAGAGGTTATAGGAGCTTCAAGAAGGGAATTGAGTACCTAATAATTAGTAACATTATTGAAGGAGAATGGTTATTGAAGGAGAATGGAAGCCAAAAAAAGAGCCAATGGAAGCCAACATTGTACTTCCAGCCAATACATGTCTCCAAATAACCAAACCAAAACAGACAACGGAGAAGAAGAAAAGCAATGACAACATGCTCAAAACAGAAATTCATTCAAGTCAAACTTCAAAAATTCAAGCAAGAATGCAAAAATCATAATACTATTACTCTTGTGTGTAAAGTTCTTACCTTTTTAAGACAACTATATCCGATGAGAAGTTGGGCGTGGGAGACTATGAGAGAAGATGAGAGCTCTGGCAGAAAGGCAATGAAGGTCAAAGTTCGAATTGCGGTCAGAAAAGGAGACGGAAGAAGTTACTTGCACGAACTTGAGCTCGGTGGTTTAAATATTGGAGAGGGAGGGGGATGGAGGCACGACAGAGAGAGAACAAGGTTGAAAAATCAAAGTGATGAACAATGGGCTCGAGAGTAGGGCTAGCTTAATATCTTAAAAATTTGGAGTTACAACCATTGATTTTGAAAACCAGTCGTTGAAGTCAACTTTCAACGTTGGTTTTGCAAAACAAAACTTAAAATGAGGGGAGGGGGGGGGGGGGGGGGAATGCCATGTATAATGACTGGTTTCCTAAAAGAAGTCATTGTATGAAGTAATAAAAATAAAAGAGAAAGCATAAGATATGTTTAAACCCTCAACCTTAGGAATACTTGGCAAAGGTTAACGCCAACTACACCAAAACACCTGCTTGTCGTTGTAACTTAAAATCAAGAAAGAAAAAAAATGCCATGTATATATAATGACTAGTTTCCTAAAATCAATCGTTGTATGAAATAATAAAAAGAAAAGAAAAGGCATAAGATATGTTTGAACCCTTGAGCTGAGGAATACTTGACAAAGGCTAACGCCAACTAAACCAAGACACCAACTTGTTGAAATATTCAACGACACCAACTTGTTGAAATATTCAACAACTAGTTTTTATTAAACAATCGTCCATCTCAATCCTTGTAACTAAAAAAAAAAAAGATACGAGGTCAGGGAGGCTCAAACCCTCAACCTCATTAATACTTGGCAAAGGTTCACGCAAACTACGCCAAGACATCAACTTATTAAAATGTCCAATTTTTTTTTTAATTTTTATTTTGGTTCATATTGTGATGAAAATTCTTTTTTTTTTTTTATTGTGATTTCTAGATTATTATATGATAATTATTTTTTTTATTGTGATTTCTAAATTATTATATGATAATTCTTTTTTATCTTTTCTATTGTGATTTCTAGATTATATATGATACTTTTGAAACTTTCCATATATTTAGAAATAGAAATAGATAGACTAGAAACAACATCTCTTATCTCAATGACACCAAAGAAGGGGATATTAAATGAATAAAATTAATATATGAATGGACTCTAATGAAATAGAGCTACTTTGAGGTTCCCTATGAAACAAGGCATGGAACGAAGCCACTACGAAGAAGTTCCGTGAGTTAGGAAGGAAACTTCAAGCTCATATTGGTCATGGGTTAAGAATGGGAATTGAACTCTATGAGATATAATTTCCCATTGTTTCTCAGTAGCTTAGTGGTAGAGTAGTTGGCTATTGATTGTAGTTTCAAATCCTACATGGGGTGATTGGATTCATTATGAATTAAAGAATTAGGAATGAAAGGGTTTGCTTTGACTTTTAAGAGTAGGTAATCTCATTCCCTATGTCTTTGTTTTTATACCAGTTGTTGTATGAAATAATAAAAATAAAAGAAAAGGTGTGAGATAGGTTCGAACCCTTGACCTCAGAAATATTTAGCAAAGGCTAACAACAACTACGCCAAGGCACTAGCTTGTTGAAATATTCAATGACTGATTTTTAGTAAACAGTCGTCCATTTCAGTCCTTATAACTAAAAGGAAAAAATGATACATGGTTAGGGAAGTTTGAACCCTTGACCTCATAAACACTTGGCAAAGGCTCACGGCAACTACACCATGACACCAGCTTGTTAAAATGTCCTATTTTATTTTATTTTAGTTCTTACTGTGATCTTTCCTTTTAACTCACAATCATACAAAATGTAAAACTAAAATGATTTTCTATATTCCATTTATTAAAATAAAAAAGATAAAAAAAAATTTAACTTCAAAGTTGAAATATGGACAAGTGGGGAAGTAAAAACAAATATCTCATTATCTCTAAACACCAGCATAGAAAATAATTTGTACTATATTTCAAGCAAGTTTAAAACAAATATTTGTAATATAGTATCCCCTATTTCATTACATTACATAGGAGACGTGAATAATCATTTTTTTAAAATTTTAAAAAGTGTGCCAATAAATCCAACTTCTCATTAGGGAATGGCCAATAATGTAAGAATGAACTTTTAATCAATGGGAAATAAATAACCACATGACAACGTGATTTCTTGATGAATTTGAAACAATTGGTGAGAAACTTCAACACTTATCTCCAAGTCTATACAAACTCCTGCAAGTATCAATGTACGAGTAAAGTCGGTTGTGAGGGAAATTAAATAGTATGAATATAACAAGTTAAGGCACAAAAGGATATTGAAGAAGGGAAATTAAATAGCATGAATATAACAAGTTAAGGCACGAAAGGATATTGAAGAACAAATTAAAAGGCGGGAATCTAGAAAAAATCTAGATTTACATCACCTGTTTGGAAAATCCAGTCATATAATTTCAATTTTCAACGATTGGTTTTACCAAAACAGACGTTGTAATTGAAAGTTTAAAAAAAAAATTGTCATATAATTTCAATTTTCAACGATTGGTTTTACCAAAACAGACGTTGTAATTGAAAGTTTAAAAAAAAAATTGATATGAGATGAGGGAGACTCAAACCCTCAACCTTAGGAACCCTTGGCAAAGGCTCTTGCCAACTATGCCAAGACATTAGTTTATTGAAACATTCAACGACCGATTTTTATTAAACGGTCTTTGTCTCCCAAAAAATGGTATTGAGTTTCAAGAACTAATATTATAAAACAGTTGTTATTGTAACTAAAAATATTAATTATTTTTAATTTTTGAGCATAAATATCAACCACTGTTATAACAGTCTTCATTTGAACCATCATGGAATGTCAAGACAAAATTTTAAAAATGTCACCGCCTTTCATTTTACTTCTATTTTTTTTAAAAAAAATGTTAATTGGCGTTATTAAATCTACTTTTTATAGTAGTACTGTTACATAATTAATAAAAATAATTAACTTAATTATTTTTTTAATATGCATAAATTAATTATTTAACTCTTCTATTAAGGACGGAAAAAAAAATACCTCTCTTTCAACCCAATTTTTTAGTAGGGGAATTGATTATACTTTTGAAAAAAATTATCAAATACATTAATAAAACGTTAGTATAATAGTAAAAGACCACGATAAAATATAACACATAAGACGACCTCACATACTAGATACCAATTTAAAAGAAAATACACAAGATTAAACACGATAGATTTGTACACTATTACTTTAACCACTCCATCTAATTGTTGAATTAAAACCCTAAACACCATAGATAAAAGGATACATGATCAAAACACCGATGCATCAACCATGACTTCGCCTTCATGAATGACATTGCAAATAAATAAGATGGCCACGACCATCCAATGCACCAGAAGTAATGAGGAGAAAGCCATCGATATATGCCGCTATTGACACTAATTATGCCAGGATGTGGGTAAATACCCCATAGGGTATTGAAAGAACCTCTGAAAAAACAAACCAGAAACTGAAAGCTTAGCGATAAAGCTAAGGAAAGATCGTGTCAATAATCATGGAAGAGAATTAAAGCATGCGCGATCCCGTTATTGAGCCAGAAACGAGACCTTAGAACCTATAAAAGATTAAAAGCAAAGAAATAAAAAGAAGTTATGAGTGATTTTCCAATCTTTGGGGCCACCCCAACAATAGTAGTTCCTTTTGAGTTTCATTGTATCTTCCGGCGAGTTTTTTCTTCTTTTTTTTAGAACCCACCATGACCTAAGATGTGCAGCATACGGATGGCATCCATATCAAGCTAGAGCCACCAATACCCAGACCCACCGAACTCATGGAACCATGTTTATCTAGGATAACATTAATTTTCCTAATCTTGTTACCTTCCTCCTGAAGTTGAGGTGACTCCTCTAAGAAGGAATAAGCCTATATATATGGATTGATGCTACTTATTCCAAAATTTTGAATTAGAGAGGTATGCACTAACGGCCTAAAGTCACAAGTTAATTAAACATGTAAGCTTCATACCACCAATATACAAGACAATTAGTGAAGTGTAGGGTGATGAGTCGTGTAGAAGGTGTAAGTGAAATACTACAACAGGGACATGTAGCATAAGCGATGAATGCCACGCTCGTACGTACAGTACGTAAGATGGAAGCTATTTTGTTATTAGAAGGCAGAGATTGGGCCATATAGTAATTAGACACGTGGTGTACAATGTCGTGGGAATCAATATGGGGCGTTTGAAAACCGGCGGTGATGGTCAAAGGAGGCAACAACATATCAACATGCAACCATTCTTCAATACGTTTAACCATTTGGGGTAGATCCGCTTTCATTAATCTTTTTTTTTTTTTGGTTCCCTTAGTATTCATACTCTTCCCCCATTCAAAATAGAGTATAAATACAATAATACTTCGTCTTGTTTTAATACAACACTACCAAAAAAAATTATACCAAATCAGGCACAAAATTACCGACATAAAAATGTCTGTTAGAAATTACAGACATAATACCAATGAAATTCCGTCCGTAATTTGATTTGCGACAGAATTTTCATTCTCGATGGAAGTTATTGACAAAATTCCGTCAGTAATGTCTTTTGCCACGATTTTTTCTGTCGCAAATCAATTTACCGAAAAAATTCCATTGGTAATTTCCATCACAAATGAAATTATCGACGGAATTTTAGTCTCTAATATGATTTTTTTTGTGGTAAAATATATTTGGCTAATTTAATTAGATTAAGGATGTTAGTATTTACTATGATATGTATTCTCTATAATACTTTAGTCATCTTCTTTAATTTGATCATTCCCTTTATTTTTTATTGTTGAGGGAACGTCTATAAAAATAAATTAGAAAAATTGAGAAATATAAAAAGTTTTTTTTATATTTAAGATTAGGATCAACTCTCCAAATAGTCCTATATTATGAACCAGAGGGAGTATATATTGTATGATTATTTTCTTAAAAGAATCAGTTCGTTACTGGGGAAGAGAGAGTAGCCTGATTTGAAATCGAAATACGTGTTATATGTAAAACAGGGTATAAATACTGTTTCCACCGCTGGGTATTCTCCCCTCAATGAAAATAGAGTATAAAAACAATTATAATATGAAGGATCATTTTAAAATTATCATTTTTTCAAATAATAACAACTTTTTTGTCTATTATAAAAATATCTCAGACTTATATTAATTAAGGAAAGAGTGAATAATAATTTTGGACACATGCCTAAATTAAGAGGTAGGTACGCCACCAACAAGTTGAAAACCAGTTTCAGTGTTTATCTTGTTTATCACTATAATGAGCAATGAGAGCTATTCATTTGTTGAAAATATTAGATTTAGACGTTTATTTGAACTATGCAAATCTTACTATAGTGAATAGCTTTCTATGCTCATCATAGCTAAGCGCTGAAATTGGTTCCAACAAGTTGTTAGCTTAGATAGTGAGCAGCCTCATCCCTATAAGGAAGAAAAGAGAAGTTTGAATTCAGAATGTGCGCGTGTTGAGAGAGATAAATACCTTTTGCATTTTAAGCAAGGAAGGAAAATGCTTAGTCAAATAAAAAAAAAAAGATAGGTACGTCAAAGGTAGGTACCAATTCGCCAAGATAATAGTCTCCTAGCCCTATGTACCTTGCAAATTAAATTAAAGGTATCACACATTCAACGATTGAAAACAGTGGACTGCAACACAAATCACACAACCACCTCTTGAATTTGAGATATAACGTTGTGGAATAATTTCTCTAAAAAAAAAAGATTAATTATAATTGTATGTTTTGATGCTACGGACAACTATATCGTTTACTTAACTTTAAGTGGTTGAACATGATGAAGTTATTAATAAGAAATGCCAAAGTGTATGCTTGAATTATGCACATTTTACTATTTCCGACCTAATTCTAGTGGCAGGCCTTACAATTTTCTGTGGGCTGAAATTGTAATGGCTTACATGAACTTAGTATCTATTTTATGGATACCTGGAATTGTGTGATTATATTGTGAAAAAAATGAATTAGAGTGTTTGCCGCAGACAAAAAAGAATACTCGTCTCTTGGCAGATCACCTAAAATAAGAGAGGGTAATCATTTATATAAAAGTGGCTTATGAAAGCGGTAGGGTGGACTCTTTGGAATCCTAAATATAAGATATATTTATTTAATTTGATCAAAATAATAAAGTTAGTTAAGTTAGTTAAATTAGTTAAAATGATATGTATTTTCAAAAACGCTTTAATCATCTTTCTTAATTCTCTCTTTCCATCTCTTCCTTGATTATGGTGAAAAAAAATATCATTAGAGGTAAATTAGGAAAAAAAAAATTGACAAATATGAAAAATTAAGTTATATATTTATGACTAAAACCAATTCCTTAAATATATTTTATATTAAGGATAATAGCTTTGATTTTTATTTCTATTTTTATTAAATATCGTAAATTTAAAAAACACATAGTCGATTTATCTTCTTATTGCAATTAAATTAACAAAAATGATATATTCAAAATAAAGTAATCAATAGTCCTCAAAGTCTTGTTTTTTTAATTCCCAGAAAACACAAAGTCTTGTTAAGTAACACATGTTTTAAACTATAACATTTTTAGAGGATGACTTATATAAAGGGTTAGAGGAAGTAGTTTTGAGTTTTGTGAATAGAGCTAAAAGAAGATTGAGACATCGAGTGATGGTCTAAGTGGCGAGACATATAATAATAAAAGTGAGAGGCTGCACCAAATGTTGGATGGTAGTTAAAGCATGGAACCATAACTTATGAGCCCATCCACAACCCAATATAATTGGGTCATTTTGAGCCCACTCAAAAAAATCCATAACGGGGCAAGTTAGAAACTGCTCATCTAAAACTTAAATAGGTTGATTATGGGCACATTTATAGGTTGCCCATACCCACTCATTTAGATTTTTTTTTTAATTACCCATCTCGTTCCGCAGTCTAGCATAAGATAAAGACGTTCTTTAACTTCCTATTCTAAATTAATTTATTTTATAATGGTATTTGTCTAAATTTACGTTGTTTTGTGTCAATTGTGATAAACTTTGAAGTTGAAGATTAAAATTTCAAAATATAGAATAATGAATTTAGATAGATGTTTAATGCTTATGTCTGTTTTTTTTTTTCAAGAAAATAAACAAGTCAAATGTAAATGGGTTACCAAAACCTGGGTAGCCTACTTATTCATGTGTTAGCTCGTTTATATGGGTTTAAAAGAGTTGAGGAACGGGTACAGACTAACCCATACTCATTTAAAGTTCAATGGACGGGCTATGAGTTTAGCCTCGTGCTACTCAACCTGTCTATTGCTTTGCACTATTGGACGCTACTAGTGAAAGAGACTTTAATTGTCTTTGATTTAAAAAAAAAAAAAAACTTTGACAGTTTAAACTTTAAATACAATTTCTTGAGTTCAAATTTGTATGAATATAAAATGTCCGAGATATATCCTCAATTGAATCTAAAAACCTTTGAATCTGATACAATTAAATGCCTTTTAATTCTTATAATTAACATGGGTAAAATTGTAACACTCTCATTTATTACTTTAAAAATAGACTTATAAAAAAAATAAATTTTTTAAAATATAATTTTTAAATATGAGCAGGGGAGTATTTAAAAGTCATAATTAATGAAACACGGTTAAAAAAAAAAAGTCATGATTAAACGGTGGGAGAGTGATGCCATTTTGATAGAGATTGTTACAATCAAAAAAGTACATCTCACATGGCCTTGGTTGGGCCACAAAGAACAAAGACATGGCCTTGGCATTGGGATGCGAATTGCCAAGCACATCAAAGAGGGACCACGGGCTGATAAACACGTCATTGCCCGGGCTACTGACCCACGCTTTATGACATCATTCATTCCTTTACCTTGGAATCAGGCTCGGTCCGTGAAAGGTCAGGTCTAACAGGGCTGATCCTTCAAGGCTTAAAGTAAAAAAAATATTTGTTTTTCAAAGCCTTGCTTGAGAGCAACAAAGTCAAGGCCAGCCCGCAGGCTCAGAAATTACTGTTTCAAATTTTAACTATTTTTTCTCCACTTTCTTTTTTTAAAAAATATAATTAAAAAATTACAACATGAATCATTCAACAAATAAGCACAGTTACTAATTCATAATCAAAAGCAAACTATGTTCACATATAACTCACATAAAACATAAAAAACATATCACTAAGTAACATTAGTACGATGATTATCATTGTTGTCATCTTCGTCACTATCATTGATTTTAACGACATTTAATTGTTCTTCATTTTGAGTAATAGCCTCTAGCTCATGAGTAAGAATATCATGAAATTCTTCTCCCGTATCATGAACACATCCATAATCTTTATTTGCAACAAATAATAAATCAAATCATAAAATTAGAGTATAGTTATTATATATTTATAGTTAAATGGATAAATACCTCTATAACAAATACAATATATATATATATATATATATATATATATATATATATATATATATTAATAAATTTAAAAAGGGAAAAAAAGAAGAAAAAACTATAGTGAAAATGGCACGCAGGGCTAGCCCGAGGCCCTCCAGGGCCGACTTGTTTAAACTCAAAGCCCGTCAGGGCTAGCCCTCCAGGGCTAATTTTCAATAACTCGTCCATATTTTAAGTCCGGCTCTAAAAAGATTAGGGCTTCAACGGGCCGGCCCAATGTACCTAACCCATTTTCCCAGCTCTACTTTACCCTCATTGCCAGGGGAAACAAATCCCACGAACTCAACATTTCTCGTCCAAGAATATGGAAAATTAGATAACGTTGAGAATTGAATTACTACTTAATCAATTAAAATAATTAATGTACAAACTAGTTGAGCAGTCTTTTTTATTCTATTTAGAGGGATAGATACTAAAAACATAAGATTATAAAATTATAAGTGAGATCAAAGTTACGATGTCCTACCTGCAAATTCTCATGCCATTAAGTTAATTATAAGATCATTCACAGTTAGGTAAAACTTTGTATAAGAGCAATAGTCTTATACTCCTTCTGGATTTTAGTTTAATATATATTTATCTAATTTAATTAAATTACAAAATTTAATGAAGTTAGTTAATATGATATATATTATTAAAAACTAACATCGATCAATTTCTTAATTCTTTAATTCCTTCTTCTTTCTTGATTACTGTTGACGAAGCATTAATAGGGGTAAATTAGGAAAATATTGATAAATATGTCTTATATTGACCAATATTAACTTCCCAAATATATCTTATATTAATGATTTGGAGAAGTATATATCTATCATACTAACAACCTAGAATCAATGTGTAACAGTGTAAGTTAGTTAAGTAGGCTTTTTGATATTTAGAGGGATACATTTTAACGATATGGAATTATAAGGGAGATTAAACTTACAGGGAAAATTATCATGCCACCATATGAGGCCATTTTCAATTATAAGCAGTTCTTTGCATTAGTAGAACAGTCTTACGTAGACACACACACACACATATATCTATATGATAATCGTAATAATAAGAGAAAATAATTAGTTTCTATTAAATACACCAGAGTAATATATTATTTTGAACAAGAGATGTCCTGATGAAATAAAACTTGTAAAATAGTTCCGCCCTGTTGCAAATTTTCCTTTCAATTTTTATATGCAGCCTCTTGTTATGACATTATTAATTAACTGTGATACCCAACTTCATCGGCAGTCATATCTTGCATAGTACCAAAAGGTCATTCGTACAAAATCCGTGTTTCCTACTTTGTCGCCTTGATATTTCCTACATGATTATTCTCCTGTAATTTTCTTGTGGCACATTAAGCTCAAAAACTTTAATTATTTCAGATTCTAAAAACTTCTTTATTTTTCCCCCTGAATTTACAATTTTCATTAGATTAATTAATAATAAAATGTATATATGCCCCTTGGATAAATTAACTACTACTTCTTTATTTTGATGAATTAGTTGCAAGTGACTTATATTATGTACTAAAAAAAGAAGAGCAAATTTAATTAATTACATCAAGTTGTCGGCTTGCCTTTAGTTCATGAACAATATTTAGCGTGGTTGTTACTACTTCTGGTCTTAAATATGATATCTACTATATTTGATTTGGGCACATTAATAAAATTAGTTATTTGTAAAAAAAAATTGTGCTAGTTTTCCAAAATATCCTTTCAAGTCATTGCATTGAAATTTTTCTTAATGCAAACTCCCTTAATATGTACGTAGAATCAACAAGGGTATATAATTTAGAAAAAATGACAAATATAAGGGATACAACGGATTGAGTTCTCATAATTATAATTAAGTTCTACCCTTAACTAACTCTTATGTTAGATACTGTAGGTAGTAATTTCAGTGAATGAAAAAAAAAAGTCATTTTATTATAAATTTAAAGATATTAACTATCAGTATAAAGAGCATCGTACGTAGAATTAGTTTTTGTGTTATAATTATGACAAAAGGGAGGAGTAGGTGAAACTTTTCTTTCCACGGCTCAAGTTTGAACTTTTAACAATCTCATCTTAAGTACGCGAATATTAATTTTCATACCCAAAGTGTATGACAAAGATATGTTACATTACCTACTGCCAGGATAAAATTTGCCCTTCAAAAAACACATGGCATCTCTGATTCTTCATAAGGGGCCACGATATATTGTTCCAAATGTAGGTTGGTCATCAAGTAAAGAAAAATACAATTTCTTCTCTAGAGGTCGAAAGCAGAAATTTATAATCAATATAGGCTGTAGAGTACAACACAGAAGTTAATGAAAGAAATAAATTGCTGGCTATCTGTCACATAAATTATGTGGGTCTCCCATACAACAAGGACTTGTATTTTACATGATTTAACGAATCATTTGTGACTGGCTTAAAGGTTACACTGAAAAAAAAAAAAAGATGTTTTATGACGTTCACAACCGTGTTTTTGTAGCAATTCTGACTGCTACTAAGGACACGAGTCACGGTTGGAGAAACTGCTACAAAATGAATTATGACAAGCTCTTTTGTAGCGGTTATTATAAAAGTTACTCAAATGTATTTACCGTTACTGAAACTATAGCGGTCATAGACTAACCGCTATCAGATGACATTGGAATGCTGTATTGCAAATACATGTTGTAGTAGTGTATAAACCACTACAAGATGAAATTGCAATTTTTTGTACCGATTAACTAGGAGCGACTAAATATGTCCAAAAATTTTAACAATTTGGTTGGAAAAGATTGAGTGACGGCAAAATATTTTTAAACATTGGCGGTAAATAATTGTAATGATTCCTTAACCACTACAAAAAATTTGAAATGAAATTTTAGGAACGGCGCCAAAATGTATTACCTACTGCCAGGATTAAATTTACCCTTCAAAAAACACATGGCGTCACTTATTCTTTATAAGGGACCACGATATATTGTTCCAAATGAAGGCTGGTCGTCAAGTACAGAAAAATATAATTTATTCCTTAGATATCGAATGCACAAATTTATAATCAATATAGGCTGTAGAGTACAACACAGAAGTTAATGAAAGAAATAAATTGCTGGCTATCTGTCACATAAATTATGTGGGTCTCGCATACAATAAGGACTTGCATTTTACATTAATTGATATTAATAATAATATTGCTTGAATTTTATTAATTCGATTTGACGAATCATTTGTGACTGCACTTAAAGGTTTAACCTTTTTCTTTGGTGTTATAGGGGTTGTATTTAAGGTTTTAATTAATAGCAGAATATACTTTTAAATAATCTTACAAGAAAAAGTTTTATCATGAAAATGCATAGTTTATGTATTGTATATATGCTAGTATCACATATTATATTTCATTTAAGAGTAGATGAGTGAAGCATTTTTATTTTTATTTAAATTTATTTTATTTTTTTTAGTAATTTCTATATATATTCTCTGTATTTAAACCCTAACCTCCATTGGGAAAATCCCTTTAAAAGACGGTTGATTTGCGTGCGCTCTCACATGTCTTCCCCCCCCCCCCCCTCTTTCTATATACATATTTATTATGAGTACATTTTGCATGTTACTCTCACATGCAAATTATTCTATATGTATGTATGTAATTATATATATTGAAATGCTATAGAATATGGAATCAGACAATACTATTACAAGAATGTGGTGTTGAAACTAGGTATTTTAAAGTTAAAATTGTTTAAATTAAATCAATAAAACTTTTGCATGAAAAATAAAAAGGGGTATAAGATTCAGCATAAAGCATAGCCAGTTTTTGGGACAAGAAATCGCCATCAGTTAACCACAACTAAAGAGAAAATGAAATTAAGCAGTTAATAAGTTTAAAAATAATGTTGAAAAAAGATAAGAGGGTAAGAAATTACTTGTAATTGCCTTGTAGTTATCAATGATTTCCTGCTTTTCTTCCTTTGCGGAGTACACCATAAAGGAGTAGGAATCACAAAATATGATATGGCTGGCAACAAACCCGGCAAATCCTCGCTGTATTATCACTACTACTTGACCAAACAGTTTTCTGATGAGCATGATCCCAAATAAATGAAAATCAAGCACAAGAAAACTAAACAGCCTAAACCAAAGAATTAAATAACTAAACAAACTACGTGCGTTCAACAAACAACACAATTATACAATGAACAAGAAAAATTCAATGAGCCACATGCACAGACAATCATGACCACGTAACCAAATTACCAATCCAAGACACAAACTCCAATGAACCGAAACAATTTGATGAACAAATCGCCACCGTAGCAAATCACCAAGCCCACTACTACTACTACTACTACAAAAAAAAAAAGATTACAATGTTCTTTTTGTAAAAAAAATTTTGACATCCTTTTACAAAGGGACCCTATTTGAGAGGCGTAGTAAATAGAGTTTACGACGTCTCTCAAAAAATGAGACACTATAAGCTCTTCTTATAGTGTCCTAAAAATAAATTTAGGATGTCATAAGCTCTCCTTATGACATCCTAAAATTAAATTTAGGACGCCATAAGATCCACCTATGGCGTTCTAAATAACCATTTAAAATGTCATACGTCCATTTTTTTAAAAAAAGAAAAATTAAATAAAATGCATAGCAAAGACAAAATGAAGTGCTAGAATAAAAATACATCTAAGAAACATTTTTCCTTCTGGATAAAACTTTCTTGCTGTGAATGATTGAGTTCATGAAAACTAACACTATCAAGGCAATCACCTTATGGTACCAAGAGAACAAGGGAATAATCCCGAAGTTATCAACAACCATTGGATTTGTTTCAACTCCGAGACTATTTTGGGCAAAAAAAAAAAACTCCAAGACTCTTACACGCATCCAGCAATCTATTTAGCTTTTCAAAAAGATATTGTTTTGACGTCCTAAATAATACTAAAATTAGATTAGGATGCCTTAACTATACTTTCTGTGTCCTAAAAATTAAAAGGAGGCCTAATATGTCAAATTTTTTTCTAAATAATTACAAAAAATGCTACCGTCTTCATATATTAGAAAACAGACATCTTTTAAGGGAGTAATATCTATTTTTTTTAGTTGTGAAGGCATGAGCACATAGATTAGTCAAGTAATTAAGCATATTAATCAGACTATTTAGTGTGTAGAGCCATGGGACTCACAAGAGTAAATTGTTACTAACGAGGTTGGATCTATCAAAAAATGTTAGTTATTTATGATGTAGTGAGCCAAAATTCAAATTCCCGCAGAGAGAGGTGTCTATATCTACTGTTCAACTGTATCTCGGGTATAATTGGTCTGCATAAGACGATAAATGTACCAAAACTAATTAGAAAAATCCAACCTACTATAAATTTAATTATTTTGTTTTTTAATTTAGTGCGAATATTTATGCCTTTTCGTTCTGTATTTCAATATATTTAATGGTATTGGAGTAGATCGTCCTATTTTGCGTATATTCTGAATCCTAACAAGGCTGTTGACAATAAATAAAAAAAAGGAATCCTAACAAGGCATGGTCATAACTCTTTTACGTCATGGTGCTTACGTTACGTATACTTGAGTGGGTGACGCGTCATGAATAAAGAATACGAGCCTCTGCTTATTTAATAGGAGTAGAAACGTTTCATTTACCATCGCCATTCGCCATATTACCAAGAGCTAGCTTGCCTTTGAACAGAGTGCACTATAATGGCCTTCGCAACCAACAACCCCGCCGCCGCCACAAAGCCGACGCTTTTAACCGACCTGGCATCCTCTGTGAGCCACGTACCCTCTAATTTCATCAGGCCCCTCCGCGACCGTCCAAATCTTCAAGACGTTCAATCCACCGACAGATCTTCCATTCCTCTCATCGACCTTCAAGATTTGGACGGCCCTAACCGCTCTCTCACCATCCGCAAGATTGGTGACGCTTGCCAGAAATACGGCTTCTTTCAGGTACACATAATTCTGGGAAAAAAACTCCACATGAAGTTAATTAATATCACATATGTTTTTAAAATATCCTAATAATTTTCCTTAAATTCTCTCATTTTCTTTTCTCCTTACAGAACAATTTATGTAATGTAAGTAACTATCAGTAATAACGATTTTTTTTTTTTTTTGTGGTTTTGGGGAAGGTTATGAACCATGGAGTTCCGGAGGAAGTGGTGCAGAAGATGGTGAAAGTGTCGAAGGACTTCTTCCGTTTACCGGAGAGTGAGAGGATGAAGAGTTACTCCGACGATCCGACGAAGACGACGAGGCTGTCCACCAGTTTCAACGTGAAGACGGAGAAAGTTGCAAACTGGAGAGACTTCTTGAGGCTTCACTGTCATCCTCTTGAGGACTACATCCATGAATGGCCCACCACCCCTCCATGTTTCAGGTATTTGTTCAGATAATTCCGGATAAAAGAGAGACAGATGAATTTGTGTGGGTCAGTTATCCAGTTGCACTCGGAGCTGATTTCATACTGAGCACTTTTTTCAATTTGAAGTGTTCAAATTTGATTCAGATGCTCCATATTTGATTTCTTAAAAATCTTATATTTTTTAAAAAATTATTTTAATGGATGTAAAGTCTAAAATAAAAATTAGCTTTTAACTATTATTTTTTTCAAAAACTGATTTTTTATTTAAAAATCATTGTTTAAAAAAATTAAATATGGACCAACCAATTCAGAAGTTATTGAGTGGTTTTAGAAGTCTTTTTCTGTAAATCGATATAAATATTTTTTTACATATTTATAAAATTAAAGTAATTCTTCAAAAGTATCAAAACACACACTAAATTTGAATGATTCAGATATGTCTAGCTGTCCATGTTACATAAAAAGCTTAAAGGGAAACTGGTTTCATTTCCTCACCTACCTACTTTCCATTATTATATTCTTTCAGTGGCATGGTGGATCAATATAACCTACTAAATGAGCCCGACTTTGGACGCTGACTGGTCTAAGTAATTTTGGTGAGGTAGATATATACTGGGAACAGGAAAGGGTTGACTTATAACATGAACAAGAAGAGTTACACTTAAAAATCTCTACTGTACTCTGTTATTGGGGATTAGATAATTGATTGAGAAAAAGATTAAAAAAAAAAGTTATTTGTAGTAAACATAAAATACCCATTTTAATCATTTGTATGGGAAATATCCCTTATTGGAAAACCCGTAATAATATAAATGCAATTAGAGTCTTATACAAATTAAAGATGAAAGCAAACACTTCAATCACCTAAAGTATTTTTGGTCAAAAAACAAAATCACCTAAAGTACTCCCCCTCGTCTTTTATTCTCTTATAAGACATATATAAACAGTTGATTTTAGATATAAATATAAGACTTTTTTTTCATACTGTTCATTCCTTTTTAATTTACTTTTATTGATACCCCATGAATAATAATTAAGCAAGAACGAAAATGTGGGAATTAAGGAAGATGATTATGATGTTTTAGAAAATATAAGTCATACCAGCTTAATCAACTTTCTCAACTAATTAAATCAGATAAATATATCTTAAATTAAGAACAACAAGCAATATTAATTATTTCTTCTTTTGGGGTTCTAGGCATGTGAAACGAGGCACACATGATGATCTAGAAAAAGGAATTGGATCCCATATGTATCAAATATCTAGAGTTGAGAATCAAAACCGACCTTAAAGAACTAGGGCCTAAAAGGGCCACCCTTTCTAATCCTGGGATAAGAAAAACATTTGTTTTTCAAAGCCCAACTCCAGAGTACCAAGACTAGGGATGGAAATTATAATTCCAATTTTTAACTATTTTTCTTCTATTTTTTCAAAGAACTATAATTAGAAAATTTTAACAATTAAAATTCTAATTTATCAAATAAATATTGTTAACATTAATATCCTAATAACATGTGTCATGCAACAAACAAACACAGTCAACAAACAAGTGTCAGTCTACCTCGCCTTCGAAGCGTGAGTCGTGATACTGATTTGTGAGTGAGTGAGAGACTGAGATTGAGAGTTGAGACATTGATAGAGAGTGATAAGAGACCCAGAGAGGGCCGGGAAAATTGTGATTGAATTTTTAGGATTCTTTCACCCCAAATACTCTTAGTCTCGGTTAAGTTAATAAAACAAAAAACAAAAATTAAAGGGCCTAACAGGCTGGCTCCACTAAAGCCTTTGGCCCTCCAAGGCCAACTTCATTTAACAGCTCCAATTTTCAAGCCTGGCCCTTGAAGGACAAAGGTTTTAATGGGTCAGCTTGACAAGCTCAACCCAATTTCCCAATTTCCGGCTCTACAAATATCTCATCAAGTTTTTTTTTTGTTGTGTTGGAAGCAGAGAAGATGGGGGTGAGTACTGCAAAAAGATGAGAGAGTTATCACTGAGGTTGCTGGAGGCCATATCAGAGAGCTTAGGGTTAGAGAAGGATTACATAAACAAGGCGTTAGGGCAGCACGGGCAGCACATGGCCATCAACTATTACCCCCCGTGTCCGGAGCCGGAGCTGACCTATGGCCTGCCCGGCCACGCTGACCCTAACGTTATCACCCTTCTTCTGCAAGACGACGTCCCCGGATTACAGGTCCTCAACGACGGCAAGTGGCTCGCCGTTAACCCTGTTCCCAACACCTTCACCGTCAACATCGGCGATCAACTTCAGGTATCTGATTCCACTCGCAATAATTTTTCTTTTCTTTTTTTTGCTGTGTGCTTTCTTGTTATTTTATGGCATAGTAAACGCCTAGTAAACTGAAGGCATTGTTTTTGAAAGATGCGTGTCAAACGTTATTAATCCTTTTGAAAATATAAACCAGTTTCATCAATTACGAGTAGCTTATTGAAAATAAAACAAAGGTCAAAATCTTTTCGCTCTGGATTTGGAAAGGTATTATACCCTTGTTCACGTTTTAAAAAACAAAAATAAGAAAGAGTTCTAAACTCAATAAATTTATCTCACACTATTTTTTTTTAACGCCCTCAGAGTGACAAATAAATAAGATTTATTATTATTTAAGTGATTTATGAACTAGATAATTCTTGGGAGAAAGATAGAAAAATACTACTTGAATTTCAAAATCCTGTTGACAAAAACAACAATGAGATTAACAAAAATCGTAAAGCAATTAATAACTCATTTTGTTAGAAAATCATATATTTGACATTTTGAGATTTAAGTGTTATTTTCTTAGGATTTTTCAATAATTCTTCTAGATGACTTTAATATTTTGGACCACAGGGAATGTACATACACCCAAGGTTGTGAAAACGTAGTTTTTACTTAAAAACGGAAAAGGAATAAAAAAACGTAAAACGTAAAATCGTAATACAAAACGTGATTTTTACCTATATATAGAAACAATGTATTTTTGTTGTAAATATAGCATCTTTCAGTTATTAATATAACATTTCTAATTGTAAATATGGATTGATAATTTTTTAATTAATTACAAAAAAGTTCCCCACCAAGGGACTTTTTTGTAATAGGATTTTGGTGGGAGACTTTTTTGTAATTAATTCTAGTCCTTGGGGCTCAAATGTATTTTTCCCTTCAAAATATCCAACATTGGGCCTGACTCCCGTTTTTTCCAAAAAAAACGCATGCTTTTACGTTTTATGGATGCGCTTTTTATGTTTTTACCCTATCTGCATTTTTTTCCCAAACAAAAATCGTTTTACTTAAATTAAAACATAAAAACACGTTTTTAACGTTTTAAAAAAACACGTTTTTACCAACCATGTATACACCATCAATTTGTCTTGTATTTGGATCTAACTTTCTTATTCTTTGACAGAGACCCCTCTGTCCTTTCAGTGAACGTTTTTCACATTGTTTTTGGGAAGTGTCCACACCGAAAAAAAAAAGTATAATTACAACCTAATTTATTAAATTTCCAAGCGTATAAAATATGGTCTGCATAGGTACATCCCATTTGGTGATGGCTTCTGTCTGGTGGGTTAAAATTGATATAAATATTTACTAGGTGAATGTTAAGTAAAACTGTTTACGTGCGATTAATAGTCTGGTCCAAAGTTATCTATAGGCAAAAAGCAAAATAAATAAATAAAAATGTGATACAAGGTTTGGTGTCCGATTTAGGTGATAAGCAACGACAGATACAAGAGTGTGTTGCATAGAGCAGTGGTGAACTGTGAGAAGGAGAGGATGTCTATCCCAACGTTCTATTGTCCATCACCGGACGCTGTGATTGGTCCAGCCCCCGACCTCATAGACGCGCACCATCCTGCGCTGTACCGGAACTTCGCCTACAGTGAATATTACAACAAGTTCTGGAACAGAGGCCTCTCCAAGGAAACTTGTGTCGACATGTTTAAGGCTGATCATTAATTCACCTCATCATCATCAAATTATATTTATAATTTTTAATTTAATTGCTTAGTTGGAGCTGTCTTTAATTTCTTCTAATATATATATGCATGTGCCAGACTGCCAGGTCTTAATGGATTTCATTTCTTGTTGGACAAAGATCTCTATTGATTTACGTAATTAGAGACGTGAGAGCAATATGATAAATAACTTAAAAAAGGAAAATGGATAAGTCTTCAGTTTTCATTACGTAAAACTTAGTGCTGCTTTGCTTATTTGGCCTTCAGAACTGCGAGATCAAGCTGGGGGCTATTTTCATTTATACGGTTGCTGTCAAATAGAGTAAAACAGATTGTTTTACCAAAAATTGATTGAGCTACTTTTGTCGTTAAAGTGATCAATTAAACTAGGTCCTAATTAATTATGCAGTTTAGGGTCAACCTGTAACATCCCACCTTAAAAACAGTGGAATTTTTTTTTTCCTAAAACGTTGTTCAGAGTAGAGTAATTTCGTAACATGAGTAACTGAACCTTTATATTACATAACCGTAGTGTAAGTGTACTTATACAATCATTTACTATCCAAAAGGAAGCAGCACCTAACTAAGCATATAAAACTAAAACCATAAAATTCATTCTGCCGTCCTATGCCAGTAGCTCGCCCCTATCTTCAACCCCTTGGTTCGCCCGAACCTGAAGCTACAGCTGAGATCCAATTACCATTTGGATCTTAGGTAACGGTTAACCTTATGCTCAAATAAACAGTATATGGATAACAGTTATTCACAACTCATAACAACAGTAAATCACTACATAAGCACACAACAGATGTATGATCACAACATTGACAGAACATAAGCACAAAGCAGTATGTAAGGTCCCACTACATGTCTGCACATAACCAGTGCCACGACGGCCCATCGTGTCCTCAGCGCTAGGAAAACTCAACGGCGTTATCAAGACTATAACCCGTATAAAGCTGTATGCACAACTGACGACCCTAGACAGAGCCTCAGTATATAAACATGTCTATCACATATACGTATATGAGCAGCATAAGTGTTAAAGTTAAAATACGCGTCCGTACCTTCGTTGACGGTTTTTCTGGCACTTTCATCAAATTACGGCACGACAGTGGTGACAGCGGAAACAGCGGTTCGTGATTTCGGGTACCCTATAGGGATAACATCACCAATATGAATATTTAGGATCATAACAGGCATTTTAGGTACAAATTACCATTTTGCCCCTAATTTGATCTCTTAGTGGAATTTTGCCAAAGCTTCGTTATTTTGACTTTAATCTCTCAGAATTTTGCTATAACTTTTCCCCTAACAGATTTCTAAGATAAATATCATATTTATTCCTAAAACATGATATCTAAGCTAATTTGAAAAATTAGAGACTACTCTAGCAATTCTACTATAACTACCGAAAAAACTACTTAAACTAAAAACTAAGGACTGAGAAACTTACTCAAAGCTTTGCTATGAACTTCTTACTTCTCTTCCAGAGCTTCTCTCTCTAACTTCTCTCTAGGATTGTGAGTGAATTGGTGAAAAATGAAGAGGAATGAAGGGCTATTTATAGAAAATCTCAATGGCAATTTCGTAATTTCATTGAACTTTGTCTGGTTGAATTCTGATCGTCGGATCGCATTTTGTTGAGGTGGTTTGATCTTGGCCCTACACCTCTTGGCCGACCTCCCCCCCCCCACAAGGAGACAAAATTGATGACATCATCCTGCTTGTGTCATCCTGCTTTATCAGATGAAATTTCTGGTTCGATGTCTTGATTGTGAAATTTTTGTAAAATCTTAAAATTCCGGGAATAATACGCTGAAGGTCTTTTCTTCCTTTTTGAGAATACTGGGTTTTCCTATCCTTATATCCTCATTAAGGACATTCTGTTATCTGCCGAAAATCCTCGGTATTCGCTACCGATTACAGAAATGACTTCGGAGATAGCCTACTCCGAGATAAAAATTCACTTGTTCATAATATACTCTAACCCTAGTAACCTAGTTCAAGGTTTTCTAGATAGGATTTTATTTCTATCCGTGGTCATTTATCCTGTTCACCTTTTATTAATATAATATTACTTTTTTACCACATGTCTTAATCTTATAATATTATTATTCTCCAAATATCTTATTTCATCCTTATCCCTCCAAATTTTCGGCCCACACACACACACACACACACACACACACACACACACACACATATATATATATATATATATATATATATATATTCCATTTACCATAATATCCTATTTATCTTATATTTATTTTATTTTTCATGTTTCCTAGATTTCTTTAATCTTATAAAATTCTTGAAAATTACTTAATTAATCCTTTAATAATTTCTAATAATTTTATTAATTAAAATTAATCATTTTCTCACAACAATTTTATTAACATTAATAATTCAAGTTTTATGCGAATTATCAAAAATCATAGAGTCAATCTTAGTCTTAGAATACTTTTTAATTTCCCTTCTTTTTATTTTCATAGGAAATAATTTATTAAACTGTCTAAATTAAGAACAATATGCTTTCTAAATTTTTAATAATTATTCCATGCCTTTTAGAATTTTTTGTAATTCTTCTCAGGATCTTTTATGGCCTTAAGACACATTTTTCACATTTCCGATATTAAATTTCCTTTAATTTTCCTAATGTTTTCCTTTGAACATATACTAATCACATAACATGTTAAGGCCAAAATCTTCATAAATAGGCATTTTTATTATTGTGACATAATATTCCAGATAATAGTTATCTGGGTATTACACAACCTAGGTCATTCTCCTAAGGAGCAAGTTGTGAGTTTTCTTTATGACTAATTTTCAAGTGATAAAAGATGCAGTGGAATGTAAATGGACCTAAACTAGAATGTAAAATACTACTACCTATATGCAATTAACTAACTAAATGGACTAATGCAATTGATTCTAAAACCTATATAAAAATGAGACTAATCTATATGAGTTGAATGCAATTTTGGGGGTTTTTCTTATGAGAGAATAATTAAAATCCTAATGAGAAGATTGATTAAAAACAAATAAAATAATAAAGATTTAATTCGATTATGATGACGAATG
Source organism: Acacia confusa (assembly GCA_037074495.1). NCBI lineage: Eukaryota > Viridiplantae > Streptophyta > Magnoliopsida > Fabales > Fabaceae > Acacia > Acacia confusa. The sequence goes on along the minus strand of CM073508.1, from coordinate 2,318,635 downwards.
AGACAACTTAGGAATTGCATAGAGTCGACTTTCTAAACCCAAATTAATTAATTAGACCCAAGGGAGGTTAATGAGATATTGAAATTAATGAGTTCAATTACCTAATTTAAACTTGGGAAACCCTCAAGCTTAATAACACATATTCCACTAGAAAACTCATAATGGAATAAGTGGTAGCTGATTAAACTCATGAAAAAACCAACACCTTTGATTCCAAAATAATTTAGAAATCTTGTTTACAATTATCCAATTAAACAACCAGATAATTTATCAACTCAATTAAACAATTAAGATGATAAACCAAATTAGCAATTAAATTAATAACGAAAACTCAATTACTAATTTAATTGACAATCCAAAGGTTGCAAACACGAGTCCAGCAATAAGCATAAAACTTCAAATTATTAGTCTAATCCAAAAGAAATAAGTTTACAATCTAAAACTAGATTGTTCTCAATTAATACAACTTGAAATCTTTTAAAACTAAATAATCTCAAGTTTGAATTAAAAAGATAAAAAGAACAACACTCTCTTGTGGTCTTCATGTGTAAGCCCTAGACTTTAGCTTTCTCCATGCTCTTCCCAAGTTGCCTCCCAAGAGAACTTAAGCTTCCATGGAAATATTCTCCTCACCAAGCTTCAAACACATCAAAGCCATATGAAGAGATTGTGTAATAGTAATTGCTACATGTCTTGTGTGAGGATTGATGAATTAATGGAGAATTGGAGGCGGGGACCACGCTTAATTGATGAATGGAAGGGAATAATGCAATTGATTAATTCAATTGCCACTACCCTGTGCGTCTCCTCTGCGCTGCGTCTTCGGCTTCCTTGCGGCGTTATTTTCTTTTTTCGGTCTTCAACCTCAACGTCTCTTTTCCCTAGCTTTTGTCTCGTTCTTCAGCTTCGATTCTAGCGTGTGGCGGTCGTGGTCTGGCGTGTGAAGCTCAGCGTGATGAATATGATCTTGCGGCTTCCTGCTCTCCCAACCTAGCAGCAGCTAGGTTATCTTAAAAAGGGAAAGGGGACTTTTGGGTACCAGCTTGAGCCCAATAGGATTTAAGAGGCCCAATAAAATTCTACCATTAGGTTTTTTTTTAGCTTCCCTGAAAAATTCTGCACTTTAGGATATTCCAATATATTATTTTTATTGGCAGAGATTAAATAAAATCATGATATTATATATTTAAAATATTATTAAATCACAAGATAACAATCAAAATATTAATTTAAGCTCAATAATCTCGTGATTAATTCAGATTTACATTATTTCCTAAAATAGGCTAACAATCTAAATATTGTTTAATAATTCCAAATTAGCCCAAAATAATCCCCAAAATAAGTGGATAAGGTGGGATAAAATATATAAAAATTGGGATTTATCAACGGAGCATGTTATAGAACATTCAAGATGAGAGATCAGTAATTTTTATTTGGTGAAATAATTTTATATGGCACTTTTAAAAATTTTCCTAAAAAGTTATTTCTGCTGTTAATACTTCTTTTTATCCAACAGACAAAATTACTTATGAATTTGCTTTGACTCAGAAAATATAGGGCCTGTTTGATTTGATTTTTTTTTGTTCAAAAAAACTTGTTTGGAGACCTATTTCGAATCAGGTGTTTTTTTTTTAAAAAAAATCACTTGTTTTAAAACAGAAAACACAAAACAGTTTTAAGATGTTTTTAAAAACAGAACCCCAACCTTGATACATAAACCTGACTCCAATCCTAGACTTTTGCCCTACATGACAAGTATTAGTGCGTGCAAACCATGTTAACAGAATAAGTTCGGTTACATATTAGCTATGTCATGTGTTCTCATTTGTTATTATGAGTCTGTTATGAGATAGTATGACGTGTCAAACACAAGTTGTATACTTCCTTTTTCCTCTACAGTCTGTCATTGATAGTAGATCGCCTATAATGTAATACTCATATATAATTTAAAATAGATTGAATCTTCTCCTATGATTAATTTCTCATTATTTGAGTAGTTATTGGTATGGTATCAGAGCAGTAGCCACACCGACGAAGCTTTGGTGTTCCGGCCAAATACAGAAAACAAAAACAGAGATATTGGCGGTGATTAGTCTCCATTCTTTTTGGATTGACCGATCATCAACATAATGTCCACAAATGTTTTTCTGCTGTCAGACGATCCAAGTATGAGCAATCAAAGTTTCACTAATAAAAAGATCATAGTATGGCTTGATGATTCCAATTATCTCATATGGAAACAATAGGTATATTTCATGGCCAAGCAACATCGGTTGTTTTCGTATCTCGATGGTTCAGTTTGTGCTCCTTCCAAGCTAGTTCGAGACTCTAAGACTGGTTTGGAAGATGGTAATCCAAAGTTCGAAACATATGAATAACTTGAATTTGCATTGGTGTCCTGGCTTCTCACTTTAGTAACACCATCAGTTCTTCCTGATTTAGTTGGCTTAGAAACATCTACTCAAATTTGGCAGAAATTAAACAGATTATACTATGATAAATCTGACTCGAAGATATTGCACTACAAAAACCTTTTAACAAATCAGAGAACGGGAAAATCGAGCATGTGTGATTATTTGGCTAATCTAAAGTCTATATACGATCATCTAGTATTATTAAGTGAATCAGTTTCAAATACAAATAGGATATCTCACGTAATATCCCAAATTTTGAAGTTAGAAATTTGGAATTTAAGTAAGAAATCGAAGTATAAAATTTTGATTGACAAAATAGAAATTAATTTGTGGAAATTTAGGTTATTCTTCCTTCAATTTTAAAAGTAAGGAAAAATTTAAGAGGTACATTTTTTTTCCTCTAAAATCTTCATTAGCCAAATTTAGTTAAAAATAAACCAATGAGAAGTATTAAATTTTAATTCCTTTTGTATTAAATTGATTAATCAGAATTTATTTAAATTAACTAAATAAAACAAGAGCCCAATTGAACCAAAATTCATAGCCCAATATCATATTTCCAAACCCAAACGTGTTGCCCATATGAAAAACCTATGACATTTTTTTTTTATACAAGGAAAATTTTGGAGGGGTTCGACACCAGTCCTCCACCAAGGCCAGGGCACGGCCCCGGGCTCTATGAGCACTTACTGGGGATTTACGAGATCGCCTACCAAAGGAGGCCCAGCAACGGCAGAGGGAATCGAACCCACATTCCAAGAGACTAATTCTGAATCCCTTACCATCTGTGCCAACTCTCATTGGTGAAAAACCTATGACATATTCCATGATTCATTGCTCTGGCCCATCATATTTTAATCTCCCTCGGCCCATTAGAAACATACATTAAAACCCATGAGTAATGCCAATAAGCCTGGTCCACCACGCATAAAGGCAGAAGAGGATCATTGAAAATTAAAACCACATGAAGCCCAATATCCATTATTTTACCCTTGTTTCTTCGGCCCATAATACACACAAGACACACTTCCTCATCTCCATTTAATCCAACAACAAACAGAAGCAACCGATATAAACAGACTCATCTCAGCCACGCAAGAAGAGGAAGCAATAACTAGAAAGCATTAAACAATCAAAGTAGTGAATCCAAGTCCAACACGCAAGCTCAGGGAAAATAGTCATACAGCAGAAGCAAGATCCAGCGCCTTACTTCTCTGAGTCTCGAGCCCAGTGCCCAGCGCCTTACTTCTATGAGTCTCAAGCCCAGTGCCTTACAACCTCGGATCATTTCATAATAACATCATTAATTTTAACATATTTATCATGCCAATTTATCAAGATTGTAGACATAACACTTATATTCACATCCACAATTAGATGCATTTATTACTTCATTCATTTGTGAGAATGAAGTTGGATAAAATTCATAATAAAAAACTCACTGATTTGTTTGATCATGGCAAGAAATTAATCCACAATATTTCTTGACTTTATCACAATATTGCTACTGCAATAGCAAATTGGATATATTTATTTATAAAAACAATCATGATCATACAATCCGTTGTCTCGTAATTTGAGTGAGTATTTAATGCCAAATATACAATTTTTGAGGCCTTTATACAATTAATGGCATACAAAATTTATGGATGAAGCCTTATTTCATAATTTGTCTCTTGGCTTCAGGCTAACTTGCCTTTTGGCTCTTGGCTTCAGACTAACTTACCTTTAACTTGCCTCTTGGCTTCAAGCAAATTTATCTCATGGTTTCAAGCCAATTTATGCCTCCTTATAGTCTTAAGCCAATTTATGTCTCATATCTCTCAGGTCAATTTATGCCTCATTTCTCAATAGCATTTTGATCTCATGATATATTAGTAAAATTAGTAACAATAATGACATCTTAAATTAAAACAATAAATTATATGTTTAATAAAAATATAATAAAATCATTATAAAGAGATAAAAAAAAAACATACCTTTGTAAGATGTCAAATTTCTTTTTTTGCTTTCCTCTGTTTGACAAAAGAGGAAAATAACAATAATAGTAATAAATTATATAATATGATTAAAATAGCATGACATACCTAACAATACGTAACTTTAAAGTATGTAATCTTATCTATGTGCTCAACAGTAATTTTTGTAAATTCCTTATAAATTTACACATATTTTATATATGCTTATAATTATTATATGAATAATAACCATTGGACGAATATGCACTATGAACATGATTCCATTTTAGTAACCATACGTAAGAAATGTTGATAATAATATAAATATATTATTATATGTATATATAATAATATAAAACATATGGGGTCCATGAAAACCCCCCTTTTTTCTTTCGTGCTTCATGCTTGATCTATTAATATTCTATTTCCTAATTCATGCATCACGGATTTACAAATGGACTTGTAGTTATTCAACTTTTGTTTTCTTTTGTTGGACATTTATCATTCATAGCTATAATCATTATTTCTCTTCAAATAATATAAAGATTCCAAACGTTGCAAACTACCCATCTACTAACTAGCAGTCACATGCACATATACTATTTATTCTTTTTTTAGAGAGATGTCTCAGCCACTATTTAAATATATTTATGTATTCTAAAGTTGACAAACTTTGCAGACACTATGGTAATGGCCAATCCACCATTATTTATGTTTGTCTATACAACTTGTCTTCATTATTGCCACTCAATTATATTAACCCCTGTCCAATACGTTTTTTCTTGTTTCTTTCACAAAACTACAAATAGGATATTATTAATTAGTAATATAAAACATCCCACTTAAAATTTGTTTCAAATTTCCCCGTGAATCAATGTTTTCTCCTTTTTTTTTATTAATTGTCGGCTGTGATAACTTCTTCCTTCCTTCCTTTTTTTTAATATTATAATATATTAATATAAAACACATGGCCCAGTAAAAAAATTTTCAATGTACCTTCACGTGGTTTCTTTGGTCCTTCTTTTTCATTATTTGCAAATTTATGAAATCTGCCAAGCCACGGGATGGAGCCGAAGATTGAACTGAACCTCGAACTGAATCGCGCATCCACGCCTCTGCTTCTCTGTTGTATCAGATCTGTGGAGGATAGTCGCTGGAAGGAAGAATTGATGTTGGTTGAGGGAGGTCACCGCCGCTGATGAGTGAACAGAACTTCCATGGCAGATCTCAGAAACATGGAGTATTGGATTGGCCAATGATAGAAGTGGGAAGGTAAAACGATGGTATGATGGGTGAGAAAATCTCTAGCTTTGCTATGAAGAAGCCAGATGAAGTTGTCGAACACCGCCGCCATTTGCCTACATCAAGCCGCAAGATCCAAGGAGAGTTGTCGCCGGTGAAGACCTTGATAGCTATCGGATAACGCGTGAGAAGGGTCCCGATTGGTCCGTGACCCATGTGGGTGGTGTAGGCTTGCTGGAAGACTTGTGTGGACATGGGAAGAGGATAGTTTGTGTGCTTCTGCAGCGGTGGCTAGGTGCTGGCGCAAGGATTGATGACAGATGGAGCGGTAGAAGGTGAAGACTAAAGATCCATGACCTCAAACTGTTCCAGCCACCACTACAGATCACGAGACACCCATATGGCCAACAAACGGAAAATAGCAGCTGTACACCTGACATTGCATGCAAGACCAACTCCAAGATTCAAGTGCCATGGTTGAGAGACGCGTATGTGAGAATGTTGAATCCGTTATCTGTTGGGTTCAGAAAATGAAAAGTATGCAAGCAGAAATATTATCAAGAACGGTACAATTTGCAGAAGCAACAAGAAAAACTTGCTTCTGAATTTCTCTCCCTTCACCAATATCAGCAGCAGAATTATCTTCAGCTATAACGTGTTATAAAATTGAAGGAATTCTAGAGAGATGAAATGGATTCTCATTCCAGTATCTAACAAATGTTTACATAAGGTCTCTATTTATAGACCTTCAAGGGTTACTATACAAATAGTATATTACTATGCGTGGGCCCCATGTCATCTTATAATATCTGGAGATTTTGAGTCAATGGACATCCACATAATAAGTATATTCATAACACTCCCCCTTGAATGTCCATTTATAAATGTGCCTCGTTAAAAACTTTAACTAGGAAAAACCCAGTGGGATAAAAACCTAGTCAAAGAAAAGAGTACATCATTCATTGATACACATTCTAGTGCTGCCTCATTAAAAAACCTTTCTAGGAAAACCCAGTGGGACAAAACCTAGATAAGGGAAAAAGAGTACAGCGTGTATCGTCTCCCCCTCTTGATGACATCATTATTACCCCCTGATGACAACATTACTTCAATATCTTTCTGTGTATATCTTTCATTCTGTCATCAAAAATTTGTTCGCTATGGAACAATAGATACGCCCAATCTGACTATTCATTATATACCTACAAGATCTAAATCTTTCAAGTAAAATCATAAACAAATTCATCTAAATCTTTTCATAAATATACATGTACATATAAAACTTTTAATAAATATTCATTCAGATAATGATACTATATGCACTATGATTGCTTCATGCAATATATAAACTTATTTAATTTAATTGATTATTATTTTCGAGAATTTGATGCTTCTAGCATCTTGAGTCCTTCAGGGATTTGTGCTTCTGGTACCTTACGTCCTTCAGGGACATGTGCTTCTGGCACGTTTGGACCCATTTGAAAATTTTATTCCGATCTTCATAATTTAATAAGCCATAACATAGGCTATAACAATATCTTATAGACACATAATTTTTCTTTTATAAATTGCCAGATATACAAAATTATTATCTCCACCACAAAATCATATATCTCATCATAATCACATTAAACTTTGTGAAAATCTTTATTTTCACATAATCATTCATATATCATAAATTTTGGACTTCTGGTCCATAACAATTATAATATAATTATATTTGCGTCAATTTCACTTTATCTTCTTGGCAAATCATCTTTATGTCATCTTCTTATGACATATATAATATCCTCATCTGATCACGTGATATCATATTCAAAATTATTGTCGACAACTTCATCTATTCGGTTTTATTTTTCCAATTCAACATAACTTATCAATATTATTCAGGTACTTGAACCTCTCTTGAGGTTTTTTCAATTAGTTATGTCACCTCTTTAATATGATCATCTTTATAATATGCTCCACAATATAACTATATGGAACCGAATAGTTTTCATGCTTCAGGCATGTCTAATTTGTATTGGTGCATTTTTAGCTGGAATATAAGAATAAATCTTATTTGGATTAGTAATTCTATCTGGCAGATATTTCATGAATGCATAACCTAATGAACTTCTGGTTCGTACTTCTTTTACTTGAGGATATATACTTTATAGTTATAATGCATTTCATGTATTCTCTTTTCCAGCTATTCAATTTCTCCTCTCATGTTGATAAAACAATATCTCAACTTTCTTTCTATGTCCATCTATATGCATTGTGGTGGATTGATAAACATTGCACATTCAAACCTTTAAGATGGAATTAATCTGGCTCCTGACCAAAAGCCAATTTTACTGGGAGAATTTTGTTGGCTAATATAATTGCTCCAAATATAACAACATATAAACATTGTTCTCATATCAATTTATGGAGGCTTTAATACATGATTTCTGGATCATTCAATCTGGAAATTGCGCGCATAATATATTTAAACATTGTTGCAAACTTCAGGTTGCAAACATCACTGCAAACTTCAGGTTGCAGGTTAATAATCTCATATGTAACCTTTTAATAGATGCATCTTTCAATTGTAAGGTTCACATGTTATTCCAATGGACCCATATAAATCTGTTTAATATATTTCCAGAAATATCAAGATCCATTACTAATCATGATCAATGATATTCTTATACTCATTTCTATTGAGAACAAGCAGCACATAATAATATGTTGGTTATACATGAAGAATCTTCTTGTTCTTCAATGGATGTCAATATAATTTGCATTATATATATGACTCGGATGATCAAACAAGTCATACCAACAATTAGTAAACTTCTGGTTTACTATCTCATAATCTGATATCCATTTTGAGAGATCTTTTAAGCTTTGTGTGAGAAGTATATAACTTTTCAAAAATTAACTCACACTATTCTAACTCACACTTGCTTTCTAACAAATGTTCCCCTTAAGTGTGAGTTACATATAAGCATACTTTCTTTGCAGCTCATTGCCTTTTTAATATCTCATTGGCAGTAAATTTCCAATTTATATTGGCAAACATTTGGTTTGTACTAGCAAATATAGTCCAGACATTGGCCTTTTGTTGAGCATACTATGCTAATTAGTCTTCTAGAGTATTAGGCTTTAAAATTATTATTCTTAAGTGGCATAATTCTCTACAGTTATTTGTCTTCAAGACAATAACTGAAAATTCTTTTGTATCATTCGATATTTGATATATAGGCCTTCAGGGCCTCAATAATAATTTAATGTCACTCTCTTGTTTACCCAACATGCTATTATTAATTATAGCACTCTTATATCCATTCTTCATATAAACAAAATATCTACGTATTTTAAAATATTAAAAACTGCGTAGACAAATATCCTTGTTCTATATAAATAGTATGTACTATTCACATGAATAGTGTCAGTAAAAACATTCAATGTTCCAGTAAACAATATTTACTGTTCTGCAAGAATAATTCTTTTCTGATGTGACAGATCAGTCTAAGCTGCAGCTACAGAGCATACTCAGAAAAACTTTGCTCTGATACGGTAAATAGTATTTACTATATTAAATAGTAAATCATTTATGCAAAATATCTGATAAATTTTAAAAATCATAATATTTCCCTGCCTAGGCAGGGGGCGGATGAGCTCCCAGCCATCCAGATTTGATCTGGACAGCCCAAAATTTTTTTTTGACTTTTTATTTTTTGAAAAAAAAAATTAATGGGTAGAGAACCTAAAATAAAGTTAATCTTTGAACTAATATTTTTTTAAAAAATGATTTTTTCATGTATAAAAAAAATAAAAACGAAAAAAAAAATTTCAGCCGTCTAGATCTATAACGAGCTCCCGTGCCTATCTTTAAGATAGGCAGGAAATCTGGTTCTAGAACCTCTGGGTATTCTTTCTAGGTCTGAAACTGACTCCGTACACACACGTGCTATCTTCGTTTTTCCAGATCATTCTCGAGCCTCCCATCGAATAACCATCGGACTTTCCTTCACGGTGAAAGCTTGTGACTGGACATTCGTCTCTTAATATATATACTGCTATCTTCGGCTTTCATTCACCTTTCTTCATTCATTTCTCCTTCCTCAACAGCAAAACGAAACCAGAAACGAGAGTGAGAGACGAAGAGAGAGGGAGAAGGAAGGAGAGATAGAGAGAACCTAAAACCAGCAACTTCTCCTCTGTTTTAACCGACTGGAAACAGGGGGGTTTCAGCGAGAAATAGAGAGAGAGTCGAAAGAGAGAAGGAGAGAGAGAGACCATTTCTTTTTCCCTGTTCTTTACCGTCGAAACAGAGGAAAACTCCAGCGCCCTTGTAAGTCTTCCTTCATCGGGTTTTTCTGTCCTTTTTGCTGTCATCGTAAATGCTTAACGTGGCCTTAGTTCCATTATTTTCCTCTACTGTAATCGTCTTCTTTCATGTCCTGTTGTGCGTGAGTTTTAACATAGATAGAGATTTAGGTTGTTGCTGATACAAGGAAATAGAATAGATAGGCGTTAGACGTGTTTTTGCATGAAAAACGTGAAGATCAATGGTTATTTTCAGAACCTGTTGTGCTCCTGTGCTGTCGGGTTCAGACTGAAATAATAAGATAGGTTTATATATATATATGTTGTAAGGAGTGTGCCTCCATTGCTTTATGAGTTTCCTCTTCGTTGTCATGAATGGTTAAATATATGAAAGAAGGTATATGCTTATCGGTATTCATTGTTACGTTGCTGGAAAAAAAAAAAAAAAGAGAAACAAGCTAAGTGTTATATATATGTGTGTGTGTGTGTGGCGTGTTATCTGTAAAAGAGAAGAAGAAAGTACTGTGTGTGTCTTTAACGTTGAGGGAAAAGATAAGTGTGTGCTGATATATGCAGAACAAAAATGAATAAAACGCTGAGCCAGGGAAAAGATAACGCATATATATAATTGGAGGTTGTTAGTGGATGTGTGTGAGTACAAATAAGTATAGATATAAACACAAAGAAAAAGAAGAAAACGCTGTGTGTGTAGAAAACATGTGTAAAGTAGCTTTATATGTGACGATAGGTATTAAATAAATTATAGTGGAATAATGATAATGTATAAATAATAATAAATATAATAATAATAGTAAGAAAGAAAATAAATAAGGTTATTAAAGATGAGAGATAATTTTCAGAGTTTAAGTAAGAGTATGATCTGGTAGGAAATATAGGTATACCTAAATATATAAGAAGGTTATCTTTCTAATATCAAGAAAATCAAAAAGATAGGATTTGATTTGACTTGTTCCTAAATAGTAGGATCTAAACTAATTAAATATTATAATATCATTTGCAAAATAAAATAGATAAATAAAAGATAATATTTAATATTAAGAAAAAGAATATAGGAAATTATTAAATAATGTTAATAAATAATAAATGGGATAAATAATAATAATGGAAATATTATTATTTATCAAAGGGGAATAATAAAATATTTAAGATGAATTAATATAAATGTGAATTACTTCTTGTGAAAGTATGTTCTGGGAGTTTGCATTTATGTAACTTAGGGTTTTAAACTCCATATAATGATGAATAAATAATGAAGGAACTATTATCATAATTGGTATATTTTTAATGTATGAAATTATAAATTATGATTTTTAAGATCTGGAATTTTAAGGGTTATTAATTGTTAGTAAATCGATTTTGGTACATTGAGTTGTGGTGTGTTGATCTCTCATTTAAGGAGCCGTGTGCTAGTAGTTAGCTTGAGCGAAAGGTAACCACTTTCCACTTATTATGTTATTGATATACTGCTTATGAGTGTTTGTTGAACTGATTATGATTCTTTTAAATAAAATTGCCATGTGGAATTTTTATAAGTTGAAATACTTGCATTCAAATGAATTGAGAACTGATAAATGATGGCATGGATATTGTGAATATTCTGGAAATTCCCCGATTTAATTATTATCATAATTTTTGGGATGGGAAAGATTAGGAGATGATGAAAAAGTTATTTTCACCACGTGGTGATGCCTCCATGGATGCATCATGGTTGGCTTTTGATTATCCCACTAGAGTGATGAGACTTGCTCACCAGAGTGATGGGCTTACGACGCCTCACAGGGGTAAAGTGGGGAAAAGACCCATGGTTTGGGGCAGGTGCTCTGAGGATTTTGGCCGATCCTCATCACTTGTCCAGTGAGCTTTTGGAGTAACCAGTAACATGAGTGTAACTTAGCCCATGAGTCTAGTCGGGGGGAAATAAGGCGGTTCGGTTGAATTGAAAGGGAGGGATTCTGTGAGTGGAATTCAAAAGATTTGAGACACCCATTATGTTATTTAATAATAATGTGATTTTATCGAGAGAGGATGTTGATCAATTGTTTTAATCTGGATTTAACTGTGTATTTCACTTGGCACCTCATTAGCACATGTTATTATACATAATGAGCTGGACTGATGGTTACAAAATTTTTCCAGGATACCATATTTGCCCAAGTCCTTCCGGGAAGACTACAGAAGACTAACCTACTTTGATCAAGTAGGGCTTCTGTTTGTTTCTGTGTATGAATGAATTAATGTATATTGCCACACATTAGGGCTCATGATGCATATTTTGGGATATTTTTATTTACCACATAAAACTTAATATGTGATTACTTTGATTAACTCTGATTAGTAGAGGGTTATTTAATTAATTAAACGGTGGTTGTTTCATCTCACATCCTAAATGGCCCTACTATTGAATATGAATATGTGATCACCATATTAACGCTGCTAAACAGAAATTTGATCTTGATATTGTAACATCTAGTTGCTTGACTCTAAAGCTCGACAAAAGTCTTTTATTGATAACTCTATTTCTCAAGCACACTACACAAATGCATCATTACAAGGTTTGAATGTCTTACAAGAAGAACATTTGGTTTTTACTGATCAGTCCTCTGGCTTAGTGGGATGTGACCACTCTTCAATGCAACCATTCTGTTCTTAATATGCTAATGGTAGAGGACGTGGCTGTGGTTGTGGATATTTTTAGTACAACCCATTATGTCAAATTTGACATAAGGTAGGACATCTTGCTGATGTTTGATACTTCAACAATGGTTCAACCAATCATACTTGTTCCTCAACTCAGGTGCACTATATTGACTCAAGCAAGCCTTATCATATGATGTTATATGTTACTGATCAGTCATATAATTGGCCTTCTCAATATATATTGAAATTCCTATGACAAATTCCTCATTTTTTTCACATACATATAACCAATCTGCTAGTTCTGCTATTGCTTCTAGCTCTCAGTCAGCTATACCAAATTTTGGTATTGTATTTGTACCTGCTCCAATGATCAATTCTGGTATTGTATTTGCATCTGCTCCAACTGTTAATCCTAAAGAGTCAAGTAATTAAACTACTTCATCCGACTCAATTTTCCCTCAAGCTTTTGTTGCTTCCCCTGAGATTATCATCGATGAAGCTTGGTATTTGGGCTCTGGTGCTACTCAACATATCACCAACTTAGTAAATGCTCTTCAGTCAGTTGCATCACCACGAGGTAATAGTATTGTTATTGTTGGTGGTGGTACCAGTCTTCCAGTCTCGCATACATGGGTAAGAGTCAACTGTGTCAAAGCCTTTTCTAGATCAGTAGTGGTGGTTTGGTGGAACTGCTGAGGTGCTACTTGGGGTTTATAGGAAAAGCTTGGGTGAGATTTCCAACTAGGATTGTATTTGTTGCCATAATGATTAAACTGATTCCTAAGAGGATTACTCATGTAGTTAACCTTAATTGTTTCTCCAGTAATGACAACTTCACAATCTCCATTAGCGTCTTCCCCTTTGCAAAAGTCACAAGGTAAAAGAGGCTGAGACGTGATAGATGAGACCTGAGAAGAGGCAAAATTTTTAGTGAGGGTAGCTAATTGTTGTTGGATCACCCTGTTTTGTTGGGCGAGGTTCTCATTGTAGGCCAAGATTGTATTGTACGAATCCAACTGAAGAACTCCCCTCTTTGGCTGTTGAGTAGCAGTTTCATTCTCAAGGGACCCCATATCCTCAACCAACTCTAATGATTCCTCTGGAGTTTTATTTTTCAGCGTACCACCTGCTACAACATTAATCATCATCCTAGAAGACGGAAGCATCCCATTGAAGAATATTCTCACCTGATCATAGTCTTGCAGATCATGTTGTGGGCACTTCCTAAGCAACTCCTTGAATCTTTCCTAAGCTTCACAATATGACTCCCCATGGCCTTGAGTAAAGCAACGGATGTCTGACAGCAGCTTTGAGTACTTAGAAGAAGGGAAAAATTTCTCAAGGAACTTTATGGTGATAATATCCCAAGTAGAGAGACTTCCAGTAGGACAAGAACGAAGCCAAGCTCTTGCTTTCCTTGTCAAAGAGAAAGGAAACAGCCTCACACAGAGAGCATATGCAAAAACTCCAATCATCTTGATTGTATCACAAATCTGCAGAAAAGTCTCAATATGCTCATTAGGATCCTCCAAATCACTTCCACTAAAAGAACTTTGTTGAACCAAGCTTAAGAGGGATGGCTTGATTTCAAAATTGTTCATATTAACAGCAGGATTGACAATGCTAGTTGCAGCTCTGGTAGGATTAAGTGTCATGTAGTCACCCATGGTCCTTCTTAGAGGAGGAAGGAGAGGAGGATCTGCACCATCCTCTGCCATTATAACCAGTTCAGTGTCAGTACTAGAGCTATCAGCCTTTCCTTTTCTCTGTTTAGCAAGTTTCCGGTTTCTCCTTGTTGTCTTTTCGATTTCAGGATCAAATTGCAGCGAATTTCTGTCCGTGGTACCTCGTATAAACAGAGTAAAGAGAGTAAAATAACAAAAGAGAAAGAAAAATCCAATCTAGAGTTTCAATAACTACTCTTAGTGTTGAAATAAAACTATTCCCTGGCAACAGCGCCAAAAACTTGATAGCGACTTCGGCAAGTATACCGGTCGTTATAAGTAATAAAGTAGTGAGAAAAAGATCGTTCCACAAGGAATAGTACTCCAATCACTAATTCGCTATTTTCGCTTTAGTTGGATGAATCGAGTAATATGGGTTAAGTTGTAACCAAACAAAATTTAAAGAATTGAATAAAGAACAAGAATCCAAGATCGAGAATTTCAAGAGCAATGTTTAGAAAGGACAAGTAATCAAGAAAAATGCAGCTAGGGCTTAGAATCCCCCTATACTCCTCCAAGTATTTGAATTGAATCCTTAATTGATTATTATTCCCATGATTGATAATCAATTCTCTAAAGTTAGACTAAGTCTCAATGTCGTGATGCTACTTTAGTTCGTTACCTTTGAAAACAACCTAATGTCTTAGTATTGTTTGGAACGATCAGTTTTTTAAACCAGAATTATGAGATCGCATAAACTCGTAAGCCTATGTCTAGGTCATGCAACTCTATGATGAATTAACGGTTCTAGTTAAATGCACTAACATCTCTATTGTCATATACCAACCTATGAACAATTTAAAAGGTGATCAGTCTTTAAGAAAGCTTTAAGTAAAGATAATTCATTCAATCGAGAAAATAACGATCAATAGAGAATCCAAACAAATACTTTAAATTCACATAGGGTTCATCCTTACCCTAACTACAAAAGAAAACTAGCCAATCATGGCTAGATTAACAAAAGAAGAAAAGAGATGAAAATCAGAATTGTTCTTCATAGATTGGAAAAGGTTGATCTCCACAATGGTGTTTTGATCTTCTTTCTCCAATGTCGTCAAGTTGTTTCCAATGCCAAAAAGTTGTTCTTGTTTGCTAGGGTTTTTCCTTTTTATATTCCAGGTCCAACTAGGCTTTCAAATCCCCTAAAGATTCTTAATTTTCTTTCTTTTTTAGGATCCTGGAAACTTTCTAAAAAATAAAAATAAGCTTTTTTGCACTTCCGGCATCCCAGGCACCAGATCCTAGTAACCATCCAACGCCAACTCCAAACGACCATCCAGAGAGTTGGAGCCCTTGGCGCCAGTTTTCCACTGAGTTGGCGCTCTGGGCGCCACTTTTACTTTCTTTATTGGCTTCTCTTCTTATCTTTCTCCTGAGCTCTTCTAATTTGCTATCTCCTTGTAGATAAAAATCTGCAAACACACGAGAATACTTGTGAGGGTATGTTTGACATCAAATCCATGTTTTTTACTTATTATTCTTAAGCTTTTTAATTATATTAGATCAATTTCATGCTCAATTTGTGCCTTAATACATGGTAAGTTTACAGCTCATCAACAGGTCTAACTTTATTGGCTACAACTTCCTTACCTCTATTTTACTAGAGTGATGCATTTTTGTCTGCTGTGTTTCTTTTAAACCAATTGCTTACACCTGTGTTACATGGTTCAACACCCTATGAGAAGCTTTTTGGGATCAAACCATATTACTCTTTATTAAAAGTCTTTGGGTGTGAATGTTTTCCACACTTGCGCCCTTATAATAATCATAAAGTTAAATTTCGATCTACCTCTTATCTATTTTTGGGGTACAGTTCACAACATAGAGGTTATAAATGTCTTAACCGAACCACTGTCGTGTATATATTATTAGACATGTTCGATTCCATGAAACCATCTTTCCTACCCAATCTCAATTCAATATCAGACATGTCAGTAAATCCTCTTCCGTCCTTGGTTTTACACCTCCCAAGCTCAAAGATATCTCCCAACCTATGTTAGCTTTACCATCTACCTACCTATTGTCAATCTCATCAGCCTTCCCTTTCCTATTCCCAATCTTAGCAGTCAGTACTCTACTTCCAACACTTCTCCCTCTTCATTCACTCCAATTTATTCCTCCCCCCGGCAAACACTCACTCTATAACTACTAGGAGTAAAGCAGGTGTTTTTAAGCCTAAAATGTTTATTGTAATTGAAGATGTCAATATCTCAACCACTATAGAAGAGGCTTTTGCTAATTGGAAGAATGTCATACAAGAAGAATATGATTCATTACAACAATTTGGGACATGGGAGCTTGTTCTATTCCAACTTATAGGAAAGTCATTGGCTGCAAATGGCTATGTCACTTAAAAACTCATACTGATGGCTCCATTGCAAGGTATAAAGGAAGGCTAGTTGCAAAAGGTTATTCTCAAGAGGCTGGTGCTAACTATCGTGATACATTCAATCCTATTGTCAAAGCTACAACCATTAGGACCCTTCTTACTCTTGCTATAAAAAAGGATTGGAAGTTACATCAGGTAGATTTTAACAATGTGTTCATAAATGGAGACTTGACAGAAGATGTTTTTGTGGAGCCACCTCCAAGCTTTGTTCAACATGATGCTGATGATAAACCATTGGTTTGCAAACTCAAAAGAGACTATATGGTTTAAAGCAAGCCCTTAGAGCTTTCTTTGTTAAATTGAACACTTATCTGCAAACTTTGGGTTTTGTCTCTGTAAAGGCCGACTCCTACTTATTTGTCAATAAGGACAACAATGATAACTTATTTACTTTTGTATATCGATGACATAGTAATAATTGGCTCCAATGAAAACATAGTGCAAACCTTATTGACAAGATGAGTTTAGTGTTCTCTTTAAAAGACTTGGGTGAGCTTTCTTATTCATTAGGAATCGAATTTCACAAATCATCGAGAGGCATTCATTTGACTTAAAAGAAATATATTCATAGCCTACTTGCAAAAACACAAATGAGTAGAGCTCATTCTTATGATTCTCCAATGGCTGTTAATGTTTAGATATTCTCCAAAGATAGTCTGCCATTTTCTAATCCAAGCTTATATCACAGTGTTGTTGGATCTCTTTAGTATCTATGTTACACCAGATCTAACATACCGTTCATTGTCAATAAACTCAGTTAATTCTTATAAGAACCGACCATCAAGCAATGGGAGTGTGTGAAAAGAATTTTACCTTATCTAAATGGTACCAACACCCATGGCTTGTTGATCAAATCAGTTCGACAATTCAGTATTCAAGCCTATACTGACTCTAATTGGGATGGTACTATTGACAAGAAAAACAAAACTGATGAAGTCATCTAGGTTCTTCCTAAAAACAAACAGTCCACCAGTGGTTACTGTATCTTCCTTGGAGCTAATCCAATTCTATGGGTTTCTAGGAAACAACAAGTGGTCTCCAGGTTTGCTACTGAAGTTGAATATCGAAGTGTAGCAGACTCCATTACAGATCTAATGTGGGTGATGTTGCTTCTAAAAGAGATGTACATTGATGTAGTTAAGACACATTGCATTTGGTGTGATAACACTAGTACAATAGCTTTGGCATCTAATCTAGTTCTACACTCTAAGACTAAACATGTAGAGCTTGATGTTCATTTTATCAGAGAAAAGGTAGCAACAGGTATTGTCATTATCAGCTATGTTCCATCCATATATCAAGTTGCAGACATATTCACTAAGCCACAAATTTATGGAATGTTTGCCTTCTATAGAGATAAGCTCAATATAATCTCCATAAATGAGGTGCATAATGGTAAGCAAAGATAAGTTCAATCTCAGCAGGGAAAATGTTAACAAAATAAGTTCAGTTACAAATTAGCTATGCCACATGTTCTCATTTGTTATGAGTCTGTTATGAGATAGTATGACGTGTCAAACACAAGTTGTATACTTTCTCTTTACTTTCTAGTTTGTCATTTATAGTAGATTGTCTATATAATGTAATACTTCTGAAATAGATTGAATCTTCTCTTTTGATTAATTTCTCATTATTAAAGTAGTTATTGGCAAACCATAAGGACCCTAACATGTGAAAAGGTAAGTAGACATGAAAACTGTAGAGAGGCTGATAATCATGAAGCTCTTTTAACCATAAAAAGAACCATTTCAATAAGGATCTATGGGGACTATATTCAATTATAATACCTAAATTACTACCAAACCAACATGCACGAGAGAGAAAAAGGACAATACAGAAATAAATGATCCAAACATTCGTCATTCGAAGTACGGAAGGAGCATACCTCTAGAGCTGAAAGATGTTGAGATTTTAAAAAATGAGAAGTAAGTAAAATACCTTTGACAATCTTCGAGAGAAACAATTGTATTCTTGGGGAAAGTTTAGCAGTCCAAATGAGATCACAAATCATAGTTATGAGAGTATCAGAAGGACCTCATGGAGATTGTAATGAACGATAACCATCATGTACAGTATACTCCCTTAAGAAATTATCAGTCCATTTGATCATATCAAAAGATAGAGTTATTGCCACAAGATACGAAGCAATTTGATTGACCACCTTTCTAGGATAGCGAGATGACAAGAGCTAGAAGTTTTATGTGCCTTATGAGTGTAGTATAAGGTCAGATACCTCATATTTGGATAAGTTAAACTTGACTGCCGCAACGGCCATCAAAGCCTACTATTTTAAGGGATACTCGTACCATCACCTACCTACCAAGTAAGGTAGTCAGAAATCAAGGATTTTGCTTTAATAATGTGTTTTCATAACAAGGAACTATTGTAGGCTGGTTTAAAGATAAACTCTTGATCATGATCAATATATTTTGCCAGCATGATTTTGCTAAGTAAGGTCCTTTGGTTAGAGATGATTTGCCACATATGCTTTTCCAATAAAGAAGAATTAAAACTCTTAAAGTGCATAGTTGCAAACCTCCTTGGTTTTTTTTGGGAGACATAACTCCTCCCACTTCAAAAGATGAGCTCTATTTGGATTAGGTTAAGGTGCAAAAAAGCACATGTGCTTTACCTTGAGGAATGCCTAACACCAAGTAATTTTTTTAGGTGTAAAAGTACACATGTGAAACAAATTAGGTGCAAAAATACCTTTTGATTGTTAAGTTTAACTTTGATCGTTAATTTTGACTTCTTTTACTTTCAAAGATGTAAAAATACACATATAATTTGACAAAAAGAACACCCAACATCAAGTGTTTTTTTTTAAAAAAATTTAATAATTTTATTTCATTTAAAGGAAAATTATTATTTTTCTAGGTATAATTCTTAAGAGACCAAATAATTAATTTCCATAATTAATTTACTTTTTTCTTAAAATCCTTATTGGTGCAAACATTTATATTGTATGACTAGAAAAAGCAATAAAAATTAAATAATATTGATTGAAAAACTATTTAAATAATTTTTGGTTCAATTTGTTAGATAAAAAAATTAAAATTATTTTTAATTAAATATATTATTTCTAATATCAAATTGTAAATGCATAAATACACATTTATTAATTATTAATTAGAAAATTTAATAAGGATTTAAAAATATGATGGAAATAAAAAAATTTGGTCTCTTAGGAATTACACCTAGAGAAATAATATATTTCTTTTAATTAAAATAAAATTATTAAATTTAAAAAAAAAAAAATTGGTACTAGGTGCTTTTTTTGTCAAACCACATGTGTATTTTTATACATTTGAAAGTAAAAAAATTCAAACTTAACCGTTAAAGTCAAACTTAACTGTCAAAGGATATTTTTGCACCTAATTCGTAACCATGAGTGTACTTTTACACCTAAAAAAAACGCTTGGTGTTGAGCACTCCTCAGAATAAAATATATGTACATTTTTGTACCTTTACCCATTTGAATTAACAATCCATCCCCAAAAGAAATTTGCCATTTTCAATTTTATGCCATAGAACCTGAGGAAATTTTTAACAAGAAAAAGGGTATACCAATAAACATGTGAGGGAATTTCTTAACAAGACAAGCCAACCAGCTTGAGACAAAATATGACTTTTCCAACCTGCTAGTCGGCACTCAATTCCTGCAATACTTCCTCATATCTCCACCACTTCGATTTCTGATCATCAATATAAGCGCCCAAATATTTACCCAATATAAAATGAAATCTGATTCCCAGCATAGCATCTCAGACAAATTTTTCTTTAGATGATATGGAGCAGATGGGCTACATACAAGGTTAGATTTTTTATAGTTAATTAGTTGCCCCGAGATTAAAGAATATCGCCTGAGTAAAGCCTTGACTATTTGATAATCTTCCTCCTTGGGACGATGAAAGAGTAAAGTGTCATCAGCATACATCAGGTGTATTATAGGCTCAATGTTGCAAGATACCTCAATACCTGTGATGGTTATAGCTCATGTAAGAATTAAATGGAATGGAAAAACCGAAAAACTATCAAACAGATCATATATTACTGAAATTCATCGAAAGGTCTGATACATAACAGCAAAAGAAAAAGAAAGGTTTGGTTACAAGCATAACAGAAAAGCAGAAAAGCAATTTGGCAGGGAAAGGGAGAGTCCATACTGAAGAGAGAGAAGACCACGAAATTCCGCACACTACGGTAACCATCATTTAGTTCTATTATATAGCAATGTCTTCATCTATTTCGCGTAGCTTCCTGGAAGGCCTCCTTTTGCGTTTACCGCGTCTTGGCCCAACTTCATCTCCCTTCTCAGCTATCAGGCCATTCTATTTGAGGCCTTGACAATACCCATCCACCGTTAAAAGTGTTCTGCTTGATGAATCATACAAGAAAGGACATTTTCACATAATAGAAACAAGCAAGGAGACAAAGGATCTCCTTGCCTCAATCCACGAAAAGGAGAGAATGAACGTCCTGGTGAGCCATTAACCATAACTTGGCAAGAAACTGTTGATATAGATTGCATGATAAGCTGAATCATCCAAGCCGGAAAGTGCAAGGTCTCGAGTATTTTACATAAAAAATGCCAAGAAACTTTATCCTAGGCCTGTTCAACATCTAACTTAATTGCACACCGACCATCCTTACTCTTACGAGTCATATGGAGTTTAGCCATACTCTCTGAAGCTAGAATAATGTAATCAATAATAAGGCTGCCTTTCAGCAAAGTACTTTTGTTAGGCATGATGAGATCGTCAATGACTTCCTTGAGGCGATTACATAAGATTTTGGAAATTAACTTGTAAAGGACGTTGAAGAGATTAATTGGTAGAAAATCTTTAAACGTATTAGGATTTTGACATTTGGGAACCAGGACAATGAATGATCTATTTAGTTCCTTAAGGATAAAGCTGTGGCCAAATATTTGACAAACCATGCCAATAATATCAGCTTTGAGGAAAGACCAAAACTTCTGTAAAATTTGGCATTACCTCAATTTTGCCTACAGACAAATGTCTTTAATTTGAGAATATGTACATATGTGAGCTTAGGCGAATTGATATTATTCAAAGTTTGCTCCAGCAGTGTAATATCAGCTTCTCTAGAATCTTCATGAATCAGTGAAAAATATATTGTAGCCTCCTCTTGAAATACATCTTGAGTCTCAATCCATTCCCGAGTTTTTAATCCGAAAAATAAAACTTTTCATCCTTCTGATATTAGCATAAGCATGAAAGTATTTGGTATTTCTATCTCCATAAAGAGTCCAAGTCTGCCTAGATTTCTTATTCCGGAGCATCTCCTCACAACCATACCAAAATTCTAAGGAAGATTTGAGAAAACGCACTTGTTGTTCCTCTTCTACGGATAATGATTCTTTCTTATGCCAGAATTGCGACTCTTCCTCTGTTTGATTAATGTTATGAGAAATTCGGCCAACAGAGGATTTATTCCATTGTATAAGAGCCTTTCGAATACATTTTAATCTAATATTATCTTTATAGGCCCATGAACCATGAAGGTCTCTAGACCACTCCTGTCGAACAATTTGGTGACATTCCGGAAATTGGAACCATAAATTTTCAAAGCAGAAAAACTTTGTTCCTTTCATTTGTCAATTAGTTTGTAACAAAATTGGAGAGTGGTCGGATGCTACAATAGGTAAAATTTGCACCATAGAACAGGGAAAGTGAGAACTCCATTGAGTGTTACATAAAGCACAATCAAGATATAATTTTTGACAAACTATCCATATTAATTACATATATTAAAATGTTTTTACATCAATAAACAATGTGGTATTTTAGAAAGTATCACATATTTATTATAAATAACTAATAGTCAAAGTCCAATTTTTTTTTTTGGGGGGACCATCAACTAACTCTTATACTACCTCAATCTTTTTCATAATATTCAATTTTTTGAATTGGTCAAGTTATTTTTATAAGATGGTTATTTGAACATTAAATACATTTTTACCATTTTTACCTCTAATTAATTCTATTTTCTCTCAATATAATTTTCCTATACATTCTATTCCATTTTAGGTTTTACTATTTCTCTCTCGCTAACCCTCTTATAAATAAAGAAATATCTACAAAAAAGGTTTCATATTTTTTACTTTTAACTAATTTTAAGAATTTCTTAAATCTTATAATTTGATTATTTGGATCTTATAAAAAGGGGAGCCTAGGTAGTACTTAAAACAATGATTATTTTAGAAGCTAACTCTGTACCTTTGAGCACTTGAATCGACTTGTTGTAGGTCGTTTCAACTTAATCAGTGGTCTTGTATTTGAGTATTGGGTATGCAGCCATGATATTTACTCCAAGATAGCAAGTTTCCCCTCATGATCATTACGGGTTCACATTCTTACAAATTGAACTGGTAAGTAGTTGTTAGTAACGTGGGATACTGGTGGAAAAATCCAAAAAAAAAAAAGTTAACTCTTGGAGGCGCTTCCCATGATACGTTTGGGTCTATCCTAAAAGATAATTTTGAGCATGTTTTTTTACCACTTTTTGATAGAGGAATCACGCATCTTGAAGCCCAAATTGCACTTTTGGGATTTTTGACTTTTGGAACATGTTTGATATAAATATAACGCAATTGGGCTTCTTAGTGAAAAGGTACTTATGCCAGTAAGCTGATTTTCGTAACTTTTGCAGTCAAAAAGCTACTTATTATAGCATTTATCATTCCACAGTATCCGACAGCTGTGAGCATTTATTCGTTAATTTCGCCTGGTTCGAGCATTTATCCCAGCTTGTTCGAGCTTCTTCTCCTTGTTGCAAGTATTTATTCTCATCTTCGCCTTGTCTGATCTTTGCCTCAAGCCTACGCTCTACTTCGTTGTCCGATGTAAGTCCAGATTCAACCACTTTTTCTGGGTTGGTGTGAGGATTCAGTCTCAGAAAGTCCCGATCGAGTTATATTCTCTATGTCATCCAAGCTTCGTCTAAGTCTAGATCCAGCTCGTTGTTGTCAGAGATTCCAAACGCACCACGAGTGTCTTGTCTCGACATTTTCATCTCTTGATTTCCAGCATCTCACATTGTTGGAGGTCATATTGCAGGCTATGGTGTTTTGAGCGTTCGATTTCTGGTGTCTCGAACTTGGTTGGCTCTTGATTTCCGACATCTCAGCGTTGTTGGAGGTCAGATTGCAAGCTATGGTGTTTTGGCCGTTCGATTTCCGGCATCTTGAACTTGGTTGGCTCTCAATTTCTGGCATCTCGGCGTTATTGGAGGTCAAATTGCAAGCTATGGTGTTTTGGCCTTTCAATTTCCGGCATCCGGAACTTGGTTGTCTCTCGATTTCCGTTGTTGTGTTTCTTTCATTTGTTTCTTGGATAATTGTCATTCTGCCATTTTCATTTTATATTCCATTTAGTAGTGTTTGAGAAATTTGTATTAGTATCTAAAATTTTGAAATTTATTGGAACTTTACAAGTTCAGTTGCCTTAACTTCATCTTCATGAATGCCTTGTGTTTGCTTATAACAACATATGTGTTGCTGCTTTATGAAATTTTTGTTTAACCTGAGAAAGAATTTACCTGTCCTTTGCTTTATGCAATTTCTGGTAACAGAGGTGTGTGTAGAAATTTCTGCTTGATGAAATTTTCATGTCCTCTGCTACTTATGGTTTATTTTGATTTTTGGTACTAAATTATACTATGTCATCTTCAACCCAAATGAATTATATTCTTGACACAATTAAAGATCAAATTGTATATTGTATATGACATGTGATTCACTTAGTAAATGTAATATTATTTGATCAAAACATATTTTTCAAGTTAACATTTTTCACATTTTTTGTAATTTTTATTTTAATGTTTATCTTATAATTATCTTAAAAATTACTTATACTACTACCATTCTAAACAAGTTTCAATTTTACAAAAGTTACTTGTTATTACCGATCCAAACATAAATTATACAATCTAACTTTTATTCAATCTTACTTACTTAAATTATAAATAAGGCACCGATTAAAAAAGTGGTGTTTTATGGGCCGATAAGGTTATTATGCCCAATAGATAGATGGATATTACTATAGAAAAACAAAAAATAAACTATGTCTTAGTTTCGTTTCAATTTTATAATATAGCTCCGGAGGGACAAATTCTGTCTTGTTGGAGCTTAAATTACTATCTTCTTTTGGATCCCATGAAAATTTGAGGTTGATTAATTTTTAATTTATTGATCAATTTTTTAAAAATACTATTATTTGAGATTTCTTTATTGGATCCTACATAAACTAAGGAAATTAGTTTTCATTTTAAATTGAAGTTTCCCCCAATCTGCACTTGATAATTAATAGAGAAAATTAATATGTAAGTCTGTATTATTTTAGTTGATTTTTAATTAGGTCTTTGTAGTTTTTTTTTTTTTTTATGTCCTTATAGCTTCATCTGTTTCCATTAGGTATCTTTCTTTGTAACTTCCTTTTTTCCTTATTATGAAGTATTTTATAATTTTATTGTTAGAATAAACTTACTTTCTTCCATCTTTTTCTCTCTTCTCTCTCCTGCTCGCCTCGCTCGCCTTCAACTCTCGCCGGCGGCTTGTGATGAACAAGCCACCGACGAGCCTATTTTTGGTGCCACAGACAAGTTAGAGATGCAGTTTGGAGTCCAGATCTGTTATCTGCGCTCCTCTCACTTTGAGTTTTGTCGGTTGTGGCTTTCTCTCGTCCTTGTGGCGAGTCCTTTCCTCTCTTTCTCCAGATCTGATCTGCCGAGGTGAGAGTTATATGCTTTCTATTCCTTTTCTTGTGGTTCTGGGTTTTGTGGTGGTGTTCTTGTCTAAGAAAATAATCAGATCTGTCAGATCTGCTTTCAAATCCTCTTGGTTGGATGACTGTTTGGATGTTATGAGGTCTGATTATCTCTTGGTAGCTCAGATCTGCATTCTTAGGGGAAGATCTAAAGAGGTGTTTTTTGATGTGTCGTCGAGGTTACTAGACTTGTTTGGTCAGAGGAGCAGATGTGTTCTTCAGAACATTAAAGGTCTTCTTTCTTCCGAGGTTGGGTTTACTTGCAGCTATTACTTATAAGATTGTGTGCC
The DNA here is from genome assembly GCA_037074495.1 of Acacia confusa. Classification (NCBI taxonomy): domain Eukaryota; kingdom Viridiplantae; phylum Streptophyta; class Magnoliopsida; order Fabales; family Fabaceae; genus Acacia; species Acacia confusa. The sequence continues at coordinate 2,292,872 of CM073508.1, read as the reverse complement.
CTTTAAGGTGGGTTTTCCAACCAACATTCTCTTACTCATCACTTCTAACTTTAGGTTTCGAGAAGGCCGATTATGTCCATAATTCTACTTTAGCTCTTATATTTTTAATGTACGGTCCTTGACTATTATTGTATCCGGTTTATTTTGTTGTTATTGTTGTTGTGTTTGTTGTCTTTGTTTTAGCTTTATTTGTGGTTGTTTTTATGTATTTGTATCTGTTTTCAATATTAATATATATATTAGGGTTGTCCAAAAAAAAAGTATTTATAATTTCAGCCCTTTTTAAATCTAACGCGGGTGGTTTTATGCAACAGATAAGAAGGAAAAATAATTACTGAGACATAATTAAAAATCCGCTGAAATTATATGAACATGATATACTATATATATGCTAAAGGTGCATATTAAACTTGGCTTATAAAAACAATATTACAATTCAGCTGAGGGACATAATGATTATTACAAAATATAATTTTTAACACAATTTTAAACTTGGCATCCATTAGAAAAGCTTGCATCTTCAAGCACACTTAATTTTTTTTTTTTATAGGCAAACATATTATTCTGATGAAAACAATTAATAAGAACTCGCTACTAATGATTTAATTAGACTAATTTGAGCAGCAAGTTTTTTCTTTAAAAATTGGATATTATTTGATTCCTAAATTTTGTGTATCGGGAACAAAAATTGTGCGTTGAGACATCTAATCAGTTCTTTTTAAAAAAAATTATAATAAAGAACCTAAGAAAAATGATATTTATTAAGAATGACCATAAAAATAATAATTATTTTGAAAGACCAGAAATTAAAACATTAAAATAGAAAGACCAAATTACCCTTAACAACTTTTTATTTGCATTATTTAACTTACCACCAAATTTTGAAGTCATACGATAAACTTCCGGGGCACAATTTGATCATTGAAACCCTCCCCTTGCATATTATTTTGTTGGAGTTTGGTCGGAAAAGTGTTCCATTTTACTTGATGTCACCTGTTGGGTCCGAAAAAAAATTGTAGGTAGTTAGTATTTGAAGTCCTGCAATTATTATATTTGCGAACAAACTTGGACTATTGCGGATAATAGGCAGCTATTGAATCCTGACCTTGTCCTCAGCCCGTAATCCCCTCATATGACCCGATCGACTTTTTCTACCATTATAGTATTAGCTGGAGGAAAAGGAGGAGGAGGCAGAGATGAAGATGACTAGAAATCTGACACAGGTTGCCGTTGCCTTCTGTTGGGAAATCGTTTGAATGACTGAACCATCCATCCGAATTCGTGGGCTCTTTAAAACAAGAAGGAACATTAGAGATGTGTCTGGTTCAAAGATGGTTTGGGGTGAATCAAGCGTCAATTGATTTGAACCCCCAATCCCCTTATGCTTTTCACCTTGATTTCATGGATCTAAATTCTTCAAATTTCTGGAGTGTCAATTTTCGAACAAGAAAGATTGTAAAACTTCCATGTAGTAATATAATAGTGAAATCTGTATATCAAGTTCTTGAAGTTTGGAGAATCCTTCAATAAATTAATAAGGGACATATATATATATATATATATATATATATATGTAGATAGCTTAATGATGCATCTGCGTTACCTCTCGAACATACAAACTCAGGAAGAAGAGTGAGAGGGGAGACTAAGAAAAGTTATCGTATGACTTCAAAATTTGGTGGTAAGTTAAATATTGCAGATAAAAAATAGTTAAGGGCAATTTAGGTTTCCTATTTTAATGTTTTAATTTTTTAAAAATAATTATTATTTTTATAATCCTTTTTAAAAAATTTTATTTTATTTAGGTCTTTTATTATAATTTTCTCTTCTTTTATTATTTGCTTATAAGGAAGATTAGTCCCTATTGTCACTATAGCAGATATTTCTCAACTGTAAATATCTACCGACAGCATAGAAGATATTTCTTATTAAAAAAGTGGCGATAAAATATCACCACAAATACCTACCGTCATATCAAAATCAGTTGAATATCATCTTAGCCATATCACCACAAGATCATTTAACATATTGATCACATGATATGCATCAAATACGTGATATATATATATATATATATATATATATATATATATATATATATATATTTTATTAAGAAGCAAAAATACATGAGCCAGAAAAACAAAAATTTTACTTAGTAAAGGAAGTAATCTACTAGATTGGATGATGAGCACTAAAATTTTGACCGTTTAAATATAATTTAGATGGTTCATATTTAAATTTTATACTTTCATATTAAAAAAATATTTTAATGTGCATAAAATATAAAGTAAAGGGTTAAGGTGTAAAAATACACATAAGCTTTTTTCCCATGAGCAAAAATACACATGTTTTTTTTAGGGGCAAAAATACATATGTGGTTATTATTTTGGTGCAAAAGTCACATCTTACAGTTAAGTCACTATTCACTGCCATTAAGTTACTGTTCACCTCATCTCTTTCTCTATCATCACGGTTAACAGTGATTTAACGGTGAGATGTGACTTTTGCACCAAAATGGTAACCATATGTGTATTTTTGCTTATAAAAAAAGCATATGTGTATTTTTGCTTCTGGGGAAAAAGCTCATTTGTATTTTTGCACTTTAACCCTAAAGTAAAGATAATCTCTTGAGTAATCATCCATTTTTCAACAAATAATTTATTATTTATAATTCATCATTTACAAATTTTTCATTTAGACAATTGAAACCGTATTTTAAACGATGAAAATCTTACCACAATGATGAGCATCATGAAATCGTCTGAAATAGTAAATTTCCTCTCTGTGAATGAGGGATATCTACGGAAACATACAGCTTCAGCATCAAGTTGATTTCTCCGGTGAGCCAAACAGTCTACACAATAATTTGCTTTCCTTACCATGTGAAGGAAGGATTACACTATCCAATTTCGCATTAAGAGTTCTCAAATTTCTCTACCTTTGATCCAGCTGCTTAGCGGGTGACTTTTAGAATATTTAGAGACCATTAATGGAAATTGAAAGTGATGATTGATGAAGGCAAACTTTTGCACTAAAAAAACGAGACAAATAGTGTTTCCCAATCAACTCATGAATCCAATCACAGTCTGTTTCACTAATATTATCAAACAGTACCCAGAATGCGACCCCAGAACCACCACTCAGATGAGAATATCTAGAGAGTATTGGGCTCTTGTGGCCGGAAATTAACCCTGATTTCTTTCGCATTTTTCATTAACGAAATTATGCTCCTATTCAATATTCTCTTAATTCCTAATTAAGAATATTCTCTCGTATCAAAAAAAATATTCTCTTAAATCTTTCCTCCTTTTCATTTTTTTTTTTAAAAAAAAAGTTATGCGGGGTGTTTTGATGAGAACACCTAAACTTCAAATTTCAGATTCATACTTTATTACCTTTTTATCCTTTTGGTAATTTGTATAACATTTTGGGATTTTTTTTTAGGGAAAATTATAATAAAGAATCTAAGAAAAAAAATATTTATTAAGAAGAACCATAAAAATGATAATTATTTTGAAGGACCAGAAATTAAAACATTGAAATAGAAATATTAAATTATCCTTAACCAGATTTCTTATATTCTTTCTATAATTAAATCAGAATTTGGAGTGATTACTCATTCTCCTCCAAATCTTCTTCATCATGAGAAAACCATGGAGAGAGATTATGGAAAAACTGAAAAAATGTATGATGAGGGACTGAGTATACTCATGCCTGAACATTTATAAGTTTTATGTTGATAATATGAAATATATAACTCATAGTGTAGAAGGAAGGAAACAGTTTGCTTTGGCTTTTATATTATATATAGCCATTGAAGTGTAATTGCTAGAGAGTTTCATCTCATGATAGTGACGGTGCGATCTGCAAATTGAGGGGATTATCTTTGATTTGCACAAAAGCAAGTGGCTTTCTTCTGTTGAATAATACAAATTGAACTATATGAAATTTAGGGTTTATGAACAATATGATTATAGATAAGAGACGGAAAGACTAGAGCATAGGCCAGAGTCAAATGGGTTTGAGACAATTTTTATTTAGGGTTTAGGGTCTTTATTTAAAATCTTTAAATTAGCACAGAAAGCTTGCTCACAAGGATGAGAATGAAGGTTAATCAGAAGTGATGCAAAGTAAAAAGTGTCGGTTGTTCCTCTCTAAAAGTGTTGATGGCTACCTTTAATTTAAAAAAGGTCGCAACTCCTTGAAATCTTATTGAAGCCCAAACTTAGGAGTTGGGATGGTTCCAGGTTGTTGGCAATGGAGTTGGAGATAAGGTGAGATTGTGGAGGATGAAGATTGAAGATCAAGTCTGAAGGCCTCTAGTACAGTACACAGTACACAGCTTTGTCTCTACTTCTTTATCTCTCCATGGAGTTTAGAAGAGAGACGGAAAAGGAAGTCACCATTATTGTAATTGGGAGGTGATTTCGGTGTAGTAAAGACAGTAACTTAACTGATTCTAATTTGGTTTCTAATTGTTATTATTTATCAATTACTTCAGATTCTTTTTTAATTAGAGAGAATATAGAAAATCTGATTAAGGGTAATTTAGTCTTTCTATTTTAATGTTTCAATTTATGGTTCTTCAAAATAATTACCATTGTTGTAGTCATTCTTAATAAATATTATTTTTCTTAGGTTCTTTATTATAATTTTTCCTTTTTTTAATTTAAATATATTTTTTTCCGTCATTTTTCCCTCTGAGTCTTCTATTAATTTAATTCTTCCTCTTTTTAGATGACCGAATCTCTATAAATCTGGAAGTTGTTCGGGTACTAGAATCAAACACAAGCGTACCACATTCATTATCCATTCTTCTCTTCATATCCTTATACTCAAAATGGAGCACTCACAGGAACCATCCACGCTTCTCCACAATGATGAACTTGTGAAGCAAATACCAGTAGAAGTAGACCAACAAGAAGAAGAGAGCTTCTGCTACGCGATGTAGCTGGCAAATTCTGCAGCGATTTCCATGGCCATGTATACGGCGGTGGAGCTTGACGTCTTTGACGTCATTCAAAGAGCTGGTCCCGGAAAAGGCCTCTCTGCCGCGGAGATCACGTTGGAGCTCTCTTGTAAGAATGCTCAAGCTCCTTCTGCACTGGACCGGGTACTCCGGCTTCTGGCGTCCCACTCTGTGCTTCATTGTTCTGTTGTCGTCCATGAGGAAAATTACGGACGGAGATGTTTCCGGCGGTTGTATAGCCTCGCACCGGTGGCCAAATTCTTTGCGCGAAATGCTGATGGTGTGTCTTTGGGCACTCTTCTTTTGTTGATGCAAGATAAGGTCGCCATTGATGGCTGGTTAGTCTCCTCTCTATTCGCCATGTTTCGGGGGTAGAAAACACATAAAAAATTTATATACCCCTACCGGAGTATGCTTACATTCCAAATCTGAATTTTTAAAAGTCTATATTTTTAATAAAAATTATTTTAATTGGTATAAAATCTAAAATAAAAATAATATCTTAACTAAGAATACTATTCTTTTTTTTAAAAAAAAAAAAAAGACTTCTCTTTCAAAAAAATGTCATTTAAAAAAAACTTAAATATGGACCGTTCAAAATCATATCTAAACAGTTAGGAGAGTTAAACACAATGCTTAACACTGAAAACAAGTCTATTGGCTGCCATACCATTTATTTTAAACTCTTGATACTTCCTTTGGTCTTAAATTTAAGATAAGGGTTGCTTTTTTTTTTTTTAAAGAAAAGTTAAAGAAACTAAATAAATTACTTGATTAGATTATATGTATTAGTTTATAAGTTTGGAAAAATAGTTTGCAAACATAAAATACAAATATAAATATATAATTTAACTAGCTTTATCAACATCTCTAAAAGAGTCAACTAACTATGTCTTATATTTAAAACATAATAGAGAGTAATAATTACATATCCTCCTATGATGCTTAATGCAATGATGAGCATCATGATGCCCCTATGGCTTAGATTTAAAATCTTCAATTAATGATTTTTAAATAAAAAATTAATTTTTGGCAAAATGATAGTTACCTGATTATCTTTATTTTATACTGTGTACCTTTGATTTTTTTTTTTTTAAGAAAAAAAAATAAGATGAGCCATCCAAATGAAATTTAAACAGTACAGTACAGTGATGAGATCTTAATGCTCATGACTAATGAGTCCATTTAATTATCACCCAAACTCGTTCCATTTACTCACACACATATATATGTATATGGAATGTAATAAAATACTAGTAATTGTGCATTAATTTACTTTGTAGGCGGCAACTGAAAGATGCAATACTGGAAGGGGGTGTAGCGTTCAATAGGGTGCATGGGTTACATGCTTTTGAGTATATGAGATTAGACTCGAGGTTCAACGATGTTTTTAACAGTGGAAATCTGAATCAGACCACTTTGGTTATGAACAAGATTCTTGAATCCTACAAAGGTTTTGGCAATAACATCACTAGACTCGTTGATGTTGGTGGAGGTCTTGGGGTTACTCTCAACTTGATCACTTCCAAATATCCTCATTCAAGCAATCAACTTCGACTTGCCTCATGTCATCCAAAACGCTCCTCCTTATCCTCGTACATATCATTCATTGATTGATTTTATTACAAACTAAATCTGGATCGCATGCTGTATTTGAACTTGGTGTGGTATTAAATCATCGATTATAACATTGCAGGAGTGGAACACGTGGCAGGAGATATGTTTGAAAGTGTACCTAAAGGGGATGTCACCTTTATGAAGGTGACTTTTATATATTTATATATAGGAATTTAAGAATTAAGCTATAAACCATAATCGCTAACGATGAGAGATAAATTATATCTTAACTTCATATTGTAGTGGATACTTCATAATTGGGACGATGAGAGGTGCTTGAAGCTATTGAAGAACTGTTATAATGCCATTCCTGAAGATGGAAAGGTGATCGTAATAGATTCAGTTTTTGCAGTAAAACCAGATACTTCAGCTGCAACGAAGAGCACCTGTCAATTTGACCTGCTTATGATGGCTCAATGCCCTGGAGGCAAAGAGAGAGATAAGCAAGAGTTCATGGATTTGGCTACTTCATCTGGCTTCAGTGGCATTAGATTTCAATGCTTTGTTTGCAACTTCTGGGTTATGGAGTTCTTCAAGTAGATATATAGCGTAATTGATTAGTAAAATCTTAAGAGTACATGCGTGATGTCTTATTGTTTGTTTTACGCACCCTTCACATGTCTTGTGGTTGGTTATATATATAATTACTTGGTATGATTTCCGCCGATTGGAAAATTACATCTTTCTTTTTTTTTTTTTTAATTTGTTGGTAATATATACTCCATTGATGACCCCTACATATATGAGTTAGATGAGTAATTCATACATATTAACATATTATTTAATTTTGTTTGTTATTAATTTGATAAAATCAATAAATATGATAAGAAAAAAATTGACATTATAATGTAAGATCAAAGCAAATTTTCCAACAAACTTTTGCATTCAAGGCAAGAGAAGTGTGTTATATATATGTAGCACTGATATGAGTTTAGTTCTTTCATCATTTTCTAAATATAAGATGGAATAGACTTTTTTTTTTTTAGATATTGATGAAGTTAAGTAAATTACTTAATGATATCATAAGTTGTGTCCCATTATATTATAAATTAGTTTATAAGTCAAATAAATTAGTTTGGAGGAAAAAAGATAAAAAAATATAAATACTTCAAAATAATTTAATTAATTTCTTTAATCATTTAAAAATCAACTAATTAAATCTTATATGTAAAATCAGAGGTAATACAAGCCACTTTCAAATATTATCACAACTAAGAAATAATAGTTAAGTTATTAAATATGTTTTAAATTAATAAAAATTTAAGTTTATCGTTATTAAAATTTTCTCCTTTCCTCTATATTTAAAAATCACTCTCACCTCCCCTCATCTCTCTCCTTTCAACGAAACTGTCTTCTGTTTAATTTTGTAGGATATGTTGCTTTTAATTTCCTCTCTTATAGAAAATGCACACAATTAGAAAACAATCATTAATAGCTCTATAAGTGAATTACAATAATGATTTAATTTGAAGGGGTATATGTACGATTTGCTACCATTGATCGCTTGTAGATGATAATTCTTATCTTAACGGGATCCGACCGGCAATTGGCGATCATACATTTCACAATTGTGGAGTCCTCATGAGGACACAGTCCCAGGGATAATCAATTCAGCTGGCAGAACGTGCCTTGTTCAGTCTGTATGGCAGCTTTATATATCTAGACAACAAGAATGAAATTGACACACACACTGTATACAATGATAAGATTCGGATATTTCCCTGATCCTGTTTTTTCAAGTTTTTATTTATAATACTGACCACTATTTTACCTGAAAACAACACACCTATATATATAAGAAAAATAATAAGTCTATGAAGTTAATTGTTACACATCACCCTTTCCGAGTGGCGGATAATGTAATTCTTTAGCTTTATTCAATTTTTAAATTATTTATTTAAGTTAATTTATGTCATTCATCAAAGTATTAACAATAAAACATGTACCAGTTTGGATAATGATATATTGATAAAATAAATTGGGCAAAGATAAACTCTCAGGGAGAGATCAAAATATACACTCATCCAAATAATAGTGTCTGGTAGGCCAAAATAATATACTACAATCATCCAGAAACCAGAATAAAATGTTCAAAAATAATAATCACCAATTACCACCACCCTACTCTTGCTCCAATCTAAATGAATCGTCAAAAGGCTTAAAAGGAGTTGGGATTCAAAGTTAAATCCCGGAGTAACCATTAATTTCATAAAAAAACGTATAAACAATGCATGTAAGAAAACCACAAATAAAAACTCAAAACACATCTCAGGCACACAACCAAATCTGAAACTAGTAGTCCTAATAGCACATAACACAAACTACAGCAATTCTAATAGCACACTACACAAACTACCGAACACGGCACACAACATGCTCCGGTTCCATAGTGCTTGGGAAAAAAAAAAGAATGATAACCAAATGTATGCAATATACATGTTAAAACATACATGCACATGTCACATAGAGCATATGAAGATTAAGGTTACTACCTGGCAGTCAACTACTGATAAAAGTAACTTCTTTTTTCCGGCGTATAAGGTCACTAATAGTCCTTTAAAATAATTACCAAATAAATATAATTAAATTCCACTTCAATAAACATCTTTTGATGATTTAAAATAATCCCAATTCATGTGTCCATAATTACTAAATCCCTTACTTATTAAAAAATTTAATATGGGCTTAAAATCCTCTTATTTTCGTCCAAATTCTGAAATTTCCAAAAATAAATGTCAACTTCAAAAATTCATAACTGAATGTAGAAAGATCTTTTTGGGGGTGGTTCAAAAGTCCAATTGACCCTTATAATGTTTATTTTCAACCAAAAATACTCATTTGGGTCAAACCAAGTCGAAAATTCTACCTTAGGCCAAAAATAATCTCTAGTCCGAAATAAATTCCAGGATTCAGAGGCGATTGTCAAAAATTAATTCCCCCCAATCCAGAGTTCCAAAAATTACAAATCATATACCAAAATAATCCTTGAGATGTCTGCTTTCTCCCTCTAAAATTCCATAATTTGTCAAGTCCATTTACTAGTTCAAAAATTGAGTTAAACCCAGATAACTTCACAGAATTTTCACAAAACACTAAACCAACATTTTTTAAGTTTTCATCTAGGGTTCAAAAATTTTTATCCAAGTTCACCCTTATACAAAATCTCATTTGAAACACTTTAAAACCCTCAAAAACACCAAAATCAATTCATATCCACATGAAAAACCAGTTGTACGAAAATTATTATTTAATCGGCAAAATACCAAACTTTTATTCTAATTTCATGTCTTTTATATACTAAGTTTGATCTACCATTTGAAGTCATGAACCCTAGCTTTAAACCTTTAACCATTATTTTCACTAGTAATTCAAACCTGAAAATATAGTTATTGTAATACCCGGATAATTATATTGACAAATAATACTTATTGGAAATAGGTGAATTTGTGGTCTCAAAATTAGTATAATAATTACCTTATTTGCTAAGGTGATTTCTCATGAAATTAGGAGGGATAAAGAAAATTAAGTGTCAAAAAGGCTTAAAAATGCATTTTAGGGTCATAAAACATCCTAAAAAGAATTGTGATAAATTCTAAAGGGCAGTAAAATAATTATTAAAAATTAGAAAGAATATTGTCCTTAATTTAGACAATTTAATAAATTATTTCCTTTGAAAATAAAAAGAAGAAAAATTAAAAAGTATTCTGAAACCAAAATTGACTCCGTGATTTTTGATATATTACATGGGACATAAAATACCAATGTAAGTAAAATAGTTGTGAGATAATAATTATTACTAATTAAGAAAATTGTCAACAATTAGTAAGTGATTAGTTAAATAATTAATGGCTAATTGTTTAGACATGAATAAAGAAGAAAAACTGAAATTTGTGTGTGTGTGAGATGTATGGTGTGTGAGTGTTATGAGATGTGGAGAGTTGTGAGTGTGTGTGTGTCTAAGTGTTGTGCATGTGTGTGTGTAGTAGCAAAATAATAATATCTACATATTTATGATTATAATAATAATATAAAGTGAGATATTTTGAGAAAAAGCAAACAGGATAGAGGAGAACTGATAGAAAATAAATCCTATCTCAAAATATATGAACTAAGTATCTAACATAAGGACTTATTATATACAAGCGAATTTTTATCTCAAAGTAGGCTATCTCCGAAGTTATTTCCGTAACCAACAGCGGTTGTCCGAAAATGTTCGGCAGGCAACGGAATGTCCTTAATGAGATCAAAAATTTAGATAATCCAGGTATCTTAAAAGAGAAAGAAAAGATCTTCGGGGCTATGTTCCCGGAATTTTGAGATTTCTCAAGATTACGTGATTAGAACACCGAACAGGGACTTTACGGTAGAAAGCTTCTTGAGCAGGTTGGTGACATCACCTTGGTGACATAGGATGATGTCAGCATAATAAGGTGTATGGCCAAGATCTTGCCACCTTAAAGAAGTGCGATCTGACGGTCAGAAACTGATCAGACAAAGTTCAAAGGAATTACCAAAATGCCATTGCCTTTTTATATAAATAGTCCTTCCATTCTCCTTCATTTTCTCACCAATTCACTTGCCTAGTTTGAAATCTAGAGAGATGTTAGAGAGAGGGAAGAGCTCAGAGGAAGGAGTAGCAAGGTTCTGGGTAAGTTCTTCGGTCCCTAGTCTTAAGATTCTATCTTCGTTCGGTAGTTATGGTAGAAATGTTATTTTGATCTTTTAGTCTTCCAATATGTTGTTGATATCATGCTTAAGTTTAAATATGGTACTTATTTTGAAAATATAATGGAGAAAGAGATACGGCAAAATTTTGAAAGATTAGAGTCAAAGTAGCAAAACTTTGGCCAAATTCCACCGACTAATCAAACTAGGGGCAAAATGGTAATTTGTACCTAAAATGCCTGTTTTGATATTAAATATTTATATCTGTGATATAATCCTTATAGGATATCTGAAAACACGAACCGTTGTTTCCGTTGTCGTACCGCCATCGTACCGCTGTCAAACGTACCATATTTCGACGAAAGTACCTGATATCGTTAATGAAGGTACGAACGCGTACTGTAACTCTAACTCTTATGCTGCTTGTATGCTTTATATATGATGAGATGATTCATATAGTCATGGACAAGACTGGGTCTTGGGTCATGGACTGTGGCTAAGACAGAGTCTTAGGTCACCTTGTTAAATACATTCAGCTTTTAATGTGAAAACAGGTTACAGTCTTGGTAATGCCGTATAGATGTTTTCCTAGCGCTGAGGACACGCTCCGGGGCGTGGCACTGGTTTATGTGCAAACTATGTGGACCTTACATGGGCTGTGTGCTATGTAGGTATTGTTGAGATATGAATTGATACATGTGCTGTGTGCTATATATAGTTATATGCTGAAATGTAAATGAATATCTATCATGCATACTGTCATACTTGAGCATAAGGTTAACCGTTACCTGAGGTCCAATGAGCATTGGACCTCAGTCTTAATGAATAGTACAAGGAAGAAACCGGGATAGAGAAGGTGCCGGTGGAAAGAGCCGTGAAGAGGCAGCAGTCGAAGACGAAGGTTGGTAGAAGTTATTAGGACTTAGTTTCTGGCAGAGTATTCTGGCACAGATTTAACAAAGTTATTTCGGACCATTTGATGCTTAAACTAAGGAAGGTTTCATCGGTGGGTTGTCAGAAGTCGCCATAGAGTTGGTGAGACTCCCATTAGATTGAACACCGACCTGACCAAATTGCCTGATTAACTGATGTTAGGTTCCAAGCCATAGGTCTAATTTAAGACTTTCTTTATCAGAGAAATGTATTCGAATCTCTGTAAATTGTATCACATGAATATTCCTTCGAGATATTTAAAATATCAGCTTATGTCAGGGCATCATCATATGTCTGGGCATTTTATATCAGATACTCATTATCCGAATCTTGGCGCACGTTATCCATTTCCGCAGTACTCTGAGCTGTAGCAATCTCAAAACTCTGTGATTTTCTTAAAACTAAGTGTCGACCGACACGATTTTCGAACCTGGAATTTGGGATGTTACAGTTATACTCAAGCCACGAGTCATTAGTATCTTTAAACATCCAAAAGAAATCAGAAGAAGGTGCAAAGATGGCTTATTTGTCTTTGAGTTTTAGTCACCTTAAATCCTTGCCTTCTTGACCACCACAACCTCTTGACCTTCACCACAAGACACCAAGAAAATGTTGCTCTAGTGACTTTACTACTTTAGAAAAGGTAGAAGAGAGTGGATGATTCAACTCACCCTTAGTCGCCTCGGGGTCGAATCACTATTTACCACGAATTAAATGCAATGGGAGTTAAAATTCATTAAGTCTTAAGAAAAACCTCAAGATACCACTTGAGTCCAATACTCCCAATTAATAGTAGCTCTTATAACCATAGCTAACTACTATCCCTTGAGAAATTGTTTGAGCCCACTTAATGCGTAATTGAAATTGGAAATATGCAACATAAGACTTCTAAATTTGAGTACTAAACAGTCCCTCAAAAGGGTACAAATCAACCACATTAATTAGACAATACCACGCTAATCAACATAGCTTTATTGAAACCACAAAGAAATTCATTCACATATAAAAATCACACTACAAAATCCAATCTCAACTACAAATATCAAACTAACAGAGATAATTACCATTAATCTCAGTTCCAGAATCATATATCAAAATTTAGCAATTCAAATATATAATCCTAGACCTATAGTAAGATAGATAAAACTCCCCTAATGTAGTCCAATGAGCTCAAGAACAAATCTTCATCACCAAGATTAGAGAAAATCAGCCACTCATGGTAAAAAGAATACTCGCGCGGAATCTGGGAATTGTTCACCGGAAAATTCAAGGTTCTCGCCGGAAAATTGAAGAACTCGCCGGAAACTGGAAAAATCTCGTCAGTAAATTCAAAAACTCACCGGAAAATTCAAAAACTTCGCCGGAAACTGCAGAAAGGTCGCCAGAAAGTGCAGAAAAAAGCTTCAGCCAGCTCCAGCTCTGTCCGGTGATGAAGAAGAAGAAGATGGGGATTTTTTCGGTGCTCAAATTCTCTTCCTCCTCTTCTTCCTTTTCTCCTTTCTCTTCCTTTTTTTTCTCTCTTTTCTCTGCTTTTCTAGCGTCCTCCGTTCAGTCTGACGAAGGAATGACAGCGTGGAGGATGTGGTGGAGTGAAGGAGGAAGAAGATGATGCCTCCTCTTTTGGCGCTTTCACTCTCCCTCTCTCTTTTTTTTCTCTCCGTCGTCTTCCTTTTTTTTCCTTCGATCCCCAATTCTCCAGCCGCTAGCCTCTCTGTTTTTCTCCAACTCTCGGCCTCCTCCCTGTTCCGCCAAAAACCAGACCTAATTAATTGGTTCCTGGTCAAAACGCAAGTTTTGACCAGGGACCAATTTGCAAAGTTAAAAAGTTTCAGAGAGGGACTAAAGTGTGAAATTTTGAAACATGTTTGGGGTAAAACTGACATTTCCGAAAATACTGGGTCATTTTATGTAATTTTTCTTTGTCTTCAAAAAATATTAATTTTGACCCAAAGGACATTTTTCCCAAATTCTTCCATTTAATTCTAAAATTCCTATAATGCAAGATTAAGCACAATAGCATCAAAAATCTAAGAAATCATTTGTATGAATAATTAACAAATATTGACCATTTTACCCCTAATTTCACTTAATTCAATACAAATGTCCTTAACTCAAAATTAATGCTTAATCATGCAATAATGTCTCAAGAAAATGCATTAAGAACCCCAATTTAATCATAAAATATCATGTAAAAATATGGTTCAATCAGTGGATTAAGGTTCCAAAGTCAAGCACTTACCTTTGCATCAACTTCCTCCTCCTACTTGAGCTTCCTTTTGCTCTCTTATATGAAACCACTTGCTTTCTTTCTTCCTTCTTCTAGACGAAATGGCAGCCCACATGGAGAGGAGTTGCCTTTTAAAATGCTTATTCCATTGACTTCATTAATGTCCTAGTACTTGCCCAAATACCACCATTTCCCCTAAATAAGTTAGGTAAACTAATGCGTACTAGGAATCATTGTTTTATGGGATTGTCTTCATCATTTTTCTTTCTCTTTCCCCTTACAAAACGAAATGAAGAAGGAAAAATTGATAAGATGTTTAGTTCCTTTTCTCATGCTTCTTATTTACTTCATAAATGATGTACTTGGGATTATATGACAACATTTTTCTTTTCTTCCTTCTTTCCTTGTCAGTTTCGAAAAATTAAGAGGAAAAGGGAAGATTACATGTCATTTCTAAATCCTAATTAATGTCCTTTGCATTTATGAAGATATGATGTTACCATTTTTTTTTTAAAAAAAAATAGCTTCTTAATAAAAATCCACTTTTCAAGAGAAATTTTTTTGTTCCTTCATCCTTCCAATTTCGAATTGGCCTCCTTCTAGGCTCCCAAAATTGTCTTTCCTACTTAGCCCAATAGTTCATAGTTCTTGGTTAAGTCCATAACAATTTCTTGGACAATTTTGGAATTTTATACCCTTTTATCCAATTCTTCCCTTTATACGTAATGCTCAAGCATAAAATGCAAAAATAAAATGTGTTTTGACTTCCATTGTCATATTGTATATGAAATTGTCCATGATGAAAATAACAATTACCAAATTCCCAAGCCATCAATCCACTTCGTTTTTCTTTAATTAATTATTCATGTTGAAAGAAAAATAAATATCATTGACTTCAAACTTGATGAAAATTCATATACTTCATTAATTCATCAAATACATTAGTTTACATGAAATTGGGGGTGTTACATTAATAGTCCTTAGGAATAACAAAAAAAAAAAAAGTGAATCTACTTAATTTAGTGTTTAAACATATTTTTTCCTAAAACATATAAATAAATTACGGTTCAAACATCGGCTTATTTATAAAGAGCTCTGAAAAATGTATATTAATCTTGGAAACATATATTAAAGATAAATTATATATTCATATAATAAATTTAATAGGGTGACTTATATTAAATATTAAAAAAAAATACTCTCTTCCCCTTTATAAATAAGACCTAATGAGTACATTTTAATCAAACTCCGGACCCAATGACTGCAATAGAGCTTCGTGTAAGGAGAGATTGAAGAGGTCAGAAACGTTTCCACTAACTTCTTCTCTACTTAACATCTTAATGGTTGAATCTTTCAATCATTGAGATTTAATATTATTATAAAAAGTACTTGAGGAAGTATTTAATATATAACAAAAATAAATAAATTATAATGTTAAATATAATTACAATTATAGGCTATTCGCATCAAATTTCGATATTATAAGTTTATCTATCTTTTTTTTTAATTAATTAATATTATAATAATATTCTTACATAACAAATCTCGACCCAGCCCCAATACTTGGGGGTTGAAAGCGTCAATTAAGGGGTCATAATTCAGAGCAAAGTTTCCTTGTTTAAAGCTAGCGGGCCTTAAACAAGGAAACTTAGAAGAGCATAGACACATATCACTCATCCTCCATTCTTCTTTTGAATCTTGCATTCTTAATGGCGCACTCACTGGAATTTCATTCTCAGACTAAGCCTCTCCACAACAGAGAGAACAATTTCACTCCATTCTTCACTGTTCCGTTGTCCCCGACGAAAAGGGCCAGGATGTTTCCGGCAGCAGTACGGCCTTGCTCCGGTGGCAAAATTCTTTGTCAGAAATGCTGATGGAGTGTCGTTGGGCCCATTCATTGCGTTGTTTCATCATAAGTATTCCTGGAAAGATGGTTAGACACATCATCTTTTTCCCTCCAATTTCTCGCATATATTTTGGAAAATCGATAAAATCATGTCATGTTTTTGTTGATCATATGTTTTAAATTTTAAAAAATAATTGTGCGTTCACATGCATGGTAGGTTGCAAACGAAAGAATCAAATATTGGAAGGGGGTATAGCATTCAATAGGATACATTGATCACATGCTTTTGAGTGTCCGAGATTGGATTCAAGGGTTAACGACGTTTTCAACAAGGCAATGCTGAATCAGACACTTTGGTTGTGACTAAGATTCTTGAATCCTACAAGGTTTTGAGGACATTACTACACTCGTTGACGTTGCAGGTGGAGGTCTTGGGATTACTCTCAGCTTGATCACTTCCAAATCTCCTCATATTCAAGGAATCAATTTCGACTTACTTCATGTCATCCAACATCCTCCTTCTTATAATCCTAGTATGTATGAGCTTAACTTGCTTCTTTGCATCGCCAATTTTTTAATATTTTCAAAAGAGATTGAAGTTAATCATTTCCCCTTTCTTTTGACTCAATATCCCTATATTTTAGAAAATAAAACTATAAAAAAATTTAAAACTACAAATTATTTTCATCAAACCATTTTCTTTGAATTTTGTGTCGTATTAATCAAATCATTGATTTTAACGTTGCGCATGAGTGGAACACGTGGCAGGAGATATGTTTGAAAGTGTACCTAAAGGGGGATACCTTAAGGTGACTTTATATATGGAATTTAAGAATTAAGCTATAAACTACCATCTCCGTCTTATATATAAGAGCTAGAGATATATAAGGGGTTTACTTTGGTTACTAATATAAGACCCTTATCTACATCGTCACCAAATTTATAATTTTTTTCATTAAAGCTAATTAAATGTTCCTATTGATTGCATATATCTAGAAGGTTTTATCAAAGGGTAGTTTTGTTGCACATGGTCCGAAGGTATTTTAGGTAAATCAACCCACATTTATTATAAATTAAATAACTTAACTACGTTTTTTAAAATACCAAAATTAGTTATCTAGCTCTTATCAATGCAGTGGAGAGAGTATTGGGAGATTGATTATATATTATGGATTCATTGTACTGGATACTTCATGATTGGGACGACGAGAGGTGCTTGAAGCTATTGAACAAGTGTTATAATGCCATTCCACAAGATGGGAAGGTGATTGTAATGGATTCAGTTTTTCCTATAATACGAGACACTTCTTCTGCAACAAAGAGCACCTCTCAACTTGACCCACTTATGATGACTCAGAGCCCTGGAGGCAAAGAGAGAAGTGAACAAGAGTTCATGGATTTGGCTACTTTATCTGACTTCAATGGCATTATATTTCAATGTTTTGCTTGCAACTTCTGGGTTATGGAGTTCTTCAAGTAGGTGTGTGTGGGATGATTGATTAGTGAAATCTTACGTACGTGATCTCTTGTTCTTTTGCGCCATTCACATGTCTTGCGGTTTTATTGTTTACTCCCCATGCACTTAATATAAAATATATTTACCTAATTTAATTAAATTAATATGACATGTATTTTTTAACATTTCCTATTCATCTTCCTTAATTCCCTATCCTCCTTGATTATCGTTGAAAAAGTATAAATAGGGGTAAATTAAAAAAAAAATTTAGAACTATTAAAATTATTTCTTATATTTATGATCAAGATTAACTTCTCAAAATATGTCTTATATAATTTAGAACCAGAGCGAGTAGCTTTTCTTTTGAGTCAACAGTTTCTCGAGAGTTATCTATATTACTTCATTAGTATGACCAAAAAAAAAAAAGAAGAAGCTATGCATATTATTTTCTTTTTTTTTTCTTGCATAAAATTTTTAGGTGAATTAAGCCTCAGAGGCTCGCTCATTCTTGAGTCATACTTTTTTTTTTCAATCCAACTCATTTTATAAAATATCAGAGTATTAATTATTTTCTTCCATACTTAATCCATATATTACATGGTCAATAAAATATAGTGGAGAGAGCGATGATTGAAAGTGATATAATTAAGATAGGATTACTATTTGTTTGCCTCGCAAGTGTATGAGTCGTACAAGTAATAAAGTGATAAGTAAAGTATCGTTCCCACGAGGACTTAGTATCCACAACTTTGATCAAGCATTGATTTTACACTTTTCGTTTAAGTTGAGCTAAAACAAAGCTTTGATAAAAAATGAGAATTTTTAAAGGCTATTTCTAAAAATAAAAATTAATAAAAGAAAATGATTTTTTGGATTTTCAAGGATTTAATTAAAATCTAAGATTCTTCTTTCCCTTTTTGCATTTCATAACACTTGATCAATTTCCTCTCTATTAACGTTTCAATACATATATGTGTTAGTCTAAAGTTCACAAACACTTAACAAGCTCTCTCAAGTTAATATTAACTTTCTCTTCTCATTAAAATGCACAATCTCTTACTACAATTAATGAGAATTAATATTTAAGCAACAACCTTAATGTGACTATGCAAAATTAGTAAATATATCTCTATTTTACTAACAAACCATCCATTTATCAAGTAAATTTCAAGACAAGCATGATTTCAATCAGGTTTTACACCTAGATTAGCTTTCTCAAGTTAAATCCAAGTGAATAAATCATCTAAATGGAGATCAATCACTTAGAAGCATTAAATCTAGATTGAAATCAACACACATATATATTTATTTACCAAAAGACAGGAAAATTCAAGTATTAATCCATACAAAGGGTTAAAAGAACCCTAGAATAAAAGGTTTAACTACTCATATCCAAATACAAAGTGATTCTACTCATAGCTACAGAACCCATGAAGAAACAAAGAGGAAATGAGAAGAAAATGAGAAAGAACCAAGGTAGAAATCCCAAAATCCCTCTTGATATTGGTACCCAAGCCTCCAAAATGCTCTAAAACTCTCTCCCAAGCTCTTCTAGTGGCTACTCCAAGGTTCTACAGTGTGAGAAGTGTGATTTTCGGCCCTTCCTTTTAGGTTAAATAGTGCTTTTCTGTTTCTGATGTTAAAACGCGTAACTGTACTTTTTCACGACTTGCCACGGCGAGTTTCACAACTTACTACGGCCAGCTCAGACAGAAAGCTATTTTCCCCGACTTGCCACAGCAAGTTGGTCAACTTGCTGTGACCAGTTCATACAGAGAGCTATTTTCTTCAGCTTGCTATAGCAAGTTTGTCAACTTGCTGGAGCCAGTTGTACAAGTCATTTATCCTCCTATAAAAGAAGAAGGAATTATCAATTCACAATTGCTTCTAAAACTCCACAAAATATAACAAGGATTTCTTTGAATTTTTTATTGATACTTTGATATGCACATTTTCTTCTATACATTTTACTTTTTATGCACATTTTGAATCTAAAATATTCAAAAAGGTATAGAAAATGTGCTGGAATGCTGTCAATTTCTAAGAGTTAACACTATTTAATAAAAGTAATTTTTTTGAAAAGTTCAAAAACTTAAACTAATTTTAGCAAAGAAATATTTTTGTTAACATAATTAAAAGTGACTTGCATCTAATGACATGTGATAATAAAGAAGAGACGTATTACAAGATGCATGGTAAAAGATGGGTACAATAACAAATGCATAATAAAACAAAAGACTAAAGTATACATTTAGTTTGTTTATGTTTACTACAAGGTTCAATTTAGTCTCTTAAGATTATAAAGTATACTTTTGGTCTTTCGACTCTGACGCCATCTAACGAAAAATGCTGACTATGCAATTAAACAAGGGAAAATTCCTCTCAAGTTCTAAGGGACAAAAAAAATATCAAAAAAGTTTCACAAGATTAATGTAAAATATCAGAAAATCCCCATTAACAATTCTTTCAACAGGGGATTAACAATTCCATATGTGAGATTAACACTCCTTGGGACTTTTCTAACATCAAAATTTGTTGTGGGACTTTGTTGGTTTTTTTTAGTCCCTTGGGACTTGAGAGAAATTCTTACATTAAACAATGTATGCTTAAATTTTTAAAACATAAAAAGAAATTGTTGTATGTTTCAACTGACCAATTAAAAAAAATAGTAATAATTTAATAAACCGAAACAATCACCACATCGTATGCTCTTCTCACCCTCCTCTATTAATGGTTTCTCCATTCCAATGTTCCTTCCAATTGTGGAAGTTTTTTCCATTGTCAGTTTCAGCCAATTTCGTCAAAAGTTCTCAAGTTGTGTAATTCTCTTGAGCATGCAAAAACATGGAATTGAATCCAGAACCTCCAATGGGTACGATTGAGCTTTGCAAAATGGAATGCTTTTGTGAGCTTTGAGAATCATTGAGAGCAACTATGGGTGACTCAACATGATATTTTGGATGACGAGGTTTGATGGAAGAAAGAGATAAATTGTGGGATGTGAGCATAGAGGTTGCCATGGGATCGACGAGAGAGGTGAGTCACTGGATTCTCCCTAAGAGAAGACATGTTCACACTAGTAGTTACGTGGGTCTCAAAAGAATTTGAATGGACGAAAAACAAGGTTAATTGAATAGAGGTGGAAGGGGTGCCGACTGCCAAGAGAAGAGTTCGAAAATGTAAGGGACATTGGAGTGGAGAATGAGAATCCATTAATGGAGGAGACTGGGGAGTGCATTATGGTGGGAAGAAGAAGGGTAAATTATTGCTATTTTTTAATTGTTCAGTTGGAACATTCAATAATTTATTTTTATATTTTAAAAATTTAAGCATGCTTTATTTAATTGAATAGTCAGCATTTTCCATTAGATGAAAAACTAATGGTGTTAGAGTTGATAGACCAAAAGTACACTTTAAAAACTAAGAACCAAATTAAATCTTTAATAGACATGAAGAAGTAAATGTATACTTTAGCCTTAAAAAAAAATATGCTCATAGTGCGTGCACCTCTCAATAAAGAATCTTGAAGTATGTATGAAAGACTAAATGTATACTTTAGTTTAAAACAAAATATGCTCATAGTGCACCTCTCAAAAAGATCAGTGTACAAAATCTATATGTTCTCGGGCATGTTGTGCTCTTCGTTTTTGAGTTTGTTGTTTTAATCAACATCTTCGACTTCTGAAAGGAAAAATTATTATAGTTTCAAATATATATTTTTTTTTTTTGAGTTCTCTAAAAAAATAATTGGTTTGCAGTGTTTAGTTTTCATGTATAGCACTAGTTCAACCAATGTTGATTATACAAATGCATAATCATGAATGAAAGCCCAGCTGCCATATATCTTGGTTCAGCCATAATGATAACTCTCAATATTTTATATATTTAAAGTATATTTTGAAGATATATGGAGAGTTATCTAAACAATTTATAGAGATTTGGTACATCATTTGTGGGATTTCAATTCAAAATAAAAGTTTTAAGTTTAGGAAATAATTAATGGTAATTAGAATTTTTAAAAAGAAAAAAAAACTATTTAGTTTTATTATTAATATTATTATTATTTGAATGCATTGGACTATTATGGAATCAATTGTGCGTGGGCCTCATGGAACAACAATTGAAATTGGATCAGCTACCGTGGGCCCAGGAAGGAATTGATGATTGAATAGAGAAACCTAATTGCCATCAAATAAAAAGAGACGCGGGCGCAAGGAAAAAGGAGACACGAGGCTGGATGGAAAAAAAGAAGTGAGACGCACAGGAGTCAGCACGCTGGAGCAACACGCAGAAGAAAAGGCAAGACGCTGATGGCAATTAATTGAAAGAGGAGCAGAGACGCGAATAGGAATAAAGAATTTCAGTTGAATCACCGACTATCCTGTGATTTTCCTCGTGTCTCTGAATTTTGATTTAATTTTCTGTGTTGCTCTGGATTTTATTTTAGTCATGTGTAGCTAATTTATTTTACAACTTAGAGACCTATGAACTTAGTAATGGATTAGGCTTAGTTTCATCTTTTAATTATAATTAGTATTAATTTTGGGTTCTTTAATCTTGTTTAATATTGTCTGTTTAGTGACCGGCCATCATTAAAGAGGAATTTGAGAATTAGGATTTACCTTAGCGAAGAGAATATTAATTAAGCTCTGAGATTAAACAATATGGAATTAAATTATGATTTAATTTGCAATTAGGATAGACATATACCTAATAGCCCCATATAATTGTAGAAGAGTGTGTCCGGATTAAATTGCCTCTAGAGTAAATTTGTTAGGCATAACAACTTTTACCTAAGAGAGGGTTGTAAGTGGACCGACAGACACTTATAGTTATTTAGACTCGAGATTAACAAAATTAATATTAAGAGTAATTAAATTGGAGAAATAAAGGTCTATGAAATTAATAAAGGATTAGTGACTCTGGGTTGCTCATTTGATATTTGTGATAGTTAGTTTATTTTAATTTCTTTTCTTTTAATTAAATTCACTTTGGTTTGCTCAACTTAAACGAAAGTGTAAAATCAATGTCTGATTAAAGTTGTGGATACTAAGTCCTCGAGGGAACGATATCTTACTCACTCTTTATTACTTGATACGGCCCGTGCACTTGCGGAGTTTTAGGCTTTAAAGTTTTGCCCTATCACATAACTTTAACTATATAATATCTAAGAAGTTATCTGACTCAACTAGTAATTTTAATTAATATTAATTTACTTTTCAGAATCAAAAGAGTCAATAATCATTCGATTTGAACAGTTTAAATTTAATGTTTATAAAATTATTTGTAAATATTTATCAATTTAAAACTGCCATGACTAAAGTTTAGCTGTTTGAATTTGTTTGTCTCTTTTCTGATAGTTTGAAATTTTATTAGTAATTCTATAAAAGATTAAATCTAAATTGTTCAAATTTCAATCCAACTAGTAAAACTGCATAGGAATTGGTCAAAATCGGTGGTTGAGTTGTATAACACACACACAATTAAATTTTAAATTCATGTTTCTTCTCTTCTCATCCTCTTCCCTCCTTTTCCCCTTTTTTAACTATTAGATTAACATTATGAATGTTTTATATTTGATCTTTTATAAAGTTATTATTAAAATGTTAAATTATAAAAATAAAAATAATTAACTAAATACAAATTGTCAAATTTTGATATGAATAATTAAATACTCTAATAAAGAAAACAAAAATAATATTTTATGTAAAACTAAATCTAAATCTAAATCATTCGAATATTGATCTTATGGTTAGAAAGAGAAGAGAGGGAAGAGGATGGGCTCCAAATCGGATTTACACACACAAATACACCTAATAAGCATTGAGAAATGAAAAATAAACAAATATGCGTGAAACATGTAAGTTTATAAATATTTTAAAGCTATAAATTATTATATGAAGTAAATATATGCATTTTAATTGGATGGGAACGATAGAGTTTTGGCAGATATTATCTTATTTTAATGGGTTAAGATGTAAAAATAACTATTAAGCTATACTAAAAGTGTAAAAGTAACCTTTAACTTTTTTCGGATACTAACTATAGACATGTAAATTCTTATATTGAATCTATATATGTAAATATAAATTTAAATATATTTTTAGATAATAAATACAATTTTATCATTAAATATATTTAATTAAGACTTCATTGTTTATTATTTTTTAAATAATCATTTAAATTTTTTGTCAAATTAAAATTTTTATATTCAATTGTCTCAATATATACAACTAATGTGTATACGCAGTATTCAATAAGATTTATGCAATTTTCAGTCATTTTCTATCTCAATTCACTTTATAAATAATAATCCAAACATTCTTCAATTTGGAAAAAAAAAAAACCACTTCTATCACTATCAATCTAAATACAAATCATATTTAAAACCTGATTTTTTTTCTATTGGATTTATGCAAAAATCAGATAAAAAATAAGTCACCCTCTCATCACTAACTCAAACAAGCCCAGTCATTTCATATTTATTTAGCTTGTTAAAATCACCTCTTTCTTCCCCGTTCAAGTTTAAACAAGCATGCCCTAACAAGTCTTTATTATATAAAAAATGAATATTTGATGAGAATGGGACGTTAGTTATATTAAAGATGAGTTTATTGGGGATGGATATTGTTGCAGTGGATACTTCATGATTGGAGTGATAAGCAGTGCTTGAAGCGACTAAAGAATTGTTATAATGCGATTCCAAAACATGGAGAAGTTATTGTGGTGGACGCAATTTTGCCAACTGAAACTGATATTTCTGATACTTCCAAGAGCACCTCCCAATTTGATGTGGCTTTAATGGCTACCTGCGGTGGCAAAGAGAGAAGTAGCAAGAGTTTCTGAATTTCTACATCGGCTGGGTTTAGTGGCAGTAGAATTCAATGCTTTGTTTGTGGCTCGTGGATTATGGAGATTTTTAAGTAAATACACTCATATAATTCCCCGTTTTATACTTTCTAGTTTCCAGCATCCATTCCTTAATTATGATGGTTTTACAAGTTCTCATTTGGTTACCCAATCACGTTTGTTTATCTAATAATGTGGCTTGAACGTACAAGTCTGTTCAGGAATTTGTTTTCATTATAAATTTAATGTTTAAATATCTTTTATCTCAGTACTGTAACAAGATTTTTTTTTTGGTCAAAAGTACTGTAACAAGATACTTATGAATAAAAGCACTTATATAGACAATGAGCGAGTCTAGACTTACATATAGATTCAGTATTGTAACAGGATACTTAACTATGAATATGAATGCATTGTTAATATACATACATATATTACTCGCTCTGGACCTATTTATAAGTAATCTTCTCTCTCTTAGGGTGGTTTCTTAATATAAGCAACTTTTTATATCTCAAAATTTAAACTACTTTTTCATTTCCTACTCATATTCAATGCACATCTTTATATTAATGAAACACTAATTATCTTTGATTCAATCATTTATTAATCATTCCCTTACATATTTTTAATTTTATACTCATTATCTCTCATAATTTTTGGTTAGTATCTCTCCTTTTTTTTCCCCCTAAATAGGGGCATATATAGAAAATATATGACAATTTTTACACATTTACTGATTTTAACTGTCGGTTTATTTGCGCAATCTTTTAAAAAAAATTACTTATAAAAAAGACCGGAAGGAGTATGTCTATATGGCAGGGTTATATTCAAATATTGTCTAAATAAATTGGATAACTCTCCCAAATATATCCTTTGGGTTCACAATTGAGAGTATACATATCTCCCAATTTCTTGGCCGTGTACATACACTATTAATCTTAAATTAAATGTATGAGTTAGATAACTAATCCATAGTGGGCAAAAAAAAAAAAGATAAGTAAGCAATACATATTAAGAAAATTATTTATTTTAATTGTTTTTGAAAAAATGTATGTTAGTTTTCTAAAATATTTTCCTTTTTACTCATTTACATTTAAAATTAT
Organism: Acacia confusa; assembly: GCA_037074495.1. NCBI lineage: Eukaryota > Viridiplantae > Streptophyta > Magnoliopsida > Fabales > Fabaceae > Acacia > Acacia confusa. The sequence continues at coordinate 2,267,204 of CM073508.1, read as the reverse complement.
CTCATACATTATACACATAAACATAATTTAGCCAGTATAAAATGTAGATGATGATGTTTCTTACCATACGGGATTTGGGGTGTCCTCACGAGAACGCAATCCCTTGGATAATTAATTCTGCTGAATGTGTCTTGCGTTGTGCTATCTTGTAGTCTTATTTATAGATTCCCACATTCCCCTCTCCTGTTCCTTCACGTTTTAACTAAGTATATGCTTCGTAGGAAAAAATGTCCCGCCCAACAAAAAAAAAGGAAAATTATACTAGAAGACTAAATTTACAAATTAATTATTAAAAAGCTCTCAAATCTACGATTCATAGGACATAAATTTATTAGCCAAACTATGAGGATTTACTATTCATTGACGGAAATTTATAATGAAAAATATATATAACATTATTTAACATGCAAATCTATGAAATATATATTCCTCTCAAAAATAAATAAATAAATTTTGGTGCAAATTTTTAGCATTGGCTTCTTCGACCGCCATAAAATTGGTCTAACGTTGTAAGTTATCTCTGATCTTAGGTTTTGAGTTCTCCTAGAACTCTCTTACGAGATACTTATGTCAAGAATATGGGCTTTTTCGTACAAAGCTCTGGAAACATATAGACATCTTGGCAACAACTTTTGCAAGTTGCAAAGACACACATCACTCACACTGATTGAACCATATTTCTACATGATATTTTATGATTAAATTGGGGTTCTTAATATATTTTCTTAAGACATTATTGCATGATTAAGCATTAATTTGAATTAAGGACATTTGCATTGAATTAAGTGAAATTAGGGGTAAAATTGTCAATATTTGTTAATTATTCATACAAATGATTTCTTAGATTTTTTTGATGCTATTGTGCTTAATCTTGCATTATAGGAATTTTAGAATTAAATGGAAGAATTTGGGAAAAAATGTTCTTTGGGTCAAAATTAATATTTTTGAAGACAGAGGAAAATTACACGAAATGACCCAGTATTTTCAGAAATGTCAGTTTTACCCCAAACATGTTTCAAAATTTCACACTTTAGTCCCTCTCTGAAACTTTTTTTTCTTTGCAAATTGGTCGCGTTTTGACCAGGAACCAATTAATTAGGTTGGGGAGTGCTGGACCAGAGGGGGAGAGCTGGAAGGAGAGTGGCGGCTGGAAGACGAGAAAAGAAAGAAAAGAAACGAAGGAACTGGACACGAGAGGCTGGGGGGGCTGGCCATCTTCTTCGCCCTCCTTCACTCAAGACAGCTTCCAGATTGCTGTCCATCATCGGACTGTACCAGAGAGGCGGAGAGTAAAAAAAAAACGAAGGAAAGCGGAGGGAGAAGAGAGAAGAAGTTGACGACGAAAAAAAGAAGAAAGGGAGAGTGAGAGCACCGGAAAGTAGAGAGGAATCATCTTCTTCTCCATCGTCGGACTGAGCTGGAGCTGGCTGAAATTTTTCTCCACCTTCCGGCGAGATTTTTCCAGTTTCCGGCGAGTTCTTGAACTTTCCGGCGAGTTCTTGAATTTTCCGGCGAGCATTTTCCAGATTCCGGCGAGTGATTTTTTTTTTACCATGAGTGGTTGAATTTCTCTGTTCTTGGTGATGAAGACTTGTTCTTGAGCTAATTGGACTACATTAGGGGAGTTTTATCTATCTTACTATTAGTCTAGGATTATATATTTGAATTGCTAAATTTTGATATATGATTCTGGAACTGAGATTAATGGTAATTATCTCTGTTAGTTTGATATTTGTAGTTGAGATTGGATTTCGTAGTGTGATTTTTATATGTGAATGAATTTCTTTGTGGTTTCAATGAAGCTATGTTGATTAGCGTGGTATTGTCTAATTAATATGGTTGATTTGTACCCTTTTGAGGGACTGTTTAGTACTCAAATTTAGAAGTCTCATGTTGCATAATTCCAATTTCAATTACGCATTAAGTGGGCTCGAACAATTTCTCAAGGGATAGTAGTTAGCTATGGTTATAGGAGCTACTATTAATTGGGAGTATTGGACTCAAGTGGTATCTTGAGGTTTTTCTTAAAACTTAATGAATTTTAACTCCCATAATCTTTTAAGAGCAAGGATAGTCATGTTTTCATTACCAAGAGCATTAACCATTTAATCTTATTTCTATCCAAAGTATTTTTCCTTATTTCCAAAAAGACCAAAAAAATATAGGAATAGTTTCTTTATTTTTCCTATGCATTTTAATTAGAGAAAAACTTATTTAGGAACCCCAAATTTCTAACCATGTTTATATCACTTAGTTTATCTTAGGAAATACAAAATAAATTTGGCTCCTTGATTAAGAGAACGATCCCGAGTTAATTGCATTGTATTACATTTAATTCGTGGTAAATAGTGATTCGACCCTGAGGCGATTAAGGGTGAGGCGAATCACACACTAATCTTCATTCTTCTAATCTTAATGGCGCACTCACCGGAATCTCATTCTCAGTCCAAGCCTCTCCTCAACCGAGCGAACAATTAAGAAACGCCGGTGAAGCAACCGCTAGCAACAGACAACGAACAAGAAGAAGAGAGCTTCCCTTACACCATGCAGCTTTCGACTTCTATTGTCATTTCCATGGCGGTTCAAACAGTGGCTGAGCTCGGCGTCTTCAACATCATTCACAGAGGCGGTCTGAGTGCAAGGCTCTCCGCCGCGAAGATCACGTCACAACTTCATTGCAAGAACTCTGAAGCGCCTTCGGGCTTCTGGCGTCTCACTCCGCTCTTCACTATTTCGTGGTCACGGACGAAACTCAAGGGCCAGGAGATGTTTTCGGCGGCTGTATGGCTTTGCTCCAGGTGCACAATTCTTTGTACGAAACGCTGATGGAGTCTCGTTGGGCCCATTCATTGCGTTGTTTCATGATAAGGTCTTCCTGGAAAAGCTAGTTAGACACATCTTTTTTCCTCCAATTTCTCAAATATATTTTGGAAAATTAATAAAACCATATCATGTTATTGTTGATCATATGTTTTAAATTTTACTCCCCGTTTCTTTTTATAAAATACCAATAACAGAGTTGAGTTATTGGGTAAGGTAGTTAAAAGTAATTAAGCCCAAGAAATATGTATAAAATGAACTTTATTTTTTAAAAACTATCCTCGTTTATATGGAAGACATAGAATATATTATATTGAGTTCTTTAGCCAAACACGAGAACTAAATGCAATAGGCCCAAAGTAATTTTTGTAATTAAGTGAGGGTAAAATAGAGAGTTTACAAGAAACTTTTCAGACATCCTGATAGTATCTTATAAAAGAGAACATTGTATAGTAAAGAATAGTCTCTTATAAAAAGGGAACGGAGGAAGTAGAATTAAAATTAATTGTGCCTTCACATGCATGATAGGCCGCAGATGCAAGAAGCTATATTGGAAGGGGGTATAGCATTCAATAGGGTACATGCTTTTGAGTTTCCGAGATTGGATTCAAGGCTTAACGATGTGGCCATGGTCAATCATATCGGACCAGTTTGTTTGTGACTAGAATTCCTGAATCCTCTAAAGGTTTTGAGGACATCACTAGACTCGTCGATGTCGGTGGAGGTCTTGGGATTACTCTCAGCTTGATCACATCTAAATATCCTCACATTCGAGGAATCAATTTCGACCTGCCTCATGTCAACCAACATGCATGCTCCGATCCTTCTTATCCTAGTATGTATGAGTTTATCTTGCTTCTTTATATCGCCAATATTTTAATATTTTCAACACATTAACGTTAAGCATTTCCCCTTTCTTTTGACTCAATATCCCTATATTTCAAAAATAAAACTATGAAAACTACAAGTTATTTTTATTTGAAGATTAGGGCAGAATGTTTTATGTGGTGGCAAATTGAACATTGATTGTAATGCCGCAGGAGTGGAACACGTGCAGTGGGAGGTGATATGTTTGAAAGTCTTCATGAAGGTGGGCATATATATTAGTACATCTTGATGAAAAATAAATGAAAATTTCTTAGTTTAAATTAAAAATAACTATTTATTATTGTGTATTTATTAAGAATTCCTTTTTAATCTAGTATCATATTACACACACATATATGTAGATGTATCTATATATGTATATATGTACATGTGTACACACACATATTGTTGGGATCCGTACACACAGCGGAATTAAAACTTTACGAATCCCGAGGAGAATCGCTCAACCGCGTTTAAATCAAGGTCCATTATAAGAGATTGTACTTTTCAAAAGCTTGTATGCGTCTCGTTCTATTTGAACTGGTGGGCTACCTTCTCGATCAGCAGAAATTGACTCTTCGAATCGCCTTCCTCTACCGGTATCCACACCAAACAATTTTTTCAACACGAGCATTGGCGTGCTAACGCCTTCTTACTTTTTGCGTCTTGCGCCTTTTTTCTCTAGGGTTTTCTTTTGCAGCTATTCTCCCTTTTTAATACGACTAGATCAATGTCTATTTATAGGATTTCTAAAACCTTAATTGGGCCGTATTAAAATATTCAAGATTAATCTCAAATCATCTTGAATTTGAATTTTAGATTTAAATAGCATTAATTAAATCTATCTAATAGATTTAATCTAATCTATTTAATCTAAAATTAAAAGCCTATAGATTTAATTTATCTTTATAAATTAAATCTGATAAAAGATATATATCTATTTAATTAAAACTGAGATACTATATCTTAATTTAAATTAAATCAAATAAATATTCAAGATTAATCTCGATTAATCTCAATTAATCTTGAATTCAAATTTTAGATTTAAATAGAATTAATTAAATCTATCTAATAGATATAATCTAATCTATTTATTTAATATAAAATTAAAAGCCTACAGATTTAATTTATCTTTTATAAATTAAATCTGAGAAAAGATATATATCTAACCAATTAGATATATAATTGATTTATCTTCATAAATCAAATATGAAATACGATATCTCAATTAGTTTTAGTTATATAATGATTAGACCTAGGGTATAATTTCCAACACATATATGTATGTGTGTACGTATGTACGTACATATGTATGTATGTATATCTATGATATGTCATACAATTTATCACTTGGCTATTTAAGATATTGCATTTAGTAAGGATAAATTAAGGAATTTTTTTAAGAAAATATCGGGTCTTACATTTAGGATAGGAGTAGTATCAAATATTAATGACATAACTATCTACCTTTGTTTTGGTAAGATAATTAAGAGTGACCCGTATACAGTACCGAAGAAAATGTACCCGGACTATAATCAATCATTAAGGAGAGGTTAATTATAACTGGGTGAAAATTTGTAGTGGATACTTCATAATTGGAGTGATGAGTTGTGAGTAAAGCTGTTGAAGAACTACTACAAAGCAATTCCAGAGAATGGGAAGGTGGATAGTGGAGGAGGCAGTGTATCCCGTAACACCTGACACGTCAGCTTCCTTGAAGACCATATCGCAACTTGATGTGTCTATGCTCACTCAAAGCCTTGGCAAGGTTGTATTTAGACACATCTTCGGGCTTTCGAGGTATTCGATCTTAATATTCAGTTTATAACTTCTGAGTTATATAAGGTATTCTGCCGACTCTTTCATACCTGCAACATACTCTCTCTACTTAATATAAGGGTTAAATAATTAGTTCACAAATATTCAAGAGGTGGGTTTGGGTTCTCTCATTATCCTTTATCTTATTTTCTTCTTAGAATCTCATCTCTACCCTCAAATTAAAAAATAGATGGTTTAGATTTCATAATTTATAAAAGTGTTATTTTAAACATAAATAAATAAATGGAAAAATCCTTTTAAAACACTCAAATCCTAAGTGAGGCTCCTAAACATAACAAATTCAAAAACGGGTTAATTATCTTAATTTAGCATTTTAGAATTGAGTGATTTTACCATTATATCTTTGTGCTCACTCCTTCTCTTTTATCTCTGTCTAATTCTCCTTCATCCCTCTCCTCCTTCAAGTTTTATTGGATCTCTCCGGTCTCCCATTCAAATTCACAGAAGAGGAGATTAAATTCTTCACCAATAATTATTATTATTTAAAAAAAAACATAGCAAGCCCATGAGAAATTGTTGCTAATAACGCAAAAACTAATAACTCAAATAACACTGCAAGTTTTGTTTATTATTAAACGAACAAAACACGAACCGATCCAAGAAGTTAATTTCAAGAGTTAACATGTCCTGACTTCTCCGTCAACAAAGCTTTCTGGGTTTACAATATTCCCCCTCTTCACCATTGTTTGGGGGGGGGGGGTGGACAAGAGGATCCAGAGCATATATATCTTCCCAAGCTGTGTGGTTTGAATCCCAAACACGCTCGAGCATAGTTTTTTATCTGAGTTAAGCAGTCATTGATGATCCTCCCTTTGTTAATGGACACGTGGATCTCAAGTCCCCTCATATATATATTTTTCGGCGTTCATACTTGAAACTTGAAAGCAACCTTTTTTTTAAGGGCTTGCTAATTTTATTTTATTTTTTGTTTTGAAGCAGCAATTATTAGTGAAGAATTTGATCCCCAAGTGAATTTGAATCACAGAATGGAGAGATACCAATGGAACTTGAAGGGGGAGAGAAGAGAGAAGAGATGAGGGATGGGGGAGAATGAGACAAAGAGGGAGGGAGCAAAAGGATATATTGTTAAATTACCCAATTTTAAAATCTTGAATCAAGATGATTGGCCTAATTTAGAATTAGTTAAGTTTAGAAATCTGATTTAGGATTTAAGTATTTTAAAAGACTTTTAATGAGATTGTCCCTAAATTAATTTAAAATGTTAAAATGTAATCTACACAATTCATAATTGTAATAAAAGTAAAAAGAAATTATAAAATACTATAATAATGGTTTAAAAAAAATATTAAATCTAAATCATTTATTTAATTTTTTTAATGAGTGTGGAGATGTAATTTTGAGAAAAAAATGAGAAAAGGGATAATGAGAATACTATCTTCCAAAGTTTACAGTGCATTTCAATGGTAAAATCACTGCGACTTTAATGAGTGCATGTCTTATAGTGGTGTATGTGGCTAGCTAATTGAGTATGGTATTTTAAGTTTGCATTATACAATCCACTTGTTTGCAAGAATATAGCATACTCCATTCTTTTCTTATTGTTCATGAAGAACTTCATGTCATAAGTCAAATATATTCTCAAAATCATAATTATAATTTTTTAAAAAATGTATTTCCACTGCTAAAATACAAATTAAATCTAAATATTTAACAAGAAGTTAAGTAGCCCTTCAATAGAAAGCATGACTCATTATATTCTTATCCGGAGCAAGGTAGTTAAAATCAAGATTTTATATAAAATCGGAAGAGGGATAAAAAATTGTAATGTAAAAAAATCATAAAAACATAAAAGCATTTGAAAAATTAGTAAAATCGTTCTAATAAAAAAAATCGTAAAAACGCAAAATCGCAATGAAAAATCGAGATTTTAACTACCATGATCGGGAGAGTAATGTCTTTATTGATCTCTCTCTCCATTTTTTCCCACTTAATATCTCAATCATTATTAAATCAAGTTTTAATGGTTGAAACTTAACACTATATAAAAATATTATTATAACATTAAATATAATAAAAATCTACTATGACAAATAAAATAGATCTTAATCACTAAAGCTTAATCTAATAGTAGAGACATTAAATAACGAGAAAATAGAGAGAAAGATAAATGAAAACATTCTTATCTCATTTAATTAGTTCTATCACACGTAGTCTGGTAAACAATGTAAAGAAGGTGACAAATATAAGGTGGCATTAAAGGTCCCATTCAAACCATTAGTGAAAGGAAATATCATTTATGAGGATGTTAATGGCACCAGACATTAAAAAGAAAGGAAGGAGAAGAGGGAGGGCACCCCAAAATGCATGGTGGGGTTTTGGGATTTTGTGTGATAGGATCAGAATGCCACAGCAACCATTCTTTTTTGGTTTTTTATCCTCAACGTAACCACCATCTGGATTTAATCTAAATGGTCGAGATTTTTTTTCTTACTTTCTATTTCTTAAAAAAATTATTTTAATGGATAGAGAACCTAAAATAAAGTTGATCCTTAAACTAATGTTTTCTTAAAAAATGATTTTTTTTCATGTAAAAAAAACTAAAAAAATATATATGAGCTGCTCAGATCTAGATCTGGATGGCCCAAGAGCTTGTCCCTACGGACGAGCTCCCCAGCCTATCCTTTGGATAGGGAGAGAAACTAGTTTTCTTGTCCAATCTCTGTTATAGTTCTTTAATTTATTAATTGGTTTATTTATATCTTGAATAGTAATAATAAATAACGATTTTCTCCTTTGTCACAAGACACCAGTTTAAGGGAATTGGTTGTTATATATACTTTAATTTGCAGATTTCCTCAAAATCATTTCTCTCCTTTTCTTTTCAAAATCTCTTCTTTACCCTTTAATTAAAATACAAGATAGTTCAAATTTAGTATTTTTTAAAACTATGATTACAATGTTTTATAAATTATTTTTTTATTAATTACTATAGTTATAAATTTTGTAGATCATGTTTTAATAGTTTAAATGTACTTTTTTTTATTTAAAATAATATTTTTATAAAATATTAAATTTAGACTATTTATTTTTTAAAATTTAAGGGTGAAGATAGGATTTTGGAAAGAAAATGAAAAAAATGATTATGAAAGAAGTCAAACCCGCACACATCAATCAATATCTTTAAATTATTAAGCCATAAGAGAAAAATATATAAACTAATGAAAGTAAGGAAATGATAAGGCGAACCAAAAGCTAAACATGTCCCTACATATTTCTCTTTTAATCAACAAATTAAATTTTCAAGCCACAGGACCACATTATTAATCAGTGATGTCACTATTACTATTAATCCTTCTTCAAAGATCTATAAATAAAACCAACTTATAAAGCTTTTGATGAATTATGCATACATATCACTCATTACTTACCAAAAATCTCATAATAATGGCTCAATCACAACAATCTCATTCTCAGTCTATGCCTCTTCAGTCCTCACAACGAACAGAGCAACCACAAGAAACAGCATTCACCAAAAATAGATGACGACGTTGTTGAAGAAGAAGGCGGCTTTTCCTATGCAATGCAACTCGCCACTTCTACTGCGATCTCCTATGCAAACGGAGGTGAAGCTCGGCGTCTTCGACGTCATTCATAGAGCTGATCACGACGCCAGGATCTCCACCACCGAGATCGCGACGGAGCTTTCTTGTAAGAACTCCGTGGCGCCTTCCGCCTCATTCTGTTCTTTCCTGCTCTGTCGTCACCGACGGTGGCCGGGGTGTTTCCGACGATTGTATGGCCTCTCTCCGGTGGCCAAATTCATTGTGAGAAATGAGGATGGAGTGCGTTACTCGTTGGGCCCTTTAATTGCGTTGATTCAAGATCAGGTCTTTCTTGATAGCTGGTTAGTAAGCCTTTTTTCTTAACCCTTCGCTCAACTCTTATTATAGGAAAATATGTTAAAAATAATTTATTCCCTTGGCCCCATATATTTTAGGACATGCACAATAAATTCCTATAATCCTTTTTAACATTTTTATCTAGTAAAATTAGATACATGAAATTTTAAAAAAAAATTAAAATGAAAAGGAAAATAGAAAATTGGTTAAAAGTCCTGTTTGAAAATTGTATTGGTCAGAAGCCCATGAAATGTTTGTGTACATCGAAAGTGCCAATACTATGTAAAATTTTATATATAAAAAAAAAATATTATTACTTAAGTTTAGGTCTTTCTAACAAACAAAACTGTTAAATAAGGATTTTTCACCAATTTCTTTAAGAAAAATAACTCCAGATGACCCAAAAAAAAAAAACAGAATTATCTTCTGTCAGCGAGGTGGCTTGCAGCTAGAGGCGGATTTTATTTTTATTTTTGTAGTTTAAAAAGTGAGGGGCATTAAGATCGTTTCACCCAAATTTTGAAATTTCAGACTGATTTGAGATTTGTTGATTTTAGGAGATATTTGGGTTTTGTAAATGTCGGAGTTTTTTGAAATCATTTTCCCTAGATTTTAAGGTGTTCTAAAGAATTCAAGGAAAAAAAATGGTAAACTCCTAAAATTGTAAACTACTCCTTGTATTGAATACATAAGATTCATTTGGCCTCTTCATTTATTTACTCCTTCCTTTTTTATTTGTCGCAATTATATATAATATCAATTTATAACTACAAAGATAATCAATTTAAACTTTTATGCGCAAATTATATGTGACATGTGAACACTAGGACACGACTAAATGTAAAATTGATATATGAATATGAAAATTGTAGGCGAGAATTGAAGAATGCAATATGTGAAGGAGGAATAGCGTTCAATAGGGTACATGGATCACATGCTTTTGAGTATCTGAGAATGGATTCAAGGTTTAACGACGTTTTCAACAAGGCAACGCTGAATCAGACCACGCACTTTGGTTGTGACTAAGATTCTTGAATCCTACAAAGGTTTTGAGAACATTACTAGACTCGTCAACGTTGGTGGAGGTCTTGGGATTACTCTCAGCTTGATCACTTCCAAATATCCTCATATTCAATTTCGGCTTGATTGCATCATGTCATTCAACACGCTCCTCCATATCCCAGTACTTCCTCTTATACCTATCATATCACATTTTTTTAGAATGTGTTCGTAGTCCTTTTATAATGCATTTAATTAGTGGTTATAAGGAGTATTAAATTTTTTTTATATATACTCATATTCAAAGCGGAGTGAAAGATAAATATAATATGACGCCGGTGGAGTTTAATTAATATTGTTAATGAAGATAATATTATAAAACATTTAAATGTTATGACAAATTTAATGTTATTAAGTGTTTTTATGAGTGCATGTGAATTAGTTAGAAATGACTTATAATAGGATAAGGAGGCTAGAGAGAGTATATATGAGCTTTTCTTCTTTAATTAGGCAAAATTATTTGTGAATTTCGGTTGGTATTAAATCAATGATTACTGGAACACCTGGGAGGAGATATCTTTGAAAGCGTGCCTCAAGGAGATGCAATCTTCATGAAGGTGGGTTAGTGAAGCTGTTGAAGAACTGTCATAAAGGCATTCCTGAAGAAGGAATAGTGATTGTGGGGGACACAGTTTTGCCCATTGTTCCAGAGAATTTTGCTGCTGCAAATTAAAAAGCACTTCCCAACAGGATCTGATTATTATGATGACCCAAAACCCATGTGGCAAAGAGAGAAGTGAGCCAGAGTTCATGGATTTGGCCACATCAGCTGGGTTTTGAGGCATTCGATATGAATGCTTTGTTCGTGACTATTGGGTCATGGAATGATATTTCATAAAAGCATGTGTTTCTTTTAATGATGAGAGTGGCTGGCTGTATATTCAAGAACCTGAAATGTTTCTCCTCACTTGGACGGACAATTATCTTCAAAGGCAAACAAGTCTTAATTCCTTCTGTCATTCTTAGATATGCTTCCAAGGCTTCTCTCTACAACAATTCCCGTGGAAGAAGCAACAACAATCATTTCCTGCTAAAATGTGTTCTCGCGTCTGAATTGGATTATTAATTCATCTCGATCAATCCTACACATACATTATCGAATGATTGAAAAATGAATTAAAGAAGATATTTAATGTTAAGGGAAGTGCTATTAAATTAGTTTAAGTTATTTTGATAGAAAGTCATATCTAATATATATACACCTAATTAATTTATAATTTAAAATGGTACAAGAGTCATTCCATCCGCACTGTGACAAAAAGAAAGGCAGAAATGGGACTCAAAAAGAAATACAAGCATATTTCAAAAATAAAGAGCCTTTAAGGCTAAAAAAAAAAATACAAGCCCATGTGGAAAAAAAAAAGGTAAGAATGATATTAGAATAAATGATTAAGTCCCACGTCAAATAATTCAAAGATAAATTAAAAGATATATAATCTTAATGCAAGTTCTATTAAACTATTTTGATAGAAAGACAAACATAATATATACACACACACATCTAATTGATTAAAAAAAAACCTGAAATGTTAAAAAATATATATAAGGAAATAAAGAGAGGGATAGGAAGATAGTTTTAAAATATTTTAAAAGCTAAAATATATGTTGGTCTTTTATATTTGCGTCAAGTTTATCACGAATGCATTTTTTGAATATAATATTTTATATTTTAAGTCATGTGTAAATTTGAAAAATATTTTTGAAATCTTAAATTTAGAACTGAAAAAAAAATCAAAATAGGTATATAAAAAATAAGGAGAGATAATGAGAAAGTAACCTATCTTATTATTCCTCTTTCCAATTAATTATTAAAATTTTTACTTAAATAATTTTTGGTACGTGAGTATGAATACTATTTTATTTTATACATATTTTTAGAGCCTAACCGAAGATTAATAATGAACGGGCGTTGGGTAAAAATAGATTAAATTTTAGTACCTTGAGTTTTATTTCCTTTTTAGTATATATGTATAAACTACTTATATTTTTTTTTTTGCCCGAAATAAACTACTTATATTAGAAACACCTATATTTATATGTATTAAAAAAAACACCTTTATTTGATGCTTTTTAAATGGGAGGATTGTTAATTGATTCAAAACTGTCATAATTATTTTCAAAATTGATTTCCTTTTTGGCGGTCTCATCATCCTCAACGGCTATAATTAAATTAAATTAGATTTGGAATTTTGAATTGGTTTTAATTATGATCAACGGACACAGCCCATATCTCCCCCAACGTCTCTTTATCTCCTCACTTGAAATACCGTCGCCTCCAGACTTGCCTTCTCTCCACCCAACGTCTCTTTATGTCTTTCACCCCAAACTCTGCCTCTAACGCCATACCGGAGCACCTTTCAGACTCGCCGGAGATTCAGATCCTTTAGTTGATTCTCAAAGACGCAGAGATTACGCTGCTTCCAACAGGCAACACCAAAATAGTGAAACACCACATTCAAAGGTACTCCACTCTTCACCCCTTTTTTCTGCTTTACATCCTTTTTTTTTTCAAATCATGCTTTTAAATCACCGGTATAAATGTCTGCTTGAGATCTGCTTTATGTTCTGTTATTGTTTTATTGAATCTTCTATCCTCCAACTCTGGGTATTCTGTGATTCTGTCTCTCCCAGCTCTCTGTTTTAGGTCTCTGTTTTAAGATGCATCAACATAAATTACTATTTTGCGTCTCTCTTATCTAGTGATCTTACCTTGATTTACTTTGATTCGAAAACAAAATTTGCAATTGCATACTGTTTAGAAATTCTTATTGTTTTAAATTTTTATTGATTAAAAAATCAATATTATTCAATTGTTTACTATTATTTTAAATTAATTATTTGGTTTTATTCGAAAGAATTTGTAATTTGAAATTGTTTTAGATTTTAGTTAACGATCCTATTGTTTTGAAAACCAATATCGAACAGTTTTCTATGATTTTAAAGTCATTATTTCATATTGAATATTTATTTTGAATTGAAAATATTTGCAATTTTAAATTGTTTTGAACTTTGATATGAGGGTCACCAATTTTTTTTTCTGAAACTTTATGTTCCAACATATCAACTTTGTGTTTTAAATTTTATCTTCCAACATATCATCTTTATGCTTTAAATTTTATTTGATTGTAAACTATTACCTCAAGTTACTTATTCAATTTGATTGAAATACTGTATTTTTAAACTTTTTTTTTTCCTTACCTTGCTTTACTTTGATTTGAAAACAAAATTTCCAATTTTAAAATCTTTCAAATTGCTTGATGCTTTACATTTTTTACTTTGGTTGATTTTAAAATCAATATTCAGTAGTTTACTATTATTTTAAAGCAGACATTTAGTTTGATTTGAAAATAATTTGTAATTAAAATTGTTTTAGATTTGATTTGAAGATCCTATTGTTTTTCTACGTTTTTAAAGTAATTTTTTATATTTAATATTTATTTTCATTTGAAAATATTTGCAATTATAAATTGTTTTGAACTTTGATATGAGGGTCACAATCTTTTTTCCGAAACTTTATCTTCCAACATATCATCTTTGTGTATTAAATTTTAATTGGTTGTAATTTGTAAGCTATTATCTCAAATTACTTATTTTAAATCTATCTTCCAACATATGATCTTTATGTTTTAATTTTATTTGGTTGTAAACTATTATCTTAAATTACTTATTCAATTTCATTGAAAAATATATATTTTTAAACATTTTTCTATTCTTACCTTGCTTTACTTTGATTTGAAAACAAAATTTCCAATTTTAAACTCTTTCTAATTTCTTAATGTTTTAAATTTTGATTTTGATTGATTTTGAAATCAATATTCAATAGCTTACTATTATTTAAAGCACTTATTTAGTTTGATTTGAAAATAAGTTGTAATTAAAATTGTTTTAGATTTTATTTGAAGATCCTATTGTTTTTTCTTCGATTTTAAAGTAATTTTTTATATTTAATATTTATCTTGATTTGAAAATATTTGCAATTATAAATTGTTTTGAACTTTGATTATGAAGGTCACCGTCTTTTTTCTGAAAGTTTATCTTCCAAGATATCATCTTAGTGTTTTAAATTTTATTTGGTTGTAAACTATTTTATCAAATTATTTATTCTATTTGATTTAAAAATCTGCATTTTTAAACGGTTTTTTATTCATACCATTTAGTTTGATTTGAAAACAATATTTTCAATTTCAAACTGTTTTAAATTTCTTAATGTTTTAAATTTTGATTTTGTTTTATTTAAAAATAAATATTCGATAGTTTATATTATTTTAAAGTATTTATTCAATTTGATTTGAAAATAATTTGTACTTTCAAAAATCACTATTGTTTTAAAGTACTTACTAAGGTTGATTTGGAAAGAATTTATAATTGTAATTTGTTTTAGATTTTATTTAAATATCCTATTTTGAAAACCAATATTTAACAGCTTTCTTTGATTTTAAAGTAACTTTGTATATTTAATCTTTGTTTTTATTTGAAAAATATTTTCAATTTAGAATTGTTTTGAACTTTGATATGAAGGTCATCATCTTTGCAATTTGAAACTTTTTTAAATTTCTTAATTTTTAAATTTTAAATTTTTTTATTTAAAAACCATTATTCAAATGTTTACTATTATTTTAAAGTATTTACTAACTTTGATTTGAAAACAATTTGTAATTTAAATTTGTTTTATATTTGATTTAAAGATCCTATTATTTGGAGAACCTTGATATGAGGTCACCATCTTTTTTCTGAAACTTTATCTTCCAACATATCATCTTTGTGTTTTAAATTTTATTTGGTTGTAAACTTACCTCAAATTTCTTACTTCATTTGATTTGACAAAAGCGTATTTTTAAAAGGTTTTGTTTTAAATTTCTTAATGTTTTAAATTTTGATTTTTATTGATTTCCAATTCAAAATTCAATAGTTCACTATTATTTTAAAACACTTATTATTTAGTTTGATTTGAAAATAATTTGTAATTTTAAATTGTTTTAGATTCGATTTAAAGATCCTATTATTTTGAAGACCAATATTTAACAGTTTTATGTGATTTTTAAGTAATATTTTTATATTTAATATTTATTTGATTTGAAAATAATTTTAAATTTTAAATATTTTGAACTTTGATATGATGGTCACCATCTATTTTCTGAAATTTTATCTTCCAGCATATCATTTTTGTGTTTTAAATTTTATTTGGTTGTAAACTATTATCTCAAATCACCTTTTCAATTTCATTGACAAACCTGTACTTTTAAACAGTTTTTTATTCTTACCTTGGTTTTCTTTGATTTAAAAACAAAATTTGCAATTTTAAACTCTTCCAAATTTCTTAATGTTTTAAATTTTTATTTTGATTTATTTTAAAATCAATATTATCCTCAATAGTTTACTCTTATTTTAAAGTACTTATTTAGTTTGATTTGAAAAGAATTTGTAATTTCAAATTATTTTACAATTCATTTAAAGATCCTATTGTTTTGAAAAACCAATATTTAACAGTTTTCTGTGATTTAAAAAGTCAGTATTTTTTATTTAATCTTTATTTTGATTTGAAAATATTTTCAATTTTAAATTGTTTTGAACTTTTATATGAAGGTCACCATCATTTTTCTGAAATATTTTATCTTCCAATATATCATCTTAGTGTTTTAGATTCTATTTGGGTGTAAACTAGTGTATCAAATTAATTATTCTATTTGATTGAAAAATCTGCAATTTTAAAACGTTTTTATTCTTACCATTTAATTATTCTTACATCTATTTACTTTAATTTCAAAACAAAATTTGCAAGTTAAAACTGTTTTAAATTTCTTGATGTTATAAATTTTGATTTTGTTTGCTTTGAAAATCATTATTCGATATTTAATATTATTTTAAAGTACTTAGTAAGTTTTATTTGAAAATATTTGTAATTCAAAATTGTTTTATATTTGATTTAAAAATCCTATTGTTTTGAAAACCAACATTTAACTTTTTTCTGTGATTTCGAGGTAACTATGTTATATTTAATATTTATTTTGATCTGAAAATATTTGCAATTTTAAATTGTTTTGAACTTTGACTGATTGATTTTAAAATGATTTCAAGGTCACCATCTTTTTTCTGCAATTTTTTCTTCCAAGATATCATCTTAGTGTTTTAAATTTTATTTGGTTGTAAACTATTATCTCAAATTATTTGATTTAAAAATCTGCATTTTTAAACGGTTTTTATTCATACCTCTATTTAGTTTGATTTGAAAACAATATTTTCGATTTCAAACTGTTTTAAATTTTGATTTTGTTTTATTTAAAAATAAATATTCAATAGTTTATACTATTTTAAAGTACTTATTCAATTTGATTTGTAAAGACTTTGTACTTTAAAAATCACTATTATTTTAAAGTACTTACTAAGTTTGATTTGAAAAGAATTTGTAATTCTAATTTGTTTTAGATTTTATTTAAATATCGTATTTTGAAAACCAATATTTAACAGCTTTCTTTTATTTTAAAGTAATTTTTTATATATAATATTATTTTTATTTGAAAATATTTTCAATCTAGAATTGAACTTTGATTATGAAGGTCATCATCTTGGCAATTTGAAACTGTTTTAAATTTCTTAATATTTTAATTTTTAATTGTATTTGGTTTCAAAAACCATTATTCAATAGTTTACTATTATCTTAAAGTACTTCCTAACTTTGATTTGAAAACAATTTGCAATTTAAATTTGTTTTATATTTGATTTAAAGATCTTATTGTTTGGAGAAACCAGTATTTAACAGCATTCTATGATTTTAAGGTAATTTTCATATTTATTATCTATTTTGAATTGAAAATATATGCAATTATAAATTGTTTTGAACTTTGATATGAGGTCACCATCTTTTTTCTGTAACTTTATCTTTCAACATATCATCTTTGTGTTTTACATTTTATTTGGTTGTAAACTATTATCTTAAATTACTTACTCAATTTGATTGAAAAATCTGTATTTTTTAAACATTTTTTTTATTCTTACCTTGCTTTACTTTTATTTGAAAACAAAATTTCCAATTTTAAACTCTTTCAAATTGCTTGATGTTTTACATTTTGACTTTGATTGATTTTAAAATCAATATTCAGTAGTTTCCTATTATTTTAAAGCAGTCATTTAGTTTGATTTGAAAATAATTTGTAATTAAAATTGTTTTAGATTTGATTTGAAGATCCTATTGTTTTGTCTACGATTTTAAAGTAATTTCTTATATTTAATATTTGTCTTGATTTGAAAATATTTGCAATATAAATTGTTTTGAACTTTGATATGAAGGCCACCATCTTTTTTCTGAAAGTTTTTCTTCCAACATATCATCTTAGATTTTTAAATTTTATTTGAGTGCAAACTATTATCTCAAATTAAATCGAACAATCTGTATTTTTAAACAGTTTTTTATTCTTACCTTTGTTTACTTTGATTTGAAAACTAAATTTGGAATTTGAAACTTTTGAAACTTCTTAATTTTTCAAATTCTTAATTTTGATTGATTTTAAATTCAAAATCCAGTAGTTCACTATTATTTGAAACCACTTATTTTGTTTGATTTGAAAAGAATTTGTAATTTTAAATTGTAAGAATTTGAAATTTGAAATTGTTTTAGATTCGATTTAAAGATCCTATTGTTTTGAAGACCAATATATAACACTTTTATCTGATTTTAAAGTAATATTTTTTTATATGTAATATTCATTTTGATTTGAAAATATTTTTAAATTTTAAATTTTTTGAACTTTGCTATGAAGGTCACCATCTATTTTCTGAAATTTTATCTTCCAGCATATCATCTGTGTTTTAAATTTTATTTGGTTGTAAACTATTATTTCAAATCAGATATTCAATTTCATTGACAAATCTATATTTTTAAACAGTTTTTTATTTTTTATTTTTACCTTGGCTTACTTTGATTTGAAAACAAAATTTGCCATTTGAAACTCTTCCAAATTTCTTAATGTTTTAAATTTTTATTTTGATTTATTTTAAAATCAATATTATGCTCAATAGTTTACTCTTATTTTAAAGTACTTATTTGGTTTGATTTGAAAAGAATTTGTAATTTCAAATTGTTTTACAATTCATTTAAAGATCCTATTGTTTTGAAAACCAATATTTAACAGTTTTCTGTGCTTTAAAAAAGTCAGTATTTTTTTTATGTAATATGTATTTTGATTTGAAAATATTTTCAATTTGAAATGATAGAACTTTGATATGAATGTCACCATCCTTTTTTCTGAAATTTTGTCTTCCAGTTTTCTTAAATTTTACTTGGTTTTATACTTTTAACTCAAATTAGTGATTCAATTTGATTGAAAAATCTTTATTTTGAAACGGTTTTTTATTCTTACCTTGATTTAGTTTGATTTGAAAGCAAAATTTACAATTTAAATTATTTATAATTTCTTAATGTTTTAAATTTTGATTTTGATTGATTTTAAAATAAATATTCAATAGTTTACTATCATTTTAAAGTACTTATTTAATTTTAAATTATGTCACATTTGATTTAAAGATCCTATTGTCTTGAAAACCAATATTTAACTGTTTTCTACCATTTAAAGTAATTATGTTATATGTAATATATATTTTGATTTGAAATTATCTGCAATTTTAAGTTGTTTTGAACTTTGATATGAAGGTCACCATCATTTTTCTGAAAGTTTTTCTTCTAATATATCATCTTAGTGTTTTCAATTTTATTTGGTTGTAAACTTTTGTATCAAATTAATAATTCTATTTGATTGAAAAATCTGCAATTTTAAAAGGTTTTTTTTCTTACCATTTAAGCGGTTTTTATTCAAAAAAAAAAATCAATTTAAAACTGTTTTAAATTTCTTAATGTTATTAATTTGTTTTTGTTTGATTTAAAAATCGTTATTCAATATTTTATATTATTTTAAAGTACTTAGTAAGTTTGATTTGAAAAGAATTTAAAATTCAAAATTTTTTTATATTTGATTTAAAAATCCTATTGTTTTGAAAACCAACATTTAATTTATTTTTTTTCTATGATTTCATGGTAATTATGTTATATTTAATATTTATTTTAATCTGAAAATATTTGGAATTTTAAATTGTTTTGAACTTTGATATGAAGGTCACCATGTTTTTTCTGCAATTTTTTCTTCCAATAGAATAAACAATTTTCAATTTCAAACTGTTTTAAATTTCTTAATGTTTTAAATTTTGATTTTGTTTTATTTAAAACTAAATATTCGATAGTTTATATTATTTTCAAGTAATTATTCAATTTGATTTGAAAAGAATTTGTAATTGTAATTGTATTTGTATTTGTTTTTTAGATTTTATTTAAAGATCCTATTTTGAAAACCAATATTTAACAGCTTTCTTTGATTTTAAAGTAATTTTTTATATTTAATTTTTATTTTTATTTGAAAATATTTGCAATTTAGAGATGTTTTGAACTTTGATAATGAAGGTCACCATCTTTGCAATTTGAAACTGTTTTAAATTTCTTAATATTTTAAATTTTTATTTTGTTTGATTTAAAAAACCTTTATTCAATAGTTTACTATTATTTTAAAGTACTTACTAACTTTGATTTGAAAACAATTTGTAATTTAAATTTGTTTTATATTTGATTTAAAGATCCTATTGTTTGGAGAACCAATATTTAACAGCTTTCTATGATTTTAAAGTAATTTTTATATTTAATATTTATTTTGATTTGAAAATATTTGCAATTTTAAATTGTTTTAAACTTTGATCTGAAGGTCACCATCTTTTCTCTGAAATTATATCTTCCAACATATCATCTTAGTGTTTTAAATTTTATTTGGTTGCAAACTTACGTCAAATTTCTTACTCCCTTTGATTTGAAAAATGTGTATTTTTAAAAGGTTTTTTATTCTTACTTTGATTTGAAAACAGAATTTGCAATTTTAATCTGTGTTTTTAATTTCTTAATGTTTTCAATTTTGATTTTTATTGATTTTAAAATCAATATTCAATAGTTATTTTAAAGTACTTATTTAGTTTGATTTGAAAAGGATTTATAATTTAAAATTGTTTTAGATTGGATTTAAAGATCCTATATTGTTTTGAAAACCAATATTTATCAGTTTTCTATGATTTTATAGTAATTTTTATATTTAATATTTATTTTGATTTGAAAACATTTGCAATTTTAAATTGTTTTGAACCATCTTTTTTCTGAAATTTTATCTTCCAACATATCATCTTAGTGTTTTGAATTTTATTTTGTTATAAACTATTGTCTCAAATTAGTGATTCAATCAAAAACTGTATTTTTAAACAATTTTTTATTCTTACCTTGATTTACTTTGATTTGAAATTTTGATTTTGATTGATTTTAAACTCTTTCACATTTTTTAAGGTTTAAATTTTGATTTTTATTGATTTTCAAATCAAAATTCAATAGTTTACTATTATTTCAAAGCACTTATTTAGTTTGACTGGAAAGAATTTGTACTTTAAAATTGTTTTAGATTTGATTTAAGGATCCTATTGTTTTGAAAACCAATATTTAACAGTTTTTTATGATTTTAAAAAGTCAGTATTTTTTATTTAATATTTTTTTGATTTGAAAATAGTCGCAGTTTTAAATTGTTTTGAACTTTGATATGAAGGGTCACCATCTTTTTTTTTTTTTCTGAAATTTTATCTTCCAACATATCATCTTAGTGTTTTAAATTTTATTTGGTCATAAATTATCATCTCAAATTACTTATTCAATATGATTGAAAATCTGTATTTTTAAACAATTTTTTGTTCTTATCTTGATTTACTTTGACTTGAAAAAAATTTTGCTATTTAAATTACTTTTGTTACAAAAAAATATGTTTCGAAAAATACCTTTACAAACGATATTAGGACTGCCTTGTTTGTGCGATACCTTTCATAATCCTAGATCAATATTTTTAATCATTCCATTTCATTAAAAATAATAATAATAAGGGCTTAGTATTCAAATTCAAATTATTATTTCTGAAAAATAAAACAACTTCCCAAGGATATCTGTATGAATTAGAAGCGATCTACTCATGAGGGGAGAGAATGTTCTTGTACTAACGTGAATTTAGCATATCATAAATTTATTGTTTTTTCCTCCCACCCTTTAAAAACTGTACGAGATAATGGTGGTAATTATATACGAAGTTACATTTATTTTTCAGTACAGATATGACGTAACATTACGTACATGGGATAATACAGTATGGTCAGAACTCAGAAGCATTTATCAATTATCAACACTGGTTCCATCTTCAACCTCCAATATTGCTTGCTCTCGTGTCAATTCACTCCTCTAGCTCCTGCTCCCAATTATTTCATAGTATGTTTCTTTTACTTTTCGCACAAAAGCTTCCCTGTCATTCCATTAAACATGCTTATGAATAATGGCTTGATTATTGACTAAAACAGAGAAAAGTAACAATTGACTGAGTTAAAATGTTCAAATCTATTATAAGGCTCACCTGTCTGGCTTGAAAATTAGGTTCTTGTAGGCGAACCACTGTAGAAAAGAACAGAGATGATGAGTCAATAGATGGATATCTGTTACTGTTACCCAAGAAGCAATAAGAAAAGACAGAACTAAAGGACTATGAGGTTCTCCCCAAACTTTTTTTTTCCCATTATTCTTCTCTTGATATTATAGAGCACTTCCCTGGATCAGCATAGTGCATTTAAAACTTCAATGTTGTAGTGTTTTTCAAAAGAAGCAAACTCAGTTCTCCAGATTCTGAACAGATTGTTACAACCTTCAGTTGAGAAGAGTAAATTATCAAACTTACCCCAGTGTAGCCAATGCCTACAACCTCGAGCACCCCAGGAATCAAAGGAAGCCTATCAATTGCCTGTTTTTAGGAGATAGCCACAAATAGTCACCAACTGAACTAAACACAACTTGAAACTGACTGTAAATAGTGGGAAGTTATGATCAAAGAATACAAACTTAGCATTTAAATATTACCAGAAAAGCATTCAGATAACCTACCGAGATCATCCCAGCTGTGCCCCACAATGCAACTGCACCAGCTGCGGCTACTGAGCTCACTGCATATTTATCTTCAACTTTGTCCCACTATGCACCCAACATAATGTTTTAAGTCAGTCACTTTAACCATTAGGTATAACTAGTTAAAAAATATTCAACAACATTCCTCTAGCTTATAGCAGATCCTCTCTACTCATGTAGACATTCATTCAAAGAGAGAAGTAATACAGTGAAACTGCATCTGGAATCCAATCCCATCAATACATTAATTGTGTGTGTGTGTGTGTGTCATCTCTGTATACATTATATAATTGACTGCAGAGGATCTGAATTGCGTACAGCTTGTTGAATCTTCTTAACAATCTCAGGGGGCTCAGCTGTGACAATATCTGTTGAAATCGGTTGTCCAGTAACAATTGCCGGAGGGGCCTCCCCTGTTGCTGAGCTTGCCATTGCCATCACATTGCGAGCAATTTTGCGACCTGAACCAATCACTTAATGAATTACCACTTCCTGAATGTGTTCAAAGCTTTGGCAGCTAAACTCACATGTAGTAAAGTAACACAAACATGAGTGTTAAAAGCTTTGGCAGCTAAACTCACATGTAGTAAAGTAATACAAACATGAATGGAGATAACATAGGAAAAAAAACATTGTGTCTATATGTAATAATTTTAAGGATCACATCGTCTTTGATGCAACAACTTGACACAGATACAGCTAACTTTATTGATTAGCAGTAAACCAATTAGGCTTTTGTTTATATGGCAGTCTGGTGGTCGCTGCCAGAACATTCTGGCGATTCTGCGACATGAAACAACCATTCCACAAATAATCTCATAGTATTAAACCACTGGCAGCCAAGGCTGGAGTCATGAAGACATAAAGAAAAGACAGGATACTACAGACTGACGGAGAGGATGCACAATAAAACACCAAGTGTTAATATAAAGTCTGAAAACTTGCATGGTGTCTTAGTGACAACGTTAGTGAGGCTTTTTTTTGGGTGACAGGCTTTCGTTTTGTTTTGTCCAAGACTCCAAGCAGGTATGATGTATCAAAACTGATACGGATGGCACAACTCACTGCAGCATAACAAAACATGACTTTGTATGTGTGAGTATTTGATACGAGAGTCTGATACGAGCACGGTTAAATATTTAGGATGTGTTTGTACTTCAAAAATATGGTTCTTTCCATTGCAAAATTTTGCATCCTAAACAATCCGTCCACGAACTATTTAATTAAGAGTAACATAGACACAACTCATTCTTGAATTGCCTGTGCTTTAATATACCATCAGTAATTGCTTTAATTTCGGTGTTGGTGATTAATCAAAACTAATGCAAGTAAAAGACACAACACAGTAAAGAAAATTTAGAATGTGATAAAGCTTGGAGGAGGGTGTTAACGGAATAGACTTACAGTAAGCCGTGGCCTTCCAGGAACGGTTCTGCGACAGAACCGGGGGAGGAGGGAGAGATGGAAGGCTGACGCATTGAGAGGAAGCAGAAGCCGATTGTCTGGGAGCCTTGGCATCAACGAGTGAGGAGGAGGACGAGATAGTGAGAGTGGAGGAGGTGGTGGAAGCCATTGCTGAGAAGGCCTTGTTCAGTGTACGAATTTAGTGAAGAATGAGATATTTGAGGTGTTGATTCTGGTGGGAGGAGAGAAGAAGAAGCTCTGGTTGCTAATGACACCGAAAGACAATGCAGAGCCACTCACTTTGCGAGGGAGAGGATAGTGTGGTGCTGAGCTGGCCCCTACTAGATAGGGCTTCTATGGCGTTTCTTCTTCCTCCATGCCAAAACCATCTCTGTACCTTACAAAATTATGTTATTATCATGAACCAGAAAAAAAAAAAAAGTTATTTGGATAACGTGGCAACAGCCCAAGAGACCACTTGTTGGGCCCAGCCCGGAACTGTTGCTGTTATCAGATTTGTTGTATGCTTCCAGCTTCTCTGCTTTTCCTAACTCTCCATCCGGTTCTGAATGAACGACTGAAGTGAGTGTTTTTAGTAAATTTTGGATAATAATTTTTACCATTTACGAAGTAAACATTTGTAAGGAATTTTGTCTTGACTGCGGAAAATAAGTTCTGAGACCATGGTTTTAAAGTTATTACCAAACTCTCACTGAAAGGCAGAGTTTGCTGTGATTTTAAATTTGTAATGTTTTTCTTAAGTTCAGTACATATTATAGAGCTTCTTTTAGTAATGATTTAAGTAATGTGTTTTAGATAAATTAACTTAAATTTATTACAAATAATTAATTTAACCAATTTTTTTTATATTTATAATTTAGTTATATAGCTTTTAAGTGTCACTACTAGAAAATATAATATTTGTGAAGAAATTTGTGAGAGAATTTTTTCTATCGTAAATTTTGACAAATTTATAAAAAAAAAATTCTTCATAAAAAAGTGAATTTTGTAAGGAAAAATTAATTTCCCTCGAAACTTTTTTGCTAGGGAAGCTTAGTTCCCCCGCAAAAGGTTGTTTTGCGAGGAAACTTATTTTCCCTCGCAAAATGTCCATCGCAAAAATCACCTATCTTTTTGTGGGGGTACGTTTTTCCCCTCGCAAGTTAGTGGGGTTTGCACAACTCCAGCGTCTTAATTTTCAGCCCAAAATTTCATTCCCGCGGCTGCCTTCACGCCCGCCAAGCTCGCCTGTTCTCAAAAGTGCTCCACCATCATCGTCCATTCAGTGGATGAAACAGCGTCAACGACGAGGCGGAGTGACCGGCAGCAGTGAAGCTCTCTGTGTAATTTCTGCTATATAAGCACCTTCAACTTCGCTGCCTTCAATTCCTATCGCTAATCTGATTCAGATCCCTCACAGATTATTCCCATCATTTTCTTCTTCATTTCAAAGTTTGAGTGCATATCTTTTTTATTGCTTGAATTTTTGACTGGATTTTTGTGTGGAGATGGGAATGGCGGGTGAGTCGCAAAATTGGGTGCTGATGGTCACTGTTCAGACTCCAACCAACATTGCTGTCATCAAGTATTGGGGGAAGAGAGACGAAACTCTAATCTTGCCTATCAATGACAGTATCAGTGTTACGCTTGATCCCGATCATCTCTGCACTACCACTACTGTTGCTGTCAGCCCCAGCTTCAAGCAAGATCGTATGTGGCTCAATCGCAAGGTAAAATTGGATTTTTCTTGATTTGCGTTTGCTGCGCTCTCTTCTTTGATTCGTTTCCATTAGTTTAAACGGAAGAGAAGATTCAATGCTATGAATGAGATTTTTATGTACTTGGCCGAAGGGAGCGAGTAACTTCCCCGCCTTTTGGAGGCTTCTAAAGATAATTTTAGGTTGCATAGAGCTAAGCATATTAGAATCATATTTAAGCGCATGTTTTCTATGGATCAAACTAGATCTGGCTGGTTGTTGTAATAAACTTTCACTATTCCTTCTCCTATACTGAGAGGGTAACTTAAATCATAAACATCATCTTGGTTTGGTGCCAGTGTCATAGTCCAAATAGATTCTTCTTGTTTTTTTTTTTTTGATAATGTTCAAACGGATTTTTACTAATCTATTGACTTAGTAATCATTCATGGTGGGCTGCAATTTTGGATTAAGCATGCTTTAAAGCGTTGTTAGGTATGTAGCTTTTGGTTGCAATCAATGTGAGACAAAGGCAAGTTGTAAATCATTTATTCTCTTCATTTCGGTGGCACTGGCAAATTTAACACAATATCAATATGTTCCCAGTTTTTTTAGGAAAAAAACCTAGAAGTTTGCTTCAATTCTTGCTGGTAGACATCTTTTGAATGTTATGGATGCAGATCCCCAATTATTTCCCTCCCCATCCAAGGGGACTTTTTTAGGTCTAAATATCGTATTTAATTCTATATACAACTAAGGAGATGAGAAATGATTATTACTAAGGAATACTTAGGAAGTTGTAGTGAACTTGTAAAGAATACTCTTATATTATGGTGGGTATTTACCCTTAATGCTCTCTATTTCAATGTTACTTTTATACTCCCAAAAATTCTAAGCCAGTGAGAACTTCTTATTTCAATTTTCGTTCTTGCCCTGCAATGTCTATTTAAATGAGAATTAAAAGGCTATTGAATTTGATCTAAAGTCATAAGAACAGAGAACAGAGGAGATTTTTAGTTGTGTAAGATTCTGGTATATAGAATTAGAACTGTTTTAAGTATTTTTTTCCTCCTTATTTTTCCCCTCTTCATTATTCGGTTGATTTGTGGCATTTGGTTTTACTGGTTAGTATAGGAGATTTCTCTTTCTGGAGACAGGTATTAGAACTGTTTGAGGGAGATCCGCAATCGTGCTTGTGATGTTGAGGATAAGAAAAAGGGTATTAAGATCCTGAAAGAGGACTAGGGAAAATTGCATTTACACATTGATTCATGCAACAACTTTCCTACTGCAGCTGGACTGGCCTCTTCCGCTGCTGGCTTTGCCTGTCTTGGTAATACCCATGCTCTTTTATTTATTTATTTTCTTAAATATAGATTGGCTTTCTTTCATGCAAAAGTTGTGACCGTAAAGTGGGTTACATTAGTGGTCTGAACTTGTATACAGTAATGTCTTCATTCAGGTTCCACATTTGAACAAGATTTCTTTTGACATAAAACAACTAGTCAGTTTTCTTAAGCCAGAGTGTTTCACAAGGCGCATGGGTCAATTCATTGAACCTTATTTGAATGGCTGGATATTTTTAGTAGTATAAGATCTAAACATGTCATAATGTTGATTGTGGAAACATGGATCGAAATTCAAAACCTTGAAAATGAGTGTTCCTCTTTGACCAGAAAAGTCATTGAGTCTCAAACTGCACACAGCCACAAGGTTTTGTTGTCATTCATATTACCAAATCCTACAAAGTGAATTTGGAGAAACTGATCCAAAGCACTATCACACACTGAATTTTCTCCACGAATGCCAAAATCACTGCTGGCTAATGAAGGAATTAGTGGGGAAATCTTCTAACTTGAACCTATAGACACATGTTGGGGAAAGAGAATATGGAGGAATCAAATCTGCAACATGTCATTAGTGTTTATGCAATTAAATATTGTGGTCCCATCAAGGTGTTTTACCTTTGAAGGAGCTTTGGAATTCTGAATGGGCTTATTGTCATGCCATTAGGTTGAGCATTTTGACATGATTGTTAAATAACTGAAGTTCGGGCTGAGCTATATATTTTATTATACCTTTACCTTATTTGAATAAATTGATCTACCAACACAAATTGCCACTGTGAGCAATGATCTTGGTGCATTATTATCAGGCTAAATATTTGTTATGGGGCGCCATAATGATACAAATGTCTTATTTTATGCAGTTTTTGCACTCACAAAGCTTATGAATCTCAAAGAAGATCAAAGCCAGCTATCAGCTATTGCAAGGTCTTTCTTATGTCAACGATTTTAGAATTGCAAGTCACTAGAAGCTTGGTTTGAAAATCTAGCATTTAGATGAATATTTAGTTGCAATTTTGGAAATTGTTGTTGCATGTAGACAAGGTTCAGGTAGTGCATGCCGCAGCTTATATGGTGGATTTGTCAAGTGGATAATGGGAAAAGTAAGTTTATTTTTCTTAAGGATTGCTGCAGTTTTTTTTATAATATGGACCAAAATCATTTGATAATTCAATTTGTGATTCCCATACTTTTGACATTTGAAGGAGGAGAGAATGGAAGTGATAGTAACCCAGTTTCATGCCGTCTGCCTGGATTCATGTCCCCCAATATTCTACATGAATGATACATCACACAGGTAATTTCAATAATGTTGACGTCTAGATAGTGTCATTATATCTTTTTTTTCACCAGGTGTTGCATGATTCTTGTTTCTTAGACTTTATTATGGATTATTAAACTTTAGTTCATTTTGGTCGCAACATTATAATTTGTAATATTGTTTTTGCTATGTAACCTATCAGGGCTAGGGCATGCTTCCAGAGAGGAGGTACTTACAGATCACCCACCAAAGAGACTCTTACATCAACTAACAGAAATCGAACCTCCTCTCTTTTGGGGTGAAAGCCGATGCTATAACCAACTATACTACTCCTCCTTGACTAAATTCATAATATTGTTTGTTGTATATAAAACAAGCAAAGTGAAAAGGCATATCAATCAAAGGACGGCATGGAGTTGTCGCGAAAAGTCTCGTCCATGGTTGCTTAGAACATTCCTTTTTTTTCTAGGAAATAAATTCTAATTAAGATAAATAATATCATAAAAATTTCATAACTTATTAATATATAATTAGTGAAAACTCATCCATTACTAAGTGGAGTAGCTGTCATTACCAAATTTTAAGATTTTTATGATATTATTTTTCCAACTTTAATTTTATTATTCCTCCTTTTTTTCCGGAAACTCGGATATTTTATTCACAAAAGACATACAAATAATAAAACAAAACGAAAAAAAGAAAGAAAATATGACTACCCCTCGTCAGCCGCCACCTCCAATCCAATCCACTTTGATAAACGATCAAAGGTACAAAATACATTATGATATTATAATTATTGTTGTCGCTATAAAATAGGAAATAAAAAGTTTTAAAAACGATATGAGACAGGTTTTTTTTTTTAATAGTAAAGAGATCCCTATTTGAAATTAGTTGTTGTGAGTAAGAAATTAACATTTGAATTAATTTTTATTAAGCGAAATTCAGCGCTTCTCTCAAATTACGATTTATCAATATATTTATGTATATTGAGATAAAATTATTTTCACACATTTATTTTATAAAAGATAAATTACTATAGAAAAATTACTTCAAAAAGTTTTCAATGATCATTTGGCAGCCTCTTTTAGTATTTTTCTCGAAATCATCTCTCACATTTATCTTAAATAATATATTTCGAATGTGGTAAGAAAAACCTTTAAAAAACTACGATAAATAATGTATTTATCATTGTTTCAAACAAATTTTTAACTTTGTAAAAAAAGTGCTAGGAGGAAGATGAAGATGCAAGAATGGAACAAGATCGATTGATGAGGAAGTAGGCTTAAAACCTGTTTAGGAATCCTCTAAACTTAGATTTCAAAAACTATGTTCTATAAACTAAGATAAAACTCTTTTTTCTAACTTATCTCATAAATTTCAAATAAAAGCTAAATCCAAACCGCCTATTAAAACAAAAGAAGTAACAAGTACATATATAAAAAAATTGGAGGGAAATATTTATATATAAATATAGGCAGAGAACAGGTGAAGTACGTAAATAACATGAGGGTGACCAATGATGATGCTACGATACAAGATTGTCTCAGAAACCGACTTGCCATCTTTTTTTTTTTTTTAAAAAAAAAAAAGAACTATAGAGAGAGAGTCTGCAACAAGATATCTGATTCTCTGTCTATGATCTGCCTGCCTCACGATCCGAATCTCTGACCCCCTCCCTCTCCCTCCCTCCCATGCTGCTCCTTTTTCCTCCTTCTTCCCATTTTTACCTATCATTTCTGATAGGTTTCATGCTCACACAATAAATTGATTCCATATTCTATAAATGTGATATTCCTCAGGACAAAATATGGCGAAACACAATACCAACAAGCAAACCTATCGACATCCTCAGACGTATATGTCACCAAGATGATGCTCTGATGCATCTTTCGTGGACGATCCTACATCCTATATAATAATGCCATTATCTTGTTGCATGCATGCATGCAACTACTCCAGTCAGATAATCCTCTATAATTAAGTTCTGTACTTCTGTCAATTAAATCAATAAAAAAATATGCGTTTTTGGAATCTGGAAATTAATTACAAACGTAACGCACGTTAAAGTGTACGCAAACACTTATTTGACCTCACATATCACTGTTTCTTTTCGAGGAATTAAACAAAGACATGACTTGCCTGACATTATAGTGATTTGGGGTTTTGAGAGATCGATACTCCCTCCTACACACACAAGATTCTTTCCTTCGAATCGTGGGAATCAAAAAAACAATTAAAAGTAATTAAATATAATACTATATAAAAACTTTAATATTTTTTTCAAAAATATTCTTATTATAAGCTGTGAGGGGATCATTTGATAACGTGATGATTACTGCATGGATATGGATAAATGTCACAGAAAAATTGGAAAGTACAGAAAAGTTGAAAATTTGGGAGGGAGAAAGTGAGGAATCCCATAATGAAGAAGGGTCAGATGAAACTTTACACTGTGTAGCGCAGGGGAAGAGTAAAGAGAGGAAAGGAAAAGGTGGGAGGAACAAGGGTTTTCGTCATTGGAATTTGAACTCTTGAAGCATCAGCAGGCAAGTTTGCAGGCTAGCCAGGCCAGCGATAACGTTCGTACCACTTCTGATTTTCCTCTCTCAGCTTTTCATCATCTCATTCTCTCTCTCCAATTCCATGGAGATCTGCGTATTGTGCTAAATTTTAGTCTTAATATATTTATCTAATTTTTGATTTATTAGAGAAGATGATTCAATCAGTTAATATAATATATATTTTCTAAAACGGTTTAAGACCTATTTGATATATGGAAGATATGCTAAAGGAAAGGAAAGATTATAGATCTTCTATTTTATAAACGTGTTTGATAGCACTAGCTCCTCGGAAGCCATCTTTCATCGGTAGTCCATCTTCCCTTATTCATGGGAAAATTGCTTCCCTCCATTATTTATGAGAATTGATCTTCCCACGGGAGGAAATTCACAAATAATCCTCTTCTTCTTCTTCAATCTATCCATGTCTTCCTTTATCATTGTCGCCTCTTCTTTCTGCGTGTTGTTCTTGTCAGGTTGCATGGATGAAGAAGGACATCTGAATTTTTTTTCTTTTTTATTTTGTTCGCTGGTGTCGGGTTGGGTTGCAGGGATGAAGAAGGAGATCTGAAACTTTTTTTTTTTGTTGTTGTCAAGAGTTGTAGGGATGAAGAAGGAGATATGAAACCTTTTTTTTTCCCATTTTGTTTAGTTGTTGGGTTGCAGGGATGAAGAAGGGGGGGGGGGAGGTTTTTTTTAATTGTAAGGGATATTTTGGACATTTCAAAGCTTACATTTTAATTGTAATTTTTTTAAAATTATCACCTTACATTTCAATTTCTATGTCTACCAAACAGAATAAGTTCTCTCATAATCTTCCCTTCCTCTCCATTCAGTTCACTTCCTTTCCTTTCCCTCTTTAAACTTTCTTTGTATCAAATAGACCTTTAGTGTCTATTTAGATCCTCATATTTTTAGTTTATTTTCTCTTTATAAATAGAAGTTAGGGCAAACAGGGTTAAATAAAAGCTCTTATAATAAAAAAGAGTTTTTTTTAATAATAAAGAAAAAAGTTAGAAGCTAAAAGCTCTTGAGATGAGCTCTTTTTTTATTAAGAGAACCCTAATCCTCTTTGTCGATTGTGTCGTCCGCTTTGTCATCGCTAAGGTGGCTTCCAACTTCTCCCCAGGCAACCTCTGCGGTAGTATCTAGATTTTCTCTATTTGTGCTTTTCCTATTTTGATTTTGAACTCTTGTTGGTGAAATTTTCAAGCTATTGATCATTTTTCTGGAGCATCAGGGTTGGGCATTTTCTTAACTTCTTTATTTTTCTTATACTCTAGTATCTTTTCCCCATCTAATGTAAATGTTATGTTTCTTTCTGTTTATCTTTTCTCATGCTAGTATGTAATTGAAGAAGTTGCCTTTGTGGTATTGGAAAGTGTGTCGCTATGATGAATGAAGGCTTGCCATGCTAAATTTTTGGCTATTTTTAACTCAAAACATGATTCGGTTGTGAATCTAAGTCTTTACGAGGCTTAAATAGTAGGGAAAATTTTGGTTTTGTATGTAACACCAAATTACCAATGAAGTAACCTAGAATAACCAATGAAGTAACTTTTAAGTTAAGAAATTTATGTAATTATCAAACAACTTTTTTATTTAGAAGTAGCTTTTAACTTAAAAATAAGAGAATCCAAATAGGCTCTTAGTCATCTTTTTTAATTCTCTCATTCCCTCTTCTCCTTAATTATGGTTGAAAAATGGGAGTAAATTATGAAAAAATTGATAAATATTAAAATTATATTTTATATTTAAAAATAAGATGAACTCCTTAAATATATATTATATTAAGAATAGGAGGAGGAGTATCTAAATTTCTCGTATGGGGCGGATCACCAAAATATTACAGTAACAGTGTGAGTAACCAAAAGAAGAATTGTAAATTTGTAATCACTAGCT
Organism: Acacia confusa; assembly: GCA_037074495.1. Taxonomy (NCBI): domain Eukaryota; kingdom Viridiplantae; phylum Streptophyta; class Magnoliopsida; order Fabales; family Fabaceae; genus Acacia; species Acacia confusa. The sequence goes on along the minus strand of CM073508.1, from coordinate 2,234,587 downwards.
AAAATTTTTTAGAAGTGAGCTGTATAATTAACTTTTCAATGATGATTTATTATACATTGGTTAAATATTGGTATGAGAGAATTTTTGTCTCGATATGCTTAAATAAACACTTTTAAGATGTCTAAAAGTGATCACAAACAAATACTTATTAGACTCGTTTGGAATAATGATTAGTACCTTTAAAAGTGACTATTCAATCACAATTCATAATATATGAAGTATGTAAAAGAAATTTTGTTTCCATTTATGCAAATGTCCATATGATAATTAAGCAGGTCCAAATAAATAAATTGTCATTTTTTATATAAGAAATTATCATTACATGCTATTTGCTTTGTGAAACTTTTTTGTGTGACTATTCTGCTTTGAAGAGTTGACGTTTTATTCCCAACATTATGCTGGTAATCCATATAACAGATTACAGCAGAAACGTACACTTGATCTTATAGCCAAAAGGTCCAAAGGATTATTCATCAAAATCCCAGAGACTAGTTTCTTATAAGGAGAACTACTTACACAGTAAAGAATGTCTCCCTCTTAATTTAATGTTTGGTAAGTACGTAGTCACATCATTTGTAAGCTGTCACAGTACAATCAATTATTTGTTAACACATGTACATATAATTTATGCCACAAAATCCATTAGCCAGTTAGGAGTTCTTTACCATAGTGATGGGGAAATCTTTGGACTGATCGCTTGTTATTGAAGTGTAGTAGTGATTACACACGTATAATACCCAGGCATCATTACATTCCTCAATCTTGAACCATATAAATGTTAGACTTGTTGATTTATATTATCATATAAATCCCATAAAAAAACAATAATAAGGCGACAAGTTCATTTGGCATGCATGGAAATGATGGGGAAAAAAGAGAAATGGATGCTCCATTATTAGAAGAAACAAGAAACTGCGATGTAGCGTCTCAATCAAAGCATATATGGAGAGACTTAACGCAGAGATTGCATGGCATGGTCACGTCAATTTTGGGATTAAAAAGTTAAACAAATATATAGACACACACACACATATATATATCCGCAAAGAGATATAGGTTTGGAATACAATAATGTTCTCTGGTCCACTTCAATAATGGTCTCTTCCTCGTAAATACTAATTATGCCCAACCCTGTATCACTATCTTATCCCTTTAATTCCCTTCTCTTCATTGGAGTTTGATCAATCTTTTTTTTTTTTTAAAGATTTGTCTAATTTTTATTAAATTAATACCGTTTTACATTGAGCTTTCAGGATTACTGGATGCATATAATGAAGTGAACTGATTAATTAAAATGCCTTAGCTTCTCGAATTCCAAGAGTTACATAAATTTAAGAGGGGCTCTTCTTTTTTCTTTGTTTAAAATGTTGACGAAACATCTCACATTAAAAAGCGAATATGGAGAACAATTGGAAAGAAAATAATCAAATTAATATGAAATTAGAATAATTAAGCCCCATATTATATATTATTTGTGAGTTGGCAAGCTACATTAAGTCCCAGCCTCCAAGGTCAACCTTGCTAATTTATAGGACACTAATGCCGGAAAGCTGAAGGATGACTCATCTTTTCATGTAAACCTGCGATTAACTCATATTCAACCATCTCGATCGCCCTATACTGATTGTGAATATCAAAGCATCGTTGAAAATTAACTATACTACTCCTATATATTTTAAGAACTCAAACTTTAAATTTTCTTTATCTTTTTTATAAGAAGCATGATAAGAATTATTTCAATATTTAATGAGTTTTGGCATTTGTATTCCTCATTGATTATATATATTACATTAATTCAAGGGTTAATGTGCAAAAATACACACGAGCTTTTTCTCCAAAAGCGCCCAGCACCACGTGTTTTTTTTTTGGAGCAAAAATACACATGTGGTTACTATTTTGGAACAAAAGTTACATCCAACCATTAAGTCACTGTTCACCGTCGTTAAGTTACTGTTCACTTCATCTATTTCTCTCTCATCACGATGAACAGTGACTTAACGGTGAGATGTGACTTTTACTCCAAAATGGTAATCACGTGTGTATTTTTGCTAAAAAAAAAGCACGTGGTGCTGAGCGCTCCTGGAGAAAAAGCTCATGTGTATTTTTGCATCTTAACTCTTAATTCAATAGTTGGTGATACTTATATTTACTTTATTTCTCTCTTTTACTCCATTGGGTTCTTATTATAAGGCATCAACTACCAACAGTTTTTGTCCTTATTATAAGTTACCAACTGCTTGTAACTACCTCATTCATTAATATTTTCTCATTATACCCTTATTTTTTAACTAACTTTTTAAATTCACATCATTAAAATAGAGGTAAAGTTAAAAACATTTATCAATTTTAGAATAATTTAATGACTTAATTTCCATTTCTTGGTCTGTAAGAATTGATAGTTAGTGTTTTATAATAAGGATCATAGAGAATATAAATAATTATATACTTAAGAAAAATTATTTTGAGACATATACATTTATTATTTTTAAACTAATTTTAACCACTTTTTTACATCACTTAATTCAATTATCGAGCTTTTATAAATAGCACGGTGAGTCTTTTATATGTGTTTACCATTTTACATTGGGCGTGGGACTCATTTAATTAGTCATAACATTTTTTTTAAGAAAATTGAGTTGTGTATTGACGAATGAAGACTAAAAAAATTATAAATTTTGCGAATGCATGTACTGTTTCCAAATCAAGAGGACTTATTTATTAGAACAGTACATGGGAAAAGGATTTTCTGAACACTATATAATATAACTTCATTGAAGAAACAAGAGATAGAAAACAAGTGCTTCAATTATTGGAAGGAGACAAAAATTAAAGGTGATAGATAGATCATAATACCGAATAAGGAAAGATAATTTATCATGAGGTCGAGAATTTAATTTGTCCATGATAATTAAATTTCCTTGAAATTAATTATAATAATTAACATAAACAATGCCTTTATTTAACATAAACTGTTTGATCATATGTTTTGAATTACCATCCTCTCAAATAATTTAAAAACCAATTTCTCTTTTATTTATTTATTTATTTTTGGAACTGTGGGGAGAGTTTAGCGTGTGGTCGCTCTCAGAGTAATTAAGGAGGGCTGGCTTCTTCTTTCTTGTGGGACTGTACTGTGAGAGCGACCTCATAATGTTTAATTTATTAATTTTTAATATTAATTAATAATATATTCCGTCCTTCAGATGATGCCCGTTATGTGGTGTTTGTTGTCTTCCCTCTCCCTTCAATTTTTCCTTTTTGTTTTTGTTTTTGTTTTTTCCTTTTCTGACTTTTCACCCTCTCTTTGTCTTATTTTAAAAGGGTGTTCAAGATCCGTAATGGAATAGGGCCAGAAAATTCAGGGTTTTTTTTTAAAAAAAAAAATTTAAATTCTCCATATTCTATTGTTTAGAATGATCATTTAATAACTAACAAGGCCCTAATAACTACACAAATTGATCTAAAATTGAATAATAGCATTTTATTATTATGATTACTTTCATCACCATATCTTCATTATTATCTTTATAAATTATGTAGTTAGGATTAATATTATAATATATACGATTTAACTCCAACTAAATATGTTATACTCATGTTATCAAATGATAACTTAATTTAATTATGAGGTAAAAAAAATAATAAATAAAAGGATAACTTTAGTTTTAAGGTAAAAAATACATCTCAGTCCCGATCCTAATAAATCCCAGTCCTGACTCTCCCGATTCCAACCGAGATGGAAAATTCTTAACATTAAAATGTTTAAACCTTGTGTTCGATCCCCGCTATTGTCGCTGAGACTCTTTTGGTAGGCAATCTCGTAAATCTCCATTAAGTACACAAAGAGCCCGGGGTCATGCCCTAACCTTGGTAGGGGACTGATGTCGAACCCCTCCAAAACTTTCTTATTACCAAAAAAAAAAATGTTTAGACCTTAATGGAATGACCGGAACTGGAATATTTTGAACACCCTTAATATTTCCCTACTTCTTTTTTTTTTTTTTTTTTACTTGTGCAAGTCTCTAATAGCGGCACACTACTCCTTTTAATTTTTTATGTGACGGTGGATTAGTTGAAACGATTATAAAATTTACAATGAGGTGGTCTTAAAAGCTTAATATAATTTGTGGGGAGAGCCAAAAAGGGAACAGAAAGTGTATGAGTTCATGTGCTATGATCTCTTTTACAATAATTTTAAAAATATAAGAATGATGAAACACTCTTTTGAACCCTCAAAGTCAAAATGAAAAGAGAAGCAACATTCCTTCCCTTCCTTCTATTCTGCTTTTCTTCTTCTTCTTCTCAATGTATCAACACACCAATCATAACAGTTTTCCATGCTTCCTCTTCCCCGTGGCCCCTTTCAATCCCAACATACTCGATATATATATATATATATATATATATATACAACCTTTACATTTATTTTCCATTTATCCACATTTTCATTTTACTTTTCCTATTTTTAAATTACTACTCCCTCGAATCTCAAATACAGAGCTTAAAAAATCATTCATAATATAAGTTATTTGGTGAGTGATTAATGAACTTCTTTTAATATATTATTAACTTTATCACAATTTATTAGGAAACTAATTGAAGTCTAATTTAATGTAATATTTCTTTTTGTAGATTTCTCCACCCATATCAATCACCATTAGCAACCACCTAAGAGGAACCTCGATACCTCAAAATAATTATTGCAATTGCATACTCAGGGTTCAAACATGCATGAAATTGCTAGTTAAACTGGAACGGCCAACTAATCCATCTAAGTGCTCATTGGCCTAATGTAGTATTCCCTCTGGTCCTTATTATAAGGCACCAACTATCACTTCTCACAAACTAAGAAATGGAAATTGTGTCATTAAATAGGTCCAAAAATGATAAACGTTTCCAAGTTTACCCCTACTTCAATGATGATAATTTAAAGAGTTAGTTAAAAGTGAGGGTATAATGAGAAAATAATAATAAATGATTTAGTTAAAGGAAGTTGGTGCCTTATAATAAAGATAAAAAAAATAATGGTAGTTGGTGCCTTATAATAAGGATCAGATGGGGTATTTCTATATATTTTTAAATACGAACAAAATTAAGAAAAATAATCATTTTCAAACAAATTAAAGTTAAGGTGTCAACCACCTAGTTAGTTAGATATGACTTATATGGTATGAATAGTATAAAGTATATATTTGACATAAAATGAAGTCAGTGCCACGCATATGTATGTATACAGACAGACACACATTTCTTAGCGCCAACTATCCAATTAGGTGTTACTTTTTGCAGCTAAAGAGGAAAGACATAAGAAGAAATGGTGATAATGTGATTGAAGATATTTGGCAATCCACAATGGATAGTAAGGTCTCAAGTTTGAGTTTTGAATGCAAAAATGTTGCGCTGGTAAACTCACCCACCATAGTTAGATCCACAACCTAAGTCGGATCCAGATTAGTCAGAACAAAACTCTAGATACCGGATAGACAAAAAAAAAAAACAATAATAATAATAACAGTCTTCTCTTGTTAACCACATAAACTTGCATTGAGAATCTTATCCATCCGCAAAAACGACCAATAAACATGATACTAGTATTATACAAACACCTACGCATGATTCATACGATAATTATATTATCTGATTGACCTATATATCCTGGTTTCTTGTACTACTTACTGATGAAGAGATCGTGTAGGTTGAACGAGTCAAAAGGACGTACATGTGCAGGCAGATACAACTCGATCGATCGATCACTTGGAAGAAGCAGACAAGTTTTTGAGCGCCCTGTGTTCCCCGTTTCTCTCCCAAAGCCGGCCCTCTCCTTCTTCGGCTGGCCACCTCCATATCTCAGTGAGTGCCCTAGCTTATCTCTTCTTCAGCTTCTCATTAATTATCAATGGCTCTGAATATGTGACCCACAGCTTCTGCTATCTCATTTGCCGACCCTAGCTTACACTCTTCTTCTATCTGCCGCCACCACCATCCATTTAATAATGATAATAATAATAATTATAATAATCATACTCCATGCATGCAATACCTAGCTATAACTTCTTTCATTCTTTTTAACACATAGTACTAGGATAATTAAGATGATGGTGTTGCTTATTTTTGGATGCTAGCTTTTTCATACTCTCAAAACTAGGATAAATATGACATGGTTCATATATATCCTGAAATGAAATTTGAAATGGAGTTGTATTACACGCATTTACCTACTTTTATTATATCAAAGAATTTAATTAATATAACATATTTTTTTTAAAGCATCTTACAATTTTTTTTTAATTGACACATTTATTCTCCTTCTTAATTAATGAGGAGGAACTATCAATGAGGTAAATTAAGAAAAGAATGATAAATATAAGAATATTTTTTTTATATTATATTTAAAATTAAGATAAACTCCTTTAATATCTTTTATATATTAACTTATCAAGGACTTGAGGGAAATTATATTTTTATCATTATTATCACTGTACCCATTTTGAAATATTTAACAATAAAGAATCTTAACCTCGTCAAGGTACAACCTGGCTTAAGGTGAAAGCGAAAATTCTATTCAGGTGCTTAAAAACTAAAAAAAAATCTCAAAAAAATTTAAATGTTCGAAAAATTCTAAAGAGTTGTTAATCTAACTGATAAAGTTGTTAATCACAGGTATGAAAATTGTTAATCTAACTAATGAGATTATTAATAAGATTTTTCTGACATTTAATTTTTTTTAAGACCTTTTTAAGATTTCTTTTAGTCTTTTGAACGTGAACAGAATTTTGCCAAGAAGAAAAATAAAAAGATCAAAAGAATGAATAAAAAAAAAATCATAGACGTCGTTGGAAATGGGGAAGCCAGGTTTTGCTTAAGCTGCAAGTCAGAACGCCGAAGAAGAAGAACGGTACACTGACTCGATTCCCTTTTCGAAGAGTTGACCGTTATTTCTTTTTCAAAAAACACCAAAATCGAAAGAAAAAAAAAAGGCGCCGAAAAAGAAAAGCAAAACGAAGTAAAAAACAGTGAGAGAGCCAAACGTAATACCTTGAGATTGAAACAGTAGAGTACCGATTCCATCGAGGAGGTTATGTTCAGATGAAGAACGCTAAGCCTAAGCTCTTCCAATCCAACAATGGCTCTCACCAATTGCCCCTGCTTTTTTCTGCATCGAACCTTCAATTTCACATGCGTCTGAATCACCATCACCTCTATAATCTCTGCTTCATTCACCTCTTCTTCTCGTTCTTCGCAGCTCAGTAACGATGGTTTCACAGTTTCTCCTCCGTAAGAACATCCAATCTCTTCGTTCTTTCTAATCCTCTTTTGTGCTTCGAGGGTTTGAAGTAGTTGCTCCAATTCCTTTACGAAATCAATTGCACCTCCAATGATAGACGCTTGGTCACCCTGAGAAATCTAGGGTTTAAGAATAGATATTGGATTTTGAAACATGAATTAGGGGAAAATGAACGATAATTTTATTACCCTTTGGATATAGGAAGGAGGCATGAGAGTTTTCAGAACACTGAGATGGTCGTTCATCTGGCGTCGCCGGTTCCGTTCCACGGCAATGTGGGTCATTCTCTGGTTCTCCACTTCTTCTTTGTTCTTGACTGGTCTTGTTCTCTTTCGCTTTCTCCGTCTGGGGTCTCTGGTAGAATTTTCAGCTTCATTATTGGTGTTTTCTTTCTGAACCATTGTGGCTGAAAGAGGAAGAAGATGAGATTCTTCGTTGGTTTCGGATTTCACTGGCGAGTGAATCTCGAAGACGTCATGTGAGACGCAGCTTTCAAGTTCTTTAGCTTGGATTTGAGTCTCCAATCTGGGTATGTGAGCTTTTTCTTCCTCCCATGGTTGTTGTTTCTTCAGGTTCTGTAGCCTTAAAAGTGTTTGAAAATTTGCGCCTGAAAATGGGAAAAACTGTTGTGGAGATTCCGCACTCTGCAACATCTGCAGAAAAGGCATCTTTTCATCCTCTAAGCTTGATATATAAAGTTGTTCCTCATCCTCTGTGTTGACGAAGCCTTGCTCGAAACAACTTACTTCCAAATGCTCACTAAATAACTGCAAGAGAAAATTATTGAGAACACAATAAGCAAAAGATTAGATAAAGAGTTATGTTTATTTCATTTTTCATACTGACCCCTAAAAAATAAAAAGGAAAGAATGCAGTATATGCTTCCAATAATAGGCTTGGGGTTGAGGATCTCTAAAGAGAGGTGGGGCAACGAAAATCAGAACAGAAATAGAATGTCAAAACAAGGAAACCACTAAACCAGTGCAGATACATATATTTCCTGGAAACTAACAGCATGTATTAAATGCAAGCATTTTTAAGGGGAGTAAATGCAGTACTTTCTTTGATTCTAGAAATAGGGTTGGAGGCAAATGAAAGGTGAAGAAGAGAGAAGAAAGATGGGGACGAAACTAGGAAAGTAACATACACAGGAATTGATGAGTCCTTGAATCCTCTCCATCATCAGAACTGAGTGTGAGAGAGAGAGAAGAGCAGAGAGAACTTAATTTATTTCGCTCTCACTACTGCTGCTGGTGACCAACATTCCTGTAGTGATACTCACAAAAAAATAGTAATAAATGTTTATCCCTAAAGAGGGCAGAAGAAGGGAAACCCTATATATTCCTCCCTTCTTCTGTTTGCTGATGCATGCTAACGATGCTCTTATATACTATAGAATATAATAAATGCTGGTGCGAGGAGCGAAACAGCTACTACTCACAGCACAGGGAGGTATAAATAGAAAACTGGTAATATGGGTCAAATCGCTGGTGACATAATGGAAGGGTAATTAAAGAGCTTTTATTGAACTCTCTAACTGGGTTACAACTTTGTACAGAAGAGATATAGCCGATGATGTATTTGAGAACTGTGAAGAGTTGGTGAGAGCTTGAGAGAGAGAGAGAGAGAGAGGCTTGTCTGGTTTACTAGGTCCCATGCATTATTGGGGGTGGCAGTTTTGTCCAGCAGAGATCAGGAACAGTTGTGGGACACACTCACTGATATTTTTTTTCTAGGTAAGTATGTTGTGCATTATTTATGTATAACATTGATAAATACCATTAGTGTCTTCTTGGATTATATATAAATTATATATAATAGATCTATTGTCCAAAAAAATAAAAGATTTTATATAGATTTAAAAGGATAGACAAATTAACTATCATCTAAATGGCATTTGTTCTTATTAATTTCTGTAAAATACGACTGTATTTTTAATTTCTGCATGGCATTGTAATTGATAGATGTAATTCATATATCACTCGAAAAAGAGTAATAGCTATGACTTTCTTTCTCTTTGTCTCTCGAGTAGAGTGGGGCAGGGCAGGGCAGGGCAGAGCAATGCGGGGAAAAAGCATTGGAAAGGGCTTCCATGGATTGTGTCCTTCACTCGTCTGATGAAGAGTCATTTCCCAATTTCTCCATAGTCTCTGTCTCTGTCTCTGTCTCTCTCTCTCTCTCTCTCTCTGAGGTCAAATTTTCATCCACAAGAGAGTAGAGATGATGGCTCATTTTTTCACCCTGCCTTGAGACCCCACCCGTCAATTGACGCAGCACATGGGGTATTCAAGTACATGGGCTAACTAGCTATTGTATAGCATGAGTAGGAGGAAGACAGAATCTGTTTGATCTCTCTTTATAATTAAACAAGAACAAAAAGATCATTAGGGGCCTTCTCTACAGCTTCACGATGGGTCATAATCTACCCTCTGCTTTTTACAATCCATACTCAGCGAAAAAAGTATGTGAGTGCCAAGTGCCAATCCAGATGCTTCACTTTGGCTAGTCATCATCATCAAGCTCTGCAATTTCATTTGATTTATTTTCAGGAATCTCTGTATTTTTTTCAGTCAACTCCTTCCGGAAAAAAGTGTTGACTTCAAAAATTCTTCTCCCTCCATGAGACTCTGTTCATACACTGACCATTTTGTACATAAATGACAACCCTTCCTCTCATTTTGCCTGCAAAACAAAAAATGTACATTTCTTTGCATGAATTTAATGTCTGGAAATGTTCAAGAAACAGAAGAGATACCTCTCTAGGTCCCATCTATGGTTCTTTTCATTTCATTGCATCTTCTCCACTACTGTGGCCTATGTGTTCCATGAATAAACTTCTTGATGTTCCGTCTCTATGAGTATGTTTGTGCTCACCTCTTTGGATACTCTGAGATGTTACATATTATTACTATTATAGAAAACCCCATGACTTCAATTTCTACTTGGTCAGTGTGAATTAATCCATCCTTATGATTACAATAAACACAAACTACACGAACCAGTGGTGAGTGAGTGAAAAAAGGAGAAGAGTCGGGTTGAACTCAAGCTTTCAGAATTAGCACAAATGTTGATGCCTACAGAGGAGTGTCATTGTTGTTGCATTGACATGTCAGGCATTGCCCTGCTGCTGTGTGCTCTGTTTCTAATAATTGATTGTTTTTGGAGGGATGCCCAGTACCACCAGCTACATTACCACTTGAGCATTGATTGTGTCGGGACCTAAAGCTTTTGTTTTTTGTTTTACTTTGCTTCACGGAAGCCCCCACAACTTGATCTGATGATTACTCCTACTAAGTTTTAAAACCCTTCCTTTCATCTACCCTTCTATTCTATCTTTTAGGGCCCCTTTTGATGAAAGTTTCGTTTACCAAATGTAATGTCCCCTTTTTCTTTGGTTCTTGGAGGATTGTGTTAGTGATCAGATTCTCCCCTATTAAAGTGATGTGAGAGATGAGTGTTTTCAGCAAGCTAAATGAGAACTAGACAGCATTCATAATTGGAAAATCAGCAAGCTGAAGTTTTTTGTGGAATCACTGCTTTTACAATTCTACCAAGTTGAATTTGATGGTTGATTCAAATTTTAACAGGGCTCAACATTACTGTGGTGAAAAAGAATAAAAATTGTAATCTAATTGGACAATGTAGTAAGGCATAAAGCTGCACGTCATGGGTGTTTGTACCAACTGATGCATCGACGACAAAAATGGCTACCACCACAAGAGTCAATGACCCCATCCTGGTAGCAACATCCTCCTGATGGCAGATTTGTTATGACCTTCAAGTTCTAAGCTTGACTTTTTAATTTTTTTTAAAAAATGATACTCCCTCCGGATTTTAATGTAAGACATAATTAAAAAGTTGATCTTGATTTCAAATATAAGACATATTTTTTATATTTATCAATCTTTTCATAATTTACCCTAATGATACTCCCTTAACAAAAATCAAGAGAAAGGAAAATAAAAGAATTAAGAAAGATGACTAAGATATTTTGAAAAGATAAATGTTACATTAACTAACTAAATTATTTTTTAATATAATCAGATTAAGTGAATATCTCGAATATTAAGTATGGTGGGAAGTAATATGCTTAAGACTTGACACTCTTCATTCTTGATAAAGTGAAATCAGGGTGGACCCTAGTTGACTTAGCAGATTTGGATACTCTAGTACTTCATGAGCCACGTCTCTGTATGATGAACCAAAATAAAATGGAAACCTAATCTTTGCGGAATGTGAATTTCTCGTTATCTCTTTTTTATTTTCTCTTATTGACTAAATCTGGACCATTGATTGAAAAAGTGAGAGAAAAGTAAAAGTAATATTATATTAACTGGATTGATATGATTTAAAGATTATGAGGGATAATGAGAAACTGATGATGAGAGAAACCCAACCCAATCTCTGCCCTTAAAAAACCTCCTCGCTAGTCTAATCCCATTCATCTCGTTTGTCATAGCCAGAAACAATATACTATCACACAAAGTCATTAAACTCAAGGGTCAAGGTTTAAAACTATGCATGTGGTTTTCTTAACAATATACCCAATATTAAGTACTTTTTCAGTGTTTTTTTTTTGAATAAAAGTGATTATGTTGTTATAAAAGTGAAGTAAAAATACTCATTAAATGTTAGTTTAACTTTTTTGTAACCATATAGTCACTTTTACATTAAAAATAATAATAATAATGTTAGATGCATTTTTAAGAAAATCACATGTATATATGTGTGTGTATGTGTATACATTTTGTGTGGGGGGGGGAAGATGTGGGGGTTTGTATTTGTGTGTGTGTCTATGGGGAGTGTATGTGTGTTTTTTTTTTCGAGGGGGATGTGTGTGTGTGCATACACATATATAGATATATGTGTGTGTGCGCGTGAGCGCATGTATATATAATAAGATCATTATTTCAATTAGAAAACATGGAAAGGAAGATTCTAAGTCGGGGAGGTATATTAATGTCATTGAAAATTTATATAAGAGCATTTTAGAAAAATAAGTAAAATTAACTAATTTAACTCTCATTCTTAATCACTCCAAAATTGGTTAAATATGTCTTATACTTAGGACTGGAGGGAGTATTACTCTGTTCACTGCCACACAAGCAAAGTTTTCTGTCTAGTCTCAATTTTCCTCCTTCTCTCTGTGATTATCTTGACAGTGTCCAAACCCATCACCTTTCTACATCGTGGGAGCTGGGAAGCAATTTAACAGAGTATATTCTCTATCCATTTTGCTTGTGAAGATCTTTTTCTCCTTTTGGGAATTGCTTTTTGATTGGTAATAAATATAACTAGCAGGCTCAGATTAGGTCCCTATTTTGTTTAATAAAGATGAAGACAGATTCCACCAAATAGATAGGCCTTCACTTGGAAACTCCAAAATCATTTAAATTCTTGAGAATCTTATCTTTTGGGTTTGGAGCTGTGGCTCCAGCCACACAATCAGAGAAATTATTTTCTCCCAAACGTGATGTTTGTCCTCTAGCGTTCACAAGATGGTCAATTTATGCATAGGACTGAAGGTAAATTTTATTCAAAAGATTCTGAGGTAACTTCACTCTGTTTTATTACAAGCATGACAGAGATCAATCCCACTAAAAATATACCTGACATATTCATAAATTTCTTTACAAATTTGTTTGATCCAGAAACATTTATTGAGTTTTTTTAATATAAAGTCTCAAACTTGACATAATTTGTTTAATCCCTTTAAGAGGTGAACATACAAAGTAATGTTGAAAGAGGTAAAGCCAGCTCTGTAAAACACTTTAGAATTGGTAATGTAGCTATCAGGAAAACAAGAAGGTAGACATTCTCATGTGGTGGTCATACCTTCAGCTTTGTCACTATTTCACACTAAAACATACTGTACTGTGTGGTAGGACCCTCTTTGCTCCTGGCTTTGTTAAAATCTTGATCGAGACATAAACCAACTTTTTGAAGGAAATGTGTGAGAAGTGTTCTGGGCCTGGATATGCACGTGAGTTGAAAAGGAACAAAAAGGAACGACATTAATTCAAATAAAAGAGAGAAGCACGGTTAAATAGTGTGTGGTATTTTTTTTTCTCTCTTAAAGAAGAGATCTTATGACTTATTTGAAATGGTGATTGGCATGTGATTTATGGTCAAGATAAGTATGTAAAAGAATACTTTTCTCGGTTTGCACGAATATTCGTATGATAACCTGCTCCAAATAAGCAATTCATTGTTTTCTTTTCATCATTTTAGAGTAATTGTTAAAAATAAGGCACCATTCGTTGTCTTAATTTGTGTTGGAATAAAGATTACAGGAACATCATGCTATACAGACTGTTTAAAAGTCATTAATCTCATCATTTGGAGATGTGAAAGATGGCCACCCGTTCAAATATGTTTTTTTTTTTTTTATACATGAATTTTAAGAAAGGGGTCTGGCTCACCCGCAATCCAAGGGCAGGGTGGTTGGAGCCCTGTCCATAGGAGATACTGGCCAGAGAGTAGACATGCCTCCACTTTTACCAGCCAGCGTTAAAAAATGTTATTGATAATGCTAAGTTGTGCTTATACAGGGATTGGCATGTTTTATTGGCCCATAGTTGTAAGCAAAACTTGGATTCAGCTGATAACTTTGTCTAGATTTTCATATCATATGGAAAGCAACTTTTGTATTTTTGATCAACCTCCACCTTATTTCCATGAGGTGGAGCTTGATGAAAAAACCTTGATTTGTACTCTTGATGGTTTGATTTGCTTAATGCAAGGACTCCAGTATTTATTTAAAAAAAAAAAGAAAAAAAAATCTTCCAAAGCCCTGCGTTTTAGTGTTTTTACATTTCTTCAATCTGTAGGATTTAGAAGAAGAAACTTCTCTGAACAAGAAGAAAGTAGAATTAACATCAAAGTGATTCTCACCTTTTTTTTTTTTTTTTGCAGCTAATGAAAGCTTTCCCAAAGTAAGGATTTGAGCTTACAACACATGATAAACTACTCATACACACAACCACTAAAACACCAATGCACATGCACTTCCGAATCACTAGAATTGGATATCAAGAATTATTGTAACAACAAAAACACGACAAATATATGAAATTCAATACTAATTTCAGAACTTCTTGATAAGAAAACACTACATGATACTGCTTAATTTGTTCTTCTACCACCTCGGAGAAGGTTGAGTTCCAACAACACAACGTGAGAAGTCTAACATAGATCTTTCCCTCTAAAGATCATCACTAACCCACAACAGCCCAAACAAATATGCTAACGCTCTACTTGAATAGTTACATGGCTGATGTTGTAAACCCTTCTTATATACTCTATCACCTTTACGAGCACCAAATCTGCATCTGCATCAGGTCTGATTTTAACATGGCAAGCCAACAAAATCTTCCCCACTGTGATTGCCCATATGTGCAGCTCATGAACTGCCACCACTTCATCCATATCTAACAGACCCCCTTCCAACTTAGTCGCGTCAATCTCACGAGGCGTGCTCTCCATCAGAACCTCGAGTATGTTTCTTAGCATATTTATTGTTGTAAACAGAACAACTACTGAGAAAATAAGAGTGCAAATCAGATCAACTATTTGCCACTCAGGCCAGTTCCAAATGATAGCTCCCCCAATCATAACTCCGACACTTTGGATCGAGTCCCCTAGAACATGGAGATATGCCCCTTGAACATTTATATTCCATCGCCTCTTCTTTTCCGGTTTGTCTTTTGATCCACCAAGAAGTGGGTCAGCAGCACTGTCATGAGCGTGGTGATGATGCTTATCATCCTCATGAGAATGATGAGGATCTTCTTGATCATGATGGTGCTTGTGATCCTCACCACTATGATGATGGTCATGATCATGGTGGGTAGACACTGTAAAGCCATGGCCATGGTTGTGGCCATGACCTGAACCATGATGATGACCATCATGTCCATGGCCATGATCATGGCCCAATAACACAGCCATGATGATGTTAACCACGAGACCAAATGCTGCAACCAAAAACATTAGGAAACCATTCACCTTGTGAGAACCGTCAATAATTCTTACTATGGCTTCATATACCAGAATCCCTGCGAGCAGCCATATTAGTTGAATAGAAACCAAGGCACCAAGAATCTCTATTCTAAAAAATCCGTATGACTGGCGGGGTGTGGCTTCCCATCCAGCAGCCCATAAGGAGAACAAGGAGATGGCAAAGGCTGCAACATCGGACAGCAAATGAGCTGCATCAGTCAGAATTGCTAGACTATTGGCTTTAATGCCACCAAATACTTCAACGCTCATGAAAAGTACACAGAGGATCACAGCAGTCCAAAGCTTTCGCATTGAAGTTGATCGTTCTTTAGCATCCTTAGAGATGGACCCAGCATCAGCAAATCCACAGGGTGCTTCCCCACAGATCTTGGTTCCTCCAGGACTTCTTCCTTCAGGAAAATCACCACCGACTTCAATAATTTGGGCATGTTCAGAGATTTGTGCTTCCATCTGAGATACCAACAGGAAAGTATAATATTCCTTCAGTTGTGTAAAAATAAACACAAAAGGCACCAAAAATACACGCTATTTCAATAATAAAAAACGAAACACAAAACCAATATATGAGAAGGAAGAATTGTATGACAAAAGGAATATGATTACAAATACACTAAAGAAAAGAAAAGGGGAATTCAGTAAATAGAAAAACTCATTAAATCCGCTACAGGCAGCGGCTGTGTCAACCATAATCCAACAATACAACAAGGGTTAACATCAGTTTCTGATGATTTTCTAAATCATCCCAAAAGTGTCAAAACTCTCATAAGGGTTATATTCTGTAGTGTTCAACTAATGCAGAAACTTTCTTACTCAACTTCAAAGGAATTAAATATATGAACTTACTTCAACGAATTTGCTACTTTTCACAGGTGCCTAATTTATTACTAAAGTGATTTTACACCTTTATTTTCCCAACTTTTACGTATATAATGAATCATTGATTGTTCTTTCAGAGACTATTAAACAAACTCCACATCCATGGAATATTGGTGGATATTCAGAAAAGAAAATCAGACCCGAGATCTTCCATAAAAGAGCAACACGTTAAATAATTCAGTTTGAAGATAGTTTATTGGAACTGAAACAGAATTTCAAGACCCAAAAGATATAATACACCAGAACCAATGCTGATCTTCACTGCTTCATACTTAAATAAACACACCAGAAACATTCAATAGGCTTGACATTTGAAGGAATATGCCACAGGCCTATCAACCTTCCTACCAGACACTAAAATATAACAGTGACAGCACACACAGAACACATACTAAGAACAAGCAAGCAGATCCACATGCAGTGGTCACTATTTGGCATTTTGGATGATGATTACTGTATGTTTCAGTTGCGTTTATTTAAATAAAAAGAAAAAAGCTACAAGGTTATCAAGCCTCACAATCACAAACACTAAACAAAACAGTTATGGTGCACATAGTGCAAACTAAGCAAGGACTGGTAGTCTCTAGCTTTGAATCAACTCTTTTGGGCAGAGTTAACATTAAGCACGCCGTATATGCATAATACTTTGATCAACTAAATAAAATGGCCGTTGGTCAGGCAATGCATTGTTGGCAAGATAGACAACAGCAACATTAATTTCAGATGTTACACAAAAACAGATACTGGATCGCATGCCATTACAGATATGCAAACTCCTAAAGATTAGGTATATGAAAAGAAAAACCAAACGTTACTACGCTGCTCATTGAAAAGATATTAATTTTTAAGCTCAACCTTAAGATAAGGACACCAAAATTGAAGTTGAGAGAAAACAAAAACACCAAGTTTGGTAGACAACGAGAGACAAGCATAGTAATAAGACCTTCAAAACAAAAGGTGAACCAATACAAGTGCTAATAATTTAGTGTCCTGACGAAAAATCCCTAGTCCAGAAAGAACAAAAATAACAGCCTTTACAATGTATTATTAGCCCACTGGATCGATATAACGAATAAACGGATATGTACATGGCTGTAAGAAAATACTAACATGAATTATTAACATAATTGATCACCTCATGTATAAAACTCAACAAGTCATCAAATACTAGAGATAACTCTGAAACGCTTTGAGGATAAAATTTTAATTCTGTGAAGTCCTTTTCACTCACATTTGAGGGCAAAAAGATGGATATATTTAGTTTAATTGCATGTAACAAGCAATTGAAGTTCAAAATCATAACATTATTGAAAGGATATACTTTAAACTGACCGGTTAGCGTCAGTCCACGACCACCAAATTAAGAACCGTCAAGTGATAGACTCATAGACCAACAGAGCAAGATTAGATGTAAAAAACAACCTAACAAGTTATAGGAAAATAAGAACAAAAGAATAACACTTTGACTTCTCAGGGTTCTCGAAGAATGAACAAATAGACATAACCAACACAACAAACAATACCTGCAGCAAGAACACAAATAATTGCACTCAGATACAAACACCATGAACTTTTTCTGCCAGTCCTAGTGAAAGGTTCTATCTAAAAGATGCTCCAAGAAGAACATGCTCATAAAAAAGATACAAAGCAACGGTACTAGTATTCAATTGATTAGGTAACTCGACGTCTTGCTCTCACATCCACTTTAAAGTCGACAGAAGCCACAACGATCTTGAGATTCTTGACAACTCACAAAGCTACAAGTTTGCAACAGCTCAAAAGGAAGAAAGACAGAAAATACCAAACAATAGTTTATCAGACAAACAGCCACTAGCCGATTCAGCCAACAATTAACAAGCCTTGAGTTTTCCGATAAGACAAAAGAAAGTCATAAATCCATTAGTTGAAAGACATAAAACTGGGAAATAAATCTTACATGGCTAGTGCCGCTTATCACTTGACTCCGAGCTTGTTCTTGAACGTTCAGGGATCAATCTTGGGTTCAAACATTTATATTGTTCACCCCACTCTTATTCTAACAATGAGGGGGAAAACATGAAAACGGAATTGATAAAACGGAATCTGAAAAAAGAAGAGGAAGGATGAAAGAAATTCAAGAATATACCTCAATCATCTTGCGCAGAGATTAATATCACAGAGAGACAGGAAAAGGACAAACAGAAAGGAGGAGGAAAATGGGTGACTCGCAAGAGGTTTTTTTTTTTTTTTTTGCTCCAGGACTCGCAAGAGATAAAGCATTGCACAAAACCATTCACCAAATGCGAGGAGTAAAATGAGTAATGAAATGAAGAGACGACTCTTTAAACCGATCTCTTTTTTCCACTTTATGAAGAGAAAAAGTGATACACCACGCTCCTAGAAATGAACTTATAAAAGTATGCTGGTGGCTGACCCCACGAGTTGGAATCTGACGTTTGGTTCGGTGAGGTTATCTTATAGGACCCAGAAAGCTCTATGATTCGTGTACTCTGTTTGCCCAATCCACCAAGCTCTCAAAGGATTTTTTTTTTAATTTTTTTTAAAGAAAAACAAATATGGGGCCAAATTTCAAGTGAATGAAAAGTTGTTTCCCTTTTTTATTCAAGATTATATTCATTTAGTTTCTTATATTTTATATTGAATTAAAATATAAAATTTAGTTTTTGTAATATTTTTACTATGAAAATATAATTTTCCATTAATCAATACACATGGTATGTGATTAAAATTTTATATCTTTTATAGTTTTTTAAAATTAATAATAAAATATTTCAATTAAGTTTGATTTTTTTATTGTGAGATATTTTAATTTAAAATAAAAAATAGAATATCATTTGGTAACATTAATCATTATTGTCAAACTCGTGAATTGACTCTCTGAGTTTCCCATTTTTACGTATATAACTTATAAAATCAAATTGAATCACTGATAAACTCGTGATCATTGTAGACTCAATTAAACTTACGAGTTTATATATGAAATTTACTATTTTTACGTTTTTAGCTATTGAAACCATGCTAACTTATCTTTAAACTCACTAATTTCTTCGTTTTAATTATACTCAATGGCTTTATATATAAATTTTATAGAAATTTCTTTGTTAAATATAATAAATTATGAATGTTGAAGGATTTGATTTCAATTATTTGTATTTAAAATATATCTATCTTAATTTGTTATCATTTTTTATATTTTAATTATTTAGTTACATATTATTAATAAATATTTAATGGTAAAAGTAAAATCTTACGAGTTTACAATTCCAATTCATTATACAAGTTTATATCATTTATCACAAATTTACTTTTTTTTTAATAGGAAACAAGATAAACGAAATAAACCAAAAGCGACTAAAATAACAGAGCTACAATCTAACAGGCCCTTCGTCTACGATTATGATGAACGCTCGCCATATCAGCTACCAGATAGCACACCAGACCCGTAGGGAGATCAGAAAAATGAGCTTCCTCCATCTTCACTTGCGCCAAACCATGAGTAGCTAACCAGTCTGCACACGAATTAATCAGTCACGAATTTACTTAAACTCACAAATTTAACAACTTTTTCATTAATATTATTTCTTAGTAAGTTTCAAATTATTTAAACTAGTTATTTTAATTGGTTACATATTTTCAGTTATTGAACCTAAGAGGGAAGGAATTAAAATATTTATAATAAACTAATAAATTGTAAGTTAAGATGTCAATGAACATATGTTCGAATTTTCAGAAGTTAGCTTTAACTTTCAGGCATAACAAGATTTCGGAATTAGTTTGAATAAAAAATAAATTTATAGCACAGTTCGTGTAACAAAATATGTTATTTATCAAGTAATAATATATTAATATCAAAGATTTTTACGATATGACATTTAAAATTTTGTGATACTTCTCCCTTATGAAGCTGTGATGATTAGAAAGGGAACATTCCTATGCATCCCCCATTGGGTAAACATTTATTCTCATTTCTTTGATTAGGTGATTGTGCAATAATTAGTGAAATCATTGTGTAAAACATCAAAGCTAGTCAATAATAATTAAGTTATATCGTGTTGATTTTTTTTCTTTCTAATTTGTACTCATCCATATTTTATATTGTATGACCTCGTGTTATTGATTCATTTAATTTTTAATAATATATCTTATCCATCGAAATGAGGATGGGCACATATATTTAATTAATTTAATACGAAATTCTGCAATATCCTCACTTATGTGGATTTTTTATGCAAAAAATGTAAATGATAAAATTTACATTATTTATAAACTACACTCATTTTTCTTAAATGTCATAACAAATGAGTTACAAACTTTAATATTTAAAATTAACACATTATTTAAATGATAAAATTTATATTATTTATAAATTACAGGAAGTTTGAAAAATTCTTTGCTAATAATTTATAAATAGTGTATCATTTACTATATATTTTAACACTCACCGACCCATCCTATAATGATATGGATTATATATGTACTGTTAGGGGTCCATTTGTATGAAATGGTTAAAACTAAAAATGATTCCCATTAGTTATGAAACATAAAACTCAAAATATATAAATAGAAATATACACACACACATGGGAGACAAGTTTGTTGGTACTTCATTTAAAAAAGGTGTTCAAAGTATATATTGTTTTATCTTTAATTTTAAATATAAGACTTATCTAATTTATAATATAATTTTTACATTGTAAATTATGTCATATATTTAGAATTGAAGAACTAATAAACCTTTTGAAAAGGTGCCCTAATATAAGAAAAGCTAAGCTTATACTCTTTTTTGAAAAGGAGTAGTTGATAGTTATTCCATATTCTTCTTCTTCTTCTTCTTCTTTTTCCCCAAATTCTTCCATGTTATTCTCCTTCATCTTTTCTATCCCCTTATCTTCTTTAAACCAACTTTCAAAAATATAACAAAGCTATTTTCATAGAAATAAAATAATTGATTTATTAAAAAATAATTTAAAGACTATAAATTAATTTGAACATATTTCTTAATATTTATAAAACAGTGAAAAAAATAACTTATCCAAACATCTTCCACACAATAGGAAACACGTGTATTGTTCTAATTCATGAGTACAAGGCCAAACAGTGGCGGATCTTGAGATAAATATTTGAGGGGGTCAAATGTATACTTATTAACTAGTTAAAATTTTTTATGATTATATTATATTAATTTTAGATTAACAAAAATTGAGAGGCCAAACTTACATTTTACAGTATATTAAATTTTAAAAAACTATGAACAAGTTTTTTTTTTTTTTGGGGGGCCATGGCTACCCCAAAACTCTTCTAAGGTCCGCAGTGAGATCAAGGTTTTTTTTCCCCCTTCAGTAAGTGAGATCAAGGTTTGAAGCTTCGAGATGGAACAAAAATGATAGTGCAATGTCACTAAATAATAATCCTCTTATACTTAATATGAGGTATATTTACTAAATTTAATTATATTAATGAAGTTAGTTAAACTAATTAATATGACACATGGTTTCTAAAATGTCCTGGTTATCTTTCACAATTCCCAATTTCCTTCATTTATTGATTATTATTTATTAAACATCAATAGAGGTAAATTAAGAAAAAATTAAAAAATATGAAAAATTTATCTTATATTCAGAAATGTTATCAATAGAGCATCAATAAAGTTTTCATATTTCAAATTAACCAAGATCATTCCTAAATATAAGCTAAAGTTTTTGAATTATTGATGCTCTATCAATAGAGGGAGTATATTTATTTTTTGACAAAGTTTGCACATTTGTTAATCTGAAATATGAAAATTTTATTGAAAATTTTATCATATATTTAAGATCAAGATCAATATGTCTTAAATTAGGGGAAAAAATTAATAAATATCTTATATTTAGCAATTTTAACTTTCACCTAAATTAGGTAAATTAGGCAATAACTATTGGTAATAATGAATGAGATTTTGGCCTGACGGTTCAAGTTTGAAATATTGTGCATACATGAAATATCTTTGGGAAGGTGACCATGATTAGACTTAATATATGCTTGAACCTGCCACATTTCGGTACCCATATAAAATACAAGGGAGGACTAATCTTTTGGTTTTTATAGTTTTTATTATATTTTACCTTGATTTGACATAACTCATTTTTATAGGTTTAACTTATTTATAACTTATTCTCTATAGTTTTAACTATTTTATAATATTGTTCCCACATTTATTCTAGAATATAATAATTAAATTATAAAATTGTTAAATCTATAAGAATTGAGTTGTAGGAAGTCACACTTAAATGAATGATTTACAATTAAGACTAAGTCACACCGAGTTAAAGTGTATAGACTGAATTACAACCTAATTAAAATTATAGGGACCAAAAAATTGATTTTCCCAAAAAAATAAATTTACTCCATCTAATCCTTAATATAAGACATATTAGAGGTTTAATCTTGGTTCTAAATGCAGAAGATAATTTTCAAATTTACTCTTTTTTTTTTAATTTACTTTTATTGATGTTCTCTCAACAATAATCAATAAGGAAAGATGATAAGTGAATTAAAAAAAAGACTAATGTGTTTAAAAAATACATATCATATTAACTAATTTTTAAATTTAATTAAATTAAAAAAAATATGTTCCACCGTAAAAACAAAGGAAAGGGTTGGAAAAAATCAAATGAAAAGGAAAGAGAGCACTAAAATGAAAGGATCAATAATGTGAGCTGACGGCTGACGAGGTATTGAGGGAGGAGTGTGTATTGATGCAGGTGGGCTGTCCCCCATTAAATGTTGTTTTTTTCTGATGAAGTTACAGCCTCTTTTGTCTCTATGTTGATCAATGATGGCGGTCCCTGTAAATTAAAATAACTAATATAAAACTGATGAGATATAAAGAACAAGAATAAGAGATTCTAGAGAGAATGGGAATAGAGAGAAGTTCTATTCCAGTGTCTTTAGAATATTTACAGAAGGCCTTTATTTATAGAAGGAAAATGAGTTTTTAGTGTAATTTCTACATATAGGTCATTTGCTGTAATTAACTCTCTTTCTAAAACACTATGCGTCCCGTGAGAAAACAATCCATGAAGCTATAGTGATTCAATAATTGTATGTAGATCTCACCAAATAGTAAATTACTATGCGTGGTACTATGCAAATAGTAAATTACTATGCGCGAGTCCCATGTCATCTTGTAATAATATTTGGAGACCGTGAGTCAATGGATATCTACATAATCAATATATTCATAACACTCCCCCTTGGATGTCCATTTATGAATGTGCCTCATTAAAAACTCTAATTAGGAAAAATCCAGTGGGATAAAAACCTAGCTAAAGAAAAGAGTACATCATTCATTGATACACTATTGAGTGTTGCCTCATTAAAAACCTTTCTAGGAAAACCCAGTGGGACAAAACTTAGATAAAAGAAAAAGAGTACAGCGTGTATCGACTCCCCCTGTTGACAATATCAGTTGAGATCTCTGAATCTTCACAGACCAATACCACAGACAAGCTTTTCAAAGGTTGTACATGGAAGAGATTTAGTAAATAAATCTGCTAGATTTTCGCTTGAACTGATTTTCTGGATATCTATTTCACCATTTTGTTGAAGATCACGAGTATAGAAGAATTTTGGTGAAATGTGTTTCGTTCTATCACCCTTGATATAACCCTCCTTGAGTTGGGCAATACATGCACCATTATCCTCATATAGAACTGTTGGAACCATTTTATCAAAAGATAAATGACAAGTTGTTTGTATATGATGAATTACTGACCTCAACCACACACATTCCCGACTTACTTCATGCATTGCTAGAATTTCTGCATGATTAGCTGAAGTGGTTGTTATAGTCTGTTTCATAGATTTCCATGAAATAGCTGCACCTCTACATGTAAATAGATAGCCTATTTGTGATTTTCCATCATGTGGATCAGACATAAATCCAACATCTGCATAACCAATCAGTTCATGTTTCGATACATTTGAGTAGTATAATCTCATATCCATTATACCTCTGAGATAACGAAGAATTTGCTTTACACCATTCTAATGCCTCTGTGTTGGTGCAAAACTATATCTTGCTAATAAATTAACAGCAAACGATATATCAGATCATGTATGATTAGCAAGATACATTAGTGCCGCAATAGCACTTAGGTATGGTACTTCTGGATGAAGTAGTTCTTCTACACCTTTGTCATTAATTATTTGAGGTCGAAATGGATCTTGATCCTTATCCAAAAGCCTTACTACCATTGAAATATATAATGGATGTAACTTATCCATATAAAATCGTTCCAGGATCTTCTTTGTATAAGTTTCTTGATATACAAAGATCTCATCCTTCAGGTACTCAATTTGTAGTCCAAGGCAAAATTTTGTTCTGCCCAAATCTTTCATTTCAAATTCCTTTTTCAAACAATTAATTGCTTTTGAAAGTTCTTCAGGAGTTCCAATAATGTTGATATCATCAACATAAACAGCAATTATAATAAATTCGTTTCTCGATCCTTTCATAAAAATGCATGGGCATATTGGGTCATTTTTATACCCTTCTTTCAACAAATATTCCTTAAGACAATTATACCACATGCGTCCTGATTGTTTTAAACCATATAGGGACTTATTTAATTTGATCGAGTATTGTTCCCGAGAATTTGAATTAGATGCTTCTGGCACCTTGAGTCCTTCAGGAACTTTCATATAAATATCACTATCAAGTGATCCATATAAATATGCAGTCACAACATCCATCAGATGTAAATTAAGCCCTTCGTTTACTGCTAGGCTAATCAAATAACGAAAAGTAGTCGAATCCACTACTGGTGAATACGTTTCTTCATAATCAATACAGGGTCTTTGTGTAAATCCTTGGGCTATAAGACGTGCCTTATATCTTGCAATTTCACCCTTCTCATTTCTTTTTCTTACAAAAACCCATTTGTATCCAACTGGTTTTACACCTTCAGGTGTTTGGACTACAGGTCCAAATATTTTTCGTTTTTCCAGTGATTTCAATTCTGCATTAATAGCATCTTTCCATAAGGGCCAATCTTTTCACTGTTGACACTCTCTAATAGATTTAGGCTCATGATACTCTTCATTATTCATTACATCATATGCTATATGATTAGCAAAGATGTCGTCAACATTGACTTCATTTCGATCACATCGGATACCATTCATAACATAATTAATTGAGATCTCATTATTTTCATACATTCCAGGTACCTGAGTCTCTTTTGGGACTGCAACATTCTCTTCTGGAGATAACTCTTCAAGAGATGGCTCTGCTGGAGCTACTGACTTTTCTTGATTATCCTCAACTTGACCATCTATATTTTTAGCTCCTTTTCTCTTTCGAGGATTTTTATCTTTTGAATCGATGGGTCTGCCACGCTTCATGCATGCTTTAGATTCATTCATTATAGGTTGTCCTTCAGGAACATCAATTTGAATAGGAGCATTCGTAGCTGGAACATGTGACTTTGTCACTCTCTTTAGGTCAGTGAATGCTTTTGGCATTCGATTAGCCAAATCCTACAAATGAATTATCTTTTGAACTTCTAATTCACATTGTTTTGTACGAGGATCAAAATGAGCCAATGATAATTCATTCCAGCTAATCTCTTTACCCAACTGCTCATTTTCTCCCCCTAATGTTGAGAAGACTGATTCATCAAAGTGACAATCAGCAAATCGTGCAGTAAATAAATCTCCTGTAGATGGTTCTAAATATTTTATGATTGAAGGAGATTCATACCCAACATATATTCCCATCCTCCTTTGAGGACCCATTTTAGTACGTTGTAGTGGTGCTACTAGCATATATACTGCACATCCAAAAATTCTTATATGGGAAATATTAGGTTCTTTACCAAAAACCATTTGTAAGGGGGAAACCTTTAGATAACTAGTAGGCCTAATGCGAATTAGCATTGCAGCATGCAAAATGGCATGGCCCCAAGCAGAAATCGATAGATTACATCTCATAAGTAAAGGTCTTGCAATAAGTTGCAATCGTTTAATCAAAGATTCTGCAAGTCCATTTTGCGTATGAACATGAGCTACAGGATGTTCAACATCAATTCCAAAGGACATACAATATTCATTAAAAGCTTGTGAAGTAAATTCACCAGCATTATCAAGACGTATTTTCTTGATAGGATAATCAAGGTAATGTGCTCTTAATCGAATCAATTGAGCAAGTAATCTCGCAAACGCCAAGTTACGAGAAGATAATAAGCAGACATGTGATCATTTGGTTGATGCGTCAATTA
The DNA here is from genome assembly GCA_037074495.1 of Acacia confusa. NCBI lineage: Eukaryota > Viridiplantae > Streptophyta > Magnoliopsida > Fabales > Fabaceae > Acacia > Acacia confusa. The sequence goes on along the minus strand of CM073508.1, from coordinate 2,208,145 downwards.
AGACCATATAATATCTAAATGGTCCATATGGTGGATGTATTGGTGCATAAATATCTCCCTGTATCCGTTCTAGAAATGTAAGAGATTCACCTCCTATTTTGCTTGGTGAAGGTCGAATAATCAACTTTCCCTTGGAACATGCATTACATAAGAAATCATGGGACTGTGGTATTTGCTTACACTTCAGGGTATGTCCACATGAATTTTCAATTATTTGTCGCATCATAGTTGACCCAGGATGGCCTAACCGATCATGCCAAACATTAAATTCATGAGTAAGCTTCTGGTTTTCATTGGCAAACTGTTGGTTTGCATCGACAAACTTATGGTTTGTATTAGTAAACTTCTGGTTTACAATAGCATGTATTTTAATTTTACTTATAAATGTATAATACAAACCAGAAGAAAAAGCAGGAAAATTTTCTAATATGCATTTCCTATCAGAAATTATGCTCGTGATAGCAAGACATTCCTAATTATTTTTAGTTGTTGTTTCTTTATGATATCCATTTCTGCGGATATCTTTGAAACTCAACAAGTTTCTTTTTGACTTGGTAGAATAAAATGCATTTTCAATGCATAATTTTGTTCCTTCAGGTAACAAAATATTAGCTCTTCCGGAGCCTTCAATTAAATTTATACTACCAGATATAGTCTGAAAATTGGCTTCTCGCATTACCAATGAAGAAAAATATTTGTCATTTTTTAGTATGGTGTGCGTTGTTGCGCTATCAACGAGACAAATCTTCAGGATTGTTGCCAACAAGATTCATTCTTCATTAAAGATACATGAAAATAAAAATAAAATATAATTAAAAGAAATACATATAACAGAAGAAAGTTTCAACATATTAAAAACATGATCATTCTAAACATGAAAAATAATTTATACTAAGTAATCAATAACATCAAAATGGGTCATCTCAACATCTTCATGCCTGGAATTTTCAGCCTTATCCACATGATTTGCTTCAATCTTTGGCCCTTTACCATTATTTTCAATGATTCTTGGTAAAGGTCAACCAGATGTCTTGGCGTACGATAGGTACGTGACCAATGACCTTTTCCACCATAATGATAACATGTATTTTCAGCATGTTTGTTATTTCCACTTGTTTCCCTTCTGGGGTTCTTATCAAACTTTCCTGATTTAGGGCGGGAATTTGATCCACCATGATTTGGACCACGACCACGGCCATGACCACGCCCACGCCCATGATTGTAGCCACCTTTACGTCCACGTTCTCGGCCATTTGAAAATTCATTAGTTACTACATTCACTTCTGGGAATGGAGTTGAACCTGTTGGACGTGATTCATGATTTTTTAATAAAAGCTCATTATTCTGTTCAGCTACTAAGAAACAAAATATTAATTTTGCATATCTTTTAAAACCCTTCTCATGGTATTGCTGCTGCAGGAGCTAGTTAGATGCATGAAAAGTGGAGAATGTTTTCTCTAGCATGTCTTCATCAGTAATATTCTCTCCACATAATTTCAGCTGAGAAGTAATCATGAACATAGCTGAGTTATATTCACTTACAGATTTAAAATCTTGTAAACGCAAATGAATCCAGTTATATCGAGCTTTTGATAGAATGACCATCTTCTGGTGGTCATATCTTTCTTTCAAATTGTTCCAAAAAACAAGTAGGTCTTTTACAGTCAAATATTCAACCTTTAGATCATCATGCAAATGGTGGCGTAACAAAATCATGGATTTGGCCTTTTTTTGATTGGATTCCTTATTCCCTTCTTTAATTGTGTTTTCTAGCTTATGGGCATTCAGATGGATTTCTGCATCCAGCATCCAGGATAAATAGTTCTTTCCGGTGATGTCAAGAACCATAAACTCAATTTTCGAAAGGTTTGACATGATTCAAACTAATTAAAGAGAATAAACATGAATTAAAAATACGAATAATAATAACAATAAAAAATTAAAGCATTACGGCTTCAGGCCAGTTATATCTCATAATGAGAAAATTAAATTTATATGGCTTCTGGCCATAAAAACAATATGACTTCTGGTCATAAAGGCAATATGACTTCTGGTCATATAATTTCAGAATAAGAAAATATAAGTACATGGCTTCTGGCCATAATAACATAACATTAAATGTTAATAACAATAAAAGTAAATGTTATGTTAGCAACAATAAAAATGACAATATTTGCAAATAGTGAATATTAAATCTAGATATCAATGTAGGAGGTAAAACTTTCCATGTAGAAGTATAATAAACAAAATGTAAAATTACCGTGAATAGTAGAAATTACTATTCACTGTAAATAGTAAATAAGGTAAAATTACTGAAAGATTAATCTAGACTTCCATGTAGGAGTCAAATGAATAAAATGTAAAATTACTGGAAAAAAGGTAAATTTACTGTGAATAGTAAATTACTATTTACCGCAGTAAAATAGTAAATAATCTCAAATCTTAACCATGGAACCCGATATTTAAAATAATCGGTAAAAGTATATCTTTAATTCCATATCATGGTTAAGATTATCCCAGATAGATAAAATAAACATATAATAAAGGAGATGGTGATAAAATCTTACCTTGGTAGAGTCTTCGTGCTGATAACGTAATATAAAACTGATGAGATATAAAGAACAAGAATAAGAGATTCTAGAGAGAGTGAGAGTAGAGAGAAGTTCTATTCCAGTGTCTTTAGAATGTTTACAGAAGGCCTCTGTTTATAGAAGGAAAATGGGCCTTTAGTGTAATTTCTACATATGGGTCATTTGTTGTAATTAACTCTCTTTCTAAAACACTATGCGTCCCATGAGAAAACAATCCATGAAGCTATAGTGATTCAATAATTGTATGTGGGTCCTACCAAATAGTAAATTACTATGCGTGGTACTATGCAAATAGTAAATTACTATGCACGGGTCCCATGTCATCTTGTAATAATATTTGGAGACCGTGAGTCAATGGACATCCACATAATCAGTATATTCATAACAATAACGAAATTGGGAAAAATATTCCCATATTATCTTGAACTGCTAAAGTCCTCAAATGATTAGGACACATTGAAAAAACCTTCTTTAGTGAGTTTGTTTGCCATCTATTTCTCAACTCTGCTTATATATGTGATTCAACTTCAAACTCCATTGGAACCCCATCAAGGCGTTAATGTGGAAAATTACCAGTTGTCTCTGCCATGTTGGTTTGTTTGGGATGGTTTATGGAGCCCCATAAGTAGCTTTTTAATTGAAATTTACGGAATACGAAATAAGTATGTGAGAGAACTTTTGTTTCGACTTATGCGAATAAGCCATAAGCTCCTATAAGTGGCTTTTCATCAATAACTATAACAAGTTTTTGGAATTAGTTTGAATAAAAAATGGTTAATTAGCAAATCTGTCCCGTAAGTACTCATCTAAGAACAATGATACCCTGAAAGTTTTTTTAGGCTCAATGTTGTTCTAGAAGTCTAAAGACGTAGCAATGTTGTCTTTTTCTGTTAAAAGGTGAACAGTTAACCTCAATTTTTTAATGGTCAACATTAATTTTTAACGTAAAAGAGTAATATTGCTATATTTTTAGACTTTCGGGGTAACATTAAGCCTGAAAAAACTTCCAGAGCAATATTGCTCATCGACGTATACTTATAGGGCGGATTTGCTACTTAACCCAATAAAAAAATACATTTATAGCACAGTTCGTGTAACAAAATATGTTATTTATCAAGTAATAATATATTAATATCAAAGATTTTTATGATATGATATTTAAAATTTTGTGATACTTGTCCCTTATGTGGCTGTCATGATTAGGAAGGGAACATTCCTGTGCATCCCCCATTTGGTAACACATTTATTCCCGTTTCTTTGATTGGGTGATTATGCAATAATTATTCAAATCATTGCGTAAAACATCAAAGCTAGTCAATAATAATTAAGTTATATCGTGTTGATTTTTTTTCCTAATTTGCACCCTTCCATATTTTATATTGTATAACCTTGTGTTATTGATTCATTTAATTTTTAATAATATATCTTATCCATCGAAATGAGGATGGGCACATATAGTTAATAATCTAATATTAAATTCTGCAATATCCTCACTTATGTGGATTTTTAATGCAAAAAATGCAAATGAAAAATTTACATTATTTATAAACTACACTCATTTTTCTTAGATGTCATAAGAAATGAGCCACAAAATTTAATATTCAATTATATACTTTGTATGTTTTTCATATACTACAAGAAGTTTTAAAAAATACTTTATAATGCTAATAATTTATAAATAGTGTTACTGTATCTTTTACTATATATTTTAACACACACCAATACATCTTATATAATGAAATTGATTATAAGATTAAGTAGTGAATCCACCTCAAAAGTATAACATAAAAATAATGTTGTCCTGAAAATTTTTAATGTAGCAATGTAGCTCAATACTATTAAAAAAACTAACATTAAACATTAACTTTTAATGAAAAATGACTACCATGAGTTATTTGAAATTTAAAACCCACAATATCTAAAAAGAAGGGAAAATTGCTCTTAAGGCTCAAGGTATCAACGTATTGTCAAGAAGGGCCTAGAAGAAATCACATGTCAGAACATACATACTTAAAGTGAAATGACTAAAAAAGGCTTAGTTAAAAACCCACTCAACTCTCTCGCTTTGTGATTTTCTCTCTAACGGAAAATCCCTTAACCACCGAAGCTGAAATCGTCGCCATCCTCGTCGCAGTCGTCGCTACCGTGTATGTCTAATTCCTATGTTCCCTAACTTTTCCTCTAATACTGAGCCCTCTTCCTCTAATTGGAACTTGGATAATCAAATTCTGTTCAACTTGAAGCTGCACAAGAATACTGACTTCGACAAGAAGAAGGGCAAGCGTTGGACTGAGAAATAACATAGGTATGTTGGGTTGATAATTATCCAATTCAATTGGATTTTTGTTTTGTTCTTTTTTATTGTGCTTGATTTTAGGGATTTTCGTTATGAACCTATATAATTTCCACAAAATAGTATATAGGAAAGAATTTGTCTAAGTAGCATCTGATTTGGGAAATCGGAAGTTTTTGTTCTCAAGCGATTAGACAAAAACTTTAGATGGTTTTTTTTTTTGGTTAGTCTTCTTGATGCTATATTATGAAATTTTCTAAAGTGAACCAATTCATGCCCCTGGTCATATATATCTGTGTGTGTGGGACAATATTCAATCTCCCAATTTATAGCAAAACAAACTTCAATTCCAGAAAACTATACATACAAGATGACAAGCTGCACACCATTGTCCTTGGTGAACGGTGCACCTATATGAATTTTACTACATACACTTCAAGCAACAGCCATATGGAGACAGATTTCTTCAGACATGTTCATCTTCATTGGTAACATCTTTTTTCATCAGACTTGTAACTTCCTCAGCCAGTAGTTAATTTGAAAACCTCTAATTCTTTTCTAGATTTTGGCATTATCAACTAAATGAATATCTAATAAATGCCGCATTGTTCTGAAAAGGTTCCATAAAAAGATTTGAAAGATTCATTAAAATAGGTTCCAATGAACATTCTTTTGATGTAAAATATCTAATCTTTGAAGTGAACAAAACATAGAAATATGCTTAGGTTTGATTCCTACACTATCCTTTTTTGAACTCTCAAATTTCTAGGGCCTTGTGTCTCTTTTGTAACCCAAAACAAAAGTTCATCCTTGATGTTTTCAAGAGGCTATACACTAGTGAAATATGCATTTTTGAGCTATTGAGTATTTAACAGTTGATAAATTTTCAAGCATTACTTAAAGTTTTGACTTTTCTTGTTTTCTTGTTGTTCATGTTCAATTGATTTATCGCTTGCATTGTTTACTTTTAGGTTCATTCCTTACTTAAGGATTTGGTTCACAAATATATTAACGAGACTGTGGTATGTTCCTGTTGATACTTGGATTCATTGTTTCCTCTATAATTCTTGCTTAACACTTGATTTTTGTTCTCTGGCTTGAATCACAGGATTCCAATATATAAAGCCATTGTTATTTAACTTGGGTTTACTCATTGTTGTTGCATCTGATTTCATGTTTATTAATTTAATGTTATATTTTGCTTATTTTATGTGTATGTATGTTAGGTCTCCATCCCTATTGTTTGTTTTTAATCTCTATTTCCTTGCAATCTAGAATGTTTTGATGATTTTCTTTTAGCTACATTTTGCATATGTCTTCATTGAAAAATCTCCTTTGTTTATTACATCATCAATCTTGTTTTTGATCTATTTACTTTAGTTTATTGTTTCCTTGTGCTGCAGATGTCCTTATGATGAGTTGGACGACATCAACTCACACAACAATGGGCTTCCTATCGTTTCACTAAGATTAGAGCTTGCTTAATAGAAATTGATCTTGATTGGGAAGGTATGTTTTGGTTCTAAAACTATGGCATTTTTATGTGTTAAGTTATGGTTATTGGGCCAGTAATAGGACTCTGGATTATTGAATTTTTCTTAGATTCTGTTATTGCATAGAGTAGCCGCATTGTTTGCCTATTTGTAATCTATGTACATGTTTCTTCAACATTTAATAATGTTTAGTTGAGGTGATACAAGTAATGTAACCTATTGGGATTTCTTTTGTTTTTGCTTTTGCTAGAAACCTAGTGAGATTTCAATTCTATAATTATCAATGCATATTTGGATATCTGCAGTTTTACTTATTTCTTACAAGATAACGTAATCTAGATGCCAGAAGTGAAGAAGTCTAGGGTATTTGATTCAAGAAAAAAATCTTTCCTAGGGCCCAATTATGGATGCAATTTATGCATTGAAAGCTATTTGTACATAGAATCATTTTGTTGTCCACTAATCTTCCCATCCGTCATACAGGTTTGACTCACTCCATCCATTTTAATCTTCCATTTCATTTAAGAATTACCATTTTTCAGGTTTTGGTGAACTTGTGAACCTTAGTTTAGTGCACTAAAGTATACTGAATTTATTGAAATTTATATTTCTTGTTTTTAGGGACTCGTGTGGTGTTTATGTCCTTTCTTGCTTGCAAACAAGGGATGGCACGGAGCAAGAGGATGGATCACAATGCCTTCGTACTCCATGGATGTTAAGTTGTTGCATAGAATGAATGACATGCTTCTTAGTTAGAATAATATACTTCAATCAAGATTTCCCAGGAAAATTGTTCAAAGGAAATTCCGTTTCTCTCTCTCAAAAATAAAAACTCAAACACTAAAGTGAGAAGAAAACAAATTTTTTCTTGCTGTGTTGGATTTTATGGCAAAGTATACTAAGTCTTCGTATTGGAAATTTAGGTAGTTGCCAAGGAGTAATTGTGTTGAATTTGGAGGATGGAACATTACATCAGTCCCAAGCTGCTTCAACTACTTTGGCCTCAGGGGTATGATTTTGTATGAATATTTGACTGCAAAATTCTTATCATCCTTCCCTATTCATGGATGTGACTTACTTGTCAAATTTCTAATTTCCTTCAGGGTTATGGTAGAACATACTTTTCTGCCACCTCAGGACATACATGCACAGGAGATGGTAATGTTATGGTTGCACGTGCAGGGGTCCCACTTCAGGTTTCTTCATTTTTCCATTGAAACATGTTGGTGTTATTTTATGGAGTATACTTGATATCCTTCACAATTTCTTGGCATAAATTTTGTAGGACTTGGAGTTCGTGCAATTTCATCCAACATGTTGGTGTTAACACCTCTATATATTTCTTCTTTTAAGGGACTCCGTGTGGTATTCATGTCCTTTCTTGGCTGCAAAACATGGGATGGCACGGAGCAAGAATATGGATATACAATGCCTTCGTACTCCAGGAATGAACTCCGGGAACTGAAGATTGGCATGTTGTGGTGGTTGGTCAATCATCGAAACAACATGCATCGGGACAAAGCGTTGTCGATGATCGACGACTTCCAAAAGCGGAAGATGAGCCGTTAGGAAGAAATCCTTTTATGGAAATAGGATGACTTGTTTTTATGTGTATCTAAATTTCATTGGATGATGTTTGACAGATTTTGTTACACAAATTGTATAAAACACTTGAGTTCATTTTTAGGACAAAGTTTTGTAAATTTACTGATGGAGGTGACTTGACATTTTAATATGAATGACAACTACAATTGGTTCATGCATATCTTCTCTTTGTTAGTTGTGTGTGCAAGCAGGAAAATGAAATATAATCAGGTACCCGTTTGTCAACATTATCAGCCTTCTTTGACAAGTACATCTGGATGATTAACAACACTATCAGCCCCATTAACAACTAATCAGCCCTCATTAACAACACTATCAACCCTTATTAACAACACAATCAGCACCATTAATAACACTATCAGCCCGGTTAGCAACACCATCAGCCCCTTTAACAACACCATCAGTCCCATTAGCAATACCATCAGCCTAATTAATAAGTACATAAGCCACTTTGATAACAATATCAACAAATAATATCAGCATCAAATGACAACATCAGTAAAATATGACAGCAACATCAGCACAGTTAACAACACCATTAGCCCCCTTTAACAACACCATCAGTCAGATTAGCAACACCATCAGCCCCCTTTAACAACACCATTAATCAGATTAGCAACACCATCAGCCTCATTAGCAACAGCATCACCCCGGTTAGCAACACCATCAGCCCCTTTTAGCAACACTGTCAGCCTCATTGGCAACACCATCACCCCCATTAGCAACACCATCAGCCCCTTTTAGCAACACCATCAGCCCCATTAACAACACCATCATCCCGGTTAGCAACACTATCAGCCCCTTTTAGCAACACCATCAGCCCCATTAGCAACATCATCAACCCCCTTTAGCAACACCATCAGCCCAATTAGCAAACACCATCAGACCCCATTAGCAACACTATCACCCCGGTTAGCAATACCATCAGCCCCCTTTAGCAACACCATCACCTCGGTTAGCAACACCATCACCCCCATTAGTAACACCATCAGCCCCATTAGCAACACCATCACCCCGGTTAGCAACACCATCAGCCCTCATTAGCAACACCATCACCCCGATTACTAACACCATCAGCCCTTTTAGCAACACCATCAGTCAGATTAGCAACACCATCAGTCCGGTTAACAACACCATCAGCCCTCTTTAACAACACCATCAGCCCAATAAACAACACCATCAGCCCCCTATTAACAACACTATCAGCATAATTAACAACACGATCAGCCCCCATTAACAACATCATCAGCCCCATATTAACAACATCATCAGCCCCCATTAACAACATCATCAGCCCCATATTAACAACACTATCAGCACAATTAACAACACGATCAACCCCCATTAACAAGTGTATCAACACGGTTAGCAACACAATCAACCCCCCATTACAAGTACATAAGCCATCAGTATCACTGAAAAATGAAACATAAATCAGCCCATTTTGACAGCAACATCAGCAAATAATAACAATAATTTTTCAGCATCATTTACAATTATAACAATATCAATATGTCTACATAAATGAAACCTGGATACAATTTTGTCAATTGTATGTTATATCCAACTTTCATTTACATCAAAAAAATATGCGTATAAATTAAAGCTTATAACTTGACACATCACCTCCAAAAAATAACATGGTGGGGATTCTTATCTATGGCCATTTACAACAAAAGAGTGTGACACACAATGCCCAAAAAATAAACAACCAAGGCAACAACAATCATCAACTTGGGTTTTTAAAGATGATATTGTTCTTTGCAACTCCTCATATGTAGTCCCTTCCTTGATGCATCTTGTTTTTACCATTCCTCCAACATAATCACTTTCATCCCCTCCACCTTGTAGAAACTCCCCCCCCCCCACATGAAAGAAACGTAATATATTTTTCCATGAACTACTAGCCATCTGTAATTACAATATGCAACAGAGTTAGTATTAACAACTTTAACAATAGAATTAACAACTACAACTGAAGGAATTAACAACTTAAACTGTAGGTATTAACAACAATCTCATATCAGTATTTTCACATTTCCACTAACAGACCTCCCTCTGTTTCAATGCCCAAAAAACAAAGTATCGTATTAACAAGTTAAACAATCATATTAACAACAAAAACAGATGATATTAACAACTAAAACTGTAGGTTTTAACAACTAACAAATTTCAATGTTTTTCAAACTTCATTCCTTGATCACTTTCACTCATTCCCACTCAAATATATAAATTTTCCTTTGTTTCTGTGACAAAAAACAGAGCATCATTTTATTGACCCCACCCTAGAGAGATTAAAAACGAGGAATGATGGTGATTAAGCTATCTTGATGAAAAACTTAGCATTTCTTGCCTATATTCTACCAGATAATAACATAAACGAGCTCAAACTCCTACCTTTCATTAACTCAAACTTCTGACTGAAAAAAATGTTGATGAACAGCAATAACCACCACTTTCAGTTAGCAATATACAAAGGATGAGTTGCTTTCAGTCCAACAGAGGAAAAAAACGAAAGACAAAGATCAAACGAAGCAAGACGAAAGAGATAAATAAAGGATCATTGAAACAGAGTTTCTTTCAGAAAAAACTCACGGTCTTTTTCTCTCTCACGCCAAAATAGATGCTGCTTTTTCTTTTTTAACAAGAAGGGCGTTTTGGTAATTTGCTTGGAACTTAATACCAGAAAAGGCCCTATGGGAAAGTTTACACGGCCTTTTTTGCATTTATCTTGGTAATTGGGGCCTCTAGCTCAATTTTCCCTAAAAAGAAATACACACACGGGAGAGACGTTTTATTGGTACGTCCTTTTAACAAAGGCGTTCGAAGCATAATATTATAGCAAACTTTTTGAAAAGGTGTCTGAACTCTGAATTTAAGAAAAGGTAAGTTTATAGTTTATAGTTCTTCCATATTATTCTTTTTTTTTAAAAAAAAAAAAAAATTCTCCTTCGTCTTTTTTATCCCCTCATTTTCTTTACACCAACTTTCAAAAATATAGCAAAGCTATTTTTATAGAAATAAAATCATTCATTTATTAAAAAATAATTTAAAGACTATAAATTAATTTGAAATTATTTCTTTAATATTTATAATTCAGTTTTAAAAAATAACTGATCCATACATCTCTCACACAACGGGAAACACATGTATTGTTCAAGTTCATGAGCACAAGACAAAGGTCAGAAAGCTTCGAATTGGAACAAAAATAATAGTGCCATATCACCCAATAATACTCCTTTTATCTTTAATATAAGATATATTTTTCTAATTTAATTACATTAAAAAATTTAGTTGAGTTAGTTAATTTCATTATATTAAATACCTTTGCTATCTTTTTCAGGCAAAAGTACCGAAAAAACCCTTATTAATTAAATAATTACTAAAATGCCACTCTGGCAAAAGTATTAACCCATCTGCCCCCTGTAATTGATTACATGCCCAATGTAATCAATTATAGAGGGTTGGATCTTTTTTTTTTTCAATTTTTACACTATGTAATCGATTACGCACTGTAGCATAATCGATTACATAAAACGTTACACTGTTAATCGATTACACACTAAGGCATAATCGATTACATAGTGTAAAATTGCATGTAATCGATTATGCTACAGTGCGTAATCGATTACATAAACCTAGAATGCAAAATGGCAGTTACAACGAGATGTAATCGATTACGACACGGGCCGTAATCGATTACATATCGCGTTTTCTATTTTTTAAAAGCCGAAACACCTCATTTTCCCTCATTTCACTTCTTTTAACCGATTAGGGCTCCCCACTCTCCTCCATCTTCATTTTCGGCCAGAAGCCATTGGATCCAAGGCGTGGGTGTTGGAAAAATTGAAGATTTGCTCACATTTGCGTTGATTTCGGTAGGTTTTCGAAACCCATTACGATTTTGACCGCATTTTCTCCGTTTTGCTGAACATATGGTGCATGTAATCAATTAGGGTTTGTTTTCTTTGGATATGTAGTGTTTTAATCATTGATTTGAATTGTTGGTTGTTTTTTTGAATAAATGAGAGATTAAATATATGTTTAGGTGTGTTTTGGAAATGGGCAGTGGCTATTTTCATGCGAAACTGAACCGATTAATGGGATTGAAGCATGAATTACATGTTATTGTGTGTATGGATGTTTACGGTTATTGATTACCTCTATTTTGATTGTTGATTGTGCATTTTACGAACAATGACATTGGCTCCGTTGATGGATAATGACATTTGCATTGTGATTATGCCATGAATTGTCTGTGTTCCATGTTTGTGTCTGTGTTTCATGTTTGTTGATAAATTATGTTGTCTCTTTGTAGGTATTTATTGCCATCATGCCTCCATGTAGACGAGTTCACAGTCAGGCTGAGAGTGAGAGGCGTTCAAAGCAGCAAAGAGAGGGTGATACATCCGACTCTCAGGCACAGCCGGAAGAACTCCAGTATGGATATCTGCTGGAACATCATGCATCATCCCACAGAGTATTCGTGGAGAAATTTGCCTACAGAACCGTGATCAAACCCAAGTCATTGGACATGCCGTTTTTCATTGATGAGGGATTTGATATAGTCCCACTGTTGGAGGCATCGCACCTGCATGTCTTGTTGGAGTTCGTCAGTCCCTACTCAGAGGATATAGTTAGGGCCTTCTACCACAACCTCAGCTACATTCACAGAGACCTGAAGTTGTGCGTATGTGGCATTAACATGGTGATGACAGCGCCCATATGGACCAACATACTGGGGTATGATTTCGATGGGGCGGGCACCATTCTGTATGATGGGAATACCAATGTAAACCTGTCTGGATATGACCGAGCAGCCGGCATCCATGACATCAGGAGGCCATTGGGTCAGAGACCCCTTTTCACTGTGGGGCAGCTGACTATGAATGCACAGATCCTCTTCTACATGCTGACCCATGTTTTGTTCCCTCAGGCCTACAACCATTCCAAGGTGTTGGAGGTTGATATACCGGTCATATGGGCCATTTGTCACGCCCGGCCGGTGAATTGGAGGCACTATATTTGTTGGATGATGTCCAAAGTGAAGCATAAGGACAACGCCGCACTCCCATTCGCATATCTTGTGCACCATATTTTGACCCATTTTGCTGTCTCGATGGAGAATGAGGACATGGTAGACCAAGGACATTGGAACGCGGTATTCGGGAGGCGCCTTCTGGAGCAGTGCAAGATACAACAGAATGCACAGGGTGTTTGGATATGCACTGCTGCTGACGAGGATGATGCACCGGGTGTTCATCCCATGGTTGATACTGAGATCCCTATGCCGAACGATGACGAGGCTGCGGATGAGGACATGGCTGAGCCGGTTGGTGGATTCACCATCACTGATGTCATGAGGCAGATCCGGCAGATGGACATTCGACAGAGAAGGCAGTGGAGGAGCCACATTGAGAAGGAGAATGAGTGATGGCGGTGGATGTAGAGCTGGATGGGTGGCCTGGAGGAAGGTCTGCGGCAGTTATAGGGCGGACAGGACCAAGAGGCTGCTGGGGAGGAGCACGAGGTGCTTGATGTCTCCGAGGAGGAGGAGGATGCGGATACAGACGAGGAGGAGGAGGATTAGATGTGTTTTTTTCATTGTTAGAATTGTTCATTTGACGGTTGTTTCATGTATTTTTTCTTTCTGTGTTTTTTTTTTTGTTGGACGTGGTGTTTTTTACTAAATATGGCACATTTTGAACTTATGAAAGTTTATGCTTTTAGTTCATGTAATTCACGGTGATGGATTTGCAAATGACATGTCGTTGGACCACAAAACTGATATGGGGACATTGATGAACTAGCCATAATGTAGACGGTTAATTGTTGCGTAAAATACCTTCCCTAAGTCACATTTATAGGTAAAAACAAGTGCGACAAGCTAAATATAGTGGATCACACAATATAATTTAACGGCATGTTGCATTTCAGACTTCGAAGGAAATTGTTGATACAAATATAGTGGACCACCTAAATGCCAACCACCTTGCATGTCATCATCACCATACAACATCTCCGTCTCATCATCACACTGCGCCCAATTAATGCTGGAATAGTGTGGGCTTTCATTTCAAAATGGCTCAATATCAGTCCCAACAGCTAGGCAAATGATTTTTCATCAGAACCACTGAATAAGAATTACAAATACATCAACAAATACATATTTACTAACTTACCACTGCTAACTGGGTCAACACGAAGCGGTGATGGAGACGTTCCCAAGGTACTCAGCTGCATAGTGTTCGTGTCATCATCAAAATCACCCTCGACATCAGTATCTGACGAGTCGCCCAGTGGAACCACACTATCAGGTTCTCCCTTCTCGCTGTGAATATCCTCCTCTTCCTCACCCTCGTCTTCCTGATTCTCCTCTTCCTCCGTCAATCTCAACTAACTTAATACTTGTAACGGTGCAGATAAATTGATTGCTCTGTCTTCTTGACCATAATATTGTGGAGATCTTGTGTGCATGGGAATAGACGATGCTTCACCGGATTCAACCTCAACGTAAATCTCAATAAAATTTTGTGATTTCCGATTGTCAAATGCATCTATAATGCACTCTACGTCTTCATCATCACACACATCATTACTAATGTAATATACACTATCAAAACCGACTATAGTCTCCACTTTGGCAATCAACCGATGGATGCAATGACTGCCATGTAGCCCCAATTTTCGGGAAATCTTTTCTTTCAGCTGGTTGTATGTAGTGCCCTGATTGATTTTAAGCATTTTCGTTTTTCCTTCGAATTGCACGCCATCGGGCCCTTCAAAATGCCTCCCACTATGGTATATTACGGCAATGTAGGCGTTAGAACTTGAAGTCATCCTCCACAACAAGAAAATGGCAGCTGCAAGGGGGTGGGGTTCATATTTCACACAAAAACAAAGGTTAATGAAGTTAAACTACAAAGATTACACAACAATACAATATTCAAAGAGGAGAATGGCCTTACACTTTGATGGGTCGCACAAAAGCCTACCAAAACATGAGTAACTAGAGAGCTTTAGGGCAGAAATGGAGAAATGGTCCCGAATGAGTTCAAATTGGCTTTTAAAAAACACATCTGTCGAAATGTAATTGATTACACACTATAGCGTAATCGATTACATGTAATTTTACACTATGTAATCGATTATGCCTCAGTGTGTAATCGATTACACAGTGTAACATTTTATGTAATCAATTACGCTACAGTGCGTAATCGATTACATAATGTAAAAATTGAAAAAAAAAAAAGATCCAACCCTCTGTAATCGATTACATTGGGCATGTAATCGATTATAAGGGGCAGATAGGTTAATACTTTTGCCAGAGTGACATTTTGGTAATTATTTAATTAATAAGGGTTTTTTTCCGTACTTTTGCCTCTTTTTCAATTCCCCCATTCCCTCCCTTTATTAATTGTTATTAATGAAGCATTAATAAAGGTACATTAAAAAAATTAATAAATATGAAAACGTTGTCTTATATTTAAAATCAAGATCAATTCTCTAAATATATCAATTATAGGAGTAATAAATAATGCCAGCAACTATTCGTCGTAGTGAATAAGATTTTGGCCTTTATACATGAAGGTTCAAGTTTGAAATATTGTGAATATATGAAATATCTTCGGGAAAGTGACCCTCATTAGACTCATTAATATATGCTTAAACATGACACATTGAGGCAGACATATAAAAAATAAGAGAAAACTTATCTGTTTGTCTCTATAGTTTTGATTGGTTGTTATTCAAACATTATACTTTAATTCGGTGCAACTCAGTTTTCATAGTTCTAACTCGTTTGTAATTCAAATCCTATAGTTTTAAACCATTTTATAATATGCTTCCCACCTTTATTCAAGAACATAATGGTTAAATTATAAAATTGTTAAATTTATAGGAACTAAGTTGCAATGAGTCAAAATTTAGAGACTAAATTATAATCAAATCAAAACTATAGATACCGAGTCTAAGTCAAAGTATAAGAACTGAGCTACTCCCTCTGATCCTTATTATGAGATACCAACTACTATTTCTCACGGACCAAGAAATGAAAATTAAGTTATTAATTAGGTCCCAAAATTAATAAATGTTTTCAACTTTATCCCTATTCTAATGATGTAGATTTAAATGAGTTAGTTAAAAAATGAGAGTATAATAGAAAAATAATAATAAATGAGTTAGTTAAAGTAAGTTAGTGCCTTATAATAAAGACAAAAAAATGATAATAGTTAGTGTCTTATAATAAAGACAAAAAAAAATATAATCTAATCAAAACTACTTAAATAAAATGAAAAGGATTGAGAACACTAAAATCAATGATGTGGCCTGGCGGCTGACGAGGCATTGAGGGAGGAGTGTGTGTCTTGATGCGGATATTCTGTCCCTCGTAACTTGTCTCCTTGTGATAATGTTACTGTCTCTTTCGTCTCTATGTTCCTGCCTTGCCTTCTTGCTGTTCCGGGTCAAATTTTTCTCCTCACAATAACATTTTTTTCCAACGACTAAAAACTTTGTGAATCTCAAGTCAAGAATAAAAAGCCCAAGGCATTGAGGCTAAAGTATAAATAAAACAAAAATTTGGGTCGATGAATGTGATATTTATCAATTACTATGAGTCATACATTATAAGGTTAAATAATAAATCCGCCCGAAAGTATACATCGAGGAGCAATGTTGTCTTGAAAGTTTTTTCATATTCAATTTTATCCTGAAAGTTTAAAAATGTAGCAATATTATCATTTTCCATTAAAAAAATAACGTTAATCATTAACTTTTTAACGAAAAAAATGTAACATTGCTACTTCTTTAAACTTTTGGGACAACATTAAGTCCAAAAAAACTTCAAAAGAGCAACATTGCTCTCGTACGTGTACTTCCGTAGCAGATTTCCTACTTAACCCTAATTATTTAACTCATACAATATGTCTCTACTGGGCTATACTGTTCTACCAATATAATATGTCTCTATATAAGGAAAGGACATGTTGGTAGACGTATAGATAATCTAATACGACGATTCATTTTCCCAATACTATAAGTCTCTCTCTTCTTATTCCTTTATATGTTGTATTTGTTGTTCGTCATAATGCTTCTATAATTGTGATTCGATACTCAAGTTACGTGCAATATTCTTACATCACCGAATGAACTTGACATGTTTTCTAGCATAATTTTTACCAGCTTAAAAGAACAAAGAGATATCACTTCCGATCCTAATTATAAAACATATTTACCTAACTTTGGAGAGATTAAGGATAGAAGTTAAATTAGTTAATTATATATATATTTTCCTAAAATACCCTTAAAATAAAATTTAATAGTGTATCCGTTTTCGCCATAGAGTCTCTGAAACCATCCACGATGAATCTCGTGGCCTGCTCTTCACCATGGCCCTAAACCTCTGTTTTTAAATTTGAAAAGCCCCCCAAAAAAAACACTTTTTCTCCAGTATTTTAACGGTGTTTAGCAAAGGCTTTGGGGGTTGAATGATGAGCTGTAAAAATAATACAGCTGGCTTCATCTAATTGGGCACATGGACAAACTTAACCTAAGTGATTTGATAGAAGTTTAGTATTATGTCAATTTATAGGTTAAACAAATTAGTTTTGAGCAATGATAATTATGAGAGACAAAATTAAATTATAAATCTTACACTTAAAACCAAAATTTATTCCCAAACTAGGTCCTACATTTATGATAAAAGGAGCACATCATCAAATTTATTGTGTGCACGTCCAATTTTATCTCTAATTTACTGTGCACACATACAATTTTACCTCATCATAAATTCAAAATAAGTTTTTACCATTGATTTAATAGTGATGTCATTATTAAATATAACAAATTTAAAATTATTTTATTAAAGAATAAAAAATAGTAGAATTGAGGTGTATGTGTCATTAATAAGTTGTAAGCATTATTCATTTTATAGAATATATAGATGCATTATTAAATTATTATTATGTTTAATTATTATTGAGAAAGTATTAGTAGGGATATTTTAGGAACAAATTGACAAAAATTAAAACGTTGTCCTATAATTAGGACTAAAATCAACTCCTAAATATTGTCTTATAATTAGAACGGAAGGGAGTAATAAATAAAGAAGTTACTCTTAAATCCTAGTTAAAAAATTTAATATAAACAGGACCTTGAAATTTACTTACAATGTCTTCTTTAAGACTAAAACTCAAGAGTTTTAAAGATGTATGAGGGCCTTACACTACAAATAAACTTTATGTTGTTGATATATATATATATATATATATATATATATATATATATAAAAGTTTAGGTGGTTCGGCACTAGTCCCCTATCAAGGTCAGGGCACGACCCTAAGGCTCTTTAAGCACTTATAAGGGGTTTACGAGATCACTTATCGAAGGAGCTCTCACAACAGTAAAGAGAATCGAACTTTCGTCCTTATTGGGACTTGAGTCCGTTTCTTACTATCTATGTCAACTCTCATTGGCACTTTATGTTGGTAATTGGTAAGCATTTTAGGTGATGGAAATGTTGTGGACTTCAGCGTAGATTCTGTTGCTTACTTTTCCAGCCCAGCCCATTAATTAATTGGCTGTAGTCCAGTCCAATACCTAATTTGTTGGGGCCCAGCCCATAACACAACCTGTATTGAGCCCAAATGGCAGATACACATGATTAGAGTAATAAACCCCCCTTTTTGGTCTATTATTTTTTTTTAAAAAAAAAACCCCTTTTTGGTCGCTCACATTCTAATGGGACATGGGAAAATTTAAAATTTTCATATGGCATGCAAATACGTAAGAACTAAGAACCAAGTCAGGGTATAAATTTTAAAGGCGTAAATAATAACGATTGACTAAAGTAAATGACATGAAGATCCACAATTAATTATATTCTTCAGAAGGATTGATTCAGAAGCTGAGGTAAAGTTTGACGTGTTGCGCATCGCACGCTAATCAGTCATGTCGTGGTCCATCGATTTTAAAGTTTAATCACAGAATCAGATACTAATGCAAATGCTTTACTCTCAGAATCTTACTTCCCTACATTTTAAAAAGAAAAAGAGAATCTTAACATATATCTTTTCTTGTTGTCTTCTTCTTATATGCCATGCCCATATGGCCAAATTGGGTGAACCAGCAATGCAACTTTTCCTGAGATTTTTCCGAGTAACAGAAAAATATCAATCCTTAATATATATTTCCGATTATATTCTCTCGGTACTGGAAAATAAAAATAAAATAAATACTCGTACTGATGATAAGTTTTACGCACACTACACCTTCCAACAGATCAGACTCAGTAATAAGTTAAGAAGCTGCTTAAAATAGAGGTACAAGAACAGATACAATTAATCTTCTGGTGCGTGTTTGTGTGTGTGACTGTCAAAAACATTGAAGTACAATATTTGTCACGGAAAAACAAAGTTGGCGAGTGTGTGTGTGTGTGTATATGAAGATAAAAAAGAAGGAAAAAAGAAAATAAAGAGCACACGAGAGAAAGTAAATTGATTAAGAAAACTACACAGACGTGTATATATATAGCTCTTTAATGAACTTTCCGTAGCACACAATCTTCTTCTTCTTCTTCTTCTTCTTCTTCTTCAGACATCGACGTAGCAAGCCGGAGCTCCGGTGAGAGGAACCTGACCGGAGACCCCTTTCTTCAAATTCATTACGACGTCACACTTGACGAAAATACCATAATGCCCTGTTCTTATGGCTCCGGTCTTCCACCTCAACCTGCCCTGCATGATCACGCTCACCTCCACCACACCATACGCCTCATCCATCGCCAACCCATTAGACACATCAGGTGAAACCGGCACCGGCGACCCTCCTATCATCGGCGAGACTGACACCGAGCTGTGCTCCTCCATGTATAACGCCGGAAGCGCCACTGGCGTTGTGATCGGGTGGCTCCGGTACGACACATAGGCATTGAGTGTGTCGAAGTAGATCCCGACCCGCCGGTTGGGGTTCGTTATGACGATAGTGAACTGCATGGAGGTAGTCATGAGCGGCGGCGCTGTGGCGTTGAGGCCATACACGGCGGCGCTGATCACCCCAAAGTGGGGTTTGGTGGGCCGGTAGACGAGCCAAAGGACAAGGATTATGAGGCCCGCTAAGAGGACGACAGTGGTGATGCAGGCGCAGAGGCCCCGCCGCTTTTGCTCGTCCGGCGGGTAGCTGGAACCCATTGGCTTGGGCATGGGCATGGGCTTTACCGGGGTTGGTGGTGGTTGATAATTTTGGTTTTGTCTCAGGTTATTAGGGTTTTGTCTCGGAGGAGGAGGAGGAGGGACTTGGTTATGACCTTCCATTGACAAGGTGAAGAAGCCAAGTTAAAAGGTGTTATACGAAAGAGACAGAGAGTGGTGGGCGGCGAGGAATGTTGAAAGTGGAGGACAGTGAAGTCGAAATTGATGGAGCAGAGGAATTAAAGTTAGGATATAAACAAGAGAGATTGGAATCGGGTCACTTGTAGCCGAAGTAGAAACCGGGTTTTATGAAACGGGTTTATATGTTTATTGTTTAGTACAAGCGTGAATGATCCGTTTAAAGGGTGATGATTGGTAGGGATCAAAACTTGGGGCTATATATTTTTACTTGTGTGATTCTTTTCTGCTTTTGCTTTTTTACTTGGAGGGACAAAGAATTGAGAATATTAATTGAGAGTGTGGAGGGAACAAAAAGAGAGTGGAAATTAGAATAGAATCGTGAAGCTGAAGTGGCGGATTGTATATATTTGGATAACTCGCAATTAAGTCTTGAATTTCATCGTCATAACATGGGAAAATATATGCATTATAATGTTTGATCGATTCCTTATGTTTGTCTCTTTGCCAAATTGTTTAGTTGATTTCGGATTTTTCTATTTAAAACATTCGTGTTACACTTGAGGTTTCCTGTTTAAAACCTGCGAATTACAATAACCATATGCTACTCACTAGTTTAATCAACAATAAAACAAAACTTGACATTAAAAATTTCTTCCCTATTGCGTTCTCTACTATTTAAGAGAAAACATGAAGAATTCCTTTTTGAATTTGAGGGAAACTATATGATGCATTTTGAGAATCTTTTTCTAAAAGAACTATTGCAACTTCTTAATTATAGGAATATAAAAACTGTATAATCTCAAGAAAATTACCCTGATTAAGTAAATTTACATTTTCATCATGACCTTTAAAAGTATATCTTTTAAGAGTAAGTCATCTTGTCATATCCATAAAAACTTATAGTCTCAAATGATTAACTACAATCTCTTGAGAAATAAATTTTTTCAACCAATATTTCAATATATTGAGATTGGTTCATAAGATCACTACATGAACTTACAACATTTTAATGCACTGAGATAACATTTTTCCTAAAATGCAACATTATTTTACTTGGAAAAATAATCTAACCAAGATGGAAACAAATAAAATCAAGAAGAGTAAAAATGACGTAGATTCTTCTTTGACAAAAAAAAAAGGATAATTTTGAAGTTTTCACTTAAATGAACCAAATCTAAGATAAAATAACGAATTTCATCTTGTTGATTTATAGGAAATTTTTATATTGGAGGGCATAGTAC
Source organism: Acacia confusa (assembly GCA_037074495.1). Taxonomy (NCBI): domain Eukaryota; kingdom Viridiplantae; phylum Streptophyta; class Magnoliopsida; order Fabales; family Fabaceae; genus Acacia; species Acacia confusa. The sequence continues at coordinate 2,186,593 of CM073508.1, read as the reverse complement.
ATGATCTCTTTTTAATGAAACGAGATCAACTTCCTTAACTATCTCTTTATTTTCAATTCTGCGAGAGTTTGAAGAAGAAGTCTCAATATTTAATAATTCAACATTAAGAATAAACAATAACAAAGACTCACTATTTTTTTCGCTTAAAATAAGTATCAATGGTTGTCACTCTTTCCCCATAATAAAATAATAATCACCTACAATTACAAAAGGCGTGAAAATTTACCTTTGGAGAAGGATGATAGCGCCAGAGCCTCCGATCAGAATTAGAGACGAAAACATAATGGAGCTAGTCGGCGGTACAAACGGAAGGCTTATCAGGTAGCTTAACGATGGCCTCATTGGAGTCGACGGAGAAGGCGCTGAGACTTGAGAGGGACAAAGGAGGTCGGTGGCGGCGGGAACAAAAGAGGGAGCTCAGGCACCTCTCTAAGCCGATGTATTTCTTATTCCTCGTTCTGTATATTAAATTTGAGGGGTGCCAGCCTCCTAAGTCCGCCCCTGCTTTCAAGTATCATTCTCCACATAAATATGATGTATTTCTTGTTCCTCATTCTGTATATTAACTTTACAAGTATAACTTTGTTTCATTTAGAAAGTAATTATTAATCATTTTTTAAGTTGACGAACAACAACAAAGCTACTCATGTAGAACATTGAAGTTCGTTCTCAAACTTTTCAAAGTATAACTAAAGATTTCATCATAGTTCAAATATTGATATGTATTTCAATTTTGGGAGTTTGATGACCTCCCATTCCTATGAGTTGGATCAGTTCTTTCTCCATCATAGAACCCTAACAGAGAATTTTAACTTCTTAATAACTTTTCTATTGTAATATTTCGAGTTATTGGGAGTAACTTGTTTGTAGTAAGCGATATCTATATATATATATAGTAAGATCGGTCACTCAGCTTTTTATAAGACTATCAATTTCATCTAATACGCTGTTTCTTTCTTTAAAATGATCTAAGATATCTAAAATTTATTTAGAGATTCAATTTAATTAGTATTTTAATATTTCCTTTATTTATTAAAATGTTTCTTGCAATTGACGACCTTTTTAATAACGTGTCATATATATATATATATATATATATATATATATATATATATATATATATTTGTGTATCTAAATAATTTTGCAAAGATTCGTGTATTTAGATTAGGTTAATCCCAACATAATCTCTTTAAATTGATTTGTTTTATTATTTACAAAAAAACTTCAACTAGCTAGTAACGTTAAAATTCAAACTAGCTGTTGCAAATTTGTTTTAGTTGCGGAAAAGTTAGGTCTGTATTTGCATAAATAAAATTTTTCCTTAAACATTTCAAATATAACCTTTTCTAGAGGCTTATTTCGTCTCAGTAATATAACATAATATAACACAAATTACACTATCAATTTATTGATGGAAATCATAAAAAATTAAACTTAAATATTTCACCCACATAATGTTCCTGCCTCGCCTCCTTGCTGTTCCGGGTTAATTCTTTCTCCTCACTTTTAACATTTTTCTTCAACGACTCAAAACTTTGTAAATCTAAATTCAGAAATCAAAAGCCCAAGCCATTGAGATTAAAGTATAAATAATATAAAAGTTTTGGTGTATGTGTGTGATATTTCTCAATTACTATGAGTCATATAATAACCAATATAGTATGTATCTACTGACTACATTGTTCTAACTACACAATAGGTTTCTATATGGGGAAAATATTTGTTAGCATATGAAATGGTACGTAAAACATTAATAATTGATGTACGGAGTTTAGTTGTGTATCACTTGAAGTGATATATTCTAGCACGTTGATTCCTTTTATAAGGTCCCGTTTGTTACAGAGAATATTTAAGGAGGGAAAGATTAATGGAAAGGAAGATTAAAAGAGAATTTTAAAAAGTTGAATTGTTTGGTAGATTGGAAAGTCGGATGGAAGATGATAATTTTAAAAAATTAAAATATAAAATTTGAAACTCCCAAAATGCCTTTACATCAGGAAAAAAAAAAATCCCTCATTCTTTATCCCACATCCCCATGACAGTTAGAAAAAATAAAATCAGATCCAGGCGAGTTTCCGACCGGTGGTGGTTGTCCTAGGTTCCAACGGTGAAGGAGGAAGTCTTCGCTAGCAACGAAGAGAGCCGAAGGTGAGAGGAAGAAGGTGAAGTCAGAGACGGTGAGAAAAGAGGAAAAAGAAAGGGACCTAATGGAAATTTGCTTACAATCTTTTAGGAAGATTTCATCTTCCATCCAATATGTGAGGGAAGATTAAGAAAAGAATCTTCCCATGGGTGAAGGAAGATGGTACCTCACTGGAAGATGAATTTTGTGTAACAAACACCCATTTCCCAAGATTGGAATCTTCTCTTCCCTTCTTCAATCTTTTTCCTAACAAACAGGGCCTAACTCTCTCTCATCTTCTTCCTTTATATAAGGTTTTTGTTGTTTGTCATAATGCTTCTATAATTGATTCGATTTGTGTGAGTATTAAAGATAAATCCTCGTACTACAGTTACACCCAATATTTTTACATCACCCAATAAATTTTACATATTTTCTTAGCAACATAATTATTACCATCTTAAAAAAACAAAGAAATGTGATAACAAATAAAAAAAAGTAACACTTAAATCCCAATTGAAAAATTTAATATGAACAGTAAATTTTACTTATAATATTTTTTTTAGACTTAAACTTAAGAGTCCAAAACATCTAACGGGGTTTTATACTATTAGACGAACTCTATATTGGTAAGTGGCATACATTCTACGTGATAGAATCGTGATGGAAATGTTGTGGACTGTAGCGTGGATTCTGTTGTTTAGTTTCTAGCCCAGCCCATTATTTAAGTGTATGTAGGCCAGCCCAATACCGAATTTGTTGCGGCCCAGCCCATAACAATTTGCATCTAGCCCAAATGGCAGATCCACGTTATTAGAGTATATGCCCTTTTTCGTCACTCACAGTCTAATGGGACTCCGGAAAATTTAGAATTTTCATATGGCATGCAAATACGTAAGAACCAAGAACGAAGTTAGAATACAAATTTAAAAGGCTTAAATAATAACGATTGACTTAAGTAAATGACATGGAGATCTACAATTATGGTGTGTTTGATTTGAAAGGTGGGAATGAGATGAGAGACTAATCTTTTGGGCACCAAACACACCCTTAAGCGCATTCTTAGAGAGATTGATTCAGAAGCTGGGGTAAAGTTTGAGCTGTTGTGTATCACATACTAATCAGTCACGTCGTGGTCCATTGATTTTTGTGTTTGGCAATGTTAAGCAAAGTGCTTCTGGGTTTTGGAAAAAAAGTTACCAAACACTTACGAAAGCAATAGAAGCTATTTTGGAGCTAAAACTAGATTTGGCCAGCATTCACTGCCATCCTATGCTTAAAACTACGTTTTGACTCAATTTTAAGGAAACCTTGCCTTTAAAAAAAAATTAGGATACTGATGGGTATTAAAAAGATACTTTACGCTACTGACTGATACTGAAAAAAATACTTAATGATCTTGAAAAACTATTTCAAGGTACTAACCGGTACTAAAAATATACTTCAGGATACTGACTGACACTAAAAAAATACTTTATGATCTTGAAAAATTATTTTATGATTTTGAAAAAAATATTTCAGAGTACTGACTGGTACTAAAAAAATATTTCACAGTATTAATTGATACTAAAAATATACTTCAGGACATTTTTTCAAGATCATGAAGTATTTTTTCAATACTGGTTAGTAGCTTGAAGTATGTTTTTACTTTTTAGTACCTGTTAATACTCTAATTTTTTTTTAAAAAAAATCAAAGATTCCCTTAAAACTGTGCCAAAATAGCATAGTTTTAAGTATAGAACGGCAGCGGATACTAGCCAAATTAACCATAATTTTAGGGAAAAAAGCTAGGGAAAATTCTAGTTAAATCCCTCTTGAATTTGTAAAACCCTCAAAAGTCATGTGAATTTGTAAAAAGACTGAAAGGACATGTGGACATTTCTGGGTTTTGAAAATTCAAGGGAAATGACCATACTGCCCTTAATTCTCCTTCTTTCTCCATTCACATGAAAACTGTGGGAAAAACCTTCGACCATTCACAGTGGGTAGATGAAATGGAGACCTTTTGAGGATTATACGCAAATAAAGGAAAGTAAATGAAAGATTAAAGGGTAAGTTTGCTTTCCTTCTTCCATTGCATTGATTAAAGGCGAGAATGAAAAAAAAAAATCAAATGAAGCTACAGGAAGTCGAACGTAACTTAGATACTTACCCATAAAGCTTGTAATAAAAAAGATTCCAGGAATTCTGACTTTGCATACAAGTTGACTAAGCTTGTATGACTTAAAATTCCTAGAGGTTCTACGCAACAAAATGGCTTCTTTTATAATCATTGTATAAGTATTACTCTAGTAATTTTGTGACATTACTCAAGTAATACTTATATTACTCAAGTAATATATGTGTCCTAGCCTTTTGTTTTAAAAAATTTCAAATTACTCAAGGAGATTGAAAAAAGAAGAACTTGTCAAATATTATGAGAATAAGAATATTGGAGTCTCTATGATCAAATGGAAGTTGGAATGACTCAATTTGAAGTTAAAATAAGCAAGTTGAAGCTCTACGATGAATACAATAAAGCTCCACGATGAATACAATGCTTTTGCTTTAATTTAAGATCTTAATTGAGTAATAAATAGCTTTACTCGAGTACAAAACCGTTATTACTTGAGTAAGCCATATATTACTCGAGTAAGCTAATGTTTTGACAACTCTGTTTCACGTTTCACTTAAGCGAAGTCTGGTTATTCGATGATATCTCCTAAATTAGAAATTGGATTGAAGCGAAACCAATTTTGTATGAAACTAGACTCCCAATGCATCATCTTGGAAAAAATTCAAGCCCAAAGAAGTTCAGATGAAAGATCTATGAATTTCAAAAGTTGTCCCTTCAATTAACGTCACACAGTAGACACAACTTCGGTAATTTGGGAGTGTCTCACAAACTACACATCGGAATAAGTTGAAATTAGTAGCATATGAAACTAGACTCACATACCTTTCCAAAAACATTAATATAATAGAAAACAAATATCAAATGATAGATATATGGTTTTTTAAAGTTCATAGTCTGTACAGGATGGTGCAAAATTGTTGGTCAACATAGCTTCTATTCATCTGATCATAATGCTCAACATACAATGAGTTTGGAGATGATTCTTGTTGCATTGGAAAGAAGACTTAAAGAGCTTTTTGGGTATATTAATCTGACTATTGGGTAGAGATACAACAGGGAAGTTTCAGATAAGGAATATTTATTGTGCTCAGTCCTTAATGGCTAATGAATGTTGAATCAAATGTTGTTAATAATCTGAAACTCACTTCAACAGAATGATTAGTATAAGATTCAAATGATAACTCAAATAATCATATCCACAAATTCATGTTTACTGTGCGTTCTGTCAGTTAGTGATCTATGCTCGAGTAGATGGTCATGGTTGCTTGAGCAGACATGTGTAAATTACCTTACTAGATCATTCATGCTCAAACAACATCATGTCATGATCGAGCATCATGCTCGGGCATTGAAATTATCTTGCTCGAGCAACATCGTATTCTTTTCTGAAATGGTTTACATAACCATATTTGTCATTGGTGCTTAAGCAGCACTTATGTTATGCTCGAGTACGTTGCTCGAGTAGACCTAAAGGCTTGCTCGAGCATTAGTTAGATAGAGGACAAAAACAATGAAATGAATATGTATGCTCAAGCATACCAATAGGTATGCTCGAGCATACATATTGAATCCTTCAGCATTCATTATCTTGCTTGAGCATAATACCAATATGGTATTGTCTTGGTAATATTGGTGAAATTCAATATGTATGCTCGAGCATACCAATTTTATCTTGTTATATCTAGGTTAATAATTTCATTTGGCAAATATTTCATGAATGCATAGCCTGATGAACTTTTGATTCATACTATTTTATTCGAGGATATATACTTAATAGTAATAATGCATTTCATATATTTTCTTTTTCAGCTATTTAATTTATCCCTCTTATGTTAGGAAAACAATATAAAATGATAATTGACAAATCATACAGTATAAGTCTTATAAATCTATTTGTTTTCTTTAGAAATAACATTTTATTTCATTTGGAGACAAACAAAAAGAAGGAGATGCCTGCACAACATTTATCACAACTTTCTTTCTATATCCATCAATGTGCATTGTGGTGAATTTATAAGCATTGCACATGAAAATTTTTTAAAATGGAATTTGTCTGGCTCTTGACAAAAAGCCAATTTTGTTAACTTAATGTATATAAGTGCTGCAATATGTAAGATTAAATATACCAACATAGAAATTTTGTTCTCATAATTGATCTAGCTATTTATGGAGGCTTTAATTCATGATTTCTAGATCATATAATCTAAAAATTGCACTTATTATTACAAACTTCAGGTTGCAAACATTATTGGAAACTTCAAGTTGCAAGCTAATGATATCACATGTAACCACCTTATAGATGCATCTTTCAAATTTATATGGTTTACATTCTATTTCAATGGGTCCATATAATTTTGTTTGATATATTTCCAAAAATGTCAAGATCCATTATCAATATGACTAATAATATTCTCATAATCAATTTTATTTGAGAACAAACAATACAGAATAATTCTTGAATAATATGTTTATTATTCATGAAGAATCTTCTAGTTCTTCAATGGATGTCAATACATAATCTTATTTGCATTATATATATGACTCAGATAATTAAACAAGTCATGCTAACAATAAATTTGTTTGGATCAGCAAACTTTTGGTTTGCTGTAACATATGTTTCAACCAATAGTAAATATTTCAATTTACATCATAATCTAACATCCATTTTTGGAGATCGGTTAGAGACCATTTGAATTCAACTTTTAGGATTTACAAGGTAAAATGACTTTTCCCAACTTTCACCACTTGGATCTTTTGACTCCAAAAATTATTTCCCAACATTTTTCCACTCTATTATGAGATTTAAAAGCAATGTAGATCTTAAAAACATATAAAGAAATGTACTTTATAATTTCCTAGATTAAACTACAATTTTACTAATAACTAAAAACTTAAGCTCAAGAACTTACCTTTTAATGTTCTTACTTCTTACTTCTTCTTCTTCTTGCTCCTCTTGAAGAAAGATGTAACCCGATACATGGCTAGGTGTTTGACTTGCCAAAGGGTAAAGATTGAACATCAACGTCCCGCTGGTCCTCTTCAAGGGCTAAAAATTCCTGAATGGAAGTGGAAAATATTACCATGGATTTCGTGGGGCGATTACCTAAGATCAGGAATCACGATACCATCTGGGTTGTTGTTGACCAATTGACCAAGTCGGCATACTTCATCCCTATCAGTGTCAACTATTCATCGGAGCGGTTGGCGGAGATTTATATCAAAGAAATTATACGACTCTATGATATACCTAAGAGCATTGTCTCTGATCGGGATCCGCGATTCACATCTCAATTTTGGCAGTCATTGCAAGAAGCTCTGGGGATAAAGCTAAAGTTAAGTACAGTTGATCACCCTGAGACCATACAGACACTCGAAGATATGCTTAGAGCGTGTGTATTACACTTTAAAGGCCATTAGGACCAACATCTTCCACTAGCAGAATTTGCGTACAACAATAGTTATCATTCAAACATACAAATGGCTCCGTTTGAGGCATTGTATGGGCGGAGGTGTAAATCTCCTATATGCTGGACGGAACTATCTGAACGTGAACTTCTTGGTCCGGATATAGTTAATAAGACCTCCGAGTAGATTGCGCTAATTAAGCAGAGACTCTTAGCGGCATAAAGCAGACAGAAGAGCTACGCTGACAAGAGGAGACGACCTTTAGAATTCATAGTTGGGGATCATGTATTTCTAAAGCTATCTCCAGTCACCGGTGTCGGTAGGACCCTAAAGAGGAAAAAGCTGAGTCCATGTTACATAGGGCCATTTGAAATTTTAGCAAAGCGAGGACCAGTCGCATACCAACTAGCCTTACCCCCAAATCTGAGTAACCTCCACGACGTCTTCCATGTTTCACAGTTGAAGAAATACCAACCGGACCCTGAGCACATCATCGAGTATGAAGATGTTGAAGCACGACATGATAATACATTCGTAGTCGAGCTAGTGCAAATTCTCGATCACCGTGAGAAACAACTTAGAAATAGAAGCATTCCGATGGTAAAAGTGGTTTGGAAGGGTTTGTCACCTGAGGAAGTGATGTGGGAGACAGAGGAAGACATGAAGGAGAAATACCCAGAGTTTATGAGCCAAAGTCTAATTACGATAAAGTAAATTTCGGGGACAAAATTTTATTTAACGGGGGGAGAAATGTAATACCTGGATAATCATTTGTCTGGAATATTATATTAAGATAAATAGAATGGCTACTTGTGATAAGTGAAAATATGGTCTCAAAGTGTAAAATAATTAGTTTATGTTCAAAGGAAAATATTAAGGTAATAAAGGAAATTAAGTGTCAAAAAGGCTTAAAAATGCATTTTAGGGTCATAAAACATCTTAAAAGAATTGTGGTAAATTCTAAGTGTAGTAAAATAAATATTAAAAATTAGAAAGAATATTGTCCTTAATTTAGACAATTTAAAAAATTATTTTCTTTGAAAATGAAAAGAAGAAAAATTAAAAAGTATTCTGGAACCAAAATTGACTCCATGATTTTTGATATATTACATGGGACATAAAATACCAATGTAAGTCAAATAGTTGTGAGAAAATGATTAATGCTAAATGAGAAAATTGCCAACAATTAGTGAAACATTAGATAAATTATTATTGGCTAATTATCCAAGCATGAATCAAGAAAATATTCAAGTGAATTGTGTGAGAACCCTTTAATTAGATAATTAGTGGCTAAATTAGCATAAAATAAACTTGAAAGAGTAAGAAAAATATTTGAGATTTAGTACATAAAAATCCCTAATCCTAAAAGAATTGTTAAGCACATGATTAGGGCACTAATTAAACTTGTGAATCAAATTAGATAAATTAAATAATTACTAAGGGTTAAGATGTAATCTTGAAAGGCAAAGATCAAAGGTTTGGAATTATTCAAGTAATTTTAAAAGCCTAAATCCATGTAATTACTTATGGACCAATAGGGAAATTTTGTGAAAAATAAATATAAGATAAATAGAATATTATAGTTAATTAAAATAGGAAAAATAATAATAATAAATATATATGTGTGCTGGCCGAAATTTTGGTCAAGGAAGAGATAAGAATTAGGCAAAATAATATCTAGATATTTATGATTATAATAGTAATATAAATGAGATATTTTGTAAAGAGGTAGATAGGATAAATGAGAACCGATAGAAAATAAATCTTATCTCAAAATATGTGAACTAAGTATCTAACATAAAAACTTGTTATAAACAAGTATATTTTTATCCCATGGTGGGCTATCTCAGAAGCTATTTCTGTAACCGGCGGAATAATCATGGGATAAGACGAAAATATATTTTTAGAAAAAGGGACCGATAATATAAATGAGAACCAATAAAAATTAAATCATATCTCAAAAACCATGAACTAAGTTTCTAAGACCAGGACATATTACGGACAAGTGAATTTTTATCCAGAAGTTGGTGTTACCAGAAGTCATTTCCACATCCGACGGCGTTTGTCTGGAAATGTTCAGCAGCAACAGAATGTCCTGAATGAGATAAAAAATTTAGTTAACCCAAATATTTCAAAAGGGGAAGAATAGACCTACAGGGCCTTACTATTGGATTTTTAAGTTTACTCAAGTAGAACACCAAAATAGGAAGCTTTATTGGTACAAGACTAAAGAGCAAATCCAATGGTTAAGATTCAATTTCATAAAGCATGAATAGTGTCACAAAATTCCATATAAATAGGTGAGAACTCATGGCAAAATTTCTCACCAATTCCTCGTGAAAATTTCAAAATCTTGAAGTAGAAAAGGAAGGAAGAGCTCTAGAGAAAGTTGTAACGGAGAACTGGGTAAGTTCTTCAGTCCCTAGTCTTAAGTGTTAATGTTTCTTTCGATAGTTGTAGTAGAAATGCTAGGTTGATCTTTAATCTTCCAAGTATGATTAGGAATCATGTTCTAGGGGTAATTAAGGTATGAATTTCAAAAATCATTATGGAGTTAGAGATATGTCAAAATTCTGGAAGATTAGAGTCAAAGTAGCAAAGCTCTGGTGAAATTCCGCCAATTAATCAAACTAGGAACATAATGGTAATTTGTACCTAAAATTCCTATTATGATGTTTATCACTGATAAATGTGATATTATCTCTATAGGATATTTGTGATCAAGTACCACAGTTGTGTCGCTGCCATATCGCTATCAAACGTACCGAAATACCATCAACGAAGGTACGGATGCGTACTATAACATTAACTCTGATGCTTATGATATGCTTATATGTGATAGATGATTTCATAGACTGAGACTCTGTCTTAGATCACTGAATATACATACATCTATATACGGGTTATAGTCTTGATAACACCGTTGAGTTTTCCTAGCACTGAGGACACGATGGGCCGTCGTGACACTGGATAGTGCAGACATGGGTTTAACTTTATATTTGTTGTGTGCTTATGTATTGTTGTTGTGATAATATTGCATCTGTTGTGTGCTTATGTAATGATTTCCTGCTGTAATGTCATAAATATCTGTCATACATATATTGTTCTACATAAGCATGAGGTTAACCGTTACCTGAGGTCCAATGGGCATTGGACCTCAGCTCTTACTATAGCATCAGGGTCTGGAGAACCGAAGGTTGATGACAGGGGTAAGCAACCCATTTGAAGACACGGTTGGAGATGCCTACTTTTGGGAAGCATATTATATTTAGTTAAATGTACCGTTATTTTGACTAATAAGAAACACCATGGTTGTAATATGTATCAGATACTCAATTACATGCTCTACTCTGATAAATATATATTATTCCGCTTTTGAAAAATGGGGTGTTACAACATCTATGTTTGATCTATTTTTTATTATGTTGCATAATTTACTAATGTTATAATTTTAATTTTGTACATAAATTTATGTATTTTTTGTATTTATTATGAAATTTAATATTAAAAATATTTAAAATAAAACATTATCCTTTATATGCAATTATCACAGCTAATGTTCTTTTTGATAATTTGAGTATGTAAAAGTTATTTTGATAACAATGTCTAAACACTATTGTTTTATCAAAATCAATTTTCTCAGAGAATCTATTCTATTCATAATCTATTCTAAAAGAGTACTATTAAAATTTCTTTTCTCTATAAGTTATTCTCCAAAAATCAATCCAAATGGTCTAGCACATATTGATTATTAGGTAACCCAATGCACCTTTTCCTGATATTTTTCCAAGTAACAGAAAAATATCAATCCTTGATATGTGCGATTCTCTTGGTACTGGAGAAAAATAAAATAAATATTAATTTTGTAGATAAAAATATATTTTGTGTTATTAAACAAAAAAAAAATAAAGTTAAATATTTTAATTTGTGTGTAACATCCACATAGAGGAAGTAGAGGAACTGTAATACCAATATTATATTAGCTCAAAATGTGGGGTGAAGTATTTAAATTATTATAACTTCTTAACCAATGAATTGAACTGTCAACTAAAAATACTCATATAAATATTTTAAGCACTGTCTTGCCACATTGGGATAATTACTCTTTCAAACACATTATTTTATATCGATTTCTATCCAATTTACAAGTAACGACTCGTTAGCTGTAATTAAGTTAGTAAGTCTTGTACGTTGTACGTAGTGATTATAAATTTTACGCACACTCCCTTCCGACGAGACTCAGTAAGTTAAGAAGCTACTTAAAATAGAGGTATAAGAACGGATACAATTAATCTTCTAGGGCAATGGCGGAATTATCTCAAGTCCTAGCTGACCTTCTTTTATCTTATGTATTTATGAAAATAATATTTTATTTTGTCTAATAATTTAGCTCAAACTAATCTTTTATCTTCTTTATAATTACACTCCTTTCTTTATTAGATCAATGTTTGTTCATTACTTATTGGATTATAAGAGAAAAGTAAAATTCTTGTTTGAGATATTCACTGAAAATGTTGGTATCATCTTATATCTTGTTTTGACTTATAATTGTCGGTTATTATTTTTTTGTATTTTCAATGTTATATACGATATCATCTAGTAAATAATTTGATATGTTTACTTTTTGATCGGGCTAAAAGTGTGTATGTTAAGATGATATATTAACTAATGTATTAAAATATGTCAATGAGCTTCAAGTCAGAGGCTTCATCTGAATCACGTAGCTTTTGGTTTGTCTTTAACAAAGAAGGAGGACATTGACCACAGAAAAATAAAAGCAGGTATTGAAGGCGAAAACGCAAGTGGTTGAATGGAGTCATCCATCATCAGTATAATGCTAAGTATAATCGGCGATCGTGCTTGATGAATGTCACCTTTTAATTTTATCCCTTCATTGAATCATTTCTAATGTCTTTCCTGTCCACATGGTCGAGGAAGGAGCCAGGAGATATCTTGTGTGTGGCAGAGTGTGGCCTGTATTAGCGGCTGCCTGTTGTCGTTTCTGTATATATACCAAAGCTGAGTTGGGACTTCAGGTTAGATATTTTAATGGGAAAGTTGTAATAAAGGAGCTAAAAACATAATATTTATTAAGGATTATAAAAAATAGTAATTTTTTTGGAAGGATCAGAAATTAAAATAGAAAGACTGAATTATCCTTAGTCAGATTTTTGATATTTTCTCTTATTAAATATGGAATAATTTTTTCTTCCCTAAAAATTTGGAGTGATTGAGGGATAATGATAAATAGAGACCAATTTGAAAAACTTCATTCTTTTTTTGATTGCATAAACAACGGATTTGGAGATAATAAAAGACAATTTAGTCTTTCTATTTTAATGTTTTAATTTATGATCTTTTAAAATGATTACCATTTTGTAGTCCTTATTAAGAAATATTATTTTTCTTATGTCCGTAATTATAATTTTTCTTATTTTAATTATATATAGACACATACAATTTTATTTTTTTTATTGGATGGCTTAAAATGTCAAAATGTGGCTCGTTAGCTAGTCAATTTGGACCTAGTCCAGCAAGGACTTTTACTCAGGCGATTTGATCACTTATAATTTTGATGAGAGATAATGAGTAAGAAAGTCTGAGTAACAACAATACATGATATATAGTTAATGAGGGTTTCCTTACTGGTGATGGCTATTCAACAGACCATTTATGTGCTAGACTTCCAGTCAGCTTTCGCTTGTAACGGGGAAAATACATGAGCGTCAACGTTTGTTTTGTCCTTTAACCACATAACACATTGAAAAGACCATTAATTCTTTGCTTCAATCTTTTCAAGTTATTCTCCACATACATATGATGTATTTCTTGTTCCTAATTCTTCAGACCCTTGTATATTAACTTTAGATGTTTAACTTTGTTTTATTTAGAAACTAATTAATCATTTTGGAAATCTGGGTTATTTGGATCCTTGAGGTTAAACATCAACGACCTGTATTCAAACTTTAGAGTCCTAACAAAAGGACCCACTTTTGAAACAACACAGACTCCACCACTATCTATACTTGTTTAGATTAGGGATAAAAGTTGCTTTTCTAACATGATTTATTGTATATGATGTAAGTTTGTACTACTCTAATCTTATTTATAAATCCATTTTAACTAAATTATATATACCAATGAGAGATAGATAACTCAATGATTATGAGATAAATGTTTAACTTTGCCTTCATTTATGATTTGACATTTTTCAATTCTTTTTTCTCTCTCTATTTTCATTGATATAATTAATATAGGAAAAATTGTTATTTGTCACAATCTCATTTACTACCATGAAACTAGGCTTATAAATAAAATCAAATTTTTTAGACAAAAAGGACTTATAAATAGGACCATAATGGTAAAAGAAGTTTTGTCTTAACTTATGTGAACATGTTTTTCCAATATCAACTCAAACTGCTAAAATGAATCCAATGCCTAAAAAGATGTGTATGCAAGATTGTTCTATTCGCTCTGTCGATAGTGTTAAAATTGTAATGTAATAATTGTATTTAGGGTTAAGGTGAAAAAATGCACATACGTTTTATCCCAATGAGTGTTAAACACCTAGTGCTTTTTTTAGATATAAAAGTGATTACGTGGTTACAAATTAAAGTGTAAAAATACACATGTGGTTTGGCCAAAAGAGCACCCAATGCTAAGTATTTTTGTTAATTTAATAATTTTACTTCAATTAATTAAAATTATTATTTCTCTAGGTATAATTCTTAGGAGGCACATTTTTTTTTTATTTATCATTTTGGGAAGGAGGATTTGTTCATCAGTAAAAATGGTAAAATTTTTATTTCCATAATTTATTTTTTATCTTTTAAATCCTTATTAAATTTTCTAATTAATAAATGAGTATTTAAGCATTTGAAATTTGATATTATAAATAATATATTTACTTAAAAATATTTTAAATTTTTTGAAAAATAAATAGTTAAAGAAATAATTTATTTATTCTATAAAAAAAATTCATTTTCTTTGAAAAAATCAACTTTATAACTATAAGTCTATAACATTCTTTAATTTACTTTCATTCACTATATAAATAGAAATAACTCATTAAGAGGTGCAAACGTTTATGTTGCATAGCATATTTCTTAATACAATAAAAATTAAATAATATTATTTAGTTTTGAGGCAAAAGTACAGAAAAAATTCTTAATTAATTAATTAATTATCAAAATGCCACTGAGGCAAAAATATTAACCCATCTGCCCCCTGTAATCGATTACCATATAATCAATTACAGGGGGTCAGATCTCTTTTTTTTTCTTTCATTTTTTGCACTATGTAATCGATTACATCACTGTTTAGTAATCGATTACATAAAATTTACACTATGTAATCGATTACGATGAGTGGCGTAATCGATTACATAAAATCAAAAGGCAAATCTGGCAGTTACCACGCGATGTAATCGATTACAGCACGGGCCGTAATCGATTACATTGTGCAGTTTTAGTTTTTTAAAAGGCTCAAACCACCCGAAACCCTTCATTTTCGTTTCTAATACCCGATTAGCCTCCCCCACTCTCCTCCATTGACATTTTTTGCCACAAAGCTTCAGAATCAAGGCGTGGGTTGAGGAAAATTAAAAGATTTGCTCTCATTTATGTTGATTTCGGTAGGTTTTTGGTTCCCATTGCGAATTTGTCTCTATTTTCTATGTTTTTCTGAAGATATGGTTCATGTAATCGATTAGGGTTTGTTTTCTTTGGGTATCTAGTGTTTTGATCATTGATTTGAATTGTTTGTTGTTGTTTTTGAACAAGTAATAGATTAAAGATGTTTTTGTGCGTTTCGGAAACAATGTGTGTATAATTGCATGAGAAACTGATGTAAATAGTGGGATTGAAGCACAAATTACATGTTATTTTGTGTACAGATGTTGAAGATTATTGATTATGTTTGGTTTGATTGTTGATTGTGCATTTTTCTTTCAATTACATTGTCTCCGTTGACCGATATTGATTATGCATTGTGATTATGCCATTAAATTGTGTTTGTTTCATGTTTGTTGATGGTTTATATTGTATCTTTGTAGGTATTTGTTGTCATCATGCCTCCATGCAGACGAGTTGACCCTCAGAGCGAGAGATGGTCAAAGGCACGGATGGAGGGTGATACATCCAGCTCTCAGGCACAGTCGGCAGATCTCCGCTATGGAATTTTATTGGACAATAATGCATCATCCCACAGAGCATCCGTTCAGCACTTTGCGGGCAGAACCGTGATCAAGCCCAAGTCACTGAACATGGTGTTTTTTGCAAAGGAGGGATTTGATAGTCCCACAGCTGGAGGATTCGCATCTACATGGCTTGGCAGAGTTCGTCAGTCCCTACTCAGAGGATATGGTTAGAGCCTTCTACCATAACCTTAGTTACATCAATGGAGTGCTGAAGTCGCGTGTCTGCGGCATTGATATAGAGATGACTGCTCCCATATGGGCCCACATACTGGGATATGATTTTGATGGGGCGGGCACCACTCTGTATGATGGGGATACCAATGTCAACCTGCCTGAATATGATCGAGCCGCGGCCGTCAACGATATCAGGAGGCCTTTGGGTCAGAGAGCCATTTTCACTGTGGGACAGCTGACTGTGGATGCACGGATCCTTTTCTACGTGCTGACCCATATTCTGTTCTCCCGGGCCTATAATCACTCCAGGGTGTTGGAGGTTGATATCCCGATTATGTGGGCCATCCTTCACGCCAAGTCGGTGAACTGAAGACACTATGTTTGCTGGATGATATACAAGGTGAAGCAGAAGGAGAACGCCGCCCTTCCATTCGCCTACCTAGTCCACTGTATATTACTCCACTTTCGTGTGCTGATGCAGGCGTTTGAGATGGTGGACCAGACGCAATGGAACACTGTCTTCGGGAGGCGCTTACTGGAGCAGTACAAGATCTTTCAGAATGCACAGGGTGTCTGGATATGCACTGCCGCTAACGAGGACGATGCACCACCTGCTCCCCCAGTGGTTCATCCTGAGGTCCCTATGTCGAACGATGACGATGATGAGGATGAGGACGTGGTTGAGCCGGATGGTGGATTCTCGCTCCGTGGCGTCATGCTGTAGATGAGGTAGATGGACCTCCAACAGAGAAAGTGGTGAAAGAGCCACGAGCAGCGGTAGAGGAGCCATGTTGAGAAGGAGAACGAGCGGTGCCGATGGATGCAGAGCCGGATGCACGGGCTGAAGGCTAGACTACGCCAGTTACAAGACGGGCAACACCAGGAGGTAGCTGGAGAGGAGGACCAGGTGCCTGATGTCTCCGATGAGGAGGAGGAGGAGGATTCAGAAGAGGATGCAGATTAGATAGCTATGTTTTTTTTTTGTCGGACATGATGTTTGTATTTGGATCTTGTAATTTTTTTTAGACTTGGTGAATTTGTACTGACTATGGCATTTACTTTAGTTATGAATGTTTATGCTTTTAGTTCATATAATTTGAGGTGATGAATTTTGCAAATGATATGTCATAGGATGAAAAACGGATATAGGGACATCGATGGACTAGGCATAGTATAGACGATTAATTGTTGGCAAAAAGACCTTCCCTAAGTCGCATTTGTAGGTAAAAAGAAGTTGGAAATCAGTTTCGTCATGCACCAATTCGAAATCTATTCTTCATTGTGCTTCTGCAGCTGGTGTAATCGATTACACCATACTGGTGTAATCGATTACATTATGTAATCGATTATACTAACTGCAGAAGCACAGTGACATTCTGATTTCGAGTTGGTGCATGTCCAAACTAATTTCCAACTTCTTTTTACATACAAATGCGACCTGGGGAAGGTCTTTTTGCCAACAATTAACCATCTACCCTATGCCTAGTCCATTGATGTCCTTATATCTGTTTACATAACTATTTGGACATTTGCATTCATGGTTTTCTAAAACAACTAATTATAAACTGAACGTCACAATACATCAACAAATACTAATACACATAAGTCCACCAGTGTCATCATAAATGCAATACAATTACATAACTTGTCCACTTTAAGCCTGCCTATTCCTTAACGGACACATACGTATATTATGACCAACTTGCATGCAATGCCGACATCGGGATTGACTGCTTAACGGTTGAGACTCCACCCAATCCATC
Organism: Acacia confusa; assembly: GCA_037074495.1. NCBI lineage: Eukaryota > Viridiplantae > Streptophyta > Magnoliopsida > Fabales > Fabaceae > Acacia > Acacia confusa. The sequence continues at coordinate 2,168,816 of CM073508.1, read as the reverse complement.
TCATTTTGTATCCTCGTAGACTTTGGTCTTCCCTTTCTTCGGGACAAACTTGCATTGGGGATAACGATTGGGCCATCTACTTGTTGAATCAATCATTTATTGCCTATCGGGTACCAATTTGCAGCATATACCTGACTACTATATTGCAAGGTTAACACTGGGTCAACATAATCGTAATGGTTCAAATTTTCAGCCCTGCACACTGCTAACACGTGGACGCATGGATACCATCTTGTTGTAAACCTCCCACACTGACATTTGCGGTTGATGAAGTCAACCCGCATTGTGTCCCTGGCATGTGCGTTCTCGACCTCAAATAACCCTAATTCTCTGTTATATAGCACCACCAGACACGCAACTGTCTGTTCGTCCATCTTTTGTATGTGGTCTTCAACCTTCTTAGAGACTATCCTACCTTCAGTCATGTGTTTGGTAATCTCAACACGCCTCGTAACGAAATATTCGATAAGTCTATTACATGTGATCTTGACCAATGCGGTGATCGGTAGATTACGTGCCCCCCTGAAGACCTTGTTGACACACTCTAATAGGTTAGTCATCATTTGACCAAACCTCCTTCCGTCTTCATCGTACGACATGCATCATTTCTCCTTTGAAGCCCGATCAAACCAGGACGAAACATGTGGGTTTGCCTCAATGAACTCTCAAAACTTTATGTCAAACTGAATCTTTGAACTTATGTACCCTGCATGACACGAAAATGCAAACTCATCACAATGGAAACATAATCAATGATTACAACAAGTAAATGGAAGATGAAATCTCATACCTAGTGTCATAACTGTTTTCTTCAATTCAATATCCTTAAATCTGGTGTGAAAGTTGCTCTCGAAATGACGCAAGCAATACACATGATAGGCATTTGGAGGCTGTCATCCATGGTGATCTTTAACCGCCTTTTTGATACTGGCGTGACAGTCAAATATCAGACAAATACCCTGCCTCTGGGTCACATGAACACGCAAGAGATCAAGGAACCACAACCAATCATCGTACTTCTCACCAAGAGGAACGACCGCAAATGCAATGGGTAGTAGCTTCCCATCCCTGTCCTGTGAAGTCGCAATCAACAAAGTGCCTCTATATTTTCCATACAGGTGGGTACCATCAATTTTCAGTACGGGCTTATAGTGTTTAAAGGCCTCAACGGTCTGGTGAAATGTCCAAAATACCCTATGAAATATGTGCATGTCAATGTGGACATGCTGTCCATCGAAAGCTTCAAAGGTATCAAGCCTGAACACTGAACCCACATTACACTGCGTCATGTATGTTAACCAATTGGGCAGGAATACGTACAATTCCTCCCAATCACCAATCACCAAACAACTTCACAATTGCCTTCATTTTTGCCCTCCAAGCCTTCCTGTATGTTACGTCATATCCATACATATGTTGTATCCTCTATTGTATTAGCGCTGGTTTAACAACTGGATCTTGTCTTAACATACCTAATGAAAACACTGTATAGTCCATTAATGTGCTATCAATAAACATGACGAATAACACCACAACAAAATAGAAAACATACCGATAATGGCTGCACATATAACGTTTGAATCCAACTGTCTGTGGTCCCGAACGAGAGCCTGGTTATGGCAGGTGTGATCTTGACCCCACTTATGAATTACCCAATGGTTTCTATTCTTGGAGACCATTGCCCTCATGTACTAAGGACAACCGTCGGCATCGTTTTGACACCTCATGACAAACCTATGGTTATCGCTTTTCTCAACTATGCCTATGCGACGAGACTTCACACAATATAATTTCACGGCATGTTGCATTTCAGACTTGGAAGGAAACTGTTGATACAAATAGCATGGATCACCTAAATGCCAACCACCTTGCATGTCATCATCACCATACAACATCTCCGTCTCATCATCACATTGCGCCCAATTAATGCTGGAATAGTGCGGGCTTTCGTTCCAGAATGGCTCAATATCAGTCCCGATAGCTATACGAATGATTCTTTGTCAAAACCTCTGAATACGAATTACAGATACAAATACAAATTTACTAACTTACCACTACTAACTGGGTCCACACGAAGTGGTGACGGTGAATCACCCTCGACATCAATGTTTGACGAGTCACCTAGTGGAACCACACTATCATGTTCTCCCTCCTTGCTGTGAATATCCTCGTCTTTCTCACACTCCTCTTCCTGAACCTCCTCCTCCTCCGTCAATCTCAGCTGACTTAATACTTGTAACGGTGCAGATAAACTGACGGCTCTGTCTTCTTGACCATAATATTGTAGAGATCTTGTATGCATGGGAACAGATGATGCTTCACCGGATTCAACCTCAACATAAATCTCAATGAAATTTTGTGATTTCTGATTGTCAAAGGAATCTATAATGCACTCCATGTCTTCATCATCACACATATCGTTACTAATATAGTATACACTGTCAAAATCGTCAACAGTCTCTATTTGGCAATCAACCGATGAATTAAATGGCTGCCTGTAGCCCCAATTTTTGGCAAATCCTTTCTTTGAGCTGGTTGTACGTGGTAGCCCGATTGATTTTCATCATTTTGGTTTTTCCTTCAAATTGAACACCATCTTCAAAATGCCTCCCACTATGGTAGATTACGGCAACGTAGTCTTTAGAACTTGAACTCATCCTTCACAACAAAAATTAGGAGCTACAAGGGAGTGAGTTTCAAATTCTACACAAAAACAAAGGTGGATGAAGTTAAACTACAAAGATTACACAACAATACTACATTCAAAGAGGAGAATGGCCTTACACTTTGATGGGTCGCACAAAAATCGTCCAAAACACGAGCAACCAGAAGCTTTAGGGTAGAAATGGAGAAATGATCACGAATGAGCTCAACTTGGCTTTTTAAAAACACATATGTTGAAAAGTAATCGATTATGCATTGTAGCGTAATCGATTACATAAGAATTACACTATGTAATTGATTACGCCACTCATCGTAATCGATTACATAGTGTAAATTTTATGTAATCGATTACTAAACAATGACGTAATTCATTATATAGTGCAAAAAATGAAAAAAAAAAAAAGATCTGACCCCCTGTAATCGATTACATAAGGCATGTAATCGATAACAGGTGGCAGATGGGTTAATACTTTTGCCTCAGTGGCATTTTAGTAATTAATTAATTAAGGTTTTTTTTCCGTACTTTTGCCCAATTTTGATTGAAAAACAATTTAAATAATTTCTGATTCAATTTGTTAGGTCAAAAAATTAAAATTATTTTTAAGTAAATATATTATTTATAATAGAAAATTAAAAATTCATAATATTAATTTATTAATTAGAAAATTTAATAAGGATTAAAAAAATTATGGAAATAAATTTTTTTACCATTTTTATCCATTGAATAAATCCTCTTTTCCAAAATGATAAATCAGAAGAAAAACTTTGGCCTCTCAGAAATTATACTTAGAGAAATAATAATTTTCTTTTAATTGAAATAATTTTTTTTTTAAAAAGAGAATCTGACGTTGGTCGCTCTTTTGATCAAACCACATATGTATCTTTGTATTTTTGAAAGTCATGTCATCATTTGGTCAGCAAAAAAAGTCAAACTTAACGGTCAAATGGTATTTTTGCACTTAATTTGTAACCACATTGTCACTTTTACATATAAAAAAACACTTAGTGTTTGGTGCTCCTCGGGATAAAATACGTATGCATTTTTTACATGTTAACCCTTGTATTTATTAGGCATATTAATATGCAACAATATTTCCTTAACACGTATAAACATACTGGGGAGAATGAGTAGTGGCAGATAGATAATTTCAAAGTGAGGTGGATGGGTTCGGCTTTCCTCCAATGCCTCTAAAATCCGCTGCCTTCCAATAACTCAAAATGACGCCGTTAATGTGTTTTTTCCTTTGCTCACAATTTCCTCCCAAAACAACTAAACACATGTGGGTTTTCTTTTTTTCTTTTTCGCATTTTCCTCTCGAAAAGCACCAAACACACGTCAGAACCATTCATCTTTGGCGCCCCCGATTCCCTTTCTTCTTCTTGTAGCTGAGCGGGAAAATCTGAGGGAAAAGGTTCTAGAGAAGAGGAAATCAAAGGAGTTGAAAAAGCTTTTAGAGTCTAAGTCAGTAAAATCCTTACCTCATTCTACGCATACTGACATCTAATATATGTTCTTGTGTTTTGCATTAAAGCTTGAAAACGAAACCTGGTTGAATGGGTCCAGCAATGGTTAAAGGAACACTCTATTATTGCTGCCAGTAGCCTTGCATGCTGTTGAAATGACTTCTTCTATTAGCAATGTGATTCATGCTTATTTCTATTTTATGATTTTAATGAGAGTGAAGATAAGATTGGGGAATTCGTTTGACAAGTTTAGTTTAGGATTTTTTTATTTTTTTTCCTTTTAATCTTGGAGGAATATTTTTTTCTTCTGATATTAAAAGTATGCATGTTGGATTAAAAGAAACAAAATTTTCATGAATATACCATTAGATAGTTTTGAAGATGCTTTTACTTTTGTTTAAATAACTGTCTTTCTTCAGAATATATCAAGAGGTGGACAAGAGAAGCACGATGTGGTGTAGTGTATGATATCAAAGGGAAACAGATTGAAGTTGATCCTAAACTACAAAGATCAAAATGGTATAGACAATTATGCCCTTTACTTGTTAAATTAGCTAATAATGCATCGGAAAGTTCAGAGGCATTCTCGCTTGTTCATGAAGTTGTCTTGGAACTAAGTAAAAAGGTGACCAAGCTGCACATAAAATACATATTAGATGATGGTAAAGGTGATGAGAATGGTGTGGGGAATCATGACGGCGATAATGGTGGTGGAAAAGTTGTTAGCTTCAGAAAAAAGATATGGTAGAAAGATAAGTAAACGAATAAAGAGTTGTCTTGAAACTAGTCGAAGAAAAAAAATAACAAAAGCCTCTAAAAAGCCTCATCAAGTTTTACAGGTATACTTTAGATCAATTTTTTTTTCCAAAGATGGTTAATGCTTATTTACTTATTTAATGTCTCTTACAAATTTAGGGACACCATAATCAACTTCAAAAAGCTGAGACATCAACTCCAACACAACTTGATAACGTGATGTTGGATAAGTGTCAATCAAGTCAAATGACTCATATGAACTTATTGACGGTATGTTATATGATGTTGAATAGCATCCTCAACTAGTTTTTTTTTTTATGTATCGAGAGATTTATTTTATTTTATTTTTTATAGGCACCACTTGATTGTGACTTTACATCGCTTGAAGCACTGCATTTTAGTCAAATATATAATGCTGGTAAGCATAAAGAAGAATGATAATAAAAGAAAACAATTTAGTCTCTTATATTGAAATATGAATTCTTTACATAGTATTGTCTATCTTACAATAGTGGACAAATTCAAGACTGTCAATATATATTCACTAACACTACAAAATTGCATTGTGTTACAAATACAAATTCGATGATTGACTTTGACCCTCCTACATGAAGCCTCCATTCCACCTTATTTTATCCAGCTTTCTTGTACAGCTAACAACTTCATTTAGGCTGCTATCTATTTTGCTCAAGTAGCCTCATTTTGTACTTCTTTTGGTCTGCTCTTTATTTTGGTCAAGTAGACTCATTTTGTATTCCTTTTGTGTCTACTCTCTATTTTGGTCAAACAGGCTCATTATTTGTGTAATCATTATTTGTGTAATCTGTTATGAAACAAAGCACATGTATTAGTCATTGTAATTAGTTTCAATCCTATTCTGTTTCGCTAAAAAAGTGAAAGATTACAATTTGAATGTACACAAATTTATCATGCAGATTGAAAAGCTATCCAAAATCAATGAAAGGTACATGTGTAGGATGAGACCAATGTAGGTAAACAGGTTACTAAATGTAGGATTGTCTTTATCACCAAACAAGATTTGGTGGTAGCCCAAGTTCCACTTTGGTCAAACTTGTCGTATCAGCAACATGGGCAGTACAAGAACAAGACACAGCTAATTGAAGAAGGCAAGGCCCCAATAAAATTCAAGTAAACCAGGCAAAAAGTCAAAGTCACTCCAATTCCCTCACCACAATATTTGACAAAAAAATCATTAAACAGAACTAACCTTGGAAGAAACTCTGTCAATATAGAAAAATGAGGTGGCCGAGTAATAGCTCCCGTGAAAAGTACAACATTCGGATGTTGCAGTCTCAACATGATCTCAACCTACAAAAAGCAACGGACATGAATGACTGTATATATGCCTGTGAATAACCTCATACTCATAGATGTGGGTATATGTAGGCATATAATCACACTAAAAGAAAGAAAATTCAGCTGCTTACTTCAGATCTGAACTAAGCCAACACATCACCAGAAAAGTCTTGGTTCAAAAACTTCTTCACAGCAAATTCCTACGTGCCAAACAATTCACACAAACCTCCCATCTTAGTATCAGCACAAAAGATGAAGAACTTGTAATGGATAGGTATTTTCAAAATAGAAATAAGCGTTATGCTGCCAGTACTTTCAATGGATATAAACAAATTGGTTTTCACACCAAAAGCATAACAACATAGACTAATAGATATCAAACAGGAAAGAGATAAAAAAAAAAAAGATGTTAGTATCAAGCTTATGACTCCTTTTAAAGTCTTCTTCATCAATTACACTTCTAGGAAATATCTTAACTTTGACAAAGACTAGCAGGAACATATGTGAACCAAGATGCTGGACCACTACCACCTCATAACAGAGGAGTTTCCAACAAATGTTTTTTCCCTCAATCTTTAATCCTAACATCCAAGGGCAAACCAAGTTGAAAAGAAGGGAGGATTTTTTTTGGGGGGGGGGGTGAATCAAATACACCAGTAACAATTCACTTGACCATATATAACAAAGGGAGGAATGAAAACAAAAAAATCAAGAATAAAGCATTATTTATGACCAACTTCCCTCTAAGCCATCAAATGAAGTCTTGTTAGGACAATCCTCTAAAATTACTTGCATCACTCGCAATATTTGCAGAGTTGCATCTTCAAGAATTTTATATGACAATGTCAAGTCATTTCTACATCATCTGGGACGTGGGAGATAGAAAATGAAATGAATGAAAAATAGGGGATCTCAAATGAATATACATAAGGGATCTCAAAAGTAGACACTTTCCTGTGGAGGTGGGGATCCAAATTTAAATAGACAAATTAAGGATTCTAGCATAAAAGATTGTCCTGTTACACTTGTATGCAATATCACATGCCATCAAAATTTCAAAACTAAAAAATTTACTGGAAAATGATCATGAAAACATCTACAGATAATGACCACTGCTGTCAACAATATCCTAGGTCTGTAACAAACAACATAACTGATGCCCACAAATGCAAATTCCATTTAATCAAGTCCAAATAATAAACATTACAATTCAATTTTTCAGATTGGGAAGAAATATGCAAAGCAGTATCATATATAAAATATTGTTACCTTAGAAAATAATCAATATATCAATGTATAATATTAAATCTATCAAAAATTGTATTATTCATAAGCCATAATACAAAGGCTAGAAGTTGTTTCGATCCATGAAACTTCCAGAAAATTAGAAGTTATCTCAGTAGTATAGGACAAAGGCCAATCCAAATAGGAAAACAAAATAAACGAACAAAAAAATCCGATTATGTAGCCCCAATTGAATTCCATTAATAGGTTGCAAGAAGAACAAAAGCCAACTTACAATCTTCGTAAGTTGGTCAGATTTTCAAAAGTATGAGGAAGAGGTCCTGTAAGCTGCGGTGTAAGTAGCCTCGTTCGGGAAGAAACTGGACCAGCCATCAAGAAGAGACTTGACGACCCATGATTCTATATACCTTGTTCAATCAGCGAGAAACGAAGACGCTGTCGTGAGATAGTATCTTCTTCCTATTCAATCGGAAAGAGAGGATGCTTTCGTCCTCTTTAATCAACGAGAGAGGGGAAGCTTTCATAACAGCTCTGTAGTTGCTTAAGCATTCAACCAGGTCTGATGAATCCATGTGAAAACGAAGACCAAACCGCCCTCAAAACCAATGGCTTCAATTAAAAAACCATGGAGGGTTGAGATCTCATTTTGAGACAAAAAAACGGCGTCGTTTTGCGGTATAGGAGGGCAGCGGATATTAGAAGTATCGGAGGAAAGCCGAACCCGAGGTGGATAGAAGAAAAGAGGAGCCTGTAACATCCCAATTTTTGGGATTTGGAATTTCAAATATTATATGGAGATTGATTTTTGGAATTTGGCCTAATATAATTATGAAAATAATTATTGGAAATTAAGGTCTATTTTCTTTGATTTATTTTGGGAAAAAGAATAAGTAAATAAGGGATAATTAGGCATAAATATTAATGGATGTATTTCCATAATTTGCAATTTAGGATAATTGCAAATAAAGTGGTATTATAAAATAAAAGGATTTAGAGAAGCAACCAAAAAAAAATGCATATATCAACATATTTGACCCACCATATAATAGAACTTATAGAAGATCAAACCCATTAGCAAAACCCCACGGTTTCTGTGCATCAAAGCCAAGCCCATAAATTTGCAGCATATTATTCATTTCATTAATCTATTTCGGCCCACATGGGCAAAGCCCATAAAGCATTCCACTTCATTAATTATTTCGGCCAGCTCATGTGCATGCACTTTCGGACCAGCAGACAAAAACGCAGCCCATGCTTCATTGTTCTCTTCATTTCAGCAAATCCCATGCTCCACTATTCTTGTGTTCCCCAACCTGTCCGCCATGCTCCATCATTTTCTCTTGAACTCTGCAGCACACCATTGAGCCCATACTCCACTACTTCTTTGTGTTCAGCACCATGACAGCAGCTCTCTTGCTCCATGGTTTCTATTGAAAACAGCAGCACATGTATATCTCCATCTCCCTCATCTTTGTATCTCATTTCGGCCTAACACACAAAGTGTAGGCTGAGGGAGATGAGATAGAAAACAGAACCAGAAATCCGAGAGTGAGAGTCCGTGAGAGAGAGAAAATCGAAAGGAGAAGAGGAAGGAGATTGGTCAGTCTTTATCTGCACTTTTCCATACACTTGCCTCAGCCAAAAACAGAAAATGCAGAGAATAAGAGAGTTAGGCCGAGAGGAAGACGAAGGAACTGAAATAAAAACAACGTTGCATGCAAACTTAGAACCAAGGTGAGTCTTTGGAATTCTTCCTCCTAGTTTTGTACGTTGGTTACTCTATTTTATGGCTACCAAAACAGATAACGTTTGAAGTTTTAAGACAAGGAAATGAGAGTTTTGCTTTGCTGAAACTGAAAACAAAGAAAACAGGGGCTGTAGCATTTGGTTCTTCGTGTGTCTTTGAAAGTGATTTCTATCCTACATATGTATATATATATAAGTGATGTTGCTGGTAGTGGACGTTGGAGAGGCTACTATGTGTGTATATATGTTGTTGCTGCGATGTGTGGGTGTATACGTTGTTGTAGGCGTGCATTCCTCTGTTTTTCTTCGCTGAAACAAAATTTGCAGCGTCTGCAACAGTGAATCCGAGATTGAACAGTACACCGGGGGACTGTAGCAAATAACACTGTTCACACTGAATTTTCTAGCTGCGTGATGATTTTTTTAAAAAGGTCAAAAAAAAAAATAAACGACCTTATTTGACCCTTAAATTTTATGAGCATATAGTAGACATGCTAAAGTTTAAAATGAGCTTTGGTTCATCTCAAACCGAAGTCTATAACTCAAGTTATGATTTTTGGAAAATGGGTCAAAATCCTATAACGTTTCTTTAATGTTTTCTGGTCATACCTGATGTTTTTGTGAACTGGGAATTTTTGGGATAATATAAAATTATGAAATTTTCCAGAAAGAAATTAGAGATGTATAGCTTTCTTTTGGTGGATATTTTGTAATTTTCTGAGCTCTGAGTAAAGAGTTATGATTTTTACAAATGACCCTAAGTTTTGGAAATTAAAACTGGACAGAAAGCTTATGTGAAATTTATGAATGAGAAAAAGAACCCAGAAAATTATGATGTTTTCCAGAATTAAAGTGGACATATAGAGCTTTAAATTGATATATAGTTTGCAATTTTTAAAGCTCTGTGTAATGAGATATGAATTTTTAAAGTCAAGTTATGAATTTTGGAAGCTTAACAGGACAGTCCAGGAAAACGTAAAATCTGAGAATTATTTGACAAGTTCTGACCTCTGAGAATATTTTTATATGAAATAGGACTTGTCTAGGAACACGTGAGAGTTGAAGGCACGTTAAAATAATTTTTGTAATTAATTAAAAATACCTGAAGTTGCTGGATTGTAAGGGCAGTGAAGGTTAACGGTTGAAAGGAATAAACTTCAAGCATTCCAAATTATCAAAACTTGTATATTTTGATATAGATTTTTAAGGAGTTATTAATGGATAGAAAGTTGATTGTGATAGATTAAGTTTTGGCGTATGTGGAGCTCTCGGATTAGGAGTCATATGAATTAATTAGCTTTAGCGAGAGGTAACCACTTTCCACTTGTTATGATTATTACTATGCTGCTATTGAGTATTTGTTAAACTGATTATGATTGTTTTAAATAAAATTGCCTTGTGGAATTTTATGAGTTAAGTTTTGTGTATTTATTTATCATGATATTTATGAAATGGGAAGAATTGGGAAGTAATGAAGATTAGGTTAATCCACCACGTGGTGAGGCCTCCATTGGTGCACAATGTTTGGCTTTCTAATGTCCCACCGGTTCAAGAGGGACTTGCCCACCAGTTCAAGAGGGCTTACGACACCCCACCAGTTCATTGAGGGGAAAAGACCTATGGGTCTAGTCGGAGTGAAATAAGGCGGTTCGGCTGGCGTGAAGGGAGGTACCTTGGGAAATGTATTAATGAGAAATTGAGTTAGTTATTTTATGATACTTCATTATGATATGAGATTTTCATGATATGAATATTGTTGAAATGTATTGTTATTATTTTGTTTATAAAACTGTTCCATTTGGCACCTCACTAGCACGTATTAATTTCCATAATAAGTTGGATTGATGGTTACCACATTTTTTAGGTGAGAGCTCCTATCCGGGTCCATCAGGGAAGGCATCAGAAGATTAGACCACACTACTAGAAGTAGTGTTTTTGTCTCTATGTTTTATATTGGATAAATGTATATTGCCACGTTAGAGTTCATTATGCATGTTTTAGTATCCTGTGGGATATTTAATTAAATATTTTGGCATTAAAAAGTTAATTACCAAAGTAAAATATGGTTAATTTATTAAGTAATATGGAGGATGTTTCAGAGCCAAACTAGATTGATATAAATTTCCTGCCTATCGTTTGCATGGGGGAGCTCGCTATGGGCTATCCAAATAACATCTAAACGATACAAATTTATTTTTTTATTTAGTTTTTTTTAAATTAAAAAAAATATTAATTGAGAGATTATCTTTATTTTAAATTCTCTATTTATTAAAATAATTTTTAAAAAATAAAAAATCAATAAAAATAATATCTCAACTAATATTTTTTTAAAAAATCATTTTTATTTTAAAAAAATTAAATATAAACCATTTTAATCTCATCTAAACAGAAAAACTCCCTGCCCATTCAAAGGATACTATATAGGCCGCAAAACTGGGCAAAAGTACGAAAAAAAAACTTTAATAAAATAATTAATTACCAAAATGTCATTGGGGCAAAACTATTAACCCATTTGCCCCCATGTAATCGATTACATGGCTTATGTAATCGATTACATGGGGCCAGATGAATTTTTTTTCATTTTTTTCACTATATAATTGATTACGCACTGTAGCATAATCGATTACATAAATCTTCACTATGTAATCGATTACACTATGTGGCGTAATCAATCATATAGTGCAAAATGCCATGTAATCGATTACACCACGGGCCATAATCGATTACATTGTGCGGTTTTCGTTTTTTAAAAAGTCCAAACCACTCATAACCCTTCCATTTCATTTTCCATACCCGATTAACCTCCCCCACCCTCCTCCATCTTCATTTTCGGCCAGAAACCGTCGGATCCAAGGCGTGGGTGTAGGAAAAAGTGAAGATTTGCTCTCATTTGCAGTCATTTCGGTAGGTTTTTTGTTCCCATTACGAATTTGTCCCTATTTTCTCCGTTTTTCTAAAGATATTGTGCATGTAATCGATTAGGGTTTGTTTTCTTTGGGTATGTAGTGTTTTGATCATTGATTTGAATTGTTTGTTGTTGTTTTTGAACAAATGAGAGATTAAAATGTTGTTTTTGAACAAATGAGAGATTAAAATGATGTTTTTGTGCGTTTCGGAAACAATGTGTGTGTATTTGCATATGAATGTGAAGCAAACAATGGGGTTGAAGCACAAATTGCATGTTATTGTGTGTATGGATGTTGAAGATTATTGATTACGTTTGTTTTGATTGTTGATTGTGCATTTTACGGACAATGACATTGTGACCGTTGACGGATATTGACATTTGCATTGTGATTATGCCATTAATTGTGTTTGTTTCATGCTTTTTGATGATTTATGTTGTTTCTTTGTAGGTATTTGTTGACATCATGCCTCCACACAGACAAATTCACAGTCAAGCTGAGGCTGAGAGACGTTCGAAGCAGCGGAGGGAGGGTGATACATCCGGATCTCATGCACAGCCGGAAGATCTTCGCTATGGATATCTGTTGGGGAATCATGTTGCATCCCACAGAATATTCGTGGAGAAGTTTGCCTACAGAAACGTGATCAAGCCCAAGTCACTGGACATGGCGTTTTTCGTAGATAAGGGATTTGACATAGTCCCACTGCTGGAGGCTTCGCATCTACGTGTCTTGGCGGAGTTCGTCAGTCCCTACTCAGAGGATATGGTTAGAGTTTTCTATCACAACCTCAGCTACATTCACAGAGACCTGAAGTCGTGCGTATGTGGTCGTGACATAGTGATGACAGCTCCCATATGGGCCCACATACTGAGATATGATTTTGATGGGGCGAGCACCATTCTGTATGATGGGGATACCAATATCAACCTGCCTGGATATGACCGAGCCGCTGCCGTCCATGACATCAGGAGGCCATTGGGTCAAAGAGCCCTTTTCACTGTGGGGCAGTTGACTGTGGATGAACGGATCCTCTTCTACGTGCTGACTTATATTGTGTTCCCTCGAGCCTACAACAATTCCAGGGTGTTGGAGGTTGATATATCGGTCATGTGGGCCATCCGTCACAGCCGGTCGATGAATTGGAGACATTATATTTGTTGGATGATGTCCAAGGTGAAGCATAAGGAGAACGCCACACTCCCATTAGGCTATCTGGTCCATCGTATTTTGACCCATTTTGGTGTTTCGATGGACAATGAGGACATGGTGGACTAGACGCATTGGAATGTTGTCTTCTAGAGGCGCCTACTGGAGCAGTGCAAGATACAAAAGAATGAACAGGGTGTCTGAATATGCACTGCTGCTGACAAGGACGATGCACCGACTGTTCATCTTGTGGTTGATCCTGAGGTCCCTATGCCGGACGATGACGAGGTTGAGGATGAGGACATGGTTGAGCCGGATGGTGGATTCTCCCTCCGTGATGTGATGATGCAGATGAGGCAAATGGACCTCCGACAGAGGAAGCGGTGGAAGAGCCACGTTGAGAAGGAGAACGAGCGATGGCGTTGGATGCAGAGCCGGATGCGGAGGCTGGAGGAAGGACTGCGACAGTTACAGGTCGGACAGGACCAAGAGGCAACTGAGGAGGAGGAGCATGTGTCTGATGTCTCCGAGGAGGAGGAGGAGGAGGAGGATACAGAGGAGAAGGCAGATTAGATAGTTCTGTTTTTATTTTTTGTTGAACTTGATGTTTGTATTTGGTTCGTGTAACCTTTTTTTTATATTTGTTGGACATGGTGTATTCACACTGACTATGGCATTTATTTTAGTTACGAATGTTTATGCTTTCAGTTCATATGTTTTTTCGGTGATGAATTTTGCAAATTACATGATATGGGGACAATAATGGACTAGGCTTGGGGTAGGCGGTTAATTTTTGTGTAAAATACCTTCCCCAAGTCACATTTATAGGTAAAAACAAGTTGGATATCAATTTGGACATGAACCAATTCGAAATCAAGATTCATTTTTCTTCTGGACCTGGTGTAATCGATTACACCATACTGGTGTAATCGATTACATAGTGTATTTTCTTTGTAATCGATTACGTTACAGTGTGTAATCAATTACATGTGCAAAAAATGAAAAAAAAAAAATTCATCTGGCCCATATAATCGATTATAATCGATTACATAAGTAATGTAATCGATTATATGGGAGCAGATGAGTTAATAGTTTTGCCCCAATGGCATTTTGATAATTAATTATTTTATTAAGGTTTTTTCCGTACTTTTGCCTACAAAACTGATCCTTCAAACACGAGGTTGTGACGCGAGTAACACGTTTCTGGGCTTTATTGGCCATTACAAAATGACCACAAATGGGACATGAGAGACTACACACACACTATTTCTTTATACTTTAAAAAAAAACCTTGGCTATGTTTTTTATGATTTTCCCTATTTCTTTTTCTTTTTTTTTTTTGTTATTAAAAAAGTTTAGGTGGGTTCGGCACTGATCCCTCACCAAGGTCAGAACACGGCCCCAAGGCTCTTTGAGCACTTACAAGGAATTTACGAGATTGCCTATTAAAGGAGCTCTCACAATGACAGAGAGAATCGAATTCTCGTCCATTTAGGACTTGAATTCGTTCCTTACTATATGTGTCAACTCTGGATATTTTCTCTATTTCATTTGTCAAAAAGGGGGTAAAGAAAAATACAGACGTGATCACGGGGTGCTTCCATGTTCACCTTCTTCCTGGACCACCTTCGGCCTACGAATATATCTATGAACCAAGCCCTACCGTGAGGGACCACAAATCTATCTCTTTGTCGCCTGCCCTTTTTATGGTCAGCCTGTGCGCATTGTAGGCAAAAAAATTCTGCACGTATGGAAAAAGTTTCGGTAGAAAAAAAGTTTAGTAGGAGGTGTTTAAGTTTGTTTATTTTCCACTAGACTTTATCTCAAAACGTGGTTGTTTTGAAAAGTTAGGAGGGGGAGCTTTTCCAGTAACATTAGTACAGAAGTCAATAATTGAGGAGAGGGATTATGGTGCTGGGCAATGGTAATATTTTTTGAGCGTGGCCCCGCTACCATTTTTTTTTAATTCTTTTCTTTTATTTTTCTTTATAACCATTTTTATATTTATTATTTTTCTTTCTTCCAAAAACATAATATAGGATTATACTTTCAAAATTTAAATCCTTTTATATAAAATTTTTACATTGAATTAATATATGTAAATATAAATTTAAATATATTTTTAAATAATAAATACATTTATTTTTCCTTTTTTCAATTTTAAATATAAATATAAATTTTTATATTTATTTATTGCAATACATACAACTAATATTGATAGATGTGGTATTCAATAAAACTTATATCCTTTTTTATTATTTTTCATCTTAACTGACTTTTTAAATAATAATACAAACACTTATCATTTTAGAAAAAAGACACTTCTACACAAAACTAAATGATCAATTCAAACACAAATCACATTTACAACCTGACTTTTTTCTTACCGGGCTTTTTTAAAAGTCAGATAGCTTTTAAACCACTGTTCCCATCACTAACCCAAACAGGTCCAATATTACCCACCTTCCCCTTCCAAGTGAAAAGATGATAACAAGATTATGACGGTTTGGGAGCAAAGCACAAGACTTTTAAAATTATTTAAAGAATTGAATTAAAGATCATTATTATACGTTGAATTACTGAAATTTTAATTATGGTTACCGAAAAAATTATTTATCAGGTTATATATTATAATTAGATATTTTAAATTTAGGTCAAATTATCTTCATAAGACTTTTTTATTGTTAAATGATATGGATATAAATATTTGCTTTTATTACAAGAAAAACATTATGTTTATGAAGACTTTACTCAAATTTTATTAGTTTTAAAACAAAACAATACTTTTATATGTTTAAGGTTTCATCTTTTAGCCTTCAAACATTTACCTATCAAAAACATTATGTCTATCAATCTCAAAGATATAGTTTTAGGTAATCACTATTTAAGATTCTTGTCTATACAATTTAATACATATGTTTGATCTATTTTTTATCATGTTACATAATTATCAATATTATAATTTTAATTTTGTATATAAATTTATATAATTTTTAGTATTTATTATAAAATTTAATGTTTAAAATGTTTAAAATAAAACATTATCGTTTATATATAATTATCACGAAGACTATTGTTCTTTTTGGTAATTTGAGTATATAAAAAATATTTTTGATAATAATATCTAATACTAGTTATTTTATCAAAATCACTTTTTTCAACTAATATAATTTATTCTGCTCAGAATTTATTCTGAAAAAAAAATATTTTTATCACTTTTTTTCTAAAAACTATTCTTTAAAAACGAATTTAAACGGGCACTTATTAGCTATGCCATCTTGGATGAACCAGTAATGCACCTTTTCATTAGATTTTTCCAAGAAACAGAAGATAAAGCAAATGATTAAGAAAAGGACACAAGATATTTTCAAATAAAAAAGGAAAAAGAAAATGATGAGGACACACATGATAAAGTGAATTGATTAAGAAAACTAGCCACGCGTTTATGTAATGTACTTCTAGCTCGTTAATGAACTTTCCGTACCACACAATCTTCTTCTTCTTCAGACATCGACGTGCCAAACCGGAGCTCCGGTGAGAGGAACCTGACCGGAGACCCCTTTCTTGAAACACATCACGACGTCACACTTGACGAAAATACCATAATGCCCTGTTCTAATCGCTCCGGTCTTCCACCTCAACCTGCCCTGCATGATCACGCTCACCCCCACCACACCATACGCCTCATCCATCGCCAGCCCATTAGGCACATCCCGCGAAACCTGCACCGGCGAACCTCCTATCATCGGCGACACTGACACGGAGCTATGCTCCTCCATGTATAGCTCCGGAATTGCCACTGGCGTCGTGATCGGGTGGCTCCGGTACGACACATATGCATTGAGTGTGTCGAAGTAGATCCCGAACCAATGGTTGGGGTTCGTTATGACGATAGTGAACTGCATGGAGGTGGTCACAAGCGGTGGCGCGGTGACGTTAAGGCTGTACAGGGCGGCGCTGACCACCCCAAATTGGGGCTTGGTGGGCCGAAAGACTAGCCACGGGACAGGGATTAGGAAGCACACCAACAATACGACGATGGTGGTGGAAGCGCAGAGGCCCCGCCGGTTGGGCTCGTCCGGCAGGTAGGTCGGACCCGTGGGCTTTGGCATGGGCATTGCCGGGGTTGGTGGTGGTTGATCATTTTGGTTTCGGCGAAGGTCGGGGCTTTGTATCGGCGGAGGAGGGGAATCTAATTGGTGATGATCTTCTGTTGACATAGTGAAGAGGCAAAGTTAAAAAATGTGGCGTCTCTGTGTAAGAAAGAGAGAGAGGTGAAAATGTTAAAAGTGGAGGAAGGTGAAGTCGAAATTTATAGCCGTAAGTTGATTGTCAAATGGAAGATGTGTCATTGATAGGGTTATAAAGTTGATAAATTGGAAGCCGCAAAGAAGGTGCTTGTGGTCCATTTTTATTTTAAAAGATGCATCAGAACTGGCTTGTGGTCCAGTGATAGGGTTATATAATGAAAGAAAAAAAGGTTTAGCTTTTAATTATTATCATTATATAATTTTCCTTTGCTTTTTCTCCATTCAGAATAAGGACAAGGAATGAAAGGAGATTTGGATACGAAATGGGCCCCACAAATTAAAAAGGGAATGAAGACCAAAAAGAAAGGGAAGAAAAGGACGACGGGAAAAGCAGGTGCAGCTTTGAACAGAACAGAGGACCTCACTTTTGAAACAAGTGAGACTCCACTTCCGTCACACGCTTTAATTAAATACTGAATGGGAGTTAGATATGAGTTCGGATTTTTGTTGGAATTTTGGGTTTATATCTTTTGAGAAATGAATAAGATGTAGGTTGGAGAATAAGATTAAAAAGAAAATAAAATGAGTGTTTGGATAAAAGGCTCCAATTAGATAAATCAAAAGAGAAGTGAAAGTGTATATAAGACTCAATTTCAAGTCTCTAAAGTAGGCCTTTTGGTCATCCCACTTTTGTAGAGGAGAGAGGACGTTTGTGGGCCTTAATCCACCACACACACGCGCCACTGCTCGCCTATCTAGGTTCAGTTTGCACGTGTGTAAAATTAAAAATAATTTTATAATTATGTCCAAACCATCCCAAAACTTTTATTAATTCTTTTTTTTGCCCCTTCGTGATTCTCCCAACCAACGGCTGTAACCAGATTGCATATCGGATTGGTGTATACTGATATGTTATGTTGTATCTTTTCGTACGATGCACTAGTTCACCAGCCAGAGTCGCTGTTCGCTCCATTCTGGTATGTCTTTTCATTCAAAGCACTAGTTCGCACTCAAGAGTTAAGTCCATTTAATCAATTTTCGTCATCTATAAATAAGACTTGTTAGTGACAGAAAAATAACAATCAATCTCAAACACTTCTCTTTCATAAACTGTATACTGCATTATGCAATCATCTCATATTCTGTGCGATTGTGAAAACATCCTCATTATGTTCATTTGGACTTCGGATTGATAGTGTCATCATTTTAGAGACGCGATCCCTTCTATCGTGGGAGATAATTGTTCGTAATCCTTGGACATCCATATAGAGAGAACAAAATTATCTTAAGGAGACAATATACATTGTGTTTAAATTTCGTCAATATCATTATCATTTTTTGGCAGTATTGTGAGTTTTTTCTATTTTTCTATAGTACACAAAATTGTTGTATGTTTACGTATTACGCCATTTTAGTTACACAGATTCTTATCTTAATGAAATTTCTATCTTGAAAGTAATTTTCAACAACAATTTTATATAGGGTTAAGTAGCAAAATCGTCCTAAAAGTATAGAAGTATATACTTAGGAATAATATTTTCTTGAAATTTTTTTCAGGTTTATTTTTCACCCTGGAAGTTGAAAAATATAACAATGTTGCCCTTTTTACATTAAAAACCTAATATTGACTAATAAAAAAATTGACATTGACTGTTAACTTTTAAACAGAAAAGGAAAATATTGTTACGTTTTTAGACTTTTGAGACAACATTGAGATAAAAAAAAAAGATCTTTTAGGATAATATTACTCTTAGAAGTATACTTCGAGAACAAGTTTACTACTTAAACATTTTATATAATACAAGCGAGGTTCACTGTGATCACCAAAATGAATTTGATGCGCAAAAAGATGTGGGTGCAAGATTCTTTTATTCGTTCCCTTGTGACTTCTCACAAGATTATCTTTATACACCGGCGGGTAGTCATCTACAAGAAATATTTTGTGGAATTTTCCAATTAATATGACAATAACGCAGTTTACACCATTGAACACAATATTTATTTCCACTCAAGAAAGCAAGTTTTTGCTTCTCAGTATTTTTATTATTTTTTTAAACAAAACAAACCTTGCTTAAGTCAAGTCAAATAATTTATTCATTTATTTTCTTAAAGGATATTTTTAGTGTTATAATCCGTGATAGCTCGTATAATATAGCAATTTTAATTCCATCACTTCAAACAAGAAGAAAGCCATTTATTTGCATAAACAAAATTTTCCCTTAAGCAGTTCAAATATAATCTTTTCTAGATGTTTATTTCGTCTCAGTAATATAACTTAGGGAGAAGGAGCAATAATACACATGAAATTTGCTTCCAGGAGCGCCCAGCACCACGAAGTTTTTTCTGGACTAAAAATGCACATGTAGTTACGTTTTGGGAGCGCCCAGCACCACGAACCGTTAGTCAACGGATGTTGACCGTTAAGTCTGACGGAAATGAACAGTAACTTCTCAGAAATTACAATTTTGTCCCTAATTTTAAGCTGAAATTATCATTTTGTCCCTAGTTTTAAATTATATTTTTTTAAAAAAAACAATAAAATAACCTCTCCCCTGATGGCCCCACCACCGCCAGCCGCCGCCTTTGGCGACCTCCTCCAGTGATTTTTTTTTTAAAAAATAAGGTTTTTTTAAAAAAAAAAAACTAAAAAACTAAGGGGAGTAAAAGAAAAACGCAAAAGAAACAAAGAGAGAGAAACAAAGAGAGTCTGAGAGCTGAAACCGAGGGAAATAAAACACAGCTGGAGAGTAAGAGAGAGTTTTTTGCTCTGTTTTTAAGAGCCAAAAACAGAGACAAGACCGAAAGGAAGAAGGAGAAGGAAGTCATCTTGTTGGTCTGTTTTGAATTCTGAAAAACAGAGGTAATAATCTGAACTCACTCTCCTCTTTATCCCCATAACGTGGTCACGCTATTTACTGTCAAAACGTTTACTGTTTATATTCTTCTGCGTTTGGATTTTGCTTCTGCCGAGAGCAATCCTGCTGGAAAACAAAACCAAAACTGAAACTAAGATGGGAAACCAAAACAGGGGCTGTTGAGATAAAGAAAAATATATATGTGTGACGTAGGAACTAAAAATCTGATACAGGAACTGAGTTTTTCATTATTTTTCTGTCATGCCGTGGCTTTGTAAGGAAAGAAAGAAACATTTGAGAACTTGCTGTCATACCATGCGAAGGGATATATATGTGTGTGTGTATATCGGTTAAAAAAGGAATCTCGAAGCTATTTATGAAACTAAGCATTTACTGATACATAGTTATATATGTATGTATGTATATATATATATATATAAAACGATGAAAACCACGTGAATGAGTGTGTATATGGATTTCATGAATGCAGACTACTATGTATATAGACACACACGTAAGAGGAATCAAGCCTATTGGGGGGACTTTAGCTAAATAGATTTGTATATTAGACCAATGCATGCTTGGTGGTGTAATTAGCTAAATATATTTATAAAGAGTTACTGCATGTGCTTTAAAGAAAGCTTTCAGTCATGGAAATTGGTATTTAATATATACCAATTGAGACACAGTGTCGCATGCCATTTGCAACACTGTTTCATTTAAAAATTTTAATTCCTTCGTTTTTCTCTCTTAGTCCCCTTAGTTTTTTAGTTTTTTTTTAAAAAAAAAACCTTATTTTTAAAAAAAAAAATTGCCGGAAGAGGTCGCCGGAGGCGGCGGCTGGCGGTGGTGGGGCCACCGGAGGAGGGGTTATTTTATTATTTTTAAAAAAAAACATTATTTAAAACTAGGGGCAAAATGGTAATTTCAGCTTAAAACTAGGGACAAAATGGTAATTTCAGCTTAAAATTAGGGGCAAAATTGTAATTTCAGCTTAAAATTAGGGAAAAAATTGTAATATCTGCGAAGTTACTGTTCATTTCCGTCAGACTTAACAGTCAACGTCCGTTGACTAACGGCTCGTGGTACTGAGCGCTCCCAAAACGGAACTTCGTGTGCATTTTTTGTCCAAAAAAAATTTTGTGGTGCTGGGCGCTCCTGGGGACAAACTTCATGTGTATTATTGCTCCTTCTCCCTATAACTTAATATAACACAAATTACACTATCAATTTATTGATGGAAATCATAAGAAATTAAACTTAAATATTTCAGTTAGGTTTGAATTCGATTTGATATATTTAAATTTAAGCTTAAATGTTTTTAAAATAAAATACTCTAACCAATCTTATATTTTACTTTCATTACATAGCCCTCATCTCTATTTTGAAAACATACACTTAAATCTAAATTGTTAACTTCATCAAAAATATTATAAAAATATATTTTAAATTGAAATTTATATAAAAATAAAATTTATTTACTAATTTACCCTTAATGCTAAATAAAAAATTTTAATTGAAAACTTGCAAATACCACAAAATTTTAAAAATTTGAGTCATTTTCTTAAATGTTTGTATAAAAAAAAATATCAAAATTTAAATTTAAATGACTTAATATAAATATAAAATCTATCAAAAATATGTATTTTATTATATTT
Organism: Acacia confusa; assembly: GCA_037074495.1. Classification (NCBI taxonomy): domain Eukaryota; kingdom Viridiplantae; phylum Streptophyta; class Magnoliopsida; order Fabales; family Fabaceae; genus Acacia; species Acacia confusa. Next base: position 2,146,806 of record CM073508.1, on the reverse strand, counting down.
GATAGAAAAAAATTGTTTTTGAAATATATTTTTAGTCATTTAAGAAACTAAAAATAAATAAATTTTTTAAAAATTAAAATTATAAATTTTTTAATCTCAAAATTCATAAATTTTTAACATATTACAAAGTTTTAAAAAAACTATTAGGATAAAAATTTGGTGGTATAAATTTTGTTTTTGCCCACATACATATATATTTGTTTAAATAATTCTAATATTAAAGAGGGACATTTTGATAAAACTAAAATTTAAAAGTTAAATTTAACGGTCAATTAACGATTTAAGTATATGGAAATAAAATATCAAAATATAAGGGAGGTTTGTGTAACATACATTTTAATTTTAAATGAGATCTATATGAATTTTTAAAATAAAGGGGAGGTTTATATAATTAAATTAAAACAGAATGGTGGTTGTACTCATATTTTTAAAATAGAAGAGTGTAATTTGAAAGAACAAAAATAAGAATAAATTTATCACTAACAGCTTCCAAAAAGATGTGTATATGAAAGTGTAATTGAAAAAAAGAGGAATTTAACATAATTAATAATAAAACGAACAAATGCTAAGTCATGAACAAAATTTTTCATATTCATTAATCAAAGTTTTACGCAATCCAAAAATATTCAAAAAAATTCAGTGGTAAATTAAACTTGTTGACTTATAAAACACACCACGAGCATGCCTAACAGCCCCACACGACGGCTCTGCAGGTCAAAATCCTTCATGAATAGCCCTCCCTTTGAAAAATCGGATTCTCAATAAAAGAACATTTGCAAATTATAATTAGCATAAATTATTGAGAGAACGACGTTTTATTTTTTTATTTTTTTTTATACAAGAAAGTTTTGGAGGGGTTCGATACCAGTCCTCCACCAAAGCCAGGGCACGCCCCTAGGCTCTATGAATACTTACTGGGGACTTACAAGATCGCCTACAAAAAAAATCTTAGCAACGGCAGAGGGGATCGAACCCACGTTTTAAGACACTAATCATAAATCCCTTACCATTTATGTCAACATCAACGTTTTATTGAGGTACAACGTTTTATTGAGGTAACCATTCTGATATAAGACTCGTGATATAAATATCGGAGAGACGTGTACAGACAGATTTGGATAATTGGAAGAATAAAATTTACAATTTAATGTGATTTAGGTTTGCAGGAATAGGCGCGACAAATGCATACAACATTCCTCCACCACACAAAAAAATATATAAATCCTATATTTAGATGGTTAAAAAAAAATTGGAGAAAAAATATAAGACAAAGAATACTACTACTACGAAGGAAAACTTTTAAAAATAGAAGGGAAAAAAATAGTACTATTTTTTAAAAAAATTCTTCTAGTTTTATTTTTCCTCCCTTATTTTTCCTCCATACAATCATAACATAAATATAAGACAATCAAGCTGGCATTACCGAAAGGATTCAGGTCCAGAAGGAAAAGCAAAAACTCGGTATACAAATGCCGTGGAAGTGGCCAATGATTCAGAAGTGGCAAAATATCCACAGACTACTTAAAAATAAAATTTCTTTGTATTATTAGGTAAATTGTGTTCAAATAATTTTACTCAATCATCACACTTATGTACAGCAATTTGAATGCAAGAAATCGTTTGCTCATAATACTAGAATAGTGCATGATAAGAAATCTAACCCATGGGCATATATTAGCAGTATTCATCAAAAGGAAACATATACAATTAGGTAAAATAAGAAGATTAAACAAATCCCAGCAATCCCACTTAATACTTACAAAACCTAAAACTATCAGTGACTCACCAGCTAAATGAAAACCACTAAGAACAGCGAAACCACTGTGAAGTTAACATCCTACTATCTTGCCTCACGCTACACGAACAAAAAAAAAATTAAAGAAAATAAGTTTCCACCAGACACACGAATTCTACAGCTAGCCTTTGACAGAAATGAATGTGGAGCTTCCTGAAACTTAAAAGAGAAGAAATGGGACAAACTTCAGGAACCACCAACATCAGCAACAGGATGATTGTTGTTATGTACTTGGCGTACAAACTGCCCTTTAATCCGCGGACGCTTCTCTGCTAGTCTTTTCCTGCTTAGATATCGGACCTGTAAAAAGAAAAAATGAGCATTCATGATCTAACAATGCTGCAGACAAGAAGCTTGAATCAATACATCTACTAAGTGAGTAAGACAAGACCGTTATCAGATTGAGGATCATGAGATATACGGTGAAACAAGCTCTTTTCTTTATTTTTTCCCCCTTGGGGCCATAGAGAAACAGGCTATTGGAGTTAACAAACTAGTAAGAACTGCTAATGGCATCAAGAAGTGAGAATTGAACCTATGGTGTCTCATTCTAGAAGTAGCTGAAGAATTTGTTGCAGTACCTTTTTCTCATAGCACCTCTCTTTCCGCTTCATCCGAAACTTCGTTAGAGCAGCTTCTCTGTGGCTGGGACAATGAGAATCTGTCCCTCTAAATCCATCATTATTATGATAGCCACTGTCCCCGTAATTTTCAGTGTTGCTCTCGACTACTGCAGCTGAAGAAGCATTTCCATCAATTTTGCATGCGGGTTTATGTGCACTAGTATTATTAGCATCCTTACTGTTCTGATTTGCAGTGTCATGGCAAGAGGCATTGCTTGTGCTCTGATCAACAGCAGAAGAATGTTGCCTCGCAGGATCCAAATTGTTTTTTTCATTTGCAGTTTTATCACGAGAAGTATAGGTGTCATCATCAGAACAGTGAAAACGTTGTTCAGAATTGTGACTCTCAGGATTGGACTGGAAAGAGTTACTTGCGAGAATGGGAGAAGGAGAACTCTCTTTTGGGAAGTTAGGTTTTGGATTCCATGTGGAATGAACATCAGATTGTGTTTGGAGCAGAGGTGGAAAAACGTGTTCGGATCTAGTAGGCTTGTTATCAGAAGCAACAGTAGCAGGAAATGGTCCAAGTTGGCTGTTCGGCAATTGTATTACCACTTGACCGGACTGACCAATGGCAAGGGTCGCCATATTCTCTGAACTATGATTCGTGCCACCATATTGACGGGAAGTTTCAACAGTATTTATGGATAATTTACTGGCTTCATGAGAATTCCCAGTGTGGCCACCTGCTTTAGCACAGCTTCCAGATGGTGATGGAAATTTGCACCCGCTATACCTGTAAATATGATTGTCATACAACCAAAAGTCCTGTGATATAGTAACCTAGAATTATTGCATCCGCATTAGAAAAACTAATATAAATGCTTTTGTGATTGTTTATTTCTCCTCTCTAATGATAAAATCAGAAACATCAGCCCTTTTTTTGAGGGGACCAAGCACAGCAGAAATGTAAGTAAATGACACTTGCGTTATCTTAAAATTAACAGAAGTTGCCTCATAAGAAACAAACTCCCTTGATTTTTAACAATATGGCTTTTTTCACTAGAAGATTTTTAACAATATCTTCTAGAAATTGGTCAAATTGCAACTAAATGAAATTACAACACTTCATAAATATGCTCTCTTCAGATGCAAAGCCATGTTCGCCGTTCAGTCAGCACCTATCAGGTAGATTCTAGACTAATCTTGGGCTCTCAAAATCATATTTTAGTCCACATGTAATTCTACCCTTTAGACAGCGTCTACCCTCACTACCTCTAGAGGTAGAAGTAGAACAGAGTAAACAACAGTGAAGGATAAATAAAGAAAAGTGGGGATAGAAGGCAAGAAAAATCCAACATTATTTAGGCTGACTGAAATTGCTTTAGCTGATAGCTCAAGGAAAACACTCAGTGACACCAGTGTCCTCTGTTTTGAAATCAGTTGAGAACTCACAAAAACACTAGCAAGCAGTGGACTCACCAAGAAAAGGCAGAAGCCTTTGAATGGTTCAAGGCCAGATTTTCATCAATTGTTTGTTTAGGTGAGCTTCCAGGAAAATCACGTCTTAGAGAAAGCTCCAATCGTGGATAAAAATCAAACTTCTTTGTGCCACTACCACTGAGATTACAGCTTTCATCATACTTTACTGGTAGATTATTGAATGTAGCAATCAAATCAATAGCTCCTCTAGAGGGTTCTAACAGTTCATTGTTGCATTCATGAATCTCTGTATCCATGTTATGATTTTCTCTGCTTGACTCTGCTCTAAGAACTTCAACTTGATTCTCCTTTTCAGCACAATCATGTCCTTGATCCTGCCCAAAATCTGTCGATTTAAAATTCTTGTCACTCTTTGCAGCTGGTGATAACAATGCCCCTGACTTGTCTGTGACAAGTATGTTGTGACCTGTGAGATGCTAAAATTGTCAAGAAAGAAGAGAATAAGAGGCTTGTATCAAAGATTGATCATAAAAAGATGGATTTGCATACCTCCAGTTTCATTGTGAAGCTCAACTGATTGCTTTTCCAAACCCAATATGGTTGATTCTTCATTCTGTACCTTGTCAATGTCGCTCAAATTCGAAGAACTCTTCAGGTGGGATGTATCCTGCATATTTTGCATGTATGCACTCTCAGCTTCCGAAAATGGCGATGTACAAGTGCTCTGCAGAAGAGTTGGCAAAACATGCACCCTCTACGTGAATTTTTATGAAGCCAACTTAATCTTAACAGGTAATTCTCCTCAAGCTATAATTGGCTTTTACATATATCAATTAACAGTTTCGGCCCCATTTCACACAGAACAGACAATAACCTGAAAAGCTGACATATCTATGAATAACTTAACTAGTTTAAGCTAACATAAACATGGGTCTACTTGGCAAGGGGGAAGCGGGACCTTACTTGGGCCTCACTCCCTTTCTCAGGTCGTCCATTATTTTTCTGTGTGGAAGCCACAGAACCACTAGAATGATTGCTGGCAGCCTTGTTTTCAGAAGTAGTTTCCAGTCTTTTCTGCGCAAATGGTAAAGTTTGAGGTTGCCGACTAATTTGGATAAATAATATAAATTGAACAAAAGAAAAAAAAAACATTTAAATATATGTCACATGAGCAAGCCAATGCAAAAGGAAAAGAAAAAATATGATGTATTAGAACTAAAAGATTAAAGGATAAGACATGCCTCATGTCTTCTCCATACATGCTGCCACAAGTTCCTCAGCTCATTCCTCCGAACAGGTTTAATGAGAAAATCAGCTGCACCTTTCAAGATGCATTTCACTGATAAACTAACTGAATCATGGGTAGACATCACTGCACAACCATGAAAATAAAACCAAGCTCATTAGACTCATCAAACTAAACAAGATAATTTATTACGACGGCTCACCTTTCAATTTAACATACTTATGACAGGAATGTTCTTGCATATATCATGTTCCATGATCAAAGTAAGAAGTGCAAATCCAGATATTGATGGCAACTCCACTTCTGTTAATATGAGATCGATTTCAGAAGCTTTCCGCTTCAGTGTCTCCCATGCCTTTAATCCATCAGGAACAGCAGCAACTGCAAGGAAAAAACATTACCTCATAGATGAAGTTCAAAAGTGTTTTATATTAAGATGTTTTAGGAAAATGTAAAATTACCAATGATTCCAGCCTGAAGGAACTCTTTTTAACAATGCCCTCCAAGTTCAACATTTTTTAAAGTGATTCTCCTAAGACAATAACTTCTTTATAAAAACAAAAGGGGCCTTTTTTTTTTTTTTTTTTGCACCACCAAAAATGGATAGAGGTAAATTGTTTGCTCAAAATTAATCATTGCAAAACATTACATCAAAGAGTTTGTCCTCTTTGTGTTTCCCAAACCTTCAGTAATGGGTAAATAAGTGCAGTTAACATAATTAAAGCAAGGAAATGTACTTTAGTTCCCAACAAATAAGGAGAAATGTACTTAAGCAATGAGATGTACTAACATAAAAAATCAGGTAACCAGATCACTGTGCCAACTCAAATAAAACATAGCTAAAAAGTAATGAATATTTTAAAAGTAAAAAACGCGACTGCCAAAATAAATAGATCATAAACAGGGCTCCATAAATAGAGACCATAAACAGAGCTCCATTATCATAGGCAGCCCAAAACCACTTCTTCCATATTCTAACTTAAAACAGAGTCCATCGTACATTAATGGTTAGATTTGATGCCAAAATCCAACAGAAGTTCACAGTGATTTGAAGCGTTAGCTGCTGTTTAAATGCCCCATTCACATATAAAAAGGTCAAAGACCGGAGATGATAAGAGAATAGAGAATAGACATTTAGTGCATGTACTAGCAGTAAAAATAGGGAAAGCAGGGCTGGTTTTGTAAGCAATGAAACTACAAAAAGCCCATACAAGCATACTTTCTCCTAAATATATACTGTCTCCTGCAAGACATTAATTTAACATAAATTTACCTCGTCTATTGCCAAAGAGATTTATGTCAATTTATTGCAAATAAGGGGGCACAACACAACATAAACAGCAACAACAAGGCTTCTCCAACTACGTAAGGCTGTGGTCTATTAACAACCAAATCTTTTGATATACTTTGACCTAGTCAAAAAAGTTACAATGAAAGAAACATCCAGAAATGAACGCTCGAAAGAGCAAAATCCACAGATAGAATCGATAGTGAAATGGATCGTAGATCACAACAACAAAACGAGGGCAGCTATTAATAGGAAATAGAAACAAAGTAGCTGCACTTTCGTGCCAGCTAGAACTGCATCGAAGCCAGCTATAAGCCCGGAGTCGAAGACAGATGGTAGCGTATTCTAAGTAGCTGATCTCAAGTGCAATCCGAAAGTTTTCTTAGGCTTCGTCTGCTCTAAATGAGTCAATGCCCGGAACAGGCTCTTAATTAAAACGAAGACGTCATTTAATTAGGATCAAAATAAACATTCTCTAAAAACCGGAGAGTAAAAATACCTATGTAACTACATTTCCGGAGAAGGGCCGCGATAATATGACGAGTAGAATCATCCGCTTCCACAAGTAATACTCTAGGCGCCATCCGAGGCAAAAACTTCTCCCAGCGTACAATCTTTTTGCTCTGATCCTCCTCGGTCTCCAACCCGACCTCCATCCCCGGTTCATCTGTTGCCACGACCACTTCACCCATTCTCAAAGAGCATAGTACGACTCAAGCACAATCAGAAAAAACAGACACCCATGAAACTTAAGTCAACATCATTTCAGAACCATACAAACAGAATGAAATGAAGGAGCAGCAGGAGCAGCAAAATGAGGCAAAGAAGATGAGAAAATCGGATAAATAATGAATACTTGAATAGGAAGCAAAATCTACCTCATCCTTAAACAGGAAAAAAAAACAAATATCTTAAACTTCCGCAAAAATTGAGTGGAAGACGAAAGAGAGAGAGGGATTTGAATTCTTTGAAAGCCAGCTTTCGCTCACAACCGCGAAAACCGGTAAAAATATCTCCCATTGAAATCTATTTCTCTCTCTCTCTCTGTCCGTGTGTCAGATGGGGCGTGATTGAAAGGTGGGCCCTTTTTGGGCCGCTCTAGGGAGTAGGTGACGTGGTTGAATCTGGGCCATTGTTTACTACATCCATGGGGGGAGGATATTTTCGGCGAGCTTTGCCACGTCGGCATTCGAGCCACCACAGTTTTGATATTGTGGCCAGGAAAACGACACATGGAACGCCCAGGAAATGGTTTCAGATTTAGTGGCTCTCAAAGGATATGAATCTTCTTTATGTAGTTAATTAAAGGGTAAAAATGCAATTTTACACACGATCTTTACTTACCCCAGGGAGCGTCCAATACCACAACCTATTTCCTGGACCAAAAATGCTCAAAACGTTAGATTTTGGGAGCAAAAGTGTCACACACAGTTAGTTGACCAAACGGTCAACGTCATATGTGGATGGTGTGAACAGTTATGATGAGCTGGACGCTGAATTGGACTGAGAAGAAGCCACATAAGAAGAAAAAATGCTGACTAGATTTTGATGGAAAATTAAAAAAAATAAACAAATAACAAAAAGTGACAAACCAAACTCGATTTTGCGTTTTGGGGTTCATTCCATCGATCAAATCTCTGCCAAGTGAGGAACCCTAAATTTCTCCACCTTCCTCATCTTCGACCACGGTCATTCCGACCACCGTCGTTCCGACCTTCACTCACCATACCTTGGCTCCTTCGTCCACCACCGACAATAACCTAACCACCACCGTGATTTCTGGCGAACTGAGAAGGGAAGGCAGGGAGGCCGAAATCGCAGTCTTAGTGACGTGAACAGAAGGAGAGACGAGAGGAGCACGAAATTGGGAGCATCTTCATCGTCTTCCATCGTGCGTCACTCAACACCACCGTACCTCGCCTCCGTCGACTCAGTGACTTCTTTAGTTGCCATCCTGTAGTCATCTTGAAGAGAAGAAGGTTTGAATTATTCCCCTCCTTTCTCTTGTGCTCTTTCTGTCGTATACTCATCTCTGAGTATTAGAATCGAATTTATAAGAATTTTAGATACAAAAGGGAATTGTCAGTTGGCACTTGTGGAAATCCAATCTGATAAATATATACCGGCATCGTTAAACTTTTTTCCCCCGATGCATTTATCTTATGGTTTATGTGTGTTTTTGAAATTGAAACACATACTTCATTGCCACTGCCACGGAATACATCTTTACTTTCAATAGCTATGATTGCCTGTGCACCCGTTAATATTCTTTTCCAGATTTATATGTTTTCGGTTTCATGCTTTCAATGATTCTAACTTTCCAATTCTTGTATATAAATCTGGAGATTTATATACATATGTTTTACTATTTCCATATGTTTTACATGAAGTATACTATTTGAATGATAGGAAGGATTTGTATTGACACAAACCATCGAAAAACTGTAGGATGCTTTCCTCTATGGAAAAATGAAACGGACGTAGTTAATTATTAATTTCGGGTTAGTTGAAAAAATAAGATTCTTAGCCTATGAAAATAGTAAAATTATTTAGAGGACAAGAAAAAGGTTACAGACCAAAGAATAATTTAGAAAGAGAATGGAAGCCAACATGAACAATATGAAAGTCGGCAGTCTTTTGGTTTTTGAAGTTGGATGAGGCAAAATGGTGTTTTTAGGAAACTGAATTCGTTTCATTGCGTAGACCTCAGAAAAATGAAGAGATAGGCACGAAAAATAAAGAGATGTGAAACTAAATTCGTTTCAACTGCCTTATAAAATGACTCTCCATCTAAATCCCATCTAAATCGAATTTAATCTTCCTTATCGACCTTACTTACTTATATTTATATTGTGTCTGCTTTATTCAATAATTTAGTGTCATATCATGTACTTTGTTTCTTCTTCTTCTTCAATAATTCATTCCATTTTAATATTACTGTTTTCAACTTTCTGATTCCTTTTGGTCTTGTGCAGGTGTAGTGGCAATGGGGTTAAGGGGCAAGGAGAAAGTTGTAAACGAAGAAAGAAGTAGCGTGCGGTTGAAAGGGAATGGTGATGAGTCAAGCCATGAAGGGGCTAACGAAGACAACATAGTAAGAGGAAATGTTGAAGGGTTCATTGAAGAGAGGGGACTGAGTGATTCGTATGATGAAATTGAATATCTTGGTACAAAGTATCCAGATGATGAGGAGGGAGTGATGTCAATGTGTTTGATGTCAATAGGGCTGAGGGTGGGGTGGTTAGTAATAGTGATGATGGATCTTATATAGGGCAAGATAACAGTTTAGATGTTGAGGAAAGCGTGTATGATGACTCAGAAGTTGAGGAATTTGAAATGGACCATTACAGTGATGATAATGAGGATGGCATGGGGAGTGATAATGATGATGTGCCTCCTCAAGCACTTTGTGTCCTCCCTGAGGTTGAGCCATCGGGAACAATGCCACATTTTGTTGTTGGGATGACGTATGAAGATAAAAAAAAGAGCTTAAAAAGGCAGTAGATGAGTACGCTATCAGCCGAGCGGTTAAGCTTAGAATTGTGCGTAGTGATAGGAAGACATTTAGGGTGTTGTGTGAAGATGGATGCCTTTTTACATTATATGCATCTACACATGGGCAGAGTGTAGGGTGGCAAGTAAAGGCAGTGGATAATGGACACATGTGTTGCCGTGTGTTCGACAATCCAAGAGCTTCTACAAAGTGGTCGGCTGAGCACTTCAAGAACAAGGTGCAAGATAACCCTAAATTCACGTCCACAGAGATGAAAAACGATGTACAAAGGGAGCTAAGGGTTAATGTGAGTGTGTTTAAGTGCAAGAGAGCAAAGAAAATTATAATGGACAAAATGGAAGGGAGCTTCAGGGATGAGTTTGCCAACTTAGAGGCATATTGTAATGAGTTAAAGTTGTCAAACCCTGGATCGGACGTGTGTGTGGAAGTGAGCAACGAGGGCTTGGAACATGGTCGGAGAATATTTAAAAGGATGTACGTATGCTTCAATGCCTCGAAGGTATGATTACTGTTTAGACATTTTTATTATTTTTGTATGTTCACTGTACTGGTTCTGTTATAGTTACAAAATATTCATTCTGGTTCTGTACTGAAATATTAGTAAATGCAAAATATTCATTCTGGTTCTGTACTGAAATATTAGTAAATGCAGAATATTTATTCTGATTTAAGGAAATATTGCACAATTTGCTGGTTTTAATTGATTCTCTATAGTTACAATCTGAAATATTACTAGTTCTGTACTGAAATATTCATTCTGGTTCTGCACAATATTTATTCTGATTCTGGTTGTAATTGATTCTCTATAGTTATAATCTGAATTTTCACTTTACAATCATTTTATTTCATTGGAATATGTTTTTTTTTTAGGTTGGGTGGAAGGAAGGTTGCCGGCCACTAATTGGTGTGGATGGCACCTTCTTGAAAGGCAAAACCAGAGGAATACTATTGACGGCTGTGGGTGTTGATGGGAATGATTCACTATACCCTTTAGCGCTTGGACTAGTAGAGAAGGACAATACACATCACTGGTTGTGGTTTCTTCAGTGGTTGCAGAAATCTCTAGACCTGGGCAATGATGAGAATGTGACGCTTATGTCAGACATGCAAAAGGTAATAATATAACTTACAATGTTAGGTAGGCACATATTTAATATGACTTGTTTAATGACCTGTTTTAATGACTTGTTTAATATGTAAGGGGCTTGTCAATGCCGTTAGTGAGGTGCTTCCGGCGGTTGAGCATAGGTTTTGTGCCCGCCACATCTATGCCAATTAGAGTAAAAAATGGAGAGGCAACGAGTTCAAGAAAAAATTCTTCAGCTATGCATGGAGTACGTATGTTGAGGAGTTCAAAGACAACCTCAAACGCCTGGGATCCCTGAGGAAAGAGGCAGCCGAAGATGCTCTAACGTACAATCCGCAGTGTTGGGTAAGAGCATATTTTAGTGATAGTTGTAAGTCTTGGGTTGTCGATAATAACATGAGCGAGTCCTTCAATGCTTGGATAGACGAATATAGGTTTTTACCAGTCATTAGGATGTTTGATAGCATTCGATTGAAAATGATGACAAAGTGGGCTGACATTGAGAGGCATGTGCATGGCTGGAAAAGTGATTTCATTCCTAAGTGTATGTCTTTATATGAGAGCAATAGGTTCCTAGCTGCAAATTGTAGAGTGTACTTTAATGGGGATGAAGGGTACGAGGTTGTAGAGGGGCAAGATAGGCACACGGTTAGTATTTCAGGAGGAAGGTGTACTTGTAGATCTTGGGATATAACTGGTATACCATGTCAACATGCCATATGTGTTATGTTTCATGCTAAGGTAGACCTTAAGACACACATTTCACACTACTATCAGAAAAACACTTATCTTGCTGCCTATAAAACTAAATTACAACCAGTTAGGGGTAAAAAATTCTGGGACACAACAAATTTTGGACCTTTGCAGCGTCCACATGTCACCAAATTGCCTGGGCGGCCTCCCAATAAAAGGAGCAGAAATAATGAAGCGGGGAGAAAGAGAAAAAAATCTAGATCATGCCATAAAACCCCTGAGCCATCTGCATCACATAGGCCTCAACAAGGGGGAATTGAGAGATTAAATAAGTCTGGAAAGATTCACAAGTGTCGTCGATGCAACAAACCAGGACATAACACTAGAAGTTGTAAGGAGGTCAGAAATTTCATTCAATTTCACTTCATTCAATTGATTTTATACAGACAATTACTCCTATTATATTCCATTAAATTTTACTACACCGGTTAATATTAGTATTTATGTTTTTTATTGATCGAAGAGCTTCTCATTGATCTGTGTAAACCTTGTCAGCAAAATGTGGTTGCAACAGCATCCAGTAGGAGAGTTGGTCATCAGCCGCCTGACCCCACCCAAGCTACCCCACAACAATCAGCATCCCATTCACGCACCTCTCAACAGCCCCCTCAACCAACACAAGAAGAACCAAACATAAGTCAAAGTTCCCAACAACCACCCTCCCATTCACAACCGTCTACCAGAAGAAGGACCTCCACGAGGAATCCAGGAGGTAGATATGGGTTTGGGATTTGCTTTGACGAGACAAATGGGCGTAGCATTTACAATGTAAGTCAAATAAATTCTTTTGGACTAATCCTATTCGTTGTGCCAAAGTAACACCCAGATTTGAACTTTAAATTATACAAAAGCTTAGATTTGTTGCTTTGCTTTGTACTGCACTCTCTAGATCTGTAACACCAAGCATCCAACTTTAGTACTTTACCCCCTATTAAATTAGATTTTGAATAAAAAAAATTATGGTAACTCCTATTTAGGTATTAATTATAGGGACAAAATTGACAAATGATTATTAATTACTCTCAATAACTTACACTATGGATCAAAGAATTTTTTTCGTAGGGTGACTCATAGTCTGAAGCGGAAGGAGTATTTACATTCGTATCAAACATGATTTAATGTTTTAAATATAGCATTTAATCACTTGGAATTTATGTCATTAACAGTATTTCTATGGACGTGATACTTAGACTTTCATCTAACAAACAATTGCCTCGTTATAATCTATATATAATAATACCTAACTTATAATAATCAACCTCTTTCACTTGTTTATTATTGTCAACATCAGAGGAACTTTCTGTGTACGTAAGGATTAGAAGTGTTCAACCCTTTATTTATTGAAGGTTGGAAACATTGTCACAGATAGTCAAGAAGTGATAAATGGTTCTCCTGACTGAGAAATTAAAATTTTTCTAGGTCATGTCAACTCATTCATCCTATAGATTTAAAGTTTATAAGTTTTCTAACACACTTAACATAGAGACCTCTCCTTTTCTGTATCTCTAACTCTGAGCATTTGCAAATGAGTCCTGTTTCAGCCTCTTTATGAATGTAGTAAACTTGCAACATATATATTTGAGTATATTTATAAATGTTTCAAATATGACCCAACTAAGATCGAGAATTCTTTCATGGTTGCTAATTCTATTGATGAAATGTTCAAGAAGCTTAAGGTTTACTTAGTTATATAATTTTGTAGGAAACGGGCCTTAATTACTCGGAAAATGTATCACTACTATACTATTTTCATGGTTTCTGTGAGATGGTTCCTAGTTTTGTTTTGTTGTGAATGTGAAATAAATCTTGCTGGGAATTTTCGATATGTGTGGATTGTTGGAATCCCTAGTTTAAAATAAAAAAAATGTGGATTACTGGTTCTTAGTTCAGATGTTTAGTGCATAGATGGATATGATACTGGTTCAAATCATTTGCTAAATCATGACTAGTATGCCTCCGTTATTGCCTTTATGTTTGACGTTAGCCTTTTAAATATTGATGACAGTTTGATTTTTTCACTTTTTGGAGGTTACTCAATAGAAACAATAAACTGTATCACTAAATAAACTAACAAGAATGTGGTATGACTTTGCCTACAGTCACGAGGCTGATATATATTCACTCACACAACTCAAAGTCTCAAAATTCACTAATCAAAAGATAAGGTCTTTTGAGTTTTACTGTGAGTCTGCTTTTGTCGGCAACACTATTTATGTCAACCAGAGGCTTTCATTAGGCTTTCAGAGGCTTTTCTGTAATTCACTAATCAATCGCTGCATTAGATTTTCGCTGCATTAGATTATTTTTTATGTCAATTATTTTTGGACCTATGTGTTGAATTCAATTTAAACATTGATCAATCAAAAGTGGCTTTCATTATTCTTGATCACCTTTCCCATCTTCTCATTTTGTCATTGCAGCCTGGCCAAAATTCTGAATTTGTCATTGAAGAGGGGGCATCACAGGACTACATGCACCGGAATGCAGATCCAGAAACTCATTTTCCCATTCCAAATGAAAGGGAAATAAGATTGTCTCGCGTCAATAACTCCAGCGAACAATCTGGTTCAAGATTCATACAGTTCCAACCCCAAACACAAAGTCATGGTCCACCATCCGACCTTCCATTTCAGCCGCGTAGTCTACAATGGAGAGGAGAACCTTGTCTGACAAGTTCACAACTCTTATCACGTATTCGGGCCAACAAGGGCAAAGGAAAGGAGACTTCTAATGAGGGCTAGGCCAACATGTAAAAGGGCTTGGGTAGTGTGACTATTTTGGTAGTTAAACACTAGGCTTCTTCAATATTGGACTGATTTTTTGGTGCCTAGTAATTAGTGTTACATTAGATGGATGAAGCTTTATATTTTCAGTGTGTTGTTCCAGGACTATGTGCTTACTTAAATTCCTGTTGAAGTTGTTTTTGGTAACCTAATAGATGTATTATGTGGAATATGGATAATGTCATATTCTCTCCTTTATACAAGCTTGTTGATAATCTCCTTTATCATGACAGATCAACGTTATAGTCCACCAACCTTGCATTTTGATTTTTAATGTCTTCCATGGCAGTATACGAAAGTGATATACAGGATTACCATTTCAGGGACATTATTTTATCATCATTGTCAAGCAGACTTCGGAATTGACTGGCGTCGGTGTGTCAAGATTAATGGATGCAAGAATGATTTTAATAATAGTCCATAGCAAACTTGTGAAAGTAACCAAATGAAATTCACTTATTACAAAGCTTTAATGAAACTCTTAAGTCTTTATTTCCTTACATCAAAGGATATTACACATAATATATCATATCGAACACAATACACAATATATTGCACTTTCCCACTCAAACTTACATTCTTAATACAGTCGTATTGCAAAATACTAGCTTGAATATTTTGTCTTGTTTATGTGCCAAAATCAATGTAATTCAGCAAAAGGCCATTTGTAGACACACTTTGCTACGACTAGCATTTGATCAAAATCATGGCAAACATATGATAATCAACCCTTACAAATACATTCACATAAACATATACATTACTTAATCGTCACTTCATTAGTATTACAAAATACATTACATATCTGTCTAAAGTTTGTCTAAGCTCTCATAGCTCCAAAAAAAGTAAACATCTAACCTGACAAATACATTAACAAAAATAACACCCAAGTCAATAACAATGTTGCGAATGCAATTTTGAACTTGCATTGCACCTTCTTCACTTCACGCTCTTTCAGTAAATGTTCATTTTTCATCTTCATCACCTCACGTTCAAGTGCAACAAGCTCTTCGTACCACTTGGGACATACATCCCCTCTTCGAAGATGATTGTTTTCCTCATACAGATTGTCGATGTCATTGAGTAGCTCTTTGATCACTTCATTTTCCCTCTCCCCAAACCCACCATCATGCCATTCGAAATATCCACACCCAGCATCCTATGAAATTTCATCACCAATCGTTAGACATGAACAACCCAAGCAATTTAAAATCTTATCCTCCATCTAACAAATCTTACCTGGTAGTAATTCCGACATCCATAAAACCTCCTCCTAGGGTTTCCTTCTGACCACAACGTCCACCTGGGAGCTAAGAAATTATGATAGCAATACCGCCTTGGACCTTCATACTGTTCCTCGCGACTAGGTCTTCTCACCAAAACCACCTTCCTTATGGATTTCCCCGCCCTCCCTATTGTCGATGTTGAAGATGAAGCCATCCACCCTCTCTCTATCTCAAATTCCTATATATGACAATTAGGACAAAAAACCAACATCTTCATTACGTCATATAATTGAGTACCACCTAAAAAGACATAATAATGAATCAAGATAAAGTCGTGATCCACATGGAGAAGCCTAAACTGGTGGCTGCCTAGTCGAAATCTATTGGTAAAATGAGCAGCAAGTGACATTAAGAACATAAATATTTTTAGATAATCTTTCATATTAGTTTGGAAGTCTGATATCCTAGTTTGTTTACTCACACACACCTAAACACTTTTCACACAATTCCATTCCAAGAGAACTACTCAAAACCCCCGACCATATCTTGTCTCAGTTTGTGAGTCTGATATCCTAGTTTGTTTACTCACACACACATACACACTTTCACACAATTCAATTCCATGTGAACTACTCAAAATCTAGCTCAGAAAAAAATTTTACAACTCGAGTGGGAAGACAGAAAAAAGGGGGTGTGCAGAGTCATGATTCAACTATAATTCCATTTAAACCAAACCGTCCAACAATACCATGTTAAATAGACCAAAATCAATAAAATCATTGAGAAGTATACACACACACATATACATATGTGTGTCTACATGCGTGCATGTATACATCCATGATGCTTCGAACACATTTATTCGTAAAAAGGAAACTTTTTCACCAACCATGATCAACCAACCTTGTATTGTGCCAGTAACAGAGGCGAATAAATTTTGGAGATATTCCAAAACAAGGTGAGAAACTGTTTATGGAGAGTTTGAAGAATGAAAAGTATTTGGAGTGTTTTCTTTGAAGAAAAACAAGTGGGAGTTCAGGTAATGGAAGACGTACAATACTTGTTAGCAATGATTGTCATAAATATATAAAATTGAAAACTTGATGAAAATGTATATCGTGGCATTCCGGTTAAATCAGTTTAGATTCAAATGATTTCCATATTTGCATCTTGTCAAACGCAGATTAAAGGAACAAAAGGAAGAATACCAACCTCGGCGTCGCTGGTATTGACGATTTTTGCCTCCGCTACCGTCGATGTGCGGAACCCTAACCCACCATTTTCCACCAAATCGATCCAGCTTCACCCACCGATGAAGACCCCTAGCTCCCCAATTCCTTCTTCGCTCAATCAATTTCTTCCTTGCTCGTTATGCCCAAGCAAGGACTTCTCTGGTCCGTCTTCCCCAATTGGTTGATATCGATAGTTGTTCGTCTTCTCTGGTTCGCTTCTGTCTTCAGTTTCAATGGGTTAAACGTGGAATTTTTTTTTTCAACAATGGTTCCCTGTCAGCATTTCTTTACACAGGTGGCAGAACTTAACCTAGAAATTAACGTTCATTTTTCCCTCAAACGGTGTGTGACACTTTTGCTCCCAAAAGCTAACTTTTTGAGCATTTTTGGTCCAGGAAATAGGTTGTGGTGCTGGACACTCCCTAGGGTAAAGGTCGTGTGTAAAATCGCACCTTTACCCTTAATTAAATTATCACCTGCCACCCCCACTTTGAAATTTTTATATTATCCAGTATCCAGAAGATTCTTTTTTCTAAAAGATCTTGTCCAAAACTACCCAGAATTGTTTAACGAATAAATAAAATGGAAAATTATTCAGAAGACATAAGTTATAAATAATTATTTTTAGTGAAAATATTATACTGAATTACTAATAACTCAACGAAATGATTTGAATTTCTTGCTGAAAGATAATTTTAGCATTTCTTATAGAAAATTGAACAAAATTATTTCAAAAAAGTCATGGTTCTTTCAAATACTAGGATAGGATAAGATCATGTGCCAAAAGATAGAGAGATAGTACAGTATATCATTAATGCAATGAAACTAATCAACACTCTTTTACCAAAAAAAAAAAAACAATCAACACTGCCTCCACTGCTTTTTACTGGTAAAATGGATAATCTCCCTTGTGGTTGTGGGCGATCCTAATCAACATTATTTGTCTTCTTATTCGAGAAAGCTTTGATGTCGTTTGCTGTCTTGTCAGATTCGTTCTGCTCATTAGGTATGGAGTGCGTTTGGATTGACTTTTAAAAAAAGTTAAAAAAAAAAAGAACTATTTATATTATTTTTTAAAATATATTTTTGTTCTGGTGTAGAACACAGATTGGACTTAGCCTGAGGTGAAATCCCAGAGGGGCCTACGTACCACTTGTGGGATCAAAGTCCACGTAATTCGTTTGTGAAGAATAGGCTTATAGCCAAAGGGAGTGGAGGTGTGTGCTCTGTGTATACTGAATGCTAAAAGCCTAGAGTTAAAACGTGTGTACCTTATTAGGGTTTGTATCCTATTTATAGGCTTACCTGGGCCCTAAACTGATGGGCTTTATTATCTTATTATTTAAAGATATTAAGATATGCTTTAAATAATATATCCTTATCTTGTTGTTAGTTGTGATCTTGATCGATATCTTGATAAACTGCTTCTTAATTCAAGGAGGTTGTTAAGATTATAAATGGAGCCTTGCGTTTAGGCTCTTTTAGTCGTTGGGCCAAGCCCATTTTGTCATGTCCGTAACAATTTTAATTAAAATTTGAAGTTATTTTATGATTGGGTAAAAGTGAAAAAATACACATGTAGTGTATAAAAATGCACACCAAATATTTTTTGGAGGTGCAAAAAAAATACCAATGAAATTGAAAAAATGGGGCAAAAATGCCAATGCTGTTGTCTCAACTCAATGTCTGTTAACTTGTTTTTGTGGGGCCCACATTCGTGCCCAGGTCAACAAAATGTGATCTCCCTCAGCCCTCTAAGAAACTCACAGTTATCTTCATCACTTACCTTTGCTGGCATTCATCAACTATGTTCAAATCAATAAAAACTAAATCAAAAACTAGTTCTGTATATATCCTCCCATATCAATAAACTTACCTAGATGAAGTCTTAATAAAGTTGAAAGGGAAAAAAAATCAATATTATGGAGATAGAAAAAAACATCTGATTATGCAGAAAATACTGTGGCACTCCTTTCGAGCTCCTCCTTGTCGGTCAGGGTTTTCTTTTGATCTGGGTCTTGATATGTTATCTAAGAGGCCCTTTTGATTTTAAGATAACCATCTAGAGGGTCGCCACTGTCGGTTCTGATTACCAGGAAGATGATTCTGAAAAGGGATCCCTTGGTTGTGGCCGGCATTGCCTCAGAAAGTGCTGCCTACCTGGTATTGCTTTTAGAATCACTTGTTTCTATTTGAATTAAAACTTTGATTTTATTTGGTTTTTGGATACCGTCAGAAGAAAAATGAAGCAATCTAAGGGAGCACAAAGCTTGGAAAGGGGCGACTTACCGTCTTCACCACCGACTTGGCATCATTGGTCGGAAGGGAGGAAGGCGATGAGGTGTGGCGAGGGACGGCGAGATGGTGGCTGGGAAGGAGGTTGAATAAGAGGATGGAGAGTTTGTAGTGGAAGGGACGACAGCTCCGGCGGGAGAGGGGGAAGAACTATGTACGATTGAGTTTGAAAATGGGTGGGGTAGGGAAGGTGGGGAATTTTTATTTTTTTAAAAAAAAATTAAGGAATTGATATAAGGATATTTTGTTTTTTATTCTTTCTTCCATTGGAACCAGACAATACTAACCCACGTCAGTATCCACTTCACACTTTTCGGTCAAACTGAATAAAGTTAACAGCCAACATTTCCTAATTTGACGGCACTGTATTTTTGCTACATTTTTTAAAGTTCTTAGGTATTTGTGCACCTTTAAGAAGCACATGTGTATTTTTACACCTTTACTCTTTTATGATTAGATACATCATAAATTAATAAAAAAAATTTTAAAAAAAAAATTACTTTTTATATTAAAAAGAAGGGAAAAACATGTAGGAGAAGTGTTTTATATGTGGATTCTACTATTTCATGTGTGTGTAGAAATCTTCTTCTTCTAGAAAATTAAATGGCTAAAAAGAAATACATCCAAATGGGCTCATAATAGTAACATAAATGACACGCACTTTTCGTCCATAAATTTAAATCCGTTTCTTATTTATTTTTATCTTTGTTAAATATATGTCACTTATGATCCTTCCATAATACATTTTTATTTATTATCTCTCATGCGTTTTCTTTATGAATAAGTTTATAACTAGAAAAATAAGTAAATATTTTATACATTTAGAACTTCTCAATAATATTTTGAATGGCAAAAATTTAATAGTTATTCCTTAGATTAGATGGAGTAATTAGTTCAGGAAAAGTGAGAAATGATAATAATAAGCGACATCAAACTCATATTCTTTTTAGAAACATCAACAATTCACATTATAAAAAATGATTTGTTAGTTAAAATTAGTTAAAAATAATAAATGAGTAAAAAATGAAATTGTTTTAAATATTCCTTTATAAGAAAATTATGAGAGTGAGAGAGAATTTGTGGGAAAAGATATAAAAAAGAATGAGTAAAAAATACAGAGAGAAATGTATTAATTTTGTAGATAAAGTCAAATTGGTGTTTACATGTGTGTGTGACCAACTGATGATATGTGAGAGAATGCTAAAAGAGTAGTAGTTCATATATACTAATAAAAATAGTTAAAATACTAAATTTATTATAAAATTTAAATTATTTTAATATTATTCTTATTAGTTATATAAAATTCTAATATCACATTAATTTTTACTCTTTCATCTCCTTATTAAATATGAGTTTGTACCAAAAAAATATTTAATGCTTGTTTAAACTAGTGAATGATTTATATAAAGTTATTGGAACGCCCAAAAAAAGTCTTACAATAAGCATAGAAGCAGCATATGCAAGCAAGAAAGTAGTACTTCCTCTAGTCCTTTATACTACTCCCCTCAATCCTAATTATAAGACATAGTTGATTTGTTGGGAGAGTTAAGGAAGCTAATTAAATTACTTTAGAGTATTTTTATTTTTTCTTCAAATTAATTGATTTGAATAATAAATTAATATATAATCTAAGAATACACAACATATGAAATAATTAAATAACTTATTTACTTTCTTTAATCCTTCCAAAAAAAAATCAACATTGTCTTATAATTAGGATAGGATGTAGTAATATTTATATCATCATTACTCTATTCTCTCTTACTTACCCCTTTAAAT
Source organism: Acacia confusa (assembly GCA_037074495.1). Taxonomy (NCBI): domain Eukaryota; kingdom Viridiplantae; phylum Streptophyta; class Magnoliopsida; order Fabales; family Fabaceae; genus Acacia; species Acacia confusa. Next base: position 2,125,802 of record CM073508.1, on the reverse strand, counting down.
AAAAACATACTTTAAAAAATTATTTATTTGATATATGTTTATTATTTTTAATTAATGTTAACCACTCTTTAAAATTGGGTGTAAGGATGAGAGGGAGTAGATAACAAGGTAAGTGTTTAGGATGAAAGAGAGGAAATGATGGGTGGAAGATTGATCCTCACCCTTGTATATGTTTTTAATATAATGCATATTTATTTAGTGAGTTGATCTTGATTTTAAATATAAGAAAACTTTTTTTATCAATATTTTTCTAATTTATCCATATTAATATTCTCTCAACAATAATCAAAGAAGAGAAGAAATAAGTGAATAAAGGAGCATGATCTTTAGAGTACTTTGAAAAATACATATCAAATTAATTAACTTACAAACTTTTATAATTTAATTAAATTAAGTAAATATATCTTATAGAAAGGAGTGATTTATTTTATATGGCTGACTTTTAATGGCTCGGTGGCGGGTGGCAAAAATTAGTTCGAGGTATTAATTGTCAATTAAAATAGTCATTTTTGCGATACATGCACTACGTGAGTCCATGTCTTAATTATAAAGTTATATGTTCATCATCGTTTCTTTGATTGGATATGTTTTTTTATTTTAATTGAAAAATCTGATATCAATGGATATAATCTTAATTCTGGTAAAAAATGGTTATAACTTTTTTGGTTTGGGTTGGGCATATGTATCCTCATATTAAAAAGAGTCATGTTTGAGACACTATCAGGTACTAAATGTAAGAATCTCCAAGTGGGGATTCAAACATTGACTTGCCAATTGTGATGGATTAACCATTTATGCTATACCCAACCCCAACTGGTAAAGGGATATAATTTTTTTTTTTTTTTTGCCCATTTGGTTCACTGAAATTTTCGGTTTCAATTAATCTGTATTCATCCTAAGTTGGGCCCATTGAAAAGAGCTCTCAATACCATTTTTTCTGTTACACCTTGAACTGAAGACGTGGTTAATAGAGAACAAGGCACTTTCCAATTTAAAAAGATATAATCTTAATTTGCTGGTACCCCCAGCATGACCAATTTTTTCGACCCGTTTGAATTGTAAAAAATAATAAATGGGCTACATTCCTCTGGCCTCTGGGCTAGATATCTTCTTTGACCCAAAAGAAAGTAGGCTTCTAGTGCGAATGGTCCACACTCGGTAGCCCATCTTCATGTCTTCGCAGCCATTTCTGGCCTATGCTCTTTTCTATAACCAGAAGCATAAGAGAACACCTGAACAACATTCTTGAAATTCTCGTGGCTCATAGGTCTTATGTGCGAACCGCTTTTGATCTCTTTAGAGACGCTCAAAGGTATGGAGTTTTGCCTAATACAAAGTCATACAATATTCTGATGCGGGCGTTCTGTTTAAATGGGGATATAAGTATTGCCTATTCACTCTTCAACAAAATGTTCAAGAGAGATCTCGTTCCAGATATAGATTCTTATAGAATTTTGATGCAGGGATTGTGTAGGAAGAATCAAGTAAATGGGGCTGTTGATTTGTTGAAGGATATGTTGAACAAAGGGTTTGTGCCAGATACTTTAACTTGTACTACTTTGCTGAATAGTTTGTGTAGGAAGAAGAAGCTCAGAGAAGCATACAAACTTCTATGTAGGATAAAGCTTAAGCAATGTAATCCTGACATTGTTCACTATAATACTGTTATTAGGGTTCTGCAGGGAAGGCCGTGGTCATGATTGCTTGTAAGGTTATTGATGATATGCAGTCAAATTGTTGCTTACCTAATTTGGTTTCTTATCGTACTTTGACAAGTGGCTTATGTGATGAGGGAATGTTTGATGAGGCAAACAAATACACGGAAGAGATGTTGTCAAAAGGTCTGTCTCCCCATTTCTCTGTTATACATACCTTAGTTAAGGGTTTCTGCAATGTTGGTAAGGCTGATGAAGCTTGTAGAGTACTCAGTAAATCACTGGAACTTGGGGAAGTGCCTCTCATATGGATAGTTGGGCGACCATAATACCTAGAATCTGTGAAGTGGAGGAGAATAATGTGAAGATGAGGGACATTTTGGAAGAAGTTATGAAGATTAAAATAAAAGGTAGCATTAGAATACCAACATCAGTTGGGAGTAAGTTGTAAGGGACTTGCTCTCTTTTAACCACGTCTTCAATTTAAGACATGGGGATAAAAAAAATGGTGTTAAGAGCTCTTCCTCCACGACGATGGACCCGACTTGAGGCGAATTTGGATTAATGGGAATAGAAGGTCTTGGTGAACTGGGTGGACAACCCGGAAAAAAAAAAAAAAAAAGTTGCAGTAGAATAGTGGAGGCTGGCATTGGTTTGGAGAATTACTTGATTAGGAAGATACGAGCTAAGTCAACGGGACATCAATATATTTCGTCTATACATGGCTAACAGTCTGTTTCTGGACTCTGTTCTTTATGTTGGATCCTGCTTATTTAGTCTTAGGTGAGAATTCCCATTCATTGCTGGATGCGTCCATTTGTGTGTGTACATGATCTTACATGAATATTGTATATAGGATTTTGATTTGTTAATGTATACAATCTAATCTTCCACATTATGTGTTACATAAGACGCTTTGACCATATGTTTGAACAGAGCGCTTGTTTAACTATACTGCAATTTTAATATATGAACCTTGTGAAAAGAAATGCCGCCATATTACAGGTGTTAGATCTTCAAGGCTGTTTGTACATGTTTACATAACAGGCGTTTCAGAATTTACAAGCATTGTGTTGTAACATGCAAAAGATATAGTAGTGTTCTCGGGTTCATGTTCACTGCTCGCCAAAATTACAGTTCTGACAGAAATAAACAAGGTAGCATATAATTCAAAATTTACTCTCTTAAGATAGAATTCAAAATTTACTGAATGAACTATACTACCCTTGCAACAGCTTTGATAGTTGACGTACAGCAAAACAGGAGCATGGATCCAAATCTTGATGGCGCTGCCAGAGGAATAAATAAATCACCTTTTTCTTCAGCATTACGTTTTTCACATCCAACAAGCTCTCAGCTTTAGAAACTTTGCTCTGATCTGAAACAACCAAAATTATTGTTATCATTATACTGAAATTAAAACTGACGTGGCAAGTAACTTAGCATGCGCCCAACTGATTCACTCTATTTTAACGCCACATCTTTAAAAAGGAAAATTTTTAAATGTAGATAACCGTTGGTCACATATAAGAACCCTAGACCTAAAACAGGATAATTATGAGGGGCAAAAACTACAGTTTTACAGCTAGATAGCCCTGTATATGATAAAACTAGAGCAGATCGTGTTAATTGCAGAGAATCTAAGAAATTAGTTGCCCTACTCATGACTTTGGTTAGAGTTTTTATACTCTCTCTCTCTCTCTCTCTCTCTCTCTCTCTCTCTCTCTCTCTCTCTCTATATATATATATATATATATATATATATAGATCACACAGCAGGTCTAGACTTGAAAATACTCAAATATGGGACATAACATGATTAGAACATTGCAATTCAACAAAAAATGAAGTAGTATCAGGGTTCAAGTTGAAATTCCAAGCTCACATGTCTGGAAACATGGAACTTCGCTGGACTTACACTTAAAAACTCCGGCTATGGCACAGTCCTCTCTATACCTTCTCTCACTACTAGTACACGGCCACAGAGTTCCTGCAACAAGAACCAAGTTAGGGAATGGAAGCCAACAATTGAACTAACAAGCACAAAAAAGGAAAAGTGGAGGAAGCAGAGTTTACGGTTCCATTAAGAGACAATGCAGCATCACGTTCTGACTGAGAAAGAAAGGAGATAAATGCATAAACACGGCTACTCCCTACTTTATGATCATGCAGTATTCTTGCACTAACAACAGTGCCAAATCTTCGAAAATGATTCCATAAGTCTCCAGGTTTAACAAACCTAGCAAGATTGCCAATATATAACTTGTGCGGAGTTTCATGGAAAAATACTTTCTGGGGTGACAAGTTCATCGCCTCAACATTGCTCCTTCCAGGATTCATCTCAGCTGAAAATCGAACCCGCATTTCACGCCCACCAATATCCTTGAGTTAATATAAAAAGGGAAATGTTCAGATAAAAAACACAAGACAGAACACAATGAATCAACCACAAGTAAGGGGCCAATTTCACTAACCGATCTATCCAATGCAGCAATTGCTTTTTTTGCTGAGCTAATTGATCCCATTGTGACATAACCACATCCTCTACTTTCACCGGTGTCATCATTACGATCAACCTGCAGCAGAGCATTTAAACTATAAACACAAGGCATGATGATGATTCCATGCTTTCAAATCTCAAACAAATCATGATTTTGTTTGCGGGTTGAGAAAGTTAGAATGGAGGGGGGAAATGAAGTGCACTGGGAAGACAGATAGTTCCAATCTTGGAAGTTTGAAGAAAATTTCATTGATATTTAATCTCAAATAATTCTTCTGCATTGCTAATTTAAGATTATCATGACAAAAAAGCAAACTCCAAGACAATTACCTAGAGAGGACGAGTTAAACAGTGATGTAATAAAAGTTCACGACTAACCAGTGAGGCTCGAGAAAAAGAAATTAAACAAATTTAAGCAAACTATTCAAGAGAGATATTAGAGAAGGTGAAGCATGAAAAACCTCGGCAGATAGGACAGTTCCATAAGGCTTGAGCATATCGTGAAGCTGAGTTGAATCACAGCTCCTTGGAAGATTACAAACATACAATTCACACGGTCTTCCCACTTTACTTGGTTCTCTCTCATGGGAAACGTCATCGTTTTCTGCGTTCACATATTTTTCTCCGGTAATGTCTTCAGCAAGCGCCGTTTCTTCATCCACCACCGCCAGAACCCTAGCTTTCCTGCTTCGCCCCTTCGATAAAGAAGAGTAAAACGAAGGGACCGAAGTGAAAGACTGCGGAGAGAAGATAGCGCCCAGAGATAATGAATGAACCGAAGAAGGAAGAAACGATGAGCATGAAGCTAACCGTTTCGCTGAAGCTGCGATTTGAGGCTTGTTTCTTGATGCTGAGAAGGAAAGTGGAGTGAGGCAGAGAATAGCTTCCATTTCCACCGTCGGTTGAGGCCTTTTGTAAAACACAGAGATAACGCATATAAATCGGGTTACACCCGACTCAATGGAAACCAGTCGGAGCTCCGACACCGTATCCAGTCATTATTACTACGAGTACTAATTAACATAATAATTTTGGATAAATCCGAAGTGATCCTTTTGTTCCATCCAAGCCTAGGTGCTATGTTGCATATTGAAATTTCCTCAATTGATTGTTCTTCTTGTTGTTTTTATTTGATTTTCCTTTTTAAAAATATCTCCCCCTTATTGTTTTTCCTTATGACAAGTAGAGTTTAGAATCAGGGCCGGCCCGGCCCTCCAGGGCCAGCCCGTGAAGGGCCATGGCCTAACAGGGTCGGCCTTCCAAGATCTGGAGTAAGAAAAACACATATTTTTCAAAGCCTGGCCCGAAAGCACTAGAGTCAAGGCCGGCCCACAGGGCCCGAAAATTACTATTTCAAACTTTAAGTATTTTTCCTCCACTTTTTTTTTCAAAATATAATTAGTAAATTACAACACGAATCATTCAATAAATAAGCACAGTCACTAATTCATAATCAAAAGCCAACTATGTTCACAAATAACTCGTATAAGACATAAAAAACATATCACTAAGTGACATTAGTACGATGACTATTATTGTAATCATCTTCGTCACTATCATCGATTTTAACGACATATGGTTATTCTTCACTTTAAATAGTAGCCTCTAGCTCATGAGTAAGAATATCATGAAATTATTTTCCCGCATCATGAACACATTCATAATCTTTATTTGCAACAAATAATAAATCAAATCATAAAATTAGAGTATAGTTATTATGTATTTGTAGTTAAATTGATAAATAACTCTATAACAAATACAAAATATATATAAAGTAATAAATTTAAAAAAGAAAAAAGAAAAAGCTACAGTGAAAAAGGCCTGCAGGGCTAGTCTGAGGCCCTCCAGGGCTAATTTCAAATAACTCATCCATTTTTCAAGCCCAGCCCTTAAAGGGCCAGGGCTTAAACGGGCCGGCCCGATGGTCTGGCCCGTTTTCCCGGCCCTAATAATAAGTGAAGGAAAACTCATGAGTTAAAAATTCTAACCACTTTTTTGCATTAAAAATCATTTTGAAAACTTCTTTTCCTTTAAGAATTAAGGGGGTGTTTGGAAGTTGTTTCTAGAGAATTGATTGGGGGATTTACGAGGCAGAAATAAGTTTTAGAGAATAGATTTTGAAAAATAGATTTTGGGATTTACGAGGCAAAAATGATTTTTGGAAAATAGCTTTTGGAGAATATATTTTAGAAAAAAATGATAGTGTTTAGATAATTTCAAAACCTAAGTTTTGACAAAAGTTTGTCAAACACCTCTATTTTTTCTAAAAGCTATTCTCCATCAAAAACTAAGTTTTCTCATAAACTTACCAAACACCTCCATTTTTTCCAAAAGCTATTCTGCATCAAAACCTTTGTTTTTTCATAAACTTACCAAACACCTCTATTTTTTCCAAAAGCTATTCTACATCAAAATTTAGGTTTTGAACCCTAAAACCTAGGTTTTGTCAAAAGCTACTTTTTTTGTATTTTCAAAACCTAGGTTTTGTCAAAAATTATTTTTTTTTTAGCTTTTTCTTTCTCTCCTTTGCCATCATCAGTATTTTTTTAATATCAGTCAATATCTTTAAGATATTTTGTAGTCCCTTTCAGTACTTTAAAATATTTTTGTAAGAATAATTACCCTTAAATATTTTTGCCATATCGTATTTTTTTTTCAAGATCAAGAAATACTTTTTCAGTATCTTTAAGTATTTTTTTTTGTACTCGTTGTTATCATAAATTTTTTTTTAGGATTGTCAGTACCCTAAAATATTTTTTCAAGATTCTAAAATAAATTTTTAAGATCATAAGAAGTATTTTTTCAGTATCAATGAGTATTAAGTATCTTTTTAGTACCCCTCAGTACCCAGAAATATTTTTTCAAGATCAGTCATTACTCTAAAATATCTTTTTAATACCGTAGAATAAATTTTTAAGATCATGAAATATTTCAAGGTACTGACTTGTACTGAAAAAATACTACATGATCTTGAAAATTTATTTTAAGATATTGAAAAAATATTTTAGGGTAATGAGTGATCTTGAAAAAATATTTAGGGTACTGAAAGATACTAAAATATATCTTAAGGATACTGACTAGTACTGAAAAAATACTGATGATGATAGAGGAGAGAGAAAAAGCTTAAAAAAATAGTTTTTGACAAAACCTAGGTTTTGGGGTTTAAAACCTAGATTTTGATGTAGAATAGATTCTGGAAAAAATAATGATGTTTGGTAAGCTTATAACAAAATCTAGGTTTTGATGCAGAATAGTTTTTTTAAAAAAGAGGGGTGTTTGGCCGACTTAATACAAAACCTAGATTTTGTCTCCAAAATCTAGATTTTGATGTTTGCCAAACAAGCCCTAAGTTTTCGTGTACTTAATTATAATTAAATTAATTTTTTCAATCCAATATTTTAATGGAATTGCAATTAGTTGTATTATTGCATAGATGTAAAACTATTTACTTATAACTCAATTATCCATACATTTAATCAAATATTCATATAATAAACAATATTATCACATAAAAGAGAAAACTTAACCTCGAAAGTTCATCATAGTAGAAAAACTTACAATTTATCTTTCAAAAGCTAACCATAGTAGGAAAGAAATTCAACTAAACATTTAAAAAACATTGTCATGGTTATAAAGGATCCATGATAGAAAGGATAAATTAATCATTTAAAAGTTATCATGGATCATAAAACCTTTTTAAGTGAATTGCACACTAAACCATTTAAAATCAATACATTTATAAAGTCATACCAAACAATATTTGGGCCTTGAGCTTCTCCAAGTTCGGAATATTTTATTCAACCATAACCCAAGTAAACTCATTTTTAAATAATATTCTTTTTCAAATATTTATAAGATGTCAATAGCATAATATCCATCATCCAAACATTTAGTAATATGTCTGGGATAAAAAAAACTCTTCTCACCATTTCACAAACTAAATTATAATTAATTAACACATTTAGGCTTTGAACTTCTCAAAGTCTAGAATATATCTGTTCGACCATGACCCCAATATGAAACTAAATTATTAAAATACTTAAGCAGCAACTTTCTTAAATATCCACCCCAGTTACTTATCCATGATAAAAAAACAATATAATTCAATAATTCAACACATAATATCAAATCAGAGAGTATGTAACATAAGCCCTATAATGGCAATAGACAACAATTCATCACATAAATAAAAAGGAGGAAGATTTACAAAGATTATCATAATAATCAGGCCTTGAAAGCCTTCCCCAATTGATTAGCAGAAGAATTATTACCTAAAAAATGTTTAATCAACAGGGTGAGACAAAGCCTCAATAACGAGCCATCCAACTTATTAAACATGCTAATATGTCATTGTGAGATGCCAAGTAGATCAGTTTATATAACAAAGTATTAGAGATATAATTTACAAACTTCCAAATTACAAATTCTAAATTACAAATTTTGTATCACAATTTTCATATCACAAATTCTGTATCACAATTTCATATCTCATATTCTGTATCAAAAATTACACATCACGATTTTCATATATTAATTTCATATTACAAATTCTGCATCACAAATTACGTATCATAATTCCCAAGTTGATTCTCATCAATCCAACTAAACCACCTTATTTCTACCAACTAGACTAATGGGCTAAGTTATTATCTATGTTATTAGACACTCAGAAAGCTCACTAGTTAAGTTATGAGGATCGGCTAAAATCTACAAAGCACATGCACAGACCATGGGTCTTTTCCCCCTCGTCGAACTAGTGGGGTGTTGCATCCTCTCATTGAACCAGTGTGGCAGTTCCTCATTGAATCCGTGGGACAGTTCCTCATTGAACTAGTGAGACAGAGAAAAGCCAACCATCATGCACCAATAAAGGCTACAGCACGTGGTGGAATAAACTACTCAATCTCATCTCAATCCAACCATTACAAGAATTATCTATAAATAACTCAATGAGAATTTCTCAAGATTTACACATTCAAATCATGTTATTCAAATCATTTTTCATACAAGTGTCGTAATATCTCAATTCTCAACTCATATTACAATTCAAATTATAAGGTTACACGAGGCAATTTCTATCAAAATACTTATCAACATCATAATAACTTTTTCAATCCCAATAAACATTTTAGAAATGTATATCAATATATCATTTTCATAAAACACTTACAAATACATACCAATACACATCACACGCGAAAAGTAGTCACATCTGGCCAAAGCTAAGTTTACTTCAAGATTCCAAGCTCCAAACATAACCACAATTCACAAATCGAACTATAACAATCAATCATAAATATAATTTAGTATTCAAACCCCAATCAATTATAACCACAATTCACTACTCAAATGGTTTACAAAAATAATTTAGAGGCTTAAGTCCCTCTAGAAGTCTTAACCCTCATCTTTGACCATTCCTAGTCAAGCCAACATCAAAATTGATGTCACAATAGCTCAAACAACTTAACCAACCCAATTACAAAATACTTATTTTCAATAATCACATTATTAATATCAACTCAAAATCTAATTCAAAAATCAAATATCTATTTCGAAATCTTTATATAACCTCCACATTTTTTATTTTGATACAAATCCCCAAATAAGAAATAATATTATTTTTTATATTATCATTTATATTCGGTTCATGGTTTATAATTGTCTTTCTCATCACAAATGTCTTAAAATGTATGTTGGCTTTATATATCAATATTTTTCTTGAACATCTCAAATTGTCGTATGGCAAAAATGCAATAAAAGTACAGATCAAACCTGCGTCTTATATGTAGCATATTTTTGTTTTGACTACACAATCTTAATTATTTTTGTCCTTCTGATGACCTTATTAATTTTATTAATTTTTCAGTTTTCACAGCTTTTTATTTTTCACATTCAACATCTTTATTAAAATAGGAAAATTTTATTAAAAATATATACAATTTTTTATTAAAATATATACTTAGCTAATCAGTCATTTGAAGGTTAAAAAAACTAGCTAATTAGCCACGACTACGAGAAGCAATTCTTTGGTAAGTATGTTTAGCATTCTTTTTTATGCTTGAAGAAAATTCGTCACTCGTCTTCTCCGTCCGGACCAGTTCACCTTCCTCTCTCTCTGCTCAGATCTCAGAGCGGCTGAACTCTTTCTCCTTCAGGATAGAGCTTAGAGAGAATGGGTTCTACTCCCACCGCATCAATCGGGTTCGTTGATCAAGACACCTCTGTTACTCTATCCTCCTCCTTAGCCTTCGGCGAACCGGAGGCACTCGATTATGTCCGTTCACTCACTGACATCGGAGCCATTACTCGGCTCCTCCATGAGTGCATGGCTTATCAGCGATCGCTCGACGTTGAGTTAGACAACCTCTTGTCTCAGCGCACCGACCTTGACAAACAGCTCCTTCAACTCCAGCGCTCCTCCGAGGTACTTGACATTGTCAAGGCAGATTCAGATCACATGCTTTCCAATGTTAGCTCAACCTGTGATCTCGCCGACGATGTCAGCCGTAAGGTCCGGGAGCTTGACTTGGCTCAGTCACGGGTTCGTTCCACGCTGCTCCGCATCGATGCCATCGTTGACAGAGGGAATTGTTTGGAGGGGGTCGATAAGGCGCTTGGAATAGAGGACTATGAATCCGCAGCGAAGTATATTCAAACATTCCTCAAGATTGATTCGGAGTACAAGGAATCGGAGTCGGATCAGAGGGAGAGGTTGATGGCTTCCAAGAAGCAGCTCGAAGGGATCGTGAGGAAGAAGCTTTCGACAGCTGTGGATCAGCGTGACCACCCTACGATTCTACGGTTTATCCGGCTTTATTCACCGCTTGGTCTGGAGGAGGAGGGGCTGCAGGTTTATGTTGGCTATTTGAAGAAGGTCATTGGGATGAGATCTAGGCTGGAGTTTGAACAATTGGTGGAATTGACGGAACAAAGAGGTTTGGGTAATAATACTGGTAATGTCAATCAAAACCAAGTCAATTTTGTCGGGTGTTTGACGAATTTGTTCAAGGACATTGTATTGGCAATTGAAGAGAATGATGAGATCTCGAGGAGCCTGTGTGGTGAAGATGGGATTGTGTATGCGATATGTGAGCTTCAAGAGGAGTGTGACTCCCGAGGTTCTTTGATCTTGAAGAAGTATATGGAGTATCGGAAGTTGGCCAAGCTATCATACGAAATAAATGCCCAGACGAAGCGTATGCTTGCTGTTGGAGGAGATCCTGAGGGACCTGACCCACGTGAGATTGAAATGTACTTGGAAGAAATTCTGTCACTTATGCAATTGGGTGAGGACTACACTGATTTCATGATTTCAAAGATCAAAGGGCTTACTTCTGTAGATCCTGATTTGGTCCCCCGTGCAACAAAAGCATTCAGGAGTGGTAGTTTCAGCAAAGTTGTTCAAGATATAACTGGATTTTATGTTATTTTAGAGGGATTTTTCATGGTAGAGAATGTGAGGAAGGCTATAAGGATAGATGAACAAGTGCCTGACAGCCTTACAACTTCAATGGTGGATGATGTGTTTTATGTCTTGCAAAGTTGCTTACGTAGAGCTATATCAACTTCAAATATTAATTCTGTTGTGGCAGTTCTGAGTGGTGCTAGTAGTTTACTGTCCAATGAATATCATGATGCCTTGCAACATAAAATGAGGGAGCCAAACCTTGGTGCTAAGTTGTTCTTAGGTGGAGTTGGCGTGCAGAAAACTGGGACAGAAATTGCAACAGCTTTAAACAATATCGATGTTAGCAGTGAATACGTTTTGAAACTAAAACATGAGATTGAAGAGCAATGTAATGAGGTAAGTGGTGTATTTCTAGTACCTTGCTTTCATATTTCACCAAAAAATTCATTATGGCCGGAAATATGTTTGACACACCTTCTGCCTTATGTGCGCATGTTCTGTTAGAAGCTACGTACAGCTGTTGGAGATTAATCATAGAATAATTCGATGCATCATATGTTGGAACAATTAAAAATTGCACAAGTAAGATAAGAAACAAATCAAGCAACATTTATGGGTCCACATATTACATTTTACCAAAACTGCAAGAAACATATAGCGTACCCATCTTAGTTCTTGGACTAAAACTAAATTCTGTTCTCGAAAATGGTAGCTCTTTTTTTTTTTTTTTGGAACCAATTGCATGCCTATTTTTTTAGGCCTTGAGAATAGGTGTCTTAACATGGAAACTCTTGTGAGGCATGACAATTATAATAAACAGAATGAAGCACTTCAACTCAAATTATTAGATTCCTCCCATTATCAGGGATGTTTGCTGGAGTGAAAAATACTCACCCATTAGGGTACATTTAGTATGCAGAAAAATTCTAGAAAGATAATGAGAAAGGGAAAGTTAGACATGGGTGTTTGGTATGCTGCAAATTAGTAATACATCTTCTAACCATAATTAGGGGAATAGGTTTTGAGGAAAGCCTCTTTCCCATGCTTATTCCAATTCCCATTTTCATTCTCATTCCCACTTTATACCCAACATTGCATTAGTTCTGCACTTCTGCTAGAATGTGGTCTTTTTATGTCAAAGATGACCTATCATATCCTGCCCTCACTCCCAAAGTGCTGGAATGTTACAGCCACACTCCACTCTGGCTTGAGAAAATTCATTGATGGAAACTCATTTGACTTGTCAGAGACCTAAAAAACTTGCTACAGATGTCTTGAGCTATGAAATCCAGAGGAGCTTAGTTGAGGATAATTGGGAATCCTGGTGCTTCTAAAGTGAACCTTGGCTAAAACTTTAGGCAGCTTGCAAGTATTTCTTATCTTAGCAGTTTCTTTTTAAATGTTTTGGTTGAAACAGACTCATGAGATGGGGGAAAAAACTCTTACAACCCTGGTGACTACTATACATGAAACTTTGATTTACTTATTTATAGATTTTCTTCCAGTTCCTTCTCTTTGTCCTTATGCATGTCCATATATGGACCAATATGAAGAGACTATTGCAATCTTGCCTCTTTAGTGTTGCAGTTTTGCCAACCAATATGAAAACTGTCTTCAGCTTCCACACAATGCCCTGCATATTTTTGAAATGGCCCTTTTTTCCCCAAAACTTGTGTTGATAGGATATATGTATATTACTAATACTAATTAGACTATTTGATGAAATTATTCAATAATAGGAATTTTTGGTCATGTTATTTATGGCAGTCTGCTTGGCTAAATATGATCATGAAATAACAGAACGAACTAACCGACTTATTACATGTAGGTTTTCCCTGCCCCAGCTGATCGAGAGAAGGTAAAATCTTGTTTGTCTGAGTTGGGAGATATGAGCACTGCTTTCAAGCAATCTTTAAATGCCGGTGTTGAACAACTTGTGGCGACTGTTACGCCACGGATACGTCCTATATTGGACACTGTAGGAACAGTCAGCTATGAGTTGTCGGAGGCTGAGTATGCGGATAATGAGTTGAATGATCCATGGGTTCAGAGGCTTCTCCATGCTGTGGAGACAAACGTGGCATGGCTACAGCCATTGATGACTGCTAATAATTATGATACTTTCGTTCATTTAGTCATTGATTTTATTGTGAAGAGATTGGAAGTGATCATGATGCAGAAAAGATTCAGTCAGCTTGGTGGCCTTCAGCTTGACAGAGATGTTAGAGCATTAGTGAGCCATTTCTCCAGCATGACCCAGAGGACAGTTAGAGACAAGTTCGCACGTCTTACACAAATGGCAACTATTCTAAACTTAGAAAAGGTATCTGAAATTCTAGATTTCTGGGGTGAGAACTCAGGTCCTATGACCTGGAGGCTAACTCCAGCAGAAGTAAGGCGTGTTTTAGGCCTTAGGGTTGATTTTAAACCAGAAGCAATAGCTGCCCTTAAGTTGTAATATCCATCTGTAAAGCCCCTTTGGTATTCTTTTGTTCTTTTTCAATTAATATGTTTTTACAACGTTCTTATTTTTGTCTGAGCGTCCAATATAATTGAGTTTTGCCCCCCTAAATTCTAATAGTAGAAGAGTGAGTGTAAACTGATTTGCCCCCGTAAGAAATTGGGCATTGCACTTCTTGTTTTTGCCTTGCAATTGGAAAGTAGACATTTCTTTTGTATTACTCTTTGTAGACGTTTTGTTCGAGTTTCAGAACATCAGAAGATGTTAAGCTAACTGTTAATGTTCATGACTGGTTAAGTTGTGAGGGGAGGGAGTGGAAGGCCATTGGATGGAGAAATCAACAACAATAGTAACAATAGCAACTCTTATTTCATTACGTGTGGGGTTGGCTGTATGACCATTGTGTTTTAATTATGGTCAGATTTTTGGAAACTAAAAGATTTTACTCAATAATTCTTTATTTGAATGATTAGTGATGAAGGTTAAAAAGATCATGAAAATTGGCCGCAGGTTCAACTTCCAATTATCACTGTCAATTTATTTTAGAGGAAAAAAAAGTATAACTCCAAAAATTTTAAAATGATATAAATGTCGTTCCCTACGTTTTGCAATTAAGGAAGAGACAAAACCATTCATTCATTGCTGAAGGGAAAATTTATCTAAACTGTTTATAAATTATAACTCAACCAACTTAATTGGTAAGAATTCTTACATTGTTCGTGAATAGCATAAAGAATAACTAGCATAAAGAATAACTGCAGTAGCTGTAATAATGAGATATCTGCACTAGCTGTAATAATGAAATATCTACTAAAGAACATGTATCCAAAGTTAAATAAACTAATATGTTTGGTTTGTGGGGAGGGAGAAAATCTTTTGGGAAGAAAATGACCAAATTGCCAATAATGAAAAGAATATTCTTTTTAGTTGAGAGTATATTTTAGGGATATTGAAAATTATCTATGGGCAATTTTGTAAAGATGAGAGAAAAAATTTCTCTCTCAACTTTTTCTCCCCTTCCCTCAAATCAAACATGCTGTAAGGGTAAAATGTTTCTACCTCACTCAAAGTAAGTGGGTCCCACTAATATTTTCTCCCTCTCTTTATAATGAGACCTATTCACTTTTATGTGAGTAAGGTAGAAAAACTCTTTCTGCCTCAAAGGCTTCATTAAACCCATAAACTAAACTTGAGCTGTGCCTTCAGTGAATTTTGGATCCTCGCACCTATACTTTCCATCTGGTCCAATTCCAAAACCTTTTGGATCAGCAAAAACATTCTCCAGAAGCTGGCTTCGAGATGCAACAGGGCTCTCATCCGCAAATTCAACAGAGTCATCAATCACCTCATCAATCTTCTTCTCTATGGCCTTCAAATCCTGCTCACTTGCTAATTTGTTCTCAATTATGTATTGCTTCAATGTAGAGATAGGATCTCTACCAGCATAGTGTGCCTTCTCAGCTGCCAGATAAGAAACGGTAAGAGACGGATAACAAATTAGAAGTTGGCAGATTATGCAGACAATAATACTCCTTCAGTCTTTAATATACGACATATTTATCTAATTTAATTAGATTAAAAAAGCTAGTTGAGTTAGTTAATATGATATTAATTTCTAAAACATCCAAGTGATTTTCTTTAATTATCTCATTCCCTTTCTTCTTTGATTTTTACGGTAGGAGCATCAACAAGGGTAAATAAGGAAAATATCGACAAATATAGAAACTATGTCAAACATATTCAGAATAAAGATTAACTCCCCAAATATGAATATGTCTTAATTAAGGACTAGAGGGAGTAAAGAGTAATGTCCTCACAGAAGCCCAGCTTATTAACACATTATTAATATGAGGAAATTCTCAGTACCTACGTTATACATATTATTCATTGGCAAAGATGGATCACCTCCACCATAACACAGTAATAGCAAAGACGAGTAACAGTAGGAAAGAAAGAAAGAAAAAGAAAAGGGAAAGGGAGTCCAGGGTTCAAGGGGCTAGTGTACACAAGCAAACTATAATTCAGCCTGGCTTCATTCAAACAAACACTCACATGCATTCCCTTAACAAACACTCAATGTGTGTCTAAGATGCTTACATCTTAATCTGACATGACTATGTTTTGTACTTCCAGTCAAAATATTGTAACATGCGATCTTATAGTTAAAACAGAATTTCAAATAAGGGACTGCAATGTATCATGTTACAGACTCAAATGATGTTTTTGTTTTGGTTCCACTACAAATCAGAGGATAGTAGATGAAACTAAAGGAAATTAACAGTTTTGGCTAGAGACACATAATTCATTAAAATCTGAAATCTTGATCCAAAAGATATGACCATCATTAATTGTGCCAACAATCCAAAACGAAACGCTACTTCTTTATTCTTCCATTAACAGGTTAAAGTAAATTACGGCAAGTTCAACCCCCTCAGGATCCATGATTTATATTTGCTAATCAATAGATTAAAAATCAGTTGGCAGAGAAACTGAGTGGGCACCCTTGTATAAGTGTTAGTCAACAATCTGAATGAAATGCATTAAAATCTATATATTGTCCGGAGATAAATTCCAATGAAGCTGGGAAATTAGTCACGGTAACATATGGTAGAATATATTAAAAAATAAGATGAGGATTCTGCATCACACTGTGTAACTAGATATATCATTAGAAATGCAAAGAAACAGCATCATAATCAGCTTCTAGAATAGATATATGGTAAATTTAGGAAGGATAAGAAAAATAATCAAAATGCTCACCAGGGTCACGAAGCTCGTCAGGATCAGCCAATGAATGTCCTCTAAATCTATAGGTCTCGCATTCAACTAAAGTTGGTCCATCTCCTCTTCTAGCTCTTTCAATAGCCTCCTTAGCCACCTCCCTGACCTTCAAAACATCCATTCCATCTACATGAACCCCGGGCATTCCAAATGCTGGCCCTTTCTTCCAAATCTCAGGATCTGAAGTTGCCCTGAGATGTGACATCCCAATAGCCCACAAATTATTTTCCACGACAAACACAATTGGCAATTTCCAAAGCGCTGCCATGTTTAGGCATTCATAGAATTGCCCATTATTACATGTCCCATCTCCGAAAAAAGCCAAGGTGACATTATCAGCATCAGCCTCTTTCAATACCTCCCTTCTATACTTACTGGAAAATGCAGCCCCGGTGGCTACTGGAATCCCTTCACCAATGAATGCAAATCCACCAACCACATTGTGTTCTTTTGAGAACATGTGCATTGATCCACCCTGACCCCGACAACATCCAGTAGTTTTTCCAAAGAGCTCACTCATCACAGAACGAGCTGGGACTCCCTTACTCAGTGCATGAACATGGTCCCGGTAGGTGCTTACTACATAATCTTCTTTCTTCAGAAGCTTGATGAATCCAGTCGACACAGCTTCTTGGCCATTATACAAGTGGACAAAACCAAACATTTTGCCTCTATAATACATCTGGGCACACATGTCTTCAAAGGCCCTGCCTAATACCATGTCTTCATATAGCTCCAAGCCTTCCTCTTTTGTAATAAGCTGTATATATAAATCCAGACAGTAACTATAACCTCAAATACCATGTTTAAACTTTAAACACAAGTTCCAATTTCCAAAGCCAGATTCAATGCAATTTTCACAATCTGAAATTAGTTGACAGACTATATAAGATCTGTTGGATGAGGAGAAGAAGGAATCTCTTGGAAACCACTTAGTTATTCTCTTAACTTGAGTTGGATTTCGATGGCTAAGAGTATATGTATGCGGCTTACGTGACCCTTTAACATCTAGTGAGATGAGTTACCGATTATTAATACACTATATATGAACTTGAACATTCTAGGTACAGAAAGAAGCATTGAACTTAATGCCTAAAAATGCCAAATTACTCATTCCATCAAGAGCTCTTCTTAGTTCTTACATTTCGTGCATAAAATTAAAAAAAAGAAAAGAAATTACATCGGTATGCGAAGAATCTACATAGAAGACAACAAACAGATAAATTTAAGAAAAAGAAAAGAGGCTAGACTGAAATCAAGCAGATTGCTCTGCTTTGAGCGAAACATAAGAAATTTATTTGGTTTCGGTGAAGCTCGACAGGGTGGAAAGCTTAGTTTTTTCTTTCATGCAACGCATTACACAGAATCCAAGCGAAACATTTCCCAGTGGAAAATCGCAGAAACCACATATCCATATCAAAATAAGGGTCTAGACTCTTACCAGATTGGCGCTCGATTTGGGCTTCTTTTGCTTGACAACATCGGAAACAGCAACAACAGAGGCACGACGGTGGGAATTGTGCCGAGAAATCTTACCGAGAGCATTGAAGCGAAGCTTGTGCGTGGACCCAAGGAAAGATGAGCTAGTCCTGAAGGGGTGAAAGGACAGAGGATTAGGCTTATCATTGGATCTAGAAGCGGATGAGTTGGGATGAAGGGGTTGCACGAACTTGGCCGCAGAGAAAGACATTTTTTAAGGGAAAAGAGAACGGAAGAGAGAAATGGGGAATGAGTTGTGTGTGACTGTGGAGGCAAAGAAAAGAACACGAAGGAACAGGCGACATAAATGGAAAAGGAGGGCGGAGGAGACGAGGGAAGGAGGGTCCAAATAACCGTTTTGAGCGGTGGAAGTGGGGCCTACGACGACGCTGAACTCAGACCGCTCCCTGGATTTAGGCCTTCGCCGTCCATTTTAGATGGCCTATAAGATCATGTGCTCTCATTGAGTTATTGGGCTAGTTCTAGTTTTACATTTGTTTAATTGTAAAACGATTAAGGGTTAGACTGCAATCAGCACCTAAAGTATTTTTCTTCCCGTGGATCTAGAGCAACTTGCAACTTGTGGTGGATACTGTAGTAATACTTCTAATCTTAATTATAAAATTGGTTGATTTTTTTTTTTTGAGAAATTAAGGAAGTTGTATGAGTTACTTAATTATATCATATATATTGTGTATCTTAAATTAAATATTAGTTTATTGGTCAAATTAATTAGTTTAGAGAAAAAATAAAAATAAAAATACTCTAAAGTAATTTAATTAGCTTCATTAATTTCTTCAAAAAAGTTAACTTACTCTTATAATTAAGACCAGAGGGAATATTTTTTAAGGTGTCCATCACCTTGAAGTTCTTTTTTGTGGGATTGTATACTCATCAATTTTTATAATTTCAGGTGTTGGATAAACCTACAAAAATACTTCAAAGTGTTGGAAGCACAAAAAAATAGTTTATGATATTGGACACACTTAAAAAATACTTTAGAGTGCTTGATGTGTTAAAAAAAAAACTTTACAGTGTGATAATTGAATATTATTTCACTTATTTTTATCTCTTAGTTAATAATTTAGGAATGTTTAATTGAGAAATAATGAGTTTTATTACTTAATTGGGCTTTAAGCTTTTAATTAGATTAAATTCGTTTTTGGTAATAAAATTCTAGATTTACAATGCTTCACCATTTTCGCCATAACTTTTGATCTAGATATCAGATTAACCCCATTCTTCTTTCGTTTTTTAGATGATTCAGAGAGCTACAATTGTTATGAAGACCTCGAAGGCTGATTCGGACAAGAAGATGGACGAAATTGGATCTAAAGACAGACCCATTTTGCTGGATTTTTAATTTGGACGAATTTTGTAATAAAGGACCAATTATTAGAAGTTTCCTAATTATTAGAGGTTTCCTATTTCTTAGAGGTTTCCTAATTATTAGAGAATTCCTATTATTAGGGCTTTCCTATTTTTAGTCATCTTTCCTATATAAGGAAAATTATATGGTGGCTACAAACATATTCTCAATTACGTTGTATGAGATTTTTAGGATTAAATTAGAAGCTTATTATTTTCTCTAAATTTTTCATCATGTTCTTGTTCTTCTTCATTTTTTCTTCTGTGTTTTTCCTAGCCATGCTTGGCTAAGCTTCTGTGGTTGACCTATGGATTGAGGATTCTGTGAATCCAGAGGACCCACACTACAATCGATAACGTAATTCGTTTCTGTTTATTTTAATCGGATCCGATTATGATTGCGGATTGGGTATTAGATTTAATATCCAGATTGATATCCCAAGGACATAGTTCGGACCGAGTTCCAGAGAGCGTTGTTCAATCGCACAGCGAGCTTGCCATGAGTTTGACCAGATGCTAGCCGATCGTCTAGTCGAGGGAGTTTCTGGACAAATGCAGAGATATCAATTTGTTCAGAATCAATCACGAGTTCGATTATTATGTTTTTGTCCGATGAAGGTTATGGAATCCCAATTCTGGGTTAATCGTTTTTAATCTAATTAATCTTGTTTTCTTGCATTTTGTTTTAGTCTTTGCTTCATTTAAATTGCATTGAAAGACTCCCCCATTCTGGTTACTGTGTTACTTGTTTACTGTTGATTTTAGACCCACTGTGAATTTCTTGAGAGAAACAATTCAGGTTCTTTATACTGCAATTTTTATTGAACTTGGTTATCTTGTGAGGGCTCGGCAACTCTCATCACAGTGCTAGATGCATCACCAGATACTTCAGGACATTAGATGCATCTAAAAAAATAATTTAGGCGGTGAATGCATCTTAACCCTATATTTAATTTGAATTAAGTTTACCTTTCACCAATTCTAAAATGTATAAATTTTTTAATTAGTTTTTTTTTTAATTTCAAAGATTGCATGGATACATTATTATTCCTTAATCTAAATGTATAGTAATCATTTCATCTAATTCATAAAATATGAAATTAAGAAGTAGGTCAACCCCTATAAACCACCAACTAATTTTTGTCACATTTATCTGTCCTACACCTAAATCCTACATTTTTATTTCTTAAATTTTGGACAAATGTAAAAGAAAAGGCGTCTAGGAATGAGTGACTCATTAATATAAGAAATAGAGTATACAAATTAATTAGTGGAAACATAGCTATAAAAAGCATTGGAGTAAATATGTTTGAGTTAATGTTCTAAAAATACCTTTACACAAATTGAAATAAAACTCATTTTATATATTATAAATCACGTTATAAAAGTAACTTCTACTGCTAATCTAAACAAGCTCAAAATGATGAGTTGTGAGGAGTCTTGATCTGATTTTTTGTTGGAATTTTGAAGGCCGAAAGTTCATCCCAATGGAAATGGGAAATGATCACTTGCCCAACTTGGCATTTGGATGTGGATAAACTCGACGTCATTTTCTGCTTTTCTACTTGTGTTTGCTTCTCATGAATGGGCCTATACATGTTCCAATGTTGTGTATTGCTATCCACAAATGGGTCCACATGTGTGTGCGTGCTTGTGTGAGTTTTTCCTCTAAATTCAAGTGGTCGGTGTCTTGATCTTCTCAAAGATTTGCATATAATAAGAGAGAAATTAGATTAAAGGAGAATTTAATCCCATACAATCATTATCAATCTGGGCCCTAATAGCTCCAATATTACCTTATGAAATCCATTCCTCAGCTTCTATCAGACTATCACACTGCAGTTTCCAATAGAATGAGCAAATCCTGCGATCCATGACCCACTGTGGTCAGAACATGATTGAAGCCCACAATTATTGCACACATTTTGAAACCCAAAAGGACAAATGGGGCTGGCCCAAGTTTCACCAAGAGACTTTAAATTTGAAGCCCATACAGAAAAGGACATTTGTACATGTTCTCAAGTTGCCTTGGCGGACCAAAGTAGGTTGGCCTAGTGGAAGGGGTTAGCCCCTCACAATATAATAAAGCAAGATTTGAATTCTTGTTGAGAGAAGTGCTCAAACTTGGTGCCCGATAATATTGCTTTTAGCAAAAAAAATATTATGCTTTAAAAAAAAAAGGTTGCCTTGGCGGAACAGGACTCACTCAGGACTCTCATTAGCAAACTTAACTGAGTCTTCAATCACCTAACTAATCTTCTTCTTCATGCTCTTCAACTCATTCCATGTTTAGGCATTCAAAGAACTAATCATGATTACAAGTCCCCTCTCCAAAAAAGGCCAACGTGACATTAACTATAAGACTCTGCCTCTTTCAATACCTCCCTCCCGTGCTTACTGGAAAATGCAGCCCACAAGCTACTGGAATCCCTCCACAAATTTACACTATGTAGAGTAAAATATGTATACTTACACACAAACACATGATTGACATCTATCAACAACCACATATCACTACAACACAATCAATAACATCTTCAATAATATATCATATAGGTGTTTATTATTGGCTACACATGACAATACTTTACTTAGCGTCCTACCAGTCAAACCCTCTATAGGTAGCCATTTTTTAGGTAATTGTTGCTCTTTGTCGGCTTCAGCACTGTATAGTGTACAAATTGTTGGCAGCAACACCTATAGAAACACAATAAATGTGTAGTTCCAGTCGCATTTAAGGGCACTATCCTTAGGAAATATTTCATAACCCCCTTAGTAAATTAGGAAGCAACATTCCTCAAAATAAAATCAACCATTCCTGCAAAAAGTAGGGTGATTGAACAACAGAAAGATAAAAGTGTAAGTCAGAAAATAAGAGAAGAGAGTAGTTCAAGGATAGAGCTCGATGTCACCAAACCTTGATACTCTGACCTTGGTATTTTTGACCTAACTCCAACTCATATTTAATTGTATATTAGGGCATTCTCAATTTTGAGTAATATGAAACTTCTTCCTTTGACACACTTATGTACATAATTTACAACACTCTAATTTGAAGACTAACCTATTGGCAATGTGAGTTTTGATATTATCATATATTATCTGATTCGGGAGTTGGGGTTGCCCCTCCCAGTACAAGAATCTCTTATGGGATTCGAATTCAAAGTTCAAAAGAATCCAGTGAGGCCTTACACTACTAAACCAATTATGTTTTGGTATTGAGGAGGAGAGTTTCTTGAACCCATAAAGTACACTTCATTTTTTAGGCTTCCAATGTAAAACTCGGGACAATTAATTGGAGATGCCTAAATGGATAAAACTAAATGAGAAGAATAATTTACTCCATTATTTTATCATGGAAAAACTTATTTCCAAGCATTTTAATGAAACAGCGTATTCAAAAGAGAGCATTATGGGTGATACACAGTTCACTATGGGTGAAACAACAGTTATATTGAAAGATACTAAACTCTATGAATAGTCTGAATGACCAAAAAAAAATGATTAGTCTGAATCAAGGACTTGTGAGCAACATGCTGTCACGAAAAGGAGTGGTGAGCATATTCCATTTTATTTGCAGGTCGCATCTTCTCCGTGGTCCCAAAGGACTTCTCTGAAGCATTGCGAGCCTCTAAATGATTTTTCGCCCTGTGTGATGCTCACTCAAGAACCATCCTACCGCTGCCACGTGGAACTGAAAGGAAATGTTGTTGTGCGAGCAAAACCACACAATACAAAAAGCTGCACCCTTTTATTTCTCATGCTTGTTAATGCTTCAACTTCAAGACTCAGGTTTTATGCATTAGAGTCTCTCCCTCGTTCGTCGCCTGGTTAGTTCAATTTTCAAGTTCTCTGAGGTCTTGTTGTTGTAATTCTATCATTTCGTATGCCAATGTGAGTAATTATCATCCCTTTTTAACAATGCACTGCAAGAGAAGGTTTCTTTTACTCCCGTTCTTTTCATTATTTCATATGCACTCTGCGATTTTTACCTTAAATAGCTAAGAGTTAAAATATCTCATGCATTTCATGGAGGAAAGAGCACAATTTCTTTAGCTTTTTATAAAATTACGCAATGTGTGCTTAAGGTATTTAGCCCCAAGAATTTTTCAGCCATTGTAGTGAGGGTTCTTAATTGATTGATGATTATTCATTGATAACCTGTCTACTGTATTTTAATGGCATCCTTGTTCTCCAGAATTTAAGTAATCAGAGATGGCAGTTCTGAGTGCTTCAAGCAATTTAGTATCCAGAAGTGCTCATCTCAATCATGGACCGTCTGTTTCATCTGATTCTAAGGTGACTTCTTCGGTTGGAACAAGGTTTCTAAAGCAGACAAATACTCATAATGGACTAAGAATTTTGAACCCAGTGGATGAGCTGCTAGACAGTACCCCAATAAAAGCTAGCTCTCGGCAAGCTAGGAGGACAAGGGCTTTTACATGTAAGAACACTAAGCCTTCAGGTGTCATCGTCTGTGGCATGACTTTGATCTTTGTGGGAACTGAGGTTGGTCCATGGAGCAAAACTGGTGGCCTTGGGGATGTTCTTGGAGGTCTCCCACCAGCCATGGCAGTAAGTTTATTACTCTTTCAACATGTTAGCTACTACAACTTTGTTTTATTAGAACTGTTAGCCCTTATACAGGAAGTTAACGATACTAATAGAGTAATTAAGCATTTGATTAGGAGAGCAAAATACGCAGGTACCAAATCAAAAGTTGAAGAAAAGTATAGATACCTTCAAATGGATTCCCCTTTTCATTATTCATTTACTAATACTACCTCTGGTCCTAGGTCACTAACACTAGGTCCTACATTTAGGATCGAATGAGTGATATGCTGGCTGGAAACTTTGGGTTTTCAATTATGGCAAGATTCTCTCTAATTAATCCTTCTGTAGGCTTATGGGCACCGAGTTATGACCATAGCTCCACGTTATGACCAATACAAAGATGCATGGGATACAGGTGTTACAGTTGAGGTACACAATCCAGCCATCATCTTCGTGGAGGGGTTTTCATCCTGTTGTGTTGTTCTTACATAAAAAGGTTATCTGAATTGCTTGCTATAGGTCAAAGTAGGAGACAGAGTTGAAAAAGTTCGCTTCTTCCATTGCTACAAAAGAGGAGTTGACCGTGTCTTTGTGGATCATCCAATGTTCCTTGAAAAGGTTTGCAACTTTTCATATTTTCACAATTTTTAGCCTTGAACTAAAGAATACATTTCTTTTTGAAACTTACAAAAGGTTAACCTTCAAGGTGTGGGGAAAAAGTGGAACCAAATTGTACGGACCATACGCAGGAGAGGACTATGAGGATAACCAACTACGGTTCAGCTTATTCTGCCAGGTTCTGTAACTCATCATATTTAGTTGTAATATTTTGAAAATATTATTCAATAGAATGCTTTGCCTCTTGTATATGATTAAAATTTGTCGCATATTTCTGACACTAAAGCTGCTTGCAATTTCTGTTATAAGATATATTCAATATTCAGAGTAACTCATCTATTTCATGTGTCTGTATGTACACCAGAATTCGTATCTCTTAATTCAGTAGTCTTTATCTTCACTAAGCTTATTTCTTTTGATTTTTAGGCAGCTTTGGAAGCACCAAGGGTTCTGAATTTGAACAGCAGTAGTTATTTCTCTGGACCATATGGTTAGTTCTAAGGACCCAAACTAGGTTCTTCAGAGATGGAACCAAATCTTTCAACCATGCTATTAATGCTTGGCAAGCTAATTTCCTGTGTACAGGCGAAGATGTCATATTCATTGCCAATGACTGGCACACTGCCCTTATCCCCTGTTACTTAAAGTCTATGTACAAGCCTTTTGGCATCTATAAGAATGCCCAAGTAGGTCTATAAATTAAAATGAAGTATTATAAAGTTGTATTATACTGTATTTACTAATACTAGCATTCCTAAATCTGAAGCTCTTCAAATATTGATTCTGGCTTCTGTCATTCACAGGTTGTTTTCTGTATCCATAACATTGCTTACCAAGGCAGATTTGCATTCAACGATTTTTCTCTTCTCAATCTCCCGAGTCAGTTCAGAAGCTCCTTTGACTTCATCGATGGGTAGGTCCTTCTTTAACTTGTGAATTGTCCCCACTGAACAGCCTGAAGATTTGCTTGTTTGAAATATGCAGGCATATTAAACCAGTGATAGGAAGGAAAATAAATTGGATGAAAGCTGGAATTCTAGAATCAAGCCTGGTGTTAACAGTTAGTCCATATTATGCCATTGAACTTGCTTCCGGCATTGAAAAAGGAGTAGAGTTGGATCACATCATTCGCAGAACCGGCATTATTGGAATTGTCAATGGCATGGATATCCAGGAGTGGAATCCATCTGCTGACAAATACATAAACGTCAAATACGATGCTTCAACTGTAAGAGTAATAGATCTATAAGAAGTGAAATCATCTCCAGTCTATGTTAATTAATTATGAATATACCAGCTGAAATGTTTTATTATCAAATCTTCCTTCTTAGGTATTGACAGCAAAGTCTCTTCTGAAAGAAGCTCTCCAAGCAGAAGTTGGATTGCCAGTAGACAGACATGTTCCTCTCATTGTATTCATTGGTAGGCTTGAAGAGCAGAAAGGTTCTGATATTCTTGTGGAAGCCATCCCACAATTTATCGATGAGAATGTTCAGTTAGTAGCCCTTGTAAGCATCATATCACTAACAAAAAATATTTATTTCCTGATCCCTTTTATCAAGTCTCAAAAGAAACTGTAAATCACATTTAAAGCTATGTTACAATACATGCCATTGGTACAGGGAACAGGTAAGAAACAGATGGAAAAGCAGCTTCAGCAACTGGAGACATTGTACCCTGACAAGGCCAGAGGAGTGGCAAAATTCAATGTTCCCTTAGCCCATATGATGATAGCTGGTGCTGATTATATACTGGTTCCTAGTAGATTTGAACCTTGTGGGCTCATACAGTTGCAGGCCATGCGCTATGGAACTGTACTTTTCCTACTCTACATATTCATCCATTGCTTAGGATACTTTTCCTACCCAGCAAACTTGAAAATTTTCTTCTTTTTTTGTCCTGCACTTTACTAGGTACCTATAGTTGCCTCAACTGGCGGATTAGTTGATACAGTGAAGGAAGGTTTCACAGGATTTCAGATGGGTCCCTTCAATGTTGAAGTAATAGCTGCCTGCAATTGAAAATTTTTAGTATGACCATAGTAGCAAAGTGACTAAGTACTTAACCATTTTCGTTTTGGATTTTCTTTTCCCCTTTTTGGCTCCAGTGTGAAGCTGTAGATCCTGCAGATGCAGCTGCTTTGGCTACCAATGTCAAAAGGGCCCTTAAAGCTTATGGAGCTCTAGCTTTGACAGAAATGATCAGGAATTGCATGGCTCAAGATCTTTCATGGAAGGTGAGTGAATGAAGTGATCATGTAGGATCCCAAAAGCTGTGAACAAATATTCAAAATTCAGCCATTGAGAGGCCAGAAAATTAATTCTCATATAGTAAATTGTTATCTTAACCTTGAATAACTTTATTGTGTTTTGGAAACAGGGACCTGCCAAGAAGTGGGAGGAGGTTTTACTTAGCCTGGGAGTTGCAGGAAGTGAACCTGGGATTGATGGAGAAGAAATTGCTCCACAAGCGAAGGAAAACGTGGCGGCACCCTGAGAATCACCTGGGAAAGGATCTTAATCAAGTCGAATGGAGATACTTCAATTTATATCTAAACCCAAAACCCCCCCGGGGGGGGGCGGATGGACCACTCGTTCAAAGGACAGGATCTATAATTGCTTACTTGAGTCTGAGTATATGATGTAAAGAATTGGTTCATTAATATCAAGTGCTTTAGATTCATAATGTAGCTGCCCATAATCTGTGGATTTAACATATTTTATAAACAATTAATAGAAAACAAAATATTGATAAGCGCATTTTTGCAATATTAAGGTTGAAGTGATAAAAATGATGCTAAGCTCAATATGATCATTAGCACCTCCATGCTTCTGGAAATTAATGTCATCAGGCCAGTTCACCTGATAAAATTTGATTACATATTGCTACATGGCTGGATCTAATTCTTCGGAAGCTTTCCTTGGACAAGAGTTTTTGCACAAGAGTCTTGTACTGCTGATGGAATCATATTCATAGCTCAGACGAGATCCATCACTGTTCATACTTTTCGTCTTTTAAATTTCATTAAGTAAATCTCATCTGGTAGTAGCCCCTGTCCATGTACAGTTTCCTCTCACGAAATGAAATTTCCCATTTACTCAAAAATATGAGCATTATATGATATGTGTGTGTGTGAAAGTTTGGTTGACATTAAGTATGATAGAAGTTATCACTTCCCTGTGCGATCCATGTTGAACACCTCAGGTTATAATTATAATTACGACAATTGAGCCTAGGCATCAGTTGAACGGACGAAGTCAAAGATCAAGGAATATATTGGGCAAAAGTAAATCAAAAGTAGATCATTGTTCGTGATGTTTATGAGACAAACTTATAATATGAATGGTCTTGTGTTATTCATATACTATAATATTGCCCTCAATTGCTTTTTCATTTCATATCATTTTGTATAGTTCCATTATATTATTCTGATCGAAATACAAAACTTCAATGACCACTTACAGAACCAACATGAGAACATATCCTCCAAACTCCCAACATTGAAAACCAAATCTAAGCAAGCAGAATAAACATAATTACAGCAGTCCAATGAAGCGAGTACAAACATGAGGAACCCAGAATTGGGCGTTATTTTCATTTCTGCACACGAGCTTGTTTGGATTAGAGTTTTAAAGCCTCAGTCTGGTTTTCCATTAGTTTTATTGATGATTTACGAGAGATAATTATGGAAAGACTTTTGTTTCAGCTTATGTATCCAAACAAAGCCAACAAAATGGATGCTGCTTTAATACATATTGCACATAGAAACAAACTTGTATTATCAAAGATTATCTCCAAACACTTTAGCCGTAACAACAACCAGACATTGAGCCACACTAGAACTTAACCAGCCACGTGCAGATAATACACATGAGAATTAGATATATTGAGAGAGGGAGAAGCATATTTCATGATGAAAATTTATAAATTGAATAGAAAGAGAAATTCTCAAATTCAGATTACAGGGCACTGTAAACTTAAAACTAACTCATATTTGTAAGCAACATAAAGGGGCACCTACAAAATCCGTAGAATGAAAATACCATCGGAGTAACAAAATAAGAAAAAGACCAGATCATAATGAAAGGACTTCCTAATCAAACAAGCTGAATCCCATGTCGCCATCGCTTTCTTCTTGGGGCTCTTCCTGTAAAATTGCAACACACAATTGCCAATTAGATAAAAGATGGCCACAAGACAGAATCGGACAATACCAATACAGCTTTTCATTATTGGAAAAAAAATATATATATATACCTTCTTCTCCTCAGCAGGAGGAGGAGCAGCTGCGCCACCGCCGCCGCCTGCAGCTGGGACTGCCGCAACAGCAACTGAAGCCCCGCCTCCTCCAGCATTCACTATCAAATCCTCAATGTTTCGCTTCTCAGCAAGTTTAGCGAACAAGCTAGGCCAATAAGATTCAACGGAAACATTTGCCGCCTTCACGATGGTCGATATCTTCTCAGCCTATTGAAACTAGTTAAGGAAGTACAATCATCATCAACAAAACAACAAATTTAGGTCCGTTCAGGTCAAAACTTGAATTGCTTCCCCACCACTTTAAAAAATGGGAAACAAAATCATTTACCCAGTATTTGATTTGAATATAAATCAACAAAAACAACATAAAATTAAGGGTGAAGCCACAAAACGATCTGCATATTCATTCTCCTAACTGTAAGAGCTTGAAATTTGAAACAAGGATACAGTTATCGGAATGCCATCATCATGGAGGATCAGAGTCGCGTAAGTGCAAGCAGTCTCTCCAATCGACATTTTTAAGCTACGAAACAATTAATAATTGGTATGTCAGAATCAATAGGAGATTTCATATGGTGCTCATGCATAATTGTGTGAAAGTAAGAACAGAAACAGCCATTATTTTCCGGCAAACACACGTATGGAAATATTTTCAACAAACCTCAGGCAACTGAGATGAGAGTAGATTTGTTCCCCGCAGTTCGCTCGGCTGCCAATGTGATTCTAGGGTTTGAAAAGCTCTGCGAAACGAAGCTTTATGTCGTGGAGAACGATGGCACCTAAATGGGCCTAAGATGGCCCATATCTGAATAGCCAATTACGAGCAGTTGTTCTGGTCCAGCCTTCTCGTTTTACAGTCTTCGGTGTTTGTTATAAAATTGTTATGAATATTCTTATTATGTGGATGTCCATTGACCTATAATCTCCAAATACAGGATGACATGGTATATACGCATAGTAATCTACTATTTGCATCCTTCTATAAATAGAGGTCTCCTGTAACTATTCTTTACACTTGAATGAGAATCCATTTCATCTCTCTAGAATTTCCTCTGACTTCTCTCTAGAATTCCTTCAGTTTTATAATACGTTATCAGCACGATGGCTTCTCCTTCGGCTGATAGCTTCTACCTTCTTCTTTTCTTCATTCTGCAGATCTCTATGCGTTCTTTCACCAAACTCATCCCTTCCAACTTTTCAGCATCATTTTCGCCCTTCCTTCTCAGTTTCAGTTTCAGATCTATTTTTCCCTCTCCCCCATCTCTGCTCAACATTAGATCTAGGTGTGTCTCCCTTACTTCTCAGAGGCATCATAAACGAAGGAGCAAGACCACCACGAGCACCCAACTTTACTTCTCTCTGCTTTTCATACCTGACCGCCTTCTGTCGCTGGAGATATCCTCAATCCGGTGATGGCTTCCTCTTTCTTTATTTATGTACAATTAATTATTAGCCACTTTTCTCTATTTGTTTGTTAGTTCGGTGTCTGCATGATTATTTTCTCCATTCTTTTACAAGCTCCTACTTTTCCCTTCAGATTCAAACCTATGGACCCTACATGTCTCACTAAAAATTTGCACCCCCTTCACGTGAAGTCTCTCTTTTGTCATCTTACATATTATTTTAAAAAAAAAAAAATCATTGTTTGTGCTGACCGATTTTACAAAAAAAAAATAATAATAATAAAAATAATAATAATAATAATACTGCCGACAGTTTCTCAAAAAAAAAAAAAAAAAAAAACTGTTTCTGCCGACAGTTTCTCAAAAAAAAAAAAAAAGATGTTTCTGCCGACAATTCTTTTGAGTAGGTAAGGATTAATATAATATATATTATAATATTATAATGTATTAAAAAAAAAAAAGAAGATGCTACCATCATAATTTATCATCTTCACTTGTTCTTTTATACATACATCATATACATGTTTTACATAGTTATTGCAGCCATATCATTCATTATATTATATATAAACAATACTACTCATGCATATATTTCACGTAGCTCATACTAATTATATAATAAAATATAGTTAGTTTAATGAGTTTCTCAACATTATTATTTACATTTTTAAATAATCTTTATTGTTGTTAATTTTATTTTTATTATTGTGACTAACATTTACTTGTGTGTATTTATTTTTATTGTTACTAACATTTATTTTTATGTAACTAATATTTACTTTTACGAATTTACTTTTATGTTATTTATTTATTTTATTATGCTTTATTTATTCATGGTAGCAACACTATAGTGGGCTCCTTTTATTTATTTACTGTTTTCTATATATTATATATATATTTACATTTGCATATGCATCTTCTTTCTTATCTTTGGATGAGATAGGTCTCGCTGTGAGTTTACTACCATTCCTATCTCATCTTCTTTTTATTTATTTAGCATGTTTATTTCCAGTCATTTATTTTATTTTATTTATTTATTTATTGCTACATATATTTACATTTGCATATGCATCTTCTTTCTTACTTTTGATGAGATAGGTTTCGCTGTGAGTTTATTCCCATTCCTATTTCATCTTCTTTTTATTTATTTATTCCTATTTCATCTTCTTTTTATTTATTTAGCATGTTTATTTCCAATCTTTTATTTTATTTATTTATTTATTGCATTATATCCCCCTTTCCTTTTATTTTTATTTATTTACTGCTTTATATCCCCCTTCCCTTTTATTATTTATGGCAACGACACTAATATATACATATTAGTGGGTTCCATCTATTTATTTTATTATGCTTATACTTTATTTATCCTGAAGATAAACTGTTAAAAGATCATATATATTATTATGAGATCAAAATGCCATAGAGAGATGAGGCATAGATTGGCTTGAGAGATGAGGCATAAATTGGCTTGAGACTAAGAGGCAAGATAGCCTTAATTTCAGAGGCAAGATTGCCTGAAGCCAAGAGGCAAGTTAGCCTGATGACAAGAGACAAATTATGAAACAATATTTGATCCATAAATTTTGTATGTTATCAGTTGTATAAAAGGCCTCAAAATTGTATATTTGGCATTAAATATTCCCTTAAATTATGAGACAAGGGATTGTATGATCATGATTGATATTATAAATAAATATATTCAATTTGCTATTGCAGTAGCAATATTGTGGTAAAGTCAAGAAATATTGTGGATTAATTTCTTGCCATGATCAAACAAATCAGTGAGTTATGGATCATGAATTTTTATCCAACTTCATTCCCAGAAGTGAATGAAGTAAATATATTATTATGGTTGTTATGTGATTTCTATAATTATAACAATTTTTATAAATACGAGAAAAGCATATTCATAAACAAAATAATTAAGCAAAAGGAAATATTATTTCAACAAAGTTTAATTGCGAGTGGCTCAACATCATTACAAACTTTAATCATCTCATTCTGAAGATATTTAATGTCTTCTTCTTTTGCTTCTCTTGAGATGGGATCCAGATGAGGCAAAGCTCTTCGTAATATCGAGATTTGCGTCATAAGTTTCTTGAGCTTCTTGTGTGGCCACTCAGTTAACCCTCCTTTTTGATAGATTTTTTGTATGGTGTGAGTAGACATATTTAATTGTTTACTCGCTTCATCAAGGGTTAAGTGAAAATAATTTCTTAAATCATGGAGCATTGTTTTCTTTATTCTTTCTCGTTGCTCCATAGATAACCTATATAATTCACCCTGGTTAAGGGATGAAGTATCATAGGGTATACTTACTGCAGGTTGTTTTCCTTTGCCTAATGAGTGTTCAATATTGGTTTGAAATGAACTTCCATGGAGGTCATTTGGATTTATAGCCCATTCCGAACCAACACAGAGAACCTCATGATAGGCTAATACAGGATCACGCATCAAGATATATCCTAATGCTTGTAAATCTATACAATACTGTGTCAGAAATTGTTTGATTTCTTCAAAATTTTTATTTGTGAAATCAAACATTGGAAGCCTGTCAGTATTATAAGATTTATCCTGTACTTTTTCAAATAAAACAACATGGGTAATCATACCTGTTCTTCTTCCGTGAACTTCAAGTTTATGGTACTGGAGTTCGTTGGTATGTATGATCTCTCGTAAAACATGACAACAACTACATTCCAATAAGCTAGTTGTTGCTAATTGACTTGTAGTTGATGGCTGGCTAGTGGTTGTTGGTTGGCTAATTGTTATTGGCTGGATAATGGTTGTTGGTTGGCTGATTGTTGCTAGCTGGATCGTGGTTGATGGCTGGCTGGTGGTTGTTTGCTGGCTTATGAATGCTGGCTCATTGATTGTTGTGACTATTGGTTGAATTTGACTGGTAGACTCCATTAGTTCAGCCATAGTTCTACACCTTTTAACAGGCCTCCTTGATGAACCTGCTTCAGTTGTACCTTCATTCCTTCTAAATTGAGGAAGAACATTTGTTCTTGGGGGAGAAGTAGGTATATTTGAAGCAGAAGGAGGAATAGTAGAAGGAGGAATAAACATCTCAAAAGGATTATGAGATAATAAAGAGGTAAATGACAGGTTTGTCTGATCATCATACAACAAAGCATCAAGTAATGCTGTGTCAGATGTATCAGAAACTGGGATAAAATTACTTGGACCTGCCATTGCAATAATATACGCGATTAGAAGAAAAATGATAAGTTAGTATATGGTAGTGAATGTTATCAGATGCTTGAATGTTTGTGAGGTATGTTCGTTTGCCTTCTTCTATTTATAGCCGAATTAAATCCTATTGAATCTCTGCAGATATGCGCAGTCCTGTTGAATCTTTACAGATCTGCACCCTGTCAAGCACGAGTTTAGACACTTTTTGACTATATATGCATACGACAATTCCACAGTGATACATGTTGCGCCTGTGATTCCACAGTAATGCATCTGTGATTCCACAGTATTTTGATAATTTCAATGATTTTGTATTTATTTGATTGTTGTTTCTGGAAAATTGAAATTTTGTTACCAGAAGTAACAGAATAATGCATTGATAATGCATTTGTGGAATTTTAATGATATCTGTAGAAATAGATATCATATATGGAATATTGTATGAAATTACATGAATTAATTTCTACAGACTCATACTTGAGGGGGAGATTGATATATATCAAGTGTGAGTGTTTTTGTGTTAATTTTCTGTGAATGTTTGTGTGTTGATTCCCCCAAGATTGATATTGGATTTGATGATAAATTATATGGAATGTTGGCATGACTTGTTTGATCATCCGAGTCATATTATGTGCTGCTTGTTCTCAAATAGATATGATTATGAAAATATTATTGGAAACGGATCTCTGGAAATATATTAAATTGAAAGAGTACATATGAAATTATTGATCTGCAAAGTTTGCAGTGATGATTGCAACCAGATGTTTGTAATATATTATGCGCGCAATTTCCAGATTGAATGATCCATAAATCATGTATTAAAGTATCTATGAATGGATAGATCAATGATTATGAGAACATTGTTCATACGTGTATATTTGCAGCTTATAATCCAACAAAATTCTCCCCGTAAAATTTGGCTTTTGGTCAGGAGCCAGAATAATTCCATCTTATAGAATAGTTCCATCTTATAATGTTTTAAATGTGCAATGATTATTAATCTACTTCAATGCACATAGATGGATATACAAAGAAAATTGATGATTTGATGAGGGGGAGAAAAATAAGCAGATTGGGTAAAGATTTACTAGAATGTATTATCATTGGCTCATATTGATCATCGTACAAGAAATTGTGCACTAAAAGTTCAAAATGATAATTCAATTTCAGAGTTTAGTTAATCGAATGCTAGAAGCATTTACTGACCTAAAGAAAGTGACAAAGTCACATATCCCAACTGCAAATACTCCTATATGAATTGTTATAAAGCACTCCTGAAGCGTTGTAGGTCCATCGGTTTTAAAAGATAAAAATCCTCAAAAGAGAAAAGGAGTAATAAAATATAGATGATCAAGTCGAGGATAA
Source organism: Acacia confusa (assembly GCA_037074495.1). Classification (NCBI taxonomy): domain Eukaryota; kingdom Viridiplantae; phylum Streptophyta; class Magnoliopsida; order Fabales; family Fabaceae; genus Acacia; species Acacia confusa. Next base: position 2,090,752 of record CM073508.1, on the reverse strand, counting down.
GTAAGAAAAGCTCCAGAAGAGTCATCTCCTGAAGAGATGTTATCTCCAAAAGAGATATTACAAGAAGAGTGTATTGTGGTCTAAAAAGAGACCCAGGTACCTAATATATGTGAATATAATGAGATCTCAATAAATTATGAATGAAATCCGATGGGACCGAAAAATAAAGTCGACATTGATGATATTTATGTTTATAAGATAGCATATGCTGTAATGATGATAATGAGGATCATGAGTCATACTATATTAGTGTGTGCCAGAAGCACATGTTCCTGAAGAACATAAGGCGCTAGAATAAGTCCCTGAAGGACTCAAGATGCTAGGAGCATTAAATTCTCGAGAATAATTAATTAAGTGAATTCATATGTAGCATGAAGCATTTATCATGCATGTGATATTATTATCTGAATAAATATTTATGCACATGTATATTTATGATTTTACTTGAAAGATTTAGATCTTGCAGGTATACAATGAATACTTGATGATAGAAAGACAATGAAGCAATGTGGTCATCAGGGGGAGTAAGTTTGATGTAATCAAGAGGGAGAGACGATACACGCTGTACTCTTTTTCCCTTATCTAGGTTTTGTCCCACTGGGTTTTCCTAGAAAGGTTTTTAATGAGGTTAAACTCAACAGTGTATTAATGAATGTTGTACTCTTTTCTTTGGTTAGGTTTTTATCCCACTGGGTTTTTCCTAATTAAAGTTTTTAACGAGGCACATTCATAAATGGACATCCAAGGGGGAGTGTTATGAATATTCGTATTATGTGGATGTCCATTGACCTATAATCTCCAAATACAGGATGACATGGTATATACGCATAGTAATCTACTATTTGCATCCTTCTATAAATAGAGGTCTCCTGTAACTATTCTTTACACTTGAATGAGAATCCATTTCATCTCTCTAAAATTTCCTCTGACTTCTCTCTAGAATTCCTTCAGTTTTATAATAAAAATATATTTACCCAATTTAATTTGATTAGTTAAGTTAGTTAATATATCATGAATTTTTTAAAATATCCTAATTATCTTTCTTAATTCCTTCTTCTCCCTGATTATTTTTGAAAGAACATGGCCAAGAGTAAATTAAGAAAAGATTAATAAATATAAAAATTATATCTTATATTTACGAGTAAAATCAATTTCTCAAATATGTCTTGTACTCGTTATTAAGGATTGGGAGGGAGTAAAAAATAATAATATCCTCTCTTTAATTTGATCCAGAACCCAAAACTAGCTGCTTGGTGTTGGTAGGCTTTTAGCCTAGAAGACTGTTCGATCCATCAAAGATTTTTCTGAAGCCCAAAGAATATATATTACTGCCTACGATTTAATTCAAGAGTTGACCATTTAGTTTAAATTGGTTGAAGGATCGGATACTCTCACTAAAGGAAGAAGATTTCACTTGAGAGTTGATCAATGCGCTAGGCGAGATATCCTAAGTTTTGAGTGCCTTAGTAAATGCTTAAAGATAATGGACGACTCGTCTCACCCAACATTGTTATCACCTAGAAAGAAGAAAGATTTTGCTCTGCCATTAGATAGTAGGAGAGTCTAATTTCTTTACTGAAATTTTTATACCAAAAAATACAACAATTGGATGTACCCAAAAAACAATATAAGAATTGGTTGAGAGGTTGGATTTAATTCAAAATATAAGATTTTAATTTATTTTATCTTCTGTATTTATATTTTTTTCTCAAACTACCTAATTTACTTAGTTTATAAACTGATGTAGTAATAAGACCCAATGTTACATCAGAATGTTTGTGAAGGTTCACGGGAAAGGTTAAATAAGCAATTGATATAAATTAAGTATCCAAATTACAATTATTTTACGAGCACAGATATCGGTTGTGGACCTTTTAATTTTTCAAGTTGTTGGTAAAAAGTTTAAATATTAGAACCATGATACTCCCCCACTCTTTAATACAATAAATATTTACTTAATTTAATTAAATGAAGAAAGTTAGTTAATATGATATGTATTTTTTAAAACACTACAGTCATTTTCCTTAATTCCCTATTTCACTCTCACTCTCCTCCTTGATTATTAACTTATTGTTGAAAAAACATTAATATAGGTAAATTAGAAAAATATTTGCAAATGTAAAAACTATATTTTATATTTATCATCATTATCAATTTACTAAATATGTATTATATTAATAACCATTGGAAAATAGACTTCAATGTTGTAAGGAGAAAGATGATTAGTTAGTATAATTAATATTCTTTCATGCATATATTCTATACAAAGATAATAATGCTTAAAGATGCCTCTCTACATCATATCCATAAAAACAAATTGGAAACTTGACAAGCGTGCATGAAACATAAAAAGTACTCTGAAAAAGCACCAGAAAAGGTTCCAACATGCATTGACTCTCAAAGTGAGACCCTCCCTCGGATTCCAATTCTTGTTTTTAAAATTTTAAATCCAACTCCAATTTTACACAGGAAATAGAGATTTTCATTGATGTGAAAGGCAAAAACAAAAAACAGAGAGCATGTAACTAAACAGGAAAGCAAATGAGAGGGAAAGAAGAATGAGTGGAAGACTGAAAAGCATATAATAAAAGTGACATATAAGCTTCTATGCCCATCTAATCTTGCCTTAGAAAATATGTATCATTCATTAATATTAGCCAACAAAAGAACTGAAAACGGATATTACATTGTTAGCAAACTGAGCTATCCAAGCTCATCCTTTTTTTTCTTTGGGTTTGTCCCAAGGTTGACCAAACCAACCATTTTAAAGGGTTCAAAGATACAAAACCAATCTTTTTGAACCCATTATATAGGACTATGTCATTGGATGCTCCCTCCACCCAAGACATAATAAGAGTTTAATCAGTAAACTTGGGTCTCACTGTGTAAGGTAGAATCCAAAGCTCCCATTTTTAGATCCCACCCCCACCATTTAATACAATATTGAATCAATATGATCCTTCTCCTACTTCTATTAAGTTAATAAAATAGACTATTCTTCTAAACCAGACATGTTTTGAAACCCCCCCACCCCAATTTTAAAAAGACTTCCTTTTTCTTTCTCCTCTTGATCCTTTTTCACCAGATTTCAATTTGGTTAACCTTGAAGCAGATTAATGTTGCTTCTTTATCCTTCTAACCAGATTTTAAGTTGATGAAGGGTTTTGTTCTGAAGCTTTTACTGCAGAGGCTTGTGAAGCACCTGCTCCTACTGATTCTGTCTGTTCCCCTGCTGCTATTGATGCTGATGACACTGTTACATTCACATTTTACCCTTCAATCAGTACTCATTATTTATAGATACAAATGAACATATAATTAACATGTTTTCTTAAAAATGGTGAGTGTTGTTCGATTAGATAAGGGAATAACCTTCGCTAGGAGTAGTTGGCGTTGGCATTGGCATTGAAGAAGGAAATGAGGGGACTGGATGAAGAAATGGCAAGGGTACCATTTGAGGATAGTGATGAACTCCAAAACCATGATGAGCCTGGCCACTCTCTGCCAATTGAGTATAGAATGGGTAAATGTCACTGTTCATTAACCCTGCTAGCCCAGATGGCCCACTGGATGATGAATAGTATGGTGAAAATTGTTGACCTCCATACACACTGTAATAGTTCTGCACACAAAAAAACAAAATGTACAAATGAAAAGACGCAGCAAAATAGAATGAACTTTAAACCCGTTTTTAGTTTACTACTCGTGTCTCATTTTCACAGAAGTATCTTTCATTCTGTAATTTGCAAATTGTACATGGGTACATACCAAGGGATAGATGGAGTCTTGTGAATATCCAGAGTATCTGTAACTACAGCCAGAGAATGGAAATCAGATAAACAGAGACAAAATGTGAGAAAAGAAAACGACATGCAAAATAGATGAATAAGCCTATGTATCTATATTATGGTATGTTTACCTGTAAGGTGAATATGGAAACGTGTATTGCCCAGTGGGTTGACGGAAAATTGTGGAGGAAGAGCCATGAAATGCTGGCTGCAAGCCCACCAATCCAGGTGCTGCTCTGAACCTTCTTGTACCTTTATCAAATGATCAAAAGTGATGTGGATTAAGAAAAAACTAAAAGTATCAGACATTGGTTTGAATTCAATTTTTGAAACAGCTATTGATATTCTTGAGTTGATGACCATTCAACATGTTCAAAATAACTGTTGCCTGAGGTGTAAAGAATAATGAGGCATTGTTATCACTACTGACTGTTTGTCAGATTGAAAATTTTCAAGGAACACAAAAGATGTTTAAGGCTAAGAATTATGGAGGAAGAAAAGAATGGAACCAAGATGAGGAGTTGGAGAAGGCCGATTCTTGTTTGCACCAAGAGAAGCAAGATTGCAGTTTGCTCTTCTTCCATCAATAACAGGATTAGGGTTCTGACATGCTCGCATGGCTGCTTCTGGATCCTTGAATGTGACCTTTTTAAGAAATGACCAAAAGCCAAACACACCTTGTTATTTTGTTCAACATTGCAAGACCAAAAAACAAAAGGACAAGAACAAGAAAAATATAGATATGGGCTTACAAAGCCATAACCCTTGGATCTCCCTGTGTTCTTTTCTGTGATGACAACAGCTTCAAGAATCTCTCCGAACTGCTCAAAATAACTCCTCATAGTGTCCCTTTGAGTCTCCCAAGCAAGCCCTCCCACGAAGATTTTTGTCAATGTTGTGTCGATGTTGTATTGCCCTCCCACCATTTGGAATTGCCTTTGTTGCGACATTATCAACATTACACCTCAGAAACCTCGAACAGAGGAAGAACGAAAAAAACCCAGAACAATAATCAATCCAACAACAAACTTAAGAACCCAGAAAAAGTTGAGGGGAAAAAGTGGATATATATAAAAATGTTAAAAAGCTGGGAAAAGGGGCTGTTTGTTTGATAAAGATTACAGCCAGTGGGGATAAAAACCGCTCGTGCAGACGCGTGATTCTGTTTTGGTTTCTCTAAAGAATGGGGATATTTTGTTGAGGCTAACAATGAAAACTTTTTCACATCATCAACGATTCTACAACCACCCTTCCTCAGATTCCTCAACTACGATACCCACTAACGAGAAATAAAATCATTACTACGGAGGGTGGACGCGAAGGAAAGGAAGAGGCAGAGAGAGAGAGAATGAAAAAGAAAGGCAGAAGAAGAAGATGGCGCCACAAAAAAAGCTGCTAGTGGGGCCCACGAATTCGCTGTCCAATGAAATATGGAAGACCCAACAAAGACCAACCTTTGTTTTGCTGTAAACACAAAAAATAAATAATAGTGAATAATATTGGGGAAAATTCTAATTAAATACCTCCTAAATTTCTAAAACCCTTAAACGTTATATGAATTTGAAAAAAAATTGAAAGGCTAGGTAGAATTTTCTATGTTTTGTAAATTGGGGTAATTTTATCATTTTGCTCTCAATTTTCAAATAATTTTTAAAAAAAATTGCCCCTCACTAGAGGGTGACCACGCTGGCCACCAAGCTCTGATGGTCAGTGGCTGGTGAAGTGCAATTTTGGAGAATCGCCCCTCCAACATCGGCGAGCCAGATTTTGGTGGCTGGCGGGGCAGCCCTTCGGTAAGGGGTGTTGCTTTTTTTTTTTTTTAAAAAAAAAAAAGAGCTAAGGGTAAAATGGTAAAATCACCCTAATTTGCAAAAGCCAGAAAAGTCCCTATGGCCTTTCAATCTTTTTACAAATTCATATGACATTTGGAAGTTTTGAAAATTGGGGAGGTATTTAATTGGAATTTTCCCATAATACTACCTGTCCTATTTAATACAAAGTATATAGATTTGGAAAATAGGCCTTGAAGGACTATGACATGAAAACCGGTTCGTGAGGGAAGAAAAACATATATTTATTAAGGTTTGGCCTGTAAATATGCAGGTGGTAAGAAGATTATTTTTATTATTATTTTAATTATTTTTTTTTATATTTTTTAAGAAAATATAATTAATGAATTACAACAATTAAAGTTCTAATTTAATAAATAAATTTTGTAAACATTAAGGTCTAAATGTTGACCATTTGTAACAAACAAATACAGTCATTGATTTGATTAAAGGTAACGTATTATCCATATATCACGATTACAAATAATTAATAAGAAGATTTAATAAAATTAAAAATATTTCTTATAATGTCTTGAAAAGTGTAAGTAATTAACAAAATAAATAATACAAGATATGAACAAAAAAATCACTATAAAATAATTCAAAAAATATAAAATTAGTAAGAATACTCATGAAATAAGAAGTATCTTTTATAAGTCTAAAATTTTTAGGATTCTTAATACAAGATGTTCTTAATTCTAAAAAAGATAACTACATCTAAATATTTGTCATATCATTAACAAAGTATAAAAAATCAATAGTATTATTATCATATAAATGATTTTAAAAAATGCAAAAACATAACGAAAAAAAAAACTTTAGTCTGGCCCATTCAAATTCAAGTCTTAAACGGGTCGGCTCGTTTCCCTGACTCTATTAGTATAAGACTATATCACATTTTTTTTAGAGATTAAAAAACTAAATAAATTACTTTAAAATATTTAATTTTATTATTTTAGGTCAAACTAATTTATTAACTTATAAATTGATATATAATTCAATCTTATATAACATATAATGTGATTAACTTTTAACTTAATCTTTAAAAAAAAAAAAAGTCAACTAAATCTTATATCTATAACATTAATTGGGTCGCTTTGCTGTCGTCCTGTGCTGGAAACTTTTGTTTCTTTCTCACTTCCTTCTTCTGTCTGATACGTAGAAATGACTGTGTTTGGTGTGTGCATTGTGTTTTGCTGGAAATGATTTTAACTTTCGGTGTGTGTATGTATAATACTAGCTTTTCAATCATCATTTACACTATAAGAGAAAAGTTCTTGTTATATTTATGTGAATAAACACTTTTAGAACTCCAAAAATGATTCCAAACAATCTTAGCTTTCAGCTTCCCTTGCTCTATTGGGTGTTGGCCTGCCATTGTATTAACGGCGAAAAGAACAGTACATTAGGCACTCTTCTGTGAACCAATAGTTTCTGGCACAACCCTCTATGATTTTTCTAATAATCGTTTTTGGGAAACTAATCACGTTATATAATTAAATATTTTTTTATCTTTAACATAAGATATATTTACATAGTTGACATTGGTCCAAAATATATAAAACATAGTTTTCATATTTTTCAATTTTTTTTTAAAATTTACTCTTATCAATGCTCATTCTCTCAATAATATTTAAGGAGAAAATAAAATTAAAAAAAATTATTAGAGTGTTTTATAAAATATATATCAAATGAACTAACTTAACTAACTTCATTAATCTAATTAAATTGGGTTAATATATCTTATATTAAAGATTAGAGAATACATTAAATAAAAATTACATTTATTATAGTCACTCCATAGTTAAGTCATATACTTTTATAGTTCTATTTATAGGGAAGAGAGAAAAACGTTTTTCTAGTTCTCTATATAAGGCATCTCATTAAATTTTTGAGGTGAATATATAATTTAACTTTTCACTTATTATTGTGTTGACTTTATTTTTCTTGTGATATTATGTATAATAAGTAGAAATAATAGAATAGAAAAGTTGTTGAATTTTGTAGCAAAATTAATTATATTTAAGGTTTTATCTATTCTGTGTAAAAAATATTGAAAGTGCTCATAAATAATAGGAGAGAGAAGTATGATCCTGATTATCTCTTTTTCTCACAATAATTGATGAGAATGCCTCCGTGATGGGCATGGGGTGTGTATATTATAAATAACAATACTTGAAATACAAAACAAACCTATATACAAAAAGTTTTTAAAAAAATCTACAAAAATTAATATCACTTTAGAGAAATGCAAACCATTTGCTTGCCTCTGTAACCAAAATATTGATATCCTTTACTTCACATAATTTTTTTTAGTCCATTGAGCCCCACACTAAGAAGAAGATTGATTTGCTTTACTTCACGTCATTTTTTCCAGCTCATTGAACCCAAAAACTCCTTAGCTAGTTAACATCGATAACCAATAGTAATTTGCTAATTATTACTAACTCCGGTCCTAATTATAAGACAAAATTGACTTTTTTTAGAGGGATTAAGGAAGCTAATTAAGTTATTTAATCATTTTATATGTTATGTATTTTTAGATTATATATTAGTTTATTAGTTAATTAAACTAATTAGTTTGAAGATAAAAATAAAAATATTCTAAAGTGATTTAATCAGTTTCCTTAATCTCTCCAAAAAAAGTCAACTATGTCTTATAATTAGGACCGGAGGGAGTATTATTTTATCCCTAATAGATGTTAGCCAACATAGTGATTGTTTAGGAAGTATTAAGTATGATACCCATATCTTTAATTACGAGGTTGCTTCACTCCCCTAAATAGAAACATTCATAATGGCAATTTAAAATCTTTAGTTGACATAATGTTTACTCGTTTGATTTCAACTATCCCTCTCGTCCTTTATGTTCCTGGATCAGATCATGTGGTACATCATTAACTCCTTATAGTTGTGCTTTTTGATCGTCTCATAATACTGATTAAATCCTTAGATGAATGCAATATCAGTGCAGCTTCCTCGATCCTTGACTTCATATATGTGAGCATCCATATTTGTTATGTACCATTGTGTTTTAATTACGCACATATTCTAATTAAGGGTGGGAACACTAATATGTATGAATGTATTCAAATAAAGAGTGAGAAAACTGATACATTATGTTTGAAAAATAAACCAAGTCGTCTTGCAATCAGAAACCACAAAACATCAAGAATTTGCATTAACCCTAGCAAGATACCATACCAACCTAAACAACTTCAAGACCAAAAACCACGAAAGACGATAACAACTGGAAGTCATCCCCATTTGAATCCCAACCCAAAACAATAAAAGCCAATCTATCCCTAACTGGACATAAACATTAACTCTCAAAGCTTTGATGACATTCCAAGTAACTCCCTCCGGAAGCATCTCATTAAAAGTGCAGTTCCAGAAAAATCTTTAGTACACCAATAAAGCTTACCATGATCAGCTTATTTGAATCTAATCAAAAATAGTAAAGGGAAAAAGAAAGTCATTAGAAGGAAAATGACTCTGCTATCAGTATATTCTCAGGTAGAGCAAACCATATGCATTTGTATACATTCAGAATGATTTTCATGTCAAAATAAACAAACAAAAAACAAATACTTTGACAGACAAATAAGAGCCAAACAAAAGAAACAACAAAAAACTTGTAGCTCTTCAAGGTGGAATTCATTCCCTCCTTAAACCAACAACGTCCCTCAGCTTAAACTCATTTCTCATTTTTTAAGAAAAAATTTAGGGGGGGTGTGGCCCACCCTAACCCCCCTAATACCATCAATGACTAGACGTTGCTCCTTATTATTTATTATTTCTATTTGTGGTTGGATGATGTAATAGACCAAGTGAGAATTTGAAATGGAATAGACATAATAAAACTTTATTTGATCTTGAAAATGCGGTAAATATGTGGTGCTTAAATTCTGTTTTAAATATATTGTCCTTCCTTAGTTGCATCAAATTGCCGACTTAATTAGCTTGCATTTGATTCCTAAACGTAATTTGTTATATTTAGTCGTGTTAATCACAGTGAAGGACATGTTGGGATTCGTACACACACAGCGGAATAAAATTTATACAATAAATTACGAATTTCAAGAAGAGGATCTATTAACCGCGTTTAAATTAGGTTAGTTTTAGAATTCATACCTTTCTAAAGGTCGTGTGCATCTTGTTGTATTTGGACTGGTGGGCTACCTTTTCGATTAGTAGAAGTCGACTCTTCGAATCGCCTTCCTCTACTGGTATTTCACACTGAATGTTGACTGAATGTTCTACCGGTATTTCACACTGAATGTTGACTGAATGTTGGCGTGCTAGCGCCTTCTTACTTTTGTGTCTTACGCCTTTTCTTTCTAGGGTTTTATTTAGCGGCTATTCCCTCTTATTCTAATACAACTAGATCAATGTCCTTTTATAGAGTTTCTAAAACTCTAATTGGGCCGCATTAAAATATTCAAGATTAATCTAAATTTATCTTAAATTCGAATTTTAGATTTAAATAGTATTAATTAAATCTATCTGATAGATCTAATCTAATCTATTTATTTAATCTAAAATTAAAAGCCTACATATTTAATTTATCTTTATAAATTAAATCTGAGAATATATATATATATATATATATATATATATATATATATATATTTAATTAAAACTAAATCAAAGATATAATAATATTCAAGAATAATCTCAATTAATCTTGAACTTAAATTTTAGATTTAAATAGCATTAATTAAATCTATCTAATAGATCTAATCTAATCTATTTATTTAATCTAAAATTAAAAGCCTACAGATTTAATTGATATATATCTAACTAATTAGATATATAATTGATTTATCCTCACAAATCAAATATAAAATACGATATCTCAATTAGTTTTAGTTATATAATGATTAACCCTAGGGCATAATTTCCAACAGAACAAAACTGAAAAGTCACATATTTTTTCTTAAGTAGTTGAGGATGTTAACTACCACCGTTTCAAAACTGGGAAGATAGTTAACTTTGCAGGAGAAATATTTTTTTTAAGAGATTAAAAAAGTTAAATAAGTTACTTAATCATATCATATTTTGTGTATCCTTAGATTATATATTAGTCTATAAGTTAGATAAAATAACTTCGAAGAAAAGTATAGAGAAGATTCTAACTAATTGCCTAAGCGCCCTGGGTCTATTAACACTAATCCCTCCTTCAAATAATATTTAATGGGTATTAAAATTTGGTATAATAAAGCGTATTAAAATATATAGATGTGCTTTCCTACACGGTTAGGATAAAACCATGTTACTTCTTTTTTTTACCCCCTTTTATACAAGGTGTTTTACTGTTTTAGCCCTGTTAAATCATTAACTTCAATAGTAAATAATTTTTTGTAATTTTGTTCATATTTAAACATGGTGCTTTAATGCCAATGAGTCTTAACTCAAATGGCATCGTGTTTGTTTGGGTCTCTAAATGTATTTATTTAGATAAATCGAGATAAAACTGATTTTCATGTACTAACTCATATGCTGTAAATCACGATTAAAAAGTTACTTTTAAAAGCTTTAATAATTATTCCAAACAAGCTTAATACCCCTCTCATTCATGAGGTTATGGGATGAATCCCCATGTGGAAACTAAGGGTTTCCCCTAAAATTTGTAATTTTGTAAGTATTAGACCCTTTTATGGCTTTAAATTTATTTTTTTTATCTCTCTCAGTTTGTCAGAACCTTCGATTCCGACTAATCCAGATTTTTCTTCCATCGGGTCCACAGTCATAAGGAAAGAGTTCTTAACATTGGGTTTGTTTGGGATGCCGGTGAGCAAAATGACTTATGGAAAAGTCCGATTGGGTAAAAGTCAAATTGTGAAATGTGATTTATATTTGGGTTGATGATTGCATAAGTAACTTTTGGGTATAAGTGAAATTGTAAAACTTGTTTGGAATAGCTTATAGATAAGTGACTTTTGAGATAATTATAAAATAAAATTACCAAAAATATGAAGAATGCTTAATTATAAAATTTACACAGTATTTTATATAAATTTTTATATAAATTACAAAATTTTTATATAAGTTTGCATAGTGTTTTGTATAAGCCAAAATAAGTCAGAAAAACTAGCTTATATCTGCTTCAGCTTATAGACACTTAATCACTTATAAGCTCGATTGCAAATTTTTTTATCCAAACAAGAAAAAATTATAAGTCTGATTCAAATAGTAAATAAGCCCGATTGAACCTCCCATAAGTTATACCTAGCAAGCTCAATATGTTCTCTATTTCACGCCTCAAATCGAGGACATGGAGAAAAGAGAGTAAGTCCCTTTCAACTTACTCTCAAAGCTTATTGGTTATGCCTTTAATTGAATGCGACTTCTTTGTTGGTAAAAACAACAAGCCCTTGTGCCATTTGCCTAATTTTTTTAATAGGAAAAATGGTGGCAAGTGTGCAATTACTCCAGGTTTTACAGTGGCAAGGATGACCCTTCCAACAGTGATAACTATATATAAGGTGGATTATGATTGGTTTTACAGCAGTTCAAACCCTAGACCTTTTAAGAGAATTCAGCACCATATTCCGCTGGACCAACCATATGTTGGTCCATTTGCCTATTTTTTTATTTTTATTTTTTTGATATAAAAGGAGGCAAAAAGCCTACATTACAAAGAAGGAAATTACATAAAAGAGGAATTTAATCCTAGACTCTCTTGGTCCAACCATGAAGATAAATGAGAATGACACACATCTAAAATTGAGGAATTAGCAATACCCAATTTGGCTAACCATTTGCCTAATTAAAGATTCATGTGATTTGAGGTCACCATTTGTGGTTCAAGTATTCAATTTCAAAAAAAAGGTACGAAAAGCCTCCCAATAAAACATATCGTTCAATTTCAAGCCCAAAAGTTTGTAACGTATATGCAGGCCCAAGTGTTCACGGCTTAGGAGAGAGACCATTATGTCCATTCCTTAGCCCAGTCCAGAGCCACGTCACCTCAACCATTTTTTTTTTTTTAAAATACCAGTATATTTTATGAGCAAACTTTTAAGAACCAGTGAAAATTTTAAACATTATTTTTAATATAGAAATTAGGAGCTGTCATTGTCTATTTTTCTAAACCAGTTACTTTATTTTTTCCCCCTGATTTTTAGAAATTATATTGCTCGACAAATCCATTTCCGAAATGATTTTTATTTTTTAAAAGAGAAAAGATAGACTAAATCAAACATGTGCTTTAATAATAATACTCCATCCGGTGATAAATATAAGATAAAGTTGACTTTTTTTAGAGAGGTTAATGAAGCTAAATAAGTTATTTAATCATATCAAATATTGTGTCTTGTTAAATTATACATTAGTCTACAAGTTAAGGAAAATAGTTTGGAGGAAAAATAACAAATATAAATACTAAAAAGCAGTTTAATTAGATTTTTTAATCTCTCCAAAAAAATTAACTTTGTCTTATATATAGGATAGGAGAAAATAATAATTTGAAGACTTAAATGAGAATGAGAAATGGCGCAGGCAAATATGAAAAGAAACAAGAAAAAGAGTTAGAAACAAAAATAAATCACAGAGATCGAATCTCTCGGTAGCAAAAGTATATGAGGTCTCGTCAACCTCATGAATCTCACAAGCCTAAATAATCTATTCTATATATGCTTTTTCATCTTTAATTATTGTCATACGAAATTTCGCCAGCCAAATAGCAACGGAAAGCTATATATATATATTATGCAGAATATTTAATGTACAATATTTTCATCTCTCTGAATTAGTCCCCAAAATTAAGTAATTTTCAATATCACCCTATTAATTACACTAAACTCTAATATCATATTAATTATTACTCTAACCCACTACTTTTATTATTTATAAGCATACATCAAAAAAAAATATTTAATGCTTTTTAGAAATAAGCAAGTGTTTTATAAAAATATTTATATAGTATATACACTTGTTAATTTATGTCTTATGATAAAAAATGTAATTGGTGGATAGTACACATTGGTTGTTAATTAGATTATTCATATAATCATCACTATATGTGCTCATTTAATTTAACAGCTGCATCATATTCATGTGAGAATAAAATGTTTTTTGTTTTCTGTTGTTATTATGCATATATATGTTTTAGTCTTGTAATTAATCATGCATTTACCTGTTAAGAATAACAAAATAAAATGAGATGCTCTATTTTTCCTTTATACACGTAATCTTGATCTCTATTACAATATTATATATAAAAAGAATAAGTCTCGTGTATTTGCGTGAAAATCGACACTGATATTTTCTTATTAAGATTAAATTATGCTATAATTTTTAGATCTTGTATAAAAAATATTAATTTTTTCCCAGCGTATCAACAATATTAATTAGTTGATATATGAATATAATATAATATCAACAATTTTAATATAACTTTGATACACTTTTTTCCTCATTGTTCTACAGAACCTTCAAACAGAATTATTTCATATGTCTCATTGTATTTGGTTTTGTTCACCACAATAATATTATAATAACATGTAATATAACATTAAGAAATACTTACATATTTAAAGAGTATCATATCATTTAAACTCTGTCTAACAAAAATATAACAATTCAAATCATTTTAAACCTAGTTGATAGATGACTCATGAAAAAAAAAATCACATTTTAATTTGTTTCAAGAAAAATACACATCTTAATTTGGGGGAAAAAAACTAAAACAAAATGATGAACTTATATTTTTCTTAAAAAAATAAAAGTGGATTTTCTTAGATGATGAGTCACCTGCCAACAAAGATTAAAATGATATAAGTTGTTGTATTTTTATCAAACAGAGTTTAGATAATGTGGTGTACACTGTGGAAAGTATGTAAATATTTCTCAATAATACTCATTCTAGTCCTTAATATATAATATAATCAAGAAGTTGATCTTTATTCTTGATATAATAATTATTTTTTAAATTTATCAATATTTTTGTAATTTATCCCTATTGATTCTCTCTTAAAAATAATAAAATAATACAGAGATTAAGGAAATTAAGGAACATGATTAATGTGTTTTAGGGAAAAATGTCAAATTAACTAGCATAAATGTTAATCTAATTAAATTAGGTAAAAGAAAATAGTTGAAATATTGTCGTTTACTTGTTTTTTAATTCCAGGAAAAGAATTTCACCTCTTAGAAACCAATCAATTCAATTTCAATATAATAAGAAGAAGAAATCAAGAATGAGATATTTTTACAGATACTCTGATACGCAAACAAGAAGAAGCAGTTTTTTAACGCGCATAATTGATACTTTTGCATGCAGTAGGGAAATGAAAAATAAATAAATAAATAAATTGTTCAACCCAAAGAATTTTCCTTTTTTGGTTTTAGAGCTTGTATAATTTCAATACTCAGACAGATTATTAATTGGGCCGCCTTTTCGTCTTTAGCCTTGAGTCCACAATCAAAAATAAATTAAAGATTGTGTATAGACAAACCTGTGATCGTTCTCTCTTCTTGAGGAGTATTTTATTGGATCCTAAGTAATCTAAATGACATGCAAATGCAATAAAATAAAAACAAGGGGAAACTTGGTTTTGGGATTTTCGAATTAATAAACTAAAATATGAATGCAATTCAATTAAATGCTAAACTGTTACTTTTGGTATTTTTTTTATAAAATGGAATGGATGAATGAAATGGTATTGAAGTGAAAATATGAATAATGGATGCTATTGGAAATGGAATAGTGACTATCATGGTTCAATTAAATATAAGAGTAAATTTTCACTAAGTCTTGGTGAAAAACCTCAAACAAACGTTCAAGTCTAGTGTTCTTAATTAATGATTACTCCTACCAACGTAGTTAGTAATCACCTCTTAAGGCACTATTGAAGTATAATTAGTGTGTAATTAGGATTAGACATATGCAACTTGCTTTCTCTTAATATGAATGTGATAACACTCCACTCAATTAATCTAATTCAATTATACTATCTAACAATAACACAACACATAGAAAATATAATAAAATTGAATTAATAAGGGAAATACACATATATAAATCCAATAAATTACAAAAATCCAATCTAATTACATATGTTATCCAAACCGGTAAGGTAAACAAAGTCTCAACAATTCAAACTTGGGAAAACTAGGAAATTCAAATATAATAAGAGAAAATAGATTGAAGTCGCCGAATAAGCTTTAGAAATCAAGCCACTGTCCATCTCCAAGAGGCAAAAATGAGCTCAGCCACACATTGAATTCAGTGCACCCCCAAGCTTGAAATTGCAGCAGCTCCTCATCGGTACAGACAGGCAGCCACCTCTCTGAAAATGCAGAACCTCACCGGAAATTAGCTAGGAAGAAGGTGGTGAACAAAGGAGGTTGATGGTGGTGGCTGGTGTGAGTGATGGAGGTCGAAGGCGAACAGCCCCCAAGATGAAGCTATCGTCTTCTCCGGCGTTGGGAAAGGAAGGTCGAAGATGGTGGTGTTGTGGTGGCGAGGTACGACGGTGATGGTGGGGAGAAGCTCACCGGCGTCGGTGACAATAAGGAATGTCGCCGGTGAGGGGAAGGGATGAAGACGACGGTACTGGTGCTGGTTCGCGGCGCTGCTCTCCCACTCCGGATCTGTGTTGTCGGGTCTCTCCTTTTTCCCTCTTCATTCCCTGTCGCCTCTGTATTCTATCTCTCCAGCCCCTCTGTTCTTTTCATTTCGGGCCGTGAGTAATTGAATTAATGGGCCTGCTTCAATTCCTTCCCGGCCCAAGTCTTTGTCTCCCTTTTTGTTTTAATCATTCAATTCAGCAGCCCAACTTTTTAATATTCATTCCTCCACGCGTCTCTCTGTTCCTTCTCTTGATTAATTGTCCAGCCCTCCTTGTGTTGTCTCTTTCCTTTTCTTTTATTTCTCCAACCTCTTTAATTCCTTTCTCCGTCTTTTTCTTTTAATTATTCCGCAGCTCACGTCTCTGTAGGTCTTGTCTTTTTCTATTAATTGTTCAGCCTCCCCCCACATATTCAATACGTCTCTGCCCTTTTTATTTATTCAATCTTCAATAACCAAATTCCCGCAAGTTTTGACAACTGCAAATTCAAGAAACATTCTTTCAGGGACTAAACTGAAATTTTTACAAGTTGAGTTCAAACTTTCATTTTCAAATTTTATTCAATACCTACAATAAAAATAATAAATCTCTCGTGAAAATCAATGATTAAGAGTAATCACAATTTATTTGACAATTTTACCATTTTTAATCATAATTCAATGTATTTACTCTTAATCTTAATTTATCACAAAAAAGACATTTCAAGCTTAATAACTATGACAAAATGCATTAAAAATCTCAATTTAATCATGAAATCTCATATAAAAATATGGTTCGATCAATTATTAGCTTAAAATGAAAGCATAATGAATTGCATGAGTTTCTATTTTATAAGTTTTTTTTTCCTTGAGAAAAATCAAGAAAATTATTGGATCGACTTTGTGCAATAACTTTGATTAATTTGCAAATGCATGTGACCAAAATCCCACGTTGGAAACATCCTGGAAAAGGGTGTGTGTGGGTGTTGATATATACGTAATGACCCCACACATTTTATAGTAAGTAAACAAGTTTTTGTTTATATATATGGAGCCTGAAAAATAAGCTTGTATTATATATTCAAAACTTGTAAATAATTTAACTTATTATAACCAATTTTTTTATCGCTTGTCCATTGATGCAGAGATATAGATTTTATTTTTATATCGATATTATTGATCTTCAGCCAAATGGATTCTTTATATATGTTGATTTTCTCCTTCTTTCTTTTGAAAAAACATAATTCTCATAAATAGAAAGTAAAGCTAGCTGGATTTCGTTGCTATATTATTGAATCCCATTATTAGACGACCAGGAGAATAAAGTGAAGCGAGTAGAAACTTCAGAAAAAACTTGAGATCTGAAACTTATTTCATTATTCACTTTTTCTTAGCCAGCTCCTCCCTAATCAGTAGTAGTGCTTCATGGGCAAGGCTGGGTAGGGCGAGAATCTTACCCGATGCCCTACTTGAAAGATCATTGGGTAATAAAATGCAACCTAGTGTATGACATTACTTAATAGAAGCGTTAACATTTTTGGGTATAACAATAATGGGTTGAGTAGGGTGAGTCTCCCCTACCCAAGTGGCGATACCTTGCCACACTTATAGGAAAAAAAAAAATAACTTCACTCATACTTAATAAACAATATTACAAACTTTAAATAAATCTATAATTTTATATTTTGAAATATTCCAAAATAAGTCTATAATTTGAGTCTTAAAATTAAAAAGACAACTATATGTCTAAATAAATTGTCAAATGCCTATAAGTGAAAATGAAAAATATATAACACTATAAATACTACTTGGCAGGGTGGCATACCTTACTCAATGCCCAGCCTAATTATGCCCAATTTTTTTGGCCTGCTTTTTCTTGGGCTAGGTAGGGAAATTTTTTTGTGGGTTCGAGCAAGAGCATAAGGTTATAGGCATCATGAACACTCCTACTAATAAGTCAGCAAAAATAAAAATATATATGCAAAGCAAATATTTATTTCACATTCTTTAAAAGTAGCTTCAATGTATATATAAAAATACTCACAAGTGTAGATGAGATTCTTATCGATATATGGTTTTTTATGCCAAATACCTCAACGGTGAGAGACAATACACTTGTTCACTGATGGTTAAATTATTGAAAATATTTGTAAAAATATTTTAAAAATAAATTAATAATTTAATCCTTAAAAATCATTATTTTCTTTTGGTCTTCCGAAAATAAAATTTATTTATCTGATAATTGATAAATTATTATATTTTTTAAGTTTGTCCAGCAAAACTTGAAAAACTTTGACCAAAGAAAAAAGTTGAAAATGACGTATAAACATTGTTTATGTATTTTCTCAGGGCCGCCAATCACAAAATTTGATTTCATCTAGGACATTTTTACTGGAAAATAGACTTCTACTAAAATATATGTGTGATTCATCACAATTATCACGTGGGCACTAATTAATTAAAGTCGATCGATTATCATTAATGGACTAATCATCAACCAGTTTACTTAGAAACCAAATAATTATAATAGTAATAATTGAAGCAAGGCCACGTTAAGAATTTCTAAACAAAAAACGTTGTAAAAAGCCAATCATGATTAGAATTTTCCAATGCTTAATTTATATAATTAATTGTTCGTTTAAGATAACGAGCAAATCATGTGAAATCTCTGCTATATATGGAGGATGAAAGCTTTGACGTATAGGATGCGAATATAATCTTTGGTGTTCAATTTGAACGCGAAATCTGAAAGCTTTCATGCATCAGCGCCTAGAAACCAGCTACGAGGTTTAGTAATTCGAGGCACATGATTATGTTAAATTATTATGCATGAA
The DNA here is from genome assembly GCA_037074495.1 of Acacia confusa. NCBI lineage: Eukaryota > Viridiplantae > Streptophyta > Magnoliopsida > Fabales > Fabaceae > Acacia > Acacia confusa. Next base: position 2,071,746 of record CM073508.1, on the reverse strand, counting down.
AGAATTAAGATTAAAATGGCATTACATATACAAAAGTCTATGTAATTATTAAAAAGTACGTTTGACAAAAGTCATATTCGTACAGGGGGCAAAAGTTGAAAGCGCCAGAAATTTTTTGAGGAAAACATTTCCTTATGTCATACACACTTGAAATGGTTGGATCCACATGTAGGTTTCACCATTTCATGTGTGTATAAGAAACTTTTTTTTTCTCATGTAACATGAGAAAACCAAAATCCTTTGAAAAAATACCAAAAAATTATCATATGGGCAACACCTATTGCTCCATAAAGTTTCATATATAGAAAGTACAGATATTTTAATTTAATTTAGATCCTTTTAACCAATAAAATTTCAAATTTTCATACAACGTGGGTCTAACAAATTTGTGAATTGATGTGTGATCTAATAATATAACTTTTTTTCCTCTACGATGCATGAGAATATGTGATTAATAATGGATTTTTCTTCCTCTTTTTATGATACACGTGCTTATTTGTCATGTCCAAGCAATATAGTATTCTATTTTGGTTATAAGCGACACTTGCGGTTAGAATTGAAGATTTGAAACTTGATATAAAGACAATATGAAACAGGTGGAGACGCCAAAATAGTATAAAGTACTTTTTTATTCTCTTTTATTATTGGTTTGTTCTGACCTTCAAACAAACACAAAGACCAAATTTGTAATAACCTCACCTAGCAGCTGGTGGGATATCGCTGACAATGGAGGCTTAGCCCTTTGAAAATTTGAACCCCAAACGCTACGGAGAATCATATATTTCCCCTCTCTATTGACGATAAAGCCTCTGAAACACACTTCATTTTTATGATGCCCAAAAAAAAGCCTATGATTATGCTTTACGCAAATAATCTCCTTATTAAAATTTTATGATCAGACTTCTTATGTATACATGTTCATGTGTCGGATATATATATAAAATCAGGTTTTGCTTTGCTTTGCTCTGTTTTCCAAAAGAAGCATCTATTTATATGCAACTTTAATTAACCAGGAACTTTATTTAATTGCCACCCAATTATTTTATTGCTAGCTGCAAGATAGGTGGTGTTAATTAAATTGTTAGCATATTTATCAACAACTTCAACGTTAAGTATATAATCTTTACCAAATATAATATCGTCAAAATTCGCAGGCCAATTGCTCGTTAGTTAGTTGTTTCTTTCTTTCTTTTTTCGAGTAAATATCATTATTATTGGTCAATATAGTTTGATCAAATTTAGGTTCTGAACTTCTGGTTTATATGGTTTCATAAAGAATTGGTTTTGAATTCAAGTATATGGACTAAAATCAAAACTCATTAAAAATATATAGATTATTAGCTGTTAAACTCATATTAAATACTTATGAAATTATTGGGATCAAAACCAGAGATTTGAAACTATATGAACTAAAACTAGAATTCGATCAAGTTTTTTAGGCAGTCTCTGTATTCAACCTTCCACAAGTTCGATACCCTCCATAGCAAATTTCTCGTCTTCTGTTCCCGATTGTAAATTTTCTTGTTTTACGTACATTGGCCCACGTCCATTAAAGTTTGAAGGGGGAAAAACTTTCTACGTATTTTAAGTTGTATATGAAATCTTCAACTTTGATTTCTTCTTCTTCTTCTTCTTCTATTATATTTCCTTGCATGGAATGAAGAGTCAGCATTATTGTATGTTTTCACAAATTAAATATAACAAAATTTGTAGTGTATGTATATATTTGCTGGGGCCACGCGATAAGAAATGAAGCATATATGTAATCTTAGATGAGTGGGGCCATTACCTTTATAAATTATGACACCCTCCAGGTTACTTCAAAACTATTTAGATGTCGCGTCCTATGCCAGCTCTGGTTTAATAATTGAAGCTGGGTATATCTTCTTTAACTTAAATTTAATGCTGCCTGATTATGAGCCCAACCTTTTAGTTTATATATTAATTAATTTGACAATCCCATGTCACTTAATTTTTCGTTTATTATGTTTTGTAAAGGAGTTTTGCAGCCATAGGGGATTATTCTTATTACTTATTATTAGGTTGTTATAATGATTTGAGCAATTTTTCTGATTAGGAATTGTCTTCGTAATATTTCATTTGGTATGAATGATCGATTAGTTTCTTTGTTTTAGTTTTCTTTCCTTTTCTTTTCTCTACACTAAACCATTGTATTTATTGATTGATTGAGAAATATGTCTGGGATAGTAATTAAGAACTTCTTCAGAGAAATTCGCCTACAAAAGAAGTAAGAATAATTAAAAAAATCATGAATTGGAAAAACGTCATTATGTTTTTTTTTTCTCCTGAGAATCTTATGTTTAAGGTATTTAAGATACATTAACACACACACACACAATCATAGGTTACGTTGTTGGGGCTTGAATATTGTTCCAGGATTATATAGCAATATACATGTTAGTATATTCAAGGTAAATTATAATCTTCTGGGCCTTAATATAAAATTAAACCTAATAAACCAGCTAATTTAATTTGATCAGAGAAGTTAATTAATATAATATGTTTTTTTAAAACACCTTAATTATATTTCTTAATTTTCTCCCTCTTTATTTTACTTGATTATTGTCGGGGAAATATTAATAGGGCTAATTTGAAAAAAAAATAATAAATTCTTAAATTAATTAATCTTACATTTATAATCAATATTAACTCCCTAATTAAGATCTATGTTAAGAGCAAGAGGAATATTATTTTTGTGACCCCAGTCATATCATTTGATTCTATCAATTGAGATTAAGAAAGCACACTTGCTTATTGATCGATAAATTGTTTCTGTCTAGATAACAATATCTGAATCTCAATAATCTATAGATGAATTGTTCTTGGCCCATCCCTTTCATAGAACCTAATTGTTATGAGTTTTGTCAACTATATATTTTGTCCAGGAACGAAGGATATTGCTATAGTGAAAACCCATCTAGCTGGTAAGAACCAAATTCTAGCTACAAACCAGTAGTGTTCCATTTTTCTATGCTTGGCCTGGGATTGTTCCATGTCTGTTCAATTTTTTGTACCGAATTTACTGAGCTCTTTGTGTCCATATATGTTGACGTCTCAACTCTTGTACGGCTGTTCTAACTTCTAACCATAAAAACAGATCACACCTACTTTATAAAATAATATCGTTGCTTAATTCGTGCAAAATACCTGGCTAATTAATTAATACATCCCATATCGTTCTCTAATTTTCTAATTCTGTTTTTAGTCTCCCAGCTTTCAATAATCTAATTTTGGTATTATGGTTCGATGTATTTAGTTATGTCTATAATTATTAATTACCACCTCCATTCCTAAATATATATACAAGTCAAAATTGACTTCTTTACAGAGAAATTAAAGAAAATTAATAAGTTGTTTTAATATATATCAGTTTACAAGTAAGACAAATTGGTTTGAAGAAAAATGATAAATACAAATATTTATAAAATAATTTAATTAATTTTTTTAATCTCTCTTAAAAAAAAGCCAAGTCTTATGTTTAGAATCAAAGAATTTGCCTATGAAAAGCATTAACACACTCTGTTAGAAGTTTATATATCAATCCCTCTCTCTATCTTTCTCACTCTCTCGTTGTCATTTGGGAGATGTGTCCCATTACTAACTACCCTAACAACGGACATGATAATAGAGAAATTAAGACAAATTACTATATTTGGGAATCTAAAGAGTAATTAATTAGGCATATGGGCGGCAGATAAGTGTATAATTCATCGTCAGAATGGCATGAGAAAGAGCCACGTGTATATTATACACATACGAAATGACGATGTCTGTCTCATAACTACCTAACCTTTGTTTCCTCCTGTTTTTGTCGTTTCCTATGTTGCCCCCTCCACCCTCCACCTCCTCTCCTTTCTCTCTGCACTCTCTCCTCACAACATCTGTGATTTGTGCAGCTCTGTGAATGAAGCTTCTTTTTATGTACACTGCCTCTAATCCAAAATATAAGCCATCTTATATACTAATCTATTCGAATTTTTATATAAGTAACATGTAAAACGAATTGGAGGTTAACATTTATTAAAAACAGTAAACGTAATGTCTTTTTTCTAATATTTCTCTTTTTATGAAAAGAGTATAGAAAATGGAATGTAAATAATTAAATGCAAGAGAATTAGTGGTTCATTAATATAAAGATATGCATTTAATATAGGCCGAAATGGAAAAAAAGTAATTTATATTTTTAATACAAAAATATGGTTACTTATATCAATGACCAGCCCCAAGACCTAAAAAAAAAAAAGTTGCTAATAAATATGACCAAATGAAGTAATTATTTAATCCATAATATATAGGTCACTTGAACCGTAATATTTATCCGCCAATTTTGCCATAGCAATTGTTGTTATTAAATGTGACTCATGGTATTTTTTTTTTTTTTTGCTCCTTCAAAACCTTTTTTGAGACGGATTTAATGAGGTAATCACTTTTACTTAATTCTAGTAAGATAATTTAAAGTGACTCATATTTTGAATAATATCTCTTTGTTTTTTTATCTTTTAATATGTCTTTTAGTATTTTCTTTAAAAGTTCTGGTTGAAAATAAATGGAGAGAATTAGGTGCAGTTAAATAAATAAATATAGGTTTGGGGTTTCAAGAAAATTTCAGGAATGCCACTGCCGTCTTAACTCTTTGATTATTAATTAATTAATCAATAGAGAATTGTTAACATGTCTTTTTAATGGTGTGGCGTCTTAAGATGAGTGTCTCTAATGTAATCATGATTTATTATTAATGATGACATAAGTTTAAACCATACACCCAGTTAGAACCACAATTTTTTTTCCATTTTCCTTTTAAATTTTGGCAACTTAATTGGTACATGATTTCCAAACTGATCATGAACTTAAAATTATAACAGACTAATATAAAATTAGTGTTAATTAAAACAGATCATATATATATATATATGTGTATGCCGATCATCAGTTCGATTGTTTTCAAGCTGATCAGAGATCATGAACCCTCCTTTTATTTGAAGAATAAATAAATTAAATATAAGAGAGCCTTAATTTTTTTTTTTTTGGAGTAAGAGAGCCTTAATGAAGGCGCCACCCAAAATATATATTTAGTAAAAGTGATGCATTGTGATTAATTATTGATTACTAGATGGAGAAAATAAAAAAAGAAAAGAGAGGAATTGAAGAGAGATCAGTGGTGCCGGTTAGTAACTAAAAGTGGTTGCTCCATCGTCTATCAGCTAAAAAACGAATGATTAGAGTCAAGGAATTTGGAGCATAAAGGGAATCATTAATGCTGTGACCTGTGGGCGTTTCTTAACTAATTCTATTCATTTTCTTTCGCTATTATATATTCCATGACGTTACCACCATCTTTAGCTATATATATATATATATATATATATATATATATATATATATATATATTATAAACTTCAACTAATTATTCTTAATTAATTATAACGATTAATTTGTATACATGACATTACCCAGTATTTTGTCACTTCGACTCAACACTACATAGTATGCGTCACATTCATGGTTTAAGGTATGTATCTCCTATTTTTTATATATTGCAGCGTGTCTGTGTAAATATATTTTGCAGCCAGCATTTTATTACTGTTTTTTTTAATGAAAAAAAAGTTTAGATAAGTTGAGTTACAAATAATATTCATCGGGATTATGGTAAGCCTCAACGCTCACAAAATATTTATTATATAGTGTTTCTAAAGTTGTTATATTTGAACTTGTGGCGTATGATCATACTATAAGTCGTATCCTCATCAATTAGATCAATTTTCATTGGCTTTTAATATATTTATTTGCTAATCTTGCTTGTGAAACTTTTTGACGTGTGAAATATTAATTTATACCTCCTTATTCTTAACTACTGATAAGATGGTGTACAATATTTTAAAAAAATCTGAGATGTAATGGCCAAGTAATTGATTGTTAGATTGTTCAAGATGGGGTCTATGAGTCTCCGTGGCACCTTAAAAATAATTACAATTGTGATGACATTGAAATAATAAAATATAAGATGATATGACCCAACTTCTAGAAATAATCATAAAAAAGTATACTTTTGAAATTCCATTAAATTATATTATTTAGTTTGGTTTCATTCCATTTAATTATAATGTGTCTCCCACATTCTCTAGTTGACAAATATAATTAACCTATCTCGGAATTGTTAGGTAGATCAATTCCATAAATAATGTCAACTACAATTAATTAAACATTAATTTCACATACACATTTGGTATTATTAGGCCAAAAATGCGGGAAGAGATACTACTATTAAGATATTATGTAGTGTATGAAATCATTTCAACAATTAAATTTATTCACTTTTAAAGTAATTAGAGACACTCAAATCCATCATTAAAAGATCCATTAAAAAAAAATACTTGTGCGTGCGCGTATGTATAAAACAATTGCCCCGTACCTTTATGAATCCCGACAAGCGAGTCATATCAGATGAATTGAACAATAATATTAGAATAAGATGCTTCTCTTGTTGATGCACAAAATTTTTTTAATTAAAATTAATTAATATATACTCTCATAGTTTCTTGACTTGAATACTTCCATGGTTTAAAATTATAAAAAATTGTCACCAAAAAAATTATAAGAAAAATTTAACTTTTGTATGTATATCTTCAATAAATCAGTTAATAGGGTGGCTTTAAAGATGGGCTCTAAATTATTAATAGGACATTTCAAGAAAATTCTTATTAATTACCATTTGAAAACCTAAAAATACGTTATACTTTTAAACACATTAGTACCTCACAACAAATGCCCTATAATTTTTAAAGAAATTAAAGAAGTGTTTGTGCATGATCCCATCAACTAGAAATGAAAGGATCCACTTTTGTAGCAACTTGCCTCTCTAATCTGAGCAATCATTTCACAATTAATTATTAGGATTAATTAAAACCCTACATTAACTAATTAATTTATCAAATGTTCAAATGATATAAAGAGAGGCCTTTAATTATCTTCAAGAAAAACAACCAACAAGAGTAATCAACATCTTTCACCCACTACAACAATACTCCCTTTTGTCCAAAATATAAAACATAGTTGATTTTTTAAGAGATTAATGACGTTAAATAAATTACCTAATTATATTATATGTTACATATTATTAAATTATATATCAACTTATAAGTTAGGCAAAATAATTTGGAGAAAAAATGATAAATATAAATATTTTAAAGTAATTTAATTAGTTTTCTTAATATTTATAAAAAAGTTAATTATGTCTTATAGCTAGAATGCGAGAGAGTAATTCATATGAATAACTGCTTTCATTTTTAATATGCTAAGGTCTCGGGCCTGGTTTAATCTCTGCTCTATTATTACATATATTAGTAGTAAAATTTAAAAAAAAAAAGATAAGTAATTTTTACTTCTTGTCCGTATCATCAATTTTATTTAATAAATTGTGTCTGATAATTTTGTATGAACAACGCATTAGATAATTATTTTGTTGGTATTCAAATGCATATATTCACTTGGTTTGAGAACACTAACGGCAAAGATAAGACTTGTTAGGTAAAAATAAAAAATAAAAATTCTAGCTCAAATCGCTCTTCCATGGTATAATTGGATTTCATATGTATCAAATATTCCAATTATAGTTCTCTGTATTAATAATATATAAGATAATTAATAACTGATATTTGGCATGATATCCAATTTTACTATTATATTTTACCAACACAATGTTAATTTGATTCTTCACATTTTTCTTTGTATTGGTTTTTATTTCAGTTCTATACTTTTAGACTAATCAAAATGAATATAGATGACTCAATTAATATTTTTAATTTTGATATTTTGTTTTTATTTTGGAACATGCAAAGCGCATAATATAAATCACTTCTCATCAGGTAGCCTAGGGAAATGCTGATCGAAATAATACAAATTCAAAAACAAAATGTTAAACTAGTAGTTTTGTTCCGATTTGATTATAATAATTCAAAAGATAAAGGGAAAAAAGTGATGGCATGCTGTTATATATAATTACTGTTTTCTGATAAATATATAGCGTTTCTGGAAATTCTTGGCTAATCGCCAAAAGATGGTTTGCTTCATAAGTGAAGAAGAAAAAGAGGAAACGTTTGTAGATAATGCTTCTTCTTCTTTTCAGGAATAGCGATAAGCATATTTTCTCGTCAAGCCAATTCATAAACTAAGAAAATGAGCTTTTGTTGTTGGTGTAATTAATATTAAATTACGAAAATTTATTAATCAGCATTTGGGTCTTACTTGACAATGAATAATTGAAGAAAAGGGAAGGAGAAGAAGGAAACAAGTCTGCGCAGCACATTTGGTGCAAGCATTTTAATTAGGCTAAAGTATACTTTTAGTCCTTTAAGTTTACATGAGGTATACTTTTGGTCCCTTAACTTTATAAAGTATACTTTTGGTTCTATAATTCTAACACCGTTAATTTTAGTAACTGAAAATGCAAACTTAAAAAATAACGATGTAAATTTAAGTGATGGCTATGTAATTAAATTTTATTAAGAATTTGGGTAAATTGAAGAATATATAAAATATGTGTAATTAAATGTTATCAGTCATCACTTAAGTTTGTTGCGTCAGCGTTTTCCGTTAGCAACATTAACAGTGTTAGAATTTAGAACCACACGTATACTTTTTAAAATTCAGGGACTAAAAATATACCTTATGTAAAACTTACTTTAGCCTTTTAATTAATAGGTCCGCATTTTTTGTCGGCAAAAAAAACCGTGTCCTCGGATGTAAAAAACAATGGTATAAAACATTTTGTTAATTTAATAAGTTATTTTGTTCATTTTTTGAAACACAGTTGGATTGGCTTATCTCATATAAGTCAATATCTAGCCGCCCGAGAAATCCCGTTTTAAATATCACACACATATTAGTGTTTATTTATTATTTGATTAGTTATATTAACTTTAGAATAAAATTACCATCCCTTCCCTGGTTAATTAGGTAATGATATTCTCTATTTTTTTTCATAAGTACATGCATCTTTTTATTAGAGGCAATTTTGTTTGAGGTATTGTTAGATATTAAATAGGGTTTAATGTTTCTGCCTCTGAAACAGAAACATTTTTTCTACTGCACTCACATTTATTTTTTCTTTCTCTTCTTTTAATAATGGGCTCTACTCACTTATATGTGAGTGTGACAGAAAAAATGTTTTTACCTCAGAGGCAGAAACATTAAACCCTATTAAATGTGGTCATGTTTCATATTTAGGATTCAAACATTTATTTGTCATGTTTGTAAATGATTATCACAATCTGCTAAACTCAACTCTCAAATTAGTCGTAATGATATTCTCCTTGCAGATATAAATTATATCCACTCTCTTCAGGGAAAAAAAAAGTGTTTGCATCTAAATTCATTTTTATAAACATGTTTTTATATCAGTAATATAATATAATTGAGGGAGAAGTCACATTATACAGTCATAAACACAATAAACAGATTAATTCAAGAATTATTTTTGTATAGGGCTATTTGACTGTTAAATTCAATTCAAACATTCTAGGGCTCAATCGGGAAATAACTCTCCCACCAAAACCGTTTTCTGCATTCAATATGCTTAAATTTAAGTGGTTAAAACCCTTCCACTAAAAGTAACAATTGTTGGTTAATGCAAGAATGATTTTATATTATCATTTTTCCTATTTTTTATTATGTCTGATTTTTTAGTCATTACTGGAATATAATAAGTCAGACTCAGATCGCACGTCACTCACACATATTCTTCTCTTGACAGTACTAAATGCTTATATTATTGGTTCTATGCGAGCGACAGTACTCAAATTTATGTCTGATTTTTAAGGAAGTTATTAAATATGTTATCCAAATTATTAATTCACTTATATTTTTCTGTGTGTGCAGGAGATGAGGAGTGAGATAATATTATATTATATTTATATATGAGCCAGGAATTCAAGAAGCTGAATCTAGTAAACAAAAACAAAGGTGAAATGAAGAAGAGTTATAAAAGAAGAATGAAGGATGATTGTATTGAGATGGTGATATTAATTAGATGCATAAACAAAAGCAAATTAAATAGTCAAGGGAGAGAGACTGATGAAATAGCTATGTGGTTAATTTTGTGTGTGTAAAATGCGACACTTCAGGGCTGCTGCTGATGCCAGCCAGACGGTCAAAAAGAATAGAAAAAGACGACGCTGATGCTGAATCAATTATTCATCAAACAGCCTTATTCTTCTTCTCTGAGATCGATATCATTGCTCAATTCAAAGCCTTTAATAATACGTATCCCATACACACAAACACACGTATATCATTATTTTTCTTTTGAGGATTGGCTTCAGGTGATGAAGTCATTGTTTTTTTTTTCTTTTGAACATCTGATAACCTTCATTCCCAGATCTTGAACTCTGAGACTTTGGATTAAACCGATACAACCACTAAATCAATTAAACTAAGAGCTTGGTGGTGGTGATAAAGCCTTTTACGACAAGTTGGTGCCACTCCATATATATATATATATATATATAGACACATATCAGAAAGATAAAAAATGGTCAGTGAATAATCCAGTGACATGAAAGCTCTGTTATAAGTTAGAGGTGGCGACTGGTTTGAGGTATAACGTAAGATAACAAGGAAAGAGGTATAAAAGAGGGTGGGGGAGTAATGAGAATGTATGTATATATGTATGTATAGGATTGGAGTGGTGGGGAAAGGAAGGAGAGTAGTGTGGTTGGGCGGTGGTTGGAGGAGAGAGAAGGTGGTCCGTGGTTGTTTAAGGGGTGCTTTTCCTTTGAGATTTTAAGGTCAGAGGTCGTAGTTATGGATGTGCGCGTGCGCCCTTCCCCCTCGGCTCTCTCTCTACTCTCATTTACCCCCCTGTGGGTCCCTTATCTGATCCCGCATACATTTGGGCCCCACTCCCGTTCTGGTAGGTGCCTCCTCTCTCCCCCCAAACTAACCCCACTTTCTTTTTACTGTTCTCTCCCACAGTACCATCTTTCTTGGGATAATATCCGTTTTTGCTTAAGAAATTTTTGGCAGTTTTTGGTAGGAATAAGATTTTGGGAAAATTCCATTCAGGGTCTAAGGTAGAAAAATATTGTCAAAAAAGGTCATAAGAAAAATTAAATATCAAAAAAGGCCCTAAGACCTTTTCTGATATTATTTCAGAAAGCATTAACAACTATATCAGTAGCGGTTAACATCTATATCAGTCCCCGTTAACAACTAAATCAATATAATTAGCAACTACATATTAACAATTAAATCAGTCTCATTAACAATTATATCAGTAGCCATTAACAACTATATCCGTACAATTTTTTTGAAATAATACCAGAAAAGACCCCAGGGCCTTTTTTGATATATGACTTTTCTTAGGGCATTTTTTGACAATATTTTGATAATTTGGGTCTTGAGTGGAATTTTCCCTAAGATTTTCTTATTGGCTAACTTTCTTTCCATATCTCATCATCCAATCTAAGCTGTTAATCTTTAAGAGAGAGGTTGTTGATATAGGCAGTTATATCATATGTATGATTCAGATTTAAAGTCGATGAAGGACAATGAGAAAACACCTTTGGTATCCAATAGTTATTTTTTTCTTTTTCTTAAAAAAGATTGATTCCACTTTGAAAGTATTACAAAAAACGAGTAATGTCATCTCTAACTATTAAAAATGTTAGGATTAATGTTAATTTTTAATGTTTACAGCAACTTTAATCTTTTTTATTTTTTTTGGGGCAAAATCCTTTTCCCTTTTGTAATTAATAGATTAATTATTTAATTAAATACGGTACTCCTTTTCTTTTAATACCCGTAACAATTTACTCATATTGTCTCAAAACATACAGCACATCACTTTTATTTATATACATATATTCATCTATTATGGAGATAATATCTTATTCAATGTATTGTATAGTCAGACAGTAAATATGGGTAATTCTCTTAATAGATATTCGAGCATGTTTGGTTTGGTATTGAAAAAGTATGTTTACGGAAGTTGAGATTACATCATATATAAGTAATTTCTATTGACAATCAAAACAGTCACATTTAAATCTTGGTTCAACTCATTATAAAAATTTAATTCCTTTCAATAGGCCCAACTCCATTACTAAAAACAAAATATGCTTTATATATATCTATATTTATGTTGTCCAAAAAATATATGAATATCTATGTAATTACTTCTATGATTGGGCTGCACTCCTACGCCCTCAGATTAACTGAGAAAAAATAAATAAAAAATCAATGACAAATATTTTTACAACTATGTTTCCTAATTATTACCACATTAGGATCTAGTAGCAATCAAGTTCAAAGTAAAATGGAGGAGTATATATAAATAATCTTTCAAGAATGTAGGGACTATTTTGACCTTGAAGTTATGTATCAATAAATAAAAAGGTTCTTATTACGTACCATACCCATTTGTTGGGAAATTCTTCTATGAACATGGTTCATACGTCATCTGTGGTGTTGCTAGTTAAAATATAAAAGCTCAACTAATATTAATCTTAGTTGTCTGCTTATGTAATTCATAATTTTATTTTTCTTTTAAAAAATAAATCTCTTGATTAAGATTTCACAAATAATGAAAAAGTAAATGTTGTGAAATTTTATAATCCTATTAATACATCAATTAATATTTAGCGGGTACCGAATCAACTTATGAATTATTGTATTATATAGCAAAGCAGTTTCACATAAAAATTTCTCCCATTTGTGTTCTGTTGTCGGTTAACTCTGTGTCCCAATGGAGACATTTTTTTTTTTTTTGGTCAACCAATGGAGACATTCAAGGTAGAAAGCATATTAAATTTTGAAGTATTAATTAAGAATTGATGCAAAGGAATTGCGGTATAGTATTTAATAATAATTTTTTTAATAAAAAAATTCCTCGTGGATCTTTTGGTCCTTTCTGTGCCACGCCACATATATATAGTCTTGCTCCATTCCAGTACACCACCTCATTCATTATCTTCGCTTTTCCTTTCCTTCCTTTTTCCTTTCTTGTTTCTTCCCCCGCTCTCTCTCTCTCTCTCTGTCTCCCCCCTCAATGTTCTCTCTCTGGTAACACTTCAAACCCACTTCCTAACTGAATCAACCTCACTCTCTCTCTCTCTCTCTCGTGGTTTCTCCTTACCAGAATTGAATGCCGGAAAACATGAGCATCTCTGTGAATGTGAATGGACAATCTCAGGTCCCTCCTGGTTTCAGATTCCACCCAACCGAAGAAGAGCTTTTGCAGTACTACTTGAGGAAGAAGGTCTCCTACGAGAAGATTGACCTCGACGTCATTCGTGACGTCGATCTCAACAAGCTCGAGCCTTGGGATATTCAAGGTATGTAATGGTTCACATAACGATTTTCTTCTTGTTAATCAACTTTCCATGTTGATTGGATTTCTGGGTTTGTCTAATTGCCAGAGAAGTGTAAGATAGGAACCACACCGCAAAACGACTGGTACTTCTTCAGCCACAAGGACAAAAAGTACCCCACCGGAACGCGAACCAACCGAGCCACGGCGGCCGGATTCTGGAAAGCCACCGGCCGGGATAAGGTGATATACAGCAACGGCAAGAGGATCGGAATGAGGAAGACTCTTGTCTTCTACAAAGGCCGTGCCCCTCATGGCCAGAAATCTGATTGGATCATGCACGAATATCGCCTAGACGATAACATCAGCGACACCAACATCGTAAGAAACAAACACTTTCATATTCAACATAAACCTCTCTTGTTTGTGAATTTAGTATATATTCTTATGGTTGGTGAAATTAAGAATATCACTTTGTTATTAATTTCAATTAAACTTCTCCTACCAACACACTCTGGCCTTGGCCTTGTAGCTTAGTGGTATGAGAGTCCTGTATGTGTGAGGTCGTAGCTTCAATCCTGTTTATAACCTCAAACCGTTAGTGTCTTCCTTGTAATCTTTTTTTTCTTTTAAAAAAACTTCTGGCTTCGATAATCCAGAAAAGCAGTGTCTGATTTACCGTGTGAACTTCGAGCAATGGTAAAAACTTATGGGATTTTGTTGGCGTGCCATATAAATTCAGGTGTCGAATGTGATGGGAGATGGAGCACAGGAAGAAGGATGGGTGGTATGCAGAATATTCAAGAAGAAGAATCATCTGAAAACTGCCCTAGATTGCCCCTTAACTTCGTCCATTATTACCGGAGAAAGTACCAGAAGAAGCCACAACATGTTCGACGACGATGAAGGCGCTTTAGAGCAGATACTTCAGCAGATGGGAAGAAGCTGCAAAGAAGAGAACGAAGTGAATTACAGCAACAACAATAATGGAAGATTCTCTCTATCATCAAGCTTCAACAATAATAATGGTGGTGATCATAGTAGTTCTATCAACTATAATGACAGGTTCTTGAAGCTCCCAAACTTAGAAAGTCCAAAATCCACAAGCTTGGAGAATAATCACAATAATATTGACACCAACAATAATGTGTACCACCCTATGATCCCAGAGATGGAAGGATCCTTCACGACCGTTCATCACATGGATGGATCTAACGGTGGAAGGCTCGCCAACTGGGCGGCTCTGGATCGTCTTGTTGCTTCTCAGCTCAATGGCCAGACTGAGTCTTCAAGGCAACTAGCTTGCTTCGGTACTGACCCCACGAGCAGCGCCATGATGGTGTACTGTACTAACGACGTCGTTCAGGATCTGCAAATGCCCACCCTACGATCCTCCTCATCGTCCACGTCAACGTCCACGCACAGAGCTGCGTTCGTGAGTCCTCAAGCACAAGATTATAACAGCAGCGAGATTGACCTATGGACCTTTGCCAGATCAGCATCGTCGTTGTTGTCGTCGTCCTCAGAGCCACTGTGCCATGTTTCGAACACGTCAGTGTAACATGTCAGACAATTAAATAGAGAAATAATCTTGTTATTATTAGCCCTTGTTTTCTCAAGTCAGAGGAATATTATGATGATGCTTATTATTACTATTACAGACAGTTAATTTTTTTTTCCCTTTTCTGGCCAAAAATTTGATAATTAATTTTAGCAGTACTTTATGAGGGAATCAGTGGAATATTATTATGTGAGATAAATAAGAAATGGTGATGTTTTTTTTTTCCCCCGATGGAGTGGCACTGTCAACCGTGGGTCAACGCTTAATCACGATGTCTACCATTACTTTTCTGTAATTTTAATTCTTTCATTTAGCTCTTTTTACTTTTACTTTTTTTAATTTTTTTTTAATAAACTATCTAGAAGACATGCAAGCTCTCTCGTTAATTAATTTCTTGTTTCGTTTTCCTAATTGTAATTATAAGGCCCTAACTTTATCATCTTCTAGGTTTATGATGATGATGGATCAATAAGGTCATGCTTTTAATTATCTTCTCTTCAGCTTTGTGTCACGTGGTTTGTCGGTTTGTTCGAGGAAAGTGCAAACCCATTCGCTCACCTTGTCCTATTATACTCAGCATATATCCTTTAGATCAATTTTTAAATAATTTTTAAATTTTTTTAAGAAAAGTTGTTAAATATATATTGTATGTAAACATTAGATTTGAATTATAGTATTCATTTAATTGAAGCTAAAAAAATTTAAGATTATAATTGGGTTAAGTAGCAAATCTTCTTTAGAATTATACGTCGGGAACAATGTTGCCTTACAAGTTTTTTCAGGTTTAATTTCGCTCTGGAAATCTAAAGACGTAATAATATTGTCATTTTCCATTAAAATATTGATATTGACCTTTAACTTTTTAACGAAAAATGACAACATTGTTACGTCTTTAAATTTCCAGGACAATATTAAACCTAAAAATTTTTTAAGGGCAACGTTACTTTTAAGCGTGTAATTTTATGGTAGATTTGCTATTTAACCCATTATAATTTTATGAGATATTGTATAGCACAAGCTTAAAAAATGTCATCAAAATTTAAAACAGTTATAGTGTTAAGTATATTAATTTTTTGAAAAAGAAATATTTAATTAGTGTGCTAAAAAGTTCAGAAAGTTTGATACTGATTTTAAGTAATATTTAAAAATAATCATAATTTTGAAGATAAGATCTGGGTGTACGATGTGATATATATATATATATATATATATATATATATATATATATATATATATATTTGCTGGTTAACTTGTGGACCTATATACTGTTATCTGTTATGACTTTTCAGATATAAATGTGTGAGCGCAATATGGTTTGAAAGAGATAAAGAAATTAATTAAAGACGGCTAAAAGGCTTTTAAACAAAGTCAATATATAATTATTTTTCAAAGGGGTTGATTACGCATGTTTTGCATATTGATTTCGTCACTAATTATAGTGTAAAAACGGTAAATAACAAAATGACCAGTTTCATTTTTTCATAAACTGTACCTCAAGTATTCAGTGCAGAAAATGCCCAAAGACATGAAACGTACTAAAATATTGCTTCTCCTTCTCCTATAAATTTCTTTCCTCTTACCCATGCATAAGTACACACGCACATTATATATTATATATTATATTGATTGTTTTCTTTCCCACTCACGGGTCTTGAAATTTTTAATATTATTATTCATATTATTATAAGATTAGTAGTGTATACGTACAAGTGTCTTGTCTTTACGTTAGCTTGAGAGTACGATGCGGACCACATTAATTATTCTTACAAATAAAATCTCAGTCCAGAGGGATCATAATTCATAACAAACAACAAAATTAGCAGGCACAAAATCTTACTTCTTCTAAAATTATTGTTCCTTTAATCACTCATATTTTCTACTGTGGCCATCGGAAGGTTCGTTGATGCCCTTTAATTAAACACACAAATAACCAACAATTCGTCCCTTTTCTTTATTTTTCTCCTTACCTACCACAGAAAGCTGTAAGTATTATATGTATATAATATCTTCTGATTTTACTTCCAAGTTAAAATTTACGTCTAATTTATAAGCTTAAATACAGAAAAATTATGCTAAAATAAAAAAAAAAATTATAATCACCCAAATTAACCATAATGTTACATAATTTTGTTTGCAAAATTAATTTTTTAAAAAAACCAGGTAGCTAGTAATTATTACATGATAGTTATAACTTTCTATCCTAACAAAATTATTATGATTTTCAGAATTTTTCAACATAATTATTGTTCATCCAATTTGAGTTAAATTTTCCTTTTTCATGTAAGAAAATACTCTCTTCAAATTATTTAGAAAAAAAAAGGACTACTAAAACCTTAATAATTTTTTTTTTTAAAAACCCCTCTCCGAGGTTGTCTGAATGTTATATATATATATATATATATATATATATATATATATATATATGTGGGTATATATCCCTCAAAGACTCAAGATTCCTTAATATAAGGTTAGTTAATTGTTGATGTTTGCATAGTGGGGAAAATTGAAGAGAGAAACATCACAAATAGGGACAAAGCGTGGGATATGTAATATATGTCTGAATTTGAAAATTTTCCAACGAATAATGATAATGGAATTGGCCAGAGAAAAGTTATGAACGAGAAAGAAATGAGCAAAGTTATAAGCTCCAAAATTAATATTTAATAACTTTCTGTAGCTAATTTCAAAGTCATTATTAATCCACCAACCGTTCACTTATATATGAGTATTATATTACGAATTAAGGCATTCATTTATTTATATCTTTTGGTAAAGGAAATAAGGCATTAGTTCTATATATTCTTCACGTATATTTTATATTTCCATCAATTATTAGATAACGACCCTAACCTCATCTGATCACCACCTGAACTACCTTCGTCTTTGTCTTCTGCAAATTCATTATTCCTCCATGTTTGGTGGAGCTGCAATATCTGTGTGTGTGTTAGTATATATAATTATATAATTTCGTTGTATAAATGAAAATTATGACTCTTACAAGATCGATCACAATTCGGCTACCTTTTCTTTTTTAAACTTCTAATACTTTATCTTTGATTGGCAAATTATTATTATTTTTTTCATTTGTAGTAATAGCTCTAATTTCTCGAAAACTGAGAAAAAGCAGAAAAAAGAGAAAGTGCGGTTCTTCTGTCCTGTGTTTCTTTGCTTCCTCCTTTATCTCTTCCAAATTGTTTTATGTGTCTCATTATTGAAGCCAAGTGGATCAATTATTCAACTTTTAACAGCTTTTCTCTCTTTCTCTCTCCCTCTTGCTCTAAGAAAATATATGTACTTTGTCAACTCTATTATTCAAAATATTAAAATCATGAGTTTTAATTACATCGAGTACGTATTTGAGCTTTTCTTCTGGAATTACAATCCATGGTAAACGATTCCACCCCCCCCCCCCCCCTCCTTTTTAAGGTAAAGAGAGAAAAAAATGAAACATGTAATAACGACGCTATGTCAACTCATTCTAACAATTCAGGGTTCGGTTACTAGATTAAAAAAATCCATGTTTTGGTGCCTTTTGCGATATATAGCCATCAATTCGATATTCAATATATTTATATAAGAAGTGATAAATAAATGGTAAGATTTGTGTGTGTGTGTGTGGGGGGGGGGGGGGGGGAAGAGAACATGGATGTTTTGAAACGACACCGATATTGTTATATATCAATTTATTAGGGAAAATAAATTAAAGTTCCATTTATAAGTCTTTTTTCTTTCAATTGAAATATATTCTTTTATTGAAGATAATGTGTACAATCAAGATCTGTATTTATGAAACAGAGTGGAAGCCTGAAGATAATATGTGTTATCATCGAATTCAACTAACTCGTGGACTTATCTTTTTCACCAGTATAATAAATTTCTATGTTCATATTTACACCAACAATATGAAATTAGTACAAGTGGTAGGTTACTGAAGTATAAGTTTTACGTATGGACAATTTTTATTTAATTAAGGATAAATCTGACAACTAGAAATTAAATTAAAGTACTTAATATTTGATTTTTATGGTGCACTCTTTTTTATATGGATAAAACATTCAAGAGTCAAATATACAATATAAAGAAGAAAATATAGTATTGTGTGAATAATGAATGACTAAGAAAGGAAATACTCTCTCCAATCCTTAATATAAGACGTATTTAATTTTAGGAGTTGATCTTAATCTTAAATATAAAATATATTTTTTATATTTATCAATTTTTTCTTAGTTTATCTTTATTAATGTTCACTCGATGATAATCAAGGAGAAGAGAGAATGATTAAATTAAAGAAGATGGCTAGGATATTATAAAATATACATGTCATCTTAATCAATTCAACTAACTTTTTGAATCTAATTAAATTAGGTAAATATATTTTATATTAAGGACCAAAGAGAGTAGCAAGTAAGTCACATGTTGTTTGTGTAAGGGTTTGTTTGGCATGAGACTATGAGGGATTCAAAGGGGCGAGAAGGAAAAGTTTTTGTGAGTTGGATGTAAAAAATTGGAGAAGTGGCGTAACAATTAATAAAGAAGAAGGTAAATCATATTCTCTAAGAGAACAAACACATGGCTCTCGTGCTCTCTAAGAAAACTCACGCTCATGCCCCGTCCTCGTCGGAAGAGGATGATCAGTTAATCAGAAATTCCAAAAAAATAAAGAACGGGGAGGGTATAACCTCATCCGATGAATGGCCTCCTTTGGGAGACTCTGGTAAAAGGAAATGGGGTGCTGGTACGTCGTTTGCAGACAAGCTGCAAGGGATTAACTGCATTGCTGATAATGAGGAGAAGCTAATGAATGACATTGATATTTCCGAAGATAGCATTCAAACCGACTCAGACAAGGAAGACAGTGAACCTCTTTGTGAAATAGTGGAGGATCCAGGTAGAAACTTCCCTACCTTTTCCTTATCTAAAAAGATGAAAAAAAGATTATATAAGGCTTGGGACAAGGCTGTCATAGTGAAACTCTTGGGCAGAAACATCAGCTACAAATCTTTACTGTCCATCCTCCAATCCTTATGGGCTAAAACAGGTGTTATAAGTCTTATCAATATTGGAAATGGCTTTTTCGTTGTTAAGTTATCCAATAAGGATGACTATCTCAATGCACTCACAGGTGGTCCATGGATGCTCTTCGATCACTACTTAACGGTGAGACCATGGGAACCTTTGTTTCAACCATGGAGAGCTAAAATAGAGAAGGTTGCTGTCTGGGTAAGGATGCCAAAAGTTTTTCTAGAATATTATGACAAGGAAGCCTTAACTTGGATAGGTAATAGGATTGGAGAAACAATCAAGATTGATATTAATACCTCATGCCAACTCAGAGGTCACTACACAAGGATTTGTGTATTAGTGGATCTCAACAAGCAGCTTATGTCAGGCTTCACTCTTGATGGGCATGAATACTATGTTGAATACGAGGGCCTCCACTCCCTGTGTATTGACTGTGGAGTCTATGGCCACAAGCGGGGAGAGTGTAAAATAGGGGACAACAAAGCAAGTCTAGTTCAAGGGGAAGGAGATGAATGTTCAGCTAATCAAGGCAAAATGCATATTGATAATCCTCAAAAATCAGAGCAGGAGGTTTGGAGGGTGGTGCATAAATCAGCCAAGCCAAAGAAGGGTAGCAAGGAGAAGATGAATGAGAAAAAACAGAGTGATTCCAAAGGATCACGGTTCAGAATCTGGCCGTTGAAGACCTTGGCAATGACGTTGCTGGTTCCAGTGGAGGAGACATTGTGGAGGCTGCAGTGCATCAGAATAGTGGAGACGTAGTTGGTAGCCTGAAGAGTGGTAACAGAGTATGGTTTACAGTCGAGAAGAAAATAGAGGAGTTCAAAAAAGCTATTAGGCCAGAAAACCTGTACAAGGACATTAATGTGGAGTTGATTGACCGTCACGAGAAGAAAAAAGAGAGAAAATCGAGGGAACTGAGCTCAAAGCTGAAAAAAGCTAAAGAAACATTGAGAATTTCCTCTGAGAATTCAAAGAACGAGGAATCTAATAAAGGAGTGACGAAAGTGGTGGAGGTTAATGAAGTGGGCCTTACCTCAGAAGCTTTAATGGATGAGGAAGCAACTTTCTCCTCATTGCTAATGGATCCAGGCGAAGACAAGATTTTTGTTGGGCCTCAAGGTAAATTTTGGGCTCAGGGAGAGGACGAAGTCATGGTTAGTTCTCTTGTTGAGGAGACACAGTTGAAGGTAGTTGGGCCTCATCATCGGGTCTAGAGCGTTGGTGAAAGTTTCGTTCTCTAATCAGCTTAATGGATCAGTCGAATATAGTGCTTTATTGGAACTGCAGATGGGCTAATAATAATGGTCTTATTTCCAATATAAAGTCCATTACACAAAAGTGGCGTCCATTGATCATTGTGCTGGCAGAAACCAAGTGTGAGAGCAATGATCGTATTCGAGGACTGAAAAAGTTAGGCTACGATGGTCTTTCTGCAGTCCTGAGTTTTGGTCGTTCTGGAGGTATTGTAGCGGTTTGGAGGTCAAATTCGATCCTAGTCTCTGAGATTAAGAGGGATCATCAATTCATTCACCTTCGCTATTCTATTCTCGAAAGTAGGTCGTTCTTCCTTACTTCCATTTACGCTATTCCTCAATTGAATTTAAAGCAAATCCTATGGCAAGATTTGAAGGCTTTATCATCCTCTATCTTTGATCCATGGGTTGTTGTGGGGGATTTTAACGACATCTTATCAGAGTTAGAAAGAATTGGTGGTGTGGGGATAAGCGAGGATAAAGCCAAGCTTTTCTATGATCGCCTGCTGGATTGCAATCTTTCGGATCTCGGTTTTATTGGTCCTAGATTCACTTAGAGAAGACCTAGGACAAGAGGTTGCTCTAGATTATATGAACGCTTGGATAGAGCAATTTCCAACGAAGCTTTCTTACTCCACTTTCCAAATTGCGCTCTACAAGTTCTCCCTCGTACTCTTTACTTTGATCATAATCCTATTTGTCTTAAACTAGAGAATTCTAATATGAGTAGGAGTTATAACAAACCCTTTCGTTTTGAGGCAATGTGGTCTACCCATGAAAAATTCAATGAATTCCTCAAAAACTCATGGCTTGTGGAAGAAAACATTAATTCGGCCTTATCAAAATTTAAAGATTCTGTTTCTATCTGGAATAGGGAAGAGTTTGGTTTTGTAGAGAAGCAGAAAAGTATTATTCTTTCTCGTCTTAATGGCATTCAAAATTCTACTGCATATCCCCATTCGACGTTCCTGTGTAATCTTGAATTGGAATTACAAGGGGAGCTGTAAAGGCTCCTTAAGCTTGAAGAGATTAAATGGTTTCAAAAGTCTAGGTCTGAATGGGTCTCTAAGGAGGATCGTAACACTATATTCTATCATTTGAAGACCAAAATGAGAAGGCGAAGAAATAGAATATTAGCCTTGAAAAATGAAAGTGATTCCTGGGTGGATAATGAGGAGGAATTGAAGAATTTGGTCATCAATTTCTTTAAATCTTTATACAGTGCTGATAATCAAGATCTTGCCCCTCTATCTACTAATTTCAGAATTTCGGTCCTTGAGTCAATAGTAATTGGAGGTTTGGCTAAACAACCTAAAGATGAAGAAATTAAAGCTGCCATCTTCTCAATGGGGAACCTTAAAGCCCCAGGTATAGATGATTTTCCAGCTCTCTTTTATAAATCCAACTGGCATATTGTAGGTTCAACCCTCTGTTCTTTTGTGAAATTTTTTTTCAATGGAAGTATTCCCTTGGAGGAAGCCAACAGAACTCTCATCTCCCTTATCCCTAAGAGGGAATCTCCAGAATTAGTTTCCCACTTTAGACCTACTTCCTTATGTACCATTCACTACAAGTGTGTTACCAAGATAATCACTCTTAGATTAAAGGAGGTTATTAATAAGTTGATATCTCCTTACCAATCTAGTTTTTTGAAAGGTAGACATATCCAGGATAACATAATTGTGGGGCAAGAGATTCTACACATTATGAGTAACAATAGAAGCAAAAAGGGTCTTTTGGCAATGAAGGTAGATCTAGAAAAGGCCTTTGACAGAATTAGATGGGATTTTGTGCTATAGGTGCTTAAGGAAATAGGCTTTGATAATGACTTCATTAATCTGATCATGAATTGCATCTCCTCAGTTTCCTACAATGTTCTTTGGAATGGATCTCAAACGGAAAATTTCCTACCTGCTAGAGGCTTACGTCAGGGGGACCCTCTATCTCCTCTGTTGTTTGTTTTATGTATGGACAAATGTGATGCAGTGGAAGATGGAAGCTGGAGGCTTGTCTTTGTCTCTAAAGATGGTCCTTAAATTTCCCATCTCCTCTTTGCGGATGACCTTCTTTTATTTGGTGTGGCAACCAAACAACAAACAGAGGTTATGTTACACTGTCTTCAGAAATTTATGTGTGCTTTGGGGGAAAAATTAGTTGCTCTAAGTCATCCATATTCTTCTCCCCAAGGGTACCTAGTCATACCAAACAAGAAATTGCTGATTTGACCAGAATGAAAAATTCTAGTGAGATTGAAAGGTATCTAGGCTTCCCTCTCACAAGGAATAGGAAGACGAAGGACACTTTTAATTGCATCATTGAGAGAGTTAGATCCAAATTGGCTACGTGGAAAGTGAATTGCTTATCTATAGCGGGCTGAATAGCAAAATCTGTTTTAAGCTCAATCCCATTATACCCTATGCAAGTCTCTAGACTTCCTAGTAGTGTGTGTAAAGAGGTCGAGCGATTACAACGGAATTTCATTTAGGGCCATACAGAAGCATGTAAACGAGTTCATCCAATAGGCTGGGATCAAATCACTCGGCCAAGGGAGTATGGAGGTTTAGGCTTTTGTTGCCTCAAGTCTATGAACAAAGCTTGTGGGGAAAAGCTAGCTTGGAAAATTACTCTTGGAGAGAGGGGTTTATGGACTGATATTATGCAGCAAAGATATATGAGAAGAGGAAGTGATTCTATTTTATCTTTTCAGCCTTGTGACTCCAAGGTGTGGAAATTTATATGCTCCCACAAGGATGTTGTAGAGTCAGGAACTAAATGGCTAGTCAAAGATGGGAAATTGGTTAGCTTCTTCAATGACCAATGGTTGATTGATGGGAAAAGGATTAAAGACTTCTGTTGTAGACTTTTGACCGAAGAGGAGGAACAATCTAAAGTGGCCGATTGGGCTTGTGGGGGTATATGGAACCTGAATGTCCTATCTGGTATTGTCAACCAAGATATTATCCTAAGGCTTAACGCAAGTTTGCCTCCCAGAGAAGAGGCTGGTCTGGATATTATGGTGTGGGGGGCTTCTGGTAATGGAATCTTTTCCATAAAGAGTGCCTATTTCCTCATAGAGAAAAATCCGCCACACTTAAGGGGAAAACTCTTTAAGGAAATATGGAGATGGGAGGGTGTTGAGAGAATAAGAGTTTTCTTATGGAGGGCTACCTTAAACAGATTACCTACGAATTTATGGCGGAATGCTTGGTCTCAAGCTTCAGCAACCTGTAATCTATGTAATAATGGGGATGAGAATGTTTTGCACGTTCTTAGAGATTGTTATTATGCTAAGAGTATGTGGCTCAAACTTGTTAAACCTAAATTTGTATCCTTGTTTTTTTGGGTAGGCTTGAAAGATTGGATAGCCTTAAACTTGAAAAGGAAGATAGGAAAAGACGTTGACTCTTGCTGGAAATTTGTATTTGGAGTGGCTGTGTGGAAATTATGGAACTGGCGAAATCATCATGTTTTTGACTCCAACTTTTCAAGGCCCAGTAATCTTGAGAAACTGATCTTATATCAATGGAATCAATATGTGGTAGGAGTTGATTTCTCTCCTGTACAAATTAATGTGGGCAACAACCTTTCTGCAAGATGGAAAAAACCCATTAGAGGGTGGTGGAAGATGAATGTGGATGGGGCGGTCAACTTAAGGTCACTGAAGTCGGGCTGTGGTGGAGTCTTAAGGAGCAATTCTGGTATGTGGATCGCAGGTTTTTCCAAATCCTTAGGAATCTGTGATGTCCTCATGGTTGAATTATGGGCCATTGCGGAGGTCCTGTCATTAGTATGGGATCTGGGAATTCGAAAGGTTGTGCTTGAATCAGATTCTGCCGAAGCCATCAACCTTATATCTATGGACATTCTTACTTCAAACAGCCTTCTGAAGTCCAAGATTAAAAATATGTTAACATGGGATTGGGAAGTGGAGGTAGAACAAGTTCCAAAAGAGATAAACAGGGTAGCTGATGCATTAGCCAAGTTGGGTATCTCTAAGTCCTCTCTATTTAGCTCTTGCCCTGGGCATTTAAGAGTATGGGTTGATCAAGATTGTTTGAGATTAATTTCCCCTTCTTTGTAATTCTTGTTATAACTTTTTTTGGCTTTTTAAGCCTTCTTATATATAAAAAAAAAAACTAATAAAGAAGAGATCATGGAAGATAAAAGAGTAAGAAAAATTAATTAAAAACTTTTAATCCTGTCACTTTATTAATTTTTTTTTTAAAAATCTAACTCAAAAAAAATTCTTCTTCTCACTTTGCCTCCCTTCCCCTCATACCAAACAAACTTTAAGATAAACAAGTTGTTGATAGCCTTGAACATGCCTTTCTTTCATGAGAGAGAATGATGATATTTTCATATAATAAAGAAAACAAAATACAAAGTTCATATACCCTAATCACTAAGTCCAAAAATGTACATGAGCATGACCAAATAAATTAAAATAAAATGGGCATAATTTAATTAGATTCAAGTACCTAACAAAAGGAAACAAAATCAACAAAAATGATTTTTGAACTGCCCATATATCCTAAAAAGTAAAAATGTATTAGATTCTCAAGTCTACAACAACGACCGGATTGATGCAAATTATTTTTCAAAGATAAAACCAAACCGAGTTAAATCTTTGAATACCCTAATTACTGAAGTCCAAAAATGTACGTACATGAGCATAACCAAATAAATAAAAATAAACTGGGCATAATTCAAATATAGTGCATCGTGCCGACATAAGTAACAAAAAATTATATTTAAGACGTACGTAAGAAACTTTATATGATGTTAAAATCATAATAATTACTATGACACAGATTGTCAACTTTATTATTCAGGTTTCAAAACCTAATTAATCAATGAAAGCATGAAGTCTGAGTGATGTGAAAACGTAGGCTCAACAAATTAAAATGTGGATAAGAAAGAAGCATTATGATAATTCGATTAGGTTAAGCTTTAGGAAGATATTTAGAGGAAGAGAACAAATAGAGATACGGATATGTGGTTTTGAAATTGAAAAGTTTCCTTCAGTGAAAGGGAAAACTTAACGACATGATTATGTTATATTATGTAATAGCTATATATGGCAAGCAAGCCCTAGCTAGTGCCAATTAATTAAGCAGATGAAATAATCACTTTGTGAACGAAATTACAAACTAGAACTTATTCCTTTACTTTTTCTTTTCATTTTGCATCATTATTGTTTTAAGGATTCAACATTACCTTAATGATTCCTTTGAATTGTCTTGTCCAAAACCTGATTATTTTTCACAAGTAGTTCTCCACACGTATCCTTTTTATATTTGGAATTTATTCAATTTTTTGCGTATTCTTTACTCTTGATTAGCTAGCTTTGACAACCTTGTTCCTTTTCTTCCTTAAAAAAAATTATCCATGTTGTTTGATGCTAAATATATACAAAATTAATAACACCAGAACCAATGTCTCGTTATCTCACACAATTTCCAATTAAATTCAAGAAAAAAAAAAGCATAATTCAACAACTAATAGACTCATTTACCAACAAATATTCAAGTGTACGCGCACGCGTTAACATGAATTATAATCTAACAATTAACTTTCCAATACACACTGTAATATAAAACAATTATCTTATATTTACCAGAAAAAACAGTTATTTAGAATTTTTTTGTGGATCCTCTTTTTGAATTGTTGCCAAAACAGAGGGGGAAAAAAGATAATACCGGAAAAGCCCCCCCCCCCCCCCACCCCCCCGGGGTTGTGGGGCGGGGCTGTTAGAAACAGATAAATGATTAAAATGCTGCAGATAACAATAAAAAGTAAAGTAGAAGTTGACTTGTAGCTAGATCTGCGGACTCGTGAAATAAAAGGGAAACGAATATCAAGTCTCTTTCAGAATCAAAAAGTATAAGTATATTACAGTATATTAATTATTAAGATCAGAAAAACAAAATAGAAAGACATAACTAAATAATAATTTCTCATAAAATAATTGAATTCCCATTCAACCCCCCCAATCATTGCACTTTGACTCTCAAAATTCTCCGATATTATATAAATCAAAATTTTTGCCCAGCTTCGCTCATATATGTAGTCGTAATTTAGAATGTTTAGTATGTACCATAGAATAGAATTGTCAGTTAATTAAAAGAAAATCACTTAGGTAAAAGTAATTAGAATAAAAAACTTCAAAAGCTTTATCGTAAAGGACCCATTTATATGCATTACGGTCAGAGTCCGTAATACCTTTAGTTAGATCCGACATGCATTGAATAAATTACCTTTTTCTAACTAAGCTTTGATCATAAAGCTAGCGACTAAATTGGTTATATAATCGCTTTTTATTGTTTGATTATCTTTTTTAATTTCGCATATGTATCTAATTCCTTATTTATGATGGGATTAATTGAAGGTGGTATTTTCCTATCAACTTTTTTTTCCAGACAAAAGTTCCACCAGAAGGTCTATAAGCCTATATGTTAATCTATGAGCTCGTTCCCTTCCTAGCCAACCCAAGCATCTTATTATTATCCTACTGGCTTTGGTAATATTTTTTTTCCTTCAGCAGCCAAAACTCTATGATGGTTTTTAGTTAATTCTGACAAAATTTTACATAGCTAGCTAGAGATGATGATGAGTGTAAAGAATAACTTTGCAATCAAACAACATGAGGTGTGCATGAAAAATAACGACGTAGGAGAAATATTACATTCTTGAGCTCCTCTCTGAAGTTCGGTCTTGCCTCAAAAGTTACTTCCAGTCTCCTCCAATTTATATCTTTTCAGCAAAATAAGAGCGAAATATGTTCTCAACACACACACACACACACACTATAAAAAAAAGTGAGTATACATTCTTGAGTGAAGTGAGTATAAATTTTAAAACTAGAAAACTATCATATGATCATTCAACCAAACATCAAGAAAGCTTTATTGATGAAAAAGATCGAAAAAGGATTGTTTATCAATATATTTATTCTCAGGTATGGAAGAGGAATATAATATATCAAAGAAATTAGTCAAACAAAAACCATGATAAAAATCACATGGTACTTCTTCAATTTAATTTACAAATCACTTTCAACATATTTCATTTGAATTAAAAAAACTTAAAATTTCATTACCTTAATCTTAAAATTTTATATTTTTCCAAACTTACTCGTATTCAATAAAAACACTTTCCAAGAAAATATTAGTCCTTAAAATTATAAATGAATGTCAAATTGTCCGTTCATATAAACAATATGTTATAACTTAATAAATGAAACAAAAAACTTCTTTCTTCGAATTATATATAAGAATAGAAGAATGAGATATGACTGAGACCCTTATAGCCTGGACACCAAAACTTAAGATCCTTGACCAAGAAATCTAAGGGTGAAAACTTTTAAGAAAGGCGAACTTAATTTAACCTATATAAAAAATAGATATATAATGAATGCAAGTGAATAAATGAGAAGAAAATAGAGCTATACTGTTAATAATTAATTAATTAGGAGAATCAATCACTCAGTTGATTAATTGCGAAAGGTCATCTTTATAAATTCTAATCATCACAGTGGGCAACATGACCCATTTACATCACGACGGTTCACCAAAGAGGAAGGCAAACTGGGTAGAGGGTTTCGCCGACAAACTTTACATAAACAACTGGCCATCATTATTAATTAATTAATGAATTAATTACCCCCATCATTAATTTCTCTAACACTCACAAATATTCCTCCTAGGAAGAGCTATAATAATATTTTCAATATGTCACAACATGAATTTATTTCCAAGTGTTGATATTAATAGTGGTTGATTGGTTATAGTTCGTTCGGATTTGCAGAGTTTCTCTTTATGTTCGTGGATGTGTATTGGTGAAGGGGGAGTGATTAATTAGAAGAGATAATTAGTGAGTGATTAAGTTTCAAACTAAGAGAGTTAATGACGGTAGGTGAGGGTGGGGCCCAGTGTGTGTAATGTGCGGGCGAGGTGTTACATCTAAATCAAAACTGAAGCACATTCAATAATTCTAATTTGGAGATGCCTTGATAGCCCTTTTTAGCTTTAGAAGAAGCCTCACTCTCTTTTTTGAAAAACATGCAAGGCCGAAAGAATCATATGTCATAGTGATATTTATATGTGTGGGTGTGTGTTGATTTGATTAAAAGGTGCAAAAAAGGTTATCGCCTTTCTTTGAAATTTTTAATCAAATCACCTCACACATTTTCCCAATCCAAATTAATTTTGAATTATTAATAATTAATACACTTCTAATATTCCCCTTTCACTAACATCCAGGCAATAACAAAACATGAACATTTCATGAGACAACTCTTGCCCTACATTTTACTTTAATATTATTCAATCACACATTACTTTTTGCTAAAAATGTTGGACTTTGATTACTTACTTTCTCTTTTCCTGCTTGGATAAATCAGTCTAATTTCTGTTCCTATATATTTATATATTTGATTCTATTGTGAAAAAAGTATCATCATGTGATTAATTCCATAGGGATTCTAAAATCATTTGAGGTTACTTTTTTTTTTTTTTTTGGCTCAAGGGATCATTTTGAGGTAACTGATTAGACAGTGTCACTCATCACAAGGATGGTCCTAAGAAAAATAAAAAAAGTTTTTGAGAGACACAGAAAAGCAAGATCCATCTGTTATATAGCATCCCTTGCCTGTTTCTTTATGAACACCATTTTTTCCCCTTCTTTTTTGTTCTTCACAACTTTTCAATGATCATGGAGGATTCCCACGACAGTCTTTCAGTAAGAGAGAGAGTAAAAAGATGATGAGACGCCTTTTTTTAAAAAAACTTTGAACATTCATAGTCGTTAATTTGTGTGCAAAAATCAATATATATCATCGTCACAGCTCTTTCTGGGCCCTTTGTGTCTCCAATATATCTCATCCAATTCACTCTTCAAAATCTATTATTATTCATCATGTTATCTACAATCTTTAACTGTGGTAAAACAATAATTCTGGCTCCAGCAGGATCAAAATTTATAAAGTAGCTCTATATATGTTTGAACATATAAAAAGTAGAGTTTGAAATTAAATTAATTATATTTAGGTAATCATGAATCATCGCCATTAAAAAAATGATTGAAATATGCACAAGATTATCTCCAATAAAAAGATACTTGTTCCTAGTAGGTAAAAAAATTAAAATGCGCTAATTCCTCTTGAAACATAGGTTCATGGATATGATATTTCCTATATGGTCTTCATTGTTTAGCAATTGGTTCTTTCAATTGTAAAACTTTTTAAGTAATTTTCACGTTGTGGGATCAGCGCTATCAATAGTTCACGCATTAAAAAAGACCAAATAATGGCAATGGGTTTTTGGTCATGATCTCAAATCGATATTTATATATTCTTAATAATTATTAAACGTCAAAGAATTATTTGCATATGATATGCTATGAAGTTGAGGAAAGTTATGGCATCTGACCACTTCACGTACTAGCTAGTAATTGATAAAGTTTTAGTACTGATGATCTCAAGCCAAGAATTGTTTGACTTTGCAAAGGCACATGTGACATGTTGGTTGTGTTATTAGCTAAATGTTATGCATTTATCAGCTAAACAAATGGAACAAGACATTACCTGTTTGATTATATATATATATATACTAAGAAAGCATACTTAATAGGGGCTAAATATTTCGGATTTTTCTGTCTTTTAATTAGTGCTACAAATCAATGTATATAGCTAGCAACTTTATACACGCAGTAACCGAAGAAATATTTTAAGAAATACTAATATTTTTTTTTTAAAAAAAAAATCTATTGACATTGGGGATTATCGTCATTGTAAGGTTAAGAGAGACATAGTGAAGTGGGTATGTCGATTCGAAGAGAAAGAAGGTACATGCTTGAGCGGAAGTAACAGATAATAAAAAAAAGTATGCAAATCAGGAAAAAAAAAAGTTGATAGATAGATAGAAAGATATATGTTAGTATATACATATAAATATAGTGTGTGTGTGTGTGTTAAAGCTTTCGTGAAGCAGCAAGTAGCTGTGACTGGTGAAATTTATGTTTTTGTTATAAGGACATATCACATTTGTTTGATCGCACCGTCGTCGTCGTTTTATTATCACGGGCTCCCTACCTGTCCTTTTTTTTAAAAAAAAAAATTATAAAGATGATTAAGTTTAAAGCAAGTGTCTAATAATTAATGCCATATACAAGACCATGTTTAATTAATGAAGTCTGAATTCAACCGAATTCAAATTAAGAAGTAAGCAAGCTAGAATTAATCATAATTAGTTTTGTTCATCAGTATTCTACAAGATTGAAGAATTATTCATATCTACATTTGACAGGAAAAAGACATATTAATTATTATTCACTTGACTAGGTGGAGGAGACAAGGTCACCATTATTATACCTTCTAATTAAGGACTTAGAATTGTCATTGCTTTGACCATCAATAGTGACTTACCAGGTGTTGTGTGTGTGTGTCTTCGTTTTGCTTAAAATTTCAGTATCTTTGATCTAATTGATTAATCAAATATCCAATAAATTATTAATGGAAGGTTAATTATTTTCTATTCATGACGTCATCAACCCGTTAAAATTTAGGAATCCTCGGTCTGCAGTCTGAACTAATTATCGACCTTATTCTGCTAATTTCTTAAATATCAATATAATAATGCCCTAAAGTCAAATTGTACCCCATTTGTGTAGGGTATAGATTAAGGATTTGGAGGCTGATTAGGTTATCAGTTATCACATCAAAGAATTAATAAACTTGACAAAATACACGCTTAGCTATCAAGATATCTTAACATTTTCAGGTCAAAGAATTCTTAAAATTGTAGTAATCAATTAATTTTAAGGATCAAAATTTCTGTGAGATTTACAGAGACTAAATTTAGGAGGAGAGAAAATAAACAAATAAAAAGACATATTTTTTTTTATAAAAAAAATAGTGTTCATTGTTAACGTTAGGAAGAGGTTATTGTGAAACTTGCATTTGGTTATTGAAAATCACTATAACCATACTTATTATTATTATTTTTTTTTTAATTTGAGTCATTAGATATACTAGTACTTTTTTTTTTATCAGGAAATATATATTAAAGGTGTTTTTTTTTTTTGCCAAACTTGAAATCGCAACATTACAAAACTTAAAAATCACTGGATTTAGAAGAGCACCAGACAATATGAGAGTCCATATATATACATACATACATACATATATATATATATATATATATATATACACACACAAAAAAATTTTAGAAGGGTTCGACGCCAGTCCCCTATCAAGGTCAGGGCACGACCCCGGGCTCTATGAGCACTTACTGGGGACTTACGAGATCGCCTACCAAAGGAGTCCCAACGACGATAGAGGGGATCGAACCCATGACCCAAGGAAAGCTTGCAGTCTCAGCCTAAATTTGGCAAACACCTGATTTGGTGATGGGCTTATTTTCAAAGCCTGGTCCAATTATAGTTACTTGGTGGTTGGTACAATAAGAACAAAATAGAAAAAAATAACCAATGGAGTTAAGTTTAGCAAAAGTGACCAATTCCTTAAAACATAGTGAAATAAAATTCGAATCCCCGCTAGAAAATGAGTCCAAGTTCAATGTCTGAAAGTTCCTCCAACATAATTTTCTTCAATAGAAATAGAAAGATACTTATACTTATAAAAAGAAAAAGAAAAAGTCATAGTGAATAATCAAATTTATAAATTAATTATTTAGAAGACTGACAAATTAATCCCTCCATACATCTATCAATTTAGTGACGTATATTCACAATTTAAAAAGATATTTAATACTATCTATCATTCATATAACATAAATATACAGGTAGAACAATGAGTATTTACGTTCAATAACGATTCTTTTATATAAAGTATTTTTGAATTGGATTCTTGGGCATAATTCGTCGGAAAAAATAACTAATTACAGGTAAAGATGCTTCAAGAGTTGGGGGAAAGAAATACCACTTGAACTTTAAAACTTTAAAGCAATGATTTTCTACTAAAATGAGTTATTAATTTTTATACTTTTGTAGTTAATTAAAATTACATAAAATTAAACTCTAAAAGGAAAAATATAAAAAAAAAAATACCATTTGAATTTTAAACGTTCAAATCAATGATTTTTTGCTAAAATAAATTGTTAATTGCTATAATCTTATAGTTAATACCTATACCCTTATAGTCTTATGGTCAACGACGGACCTTTGTAGATACAAGCGGGGCCATGCCTTGCAGCTGCACATGAAGTAGTGAAGATGGAAAAGCAAAGAGAAGGGAAGAAACGACACTTGGTGGTGGTTCCAGCTCCTCTTCAATGACACTTAACCCCAATGCTTCAATTGGCTTCCATCCTTGATTCGACTCAACCTTAGTCGTTTCGGGGTCGAATCACTATTTATCACGAATTAAATGCAATACAGTGCAATTAACTCAGGATTGTTCTCTTAATCAAGGAGCCAAATTTATTTTGAATTTCCTAAGATAAACTAAGTGATATAAACATGGTTAGAAATTTGGGGTTCCTAAATAAGTTTTCTCTAATTAAAATGCATAGGAAAAATAAAGAAACTATTCCTATATTTTTTTTGTCTATTTGGAGATAAGGAAAAATACTTTGAATAGAAATAAGATTAAATGGTTAATGCTCTTGATAATGAAGAAATGACTATCTTTGCTCTTAAAAGATTATGGGAGTTAAAATTCATTAAGTCTTAAGAAAAACCTCAAGATATCACTTGAGTCCAATATTCCCAATTAATAGTAGCTCCTATAACCATAGCTAACTACTATCCCTTGAGAAATTGTTTGAGCCCACTTAATGCGTAATTGAAATTGGAATTATGCAACATGGGACTTCTAAATTTAAGTACTAAACAGTCCCTCAAAAGGGTACAAATCAACCACATTAATTAGACAATACCACGCTAATCAACATAGCTTCATTGAAACCACAAAGAAATTCATTCACATATAAAAATCACACTACAAAATTCAACTTCAACTACAAATATCAAACTAACAGAGATAATTACCATTAATCTCAGTTCCAGAATCATATATCAAAATTTAGCAATTCAAATATATAATCCTAGACTAATAGTAAGATAGATAAAACTCCCCTAATGTAGTCCAATGAGCTCAAGAACAAGTCTTCATCACCAAGATCAGAGAAATTCAGCCACTCATAGCTACCAAACAGTCCAGAAAAATCAGTGAAATCAAATTAATCATGGTTCGCCGGAAAATTGCAAGTTCGCCAGAATCTGGAAAAAGTCACCGGAAAATTCAAGATTCTGGCCGGAATCTGCAAATGCTCGTCGGAAATCTGCAAACTCGCCGGAAAACAAGGAAGAAGATTATGATGATCTCAAATTCAGTCCCCTCTCTCTTTTTTTCTCTCCCTCTTCACCAAAACTCTGGACCTTCTCTTCTTCTTTTTTTTTCGGTTCTTCGTTCAGCCTCCAGCCTCTTCGGTGGTTCAGTCCAGTGAAGAAGATGAGGAGGAGGAAGATGAAGTCTGGTTCAGTGAGGTTCCCTCCTCGTTCTCTATCGTCACTGTCGGGTCTTTGGTTTGCGGCGCTTTTCTTTCTTTTTCTTCTTCCCGTTCCAAAACTCTCGGCCTCCCTCCTCTCGTTCTTTTTTTCGTCTTCCCAAAATCCAGCCGCCCCTCAAAACTCTCGGCCAGCCTCCCTGTTTTTCTCCAACTCTCCGCCTCCCCCCCGTTCCGCCAAAAACCAGACCTAATTAATTGGTTCCTAGTCAAAACGCAAGTTTTGACCAGGGACCAATTTGCAAAGTTAAAAAGTTTCAGAGAGGGACTAAAGTGTGAAATTTTGAAACATGTTTGGGGTAAAACTGACATTTCTAAAAATATTGGGTTATTTTATGTAATTTTTCTCTGTTTTCAAAAATATTAATTTTGACCCAAAGGACATTTTTCCCAAATTCTTCCATTTAATTCTAAAATTCCTATAATGCAAGATTAAGCACAATAGCATCAAAAATCTAAGAAATCATTTGTATGAATAATTAACAAATATTGATCATTTTACCCCTAATTTCACTTAATTCAATACAAATGTCCTTAACTCAAATTAATGTTTAATCATGCAATAATGTTTCAAGAAAATGCATTAAGAACCCCAATTTAATCATAAAATATCATGTAAAAATATGGTTCAATCAATCCTTCATTCTAATGGCTTCTCCATCACCATGGCTCACACCCTCTTCAATTCTCCAGATCCCTCTAATAACCCCAACTTCCAATTTCTCCCTTTCTCTGATGGCTTATCCCATCAAACTACTGATTCCATCTCCTCCCATAATGTTTCGTCTCTCGTTTCTACCCTTGCCGCTAACTGCGTTTCTCCTTTTAGGCAGTTATTGCTCCACTTTATCGCTGAAAATAACATCGCCTGCATCATCTATGATGGCTTCATGTATTTTGTTGAATCTGTGGCTCAACAACTCTGCCTCCCTACTTTACACCTTCCAACCATTAATATCTATTCGAGGATTACATAAAACAATCTTTCCTTGGATCTTACTTCTCATTTAAAACTTTCCTTTAAAAAAAAAATTCGGGGGCGCTGCCCCAAACCCCTAAATCCCCCGTCACTGTTTGGCCTTTCCAAATATTTTTTCTAAGCTAGGTCCATCCCTGCTTATGGTTAATAAGATTTATTTGATATTTTAAAATTAAAATGATATTTTCTTATCTTTTTTTCTTTTAGAGTTTAATTTTACGAAAGTTTTAAAAAAATAACTTTAATTCTTAAAAATTCGCAACTTTTATTTAAATATTTAGAATCTAGCTAGATACTTAGATATGATTATTAATTAGAGAATTTATCATGCACTGCATTGTGTTTGTAAAAAAGAAATTATTTATAATTAATGCAACTTGGTGTAGATTATATAAACACTTGAATAGTTGGATCTGTTAATTTTATTGACTTTATATATGTGAATCTGGCTGTGTCATTTCCTGAATTAAATTCCATCATGTCAATCATCCACCCATGAAATTACACTTCTATTAATCGAGCTTTAATTTCTCTTGTTCAGTCCCATCATGTCATCCTTAAACATTATAATAGAAAAACAGAGAGTAAATTAAAAGTTCGCGGAACTGTGAAAGTGAGGGGAAAAAACGTCATTATTAACCCTACACTCAGCGTAAAAAAACAAGAGAAAAAAGTGGCTAACTGATTTGAAAATTTGCTCCATCTGGTCAATTAATTTTTGACTTGTTGATCTTCTTTAGGGTTTAATGAATTGGAAGAGTTTAAATTCATGAATGTGGTTCAATTGTAGATTCAATTATCAGGGAGAAATTACGTACAAACTAATTATTTCTAACTTAGTTACTTAAAAATAAATAATTGTTTGAGGTGATCACGATCTTTTTTCTATAAAAAGAGGAATACAAATTCAAATTTCGTGAAATATATTTATTGAAAGAGTCAAAAACTCTTTATGCTATAAGTGTAAAAAATGATTATAATACCCTTCATTGATAAAAACATATGATTATGATTATCAATTTGATAACAATTTATGTCAAAAAAAAATATTTTAATATTATGTGTGAATAGATAGCCATATGTTTATGATAATCAATTTGATAACAATTCATGTCGAAAAAAATATTGAATAAATGTGCATAGATAGCCATCAGAGTTAGTTTACTATGTTTCTTCATTATCTTGGGTGGGATTAAACGGCATATTACTTTTAATTTTGGAAAAGGTCAATGTGTGGTTTACTTGTACGAGAATAATTGTAGTAATTTGGCTAGTTGGGGGCCATAAATATTATAGTCCCGCAAGCTAATGGTTCGGTGATCTTACATGTTGAGAAGTTTTGATATAGTTTTGAAAAATATTTTCACAGGGGTCTAGAAAACTAATATTCAATGAAATTACCATACTATTGATGATGAATATGTAAAATAATCACTAAATTTAACTTGTTCATTAGCGAGGTAGTGACCATATAAGCGGTGCATAAACTAACTATTGAAAGTCAATAATGATTCATCATATTCTTTGAAATTGGAAAAAATTGATTGTCATGGCCGGTTGTTAATAATCTTTCCCTTCATCGTTGAAATGAAAATTATACATAAGTATTATAATACATTACAAATACTATCGTCATGAAAGCTCAAGGTTTAAACATTGAATTACACTTTTATTTTATGGGTTTAAAAATCATGATTTTTCTTTGTTTAGTCCTATCATGTCTTCCGCGAGAGGAGGTGTAGGATTGCATCTCTGAGCTATATGTGTGTGTGTGTGTGTTGCCAGTAGCATTTCTTGTATATTACACAAAGCTAGCTCAACAGATAAATTGCACTCTTTATATGTACTTATTAAAAAGTTTAATGTTCAGACAAAAAAAAATTAAAAAGTTTAATCTATTTTATTAGACTCATCGTTAAAATAATATTTTCCTCTTGTTTCAGACGTCAAACTTACTATAATAAGTACTCTTGAGTAATTCTTATTTCCTGAAGCGAGTTTATCAATGTAAATGAACTTATTGTGAATTTCACTGGTCAGGAAT
Source organism: Acacia confusa (assembly GCA_037074495.1). Classification (NCBI taxonomy): domain Eukaryota; kingdom Viridiplantae; phylum Streptophyta; class Magnoliopsida; order Fabales; family Fabaceae; genus Acacia; species Acacia confusa. Next base: position 2,034,034 of record CM073508.1, on the reverse strand, counting down.
GAGTTGCAGATCATACATATTGTTTATTAGTTGGGAACACTACATTCCACATATATAAATAGCATTTCCCTGAGATGTTTCGATATTATTAAAAAATAAAAGATAAAATAATCGAAGTTTTTCATGAGCGGAATAAAAATTTTCCGCGGTAGGCTTAATGAATTCATGAGTTTTTTTATTTTACACACACACACATAAAATTCTGATTCAAGAGTTGTTGAGATATTAAAAAAGATCAAAACTTTCTATTAGATTTGGATCCTTTAAAACTATAAGCTTATATCCTTAAGATAAAAGAATATAATAGACGAAAAATAAAATGAAGAAAACTTATTCATAACCCCTTTTCTCATTCATCCTTGTTTATTTTTTAAGGTATTTTTATCTTTTAGAAATTTAAAGTCAGGCTTACGTTGAATTAATTACAATTACTTTGTTAAAAAGTAAAAATCATCATAAACTAATGCTTATCATAGCAATCAACTTTAATTTTTTAAAATACTAGATTTATTATAGACTAAGTTCTAGATCATTATTGGTTATTCTAAATAAAGACCCTACCTTCCAACCTCTTTTTTACTATTTCGTTTCTAATCAACATTTGCTTGTTTACCTTGGCCTTTTCGGGTGGAGCTTTGTGGATAAAGTAAAATCTATCTTTGTCTTTATGACTATGACTGAAGCTTTGGCTCTCAAAAGGATCTTGATGTTAGCCATGAACTTAGGTCATAATAATGTTATCTTTGAGACTAATTGCTTCCATCTTCTCTCCTGTGTTGATTCTAAATCTCTGGCCTTATTTGATTGGAGATGTAGAAGTCTTATTCTTGATATTATTTGTCTTTTCTTTGACAAAGTTGGATTCTCCTTAACCTTTATCCTTATACAGAATGATCGTGTTGGTAATTTACTTGCAGTAAATGTTTATAAAAGGGTGTGCTGGATTGAGTAATTCTACCCATCAACGCTCTATTTAATGTCTCTTTTAACTTGGATGCTTAGGAGGCTAATTTTCTTGTAGATAAAGTTTCTCCTTCTAGTTTGTAATGGCGGGTGATTATTCTATTTCTGTTTGGCACATTTCCTATCTATGTTGATGTTTTTGTAATATTTACATTGTAATTGTATTTGGCTCTTTCTTCGGTTAGCTTATAATAGGTGTACTGTCCTTCTGATTCTCTAATATACGTATCTTCTTCGAGCAAAAAAAAAATAAAAATATTTTCTTGTTCATGAATTTCATTATATCCTACCCCATCTGTTCCTTAATGAAAAATATATTTTCCTTGCTTTATTATATTAAGGAAGTTGATTAAAGTAGTTATAGGTTATTTTTTAAAACACCTTAATCATCTTTCTTACTTCCTTTCATTTCTTTTTTTTTATTATTATTATAGTTAAAAGAGTATCAATAAGGGTAAATTAGGAAAAGATTGATAAATATGAAAGATATATCTTATATTTATGATCAAGATCAAATATACAATTAGATTCTATATTAAAGATTGATGGGAGAAATTATAACTAAGAGCCTGTTTAATTCATGTTTTACACCCACTTCTCACTGCATTTATCAACCGGCTAACCTAATAAATATTACTTTCAGAGCATCAAACATCATATTGGTGGGACCAAATCATAGTTTGTAAGTAATTAAGTAAATAAACTTCAGTTGGGGTTTGGACCTTTTTGAATAGCAAGATTTTTTTTTTAAAAAAAAAAAATTTGAAGGTTGCCTTTTTTGGGGCCTAATTGAAGCCCACCATCCCAAATGGGACTTCCAAATATTTTGTTCTGATTGTAGGGATAGCAATGAGCCTCGTTCTTGAGCTCAACTGGGAAAGGGGTTAGACTTTCTTATCAAAGAGGAGGAGGGGAGGTTTGATTATGGAGTTAGTCAAGGCGTTGGGGGAGGCATCCTAGCTCGTAGGTGCCTAGGTAAATGCTTGAGAGTAATAAACGGCTCGCTTTATCCAACATTGGTATCACCCATGAGGAAGGGAGATTTCACTCTACCCTTAGATCATGGGTGAACCCAACTCCTTTCCTAAAATTTTTATAGAAAAAAAACAATGAGTTTTTTTTTTTGGGGGGTTAAAAAGATAACAATGAGTTGAATATATAAATAAACAAGGGCAAACCATTAAGATCCTAAAGAAATAATCTAATCACTAAAAAAAATATAAATAATAAGTGAGTAATACAAACTTATTGTCATTTTCAATACTAAAATTTGTAATTACATACTATTTATTTATTATGAGAGTTTTTTAGTAATTAAATTCTTTTACTGGAACCTCAATTATTCTTTTTGTATGCCATCCAATTCATGGATATAAAAATAATTGAAGTTCTGGTCGTCCTTCCTCATGCAACAATTTTTTCCTAAGTTTCGTCTATTTAAGGGAATAAAAGAAGTTGGAATATATGTGATGTGTGCCAATGATAATAACCTATTTAATTCTAAATATAAAACAAAGTTTATGGCTAATTTGAAAAACAAAGAAAATCCCCACATTTAAATTTACATCTCCAGTTGCAACAGTGACTATCACTACGTACATTGCCACGAGGTATCTGAATTCAGATTATTATTTTAAAAATAGTAATCATTAAACTTTTTTTTTTCCTCGAAAATAATCATTAAACTTTGACTATTAGTGTATTGGGATAAGGAAAATTTAAGGGGGGAACAGGCAAAAGAAGGGAAAGGGTTATTTTAAAAGATGAGAGCATATTATGATTGGAGAGAAAATAAGTTGTTTGATAGAAAGAAAATGAAAAGGTGATATTAGTAAAGAAGTAAGAAATGTCTATTTTATTCTAAAAATAATTAATTCAAATTAAAAAAGATAAATATTTTTTTTTCTAAAATATATTTTTAAAAATTATACTCTTATGAAGTTCGAACTTGTGAAAAAAAAAATTCCCACCAAGTTCAAACATCCCGCTGAGTTTAAATTTGATGGGTAAATTTGTCAAAAAAATATAAACAATGACGTGGAAACTTGAGATACCATCAATTTTAGTGGAATTTGATCATTCCACATATGAGGGAGGATTGATGGGCTCAAGAATTCAAGTTCCTAAGAAGATTTATGCAAACTGTGTATCAAATGAAAGAATTTGTTGAAGTTCCTTTCTATTCCCACCAATTCTTTGTACCAAAGGCAACCTAAGTGTTTTTTAAGAGGAAAAATGCTATAACAATAAGATTGATTTAAAATATTTGTTTTTTTTTGTGAACTTAAGTTGTTGCAGGAAATTTTTTTATTATTAAAAAAAAGATTTATAGAATGAAGGGACAAGGTGCTTTGACCAGTCAACGAGTTTTACTATCTCAGCTCTTATGCACTTGTCCTTCATAGATTCCCTCTTTCTTCTTTTTTTTCTTTTTTTTTTCTAATGCAAATAAAGCCATACCTGTATTTTTTTTTATCATAATTATCTTATTTCTCTTACTCATAACAAATATTCTCACTTTAATTAATACATCCCAAACATTCAAAAATTTGCTAGAATAACGATCATCATGTACTCCTGTCTACATTATAATATAGGATCAAAATAAACCTCACCCAAATGTTAAATTTTGATAAGAGAACAATGAAATGAAATGAGGATATGGTGATACTCCTTGTACTCCTCTATATAAGTTACACTTTGAATATGTCTAACTTTGTAATGCAATTTTTCATTTTTATTCTTAATTAATTATATGTCTCCAAATTAATTATCACTCATTCACCATTTTTATAAATAAGAGCATATTTTGGGGAAAAAAATATTTATAATATATTTTTGAACATTTTTAAAGAGCTGCTTAGTCTATGTAATTCAATTATATGTAGTTGCAAAGTACTCACTCCATATCTTAATATGAGACATATTAAAATAATTTAATCAGATTAAAAAAGTTAGTTGATTCATTAATATGGCACATATTTTTTTAGACACCTTAGTCATTTTTCTTAATGCTCTCATCTTCCCTCCCTTTAGTTATTGTTAAAGGAGTATCAATATGAGTAAATTAAGTAAAAATTAATATAATATATATATATATATATATATATATATATATATATATATATATATTATGTTTAAATTTAATATCAACTATGCATCACTTTGAGGAGAGGGATTGAACCAGTGTAACTAAACTCAAATTGGACCAATCAAACAGCAAAATAGTTAGTAATGAACTAGTTCGATCCTAGTATTAACCCGGTTTATTATTATTATTTTAAAAGTGATTTTTTAATTTTATTTTTAAATTTATATTAATAATCATAAAATATTCACCTTCTCATTAGTAACATCTTTAAATTTATTTTTTATTTTTATTTTTTTCTCAAGAGTAACATCCTTAGATGGAACATATGATAATAGTGAAGGAGTTGGGAGCACGTGAGGCCATGAGAGAACCTCTCAGTTTGCTCAACTTGCTGCCTCCCCCTCCTAAGCTATTTTTATGCTTTCCCCCTCCAAAAGTATCTTTCCCCTTGTCCTCATTCCCCATAAAACCCACTTTTCTGCTTTCAATTATTCCTCACTATCATGCATCCCTCCTCTTCTACACTTTTCTATTCATTGTCATTTCATAATTAAGTCATTTTATACTCATAGTTTTGAGATGTTCTCAACTTAAAATAAAATAAAAAATTAAAAAAAGTTGGGCTTAATGAGTATAAAGAGAAAAAATTCTAAGCTTATTGAATAACAATTTTGGGTTAAAACATGGTATCCAATTTAAAATTCTTTTCTAATCATATTGTATATGGTTACATGATTTGATTAAATCTAGCATTGCCAACTTATTTAAGAGTAATTATTAAAAAAAAAATTTCTATATTCACAAGGACTTAAATTTAAAACTTCGTAACCAGGCAACCATCATTTTGAGGTAAAACAGAATATCCACTTTACAATTTAGAATTCTTTTTCTCATTATATATATATATATATATATAGATATAGATAGATAGATAACTTAATTTTTTATATACTATAATCATATTTATATAATTGTTTTAAAATATAGTAATTTATTACTAACATGCATCTGACATGCCTTGCTGTCCAACCCCTCTCATCAAATCCGATACCAATAAATTCCAACAAGCCTTTCTTTTCCATCAGCTTTAATCAAATCAATGTTGGTCAAACCGCTTCCTTCATTAGTCATACAAACTCTATCTCAGATTCTTGATACCCACCCATACACCTTCCTCATTGTTCTAACTCAATCATTTTATTATAGTAACTGCCCTTTCCTTTTAATTTCTCCGATAACTAAGCAATGGTGTCTCCAGCTGAGGCACAAAGTACAAAACTTACTTCCAACCCTTAGATTTAATTTTATCACCCCACAAGAATCTGAACTCCTCTGTTTTTATATCCTCCTTTCTTTCTCCTCCGCTGATATCCTTCTCTTTCTGGACTCTGGTCGCTGCATTTAATGCCTTCCAGTAGTACTGTTCAGTAATGGGGAAGAAAAAAGGAGGTAGCTCATGGTTGAGTGCCGTCAAAAGAGCCTTCAGATCTCCAACCAAAGACCAAATCGACGAAGACAAGGTACAATAATTAAACTATCCCCATTTTCTCATTTCTTCATAAATACGAAAATAATCACACACTCAACTTCTTCTGTTCTTCTTCATCTGGGTGTTGCACAGAAAAGAGAAAAACGAAGATGGATCTTCAGAAAACCGGTAATAAACCACGAATCACCGAGTTCCCAACGAACCTCAGCAGAGGAGAAGCCTGATGCGGCCGAGGCAGCCACAGATCAAAAGCACGCGCTGGCTGTGGCGGTTGCCGCCGCTGAGGTGGCCATGGCCACAGCTCAGGCGGCTGTGGAAGTGGCTAAACTTACCAGACCACCTAATCATACCAAGGAGCACTATGCAGCTATTGTGATTCAAACTGCTTTCAGAGGATACTTGGTAAGCAAAGAAAATCAAACACTCTTAACAGATCTTAGCCTCCATTTTGTTTAAATAGAAAGTTAATGTGAGAATGTTTCTTTTGAAGGCAAGAAGGGCTCTTCGAGCTTTGAAGGGGCTGGTAAAATTACAAGCATTAGTAAGGGGTCACAATGTTCGGAAGCAAGCGAAGATGACACTTCGGTGCATGCAGGCTCTGGTCAGAGTTCAAGCTCGGGTGGTTGATCAGCGAGTGAGGCTGTCACATGATGGAAGCAGTAGAAAATCAACGTTTAGTGGCACAAATAGTCTCTTGGAATCGCGTTATCTTCAGGACATTTCAGATAGAAGATCAATGGTGAGTGATTTTAAGAGTTTTTTTTTTTTTTTTTTTTTTTGTGGATTTTGAAATAAGGTCCACCAGTTGGTTTAGCTCCCAGAACTTTTTGATGATTTGTTTTGTGCGTTTGAAATTTTGCAACACAGTCAAGAGGAGGAAGCAGTATTGCAAATGATTGGGATGAAAGGCCACACACAGTTGAAGAAATTAGGCAGAGGAAGGAGGATGCTTTGAAGCGAGACAAGTCCTTGTCTCGAGCTTTCTCTCAACAGGTTCATTCATTCTCCCTACTCTTTTCCATGCTCTGTTTTCACAGCCTCCTCTGTTTTATAATATTTGGATATGAATACTCTGGTTTGGCTCTGCTGAATTGCCAATGTTTATTTGGGTTGGGCTGAGGTCGAAAATTTGATATAAAGCTAATAATTAAAGTGCTCTCACCAACGCCAACGAGAGGAGAGTTAGACATATATGGTAAGGGATCTAGGATTAGGTTATTGGGTAGTGAGTTCGATCCCCTTTGCCGTCGTTTGGACTCTTTGGTATACGATCTCGTAAGTCTAAGTCTACGGTAAGTGCTCATAGAGTCCGGGTTGTGCCCTGGTCTTGATAGAGGACTGATATCGAACCTTTCCAAAACTTTTTTTTTTTTAAAAAAAAAGTGTTCTCTCCAACTCTTAATATAAGATATATTTAATTTGTTTGGTTAGATTAAAAAAGTTAACCAAGTTAATATAACTTGAATTTTCTAAAACAACCTAGACATCTTCTTTAATTCCCCCATTCCTTCTCCCCTTGATTACCATGATTATTATTGAGGGATATTAATAAGGGTTAATTAGAAAAATTTTGAAAAATATAAAAACTATGTTTCATATTTAAGACAAAGTAGTATACTATTTAGAGACGGGGATAAAAAAGGAAAATAAGTGTAAAGATTTGTATTCATTCATTATAAACTTTTTGAGTTCTCTGTAATCATAAATAGAGAGTGAGATTAACGCACGAGAATTAAGATTACATGTGCAATTTTCTTCCTTTTTGGACACTTGTGTCCCTTTTCTATTTACCTTTCTGTATAATCATTAGAGAATCATGATCTTTTAGATTGGGAATGAAGAGAACTTGCATAACAATGTGATATGTAGGTCTGGAGAACCGGAAGACGGCCGTCAATTGGGAATGAAGAGGAGCTGGAGGAGAGGCCGGCATGGTTGGAACGGTGGATGGCAGCGAAGCCGTGGGAGATGAGGGGAAGATCATCGTTTGATCATCAAAGAGACACTATCAAGACAGTAGAAATGGACACATCTCGTCCTTACTCATCATATTTAGGATCAAACTACAGAAAATCACACCCAAATTACCAATATAACCCACACCAACATCAGCCTCAAAGACACTCTGTAGCATCTCTATTCCACCAAAACGCGTCGTCCTCGTCATCTCTTCACCATTCCCCTGCAACCCCGTCTCCTGTGAAATCCCGTCCAATTCAAGTCCGGTCGGCGAGCCCTCGCTGTGCCCGGGAAGATAGAAGCTTCCATAGCACATCTCGAACACCAAGCTTGAGGTCCAACTATCATTACACAGGAAGCTTGTACCAATGTGGAATAGGTGGTGGAAGCAGCAAAAATAGTGGCGCTTCACTGCCTAATTACATGGCAGCGACTGAGTCTGCCAAGGCGAGGATCCGGTCTCTGAGCGCGCCAAGGCAGAGGCCTTCAATATCAGAGAGAGACAGAGTTGGATCAGCAAAGAAGAGGCTTTCTTTCCCTGCTCATCCTCCTGGAGATGCCTATGCTCATGGCGGTTATAGCAGTTATGGTAGTTATGGACATAGTCTGAGGAGTCCAAGCTTCAAGAGTGTGAGTGGGTCACATTATGGGATGGATCAAGTTTCCATATATTCTTCTTGCTGCACAGAGAGCCCTGCTACTGCTGCTGACATGTCTCCTTCAGCTGCTGATCTTAGAAGGTAGTTAGCCTGAGATATTCAACTACTCCATCATACAAGGTTGTCACTTGTTGATTAATTCTAGGTTTGTGGTGTTAATGCTCTCCTGAGAAAAAGAAGAGAAGAATTCTTACGTATTTATATATTTGGGAAACATTTATTCTTGGGTAAATTTTTATTGACTCAATTGGTGTAGAGAGTCTATTTTAAGGTTAAGAGTGTAGAAGGACTTATTTGTGTTGTGAGGGAGAGCTAAGAGTGATTAAAGTGTGATCATTCTTTAATTTGCTTTTCAAGATTTTGGTGAGGATGCCATCATAAAAGTGAGATGTTTGTGATGTTGATGTTGAAACTTCCAAAGTGTCTTGACATATATATATAACTAGGTGTCTTGACATTTTGTGTGTAATAGTACCTTTTGTTATTGAATTAAGAACTTTTAATATAATTGTTGTCTACTTCCAAAGTGTCTGGTTCTCTTTTTGACATGCTATGACTATTTTGTCATAGAAATAAATGTCAATTATGGTTGAGGTAAGATTCGTAGTAGTTAAAACCCAGCAGCATTCACAAACTCATGCTTTTATGATCTTATCCCATTTTATTTGAATTTAGTGTAACGTAACTTTACCATATAGTTTGAATTAATCTTTTTTTTTTTTTGGGTGAAGAATGATGGCGATTGGCGAAGGTTTTGTGGCTTTTGGTGGGAATCTGTTAAAAGCTGCAAAAAGAGAGTGTGGGAGGTGGACAGTGGTATAGCTGGAAAGATGTTTTTCAAAATCTTTTCTTCACAGAAATTAACTAATGAGCACATGCGTTTCTGAGCTTCTTGGTAGTCCATCTTCTCCTCTATAATTTGTCCAGCGTAAGAAACTTGTCAAAAGAAAGAAGAAACTTGTCCAGCGTACGACGTCTTCAAATTTAGTATTTTTTGGGTATAAAAGTGGCAAGATAGATTGAAATATATTTTTCAAAAACTTTCCTTAGATTTTATATTAATTTCATAAAATCTCCTGAAACACTTCGAATCTGAGAGAGACAAATCGATTGAAGAAATGAGAAGAACACTGAGCTCGAAGAAGACTGAGCAACAGAGAGAAGAGAGAAGAGAGAAGAAAGTAACAGTGACGGAGAAGTGAAGTTGGAATACATTAAAAATTGAGAAAATAATACTTTGTTTCACATAGGATGTCCAAGAGACCGAGCCCAACCGTGTTAGAGATGAACTTAAGGTCTGGTCCGATAGGACCTCGGGCTGGATAAGTCAACCTGAGGTTTGGTCTAGTCCTATAACAGCCTAAGGTCAGGTTGATGAACCAGTCTAGGTAGTCTGGTTTTTTATTTCTTTCTTTTTTTTTTTTTTTGCCTTCTTGGGAGATAATATTTTTACTCTAGTTTCATCTGATTTCTGAAAGTAATAAAAAGTGACTAAGTGAAAAGTAATTCCTATAAGTTGAAAAGTACATTAAGATGCTCAAACTCTAGTGAGTGATTAAGTGCAAAGTGTAGTGGTGATTTACAAAAAAAAAAAAAAAAATCGAGTCAGACCAAACCAGTCCAAGGAATCTAAGCCCTTGGACTGAAGTTCAGTCCCACCCGAGCAATCTGGTCCAATTTAGTTCGGTCCGGTCAAATTGTCTTGGACCAAACTTTTTTTGTCCAGACCAGATTAGATCGGACCAACCAGACCACCAAATTTTTTTGGACAACCCTAGTTTCACATCAGCTCTATACACGTGCCTGATCTACATTTAAGGTAAGTTTAACTAAATAAAACAACAACTCAACTAAACTGAATAACAACTTTACAACTTGATATAACTAAGCTAACTTTTTTCTTTTTGTTGAATTACACATTATCCCTCGCAAGATGGAGCACAGATATCAATCTACCCAGCTTGGAAACAAGAAAATGAAAAGGCTTGGTAAAAAGATTTGCAGGTTGATTTTGTGAGCAAATAGACAATAAACGAAGAATACCCTCTTGAACTTTGTCTCTAACAAGGTGACAATCCAACTCTATATGCTTAGTTTGAGCATGAAAAGTAGGATCAGAAGCAAGATGAATGGCAGTTTGGTTGTCACAATTAAGTAAGGTAGCCTTAGAATGAGACACATGAAGACCATCCAACAAATATAACAGCCATTGAAGATGATAAGTAGTCATAGCAAGAGCATGATATTCAGTCTCACAAGAAGACATAGAAACAATACTTTGTTTCTTGGATTTCCATGAAATGAGAGCATGATCAAGAAATAAACAATAACCAATAGTAGAATGCCTAGAATCGACACAAGCAACTTAATCATTATCACTAAAGCCTTTCAAAGTAAAATCTGAGGTAGAAGGAAATAAAAGGCCCTTCAAAGAAGTGGATTTTAAGTACCGCAAGGCTCTATGAGCAGCTTTAAGATGGAGGTTAGTAGAAGAATCCATAAATTGACTTAATTGTTGCATATCATACAAAATGTCAAGTCTAGTAGTAGTCATATGTAACAGGCGTCCAACCAACTGATAATAGGAAGTAATATTAGATAAAGGAGTTCCTGAATGTGACCTCAACTTGGCCAGCTTGTCCATAGGAGTAGAATTCGGTTTACAATCAAGATATCCTGTCTTAGTTAGAAGATCCAAGACAAATTTGCGCTGACATAAAGAAATCCCAGAACTAGAACAAGCAACCTCAAGACCATAGAAATAGTACACAGAACCAAGATCTATGATCTTGAACTCACTATCAAGATAATGCTTCACGGTGTTAGTTTTAGCCAAATTGTTCCCAGCAAGAAGTATGTCATCCACATACAGTGAAAGAGCTATAAAGCTAGAACCACAAACTTTAATAAACAATGAATAATCTTCCTTGGATTCGACATAGCCATGTGAAATAAGAGTAGAAGAAAGCTTGTGAGACCATTGTCTATTGGCTTGTTTAAGGCTATAAAGAGATTTATAGAGCTTACAAACAAGAGAGGGATTTGAGGAATAAAACTCAGGTGGTAAAACCATATATACCTTCTCATTAAGATCGCCACGAAGAAAAACATTGTTCACATCAAGTTGCCATAAATGCCAAGTATTAGTAGAAGCAAGGGCAAGTAATAACCAAACTGTTGTCATCTTAGCAATAGGGGAAAATGTGTCAAAATAATCAATTCCTCAAGCCAAAAAAATAAAATAAAATCAATTCCCTCGATTTGAGTGAAGCCCTTAACAATAAGCCTAGCTTTATAACGATCAAGAGTATTATCAAACTTATATTTCTTAGTAAAAACCCATTTACAATTAGTAGGATGTTTCCCACTAGGAAAAGGAGTAAGGATGTAAGTCTTATTCTGTTCTATAGCAGAAATTTCAGCATAGCATCACGCCAAAGTTTATACTTAGATGCTTGACAATAGGTAGTAGGAATGTCATCAATAGAAAGAGTAAGACAAAATTTTGTATAAGAAGGGGACAAGGAAGAAGAAAGAATAGGAGAAAAGGAATACTTATCACCTGAACAAAATGATGCAGCTGAAATAGTGAAGGCTGAACATTAATAATCCTGCAAATAAGTTGGGGTTTTGAGTAGGCGACTAGAAACTCGAGAAGGAATAGAATGAGGCAAAACAGAATCAGTTTAAGGATTTAATGGTGAAGAAGAAGGAATGACAGAAGGTTGAGATTAAAAATGTGAAATAGGAGGAGGTGGAGAAGAATAATCAATAGATAAAATAATAGCTAGAAGAGGCAAAGAAGAGAGGCTATCCACATGTGATGTATCACATTGGTAAGGAAAATAAGATTCATAAAAAAGAACATCTCGAGAAATAAAAATTTTATTAGTGTGGAAATTAAAGCAAATATTCTTTGGTATATTCAGGAAAACCCAGGAACACACATTTGGAAGCCTTAGGATCAAGTTTAGATCTGTTTGCAGAAATAGTAGAAGCATAGCACAATGAACCAAACACTCTTAAATCAGAATAGGGAGGGGATTTATGATATAATAAGGTAAACGAAGTGGAATGATGAATAATTGAGGAAGGTAATCGATTGATAAGAAAGACAACATGTGAAATAGCAAAACACCAATATAACTTGGAAAGTTTAGATTGAAATAAAAGTACATGAGCAACATTCAAAATATGTTGATGTTTTTGTTCCACAATACCATTTTATTGAAGAGTTTCAATACAATAAGTTTGATGTATAATGCCCTTAGACTTATAAAAAAGATTCCATACAAAACTCAAGGCTATTATCTGATTGGACAGTAAGAATTTTGGTATTATTTGAGTTTCAACAAAAATAACAAAATTTTGAATGTGAACTCTAACTTCAAATTTATATTTCATAGGAAATACCCAAGTATAGCAATTAAAATCATCAACAATGGTCAAAAATAACGAAAACCAAGAATGGAAGTAACAAAAAAAAGGGCTCCAAATATCAATGTGAATCAAGGAAAAATTTTCTTTACTTGAAGATATGCTTAAAGGAAAAGACAATCATTTTTGCTTAGCCATATGACATACATCCCATGAAATAGATTTTGGATTAAGATGAATAAAGGAAAATTGCTGATGTAAAAGTTTTAAAGCATAAGTAGAAGTATGACATTACTGATGATGCCAAAGATCAAAAGAAATTGTTGGTGAATTGAGTATTGAATCGGCTGAGGAAGTAGAATTAGCAACAGTAGGCGCAAGAATGACAGGATTCAGGAAATATAAACCTTCAAAAACTTCAGTTATACCAATCATCTTCGAGAGAGAAAGATCTTGGATATGACAAACAAAAGATAGGAAAGTGAAACAAGAAGGAAGAGTACAAATTAATTTGGAGATAGATATGATATTAAAAGCAAAAGCTGTCACACCCCTCTGATAAATGTCATTCCTCAAATTTATTAGAGCAACACAATATGTGAATTCGTTTGGACGACTGAATACTAATAAAACCATCATCAGTTTGGATGACTGAATACTAATAAAACCATTATCAATAAATACCAGGATCAAACCCAATAAAATAATTAATAATTCAATTATCCAAAATCAAACTCCATCACAAATAAACATTGCTAGGTCTTGATCCCGACTAGAATCTTCATTCTTTAGAAATCATCGTCTTGCTCTAGGATCCTCGTCCTTAACACTATAAAATTCACATGTAACAAAGGCTGGAATCTCGAAGGATCCCAGAGTAACAATTAATCTCATATTCAAAATATGCACAGTATATGATAGTTAACCATAATCAGGAATAATAACCAAACTAGCATTCAATATATCACATGTAGCCAAATAATGCATACAACGTTGACTATGGAATAGCACACAGTAATCCCCGAAACTAGCAGTCATATATGCACACAGCAATAACTGTAAAGTACACAACAAGTTTTGGATCCACAACGCTGGGAAAACAACTGAATGCAATATGCGTCCCAGACACAGATCCACAATCATGATAAAAATATGCATACACAAACATATTAAGGATATGAGATTAAAGCTATTACCTGATTGATTTTTAATCCAACAATTTACTTTTGTCTCCTTAAGTTCCTCGGCAGCGACACTTCCTAAAATATTAAATAATGTTCATTAGTTATGAAAACTCTTCAAAAATTTAAACAATACTTGGATTAATTACCATTTTACCCTTCTTTGGCTAAAATTCCTTTATTAATTGTAAAAATGTCAAAATCATCAATTTTGACTTTTATACCTTTCATTTTCGGATTTGTTTCTAAAAATTCAAGAAGTTTCACCAGTCTTTGAAAATTCATAACTAATTATTCATATGTATAAATTAAGTTATTCAAAAGGCTAAATAACCCTTAACATGTCTATGTTCATATAAATATATCACTTTTGGCCACAAAAATTTGTATTGTTCTAGATTCACTTGAATTTACCTATTGTCTAGATTCAAGTTCCAAAATTGAGTGTCAACTTCAAAAATTCATAACTTTTTATATATAACTTCAAAAATTAAAAATTACCTGTAAAATTACTACTTATGATATCTACTTCAATTTTGAAAATTTCCATAATTATTGGACCTCAATTACTTAATCAAAAATTCACCACAAGCTTACTATCTTGACTTGTTTTTCACTGGACAGTTTGAGAATCTTCCTAATTAAATAATAAAACTTCCAAAAATTATTGTTCTATCTTATTCCTACACAATTTTCCATTCTAATCACTTTGGAGATGTTAAAATGATCAAAATCCCATCGCTTTAGGGTCTGACCGAAATTATCATGAAAAAGACACTTATTTCTTTTTCACAAATCTTATGATTTTATGTGATCTATTTGGCCTACAAACTCCATTTTTAGGCCTAATACACTTTTAAATTCATATTACTAATCTTTGTATGGAATCTTCTCTCAAGATATAGCCTTCAAATCTACAAAAAGAAAAAACAAAAGAGGATTGACCCAAGAATAACAATATTAACAAGTGCAAGAGGCTATGTAAGTCACTTATTATATTTAGCTTTATATTTAGCTTGACTTGCACTTATTGAAACATTTCCTTCCTCCTTGAAGTCTCCTAGCTTTCTCTGCGCCTTCTTATAATAAAATACCATGACTATTAGTTTTTCACATTATATGACTCTCAAGAATTGAAGAAGAAAAATAGGAATTCCAATCACAACACCTTATTATCTTAGTTCTTTGTGACTCTCTCTTCCTTCTTTCTTCTTTCTCTCCAAGTTTCAGTTCTCTCTTCTTTCTTGGTCTTGTTGGCTGAATTCCAAATGGCAAGAGGTATGAAATTGTATTTTCTAATTGCTAGAAAACGACCTAAATAATCCTCTTGTCAATTGTCCATTTTGCCCTCACTTTTAGGACTCTTTATGGACTGATTTTCCAATTTCCCTTCTCTTCTTTCTTGCTGGCCGAAATGGCCCTTCTTCATGACCCATTTTCACTTTGCTTACATGGTAAATTTACGGTCTACTTATCTCCTTCATAGGTTGCCAAATTTCATAGTTAAAAAGGTGATGACATCAACTCTTTTTCCCTTCTTTCTCTTGCCTTGTTGGCCTCTTCTTTTCCACACAAGTGTCACCTACCATGACATGTGGCACTTTAGGGTTATTTGATTGCCTTTTTATCCTATTTCATGAGACAAATTTTAACTTCATGATATTCCCCTTGCTTGCCGAAATATATGGCTTCTTTATGAAGTATCATATCATCTTTTCCTATCACAATTGTATGCACAAAGTCCCTTGTCATCTAGTTACATAATTTTTCCTAGCATGACAAGTGCCTTCTTAGGGTACAAGATGAAATTGCATGGCCATTTCCTTTGGTATGTCATCAATTTGACAAATGCATGTGTGTTACTTCCATGTGCCAAATTATCTTGATTTTCCTTTTGGCTACTTGAAGCATCCCTAGCCATACACATATACATATGACTTCAACTTGTCATCCCTTTTCCTTGACTTAGCCGAAATGATCCATAAGAAAAGGAGTCCAAAATTGTCTTCAATTTTCTCCAATCACATGCTCTCTTATCAAATTAATTTAATTATTACTTGACTCAAAATTTAATAAAATGATTATTCCTCTTTTCTTTTTCCATTTATTTCAAAAATAATATCCATCATAGGATATCCATATTCCATTTTAAAATAATCCCAATATAGACATAAAATCTTTATAATTTCACTTGTTGGCCAAAATCATCAAGTGATATCCTATGTCAGCAAATAGAAACTATTATTGCCATTTTTATCTCCTCAATTATATAATTAGGGAAAAATTCAAATAACCTTGCCCAAGATTATGACCTTAATTGGTGATTGGAATATTAATTTCATGACAAATATCTTCATTTTGCTTTATATCCTAAAATCTAAAATTTCAGAAAAATCAATATTGGCTAAATTCCTCTATTTATTCCACTAAATAATTACATTGTACATGAAATTTCAATAAGGCAAAAATTTGGGATATTATATTTCTCCCCTGTTTAATAAATTTCGTCCCCGAAATTTGCTAATCCCTTGCAAACTTTGGGACATAAATTCCAAGTAATGTTGTTTCAAGTCTTTCATCGTTTCCCAAGTTGCTTTCCAAAGAGATAGCTCTTTCTAGACTATTTTCACAAATGAAATACTTATATCACTACAAAAAAAAAAATTATTTAGCGACGGACAAATTCTGTTGCTAAATAGAGAAAATCTGTTGCAAAAAGCTTTTGCAACGGAAAACTTTCCGTCGGAAAAATGGTCGTTGCAAACGATTTCTGCAACGAATTTTGTGTCTTTCGTCACAATTTGCAATGGAAAAAAATCTGTTGCAAATTACAAAGGAAAAAAATTTCGTTGCAAATTGCGACAGAAAAAAATCCCTTGCAAATTGCGTTGGAAATAAAACCATTGCCAATTGCGACGAAAAAATTTCTGTTGCAAATTGTGATGGACAAAAATCCGTTGGAAATTGTGACAGAAAAATATCCATTGCAAATTGCAACAGAAAAATCCGTTGCAAATCGCAATGGAAAAAAAATTTTGTTGCAAATTGTGACAGAAATAAATTCCATTAAAAATTGCGAGGGATTATTTTCCATTGCAATTTGCAACAGATTAGTGAAAAACAAATCCATTGCAAATAATGTGACAATTTGCAACGAAATACTGAGGAATTATTTTAAAAAAATATTGTAATTATAAAATATTATAAAATATACAATACTGAATAATCTATTAAAAAAGTATATGAAGAAACACATATAGTAGCAATCCTAAAAAAAATACATAAATATTACGAAATATAAACAACAATGTTGCCAATAAAAACTAAATAGCACAAAAATAAAAAATAATGTCTACATAGTAGTTGCATGGTCATGCTCATCATCATCATCACTAGGAGTTGGCCGCTTATCCTCGTTGTTTTCTTGCTTGTCCTTCAATAGAGATTGGAGTTGTTCCTGCATCTGCTTCATCATCTTTGCTTGTTGATTCAACATCTCTTGTTGCTGATTCACTAGCTGTGTCGTAGCCTTCAACTCCTGTCTCACCCTTTTAAGCTCATCTGCAAATACAACATTATGAAGTAAGTTTACTTTTTGTACTTAATTTAAATGGACTACGGAGTGATAATATAAAACAATTAGTTTTAAAAGTATTGCGTTTACCTGCAGAAGCATCTCCAACATGACTAAGTGAGCGCTTACTAGCCTTTACTCGGCTAGCAGAGGCACCCAACCTGAACACTCTACCTTTCTTGTCAAATCCTCCCGCAGCCTTAATGAAGAGTTCCTCATTATCGGACTAAGAGGGGCAGGATGTAGGGTCTGTCGCAATCTGCGTAGTCCTCTCCTGAAAAGCATCTCCCAATTTTCCTACAAGCACAAAAATAAATCATAAATGTGACATGTAAAATAAAATAAATATGCTGCTTGTTGAAACAAATAATAAATATAATAAATGTCTTACCGCTAATTGTTTTGACTTAGCATTAATCCAGTGCTTCTCACCAACTACTGACTCCTGAGAATGGGTCCACTCAAAGGTAACCCAACTAACCATTTTTGGAGGTACGTCCCCAGAGCTTCCTGTAAATACAAATGAGGATCATTAATTAATTACTTCAAAATACAAAATATTGAATACTGAGATAGAAAACAATGTATACTTACAATGTTTCTCCTATGCTGACTTATTGGAATGGAGCCCCCAATATATGTGGGTCCATCCAATCGATTTCTGCTTATTTTGCACAAATTTTTGCTGCAATTTCTCATCGGCGGCCCATTTTGCCAATAATTGTGCTGCGGTCTCCGGATTAATCCAATCTGCCTTGCCTTTATTTTCTCTCAATTTATGAAAACAATCAGACAACCACCTGCCTACTTTGCAGTTATAAGCTTTTTCCAAATCTTGCCGATGAATGGACAACGACCTAAAGTTGTTCTGAAAATAATATAAAAAAAATGAACAATTAGTGCTCAATCACTACTAGAAAATCCATTTTTTGCGGCGGAATTTTTCCGTCGCAAAATAAGTTTGCGGCGGAATTTGCAACAGAAAAATGTCCGTCGCAAAAAAAGCCCTCGCAAATAAGTTTTTCAACGAAAAAAATGAATTTTCCCACGCAAATTCAAATTTTGCAGCGAAACAATTTTCCCTCACAAAATGAGAGATTATTTTTCCCTCGCAAATTCAAATTTTGCGGCGGAAAAATTGTCCCTCGCAAATTGCGAAGGAAATATGTTTTCCCTCACAAAATTCAAGATTTTGCGAGGGAAAATTTTCCCTCGCAAAATTTTGTAATTTGCGAGGGAAAACAATTTTCCCTCGCAAATTGGTAGATTTTGCGAGGGAAAAATTTTCCCTCGCAAAATTCCAAATTATTTAAAAAATAAAAAAAATCTGAAAAATATAAAAAATTCATAAAAAATATAAAAAATTAGAAAATAAAATTAATTGTATACCATAAAAATAAATTGTACAATCATATGAGTTTACATAATAAAAACAACATATTATAAATTATAATGTTCTAAAATGAACCAAAAAAACTCTAAATAGCAGCAGTCTGGCCATCGTCACCGCCAGTATCGTCGTCACCACCAAGAGGCAGCCCCATACCTTTGTCCTTCAAACGAAGAATGATAAAGTAAATTCAAAATAGGGACATATAAAAAGAATGGAAAACATAACTATTATTTCATCACAATGCAAACGCCATTACATCAGGGTTGTAGTTTGTTACCTCAATTCCAGCAATTGATTGCAAAGAAAAAAAAAACAACTATTATTATCTACAATTTATCCTATAAACAACAATTTCACAAACATCTAAGAACTTAAGATCTAATAACTCAAGACTTGCAAATTAAATGAAGAATTAACTCTTAGTTCTCTCCATAATTAATTTTTTTCCTCTTAATTGTGTTAAACTTGCAAATTATATCCACAAATATTTATACTATAATTAAAAAGTGATAGGTAACATAAGCATTAAATTCTTATTAATGATTTGACATTTAATACTTGCAAAATTCTCAAAGACTAATATAATGTATTTACTCTTATTAATGATTTGAGGTTTAAGTTTTATTTATAAAGTAATTAAGTTTTTTTTTTTTTATTTATGGGGCCCTTCCTTAAATTGTTTACAAAATATATGTATAATTTGATACTTTTAATTTATTATCACTTTGACTTTTTATTTTTATAATCCTTAAAAATTGTAAAATATGATTGTGTTGGATGATATTCGTTTTAAAAAAAGCAATACTACACAATCATATCTTCCAATTAAAACTCAATGATATTCTTCATTTTTTGTAATTATTATAAATTAATAACATGTCAACACATGATTCATGAATATGACCATTATTTTCATAGTAAGATTAAAATATTTATTCGTTCTTGATTCTTTTTAAATTCAAATTAAAATAATTTTAATGAATGGTTATAAATGTTTTTTTTAAAATTTCACCATCAGAAAAATAATTAATGCCCACCTAAATCCTGTGTATGTACAACATTAATGAATCAAGATTTCAAATTTTGCATAAGAACTATGTGGATAATAAAATTGCTTAATCTTCATACGGTAAAGAGAAGATGCCCAACCAAATTAATGTCATAATTCATATAAAAGAGTTGAGAAATGAAAACAACCCATGAACTTTTAGCAAATAAGCACAAAGAGAGTCTCTTTGCATCAAAACTAACAGAAAAATAGATAAAACAAGAATCTTAACAAAATATTAAGAACTTACCAGTTGAAGAACGTCTTGAGGAAGAAAAAGAAGAGAGAGGATGCTGGAGTTAGCTCAAATCGGAAGGAGAAGAGGTTGGACAACGGCTGCATGTGGAGAAGAGAGGAAAAACGAGGAAGAAACGCACAAATAAATGGGGAAGAGGCCGTTCGGTGTGTATTTAAGAGAATTTGAGGCGGAATGTTCACTTCTGCCGCAATTTGCGGCGGAACTGATCATTCCGTCGCAAAGTGTCGATGGTCTCCACTGACACTTTACGGCAGATGTGGAGGTCCGCCACAATTTGCAGCGGACTGGAGTTTTCCGCCGCAATTTGCGGCGAAATTATAAATCCCCTCGCAAATTGCAGCGAACTGTAATTTTCCGCCACAAATGTGCCCAATTTGCGACGGAAATTCCCTTCTGTCGCAAATTTGCGTCGGAATTTTATTCCGCCGCAAAATTACTGTTTTCTAGTAGTGAATATTATACAAGTAATTAATTTCTGACCAATTGCCCCATATATATATATATATATATATATATATATATATATATATATATATATATATATAATTACATGGAAATCACGTTGGGGAAAAATTAAAACACGATATTCTCTTGTGCAATTAAGATATGAAATTAAAATAATTAATATTTATAATATATCTTTACAATAATAAAATTTTCACAAAACAAATATAATTTAATATTACCAATCTTTGAAGACCAATTAAAATCAGTATGCTTTTGTTGCGTGTGTGGGTCTTCAAAATCAAGCGGTAGAATCATATATTTTGCATGTGTCGGCAAAATCGACTTTCAAAAATCAAAAACATAAATGATAAAAACCAAACAATTCCCATTTTCATGTTTTTCACATGTATGGCAAAAAAAATAATTACACAGCAACGGTTTAAAAATGTTTTTCATTTGACAAAAAATTGAATGAAGAAATAATAGTTAGTTGAAACTCACCTACATTGTTTAATTCAATAATTATATAAAACTAATATGAGGGAACTTATTTGGTTTATATATATATATATATATATATATATATATATAATATGTGTGTGTGTATTTTAAAATCGTTGTTTACATAAAGAAGTTATCATGTTTACCTAAAAAATTACTACATTATTTAAGTTATATATCATATGTATCTGAATAGCGGCTACGTATCTGATAAATAGATTAGTATTATGGGAATACATATAGGCCGAGATCTGCAAGTATTAGTTGAATGTTATATGTTAAATTCTTTATAATCTTGAGCAGATATGGATGTAGATATGAACAAAGTTTGTAGATATATATGGATGTCATTGTCCAATCACATTAACTTAGGTGAAGCAGGGTCCTCGGGTGGAACTCGTTTCCCTACCTGTAGGGCGAGTTTAGCGATCTGGACACTCTAGATTTATTTTTTGTTTTAATTTTTATTTTTTTTAAAAAATTATTTTAATAGATAGAGAATCTAAAATAAAGATAATCTTTTAACTAATATTTTTTTAAAAAATTAACAAAATAAAAAAATATTAACCGTCCAGATCTAATCTTGACGGTCCAAACAGGGAAATAGGTTCCGTCCTCGGGTTGCTAAGTTCGTTTGTCATCCAATCACATTTAATTTTGATACTCCAGAATGGTTCTCGTGAGTCGTGTCTTATTGAATCCAACCAAATTTTTCTTAAAAAATTCGTCATTTTAATTCAATTTGTAATTAGACAAGTTAATGAAGTGCCAAGAGGTACCAGGTTCAAACCCCTACACACACACAAAGAAGCTGACTTGATTAATTTTCAAGTTATATAAACAATAAAATTAACCTTTTAAATCTCGCAAAACGTAAGTATCTAATTTTTAAATAACTGTCGCAAATTCAAATCTCTTAGATGCTCATTCAAAAGAACTTTTAAAAAATAATGATCTTATCTATCAGACAACCCAGACCATCATATTAAGGTATTAATATATTTATTATATATATGAACCTTGCCCTTACGAAGCCGGAAGCCCCCGTGGGTTATGATATATACCTTCAACAACACATTTAATACTGACCAAAAAAAAACAACACATTTAATAATATAATGAAAGTCAAAACCAAAAAAAAAAAAAAAATTATGATAATGTTTCATAGTCACAACTCATTTAATAATCTCTTGTAGTAAATATTTAATTACATTATGTATCGTTTATGAACTACAATTTTTTTTTTTTTTACATTTTAAACCAATATATGTGTGTGTGTGAAGAAAATCAATATAGATTAAATACACTACTAGTCTCAAATGGTCCATGAAAGCTTTAACATTTGATTATAATTACATTTGATTAAAAAATGTTTTGCAATGGATTTATTTTTTCATCGCAACTTGCAATAGAATTTTGTTCCATCACAAAGTTTTGCAACGGATTTGTGTTTTTGTCGCAAATTGCAACGGAATTTAAATTTCGTTACAAATTGTTGTAACAGAAATGTTTTGCTACCACAAGTTGCGACAAAATATTTTTTCCGTCGCAATGTTTCCTTCGCGAATTGCAATGGAATTTTAATTCCATGGCAAACGTTTGCAACCGATTTGTTTTGCCGTCACAATTCGCAACGAATATTTTTTCCGTCGCAAAGTTTTGCAATAGAATTGTGTTTCCGTCATGAATTGCAACGGAATTTTAATTCCATGGCAAATGTTTGTAACGGAGTTGTTTTGTCATCACAAGTTGCAATAGAATATTGGTTCCGTCGCAAAGTTTTGCAACGGATTTTGTTTTCAGTCACAAATTGCAACAGAAAAAATATTCCGTAGCAATTTGCGACGGATTTAACTTTCTGTTGCAATATGCAACGGATTTGTTTCCCTTGCAAATTCCCTAGCTATTTTAGTATTTTCTAGTAGTGTATTATTCCTAAACCATTTTTTTTCCTAATGATTAATAATTTGCTCCAATTCAATAACAAAGATATGATCATCTTGAACTTTAATATCTTCATATTCAATAATATGCTCAGGATCTGATTGGGTTAAATACCATTTTTGCTATGGAAGTTTAACCTAAGGAGCACTGGTCACCCGAAAGTTTTTCTTGTCTCATTTTTACCTTGAAAGTTAAAAAATGGAGCAAATTTGCCCCGCAAGTTTTTTTTTTTAGGAACAAATTTGCCTAGAAGTTTTCTTTAGGAGCAATTTTGCCCATGGAAGTTTACAAAGAAGAGCAACAATTCAATGGTCAAGATCAATAGATGGACAAGATTACTACGTTCTTAAATTTCCAAGGCAAAAATGAGACCTTAAAAACTTTCAGGTGACCAGTGCTCCCCAGGGTAAACTTTCATGACAAAAATGATATTTAACCATGATCTGATTGATACTTCTTCAACTGAAAGACATGAAACACATAATGAAATTTGCTTAAATTTGGGGTAGTGCTATTTAATATAGCACTGGTCCACATTTTTCCAAAGTCTCAAATTGATCGACCAATGTATCAAGGCCTTAATTTCTTTCTCTTAATTGCTCTATCAATCCCAATAAATAGAGATACTTTTAGAAATACATGATCTTCAACTTCAAATTCTAGAGATCTCCTTCTCCTATCAATATAGATTTTCTGTTGCTTTGCGTTATTAGGAACTTCTTTTGATTAAAATAATTTGCTCTAAGATCTGATTAACCAGATCCAGCCCATATAATTGTCTCTCAAACAATTCTGTCCATACATGGGTGATTGGCATGTTTTTCATAGGTCTGAATTTGACATGAGATCAAATTTTAATTATATTCTACTATTTCTGCATCAAGGTTAGGCTGATTTGATATCTTAACTGGTAGTTCTCTGCCATTCTATTTTATTACATCAGAACAGATCTCAATCTTTATTTACTAGCATCATGTATATACAACATAGGTCATGCTATAGGATATGGGATAATCAATATACTAGCCGTGGACATCAATCTCCCCTTCAGTCATCTGGACATGGGGCTCCCAACGTAGCCGTTTTCTTTAACTTCACTCTCTAAGCATCGCCAGACTCATATATGAACCAAGATGCTAAGGTGATACCCCATCCTCCTCGTATAGCATTGCATTTTACAGTAACTTTTCTCTCTGCCTCTCTCTCCCCACTCATTCGTTCCTTTCTCCGTACTTTCTTGAGGGAGATTGACACGTTACCAAGGTTGTTAAAAACGAGTTTTTATATAAAATCAGAAGAAGGATAAAAAATCGTAAAATGTAAAAATTCTAACGCAGTAAAATCGTAAAAACTTAAAAGCATTTAAAAAATTAGTAAAATTGTCTTAATGAAAAAAATCATAAAAACATAAAAACACAATAATAAAGCAAGTTTTTAACAACCATGACCATGACGTTACTTAAGAAAAAATTTTCATTATCACACCTAAACACAGAGACAGAGAGAGAGAGAGAGAGAGAGAGAGAGAGAGAGAGAGAGAGAGAGAGAGAGAGAGAGAGAGAGAGAGAGCCGTGGCCACTGGCCACGACCTCTCTTTCTAGATCTTGGTGATCGGCCATTCCGGCGGGGGAAATGTAGTCTCCTCATCAGCTTCATTTCCAATTCTGTCATCTCCTGCCAACAAAACAATAATTTCGTAAAACATAATACTACCTTATGTTATAAATTAAAGGTTGAATGAAATTAAATTAAGAGCTTCTAAAATAATTGTTGTCTTTCGAGCAAAAAAAAACTAATAATTGTTGTCTACTTTATTTCTTTTAAATGTATATCTACAGCCCCATAATGACAACACATACTTGTAATTCTTGAGTAAGTTTTTGTTTTCTGTTCTAAGCCTTAAGGAACTATTTTTTCCCCCCTTTTTGAACTGAGATGTCTTAACTAACTTAACGCACTAATATTTCTTTTAAATGGATAGGCAACTTGTAATGATGAAAATGACAAGTGAGAATGAAGAAGATGGAGAAGAAGATTGAAGATGGGTGGGATAGCATTTAAACTTAATTTTTTAAAAAAAAAAAAATAGAATGAATCAGACAAATCAGTGAATAATGTTTAGTGACAAACACTTGTGGCATTGATCTGGCGACATTCAGTTCACATAACCTAACCTCTAATTTATAGATAGGGTCAATAAATTTTGCTGCACTCAACAATCATAAAAGAAACAATGGTGCCACACACCTCTTTATTTCTTTCTTTCTCATTTTTTAAATGAAACTACTTCACCTACCAATTAATGGCCTATACAAATTTTTTTCCGTTTTAATCGCCCAAAAATTAATATTTTTCCAAAAAAAAATGAAGTTTGTCAGATTTAATATAAATATAGATACTCTGAATATATATTATATATATTATGCCCAACAACAAAATATTCTCTTGTTCTAAATATATAACATCCGTTAACTATTTTTAGAAAAATTAAGGAATTTAAATAAATTAATTAATCATAATATATGATTTATATTATTAGATTATATATTAGTTTATAAGTCATACAAATTAATATGAAAATGATAAATATAAATATGTTAAAGTAATTTATTTTATTCCATTAACATCTCTCTAAGAAAATATAAATTCATCTTATCTTCATAATATATATATATATATATATATATATATATATATATATATATATATATATATATATATTTTAACAAACTTGTTACGCGTGCACGTGGCAGTAGTACAGAAACTGGAGGACACATTTTAATTTGTTAGCTTAATCGGCTATAGCCATTCACATTTAGAACTCATTCCTCCCAACTAAATTAAGATCGAACATTGATTTCAAAACAAGGATCTTCAATTATTAGCCATATGCTCTTTTCCTTTTCCTTTTCTTCTACTCTTGAACCAAGCTAGCGGCACACCTCTCTCTCTATATATAAACACGCGCGCGCGCACAAAACATCCACAAAGACAAACACTGAAGTGCAAAACTTTCAACATGTTACAACACAAAGCCTTCAGATCCGTTTTGTCATCCATTTCCTTCTTCTTTTTCTTACCATTTACCCATAATCTGGTTATGGCAATTCCTCCAGAGGACCCCATAAAGTGTTCTTCTCCAAAAAACACAAGCTGCACAGTCACAAACTCCTATGGCGTCTTCCCTGACAGAACCACTTGTTCTGCTTCACAAGTTCTGTACCCAACTTCAGAAGACGAACTCGTATCAGCGATCGTGTTCGGGGCGAAAAACAGGATGAAAATGAAAGTAGCAACTCGTTACTCACATAGCATACCAAAACTAGTTTGCCCAGATGGCCAAAATAATGGGTTGCTAATAAGCACCAAGTATTTGAACCAGATAGTGAAAGTTGACGTGGAAGGGAGGAAAATGGTGGTTGAAAGTGGTGTCACTTTGAGGCAGCTGATTAGTGAGGCTGCAAAAGTAGGATTAGCTTTGCCCTATGGACCCTACTGGTGGGGCCTCACCATTGGAGGACTTATGGGCACAGGGGCTCATGGAAGCTCATTGTGGGGAAGAGGAAGTTCAGTTCATGATTATGTTGTTGAGGTTCGGGTCGTTGTGCCAACAAGTCCTCAAAATGGCTTCGCTGAAGTTTTGGTTTTGAAGGAAGGAGATGAAGATCTCAATGCCGTTAAAGTTTCCCTTGGTGTTCTTGGAGTTCTTTCCCAGGTCTGTGATTAATTTATTCTTACCTTTTATTTTAATTAGTTCATTCTCTTTCGGCGATTAATTAACTCCACTGAAATTTTAAAAGTAAAAGACAAAAAATAATTTTTATATTAAAGACCAGGAGTAATATTTTGGATAGAGGGTCAAATCTAGAAAAAGGCGGTAAAATTGGTTCAAGAGACGGTAAAAATGGGTAAATTTGGATAAGACAAGACATGAATGATGAAGCTTTACGATGTTTAGTGTATGTTGTCTTTTATAGTTAGTAACATGGCCCATGACGACACAGTTCAAAATGGATCTGTCGTGTGATGTTAAGTTAACCTCCCTTGAAGTCTACGAAAACTTCACCTGGGCTGCAAGTTAATTATTACAGCCATTCTTATCTCAATTCAAAACCTGACTTTTACGGTAAAAGACTAGGCTATTAATGAACTGTTCTCCCACGAAATCTACATAGGGCGTAAACTTGATAACTATGATAATTAAGGTTAGACACATTATATATATATATATATATATATATATATATATATATATATATATATATATATATATATGTTAATTCTTTACGTAGTTATTTAATAAAATTGATAATTAATTAAGTAATCACACCCGAACAGACACAACTAATGTTTAGAGACACGATATAGTTACTTTTTTTTAATTGAAAAACACTTAAATCTAATAATTGCCTTCTTGGTAATATAATAAAATTTCTTCATTAATTCAATTTAATGAAGATATAATTTTGGTGGAGGGTATGATTTGGGAATACCACTAGATTTGACTAAGCAAAAAGGTGAAAGTGATAAGTGAGGGAGAAGAAGCGGGCAGTGTCCTCCATCAGTATTGAAGTCACAGGCCATAATGGTGAATGGTATATTTAACTATAATAATTTGTTGAACTAGAATACAAAATCCAATCACAAGAAGACAATTAGTTCGCTATTTTCTAATTGAGACAATTAGGTTAATACAATCCTTTGAGTCACTTTTCTGTCTCCCACTTACAAGTGCCCATTAGAAAGCAAACAAAAAACTCCCCCAACCCCCCCCCCCCAACCAAATATATATATATATATATATAGACACACACATATATATTATAGTGTTATATACATTCTAATACTGAGTGCGGACAATAGTCTGATCAGTTAAACTAATTTAATATGGTTACCCACAAGTTTTTAATTATGCCTTTCAGTTTGTCGGCACACCCGCATGTTCTGAGAGAGTGAAAGCAGCATTATTATAAAAAGCACATGGAAAACCACTAATGTTGTGAGTTCAAATTTTTGCCATATAGTGTATATCTGCTTATATAAAAGAATATGGTTTAAAAAAGATATTTGAGCAATAGGTTTAATTTTGGCTAAACTTTGAAAAATATGTATTCTGACTAAAATTACCATAATTTATTAATTATACTATATGGAGTTGCAATGAGTAATTATTCATTCCTCTCCGTAAATAGTGCCCAAGACAACTTGTTGTGTGTATTGTGGGCAGAAATGCAATTATATGGTGCCATCATATCGACCCATGTGCTTCTGAATAGGACCAGGGAAATACTATAATCAAACGTAATTTATTTTTACCAAAAATAGGAGGATGATAAAAAATAGGAAGACTTTATATATATAACCGCTGAATTAATATGGCATGTTCTCTTTAAGGTTGATTCGTTAAAATGCTAAAGGAGATTATTGGTTATAATGCCTTTCGCAGATAACTATAAAACTAGAACCTATGTTCAAGAGATCCTTAACGTATTTGGTGGAAAATGATTCGGACTTGGGAGACCAAGTGGTTAGTTTTGGACGGCAACATGAATTTGCAGATATAACATGGTACCCATCTCAACACAAGGCTGTGTATCGTGTGGATGATCGTGTCCCAATCAATACCTCAGGAAATGGCCTTTATGACTTCCTCCCTTTCCGTCCCACTGCTTCTCTTGAATTGGCTCTCATCAGAAACATTGGTCAGCTTATTTTCTATACCTCTCTTTTTCTTTATTTATTGTAGTAAATGGAGTTTGAAAGTGGAAGAAACATACGTATGTAGTTAGGCCTTTATAGATAGGATTTGATCTCAAAACTTAACTTCTAGTGGTCGTTTACTTTTTATGCTTATAATAAGTGCATTGGAAGCGAAGAATATTTTTTAGGGTGTTAACTACAGTGATTAGAGAAAAATATCATAGAGAAAGATGAAGAATCATATGTATTAATTATTTATGGAAGAGTAACATGCTCAAACAATAGTCGGAAGCTAATTTACCCTCATGTAAGGGTGATGAGCTAACCTCATATAGTGACTTGAGAGAAACTCTTCTTTCTAGAGAGAGATTCCCCTCTCTTGAGAGAGAGACCACCCAAGTTACCCTTACTTTTATGTGGATGTTTGATAAACTCTTAAACCATATGGTTCCGTAAGTTGAAACAAAACTTCTTTTTATCTGCTTATCTCAAAAAATAGTAAAAGCCCTTCTAAAAATTATAACAAACAGAGATTGATATCCCTTCACTCTAATTTAAACCACTTTGCTAAAACGTATATTTAGAGTTCAACCATTAACTATTGACCATTTTAACTGACAAGACAAAATCTTAACTACAATTCAATATATAGAATTATTGTGCATTGCTTAATGTAATCACTAAAAATCTCACTACAAGTGAGTGATATGTAATTTAAGATTTGGTACAATAAATGACAAAAGGTTGCGTGTTACTTACTGGTTATGGGGTTTTTTAGGTGATTAGATTGTTTGTAGGATTGTAAAGTAATTCTCCTAATATCTTTGTTTACAAAGAGCTTTACTTGCTTATATATCTTTTTGTTTGGAACACAGAGGATGTTCAAGAATCTACCAATGATGCTAATGGGAAGTGCTTAGTTGCAAAGACCACAACCGATGCCCTGATCAACTCTGCTTATGGACTCACAAACAATGGTGATCATCATTTCTTTTATTTATCTATGATCAATCAAATAAACATACAATAACATATTCTTGTACCACACTTCGTCCTTAAGATTCCTGAGGCTGTTTCAGAACCAAGTAACTTTATTCAATAATGTTTTGTACACTTGCAGGCATAATCTTCACAGGGTATCCAGTGATAGGGTTTCAGAATCGCCTACAAGCCTCAGGTACGTGCCTGGACAGCCTTAAGGACGCAAAGTTCACGGTCTGTGCATGGGACTCAAGGGTAAAAGGGGAATTCTTCCACCAAACCACGTTCAGCATACCTTTACCTTCAGCAAAAGCTTTCATAGAAGACGTGCAAAAGCTGGTTCAAATAGAGCCAAAGTCACTATGTGGACCAGAACTCTACAATGGAATCCTCATGCGTTACGTCAAAACCTCAAGTGCCTTCTTGGGTAAGCAAGACGATGCTATAGACTTTGATATCACATATTACAGAAGCAAGGACCCTATGAACCCTAGGCTTTATGAAGACATTCTTGAGGAGATTGAACAACTTGGGATCTTCAAATATGGAGGGTTACCTCATTGGGGAAAGAACAGAAATTTAGCGTTTGATAAGGCAATAACAAAGTACAAATTTGCAGACAAGTTTCTTAAGGTTAAAGAGAGGTTTGATCCACAAGGGCTTTTCTCTAGTGAATGGACTGATCAAGTTCTTGGATTAAAAGAAGGGTTGATGATAGAGAAAGATGGGTGTGCTTTAGAAGGTTTGTGTATATGTTCACAGGATAGTCACTGTGCCTCAAGCAAGGGATACTATTGCAGACCAGGCAAAGTTTATAAGGAAGCTAGGGTTTGCGCTCGTGTGAAGTCTAAAAGAGTGTGAGATTAATTGATGATATGAAGATGGCGAATGTGGATTCTCCAATAATGTGATACTGATACATACATAGGATGAAAAGAAAGGATAACTTTTTTTTTACTATGAGATGTATCTAATATAAATAAAAATAGAGGTGAAAAGAAATATAAATTATCAACAGTTTATATTCAATTTTAATAATTTATATTTATAGATTTTCAAATTTTTTTAATTGAACAAGCCATTGTATTGTTGGAAGTTTTGAGTTTTTTTTAATAATTTTTGTCTTATCTTGGATTTAAACTCGAGACTTATATGAATCTAGCAAGAGATAATCATGTTTGAGGCACTAACAGATACTCAATGTGGACACTTCTGATTAGCCATTTTCGCTAAACCCTACCAATTGGTTGAACAATGTTAATTTTTTTTTTTTTTGGTAAAAGAACAATGTTAATTCTCAACTAAAAAATAGCACAAGTCAAATAATTTTCTCAATGGGCCAAAGCTTTCATGACCCAAATAGAAAAACTTGATCTGGGCCAAGCTTGTTTATGGAGCAACAGATTCACAAAATTGGGCCTAACATGGTTTTGGATTAAAAGATCAGTTAAATTTTAGGCCAACTTGGACTAGTCAATTGAACCTAAAGCACCTTTATTAAATTTTCCATAAGCAGAAAAACATAAGTTCGAATGTCAGAAAGTCTTTACATTGTAAGTCATAAAAGAGAAAACCATTTATATTTTTTAAAAAATAATATATGTCACCCATGAAGTTGGAGTTTGGTAGAAGAAACTAGCCCCTCGAAATGATAAACCAATAAATTTGTCCACTTGATCTCATATGTATGTGGACTAGAATGAGTTAACTAAGCCCACAGGAAAAGTGTGAGCTAAAAATAAAAACTGAGTGAAGCTTTACATCTTCTTATTTTTTAGGGTTCGAAGTTGAGACTCGAAGGAATTTAGTGGGACCTTGTACCGTTAGACCAACTTTGTGTTGGTACTATTTTTAGCTCCTTATCTAGACTTAATTTGTTACATCTCAGTTTTGATTCTTTTACTTCTTTTTTTTTCTCTGAAATTCTTTTACTTCACTGTAAGACTTGTTAATGTTATTTATGTAATCATTTTGTCTTTCTCTTTTTTTTTTCCAAAGAGAAACACTACACAGATAAATTCCCTAGTTTATAATCCTAGTGGAAGCCGTTGGTATTGTATAAATGCGCATGAAAGTGTGAGTCAAAAGTTGACTAGCTTTTTGCCATTTTGGGGATTAGAGAACTTCAACAATTTCTTAGTTAGTGATATGCTTAATACCCAAAAAGAATCAATACGAATGCGTTTTCCTCCCCTTTTTCTGGGTGGCATTCATATGCATATATTCTAATTGCCAAAGAGTTGACCATTTCATAATAATTATTATCAAATTTTCTTCAGTATGAAGCGATAAGCAAACTTTTTTTTTCCTGATGGGCATAATTAGATTGTACTCTTCCAAAGGGGTCAAATAAATCACATATACTCTTTTTTGTCCTAAATATAAGATATAATTGACTTTTTTAAAGAGATTAAGAAAATTAAATAAGTCACTTAATTAATCTTATCATATGTTGTGCATTCGAAGATTATATATCAGTTTATAAGTAAATTGTGTACTCATGCCATAAATTGGGCAATGGGGGATAGATAAAATGGGATTGGGTTGGATTGACTCTTAAGAATAACTTCTACGATTTATGAAGTAAGTAAATGAGAAGGGTTTTATTTCGACTTGTTGAAAAGGGCTTCAAAAACCGTGGTTTGAATGTTACCCAGACACTCAGTAGTGAGTAGGACATTGCTTCTTTAATTTTTAATATAAGGCGTAGTTAATATTTTAGAGAAATTAATGGTGTTAATTAATTATTTTAAAGTATTGATATTTATCTTTTTGATCCTAAATTAATTTGTTTTATTTGTGAACTGATATATAATCAAATGATACACGAAATATGTTATGATTAGTTAACTTGTTTACTTTTCTCAATCTCTCCAAAAAAATTGAGTTATGTGATATATTAAGGACCGGATAAATATTATTGAGCCTCCTTGTATTTTTATGAATTATTCTAATACTTGTACGTTATCATTTGTTTTTATACCATCAATATATCCATATTTAAGTATTATTTAGTTTGAATAAGAGGTAAATTGTGTCTAATACTTGTACGTTATCATTTGTTTTTATACCATCAATATATCCATATTTAAGTATTATTTAGTTTGAATAAGAGGTAAATTGTGTAGTACATTTCTTTTATACCCGGGACCTATTCCTTTTATTTTATTTGATATGGCATTGTTGGCCCATAGAATTATGGGTTAAGTAGCAAATCCGTTCCGGAAGTATATGTTGAGTAGCAATGTTGCTTTGAAAGTTTTTTTAGATTCAATTTTACCCCGAAAGTTTAAACACGTAGTAATGTTGCCCGTTTCCATTTAAAAAACTAACGTTGACCGTTAAAAAATTGACCTTGACCATTAACTTTTTGACGAAAAAATGCAACATTGCTACTTTTTTAGACTTTTGGGGCAACATTGAGCCCAAAAAAACTTCTATAATAACATTATTTTCGAGCGTGTGCTGTCAGGGCGGATTTACTACTTAACCCTTGAATTATTCATAGTTATCTATTTTCGTTTTCATGCAAATGAAGTATAAAAGGTTTTTAAAAAATAAAAAATAAATCAGGGGACATATATTAACACTATGAGATTAAGGATCGGATTAAACTTATGACTTCACATTTAATCACAGGAAAACTTTTACTGCAATAACATTGATGCTCGAAGTAAACAATCAGACATCAAAATATAAAATTAATTGTTTAAAATAGAAAATCATCAGATACATTATTCTTATATGATTTTAAAATCATGCAAAAAAATTTAAGAAATCAATTAATTATTTAAAATAAAATTTTCATAGTTAATGATATTAAGAAATAGAGAAGATTTTTCAAACCCCTGTCATATAGTATTAAATGATAAAAAATAATTGACATAAATCTGGAAGCAATGTGTGTGTCTATTTCAGGCTGTTTTCTTCTTCTCTTTTTCTCATCATTTTTCCAATAATGAACAGTGGTGGTTTTTTTAGGGCAAAGAGGCCAGTTTTTAGAAAATATGCTCTTAGGATGTAGAACAATATAATTATAACTAGGGAAAAATGAATTGGTGGAAGATGAGAGAGGGAGAAGGCATTGAGCTAGAAATGGTGAAGTTGCAGAACAGAAATTTAAGGGAAAAATAATTAAAAAGTCAATCTTTAATTACATTTAAAAGTGTTTAAAATGAAAATAATTTGCATATACTTAAATAAAAGTTGCACTTACTTGGCTCAAATTCTTTGACCAATTTTTCTTAAATAAGTACTTGTAATTAATCTTTCCAAATTTAAAAATTTCCATTTTATAGTAGCTTTACTATTGATTTGGTATATTGTGATTCATAGGGAGTGATTTAAGCTTTGATATATTGTTAATCTGATTTTTCGAATTTACTATTTATACATTTCTATCTTACGAGTTAAGTTATTGATAAACTCTCATTAGTTGTAAACTCATACAAATTTTTAAGTTTACATATTAAGTTTACCGTTTTCATGTTTTTAAATTACAAAATTATTTTAACTCACTCTTAAACTCATGCTAATTTTATCTATTTGATTACATTCAATGGTTCTGTATATGATCTCTATATAAATTTCTTTATTAAGCATCACACATTATGAATGTTGATGTACTTAATTTCAATTATTTAAATTTAAAAGGAAAATGATACCATGATCTTAAATTAAAAACAAAGTTAGAAAAATTTCATAACTAATATAAATGAAAAAAAATCCATTAATATGAATAAATTACGAAATTTTTCTGACATTATTATTGAAGTTAGTGTTATTTTCCAAAAATAAAAAGTACTGATGGCCAAAGCACAATTAGGGCTGAAACGTGTCAAAGTTCTATTAGACCCTCTTCTTAACCCGCAGTGAAATCGCTCAGTATGCTAGTCTCTCTCTAGCAGTCTCAATTTGGGGTTTCGAAGAAACAAGAAAAGAACGCGAGAAACAAAGGAGGCGTCTTTCGTGTCTGGGTTGGCCGGATATCTCACCCACCCTTCTTCCTTCATCCTCTCTCTTACTGAGAGCCATAAAAAAGCCCAAGCAAATCTCAAAATCCCCCATTTACGCTACTGGTATGCCTTTTCCTTTATTCTCGATGCCTCCTTTTCTTTCATTTATTCGGAGTGGTGAGAAGGGCTGCTCTCAAAATTTGCCCCAAGAGTTGTCCCCTTGTACTTTGGATTCACTTCTAGGCTTTCTCATAACTGAATTTTACCCCCTTATAGCAAAAAGAAAATATCTTTTTGGTATGTTACTTTTACCGGTTCGGGTTGTCTATTTTATTATTTTCTCCGTTGTTTCTCTGATATTCATCGGTTATTAATTCTTATTAATTGGGTCTTTCTTTGTTTGTTTTCTCCTTCATGGTCATTTAGATTCAAGGGTTTTCATTGAT
This sequence comes from Acacia confusa, assembly GCA_037074495.1. Classification (NCBI taxonomy): domain Eukaryota; kingdom Viridiplantae; phylum Streptophyta; class Magnoliopsida; order Fabales; family Fabaceae; genus Acacia; species Acacia confusa. The sequence continues at coordinate 1,999,067 of CM073508.1, read as the reverse complement.
CACACTTGTGGGGCTTTGTGTTTGGTATATTTGTATTTCTGTGGGATTATTGCCGACAGTGGCCCCTTGTTGACATTTCTATGTTGAGTGGAACAACTACTGGAATGGAAAAACGGTTGCTTTGAATTTTTATTTATTTATTGTATTTAGTTTTACCCACTTAACTACCCAGACTACATAGGGCTAAACTTGCTTCATGTCAATTCCAAAAGTCTTATCATAGCCTTGCACTTTATTGATTTTTCGAAAATTCAGCTGAGACTACTTGGTTATGCCTCATTTGAATGTTTATACCTGTTGATGGGGGAATAAAACTTGGGTGGTGCAATGTCAATGAGTTGAAGTGTTTTGTTAGGGCTCAAATGGAGATGCCCAATAACGAAATGAATTATTTGTTGCTGTTGGTATTGAAATGTCTCTGAAAGCAATTCTGACCATACCCCCCCCCCCCACCCCCTAAAAAAAAAAAAAAAATTGTAATGAAGTTTTTTTCAGTTATTCATCTGAAAATCTGGTAGCCTTGCTAGTCTCTTATTGACTATTAATGTCTGTGTACTAACTTTCACGATTATTGTTTGGACCTGCAGATATTCAGGTGTTAATGACAAATCCCTGATCCTGAGCTAATCATGTCAGAAGGTGCGGAAGTTGATGAGCGGGTGGACTTTGATGAGGAAAACTACATGGAGGAGATAGAAGATGATGTGGAAGAACAACTATATGATGAAGGAGTGGATGGAGGTGGTGATGAAAATGAGGAGAATGTTGAGGAACATGAATATGAAGATTCATTAGCAGAACCTTGTGGGAAAGACCAATATCCGGAAGCAGATGGAAGTGACATTGTTACTGACTCTGTAGAAAATGAGCAAAAGCCATTTTCCATTGATGAAAATGAGAAGGAGATACATGAGGAACTTCTTGCACTTCCTCCTCATGGTTCTGAAGTCTTTATTGGCGGACTTCCTCGGGATACATGCGAAGATGACTTAAGAGAAATGTGTGAGCCAATTGGTGATATTCTCGAGGTTAGAACTCCGGCATATACACTTGTGATATGAAAATTTTTATCTTTTTTGTTGGTAAGTAGGAGAGAAGCTTGATCACCACTTCACCAGTAATAATTTGATGTTGTTGTTACTTTGCAGGTGAGACTTATGAAAGATAGGGATACAGGAGATGTTAAGGGCTATGCTTTTGTGGCATTTAAAACGAAAGAGATTGCGCAGAAAGCCATTGAAGAGTTACATAGCAAGGAATTTAAGGTATTTCTGGCGGTTATTTGAAAATTAATTGTCCTCAATGAGAATGAAAATTTTATTCTTTGGTAATTGATTTGATTTTATTTTTTTTAATGATATCAGGGTAAAACTTTAAGGTGTTCTGTGTCTGAAACAAAACACAGATTGTTTATGGGTAATGTTCCAAAAAGCTGGACGGAGGATGAGTTTAGGAAAGTCATCATGGGTGTTGGTCCTGGAGTTGAAAATATTGAGCTGATAAAGGTGCAGTCTTGAACTGATTTGTGCTTTTAGCTTACATTAACATGTTTGAAAGCTCACCTTTTCTGTGCCATTTCATATTTATTGCAGGACCCCCAAAATGCAAGCAGGAATCGTGGGTTTGCTTTTGTTTTGTATTATAATAATGCCTGTGCTGATTATTCTCGGAAAAAGATGTCGAATGCAAACTTTAAGCTGGATGGTAATACCCCAACTGTCACTTGGGCAGATCCAAAGAACTCACCTGATCATTCGGCCTCATCACAAGTAATTTTCTTCCTGATGATGAACCTAGTTGTTAAAATGGTTTAAAAGCTTCTTACCGTTATATGTTTATTTGATGTTGTTTGATATGATATTTATTGTTGAGATCCCTGCTTCTCTTTTACCCTTGCTGTTTTTCCCCCTTTTTTCTTTTCTCACTCTGCCCTGTCCAAGCTCATGAGTATGTGTGGGTTTCATTTTGCTCTTGAAACAGAGCTTAGCGGACCAACCTTTAGGTGAAGAATGTAAAAGACCTGCCAACTCAGCAACTGTGTTGTTCCTCCTCCTCCTCCTAATGGATGGAGGCAATTGTCTGTGAAGTTTACCCTCAGTGGACCAAACGTTAGGTGAAGAATATAGAGGACCTACAATCATGCCTATTTTTGAAGTTGATTTCATGAACTTGTATAAAGTATATGAATAAGTAATCTGAGTGATTAGTTAGAATCAACGATTAGTTGGACTTAGTTTACCTATATGCCTGTGTGGAGTTTGATAATGGAGATAAGACTGTCGTGTAGAGGGTCAACTGTATTAAGCTTGATTTCTTCTTATTCAAAGTTAATAACAGAGATGAATGGGCACAAATGAGGATGAACAGTTGAGTGAATTAGTAAGGTTGATATTTTCTTATTTGAAGGTAGAGATGCTTGATTTCTATTCAGTGGAGGTGCTGGACTTGGATGGATTATTTCTATGAAACCCAAGATATATGGTGATGCATGATTGGTTGATGCTTTCAGTTGAGTGCATTAGCCTCCAATAACCAGGAAAGTGGTGAACAACCTATATAAATAGTGTTCTAAATGGATTAGGAGAGATTTCTTATCTAGAGTCCTTAAGTTTTTTATTGTTTAGGATTTGTACATTTATTTTTATGAGTTTGTCTTGTAGTTAACCCTTCACTTCCTAAGTATTATAAATAAGAGAAGAGACCTGACATGATGAAAGAGTGTGCTGTGGGCATTCTAGTCTTCTTATTTCTCAGGTTTGTGTTGCTATGGTGAACTGTACTGGAAGAAATGAAATCTTAAATTCATTTGTCATAATCTATCTCCAGCATCATTTGCAGTTACTTACAGTAGGTGATATGTCTGACTTATCACCGAGAGAATGGGTTATTTGGAAATTGAGAAAGATTGGTTGATGTTTGGCCTTTCAGTGGTGCTGGATGCAGACAGTCTTTTAAGTATTTTTCCAATCTCCATTACAGAGATGTGGACTCAAATGGAAACCTACTTAAATTTCATTTTTAGGTCTAACTGGAGAAGTTTCCTATGCAAAGGATTTTTAAATTTGAAAGTTCATCCCAATGAAATAGCATCCCTTTAAACGGGATGCATAGCTATATGTATGGTGAATGAGTAGTAGCCAATGATTTTGTTCTGTATATTATATTTTTTGTGTTGCTGAAATAACTAAAATATTAGACTTTTTATACAATAATTGATGATGGTTCCTACGATAAATTGTATTCTTTAGTCACCTGCATTTTAAATATACTGGACCACTGCATGAAGGCAAATCTCATAATATTTGTGTGCCTGTAATTAAAAGGTAAAGAAGTATAGAGAGATTAATTAAGCTGATTAAATCAAAATCACAAGTTACTGGGGTTGAAAATACCGTTCCTGAAGAACAAACCTAACTATAATAGTTAAATTATGAACAATAGAAGAGTGGAGGATGAAAAGAGGTTAGAAAAGATACTAATTATTGGTATTTTAAAATTAGAGTGGAAGTATTTTAATCAAGAATAAATTCTGAATAGAATGTTAGTTTAATGTATTTTTGTTTTAGTTAAATATGTTTATATGTCAAAAGCTATCCTTGGGCTTCCTATAAATAGGTCTAGCATAGTGTGAGACTTCAGCAGATGGCAATTGATTTTGGATGAGATGTTGGGGTTGAGGACAAGTGGATGGAGCTTTCCTTGATTTAGTTCGATCATGGAGAAATTGGGGTTGGGGATGGAAGCTTCCAAGAACTCCTCCACATCAAGCATCTCCACCTCATTAGACGTATGGAGAAAAATAGAGTATTAGATGAAAAGTTGAAAACTTAAAAGGTTCTATTTTATCCAAAGCCAAAACAACTTTGTTTCTTTTTAGTGGAGGTGAAGTAGATGACAAACTATGGGTGGAGAGGAGCTGAATGCTGAATATGGTATTTGATGCAAATGTTCATTTAGGTTTTTTGATATTCGTTGATAATGAATTAGATGGTTCAGCTGATGGTGATATATCTTGAATTCACACACACACACATTATATGAAACTATTGATAGCAAATATCTATTGCAGTAAAATCTTTTGTTAACTTGAATCTCACTTAAACCAGCTAAAATAGGCACAAACACAGAACTAACTTAGCTTGGGTTTGTTCAGTTCTGCTCTGGTTTGGTTTGCATTTTAGAGCAAGTTATGAGAACACTGGATGAAGAATTGAAGATGAATGCTGCTTCTACTGATGGATTTGAGATGATATAATGTATTTGTTTTCTTTTTGAATCTTGGCTGATATTCATTTCTTATTAATTAGAATAATTGGCCCCCAACATTGTAGAGGTGATTGATACCTTAGATTGACGAGAATTAGGGATGGTAATGGAATGGGAAGTAAAAAGTCGATCTTGTTTCTATTTTATGTCTCGAGACTAAGGTTGCATATAAGTAATTACTTGATTTTTTTGTGCATTTGTTTTTTTGGCATTTTCAGGTTAAAGCTCTTTATGTAAAAAACATACCTGAGAATACTACTACTGAACAACTGAAGGAACTGTTCTGCCAACATGGAGAAGTAACCAAAGTGGTCATGCCTCCTGGGAAAGCTGGAGGCAAACGTGACTTTGGTTTCATTCATTATGCAGAGAGGTCAAGTGCATTGAAGGCAGTGAAAGATACAGAAAAATATGAAATAGATGGTACCCTTTTTGCATAATATATGTTGATCTGTTCTCTATGCAAGTCTATCTTTGGATTTTTTATGTAATCTTTTATGCACAAGCGGAATACTATTTCTTATCGTTACCAATATATCTTCAGTATATATTACAAAATCTGTAGGAAGTGGCATTATTCATAAACCATGAACTGTTTTGCTCATTCTTATGGGAGGCCTACATCTAGTTTCTGTTGAAATTAGAACTATCACTAGTGGCTTGATCTTGTCTGTCAAACATGTTAGTTTGCTCATTATTCTTACTTAAGTTTGCTCATTATTTCTACAGGCCAAGTGTTGGAAGTTGTTCTAGCAAAGCCTCAAGCTGATAAAAAAACTGATGGGGGCTATGCCTACAATCCTGGGCTTCAACCACATCCTCGGTATGGTGGTTTCTCAGGAAATCTATACGGTTCTATGAGGCCTGCATATGGCGCTACTGGTGGTTATCAACAAGTAATTAATAACTTCCTTCAGATATTTAAAAAATGTAGGCTTTTCCTGCTTGATTCATTCCATTTTCTAATCTTGTCACAACTTGTGGGTTTTTTTTTTGGCATATGAACAGCCAGTGATATATGGTAGGGGTCCAATGCCAGCAGGAATGCAGATGGTTCCAATGGTATTACCTGACGGTCGTATTGGCTATGTCCTGTAAGTTGGTACAATGAATAGGCTGGATTTATCTTCTCACTCTATCTTACTGAAAACCTTAATTTTTCAATGTTGGGGGTATTTTACAGTCAACAGCCAGGCGCGCAGATGTCAGCTCCTCCCCGACCCCACAGGAACAATGGCCGAAGCAGTCAGCCAGGGCGAGGGGGAGGCAGCGGCAATGATGAGGGCAATCGCAGTAGAAGGTATCGACCTTATTAATGGTAGAAGGCAGAGATCCAGATGTTTGTTGAGGCGCCCTTCTGTTTGGTTGGTTGTTAGGTGCTGTTAGGAACCAGGGACTTGTAATTGCTTCGCTTTATGCTTTGAGAAGATTTTATCTCATCCCTTACTCATTACCAAAAATGGAGGAAAAGGAGAGAGAGAATATAAATTTTTAGTTAAGGATTAGGGACATGGATAATCTCTTAGGATGTGGTTGGGTTCTTCCGCTATCAGTGATGAATCAGCTGAGAGCAGCAGTTCAGGGTCATTTCTGCTTTGTAATCCTTCCCGCCTTTTTTTTATTTATAACCAGTTCAATAGAAGATTGGTTTCAATAACTTGAGATTATTCAAATTTTCAATTCAAACTCGATATATCTTGTCTGTTTATGGATGCTCTAGAATCGTTTGGTGAGATGTATACAAAGAATTGCTCTACATTGTTGGGAAGTTTAACGGTGTTTTTTTTTTTTTTTTTTGCTATGGAAGTTAACGGTGTTGTCAGTTAAGTTATGGTGGTGATATAGCAGTTTTTTTGAAAAAATATATTCTGCCCATGAAACTTGTTGCAAAGAGCTAGTTGAGTATACCAGCTGGTATTTTAGGATGAAATACATAGTATTTCTGCGTGTTAAAATTTTGGTAACTTGGTCATCTGTTTCGTTAACTCATTCTTAAATCTTGCATGTACTTTTGTATATATTATAAGTTTGTAACGCCATGTCAAAGTCTCAAGCTGTTCTTCAAACAAGGCATGCGCATCTCATCATTCTTTTACATTTTTGGATGTGTATGGCTTAGTCTAGCATTTGTTAGTTGCAGGTGTAAATTATTTAAATTGTTCATGAGTTTTGACGAAAAAAGGAGAAATCTTTTTCTTTTCTTTCATTATACCGAGACAGTGCTGAACTTTAGGATCAAAAGAAGCATGCAAACTTTTTTTTTCTTGCAAAAAAGTTTGGGTAAGTTGGATTAGTGGGTTCTTCAAAGTTGAGGAATGTTTCTGGGTTTAAAAAAGTATATAAAAGTATTCATAGATCGTACACAAATAAAATCCTTAAATCAGTAATAGTAATATCAGTAGGATTTGAATCCACGAGCTTATCGTTTTGAGTCCATGCTCCCAGCAACTGCACCAACGGCAAACATGTGACATGTTGAAATCAATTCTTTTCTTCACAGTTCCAAACGCATTACAGAATCCAGACAAATCTATTTGTTCAATTAAGAAATAAAATACTGATTGTTGAACTTGAAAGAAATTACTCTCCCTTTCCAAACTAGTTCTCTTGAGTAGTTGTGTTGAAGGCAGTCAAACATGCAACAAAAATAGAGATAGACAGAAGGCATATTTACAGTTCAAATGCTAAAAATTACTAGATTGCTTGAACTCGGATTCAGATGATTTCAGAGAGCTGACGAAGACGCTTTTCCAAGTCGTCCAATTGATCACCCCACTCACTCTTAACACGCAGGGGACGAACATTGGCATAGTCCACATTACTGTCTAAGTCTTCCCTGCGACCACTCACAGTGGATGACGACTCCTCTTCCCTCCTCTGCTTCTTCTTCTTCTTCTTACGCTCGCTTGCTCTCTGCAATGCCCAAAGCACATCGGAGCCACTAATCTGAGCTCCCTTCCCTTCTTGCCGGCGCCGTCCTGGATTGGATTCAAGAGTCGTGACGAGAGCGTGACCTAATTCGCCGACTTGGCGAGGGGAAATGCCGTCGCTCTGCAGGGCCGTCAGAGAGTGGCGGCGATTGGGCCGAACAGCGGCGGGGTATTGTTTGGGTTTGGAAACGAGAAGATGGGAAGGAGGAGGAGGAGGTGGAGCGACGAGGAAGAAGGGAGACCACATGTCGTGTTTCTGTTTCTCGATTTCTTCTACCCGCTCAATAATATTTTGGGCCACCCTGCCATGGAAGCTCCTCGAAGAAATAACAAATTTCTTAGAATTCGTTATTTACGTGGAAAATGACAGGAAAATATCAACTAAATTATAATAAAATCTAAAATATATACTAAATTAGGAAAAAGATAATTGGGTGAACAAGTAAGAATTTGAGATTTTGAAATTTGGGTATTGGCAACTGGATTATAAGAATTAATAATTTGGATATTAAGATTGATAATTTCAATTCCTCAAGCTGATAAGGTATTGAGCCAGTTTGGGTTAACGGTGAGAGCAATAGTTTATTTCCTATCTGATTTTTATAGGAAAAAAAGTCAAGTTGTAAATATAATTTATATTTAGATTAATGGTGATAAAAGTGACAAGGCCCACATTAAAAAGCTAAAAGTTTTTTGAAAAAACTACCCCATGGAGCTTTTTCTTTAGCCGGCTTTTAAGAGCTTTTTTTAAAAAAGCCTAGTGAACTTAAAGTTCAACTCAAATACTTCACTTAAGGCTTTTTTGCTATTGGAGATTTTTTCTAACTTTAAACTATTTAAACCTTAAGGGTGTGTTTGGTTTGAGGGAAGGGAGTGGAGAGGAATGGGGAGTGGGAGGGAAGGATTTCTTACCTTGTTTGGTATGTTAAAGGGAGAGGGAGGGAATGATATCCTTTATTTGGTTTAAGAGGGGAGGGGAAGGGTGGTAATAATTAATTTACTATTTTACCCTTCTTCTCACATGATGTGTTTTTTTCTATCATTATTATATCCTCCTTTCAATCAATCAATAAAATAAAATATCTTGTGAAATGAAAGGAAAAATATAATAATTATTATTATTATATGTGTGTGCGCGTGTTGAATTGCGCCACCTTGATTCATATTTTCAAAATATGCAGTTTTAATCATTTTATTCTGTGGTTCACTCTCCTTAGTCCTACCTTTGATTTTTCCATGTAATAAGAACGCTTGCTACCTTTTCTATCTATCTAGTATGTAATTCATGTTGAATTGCGCATTCAGTGAGCTATGTATGGAAACCATGACGTTCTCATTTCTGATTTAAAGTTAAGGGTCTTTGTTTATACTTGTAAAACCACTAGCTTCATGAATTCAAACACCCCCTCTTGTTTGTACTTGATTTATATTTTTAGGAGGGTAAAACTGTAAACAAATTCACTTCCCTCCAAAAACACCCAAATTTGAGGCATCCAAAAAAAATAGAGGGAAAGGAATGTGCACCCAAATTTTGGTCTTCCCTCTCCTCCTAAAATTTAAACCAAACAATAGAAAAAGCACCCCTCCCACTCCTCTCCCTCAAACCAAACATGGTGTAAAGCTCTCTCCAAATAGGGTCGTTATTCTTAACTTATTACTGCTTATATTTAAGTTGGCATCACCCAAACTTTAAAATCCTATTTTCCTACCAGATTATCTATTTGTCTTTTTACACATTTTAGGTATTTCTAATTCAAATAGTATTTTTGTATAATTTTTCCTTCATAATATTAGTATATTACATTTTCTTAATCTCCCACATTTATGTGGTTACAAAACAAAGAAAAAGAAATAAGAGTATAAAAATAAGGTAAGCAAAGAGGGCTTAAAAATCCACACTTGACGTGTAAATATGAGATCCCAAATGCAATCGAGGCGGTCGTTATCTGAGCATAAGATCTGTGGCCTACAATTTCCATATAAACTTTTTCTGTTTCAGACAAATACATCTTCGTTTCCTTTCCAAAATTCGGATGATTCAATGCTATTAAGTTGAATCACGTCCTTTTTTAGATTTATTTTCCCCTCTTTTTCTCTCTTCTCTCTCTTGTTTGTCTCTGCCTCTGCATCTTGCTTCAACTCTCACCGGCGGCTTGTGATGAACAAACCATTGGCGAGCCTATTTTTGGCGCCACAGACAAGTCAGAGATGCAGTTTGGAGTTCAGATCTGTCATCTGCGGTCCTCTCACTTTGAGTTTTGTCTGTTGTGGCTTTCTCTCGTCCTTGTGGTGAGGCATTTCCTCTCCTTCTCCAGATCTGATCTGCCGAGGTGAGAGTTATCTGCTTTCTATTCCTTTTCTCGTAGTTCTGGGTTTTGCAATGGTGTTCTTGTCAGGAAATAATCAGATATGTTAGATTTGCTTTCAAATCCTCTTGGTTGGATGGTTGTTTGGACGTTATGAGGTCTGATTATCTCTTAGTAGCTCGGATCTGCATTCTTAGGGGAAGATCTAAAAAGGTGTTTTTTAGTGTGTCGTCGAGGTCACCGGACTTGTTTGGTCAGAGGAGTAGATGTGTTCTTCAGGACATTAAGGGTCTTCTTTCTTCCGAGGTTGGGTTTACTGGTTTCTTTACCCTAAGATGGGGTACTCAGTTAGTTGATTTAATTGCAGCTATTGCTTATAAGATTGTGTGCTCTTTGGGGTGAGTTTTCCAACCAACACTCTCTTGTTCATCACTTCTAACCTTGGGTTTTGAGGAGATCAATTATGTCCATGATTCTACTTCAACTCATTTATTTTTAATGTACGGTCTTTAGCTATTATTGTATCCAGTTTATTTTATTGTTATTGTTGTTGTCTTTGTTTTAGCTTTATTTATAGTTGTTTTTATATATTGTATCTGTTTTCAATATTAATATATATATCAGGGATGTCCCCAAAAAAAATGCTATTAAGTTTCCTTGCCTTCACGTTAAGGTGTTTGCCCATAATGACAATCTCACAAGTCATATAAAAAATTTATGGCATACTAGTATCTTATTTTAGCTTAATTTAAATTTAACAGATGGTCATTATTTAGTTTTCAGAAATACTAATTTATGTTATTAAATTATTAAATTTATTATTCATATAATCACTGGAAGTTACTGTTTCCTACGTAATAACATTGCAAACAAACTACTCCAAAGACCTTATCAAATCTTTAATATAAGATATCATTTAAATATATATTAGTTTATAAGTAAGATAAATTAATTTAGTATTAAAAAAAGCTAAATATTAATATTTTAAAATAATTTATTTAGCATCTTTAATCTCTCTAAAAAAAATTAAAAATATCTTATATTTATATTTGAGAACTAGGTCATACTTTAATTTTGAGACCGATTGTTAAGTTGCAATTGAAGTCTTGTTGATGTAAAATTTTATTGTTTCCTCCGATCTTAAATATAATATCTAATTTATAGTTTAAAGTGAGTTATAAAGTAAGACTTATATTTAGAATAAGAGGAACTCATTTTAATTATGCTCAAACTTTATATCTAAAAAATCTTAGCTTCGCAAAAATTAGTGTCTCATCCCACACAAGACTATGAATGATCCATTTTTCTTGGAACTTTCCTCAAAAGTGGAATAATTAATGGGTTTAATATTTCTGTCTCACTCATATATATGTGAATGGGGCCCATTTATTTTTTTTTCTCTTTTTTTAATAAAGGGTCTCACTCATATATATGTAAGTGAGACAAAAAAAATATTTCTACCTTAGACAAAAATATTAAACCCGTAATTCATTCTCAATGCTCACTTTGCTCACAATTTCATGTCCTAAAATAGAATTAGCATTTTATCAACAAAAAAAAAAAAGAATTAGCATTACATCAAATTCTCCTTTTTTTCAATAAAAAATACATTAAAAACACCATTTTAAAAAAAAACAACATATTATCACGTTTTTCAGGTTTTCCACAAATAATTCTCTTGCCTATAATATCAACCGTGACCTTGATTAAATAATTAATAAATCCGGTCCTATATATAAGATATAGTTTGTAGTATATTTAGGACTGGATCTGGATGACTAATAACCTTTTAAACCACGTGAAACGTGAACACCAATAACATCATTCCACGTGGCAATTCATGCCGTTGGGACTTTGACCGGGTACTCATCCACCGAGTCATCCCAGGGGTTTCCCCGCCAATCTCCCACCTGAACGCCCCGTATCGCCCGCCACACCGCGCTGTTGCACTTAAAACCCGACCCGAAAGCTATCTGCCACACCCGATCTCCCTTTCCGACCCGACCCTTTGCCTCCGTGTAAGCCAGCTCGTACCAAAGTGAACTGCTCGATGTGTTCCCGAACCTGTGCAGTGTCATCCTCGACGGCTCCATGTGCCACTCACTGAGTCGCAGATTCTTCTGTAACTCGTCCAGCACTGCCCTCCCTCCGGCGTGTATGCAGAAATGCTCAAACGCCGTTTTGAAATCTGGAATGTACGGTTTCATCTTCGTCTTCAAAAGCTTCCTCCTCATCAGCGACACGAAGAACATGAACTGCTCTGAGAACGGAAGAACCAGCGGCCCCAAAGTTGTTATGTTTGTCTTCAAGGCGTCTCCGGCCACTGCCATTAGCTCTCTCGCTAAAGAAACACCCACCGTTCCTTTTTCGTCCTCTCTCTGGTACACACAGTTGAAGCTCTTGTCGTCGGAGCCTTTGTGGGTTCGGACCGTGTGGATTAGCTCGTACTTGGACCGGGACCGGTCTGAGGATTTGTTGGAGAGGAGGATGGCGGCGCCGCCCATTCGGAAGATGCAATTGCAGAGAAGCATTGAACGGTCGTTGCCGAAGTACCAATTGAGGGTGATGTTTTCTGTGCTGACGACAATGGCGTAGGAATTAGGGTTCGCTTTCAAGAGATCTTTGGCTAAATCGATGGAGATTAATCCAGCACTGCAACCCATTCCTCCTAGATTGTAGCTTTTGATATTGGTTCTGAGCTTGTAATGATTCACAATCATGGCGGAGAGAGATGGGGTTGGGTTAAACAGGCTGCAATTCACTATGAGTATATCAATGTCTCTGGGTCGAACCCCTGTTTTCTCGAACAGAGCATCTAAAGCTCCGAACATGACGGCCTCTGCCTCGGACCGGGCTTCCTTCAAGTTCAAATTCGGCGGTTTAGACATAATACCACGAGGCAAGTACGTCTCGTCACCTAAACCCGCTCGGCTTGCGATTCGTTTCTGGAATTGAATGGTGTCTTCTTCAAAGCCACCACAGTCCTCCGTCATCTTGAGGAAACCGTCCACTGATATTTTCTCTTCCTGAGCCGGTTTGTAGCAGGCGAAGTCGACGAGGTAGACCGGTCTGGACCGGGTGGCCCAGTATATTCCGAAGATAAAGAGGAGAACTGCGGAGACCGCGAGCCTGGGGACGGCGTCGAGGTTATCGAGCTGAACCGTCTGGCTGGACCAAAGCAGGGACAAACCGTCGAGCCTGAGACCGGTGAGCTGAAGGAGAAGAGAGAGGAAGAAAGGTAAGAAGAACGCGACCTTGATGACGGTGGCGGCGTTACATGAGTAGCCATAGCCCAACTTGACGTACTTGAGCTTGACGGACTGTAGGAAGTCCGGTAAGCGTCGCCGGATTTTGATGACGACGGAGGTTGAATCCTTGAAGTCCATCTCAGCTGTTAATCTCTCTCTATCCATTTCCACGTTGTTGCTTGTGCTTCCCATATCTCTCCCTCCCTCTGTCTCGTTCTCTGTGTTTGCTGTGTAATGAAATGTGTCTATGTTGGTCTCGGTCCTCTTGCAGACTGAATTTTTGTCTGTCGATTGATTTTTATAGACGAAGAGGTGGATTTGCATTTGCCTTCTTTTATAAAGCTGAGTTTTTTTTTTTTTCAGGGGAAAAAAAACTTTGCTGGAAGCTGACCTACAATTGACTACTCAAGAAAAAGACAAATGAAATACTGCAATTTATTTTAAAAAAAGGAAAAAATATTTTATTATGTGCTTTAAATATTAAATATTATCAAATATTCATATAAGGGATGATGGCCGGACTTATCAATCAGGATTCATGAATGATAATTATAATACTACCTTTAAGTCATTAATACAAGGCCCAACCGACTAGTATTCTCTTAGGTCTTAAATATAAAATTTAGTTAATCTTTTTTAAGATATTAAAGAAGTTAAATAAATTACTTAATTTTATTATATATTGCAGTTTGCTAGATTTTATATCATTTCATTAGTCAAATAAATTAGTTTGGAGAAAAAAAATAATAATAGAAATATTTTAAAGTAATTTGATTAATTTTCTTAGTCCTTCAAAAAAAAAAAACTAATTAAATCTTATATTTAAGATCGAAGGGAGGTAGTATATGGAGATTGAGAAATATAAATAAATTACTTAATTATAACATATTACATGATGATATCTTTGAAATACTTATGTGTTTCATCGGATTATATATTCCGTATAATTAACTAGTTCAAAAAAAAAAAAAATATATATATATATATATATATATATATATATATATTTAAAAATTATCTATTTAGTTTCATTAATGTCATAAAATAAGTCAATTGAGACTTATAATATTAAAGACCTGATGCAATACACTATCCAAATTGTTGGATGGGAAATATTTTAGAAAAGAAGTATGCAACTTTAGCTTTATAGATTATATTTCATACGTAAATATTGGATTGAGGAATTCTATTATATAAAATGGTGGAAATGGCAAATTAGTTTATGAAGGAAAATAAAGGTACGTGCTTAAAAAAGGTAAGGCGATGGGGCTAATTACATGGGGAAAGTAAATTTTAAGGGTACACGCTAAAACAAAGGTAGGTCAATGACCTAAACTAAGAACATATGTGTATATTAACAACACAAGAAAGATAGTATTAATATTGCTCATTCATAGTTTCACGAGAGATACATAGCTCAACCACTTGTGGAAACCAAAGGAAACAATTATTGATTAGTATATTATATGTATATAATTGAAAAATGAAAGCCAAAACTTGATTTGGGCTTTCGGTGTTGTAATGTGACCTTGGAAAACAATTTGAAACTAATTAAGGTTTTTTTGAGTGAGTTTGACACGTGAAGGGAAAATTCCTTTAAGGTCTCAAGAGATTAAGAAAATGTTAAAAAAATCTCGCAGAAAATTCTGATATTACAAAAATTTTAAAGAGTTGTTAAAATCTATAGATGAAGTTGTTAACGCCTCATTGATGAAGCTATTAATTAGATTTTTGTGATATTAGAATTTTCTATAAAACCTTTTTAACATTTTTTTACTTCATTGAAACCTTAAAGAGATTTTCTCATTATAGAAAGCATGTGCTATGAGATTTACATCTTAAGGGGGTAAAAGGCTGAATATATGGGACGTTATACGCATGCAGATCATCAAATTAAAATAAAAGAAAAGTAGGGGGCCAAAAGTCTAATAAATTTAAAAAGGACAAAGAGTGTCGTGTTAAGGAGGTGTAACATTGCATGCAAAGGAAAGAGCCGTTGGTTGTTGGTGGCTGGCCATCAAAGAAACAATTAATGGTCTTTATATATATGCCAAGCTGTCAAAAGCTCCACCTCATATCCCAAAATATTATTTATATATTATTTACAATAATTTATATAAACTTTGACTTTTAAATCAATCTCTAGCTCCTCACACAATCAATAATCCACGAAACCCCAGCCATCATCTTTCCATTTCATTTTTATTCACGTTTTATTCATATCATGTCTACGTACCATTTGTCTCCCTATCCTATCGGGATGGTTTAGATCTATTTTTTTTTCGTTATTTTTAAATAAAAAATTAGTTCTTGAAAAAATATTAATTAAAAGATTATTTTTATTTTAAATTTTGTATCCATTAAAATATTTTTCTTTGAAAAATAAAAAGTTAAAATAAAATAAATCTGAAAAGGTTTTCCCTATCTATCTTTGGAAAAATAAGGAAATGGGTTCGTCTACGTGTGTTGGAAAAATAACATTGATGGGACCTCTATAATGTGACATTTGATTAAGTCATTTGTTAACTTATACTCCCTCCCTTTAGTCTTATAAAAGTCGGTTGACAATTTTTTTAGAAAGATTAACTAAATTAATAAGTTACTTAATTATAACATATATATAATGTATATTATTAGATTATATATTAGTTTATAAGTCAAACAAATTAGTTTGAAGAAAATTGGTAAATATAAATACTTTAATATAATGTAATCTATTTGTCTTTGTTAATCAATTAAAAAAACTAACTCACTCTTATATTAAGGATCTTGGGTAGTAATTTTATACAATTTTTCAGTTAATTATATTTTAAATTCTTGAACATGACTTCTTTAGTTTTACACTGAAAAGTATAAAATATTTATTTTGAAGTTTTTAACATGAAACTAAACATGTATAGCAAGGTTATTAAATTGAGATAGACCATTAAACCAGTCTAGGTATTGGATTAAGGGTCAATAAGTCATATATGAGTCAAATCAGAGCTAACTCGGGACTAAACAAGTGAGAAATTAAAGATTTCAATGTTATTGATATGAAATTCTAAATAGAAAAAAATAAAAATAAAAAGGTGGATCAGGTTGATACTCGACCAAACAAGTGAGGAATTAAAGATTTCAATGTTATTGATATGAAATTCTAAATAGAAAAAAATAAAAATAAAAAGGTTGATCAGGTTGATACTCGAACCGAACCAATTAACCAATTTTTAGCTCGTCTTGTTTAGTCCGGGTTTAATTACTTGGATGTATAGTCCTATCAAACATATAAATCAATGTTGATTATAATGATATTTTAGATTGGAAAAAAGACAAATAAATACGAGGGACCATATGAGCTTCTAAAACCCAAAAAAGTCTATTGACATTAGTAAATGACATAGAGGTCATCGGGTAGCTAGGGATCTAAGATATAAAAATTTGAGTGAAAAAGCTTAAATACTCTCCTCTTTCTTCTTTTTACTTCTCATTCTCTTTTCTTTCCTCTTTCTCTCTATTTCCTTCCCCATCGTCAGCCACCTTCAGTGTCAAATAATAACGCATTTGGTTATATATATATATATAGGTTGACTACAATAATTGAAGATGAATTTGTTCTTGTTTGTGTGTGTATTTCTTGTTTCATAAGAAATTCAAGATAGAAAAAAGTGGAAGTTACTATATATTATGGAATATGCATTTCAATTTTCTTGGACCAATCAGCATTGGTAGCCCTAAAAAAGTGAAATATATAATAATCACAGGTAGCTAGTCTAAATGGGTAAGATGGATCGTGCAAATTACAATGATGTTGACTTTTTCTTTTAATAGTTGAACAAAGTTGGGTATGCCATGTGCAACTGTAGTGATCGCACTCACCTATATATATTTAGATAGGTTGGTGGATATTGTTCAAAAAAAAGATAGGTTGGTGGATAACGCAGAAGGAAAAGGAAAAGGGGGAAAAAAAACTGGCCAACAAATTAAAGTGACCAGAAATTTGAGAATATATAGCAACTTTTGTAGGTCAAAAATATTTATGACTTACCGATATTTATTAGGAGAAAGTGGCATACGACTTGCTCTTCTTTAATCACTTCTTCAGTTTGAGGTATGAGATAGAGAAAATAGTATTGGTAGCTCTTTTTCCATGACTGTTGGTTTGATTTGAGACGAATCTAGATTAGTCAAAACATAAGGTTTCAATTGTTGGATAATAAAAAGAAATATTTATGACTTGTAGTTGCTTTTTTTGAGTTGTTCCCTAAAAACCCATTCCTTGACAGCTCGAAATCTCATATAGTATTATTTTTTTTTGGACGAACTCATATAGTATTATTGAAGTACTAAAGTCAGGGTTACATTAATTCGGATTCAGCGATGTACAAATCTTAGGTGAGCGTATCCTCTGTGATTTTAATTTTTTTTTTTTTTTTGGTAAAGTCAAGTTTCGTCATTTTTATAAATAGTACTACTGATGTATATAATTAAGGGTATAAAAAAAGTGTGTGTGAGTATGTTTTTTTTTGGCAACTTACAAGTGGTGAGGAGGTAGATAAACACAATTGATAGCACTTCATGATACGAAAAATCTCCCACAACATCTTAGTTATCAAAATTTATCAAAAAAGGTTCAAAGAAAAATTAGATATCAGAAAAGGCTTTAGGGTCTTTTTCTAATATTATTTTAGAAAACCTTGTACAGATATAGTTATTAGCGGGTATTGATATAGTTGTTAACAGATATTGATATAATTGTTAACGGATACTGATTTAATTGTAAAAATATAGTTGTTAACTTTACTGATTTAATCGTTAATATTGTATTGATATAGTGTGTGAAAGTTTCTTGAAATAATATCAAAAATAGGTCTTAGGGTCTTTTTAATATATGACTTTTCTTTGGTTTTTTTTTTTTTTAAAAAAAACTGTGCCTCTAGTTGCTATTATAAGTTATATTTAAGTATTTTTATCAAAATTAAATAGAGGTGGTATATTCATTTAAATATAATTTCTTTAAATTCACTCTTATTTAAAATCATGATTTACATCATCTTAAGAAGTGAACAAAATTGCATAAAAATTTAATAGGGGCAATCTTAGAAAAAGTACATACTTAATACTCCACTTAGTGACTTACAATAAGAATCACACGTATTAATATATAGATTATCCTATTACCAAGGACACCACAAATCCAACTCGACTCGAATGAGATCCCTTGAAGAGGCCACGATAATTGTTTTGGCACCCATTGATGACTTTTGATTAAGGGACCAAGCACAAACTATCACATCTACCAACTCCGAGTTAATTAGCCTTAACTAGGCCTTCATTAGGTTAATCGGATGCGACTTTCATCCAATATATATTTCTTCTGCTGCACTCCTATGCACTTAGAACGACACCGTTTAGTGCAAAATCATATTGTTCCTTCTTCTTTTTTTTTTTTTTGAAAAATAGTATTCACCACCCAGTAGTATTTTTTAAGTATCAGTCAGTACCTTAAAATATATTTTTAGTATCATTCAGTATCTATTAGTATCTTTTTAGTATCAGTCAATACCCTGAAATATTTTTTTAGTATCATTCAGTATTCTGTAGTATTTTCTTAGTATTATTCAGTACCCTAAAATATTTTTTAAAGTACTGAATGATACTAAAAAGATATTACAGGATACTGAATGACATTTAAAACATACTACAAGATGGTGAATTTTTTTTGTTGTTTTAATATTGTAAAAAAAAATTTAAAGATCATGAAGTTTTTTTAAGTATTAGTCAGTACTATAAAATATATTTTCAATATATGTCAGTATCGTGAAGTATCTTCTTAGTACAAGTTAGAACCCTAAGATGTTTTTCAAGACCCTAAAATTATTTTTGTGTCTTAAAAAATATTTTAAGGTATTGATTGATATTTAAAATATACTAGAGGATAGTAAATACTATTTTTTTTTTTTTAAAAAAAAAAAGAGGAACAGTTTGATTTTGCAGCAAATAGTTGTGGAGAAAATATCAATAGGACGAAAGTAGCATCCAAGTTAATTAGGCTCACTTTCCTTGTTCTTTTGTGTCTTTCTGTTAGCATCTCCTAAAATCTAGGAAGATATATCTTTTACTCAGATTTGAGAAAATATAATATACTGATAGATTTGTCATTCTCTTTGTTTTTTTTGGTCAACGTAGACTAGTAATTCCAAACACCTCAACTTTACATTATTTCTCAATGAACATACCTAAAAAAAAAAAGTTTGATAATTAAATTATTAAGATATAGTTATTAGCAGATATTGATATAATTATTAACGGGTATTGATTTAATTGTTAAGATATAGTTGTTAACGTGTACTGATTTAATTGTTATTATTGTATTGATATAGCTAGTTGTGAACGATTCCAAAAATAATATCAGAAAAAGTCTTAGGGCTTTTTTTTTAATATATGACTTTTTTTTGGTTTTTTTTGATAAACAATGCCTCTAGTTTGTATTGTAAGTTATATTTAATTAAATAGAGGTGGTTAATTCATTTAAATATAATTTCTTAAAATTTACCCTTATTTAAAATCATGAGTTACATCATGTTAAGAAGTGAACAAAATTGCACAAAAATTTGAATAGGACGCAATCCTTAAAAAAAAAAATACTTAATACTCCACCTAATGACTTATAATAAGAATCATAGGGGTGTGTGTGTGTATATATATATATTATCCTATTATTAGGGACACCACTACTCCAACTCAACTCGGATAAGATCCCTTGAAGAGGGCTATGGGTAGGGTTGTCCTAAGACCGGGCCAGACCAGGTTGGAGGTTAACTCGAGGTCTTGGCCCGATAGGACCTCAGGCTAGACAACTCAGCCCGAGGTCCAGTCCAGTCCATTACCAACCTGAGGTCGGGCGGGACCGGACTGGACTGCCTGGATCAGTCCAGTTTTTTTTAAAAAAAAATTTTGCGTTTTTGGGAGGTAATTTTTAGTTATGGTTTTACCTGATTTCCAAAAATAATAAAAAGTGACTGAATGAAAAGTGATTCCTATAAGTTAAAAAACATATTAGGATATCCAAACTCCAATGAGTGGCTAAATATAGTGGTGATTTACCAAAAAACATTAAAAAAAAAATAAACATCGAGTCAAACTAGACCAATGTAAGAGGTCTAAGCCTCTGGACCAAAGTACGATCCAACCCGAACAATTTAGTCCGATCCGGTCTGATCAAATTATCTTGGACCAGGTCAGGTCAAACCGGACCACAAATTTTTTGGACAACCCTAGCTATGGGCGTCCCAACGAGAAATTTTTCAGCTCCCAATGATCTAAACCGATACTTTTGATTAAGGGCCTAGTACTACCTATCACATTTACCAACTCCTAATTAATTAGCCTTAATTGGGCCTTCATTAAGTTAATTGGACGCGGCTTTCCGTCCAATACATATTTTCTCCGTTGCGCTCCTATACACTCAAAACGACATTGTTTGGTGTAAAATCACAGCGTTCCCCTTTTTTTAACAAAAAAAAAAAAATAGTATTCACCGTCCAGTAATATTTTTTAAATACCAGTGAAATATTTTTTTAATACCATTCAGTATCCTGTAATATCTTCTTAGTATTAGTCAGTAAATTAAAATATTTTTTCAGTTCCATTCAATATTATGTAGTATCTTCTTAGTATCATTTAGTACCCTAAAATATTTTTTTAAGTATTGAATGATACTAAAAAGATATTAATGGATACTGAATGATATTTAAAAAAATAGGGTAAATGAGTAAAAATACACATGTTTTATCTTCAGGAGCGCCCAACACCATTTTTGAAGCAAAAATACACTTGTGGTTATCATTTTGAAGCAAAAATCACATCTCATTATTATGTTGCTGTCCACCTTGATGAGAGAGAAAGAGAAGAAGTGAACAGTAACATAACGGTAAGATATGACTTTTGCTCTAAAATGGTAAACACGTATGTATTTTTGCTCTAAGAAAAAACATATGGTGTTGGCTGCTCACGGAGGTAAAACACATGTGTATTTTTTCTCCTTTGCCCTAAAAAATATTCCAGATCCTAAAATTATTTTAGGGTCTTAAAATAATATTTTAAGATATTAACTATATTTAAAATATATTAGAGAATAGTAAATACTATTTTTCAAAAAAAAAAACAAAAAAAGAGGAACAGTTTGATTTTGCAGCAAACAGTAGTGGAGAAAATATGAATAGGACGAAAGCGGCATCCAAGTTAATTAGGCTCACTTTCCTTGTTCTTTTGTGTCTTTCTGTTACCATCTCCTAAAATCTAGGAAGATAAATCTTCTACTCAGATTTGAGAAAATATATTGATTGACTTGTCATTCTTTTTTTTTTTTTTTTTTTGTCAACATAGCCTTGTCATTCCGAACACTTCAACTTTACATTATTTCTCAATGAATATACAAAAAAAAAAAAAAAAAAAAAAACAAAAAACAAAACAAAACAAAAACAAAAGCTTAATAATGATAATTAAGGATGTGTTCAACGATGAATAGTAGTGGTCCAAGTTTTGTGCTGAGAATTGCGTGACTTTGATGGACTATAATTTTTGTTCTATCTATCATAATAACGTGGCTTACGATTATTACAATTACAATGTTATATTGATTTTAACATTTGGGAAAAATCGTACTCCTAGAAAAATGGCTTGATTCACACGTCACAATACAAGTTATTTGGGGAATAATTAATTTTTTTTTGTCAATTTTATCTTTGTAATAAATGTTTAAATATGATTCATTGTATTTTTCTGTAAGCTAAAGTATATCTTTAGTCATTTAAATTAATATGAAGTATACTTTTGGTCCCTTAACTTTATAAAACATACTTTTAGTCCTATAATTTTAATACCGTTGATGTTACTACCGGAAAATGTTAACACAACAAACTTAACTTATAACTATGTAAACATAAATGTTGACTAATGAAGCAGTTATTATCGAAACCTTGGTTATATTAAGAAAATTAGTTTAATAATCTAAATATAAAAATTTTAGTTTAATAATCTAAATATATTAATTTAATAATATAAATACCAAAATATCGATTTCATTTACAACGAGTTGTCAGTTTATTTTATTTTAATAATCTAAATATATTATATATAAAAAATTAAATACTTTGTCAACTTCCCAATCATTAGTTGAGTTTGCAACGTGAACATTTTCTGTTGATAATATTAACAGTGTTAGAAATATAAGACCAAAAGTATACTTTATGAAGTTAAGGTATCAAAAGTATACCTCATGTAAGATTTAAATAACTAAAAACATAATTTAGCCTTCTTTCTATCATTTAAAAGTTTTTTTTTAATTTAAGATAAATTAAAAAAGTTAGCTACCATTTCTTTGTTACGATGAATTAGTTAAAATAACTTATATTATAAATCGGGTTAGTATATATTACAATGACTCTAAGAACCGAATGACTTATATATACTCTTCATTTGGTTGATGCAAGACTAGGTAGTTAAAATTGAGATTTTACGTAAAATCGGAAGAGAGATAAAAAATCGTAAAACGTAAAATCGTAAAATAAAGAATCGTAAAAATATAAAAGCGTTTGGAATATTAGTAAAATTATTTTAATAAAAAAATCATAAAAATATAAAATTATAATGATAAATCAAGATTTTAACTACTATATGCAAGAGTGCAAGAGAACATCAAACCATAAGAAGTATTATACGTTCTGGTACATTGGTGATTGTTTTTAGGGTACCAACACTACCAAAAAAAAAAAGCCCAAATCAATCCTTGTACTGTGAAATTGAAACGTTCTTATCAAACATAAAAGGGAAAATTTATCTTGAGGCTCTTGTAACATAAAAAAAATGTAAAAAAGGTATCAATATTCTAAAAATACCAGAAAATGCCCTAGGGTCTTTTCTGGTATAAATTCATTAAAACTTTAGTTATTAACGAGGTTGATATAATTGTTAACGTTTTAATAAATTTATATTAGAAAAGGCCATGGGGCATTTTCTAGTATTTTCAGAATCTTGAGGCTTTTTTTAATTTTTTTTTTTTTCTGTTACAAGAGCCCTAAGATAGATTTTCACAACATAAAAACATCGCTTCCCAACAACTCAAATAAATAGGTTGTGGGGTTGAGGGGAGAAGCGGAGAATCTTAAGTTTATCCTTCGGCCTTCGTCCTTCGCGAGTTGCTCTCTTCTCTCTCCTTTGCTCTCCCTCGTCATTAAGCTTTCTCACTCACCGGCGGCAGCCTTGCCGTCGGCGAGCTCCAATTTGAGCCACAATCGTGATAGATCTGTAGATCGGGGCTTGGAGATTCAGAAAAAGGTAGACTCGAGGTATTTTGGAGATGCTTTTCTTAGATCAGCCTCGAGACGCTCTGTGACGAGCCTCCATCTTCTTCGACGCCGGCCCTCCTATGCTCTCCGCCAGATCTCGCTATGCGACGGTGGCTGTCTCTCGCCTTTGGTGCGAGCTTGTCCTCTCCCTCTCCAGATCTCTCTTGAGGTGGTGGGAGTCTCTTTCCTAATGGTGAGAGCTGTATCGGCCTCTTCTTCTCCGGCGGTCTCCGTCGGCCGAGGGGGTCTCTATATCTATATTTCTATGTTTTTGGTGTTTTTGGTGTGTAGTGGTGGTGTTTTATGTGGTTAGGATTCGCTTTTTTTGGGGAAGGGTTGTGATAATGGTCTCTAATGCTATATGTTTTACCTCTCATGGAGCCATTATTAGGTGGTTTGTTCGATGGTGGGGAATTCTTATCACTAGTGTTAGTTTGTTGGGTAGATGTTTGTCTGATTTACTTGATTGGAGGGTAAGAAGTATTATTCAGGACATCATTTGTGTTCCTTATTTTGAGGTTGAGTTTTTTATGATTTTTATCTGATTGGATAATTATGTAGCTGTTCTTTTTGCAACTTATCCTTATAAGAAGGTATGCCCGATAGGGTAGGTTTTACAACCAACACCCTCTTTCTTGTCTCTTCTAACCTTGGATGTTCAGGAATTCGGTGCAGTTGCTGCGGCTACTTTTATTCCTTCCTCTTCAGTAAATTTCCAGTTGTTATGGTTTTTAGTTTCCCTTCCATTTAGTTTGTTTGTTTTTATTTAGTTGTATTCCTGTATTGTATTGTTCTGGTTTATCTCTTAGGTAATTGTAATGTTCTATTGTACCTTTGGATTGGATTTAATTGATATAAGTATGTTTTGAGGAAAAAAAATAAATAGGTTTTGGCAATACCTATTATTGTTTTGTCACATCCTCATCTGCTACATAAATAACCTGCGTTTATATACCACACGTATGTTGCAGTGGTAACCCACCTATTCAAGATTTATAACAATACGTTTATACCATTCAAATCAATAATCAATGAACTAAACCAATACATCTGGAAAAAATAAACACAACTTAGGATTATGTAGTACATTCTTTGATGTTCAACATATCTGTATTATTTATATTTATATGAATTACTTAAACTTCATTTTTAATTATTATATCTTAAAATTCACTACAAGAATTATTCTCATATTTTTTCAACAAAAATCTCTCTACCCCTTTTTTTTTAAAAAAAAACAATGTAGCCATACTAAAAGAGACCATATATATTACATTTTATGAAAAGGATTTAATTTCAAATCATTGACATGTTTGTCAGCATTTTACTAAAAAAAACTCACCCGACAACCAATAATCTATGTGATTGAACCAAGATTCTTAAACCCAGACCAATAATTAAATCAATTGGAATATTGAATTAAGAGTTAATAAGTTACATTGGAGTTAAACCAGACCAAACCAGTAAGAAATTGACCTTTTTCTCCCCTCACACCCTCCATTTTTTATGTTTATAAAGATTAAAAAATATCATCTCCTCCCTCCTGCTCTAGTGCGTCAGATCAATCAATTAATAATTTAGTGACT
Source organism: Acacia confusa (assembly GCA_037074495.1). Classification (NCBI taxonomy): domain Eukaryota; kingdom Viridiplantae; phylum Streptophyta; class Magnoliopsida; order Fabales; family Fabaceae; genus Acacia; species Acacia confusa. The sequence goes on along the minus strand of CM073508.1, from coordinate 1,974,403 downwards.
AGTGATTCAACCAAATATCCAGTGGGTCTTCTGATTTTTTCCCCCCTCACTCACTATTATCATCAACATCAAAACCCTCCTCTCCTCCATGGCCAGAGTCTCATCTCTCTCTAACATGGTCACATCAACACCCTTGTCAAACTTCATTTTCAGATCTCTCTCTCTCTCTCCTGCCTTCTTGGCTGGCCGGTGTTTTCATGGAGAGCCTCGACATTGAGAAACACGAAGGTATGAAACTCGTCGCCTGCCACTGTCGACATCTATGGCGTCTTCCCTTCAGACCTTCCCCTTTTTGTTTCTCCTTATAAGATCAGGTTGATTTTTTTTTTTTGAGAAATTAAATAAGTTGAATAAGTTACTTAACTATATCATATGTTAGTATCCTTAAATTATATATTAGTTAATTAGTTAAATTAATTAGTTTGGAGAAAAAAATAATAATACAAATACTCTAAAGTAATTTAATTAGCTTTCTTAATCATTCACAAAAAGTCAACTTGGTTTTATAATTAGGACTGGAGGGAGTATGAAACTTGCCGCCAGCCACAACCAACTCTCTCTCCTTTGTCTCGTTTAGTCGATTTTATTTCTGAAAAAGCAAACTTTTTAACTCTGACTTAGTCGGTTCAAGACGAGTTGATCGAGTTAACTCCGGGTAAACTTGGGACCCGATTTACCCTTAACTCAGATCGGTTTTCTGACTGGTTTGTGAGTTTTTGGTTCGACCTGGCCGGTCCAATCCAGATTTCAAAACCTTGAATTGAACTAATAACTTAGGACCTAATATCAGTATTAGTATTAATCGGCATCTCAGTTTAACATAAAGTATGGCTACTAGGATGCACCTTAAAAGGATTCTCCAACCAGATCAGACTACATACAAGGTTTTGAAATCCAAATTCAAACTAGACTTGTTGGTTTGCTGGTTCTCTGGTCCGAGCATCAACCTGGTGTACTACATTTTTTTAAAAAAAATGACATTTTTTAAATTTTCTTTAGAATTTTATATTAATAACCTTGAAATTTTCAATTTTTCACCAATTTAGCCTCAGGTTAGCTCTATTTTAACCCATTGAGTCTTGACCTAGTATCCCGGCCGGTTTAGGATAGGTCCGGATTTAAGTCTTTAAGAACCTTCACTAAATATATAAACTATGGGTATAGTATGGAGAAAAAGTGTCATTATGGTTTTCCTTAGTCCTATACCCATAGTTAAAAGAGAAAGAAAACGCTAGCAGTTGTTTCACAGCAGTGAAACAATGAATACTTTACACAAGCCTATGTGCAAATACTTGTACATTCATCAGCCAGACAGACAGCCAAACACTCTTTCCATTCTCTGGGCATGATCTAGCTAAACCTCATTAAGCTAATAATCACAGTTTATGATTGCAACAATACTCCCACCAAATTTTGTGGGCTATATTGTTTCTCTTTTCAAACATCAACTTTGTCCATTCTAGCCAGCTGATACATGTTCTGGCATTGGCCATAAAAATCATGCTTTCAATGAACCATACAATAAGTGCAAACACTGACTACCTGCACACAAATTAAAGACAATGAAAATGAAGTCTCCCTACCCTCTTGTAGAATATGTGGGCCCCGTAGAGAACAATGTTAGCCCTTTATAGCAGAGTTTGGGGAAGGTGAGTTACCTTGATTGTTCAAGTTTTTCTTCGTTTTTTCCTTCAGGGTGCCATACTACATCTTGCAAACCTGATGAAAACTTCTTGTAGAACTGCGTGTAGATAAAGAATAGGGTGATTAGTCAATCAACAGCCAAACACACAATGATCCTGAAATATATGTCTCTGCTCTTTCCAGTTGATATGTTACTTGAGAAGAGCTAAAAGGAAAGACTTATAAAAATGAAGAGTCCCCAAATGAGTTAAACTTCCTTTTCTTGTTTGTCAGAAAATAAAACGTCAGAATGAATTTTCAAATTTCACTTGCCTTGTGAAACTCTAGTGTGTCACCCCCAGTCTTCCGCAACTCCACCATGTGCAATGAGGGAGCCACTTCAAAAACCTGAAGCCAAAGTGAGAACCATGTAAATTGGAAGACTCTAATTAATGCAAAGGAGATTCTTTGGCTTCGCCTGAGAACCCCTTTCCTTGTTAGACTCCAACTGACTTGTATGATATTTATAAGATACAACCCATTCAAGGTCTTTTTCCACAGTCAAGCAACTATACAGTAAGGCAATGCATTTTTTACCGCATGAAAGTGATCAAAGAACAACTATAATAATCCACTGTGCCTTCAAAAGAATGCAACTTCAATTTTTGTCTTGGTTTCTGTGTATTCTGTTTATATTGCACAAATTCATGTCACCAGCACTAATAAGCAAATTCTCCGGTTCACATTCAAAAGTCAGGTCAAGTACACAAACCAGAAATGTGTAATTAGCAGTGTTTCTTTGATTGATCAGTGAAAAAAATTAGAACCTTCTGTTGCCTTTTGACATGCACATAGGGAAAAATTCTTTGAAGAATGACTAGGTACCTCAGTAGCCACAGAGAGGTGTCCCTTCCTTCCACTCTTGTCGCCTTGGAGCTTCATCTGCAAAATTTAATCTGCGTGAGGTTGAGTACTATTACAGCATAATTAGCGTTTTCCCTTCTTGACTTAAATATCCTCACATCTGAAATAGCTTGTGGCAAATTAGATATTATGCATAGTCGAAGTGACAAGACAAACTGTTACCTTGTAGTTACGCCGGTGAACATTAAATCCCAGTGGTTTGGCAGCTTCCTCAATTTTAGAAATAATTTCATGAGCTGGGCGCTGAGAAGTAAATCTTGTTTCTCGCTTCACAATGCCCTACAGGGTTGATTTAGAATATTACAGAAAACAAACATTATTAACCAGAAAGAATAAATAAATACTATCAACATTTTGTAATACATCTTCCCCAAGGAATAAACTCTTGGGGTGAATTCACAGTAGGCTTTCAATGACCATACTCAACCAAAATTGATAGAGAAGGAATATCTTCATAGTTCACAACTTATGACAAGAGTGATAAGTCAAATTATGTGACTTGCAATATGAACAAACCATGTATAAAATGAATTGCATAAAATGATCAGGGATAGACTAATTTTCACTCACCATCCCTTTCTCAAACAAACTGTCAAGATTGAAACTCTCTGACCTCGAAATGAGCTCAAAAGCATTCATGGAGACAGGTTTTTCTTTCCTCTCTGTCACAAGGTTTTCCTACAAAAAAATTAAATGTATATCATTATACAATTATGAATAGACGAGCTTCTGCAGACTATTTCTCACCTCTCAACTTAACCACCCCCCCCCCCCCCAAAAAAAAAAAATCCCTTTTACTTCAATAACACCAAGGGAATAAGTCAAAGTGCATTGACTTCCTAACAAAAACAATTTTAGAAGTGTCAACCTAAAAATAAAACAATTTGAAGAGTAAGATTGCTCCAGTTTCACATCACTATAGTACTATACCATGTTATTTGTAGAACATCGTCCATGCCAAGAGTTATTCAAGGAAACATGGAATTAAAGAAATTGAACAGACATTGCAAAAAACCAAGTACCTTGGAATCATTGAAGGCCGCAGCTACATCATCTACATTTATACCCTCTTCCTCTTCAAAACATGGTGGTTTGTATCCTTCCTTGAACCATTTATCTTCCAAGATTTCCGAAATTTTTATCCTCTGCAAAAAGAAAATATCATGCTTCCAGCTGGGAGTGTTTGAACCACATAAAAGATAAATAAGGGTAAATAAGAGGTTAGAAATTGACTAGGAGAACAGAATCACACATAAGTGAGAGTATAAGATTTGGTTAAGTGGGAAAAAGAGTGCATGAAAGAGTAAGAAGGATTTGAGGACTCACTGTGAGAGGGTTTGGATCAAGAATACGACACAGCAGTTTCTTTGCATCTGGTGGAAACCGTGATGGGTATGAGAATTCAGCCTTGCTAATCTGAAATACACTAGAATTATTGATTTTTCCTTGCAAGTGACATAATAAACAAGCTTATTTTTCGCTCAATAATCATAATCCGAAACAACTTACTTTTTTATACAAAACCATTTGACTTGGTTCATCAAAAGGTAAGTATCCAGCCATCAGAACAAAGAGAATGACTCCGCATGACCAAATATCAGCTGCTGAACCATCATAGCCTTTAGTATTAGCATTAAGCACCTGATGCATTGCAGACAGTGCATTAGATGACACTCAAAACAGTTGGAAGACTTGTGTGGTCTCCCATCACATAAATTGAAGACATATACTAAATACCTCAGGAGCAACATAATTGGGGGTTCCACAGGCAGTGCGTAGCAGTGCATCATCCTGCATGATAAGAGAACCTGAATAAGAGTGTTTCTTTCATGCAATCTAACAAGCTTTCAGCTTCATAAAGTAAATAACACCCTTTCACCATTAAAGTTAAGTCCAAAATTTTCACAAACATCAGAGGCAAAACCAGAATGAATTTCCATAGCATCAGCAAAACATAACGGGATGATAATAACACTTCGAACTTCAGAGAAAACTCTTTTAATCATAAAGACAAGCAAGAAGCTTAAGCCAATGATATAGCAGCTGATAAATACTCACTTGCTGCGAGTATGTACTCAGTCCAAAATCTGAAACTTTAAGAATACCATTTGAGTCCAGAAGAAGATTCTCAGGCTGCAAAGTAGAACAAGGATGAGTTTGAGTCTTTACTGTATTAGAATTTAGAAATGTACAGAACAAGAGTAAATCGGTACTGAATACCCTTGTAAATTCATGATAACAAGAAATATCACTAAGGAAATTTTTAGACCTTCAAGTCTCTGTGAAAGACACCTCTACTATGGCAGTAATCAACAGCATTAATAAGTTGTTGGAAATATTGCCTTGCTTCATTCTCCTTAAGCTTCCCATCATTAGCCTAGAAATCAAAGAGGCAATAAAGCTGATCCTTAGATACAGAGTTCAGACAAATACTAGATCATCAACACAAGACATCAATGTGCTCAAAGAAATATGCGCATATTTTAACGTACTGTCCCTTGAAAGGAATAGGCAAAAGAATGAAGGAAAAACAGTAATCAAACAGAGAAATTTATGGGAAAAAATAGTAACTTACTATTTTGTCAAATAGTTCTCCCCCACTAACAAACTCCAGGACAATGTAAATCTTTGTTTTACTTGCCATCACCTATACTTAAACAGAACACACGTAATGAGTTAGAAACGTTACATAAAATGCATCTGAAGAGTAGAAAAATGAAATTTCCATCCAACATTTTAACCCAAGAATCAAGAATGTAGTTTTCATTATTTAAATCATTCAGTCTACAATGAAATTATTTTAAAATGAAGGCATGACTATTGAAATACACCCCAGCGATTATGCTTCTAAGAGAAAACGGATTAAGAGACTTTATAATTGCTCTTCCTTCAAATGATATATATAAGAAAAGTTTGAATAAATACCCATTACACACGCACGCACACAAAAATGTGCTTAATTTGGCTTTAATACGCCATCCACACATCATCACTACGCAGGCTTATGGAGTTGATGCGCACTAAAGGGTGCTTGTATAGCACAAACGACCTGCCAAATTTGTAGTTCTTGGGTATCTGTTGACCTCTTGTTTTTCTAAAGTACTCGGTGTACCTTTTAATATTTGAAAAAAAAAATAGTTAAGGAAGAAGCATCATCATTCAAGCACTTCGATTCTGATCGGTACGCTGCCAGACTAAGGCTAAAGTAGCTCTCGCTCTCAAGAGGTTGAACTTATGCGCTTTACAGCAACAGTTCTTAAAAAACCATTTTCTCTGATTCAGGAGAATTTGAAAACGATTGAAAAGCGCGCTTTACCTCAAAGTAAGAAAAGGAGACACTTCCGCTGTTTCAACTACAAAAAGATAAAAAGAGAAGAATTTGGTGTTCGAATGGTACCTCAAATATATTGACAACATTCGGATGCTTGATCAGCTTCATGGTGGAAATTTCTCTCTTCAGCTGCCAATATTAAAGAACAAGTAGCACTATTTTATCACTTTATAACAAAAGGAAACTCAAGATATATTATGTGCAGGTTCTACGTAAGCATAATTATGCAGGGAAAACCGACAAGCTCTACAAAGTTACAGGCAAAAGCCCGAGAAATTGGAGCGCCACTCATTTGAAGCTAAGCAACAAGCATTTATAGAGGATGCAATAGGCTCTGAAACCCGAGTAGGGTCATCAGGAAACAATCGCAAGCGACAAGAAACGCGTAAAAAGATGACATTAATTCACGATGAAGCTTTAATTCAATTCAAGATACAGAGTGCAGCTACCTGTTCCACCATCTTGTGTCTAAGAACATGGTTACGGTCGAGGATTTTGATGGCAACGTGCTGCCCTGTCTCAACGTTTCTCGCAAACTTCACCTTGGCGAAGCTACCCTCGCCAATGGTTTTACCCAGTTCGTATTTTCCGACGCGGGTACGAGATTTCGCTGCATTCATGCTCTTTTTTTTTTTTTTGCCTTCAAGTTCTGAGTTTTCTGACGAGGGTTTTGAATGTTGGGGATGCTTGAATTTGGAGCTGAAATAAAGCGAAGCGAAGCACAGAAACTGATGAATTTGTCTCTTCCCAGACGGGAAAAACGCAAAAATCTGCGTGGAGATGAGGAGGACGAAAGAGGAGAAGGATGAATGGATGACGAGGATAGGTGCGTGTCTGTTCTCTGAAGATGTGGGGCCAGGAGCACGAGGCGGGTCCCATCATATGTTCTGCAATTGTTTCGGTTGAAAAACGATATCCCAACTCGTCAGATTAAAATTGATACGGTCTTCCCAAAACACCCCCCCTTTTCAATATTAGGAAAATTAAGCTAATGGATCATGAGGGCAATATATAGAGACTTGTAATGACTCCCACATTGAGTTTTATTGAAGGGGAAGTGAAATATTATAATGTAGAGCTATCATGATGTCGGACGAATCTCATATCGTATAAGTTTTTTTTTTTGGTAAAAAAAGTGGATTAGTCAAATCTATCGACTAGGTTTTAGAGTAAAGTTCTTTAAAAAACTTACACCCAATATGAACTCATGAAAAAACGTATATTTTTTTTATGAAAAATAAAACTTATTCCTCAATATGAAATTAACCTTTTAAAATATAATTATTAGGGGCAAACCCTTCATATCAAATGAATGACTAAATATTGTTCTAAACTTCTAATCAAATTATAGTTTTTCGTTAAAAAAAATTACATTTAAGGCTTGTTTATTAATGTCATGTTTTGTTACATGAATATTTGCCCATAAGAATGTAAACTAGTGAATACAATGAATTCATACTTTGGTAACAAAAGCTATTGATTTGATCTTTGTTATTGTAATTTTTGTAAGGGTTTAATGAATATCTGAGACAGAAATTTTTACATGAACATGATGCCCACCATATGAATATGATCTATGTATTACTCAATAAAATCATAACACATCGATCTCATTAAATCCTATATAAGAGAGAGAGGAGAGATTGAAGAGACATTTTCAAATTATATAAATGAAGAAAGATAAGAGAAATTAAACATGTTGGATTTAATGACATTGATGTAATATATTTTTATTGGGTACTATACACATGACATGATGCACCTAATTCATGCAATAATTTTTCTATGGTAAGATACATTTAAAAATGAATTTATTTTCATTAATTTGATAAGTTTATCTATTTTTATTTTCATAAAAAATTACAAAAAATTGCGAAGTGAAGAATACTTTGGTAATAAATCACCCAGCGTATATAAAATTAGATTATTTAAATACTTTGCTTATGCAGGAGGAGTGGAGGGTAGTTAAGTAATTAAGGGCTGGGACAGGAGGGGATGAATAATTAATACTGCAATCAGCGCGAACATAGTACGCCAGCGATTTGATATGAATCTCATGATGCTTTTGCATAATAATTATTAATTTATTTAATATTATTACGATAATGATGTTGGCCCTTTCGTTTTCTTAATAAAAATGCTCAAAGCTCAATTATTGTTTGGTTTTGATTCATGACCATAAAATTATTTGTTTTCGAAATAAAAAAAAAGGAGAGATTATTTTTTGATTTGAGTTTAGAAAGGTGGCATTCCACATAATCCAAAAGTTGATGATAACTAGTGGGGCCTATACTTTTACACAAATAAGTATAAATGAATATCTTTTATTTCATCAATATGATGGATTAGGATTAAAAAAATATATATACTCCTATACTATAAAAAAGATGATTGAGTCCCATTATAAATGAAAGAAAGAGAAAATATTACTGGGACTCACTTACTGTAAGTGAGGCTGAAAAACGTTTTTGTAATAAATGTAAAAATATTAAACCCTATCTTATATGACAATATGATTTAATCATATTCAAACATTATTGCCAAAGACAATTGGTAGTAACTCTATTAAAGGCATTTTCTTAAAATATACTATTTTATTAACTAATATAAATAGCCTGTTATGGAATTTTTATTTTTTAGGTTAAAAACCGAACTGGACATTTTAAGAAGTGTTTGATTTTTCTTTTTTCTTTTTAAAAAAATATGATTTGGGATAAAATTTAAAGTGGCGATTAGAGAATGTTTGGCATTTTCTTTTATTTTTTAGGTTAAAAACCCTATTTTGGATTGTTATCTGCAGAGATTGACAAGGATGAGTACAATACTGATCTTCACTGATAGTTGGACCCACCCAGAGTCTTCTCTTCTGACGTGGCTCACACAGACTACAAAATGTTTCATTTAATTTAAATTTAATTATTAATATTTTGATTGGGATTCATTTTCATGGACGGCAAACAGTACTTATAGCTTATGACTAAAGACAGAGTATTGAAAAACATTCCATCCTAATCTGTGATCTGATCCTTACTGGTATGTTTTAATTGATATTAATTTGATAATCACAGTTTTCAAAATGTCAAGCGAATACTAGTCCTGGCCTTTTGCTCTTTCTTGTTTTTATTATAAAATATCAATTAACAAGTCTCATAAATAAATAAAAAAGTTAAAATTATTAAATTGGTCATAAATTTTAAGTAATTTTTAATACTACCCTTACTGCACTAAACTCTAATACTCTATTTAATCTTTATTATAAGGCATCAACTAACAAGTATATTTAGTCATTTTTATAAAACACTTACTTATTTCCAATGAACATTAATTGTTTTTTCCCCATGTTAGCCAATAATTAATAAGGGTAGTGGATGAGAGTCCTGATAATATAATATTAGAGTTTAATGTAATTAGTCGGGATAATATTAGAAATTATTTAAATTTTTTGATAAATTTAATGACTTTAATTGTTTTTATTGGTTTGTGGAAATTGTTAATTTGTGCATTATAAAAAGAAACACAGTGAATATTAATTATTACTCTCATCCACTACCTTTATTAATTATGGGCATATATGAAAAAAATATATTTTATATTCTTTGGAAACACACAAAAGCTTTATGAAAAGGACAAAACACACTTATTAGTTGGTGTCTTATAATAAAAACTGAAAGAATATGTAAATACTTCTCTCATACATTTTTTAGGTAGAGAGAATAAATTGTTCACTTATATTTATGAGTCACTTCATTAAATTTTATAGAAATTTACAATTTTGTCATTCATTTATTATTGTGCAAATTTATTTTCATGATATATAATGCAAATTAATAAGTCGTTGAGTTTTAAGATAAAATTTAAGGATTTTTTTCTTATCAGTGTGAAAAATATTAAAAGTCACTAATAAATAAGAATATAAGATAAAAAGAGGATCAAATAAAGTTTTACCCAGGTTAGTCCAATTAACCCTGGATTGGATTCATTTAATATTTCCAAACTATTTATTTATATATTTCTTCTATATGAAGAACACAAATGTTTAACTCGAGTGAGTTAATACTGGTTATAGGATCGATGGGGTTCTAATGAATACTCAAAGGTATGAATATCCAGAAGAAGGATGCAGCTCTGTGATATTTATGAAGGCAAATACCACAAAATGTATCTCAAATCGCTGTACTTACACGATGGTGGCGATGGCTACAAATGGGTGGTTTGTGTGCACAGTAAGACTGAATGTAAAATAGTGCATAGAGAGCATACCTGATGAACAACCTTGCTATTTATAGAGATTACCTCTAGGGTTTTCCTGTTAGTGTTACACTGTGCACCGCGTCTCATGCCATGTAGGCCTCTGCATATTGCTCACGGCGCCCACGTTCTGGTATTTCCTGCTCCACTACCTGTACTATTCATGATTAGTGGCATGGTTAGTGGGTGATTACAAGGGCGAACAGAAGGGGGGCTAGGGGTGGCCCCCCTTGAAATTACAGATAAAAACCCAAGTTTTTAGGAAATTTTGTTTCAGCCTCATAAATTTTTTATGATTTTCATTTTAGTCCCTTAATGTAATGCTAAGTGAAGGGACTAAAATGAAAATATTGAAATATTTATGGGTTTGAAATATAGTTTTATGAAAATTTGGGTTTATTTTGTAATTTTCTCCCTCCAATTTTCATTCCTAAACATTTGGGTTATATTTTGTAATTTTCGCCCCCCAATTTTTCATTCCTGGTTCCACCCCTGTGTTACTTGTCAACAAGCCGGCTACCGCGCAGGGCTTTCTTATTGGGCCATAAGGACCTCCAGGCCCAAAATGTAGGGCTGTAACAATATTCATTTGAACATATTTAGAGTAGGAGGATTATGAAATTTTTTATGGTAAATAAGTAAAATGATATTAATAATAACCAAGTTAAGAACAAAACTAAAGGAAATGAATTAAAATGCAACGAGAACTAGCTATCAACTCAATTGAAAAACGGGGCTAATTTGTAAATGAGGTGAAACTTTTAGGGCTAAAAATCGTGTTTTTTTCCTTTTTTTTTTGGTACTGTTTAAATTAATTATTATGGTTTAAGTATGATTAGTATTATGAAATTGAAAGAATTCTAGAGAGAAGTCAGAGGAAATTCTAGAGAGATGAAATGGATTCTCATTCAAGTATAAATGAATAGTTACAGGAGACCTCTATTTATAGAAGGATGCAAATAGTAGATTACTATATGTATATACCATGTCATCCTGTATTTGGAGATTATGGGTCAATGGACATCCACATAATAAGTATATTCATAACACTCCCCCTTGGATGTCCATTTATGAATGTGCCTCGTTAAAAACTTTAACTAGGAAAAACCCAGTGGGATAAAAACCTAGCCAAAGAAAAGAGTACATCATTCATTGATACACTGTTGAGTACTGCCTCATTAAAAACCTTTCTAGGAAAACCCAATAGGACAAAACCTAGATAAGGGAAAAAGAGTACAACGTGTATCGTCTCCCCCTCTTGATTACATTAGACTTACTCCCCTTGATGACCACATTGCTTCATTGTCTTTCTATCATCAAGTATTCATTGTATACCTGCAAGATCTAAATATTTCAAGTAAAATCATAAATATACATGTGCATAAATATTTATTCAGATAATAATACTACATGCACGATAAATGCTTCATACTACATATGAATTCACTAAATTGATTATTCTCGAGAATTTGATGCTCCTAGCATCTTGAGTCCTTCAGGGACTTATTCTAGCGCCTTATGTCCTTCAGGAACATGTGCTTCTGGCACACACTAATATAGTATGACTCATGATCCTCATTATCATTCATTACAGTATATGCTATCAAATATACATAGATATCAATATTGTCGACATCATTTTTTTTTCTGTCCCATCGGATTTCATTTATAATTTATTGAGATCTCATATTATAAATATCTGGCTCTTCTTGGACCACAATACACTTTACTTGTAATATCTCTTCTGAAGATAACATCTCTTCAGGAGATGGCTCTTCTAGAACTTTTCTTAATTATCCTCAACATGATCATCTATATTCTTATAACTCCTTTTCTCTTTTGAGGATTTTTATCTTTAAAACCGATGGACCTGCATCGCTTCAGGTGAGCTTTATAATAATTCATATAGGAGCATTTGCAGTTGGGACATGTGACTTTGTCACTTTCTTTAGGTCAGTAAATTCCTTTGGCATTCGATTAACTAAACACTGCAACTGAATTATCATTTTGAACTTTTAGTGCACAATTCCTTGTACGAGGATCAATATGAGCCAATGATAATTCATGCTAGTAAATCTTTACCCAATCTGCTTATTTTCCTCCCCCTCATCAAATCATCAATTTTCTTTGTATATCCATCTATGTGCATTATAGTAGATTAATAATCATTGCACATTTAAAACATTTTAAGATGGAATTATTCTGGCTCTTGACCAAAAGCAAAATTTTACGGGGAGAATTTTGTTGGCTTATAAAATTGTTGCAAATATACACGTATGAACAATGTTCTCATAATCATTGATCTATCCATTCATAGATACTTTAATACATGATTTATGGATCATTCAATCTGAAAATTGCGCGCATAATATATTGCAAACTTCTGGTTGCAATCATCACTGCAAACTTTGCAGATTTATAATTTCATATGTACTCTTTCAATTTGATATATTTTTAGAGATCCGTTTCCAATAATATTTTCATAATCATTTTTATTTGAGAACATGCAGCTATATGACTCGGATGATCAAACAAGTCATGCCAACTTTCCATAATCAATTCTAATATCCATTTTGGGGAAATTAACACACAAACATATATAGAAAATTAACACAAATATTCACAGAGAATAAATACACAAATATCATTCTCCCCCTCAAGTGTGAGACCTTAAAAATTAATTCATGAAATTTCCATACATTATTCCATAATAATAGCATATATGATATCTATTTCTACAGATATCATTAAAATTTCACAGGTTTCTTAATGCATTATCAATACATAATTTTGTTATTTCTGGTAACAAAATTTCCATTTTCCAGAATCAACAAACAAATATATATTAAATACAAAATCATCAGGTGTATAATTACAGATTCACGAGCGCAATACTGTGTAATCACAGGCGCATCACTATGGAATCACAGGCTCATCACTGTGGAATATATTCACGAGCGCAATACTGTGTAATCACAGGCGCATCACTGTGGAATCACAGGCGCAACAACTCAAATTGTCGTATGCATATAAAGTCAAAAAGATTCCAGGCTCGTGCTTTATAGGGAGCAGATCTGCAGAGATTTAACAGGAATACGCAAATCTGCAGAGATTCAATAGGATTTAATTCGATTATAAATAGAGGAAGGCAAACGAACATGCCTCACAAACACTCAAGCATCTGATAATATCAACTACCAGATACTCACACATATTTCTCTAAATTCTATTGTCATGGCAGGACCAAGCAGTTTTATCCCAGTTTCTGATACATCTGAAACAACAGTACTTGATGCTTTGTTGTATGATGATCAGCCCAACATGTCATTTACTTCTTTGTTATCTCCTAATCCTTTTGAAATGTTTATTCCTCCTTCTACTATTCCTCCTTCTGCTTCAAATGTACCTACTTCTCCCCCAAGAACAAGTGTTCTTCCTCAATCTACAAGGATTGAAGGTACAACTGAAGCAGGTTCATCAAGGAGGCCTGTTAAGAGGTGTAGAACTATGGCAGAACTAATGGAGTCTACCAATCCAGTTCAGCCAATAGTGTCGACAGTTAATCAACCAACATTCACTAGCCAGCAAACTATCATCAGTCTACCAGCAACAACTAGCCCGACAGCAACAATCAGCCAACAAACAACCACTAGCCAGCCAGCAACAATCAGCCAGCCAACAGCTACAAGCCAATTAGCAACTACTAGCTTATTGGAATGTAGTTGCTGTCATGTTTTACGGGAAATTATTCATACCAATGGACTTCAATATCATAAACTTGAAGTTCACGGGAGGAAGATAGGTATGATTTCCCATGCTGTTTTATTTGAAAATGTACAGGAAAAATCTTACAATACTGACAGGCTTCCAATGTTTGATTTTAGTAATAAAAATTTTGGAGAAATCAAACATTTTCTGACACAGTATTGTATAGATTTACAAGCATCAGGATATAACTTGATGCGTGATCCTGTATTGGACTATCATGAGGTCCTTTGTGTTGGTTCGGAATGGGCTAAAAATCCAAATAAACTACCGCAGAGTTCATTTCAAACCAACATTGAAAATCTATTAGATAAAGGAAAACAGCCCGCGGTTAATATTCCATATGATATATCATCCCTTAATCAGGGTGAATTATATAGATTAACAATGGAGCAACGGGAAAGAATAAAGAAAACAACGCACCATGATTTAAGTGATTATTTTCACTTAACCCTAGATGATGCGAGTAAACAATTAAATATGTCTACTCACACCATACAAAAGATCTATCAAAAAGGAGGGTTAACTGAGTGGCCACACAAGAAGCTCAAGAAACTTATGACGCAAATCTCGATATTACGAAGAGCTTTGCCTCATCTGGATCCCATCTCAAGAGAAGCAAAAGAAGAAGATATTAAATATCTTCAGAATGAGATGATTAAAGTTTGTAATGATGTTGAGCCACTCGCTATTAAACTTTGTTGAAATAATATTTCCTTTTGCTTAATTATTTTGTTTATGAATATTCTTTTCTCGTATTTATAAAAATTGTTATAATCATAGAAATCACAAAACAACCATAATAATATATTTGCTTCATTCACTTCTGGGAATGAAGTTGGATAAAAATTCATGATCCATAACTCACTGATTTGTTTGATCATGGCAAGAAATTAATCCACAATATTTCTTGACTTTACCACAATATAGCTATTGCAATAGCAAATTGAATATATTTATTTATAATATCAATCATGATCATACAATCCCTTGTCTCATAATTTAAGGGAATATTTAATGTCAAATATACAATTTTGAGGCCTTTATACAATTGATGACATACAAAATTTATGGATCAAATATTGTTTCATAATTTGTCTCATGTTATCAAGCTAACTTGCCTCTTAAATTAAGGCTAGCTTGCCTCTTGGCTTCAGGCTATCTTGTCTCTTAAATTAAGGCTAACTTGCCTCTTGGTCTCAAGCCAATTTATGCCTCATCTCTCAGGCCAATTTATGTCTCATATTTCCATGGCATTTTGATCTCATGGCCTTTTAACAGTTTATCTTCAGGATAAATAAAATATAAGCATAATAAAATAAATAGATGGAACCCACTAATATGTATATATTAGTGTCGTTGACATAAATAATAAAAGGGAGGGGGATATATATAAAACAGTAAATAAATAAATAAAAATAAAATAAATGACTGGAAATAAACGTGCTAAATAAATAAAAAGAAGATGAAATAGGAATGGGAGTAAACTCACAGCGAGACCTATCTCATCCAAAGGTAAGAAAGAAGATGCATATGCAAATGTAAATATATATATAATATATAGAAAGAAGTAAATAAAATTTAAATAAATGGAGTCCACTATACTAGTGTTACCACCATGAAAATAAAGCAGTAAATAATAAAATAAATGGTGCCCATTATACTAGTGTTGCTACCACAAAAGATAAATAAAGCAATAAAGAATTTAAATAAACAAAGCTGTAAATAATAAAATAAATGGTGCCCACTATACTAGTGTTGCTACCATAAAAGATAAATAAAGCAATAAAGAATTTAAATAAACAAAGCTGTAAATAATAAAATAAATGGTGCCCACTATACTAGTGTTGCTACCATAAAAGATAAATAAAACAGTAAATAATTTAAATAAAATAAATGGGGCTCACAAAGTGCATCACCATAAAAGATAAATAAACGCTAAATAAAATAAATAAATAAATAGAGCCCACTAATAGATACTAGTGTGCTGCCATAAAAGAAAAATAAATGTAAAATTAAATAAACAAGCCCACTAATATATATCAATGTTGCCGTCATGAAAAATAAATAAAGCAGTAAATAATAAAATAAATGGAGCCCACTAATATATAGTGTTTAAACCATGAAAAATAAATAAAGCAATAAAGAATTAAATTAAACAAATGGAGCCCACTAATATATATCAGTGTTGCCGCCATGAAAAATAAATAAATGTAAAATAAAATAAATAAATATTAGTAACAATAATAAAATCTTAAACAATTAAAATAAAAGAGTAATTCTATACTTTCAATCTGGAGTCAAATTAATAATAATAACAAAGATTATATAAAATATCAAAGTTGAAATATCAACTAACCTAAATGTTGGCAGTAATAACCTTCCTTTAAGTGTCCGTTATAAGCATCATCATCATTATTTTAATTATTATAATATAAAATATATGGGCAAATTTTTCAAACCTCCGTGAACCTTTTCCTTCTTTTATATTTTATAATATAATTTGAAT
Organism: Acacia confusa; assembly: GCA_037074495.1. Classification (NCBI taxonomy): domain Eukaryota; kingdom Viridiplantae; phylum Streptophyta; class Magnoliopsida; order Fabales; family Fabaceae; genus Acacia; species Acacia confusa. The sequence goes on along the minus strand of CM073508.1, from coordinate 1,958,003 downwards.
ATTATATAATATATTCAAAAAACAACTCACCTGTTCTTGTGACTTTTTTTTTATTCACAACTAATTATGCAATCAATCAAAACGCATCAATCAAAATGTGTAGACCCCGCGCATAGGAAAATACAACTTCAAATGTAACTTTCGGACTAATTATGCAATCAATTAAAACGTGTGGACCCCGAGCAAATAGAAATGTAAAATGCTCACCAGCAGGAATGAAAAACCAGCGGTTCTCCTGGAACTACAGTCATGCGCCGAACAGGGAATGAAAATTTGGTGGTTCTCTGGAGCTACAGCCACACAATCAATCCTCTTCATCGTTTCAGCTTGGAAGTTGAAAAGGTCGGCTTGGACGAAGGTGGTGTTGGGGGTAGTTGAGTCGGATCCATAAGGCAGTGTTTGGATAGAATTAGAGAGAGAAGAGTTGTGAGCTTTGGAGATCTCAGTTGCTGGAAGTCCTACTCGCATGAAAAAAAAATGCTAAGTTTGATAGGATTTTTTTTTTTCGGTCAGAAGTGGAGTAGTGAATGGTAGATCTGATGATGAGGAAAGAATCTACTATGAATAAGGAAGGACCGGAGTTTGAGATCATTTTCCAAGAAACACCCATGGTTGAAGAATGAGAAAAGAAAGAAGGAGATGCAATGAAGAAGCTATCAGCCGAAGGTAAAGAAGCTATCGTACTGATAACGTATTATGAAACTGAAAGAATTCTAGAGAGAAGTCAGAGGAAATTCTAGAGAGATGAAATGGATTCTCATTCAAGTATAAATGAATAGTTACAGGAGACCTTTATTTATAGAAGGATGCAAATAGTAGATTACTATATGTATATACCATGTCATCCTGTATTTGGAGATTATGGGTCAATGGACATCCACATAATAAATATATTCATAACAATTAGAAAGTTATTCACAAATTAAGAATATTATCAAAAGAATCAATCATCCATATCAGTGAAAACATGTTTTAATTTCCAGTTTCATTTCACGGATTCGTGCACGTTTTGATTTCTTCAAAAGTTCCTTGAATCTTGCGACAAATTAAAAACCAAAACAATTGTAATTACAGGGGATGGGAAAAAAAGGTATTCATTGAATCTCAATATATATTTTTTCTTTCTCTTGGGACTCATCCTTATCTTACAAACATATGGCCAAAAAAATCCTTATCTTACAAGGACCACCTAAAAAAGGACCTTGTTTCCAATATAAGTTTTTCAAAAAATTTAGAGTTCATTCTAATTTTTTAATCATTATTGTATGTTGTTTTGATAAAATACTTTATGTGTATGCTCTCTGATTTAACAGATTGTCATAGTTATCAATTTTAAACAAAGAGTTGCTATCTTTTAAATAATAATAAAAAAATTTAATATTTTGATCTTCTAATTTTAACTGGGTTGTAATTTAACCTATACATTTTAACTCAATACAACTTAATCCTTATAATTTTAACTTTATTGTAACTCAGTTGTTAAACTTGGTTTTACCACTGCAACTCATTATTTATAGTTTTAATCATTTTATAATATAATCATCCACCTTTATTCTAGAACATAAGGATTAAATTATAAAATGATTAAAAATATGTGGATTAAATTGTAGTAAGTTAAAGTTCAGGCATTGAATTACAACTGAGTGGAAATTATAGGGACTGTGTTACACCGAGTCAAAATATAAAGATTGAGTTAAAATCTAATTAAAATTTTAAAGACCAAAAGATTAATTTTACCAGAACAAAAGCAAAACATGTACTTTTCTCATGTATTGTGGACCACTAGAATGTCATGGCTAAAATGACTCAATAACATGTGAGTGATATGCACCCATTGTTATTTTCTACACGCAATTTGCTTCACTGCAGCCTGCTATAAATTCAATATTATATATATTGATATAGATGGTGTGTAAGTGATTCCAGTTCAAACTTAATTATATACTTATCCCATCTTTAGTTAAGACATATTTATATGATTTTATTATATTAAGGAAGTTGATCAAGTTAGTAATATATATGATATACATTTTCTAAGAAATTCAAGTCATTTTCCTTAATTCTTTCATTTTCTCTCCTCCTTGGTTATTGTTAAGGGAACATCAATAGCGATAAATTAAAAAAATATTGAAAGATATAAAAACTATGTCTTATATTTAGGATCAAGATCAACTCTCCAAATATACCTTATATTAAAGGCCGGAGGAGTACATTATTAATAGTGTGGGTAGACCTGTTTGAAACTCTAAACATGGGCACCTCTTATAGCAAGAATTATGTCAACAGCCTCCTCCACCTGGAAGGGATCATTTCCCCGAAGCTATTGCTCCGAATGCCTACGTGGGTGTTGACCTCCACTAAGACATGTATTGTTCTCTCCTGTAGAGGATTTGTCCCTTAGGAAGAGAAAACTTCACCAAGGAATGCCTCCCCAAGCACTCAAAGTCACGACATGAGGCATAAGTATATGCTTTAAGAGTCCCTTGGTAATCATGTGCACCAATTGGGCTTGTTTGAGTTGGTATTGGAAAAACATATTTATGCAAATCTAGACAACTCCTTTCATCAATTTACATCCTATACTATGAATCACATTTGAAAAACAATTTATACCGCTAATCTAAACAGACACATTTTATAATATGGCAAGTTTTTTTTCTTCTGTAATTTAAAATATAAATTGGTATACCAACACACTATTGGTTGAGATGGTAAGTAGAGTTTCACCCCTATAATAAAGAGAACACGAGCTTTTTTTTTCGCTATTGCACCCGGTTCACCAGAGCCTTGCCCTGACTAGTCTGAATCGAGGTTCTGTCGGGCGCATATGCGGGGACCTCTCCTAGAGAAGTTTTTTGCATCCACAAGGACTCAAACTCTAAACCCTTGCTTAAGCAACCCAAGTCCCTTTCACTTGAGCCAACTCCCGTTGATAAGAGAACACAAGCTTGAATCTTAAGAAGTATACTTAGAGGGTTTTAACCTTAACGCTAATGACCTGACCCAAAGTCAAAGTAAAAATAAAATAAAAAATGGTATGGATCTGGTTGAGACTTGGGCCCAGGAAAAGACAAGGAGGCCTTTGGGTCAAAGAAGTGGCCTACTTCGCTACATCATCATTTGCTTGCTCCCACGTTTTACCTTCCTGGTTTCATCATTGTTTCATGGAAACACAGGTTAGAAGCTTCCCTGATTCAACTTTTACAATCATTGTTAAACACAAATAAATAAATAGAATATTAATGATAATCATTCACGACTTAATATTCTTTGGATCACTCATCAGAAAAATACAAGACAAAGGAGGTTGTTAGTTGCAGTATTTTAAGAACTGAAGAAGATGACGACAAGTAAACAAGAGTTTGGTGTGAAAGGTAGGAAATAAAAATAATAATAATAATAATAAACAAGGGAGAAGAACATTAATAAATAAAAATACTAATCATAAATGGCTTGATTTGGAAAGTTGAGCCTCATCTTAATTTTAAAATTTAAACACACTATTGATCATTGTTGACTATTTCAGATTTTTCTACCATACAACATCATTGACTATTGATTTTATTTTTTGAAAACTTGCACCTAAGTCCCAAACAAGAGAAAATATGACAAAAATGTCCTTGAAATTTCAAATTTTCAGTAAAATCCAGTGATACATTTTTACAATATGTTACAAATGTGAAAAGTCTAAAATACCCTTAATGAATATACAATCATCCGTCCCTTCTTTCTACTTAATCAATAGGGTTATTTTAAACTTTTCACATTTGAAAAATATACTGCAAAATGTCCCATGGAACTTTATTGTAAATTTGAGATTTTAAGGGACATTTTTTTGTTATATTTTCTCTTGTTTGGGACTTAGGTGCAATTTTCCTTTTTTTTTTTTACAAATCGATTAACAGCTTATATGTATATATGATATTTATGTATGATTATATAAGATATGTAATATGATTCTATGATAACTTATTTGGTCATTATTCTTTCACTTTTGGAAAGGAAGGCCTGCTGGTTTGTTTGGTTCAATTCATATGCTTATTTATAGATGGTAATGCAATTGCAGTGCCGTGCAATATAATGCAATATTTATTACATTAACATGTTTGGCATGTTATTAAAAAGGTTATTTTTTATATTTAATTTAACCAAATTAACAATTTAAAAGTCCATAATACCCCCTCAATATATGAAAAAAGAAAGAAGACTCGTTATTTCCCAAATTCATTGACTCTCTAGATGGATGTGGTGGCAATAATGGGACGGTGGTGGCCGGCTGTCCCTGGCGGCGGCAAAGGGTGGGTGTTAAAATGAGACAATTGAAAGAAAAACAAATGAAATTAATTGATAAATTGGATTTTTTTCAAATATATAATGGAAATGTTATTGAGTATTTATAGAAGAGCTATATACAACAATTACAAAATTTTGATAATACTCATTATCATGGTAAAACATACACTATTCCCAAATTAAATCCCAAATTAAAGCGTAATTAAACGCTTTTTTTTTTAAGTAATGCAATCATGATTGTTATTGTAGGTATGCAATGTGGTTCAAACGGGTTTTCAATAAATTAACCCGTAGCTCAAATTTTATTCACCAACAAAGGATGACATTTCCTCTTGCATTTAATATAAAAGTTAGATAATTAATTTACTTATAATAAAGAAATTGACTAAATTAGTTATTTATCACAAAAATTATTGATCTACCTAAAATATTATTTTTATTCACATGCATTGGAATCACCGAAATTCCTATAAAATATCTTATTTTATAACCTTTAATATTTCTTTTTTAAAATAAAATAGCCAAATTTTAAAAGGGGAAATATTATATAGAAGTAAGTACATATAAAACAATAGTACCCACCAAACACATGTTTATAAGAAAGTTTACCTTAATGGCCAAACCCAAGCCGCCAAGCAGTTGATGATGGATTAAATTTTATATTTCATATTGAGAAGTTAGGATAGAAGATATTTTTATTACAGCTTACACGTGGTAGTTGGTATTCTATGTTTTTTTTAATGACTTATATTTTAAATTGAGAATAATATATGACTTTCCGAAGAACTGTTAAATGTTAATGAAAGGGCACGCCACCCCGTGAATATTGCTCGCTTTGTATCTGTGTGACTCGTAGCTCCCTTCTTCGCTGCACCAATCTCACCACGCCCACCAACTGCTAGATCAAATTCCCCAAAGACTTCCAGGTATATTTCTAGCCCCAAGTCTCATTCATGTCATATGTATATATGGGGATTTTCTTTTTTCATGCTCTTATATATTCAGGATATTACAAGAAACAGGTTTTGGTTGATTTTTTGTTTCAGGGCATGGGATCATCAGAGGAGGGAGGTGAAAATGGAGGCTGCAATAATAAGGAGCCACAGAAGAAAGTGAAGCCATACTTAAAGTTGATCTTCTTGTCATCGTTGTTGGTTAGCATCGTAGGAAGCTTTGTTCTTGGATGGTGGATTTACAAGTTTCATCCCACAAACAGTGAGCTTTGGATGGTGCCTTTTGGCCTCATTCTGTTTCTCACACCACTCATTGTAGGGCTTTCTTTGGTCATTTCTGGTTCAAGTTTTTCTCAGAAACAACATGACGAAGAAGAACAAGTCAACGATCTCAAGAGATAATAAAGAAGTAAGCTCCTTTTTTTTTTTTGATGAACAAGTTCTCTGTTTTATTCTGCTTCTTTGAATTCTGTAATACCGGAAAATACAAAAATGAATGAACTCAAATGAAGATAATATACCGTTTAGATATTACAACAGTCCCTTTCTTGCAGTTTTTGTCTCAAACGGTTCACAGAACCAATAAACCAACAATAGTCTCATAAATTCTTAAGCCACCATGGTTCTAATATTGGAAAGATAAGCAACTGTCAGATATCAATCTCTGGGTAGCTCTGAACTATTATGATATATGATCTGCAAGAGTGTTCTTGGGGTAAGAAAAGTTAAAAGCTTTGGATAAGATTTAACAGTTCTTGATCTTGAAGAGAGGGACAAGAGGCAAAAAGAAGTAGTAAAGGAAGGAAAGTACAGGGGAAGTTGATATCTGGGGCCGGTTTTTCTGATTTTGATGTAGGAAGACATGGATGAGAACGTGGACCACACAGAGATGAGAAAACAGAGCAAGCCATAAAAGAGTCGAGATGTTGCCTTCCCCAGATTTTTACACATGCGCAGATATATGAAGTGATATATATTAGACTTTCTGGACATCACGTGGATTTAAAAGCTTACTTGTAATCTGAAGCATATTGGGGAAAAAAGGTTTAAATTTGTTTTGAGTAGGAGTATGATTTTGTGGGCATTAAGTTTTAAGGTTTTATTCCCACAAAGAGAAAATGAAGTTTAGGTTTTGAATTATATAATTCTTTATGCACTTTCGTGTGTTAATTTTGGAAATTTGTTACAGAAGATTATTTCAAAATTTTAAAAATGTTTGCTGTAATTTTTCTTATATAGTCTTCTGTATCTTAATTTTCGCCAATACTTCTTCCTGCTCCATGCTCTCCTTCCCCATGCTTCTCTTTCAAGCTTTTTCAAATACATGACGTTTGCTTTCCAATAATGCAGTGCTTTTTTATTTGGCCAAGATAATAATAATGCAGTGTGTTGAAAAGGCAACCTGTATTGTTATTTGATAAAGAAACAAAGAAGACGGATAGAGCATTAAAAGGAAAAAACTTTGTAAATGAAAATCATTTGTACATACTAATTAAATAATGAAAGATTTTATATAAACAACTAATATATATATATATATATATATATATATATATATATATATATAGAGAAAAGACGTGTTCCTACCAATTTTCCGTTGTCTATCTTATTGACTTTTGAAGTAGTACAAAAAAATAAGAGTTTTCGACAGTCAGATTAGACAAAATTATAGAAAATGACATTATTCTAATCCAAGTAGTTTTATTAGTAACATCACTATTTTTTACTTTAAAAATATCACACGAATTTTTAAAATAAACAATAATGGGGAATTTATTACTAAAAAGTTGCAACGACAAATTAAGAGTTGTCATTTCTTTTACTGAAATTTATTATTGCTTGCTTTTAAGCTGTTATTGAGATTTCTTGATAATCAAGTTTGTATTTTATACCTTGGTAATTCCAACAAAAAAAAAAAAAAAAAAACTGAACTTTCACTTTAGATTCACGCTAAACTCAAGCCCTCAATATTGCTGTACAAATTCATCACAAGAGAACAATAAGAGCACATAGAGGGGAAAAAAAAAGGTGATTACAGTTTCCACTGTTTTTTATTTTTTAAGATTGAGCATCAAAAGTCAAAACTCAAAACAGGAGCGCAGCCCAAGCATGATAAAAAGGAAAAAAAAAAATTAAAGATTTTGGTCAAATGAATTCAAATACATTAAATAGGGACTATCAGCCAAAAGGCATGCCACGTGTAAGTCAAGCGTTCAAAATGGACTCAGCATATATCTTAGTGACCATTTTGCTCATATGATTGATTCCCACCACCAAATAACACTTGATCCAACCAATCAAATACAGGACAATCATTCGTGTCATCCTGTAGTTGGGGAATTCTCCAACACCATCAAAACAGAAAACAAAAATACAATCACAGAATCTCGATCGGCTAGCCACTCATTAAAAACAATCTAATCTCTGAGGAATATGGCATCCATTGAAACAAATAATAATGATACAAAAAAGAATATTAGCAAATGTACACAAATATACACACATCTACCGAGAACAAGAAGCAAAGCACAAGTGCAGAACAGAGCAATGCATCATTAGTAGCAAACAGGTTTGAAGGAATAGATAGGCCTGTGAGTGAGCTTGAAGTTGAAGTATAAGCCTCATGCTTCCCCATCCAAACGTGTAGGGAATTCGAGGCCCCTCAGGGCTGCTATGTTATCCAAATCCTCTTTTGAAATCAAAGGAAGCAACCATAGAACTTTCTTTGTCCCAAAAACCTTGAAAACCAAATCACCACAGTGGATATTAATCAGTTGTCATCCAATATTTTGACCAAAACCTCAGCTTTCCACTCAAAATTAGACGTGGACTTGTGTGTAAAATATGTAACATGATTCTGTGAGGGCAGTGTGTCGGCAGAGAAGAATTCTATTTCTTGTTAAATCATATAAAAAACATCACATTATTGAGAAAGATATTTGGTTCCTTGCAAAAAAAGAAAATAAATGTTTCCTGAAAAATCAAGAGCATGGTTTCCAACCATTTTCATTTTATTCTTCAATTTCTGGAAATCGAAGTTTTCACTCCATTTAATTAACCTGTTTGTGTGAGACTCACGAAAGCATGTTTAAAGAAAATACCTGTTCAAAATTTTTCTTCCGACCGAGGTCATATCTCCATCTAACACCTTTTTTCTTCTCATATACCTAAAAAGTAAAACTTGTCACATGATTTTCAATGGAGAGCTTAAGCAAAAAGAATCAAGAAACAGGATAAGGAATCATAGCTAAGGTTACTAAATGGTTGTATCGTGATTGGAATCATGATTCTGCTGTCCTTAGATTAAACTATGAATGCTAGAATATGAGCTTCTGATAAGATCGATTACATTCATAAGTCATGTTGGCAGGCCATACATTCTTCATTATTAACATTAATACTCCCTTCAGTCCTTAATATAAGACATAGTTACTTAGTTTGATTAGATTAAGGAAGTTAGTTGAGTTAGTTAATATAACATGTATTTTCTAAAACACCCAAATCATCTTCCTTAATTCCCTCCTCTCTTCTTTTTGATTATTGTTAAGGGAACATCAATACATAAATTAGGAAAAGATTAACAAATACAAAAACTACGTCTCATAGTTAGGACAAAGATTGACTCCTCAAATATATCCTATATTAAGAATCAAAGGGAGTATATACTTCTCTTGCAATTAAAATCATGATTCTTTAGTGTTAAGCCCTACCCAAGCACATATCCATTTCCTTTGTAACATGTATTAATCTCTCCAGTCCTAAATACAAGGTTCATTTGAAAATTTAAGCTTGGTCCAAAATATAAGGCTCAATTTTAGCATGATTATCATAGACTTTTGCCGACAGCCAACAATACTTCTATCCATGCGAGCATATCTGCAAACATGATCATATAAAAATACCAGTTCAGCTAGGGGGGAAAAGACAGTAAATTGAATTGATTACCTCTACTGACGTTGTGTTGCTTAAAAGAAGAGACAAGTGCATCACGACGAAACAAAGAAGACTCAGTGCAAAGGCTAAATTAAGAACTGCATCAAGGCACAATATGCAAGAGCCATCAGTAATGATGAGAGAGCAGAACTACCCGGTCAAAGAACTCGATTACTACAATCAAACAACTTACTAGAAGCCAAAAAGACAACGGCAAAGCTCCCAGGAGATAATGAACGATCCTTGGCTTCTCCAAAGAATCTGATAAAACTAGGCACTAAAGCTAAGCAATCCAGCGTTGTCTCAAGGAATGTATAAAGCTATCAGGAGAGGAAAAAAGTAATGACAATCAGGGACAATAATGCGTCAAGATCAGAAAGCAGCATATCATTCAGCCCTTCCCCTCCCCCTGAACTGCCTTTGCCAGCAATCCTATGACAAACAATTCCACTATTTTCATTTTTTTCCTCTTATTTTTTTTTTTTAAAAAAACTAATGGTATGTGCTTGCTGTTTATATTAAGAAATCAAATAAATTTGTTCTTACTTCTCAAGAATGTAATGTCTGAATCACTAAACTCATAAGTTTGAATGATGCTTAATAACATGGAAATGACCAATTTCTGGATACTTGAAAGAACACAAGGTGGAAGTTTTATTTGAATATTTAATCTTTTTTAGTTATTTTAACAAAAGAATTTGACATTTAAACCACAAAAGAAAGAAATTAAAGAATTTGACACAGCAGTAATGGATAAGGAACTGGAATTAAAATTAAAATCAGCCAGTCTTTGGTTGCTGACAAGTTCTATGTTTGCTTCTATCTTGTAACAGATTGATAATAAATAACTTTGGGTCATATTATACATATTAGAACTTTACCTTCTAGTTTATTTATTTAAACAAAAAGCTAAAAAGTATCTGCTTAAAATCTGTTATTCCTCAACACTAATATACAAACTAAATATCAATTGACCAGACTATACAAATGTGAGAAATCTGATAATTAGATTCGTAGAACACATTTTCAAAACTCTTTAAATGAAACTCAAACTTAAGTACTTAACACTGTATGAATCCCTTTATCAAAGAAATCTTCACACTCTATTGCTTACTCATGTCCAAAAAGAACCAAATCCATCTATTTACACTGTATGATCCCTTAACTACCAGGTGGGAGCTCCAATGTCGTATTAATAAACCCCCAAAACCTCCAAAGAACATATAATATACCATTATACCCACCATTGACAGAAGTGGCAAGCAAGGTCACTAAACTTCATCTCATAACGTGCCAATAAACCAAATTCCACGAATGTGAATTGAAAAGATAAAAATAGAAACCATAAATATTTCCTAAAATTTCACCTAGCCACAATTAGCAATGTAGAAGAACAAAGGAAAAATATTTACCAAAAAGAGAAGAAAAAACTTGTAGTTACGTGCACCAACACAATTCACCACCCAAATACAATGATGATCCATCTTTAGAACACATCTTTGACCTACAGAAACGTGAAAAGAAGTATTAAGATGGTTTCATCTTCCATTATATTTTTGCAGCTCAGCATGGTATATTCATAAAAAGCCATCAAGCAATGTCAGAAAATAGAATTGGAGATAATGAAGCACATACAGATTGAGCAATGATGGCAACGTGGGGGCTTGCCATTTTGGCAACGACTACAATATCCAGTTTCTCGTCTTCTTTCCATCCTATCAGAAGCTGAAGTCTCAGGCGCAACATGATTCAAGAATGCTGTAGGAATACCAGATTCTAAACTCTCATCATCTGATAGAAGTCTCCAATTTTCAGGGACATAGCCAGGATCATTGAATACCACCATAAAGTAGCACCAGGTTAACATTATAAGCTGCAAATTGAACGGCACGCAAGTCAGGAGCGCATGTGCAAATAAAGTACCCAAAACAAGTGCAAGGGGTTATTTTATTATGCTACCAAATGAAATTCAATAGCCTTAATTCCATTTCACTGACACATAGGAGACATAGACTTTTATATGGTGAATTTGTATACACCAAATCCAAGACACATCTAACGCCCCAAACAAAGTCGCAATCATAAGTTACTCATAGATCGAGTCAGATATCCGTACATCATTTTAACTGCATCCATTCTCTCGTCACATTGCTACTTAAAAAAATATACTTAGTCCTTACTCAGTGAATGACTATGACTATATGTAACTACACTTTCCAGTTTGACTAAGAACAGAAGTTCAAAGTTTCACGCACAGCTAATGGCGCTACAGAAGTAACAAAACCCAACGAAGTGTGAAAACCATGAAAGCATCGATTTTTTTTCTTTTCGACCACAACTTTGCAATCTCAGCAAAAATTTTAACGATCCCAATTGTCACAAACAAAACGTGATTTTGGAAAACAAACCAGGATGTGAAACGCTACGATTATGGCAATCGCCAAGAACGAGGAGACTCCACCGTGGAACAAGAGGGGGCCCCAGGTGACCAAAACAACGGCGTAGTAAGTAACAGCAACGATAGCAGCGAACAATAAGATCATGAAGTAGCCCAAAACTCTGAGGCCAGAGCACAACTTGAAGAGGTTTAAATCCATTTCGGGGGTGAAATTAGTTCGTCGCCCAATTCCAATACGGGGGATTCTTGGGACAGGTATGGGTCTTCTTGTTCGTGCCGGGAACAGGCGTTTCCAGATATCCGAAGCCAGGATTGAGGATTTCTGCGTTCGGAGTTTGGGTAGCTTTGAACACAAGTTGATGGGGAGAGAACTAGAAAACAAAAGGCCGGACTGGAGAGGAGACAGAGAAACTCGCAGAGATGAGAAATTTTTTTATTTGGGTCCGGTCCAAATTGCAACCCTTCTTATGCGGACGAAATGAGAAAGGGAATTTTTACCAAAAAAAGAAAAAGAAAGGGAATGACTTGTTGGTCTCAAGTAAATCGAAATCAAATAATAATCCTTGTTCTTTTCTTATTATAAGACATCAACTATAAAAAATTTTTTGTTTTTATTATAGGACGCCAACTACCATTAACCAACTCATTTATTACTATTTTTCAATTATACCCTAATTTTTAATTAACTTTTTAAATTCACATCATTAAAGTAGAGGTAAAACTGAAAATATTTATCAATTTTAGACCAAATTAATAACTTAACTTTCATTCCTTGGTCCGCAAGGAATTGTAGTTGATGCGTTATAAAAAAGACCAGAGGGAGTATATTGATAAGTCCTATAAATTATCAATATTAGTGGATTCCCTTATTAATCCTTTTAATCACTTGTTAATGGAAAAAATTTATATTATTATTTTTTAATTAGAACCTAGAAGTCATTCTTCCAATAAAAAATCTTTGTTGCCGGGCATAGGTATTATTCAACAGTAACTAATACTATTGGTAATAAAGTATAATAAATATTAACTTTGATCCTTGATCAATCGACTTAATTGACTTTTTTTAGAGAGATTAAAAAAATTAGATAAATTATTATAAAGTATTTATGTTTATCTTTCTATACCAAACTAATTTGCTTGCTTTATAAATCAATATATAATCAAATTATACACTACATATGTTATAATTAATTAATTAATTTAACTTTCTTAATAATTATATCTTATATTAGGAACCAGGTACAATATTATTTTAAATATAGTTCAAAAATTATTTTTGTCGTGCAACCAAATAATTGAGTCGTTCATGGAATGATTTTTTTTAATATTTTAATGCCTAAATTGTGATATAAATACCTACTCTCATGTTTTTTTAATAAAAAACTCATTTACTTAATTTGATTAAATTAAAAAAATTAATTAAGTTAGTTAATACAATATGTATTTTTTAAAAAACACTTTAATTATTTTTCTGAATTCCCTTATCCTCGCTCCTACATTATTTTTTATAAGGACAAAATGATATTAATAAAAACTGAGGTAACAATTACATAAAATAAACAGATGAAAAACAACTGGAAAATAAGATCTAAACCTAGAAAAATAAGATTTTTCAAGGGAAAATGCCTACGGAGGCCCAAATAAGCAAGAAAATTTCAAAAAAGACCCAAATTAAACTCTTTGATCAGAAAAGGCCCTAGGGCCCTAATGGGTATTAAGTTCAAACAACAAATGACCATTTTACCCTCTTTATTAAAAAAAAAAGTAAATCTGATTATTCCCAAAATCACAAGCCTAAAACGTATTACACGAACAGTGGAGAAATTAGCAACGAATGAAGAACGAAAGGCAGAGAACGCAAAGAACTAATCTCTTTCCTGAAGCTTAATGTCATTTGTTGCTGCGTTGATGTATTTGTTGGGGGCTGAACACCTATATTCCCAATCATCCACTGCTGCGTTGATGTATTTTGTTGTTCCTGAAGGTTTTTTCAGTTAGAATGTTGGGGGGTTGAAAGGGTGGAGCTTGGCCAAATTTATGTCATTATCGAGTAGGAAATAGGTAAGAAAAACTAAAAATTTGATCAAGATATCATTATCACCATTATAGTTAATCTTTAATCACTGGAGGGTAGGGTGAAAAAAAGGATGCTCTATTTTTTAGCATGAAAACAGAGGGAAATGTGTGTTTTAGAGTGGGATGAAGCTATATTTGGTTAAAAAACGCTGAAAATGGAATAGTTGTTAACACCTACTGTTTTTGTTGTTAACACCTACTGTTTTAGTTGTTAATTTGACTGATATTGTTGTTAATATGACCTAAATGTTAAAACGTTATAGGTTACTCTAGTTTTGAGTATGGAAAACAAAGGGAGGTCTGTTTGTTAGGGGGAATGACTGAATGTGAAAACGGTGAAATTAGATTGTTGTTAATACCTACAATTTAAGTTGTTAATGTGATTGTTAAAGTTGTTAATACTAACTTTCTATTGCCAATCATAATTAAAGATGACCACTACTTCAGGGAAGAACTTATTATGTTTCTTCCATGTGGGGGTAACTTTATATACGGGGGAGGACAAGAAAGCGATTTTATTGGTGGAATGGTAAGAACAAGATGCATCAAGGAAGGAATAATATATGAGGAGTTGTAAAGAATCATAGCATCTTTAATTCGGCAAGAAAATATTGAAATTTGCGTGAAGTTCAAACTTAGTATGGATACATCTACATTTGTTGATCTTGCAGATGATGAAGGGGTAAAACATTTAATAAGGTATAATGAAGAATATTATCATGTGTACATTGAAGTGGCTACTGATATTGTTGTTATTCGCTACTGATATTGTAGTTAGTGGCTACTGATATTGTTGTAAGTGACGGATGATATTGTTGTTAGTGGCTACTGATATTGTTGTAAATGACTACTGATATTATTGTAAGTGCCTACTGATATTGTTGTTAGGGCCTACTGATATTGTTGTAAGTGCTTGCTGATATTGTGGTTAGTGGCTACTGATATTGTTATAAGTGACTACTGATATTGTTATTAGTCGCTACTGATATTGTTGTAAGTGCCTACTGATATTGTTGTTAGTGGCTACTGATATTGTTATTAGTGGCTACTGATATTGTGGTTAGTGGCTACTGATATTGTTGTAAGTGACTGATGATATTGTTGTTAGTGACTACTGATATTGTTGTAAGCGTCTACTGATATTCTTGTTAGTGGCTACTGATATTGTTGTTAGTCACTATTGATATTGTTGTAAGTGACTACTGATATTGTTGTTAGTGACTACTGATATTGTTGTAAGTGACTACTGATATTGTTGTTAGTCACTACTGATATTGTTGTAAGTGCCTACTGATATTGTTGTTAGGGGCTACTGATATTGTTGTAAGTGCCTGCTGATATTGTTGTTAGTGGCTACTCATATTGTTGTTAGTCGCTACTGATATTATGGTTAGTGGCTACTAATATTATTGTAAGTGACTACTGATATTGTTGTTAGTCGCTACTGATATTGTTGTTAGTCGCTACTGATATTGTTGTAAGTGCCTACTGACATTGTTGTTAGTGGTTACTGATATTGTTGTTAGTGGCTACTGATATTGTTGTAAGTGACTGATGATATTGTTGTTAGTGGCTACTGATATTGTTGTTAGTGGCTACTGATATTGTTGTAAGCGTCTACTGATATTCTTGTTAGTTTGTTAGTGGCTACTGATATTGTTGTTAGTCATTACTGATATTGTTGTAAGTGACTACTGATATTGTTGTTAGTGGTTACTGATATTGTTATAAGTGACTACTGATATTGTTGTTAGTCACTACTGATATTGTTGTAAGTGTCTACTGATGTTGTTGTTAGTGACTACTGATATTGTTGTAAGTGCCTACTGATATTGTTGTTAGTGGCTACTGATATTGTTGTTATTCACTACTGATATTGTAGTTAGTGGCTACTAATATTGTTATAAGTGATTGATTATATTGTTGTTAGTCCCTACTGATATTGTTGTAAGTAACTATTGATATTGTTGTTAGTCACTACTGATATTGTAGTTAGTGGCTGATAGTGTTGACAAACAGGTACCTGATTATATTCCATCTTCTTGCTTCAACACACACAACCAACAAAGACGAGATGCAGGAAACAATTGTCGTTCTCATTCATATTAAAATATCATGTCACATACATCAAAGAATTTACAAAACTTTGTCCTAAATATGAACCCAAATGTTTTGTACAATTGACCAACTAAAATCTGTCAAACAATCTCTCAAATTCAGATACACATAAAAACAAGTCTGCCTATGTACATAAAAGGATTACTTCATAATAGCTCATCTTCTGCTTTTGGGAGTCCTCGATCATCGACAACACTTTGTCCCGATGCGTGTTGTTTTGATGACTGACCAACCACCACAACATGTCAATCTTCAGTTCCTGGAGTTCATTCATGGAGTAGGAAGGCATTGTATATCCATCCTCTTGCTCAGTACCCACTAACAGTCAGAAGTGGAGGACCTTTGTATAGAGTTGCAACAAATGCACCAGCAATTCATTTTGTGGTTCCAAGTGATTTAGCTAGGCTACTATAGCTTCTCCAATCTAATCTCTCAATACTGAAACCACCAAGCTCAATCAAATTGAAAGCCAAAGGAACATAGCAGACAAGTGGTGGAAAGCATACCCACTGATATCATACAATCAACATTTATCTAAAAAAAGGCATTACATAATGGAAGTTTGATGTGAATATGCAATTAGCAGCACACAAGAGACCTGTACACAATACATATTTTTCCATAGTCTCACAATGAATAGTTGTTTATGGAGAAGGCATTTCAAGTCTTCTATAATTTACAAGAAAAAATTATAGGAGCACATAGATGCAGGAAATAATTCTTCTTCTCATTGATATTAAATGTACAAATTTGTCAAGGGGAATCCATTATACAAGATGCACCAGAACAAATGTATTGGCAATCTTGATGGTTTAAGACACAAAATATATCATGTTCAGCGACTCTACAGACCAAAACATCTGCAAAGTGTAATTTGAACCCTTTCATATACCCCACCAAAACACTATTTAGAAGATACCTGAATGAAATTGTTTGCATTTGTCAACTTTTAACAAACTGAGAAAGTGAACATTAACACTAAGAAAAGAACCACCAGTACAATGCAGACCCAGTTTGAGAAGCTCTCTTTGTCAACTGTAAGAATTTCATATAAATTTTAGAAAGAAATGCCAATCAATGATCACTTAAGGTAATTAATATTGTAGTAGGCTAACTTATTATTCGAACTTATAAGTTCCTAGAGTGTTCAATTAGTAACCTTTTCTAGCATATTCCACAATGAGAAATATTGACAACAGATGTATAAGCAGGGGGTGGATTTGTAACTATTGTCACATATTTTTTATAAACTAATTAACAATCTCGTGCCTAGAATGTTAACCTAAATTATTCAGCCCAAGTCAATCGCTGAAAAGAAAGTAATCACATAACATATAGTCTTTTTATCAAGTGGCCTAAGGAAGTCAAGAGAACTAACAAGTAACTTGTTAGTATTTTTTTTTTCTTCTTTTACTGGCTAACTTGGGCCTTCCCTGAATTTTAAGAAATAAAACTAACAAGGTAAAACAATCCATGGACAATGTTATTATGTGCTTTCAACTAGAAGACCTGTAAACTGATTCCACAATGTTATTAGGCTTTCAACTAGTTTTGCTATTGCAATTTTTTTGGGGGGACAACTCTCACTTTTTTCCCAGGAGACAATGATAGGAGTATGATAAGTGTATCAGATATGGATATGACTGTAAAAAGCAGGCCATCAGCAACCTTCCAGTAAACAAAAGCAATGTCTCTCCAGCTTTAAGTTTTCAATTATAGGAAAAAGATGTTACATTAGTGTCATGGCCAACAATGAAAAAGAAAAGCTACATGAATGAAACTAATTAATTGAATATGAAGCTATAAGAAAAGCCATCAGCAACAGTAGCATTGCTCAAATTAGGAAAAGTTAGCATCAACATCTAACTTTCAAAAGAAAGTAATTGAGTATGAAGCAATTGAAATTTATAAATTACAAGATTCAAGCAAGTTCTGAAGCTATGAGATGTGATGCACTTGGCAAACACGATGACGCAAGTTTGACAGTGGTAAGCATGTAGGAAGTAATATCAACTAGCACAGACTAAGGTAAGCAACGACCAAAAGAACTCTTCTAACTAAACTATCAATTTACAATATCCAGAAAAACTACACAGCAACAAAGCATCACAATTGTAATCCTAGCCACAAAAAACAACGAATCTCAGATATAGTATAAACCAACACAAATATAAAGTCTTCTAGCTGCTGGCTTGCTCTGAGAATGCGACACTCTGAGGAAGCTCTTCATTCACGGAACAACCCACGAGCATTTCATGAATTTCTTCCTTAAGATAAGAAACATTTGGTTCTGCCCAACAATCTGCACCAAACACAATCCTCATTCAAATGACAATGCGAGGGCAAAAACATTTTGGATAAATTTAACTGGCTCTTTTAATGCTTTACCATTTGCTTATGACGATCATAATATACTTGAACAAACAAAGAAAAAGAAAATAACGTGTGCACCAATTATTGCCTTTTTACCCATAAGATAAAAATATAAAATTGCACTAAAAAAGGGGACTCAATCAGTTAGTTCGACCAAAAATTGGACCTGCTATACATGGTAGATTTTTTTGAGGTGAACTATGTAGTAAAAATTTTATTAAAATTTAAATGAAAATGAGCATCTTACAACGAGTTGACAAATCCATGGTTAATAAGTGAATAATTTTCTACTCAATTAACATTATAAGATTGGAATATCAAAAAATGTATTCCGGTACAGACTTGCAATAAGCTTGTCTATCAGGCCTTTAGGAATGTCCAATCTAGACCCCTCATTAGCAACGGCATAAACCACCTAATTGGCGTAGAAATTTTAAATTGCAAAATGAAGCAAATGAATGAGACGAAGATAGATTAACATGAAAATGAAATCAGTAAAAACACACCCCTTTCTGGTGGAATACCCTCCCAAGGCTTGCTCAAAGTACAAAGCTCCCACATCAACACCCCCAAGCTAACACACTGTTCAATCATTTGAGAAAAGCCCAAGAAAATCAAGAGGAGAAAAACAAACAGTTCAAAGCAATCAAATAAACTAGCGAGACGAGCATAAGAAGATTCTTACCTCTATAGCTACATTTCCTGAGAAGCGCAACTATAATCTATTGTGTAGAATCATCAGCCAACAACACCCTGTGTAGAATCATCAGCTTTTGCCTGTGGTTCTCGACCTCTACCTCTGTCGAGAACCTTCTTAGTACTCAGCACGACCTCGCCCATTTTCAGTCCCCCTTTTCAACCCTATATATTGAAAATCGATTCCAGAAGCAAAGTTAAGGTGGTGAATCAAAACCAGAGCACAAAATCTGAACCCTACAAAGCGAAAATTGAGTATGAGGGTGGAATTGCAGAGAGTAGAGACGAGACGAGAGTCAAACGAGGGAGAGAGATTTTGAAGTTGTCTGATGGTTTTTCAGTCATTTCCCTTTAGAATTGTATGTCAAGGGCCTTTTCTGACATGGGACTTTTCTTAGGGCCCTATTTGATAATATGTTGCTACCTTGGGCCCTGAAAGAAATTTTCCCATTTTTCAACCACTGCATATATGTATCTCTGAATTAAGGTGAAGCAGGAATGATTTGATGTTACAGGCAACTACATCTGTCCTACATTTATTTATCCTCTGAAGATCAATCCCTAACCTTCCAACACAAGAAATCTGAAGATTGTTAGGCTCCTGCTAAAGCAAACCTGAAGAGATGATCCAGTTAGTAAAGCTCAAAAGCATTGAAGGATAAAACCCAGATCAGTGTTGGTTCTCCTCTGCCATAAGGTAAATGATATAAACAGATAAAAGCAAGTATCAATTTTGATTCATATACCTTTTCCTTACAAACTATCTCAGGTCTGTGCTATCATTAAGAGGAGGGGCAACAATTGTGATCTTGTTGCATGTTGCATTCTGAACTTGAAGAAATGCAAGTGATGAGAAACTCATTGAAGAAAATACCTCATTAATCACCTTTTGAGGATTGTGAATTTTTCCTTGACGCAAAGCCAGATTCCTCTTTCTCCAAATAATACTTAGAAGGATAACGATTCCTTTTATCAAATCTACCTGGCTTTGTATTCATCAGATGCAGGAAAAGACCTTTTAACCATAATGGAAGCATTTGATGGAGTAATTGAGAAACATCCAAACCATACTGCTTTTTTGTGAAAGAGCAACTGAAAAAAAATCATGATCTGGAGATTCCCTATTCATACATCTAAAGAAGCATTGATCATCCTATTTACTTAATTATTGTGGAAGTTTTAAAGACGTATCAATAGCAGTCAATAAAAAAAGACTAATAAATATAAAAAATAGGTCTTCTATTTAAAATCATATTAACTCCCTAAATAACTTGAGTATCAAGAAATGGAGGGAGTGTGATTTACAAGTTGTAGGTAAAAAAATATGTATTAAGGAATAGTACTATAGACTAATTAAAGCATGGATTGAGCTAGAGATGCCTTCTCATGATTCATTTTCATTAATCTCTATATGGCTCAGACAACTTTACAACTTAGAAAAGGGAGGGAGAGAATAAAAGAAAAACACCTGATCTGTCTCAATTATTTTTTAAATCGACACATGTATTTTTCTAATAAATGTAATTTCGTCTTGGCCCGAAGTATAGGCCTAGAGATTCATATTTTGATTGGTCACATCCTAAGGAGTTATTTGGTTTGAAGGGGAGGCGAGGAAAAGTGGGCAATGAAGCCCGTAAAACAAGTTCAACCTGTAACCCGTGAGTTATGACAAGATTAGGGTAGAGGTTTTTGGGGCTTGGAAAAATAATCCGCAGGCTAGCTTGCAATTTTTTAATTTTCTTTTAATAAATGTTGAAGTGAACTTGTGAAGTAGTCTCTAGTGTGTTGTAATATTGAACCCATTAGCTAAAAGTGTAAAGAAACCTAGTCCATTTCACTATATTCTATTTGGTAAATTTTTAGGACTTTTTTGTAACCAACCTTGATGGCTTATATATAAGTTATATTATATGTGTTAGAATGTAGTATACAAGGTAGTTCCAACATAGTAGAAAAAACAAGAGAAAAATCTATATAAATTTTTTTTTGGGGGGGGGGACATTTTTTTTTAAAAAAAAAGGGTTGGCTGCGAGCTGGCCAATGAACCCACACATGTGGGCTAAGGTTGGTGATTTCCCATCTTATGAAAGTGCGGGCCGCCCAGGCCCTCACTGCATAGCCTACGGGCTGGCTCGTATTCTCGGCTTTAGTTGGTGGAAAGAATATTTTTTGAAGTCAGATCTAAAAAGATGGGCTATAAAATTTTTTAAAAAAGGAGATGTAGTATAAAAAAGTAAGAAAAATTAAATAAAATTTTTTAACCCAACTCCTACAATTTTTCTAAATTCATCCAACTTATAAAAATCCCCATCACTTCCCCTAACTTTAAGACCTTATTTGGTTGAAGGAGAGGGGATGTAAGTGAGAAAAACAAACTCCTTCCCTCATTTAGTTTGAAATTTTGAAGGGAGAAGGGACTCCTTTTCATCCCCTCCCCTCCCTTCCAACACCCTAATTTTGGCTCCACTTCAAATTGGAGGTTTGGAGGGGAGCCAAAAATTTTGGATCTTTTTAACCTTATAACTTATGTCATATTCCAATAATGCCCATGATAAAAATATTATTAGTATTATCAAAATATTTTATTCTAAAATAAAAATATACTATTATACCAAAATTATCATTATTAAAATTATATTATCATAAAATAATTTAACATAAAAAGTAAGTATTTATTAGAGTTATAACATATGTTCGTAAAATTTAAATAAGAAAATATTGTTATAGTTAAAAAAATATATTATTATACAATTAGCTTAAAACAGTATATATGTTATTATATTTATATTATATTGATCATATAAGATGTAAATTAATTTATATAACATATAAATTAAAAAAATTAAATATGCTAGGGTAGAATGGGAAATTGTCATCATCCTCCCCTCTCATCCTATTTTAAACCAAACAATGAATCATTAAAAACCCCTCACCTTCTCCCCCTACCAGTAAAATCAAACAAGTAACAATCTACCCTTTCCTTCCATCGCCTCCCTTCGAATCAAAGAGGTTCTAAATCCCTTGTACCAAATAGGCTATAAGACAAAGAATTTTTTTTTTGGCACTTATATCTTTCTATTAGAGATAATCTTATTTGAAATACTGTCTAACAATAAATATAATAAATATAAGTACCTCTCCTGGCAAAGAATATTGATTGTATTTCGTCTTGCAGGCAATGGTCCCAAAAGCATGGGCTGTTAAGTACAAAATGGAGTCTGCTAAGAGCTAAGTGAATATTGGGCCCAGTGTGAGGTAAGGCCCATAGTCAGGAAGTCAGTTAAGTTTAGTGACACCACTTAATTTATATTATAAAGATTGTAAATTTAATCCTAATATTTTTTAAATCATAATTGTGAAATTACATTATTACTACATCTCTCTGTTTTTTTCCTTTCGCCAACACATTATTACTACATCAGTTTCTTAATCCATCAATCTAAAGTCTGTTCTTTGTGCTTTTGGATTGAGGAGCCTTGACTCTAGGAGGATCATTAGTCATAAAATCCCATTCCCTGGCTCCATTTTAAGGTAATGCTACCTGAGCAAAAAAAAAAAAAAAGGTAATGCGACAGTACCAGAATCCAAACCCGGACGAGGCAAGCGTCAGAGACTCAGACGAGAGTGTCCGAGACATGTTGAGATAAATGCTCCGTACTTGACGATTGAGGAAGGCTTTCTCTGGACTTCGCAACTGTGTAAACTCCAAACCTCCCGGAATCTAGTAAGTTGTCTTTGTATTATTTGATCATATTTTTATGGCCTTGCTTGTCTTTTAATTCCAGGAACCAAGCCTCGTCAACACCCGAAAAATCCTCAGCATCCCAAAGCAAATAATCTTTCCCACACTTAGCTCAATAATCCCAACCCAGGTTCTCTTTCTCTATATTTTCTGTAAAGTTACTATCTTTCATTTTCTTCTTGTCGTCTTAGTTGTCTTTCTTAACATATTTGCATCTGGGTTGGGGCATTTATTGGTAAAATTAGGGTTTTTATTTCCGTTACTTACGGTGCAAATTTCTTGCCCAGAAGATGCAACAAAGACCCCAAATGATCCCTATGATGAATTCATTTCCACCTGCAAACATAACTACTGAGCAGATTCAAAAGGTATCCTTTTTAACTTCTGCAACAGTTCAGAACTTCACGAGCTGTCTGCAATAACTGCTGGGGCATATAATGTTGGATGAAAATTGAGCTTTTATGAGATGGGGACTGGTCCTAAATTGCTTTGCTTGTTAGTGTATCATTCATATAATCCCAAACGGTTTCTTCACTTGTCACTGAACTGGCTTTTTTTTTTAATCATACCTTAAACATAAATGATCGTCTGAATGTTACACTACTATAAGAGCTAATTGACTAATTTAAATGGATTGAGAAAGTTAATTATATTAGTTGTTTTTAATAAATATAGGTTGGTTTTCTAAAATATCATTTTTCATGATAAGTGGCATTGGATAGAATCTCATATGCAATCAATAGGGATACTTTGAGAAAAAACTATAAATTTAGGAGACAAAGTTGATTGAGATGTTATATTCAGTACCAAATCCAATCCCTAACTAGTTCTTCATTCTATTAAGGACTGAAGGTAGTAATAATAAACACCATCTTTGTTGGCTGTCTCATATATACCATGAAGAATTGCATAGCATTTTATTGTTCCTCTTGGGAATAAATCGATATTTTGGAGTTGAAAATGTCTCCTTGAAAATCAAGCCAGTGTATTTAAGCTCTTCTGTTGATATAGTTCTTCAACTATAATTAAATTTCTTATATATCTTTTGTTTCTATTTAAAAAAAAAAATCCTTTAGATTATCAAACATGATATATTATGGTCCAAATAGGAAATCAATTTGTGTGATTTGAATGCCCTATTATGACACACTGCAGTATCTTGATGAGAACAAGAAGCTGATTTTGGCAATATTAGACAATCAAAATCTTGGAAAACTTGCCGAATGCGCTCAGTAAGTGGATTCTCCACTATGTCTAAATGTTTTTTTGTCTCCGGGCTTTTAGTCTGAAGTATCTTAGTTCCATTTGAATAGTGAGCTCATTATCTCATCCTCCCCTGAGCCAAAACACCGTTTATATATTTCTAATTATAAATTTTAGATCTCACAGGAGTTCTGGATGAACCTCCTGCCATAATTTTTCATATCAGTTTTTTATATCAAGTTTCCCCTCTTTCTTGTACTTTTTTTCTGTGTTAATCTGAGCAGATGAAGATGAAAGAAGAACAGCGGGCATTGAAATTAAGAAAGCTGCCCCATAAAGTACTTGATGTTGTTTTAGTTTTAATGAGCGAGAATTTTGTGAGACAATTATCACATGGCTTGCTTGTGGTTATGTTATCTATGATAGATTCAAATTTTAATTTCTTGCATCGTGGTCCTCACTTATCACTATTTTTGTCTGTTTATAGATCATAAAGATGTTTTTGCGCGTATCTAGCATTGTTTCACGTAATGATTGCCCAATATCTTGGGATCCCAGGTACCAAGCCCAGCTTCAGAAGAATTTAATGTATTTAGCTGCCATTGCTGATGCTCCTCCACCTCAAACGCCAGCCATGCCTCCACAGGTTAAATTTTACGATAGCCAGAGTTATCATTAGTTTGTTTTAATGGTTTTTACATCCTAATGAGATCAATCTGTTTACTAGACACATTAGACTCAATCAGTTCTTCTGCTGTACTTAAATCAAACATTGAAACATGATTTGTTTTGATTTGGCTCATACTCTAACAAAAAAATTCTGATCGATCTTTGATATGACTGACAAGGATTGATTTTAAACATTCATAAAAAATACACCCTTCGGTCCTTAGTATAAGACCCATTAAAGAAATTGAACTACCAAGTGGATTTTATATTAAAGATCGGAGGAGGTGCTTTGGTAAGCCTACCCGGTCCCAACAATCTCAGTTTGATTGCTCTGTCCAAACTCTCGCAGATGGCCCCACATCCTGCAATGCAACCATGGTACTATATGCAGCATCCTCAGGCGGCGGCAATGGCTCAGCAGCAGCAAGGTGTTTTCCCCTCAAAAGCACCACCACAATTTGGTAATCCACATCATCATCAGCAGCAGCCACAACCACAGGCCATGCAAGGGCAAATGGGAATGAGGCCAATGCACGAGGCTACTCTTGGAGGCGGCTCACCTTCAAATGACCCACGTGGAGCAAACAAGCAAAAAGATGCTTCTGAGCCAAGCTCAGCTGCCGTGGTTGATGGGGAATCATCGTAGGGTCAGAGGAGGCCAAATGACATGGAGTAATTATTACCGTTAGCTATTACTGTTGATACTATAGGTTTCTCCTCACAGGTTGAACAAGCTTTGGGTGCTTTTGCTCTTGTACACTGTTGTCCCGTTTGGATTAGCGGGAGTGACATAAATGATTTTTTTTTTTTTTCAATCTAATTTTTATAAGCTTAAGATAAAATAAAAATCAGATTATAAATATGATTTATGTTTGAATTAATGGTGGTAGAAGTGGTTTTTTTTTCAAACTGAAATTTGTTTGAACTATTATTTAAAAAGCAAGTTGAGATAGAAAATGAAAAAAATATGAATTTTATTGAATACCACACACACATATATATATTGTGATAATTGAAAATAAAAAATTAAATTTAAATTTGATAGAAAAATTTAAATTATTATTAAAAAAAATTAAAAGATGTTAAAGTCCTTGATTAAATATATGTTCAAAAGGGAGTTGTAATAATCATAGAAAGGGGTAAAATAATTATTTTTATTCATGTTCTTAGCATGAAATTAACTTGTAATTCATCACAAAAAATAATAATTGGAAATTAATATAAGTTTAAATACAATTTTTAGTCTCTTAAGTTTATCCTCATTCTTAGTTTATGTTTCTCAAATTTCAAATTATGGGTTTTGGTTCCTCAAAAGGAATAATGGTTCAGATTTTTATTAAAATTATAATTATGAAAAATAAAAAATTAATTGAATCTTAAAAATTTTAAATATTAAAAGAAACCCAATAAGTATATTTAATGAGCATAAAAATAAATATTTTTCAATTTTTTTTTTACTGAAGAAAAGCAATAAAGTAAATAACTTTGGGTATTGAAAATCAAATAGAGATCAATAAAATATGAAGTTAACAATAAAATCATTAGAGGATAAATGTAGCCAAAAATATAATAAAAAAATCCGATTTAATAAATCACGTCACTTGTATAGGAGAACTTGTTAAAAAACCGGGGGGTGGGTAAAAAACATAAGGAACACGTCAATCCAAACACAAAAAGGAAAAGAAGGCGTCAATCTTCCACCCCCAACAAAGGAAAACGTCAATCCAAAATCATGCTTTAACAACAACAACAAAAAATTTCGTGGTGGAGAATTTCCTTTTTACCTTTTTACCTTGTTCTGGTTAAAGCTTATTCCATTCTCTACTCCAAAGATTTTGATTTGGAGTTTTTCATCGAAGTAGGTTTCTCTGTGGGCGTTTAGATAACTCTGAAATTGTAGTTTTAGAAGTCTTTTTTTATAAACTGAATCAGAACTTTTCTCACATTTTCATCTCGTAAATCGTAAAAACTGTTCTTCACAAGATAATCTAAAAAAATCTCTATGGGATTGTGTCTTGTGTGAACATGAGTCGTATTGACATTTCGATCTCACTGTTACACCAACATTTTTTAGGTAATTGCTATTTAAATCTGCCTTGTATTCAATAGTTCCTTGAACCAATAATCTTCGTTCTCTTTCGATAGGTAAAGGTACATCTTCTGATTAAATATGATTATAAACTTGGAGAAATTATTATGAGCCGTCACATAAATGTGGATCATGAATCAGTTAATATTTAGTATGAAAAGTTTGACATATTATACAAGGTAGGTATGAGCTATAAATAAGTTAGTACGTACGAGTATTTATTTTTCAAAACTCTATACGATGCATTTAATTCAAAATCTACAATAATTGCATGAAAGTTGAATAAGAAATTTCACCACGTGATCAATTGAGATAAGTCGTCCTCGATTCATCTTCTTTATGATTCGCTCGTCGGAGATTGAGACGAATCATTGACTCTGATCCCATTAACTGTCTTCGTAAATTGATTGGAGGTTAAAAAAATAAAGTATGAAATGTTTAAAATAAATTTTGGCTGTTGGTTCCACTAAATGTTTTCTGGGATTTGGTGAGAATATCTTACTCCAGACCAGAAAAATCTCCTCTCGCTCCCAACTTCGTCACAAAGGTTCAATGGTCTCTTGTCCATATATCATAGTATGAATTTTTTTGATGGTATGTTATAGTATAAAATTTATTGTAAATCGTGTTATTCATTAATTATTATAAATAATACAAGATCAAGTTCTTAATATAAGACCTAGATCCAGTCTTTAATAAAAGACCAAGTTGACTGATTTGAAAATATTAACAATGATAAATAAATTACTCATTATATAAACAGCTTGAAATTTGAATTGTCACTATTCTTTTTATTATAAGATCTTACTTAAGGTTAAGGTTAAGTAAACATTTAATACATTTTTACTCCCTCTAGTCTTTTCCATAAAAGATCAAGATTTGAATTGACTTGGTCTAAATAAATTACTCATTTCATAAGTAGTTTGAGATTTGAATTGTCATTTTTCTTTTTATAAGATCTTATTTAAGAGGATAATATAAGAATTGACTTGGTCCTTTTTACAAAAGTTTGATAAGAACTGTCTGAACATTTAATGAGTTTTTTCCCTCTATTTTTACCCATCATTAATTATAGATATTACATTAATTAAAATATTAATGTATTTATATTTACTCCTTCCAGTTCTATTCATAAGACCTCAATAACCGAATTATCAGTTTAAAAAGTGGCTAAAATTATTTAAAAACAATAAATATGTTTGAAATAAAATTATTTTTTTAAGTATATCTTTATTTATGAAGGGTCAAGTAAGATAGAGAAATAAAGTAAATATATGTATTACCAACCTTTTAATTAATACAATTTATATATTTTTTGGAGGCAAAAATGGAACAAACGTATTAAATATTTAAATAACTCTTATCAGGCTCTTATAAAAAAGATCAAGACAATTTAAATTTTTTGCTCGTATAAAAAATATTATAGAGTACTTTATTTCTTTTTCTTATTTGCCCTTTATATAAGAGGCGCACACATACCTAGAAACAAAAGTTTATTTTAACTAACAGGGGTTAGTCTTATGGAAGGAACTAACCCCTCACATCATGACAAACTAATGTTCGAACATACGCGCGTGCGCACGACAATACCTAGAAACAAAAGTTTATTTTAACTAGTGGGGGTTAGTCTTGTGGAAGGGACTAACCCCTCACATCATGACAATCTAATGTTTGAATTCTCATTGGGATAGATATTTACATTTAGTGCCCAATAGTACTTTGAATAGGATTGCATCTAATAAAAAGATATCTATGCTTAACCAAAAGAAGTTTAATTTATATATACTTATCATTTTTAACTAATTTTAATAGTTTTCTTAAATCATGTAATTCGTTTATTGAGCTCTTATAAATAGGACAAGAGTGGGTATTGTTTTTCCCCATGATTATTTCTATTTGTTCCTTGTATCTTTCTCAACTACATTTTCTTTTATACTTTCTCTCATTGCTACTCCTCCTGTCCTTAATATAAAACATATTTGGGGAATTAATCTTAATCCTAAATATATGACATAGTTTTCATGTTTGTTAATCTACATAATTTTCATATTTGTTGATCTACACAATGTTTATATTTGACAGTTCAAATAGTTCTCATATTTGTTAATCATTTATTAATTTTTCTCTATTGATATTTTCTCAACAATAATCAAGGATGAGAGACATAGAAGGATTTAAGGAAAATGAGTAAAGTCTTTTAGAAAATGCCATGTTATAATAATTAACCTAACTAACTTTATTAATATAATTAAATTAAGTAAATTTGTTTGTCTCGTTTAAGAGTACATTCCAAATAAAAGTTCATTTCTAACATATTTAGTAACCGCTTTTTTAAACCATATAATTTGGTTATTAAGTTATTATTATAGAAATGATCAGAGGGAGTACTTAATTTCTCTAATTACCTGATGTGTCAGAAATATTTATATGTATAATTAAATTATATATCACTTTATAAATTAGATATCTTAATTTTTAAAAAATGATAACATAAATGCTTTTTAAAATAATTTATTTATTTTCTTAATCCCATTACCACCCAGCCAATATGATAAAAATTGGAGATAGTACAACATATGGTTGTGCTTTCATTTAAAGAGATCCACAATTCTTAGCTTGTTACAGCCAACCAAATACGATTAAACGCAGGATAGAATAGTGAATGTGGTGTATAATTTATGTCCTTAAATTTGTTTACGTACAGTAATTAACGATTTTAAGTATTGATTTAATTAAACTGATGCGATTGAATCTGACACGTGCTCCGTTTTGTTGAGCATGCAACAAGGTTCCATCCGAGGACTTAAGGGTCTAATCATATGTACGAATTGTTTTTGGCTTTTTTTCACTTTACTTCCGATGGGTAATTAACTTAATAATAGTTGATTAGGTGGATACCTAATTAATATTATTGAGATCTGGAATGGTGCATGAATTCAAGGTGGCGTGATTATTTGACAATTTAGTGACGCTTGATTAGGACTAATTAAGCAAGACCAGATGGGATGATCTTAGAGATCCACTCGTCGTTAATAGGGGATTTATGAACAATGACAGTTTACTTCCTATATCGATGAACTGATTCAATGATTTATCCCTGTTGATTATTGACTGCCTACTTTTTAAGATAAAGATAATCATTCTCGAGATTCTTATAAAACAAGTCACTGATAAGCTTTTACTGTTTGGTTTATTAAAAATACTGTATTAATTTATCGAAAAGTTGTCAATTAAAATCATGTTTTAATTAGATATTTTCTTATGAAAAGGTCCATTTTATCCACTTAAAGAAATACCGTAAAATTTGAAATATGTTACTAATAAAAGTATAGATTGTCAGAAAATATAACAATTTTTTTAAAAAATAATATTGCACCCTGGTCTTGTAATAAATATTGAGAAAGATTTTTGAAAAACAGCGTAACTTCTACTCTTTTTTTTTTTTTTGAACAATACTTAACTTCTACTCACTGTGGTCATTTTTATAAAAGACCAAAATTTTAAACGTTTTAGTACTTTTCATAAGAGCTTGGCAGGGCGTATTTCAATATTTAATGAGTTTTTATCATTTTTATTTTTTATTAATTATATATATTGTATTAATTAAAGGGTTGATAATACTTATATTTACTTTATTTCCTCCCTTATTTATTTCTTATAAATAAAGGCAGATTTGGAAGGAAAAAAATTATCTCAAGACATATTTATTATTTTTAATTAATTTTAACTGCTATTTTAGATCACATAATTTAGCTATCTGTTTCTTATAAATAAAGAGGAAGAAGTATAAGGTATTTACGGGGAAAAAAATCATTTAATGATTCAGATATTCTATCATATGATTCCTATCCTGGAGCACGATCACTGACAAAAAAAATATATTGGAGCACGATTTTTCTTTTTTTTTTCAACACCAAGCGACTTAAGGTAGGATAGAGTGGTATCATTTTGGCTTTATTTACACGTCTAAATCAACTAACTCTTATATGTTAAGGAGACATAGTTAATT
Organism: Acacia confusa; assembly: GCA_037074495.1. Taxonomy (NCBI): domain Eukaryota; kingdom Viridiplantae; phylum Streptophyta; class Magnoliopsida; order Fabales; family Fabaceae; genus Acacia; species Acacia confusa. Next base: position 1,927,451 of record CM073508.1, on the reverse strand, counting down.
TATTAATTGTAGGCTAACTTTTTAATTTTGCTCTTATATATGATTAATAGTAAAAACCAATATGAATAAATTATTTTTTTATTGCAATTAAAATGGACAAAAAAATAAAGACACATTTACTATCTAGAAAATAGACTTACAAGGCCCAAGATTTTTAGTCAAAATAAATTTATAAATATGACCAAAGTGTTAAGATTTAAGTCATCTAACTTTATATATCGTAAATTATATTTTAAAAAATAACTTCTACAATTGGTTCACTTAAACCCACATCACCTTGTTGTATTGTAAACTTGACAACCTAGGGATTTTTTTTTGGGGGGGGGTGAATAATTTTGCTAAATATACGGAGCTTCAGGCAATTTTGTGCATGATTATGTCACCATTAACATAATTTGGTGTACTATCTTGCTCTTACACCATGCAAAATCACTCTAATTATCCAAGCGCTTTAATTAAGATAATGACTTAATGTGAAAATCGGAAAATGCGTTTGTGTTTAACTTCAAAGTATCTCATTGATGAAAAAACATAAAGGGGAAATCTTAAGAAAATATAAGTTTCTTAAAAATTAAGGAAGCTAAATAAGTCATTTAATCATATCATATATTATATATTATTATATTATATATCTTTTTATAAGTTAAGTAAGATAGTTTAAAGAAAAAATGATAAATATAATTATTTCGAAGTAATTTAATTAGTTTTTTTAATATTTTCAAAAAAAAGTCAATTCTATCTTTTATTTAAAATCAAATGGAGTATTTTTAACTAGTTTTAACTATTCTTTTTAATTATATAATTCGATTATTAAATTCTTATAAATAAAACGAGATGAAGTGTAAGGTATCTACGAGAAAAAAATCATTAATGATCCAGATATTCTATTAAATGATTCCTATCTTAGAGCACGATTTTTTTAAAAAAATTTTACCAAGTGACTTAAGGCAGGATGGAGTAGGAAGATTTAACTTAATATGGATAATGATAAATTTAATTTTATGAAATAATTATGATCTTAAATAAATGAGTCATATTGCATTTTTTCGAAAGTGTAATGACGATAAGGAGGGAAGGGACAATATGGCATTAATGAATTTTGACGTTCAAATCCCCCGTTTTACTGGGAGACTGACAACGGAGGGATTTGTTTTGAAAATCGGTGGTCTATAATTGTACTATAAATACGTGGCTTCACACACTTTGTACTATAAATTACCATTAACGTAATTTGATGTACTATCTTTGTTATTACACAATGCAAAATCACTCTAATTATCCAAACGCTTTAATTAAGATATTGACACTGCTTTAATTAAGATATTGACACTTCTAGATTAACTTTTGAAAAATAATTTTTATAGTTTATGAGATAAATATGTTATAAGGGTTTTATTTCGGCTTACCAAAAAATACTTTTGAAATCAAGATTTTGGTATATATCACCAAAACACTCATTTGATGTGAAAAACAGAAAATACGTTTGTGTTTAAATTTAAAGTATCTCATTGCCAAAAAAAAAAATCAAAATATCTTGTTATTAACTTGTGGCCCATAAAACTTAAAGGTGCAAATTCATGCATTTTTTAATTAAAGGTTATTAAACTCATGAGTTTAGATAAACTTATAAAAGGAATGCAAACTCGTAAGAGTTTACATCTATTTACAAATAGCTATTAAAAATTTATAAGTAAATAATTAAAATATAAAAAACAAACGTAATTTGATTTAATTACATTTCAAATTCAAATTATTAAAATCAATCTTCATAGTTCATATGTTTATGAAGTCACTAAACATAAATACATTACAAAAAATCATAAATTAAAAAAAAAAGATCATTAAAGGTTGGATCGTCATCATGATCCCCATTGTCTTCAGATCTTTCACCTTCAACAATGCAATCTCTATTTGCCTCGCCCCTACCATTATTGTCATTATAATTTTTTCTGATGTTATCAACATTCAAATGCATTAGTTCGACATCAAATATTGGATTAGCAATTTCCTCAATAATTTCAGGAGGTTGAAGAACACCATCTTCCTCCAAATCCTCTCCAGCGATCCTGCTATTAGTAATTCATACATTATTAGAGTAAATATTATCAAAATCATAATTATAAACTCTACTATTTTGCTTAATTGTTAGCTTCAAGTTGCACTTGACAAATGCTAAATCATTCGTCTTCTTTTAATGCAAACAATTCCTTCTTTTGGTATGAATTTGAATCAAAATTAGAAAAGCAACTTTATTAGAAGTTTAACCTACAAGCAAAATCATTTTGAAAATTTTAAAAAATATCTTACCATCTCAAAGGCACTCAAATTATGTTAACAACTAAAAGAGCTGCAACATAAGCTAAGAATGTGTACTTCAATTCTTCTAAGTTTGGGGCATCCATCTCCATAGGAGTCCCGCTTTTGCTACGGCCAATTTTTTTCTTAATGCTTACGTAGTGTCACGCCCAAATATATCTTTGCATTACAAAAAAACTATCAATTTGTGTAGAGTAGAGGTTACAAAAAAACCGCTACAAAAATCAAAATTTATAGCACTTTAGATTGAAAGCTACTACAAATTTGAAATAAGACTCCTGGCGCCAAGCCGTGCATTGGTTAAGGGATGAACTTTGTAGGAGTTGTTCATGACATAACTGTCAAACGCCTTCTAGCCACGTAACCCCAACATGTACAGATAAACACCATCCATTAAAAGTTTTCAAAAAAAAACACCATCAATTAAACACCGCCCCACCCATCTCTAGATTCCTTGTTAATTTCTACTCTACCCCTTCTTTTTTGTTTGTTTGTGTTCTGTCTTGTCTGAATATAAGCGCCACATCTTTTCTCCATTATCCACATTTTAGTAATTTCAAACCCCCTGCCTCGGACAACATTAAAGTTGCCTTTCGTATGCTCATTTCCATCACATGTTTCTAATGTTGATTAATTTATTCATCACTCACACGTCTTGTGGCTGCGCATTTAGTGAACCTTTTTAGTGCTTCCCCTCCTGATTTTGATGTCCATCTCATTTTCTCACCTCTTCCACTGATTTTTTTCCCTCTGATATCCTTCTCGCCATTTCCCTTTAATTTCCCTCCCAACACTCTCATTCACTCACCTCTTTATTTTTAGCCTATCCAATTATTCTATCTCTTCATGGTTGTACATACATATATACACACACAGACACAGCTTCATGTTTCTCTCTCTTTGAATATGCATGTGCCCATTTATAGAAGATAATTATCAGGTTGAATTGATACTGAAGTCCCCAGCAAAAAGAAAAAAAAAACTGATGATAAGATATATGTACCCCAATGATTTAACAACTTGCTCATACATCTTATTTCAGGCTGTAACTGAACGACTAATACTGGGAAATATAGATAGATAGATAGATAGATAGATAGATATAGACACACACACCCCTTATCAGTTATATATATATCCTCCTTCATACATTGTTTCTACAGGGGTACATAGAAATTAATTAATTAACTGATTTTGTCTGAGTAAAAAGAAGCAGTGGAGATATATGAACATGGATCATCTAGCTAGCAACTTGACTAATTTATATAAGTAAGAGATGTACTGGAGGGCCGGCCGGGAATTGAATCTACTGGTCTAGTCTCCTGAGAATAGCGGATTTAATGATGGCCTCGTCGCTTCTCAGGCCTTGAGGGATCTTAACGACGACGTCTTGAAGCATGACGTCGTGGACAGATGACATGCTCGCTTGGTGTACTCTCAGCTCTAAGTCTCGCAGCGCGTCCATCAGCCGCGCTCCGGGGTGGTTCCTGTTCTCCGACTGAACTCTGATAATTGCGTCCGGGCCCATGATCCTGACGTCCACCTCCACCCCGCCCAGGCCCAGGCCCTGGCTCAAGTACCGCCCGCTGTGCCTGGTCTGCTCCACCGTCGACTCCATCGTGTCCGCCATTTCCAGCTTCACCTTCCTCCCACTGTTCATACCAGTGGATTCCCTTTTTACCTGCGACTCAAGTTTCTCGATCTTGGCTTTGAGCTCGTTGATGTAAGAGACAGCGTCCGATAACAGCGAAGCCTTATCCATCCTCGTCACATGCGGGACCGCGGCGCGCAGAGCGTAGAAACGGTGGTTCAGCTTCTCGCGGCGCTGCCGCTCAGCCTCCACGTGGTTGATCGGCGTCTCCCGGCCCAGCCCGGGCTTTCTTCCTCTCTTCTTGAGCGGCGTTTTCTCTATGATAGGCTCGTCGGAATCCGAATGAGAATGCTCTGAGTCCACGTAAGATCTGAGCGGGAGACGAGGGCCTTTCTTTCGGGATTTCTTATTACCACATGATGAATTGACCAGTGGCTTTTCATCTTCTACTTCGGGCGGATCGTTGATAATGCCAATGTCGGCAAAAGAAATGGTCTCATCGACGTCCAAGAGATCAACTTGTTCGGGCTGATTATCAGAAGGTGTGAGGAGTGGGGTGATCAGATCGGAGGGGCCGTACAGAGATTTAACTTGTTGGATGAGAATGGAGTTCTTGGGAATGATTTCAGCGGAACCCATTTCGATAACCCCGTGGGAGGCGGGAAGACAGATGAGGGTTCGAATCCCATGCAGAGAAGCTTCTTTGGCACGATCGCAACCGTGAAATTGAAGGTCTTGGTCGCTGATATTGAGCCAGAGGGGAGAACCGGAGGAGAAGGCCCTGGCGGGGAGGGAGGTGGCGGAGGAATCAGGAGTGAGAGGAAAAGTGCGAGTCAAGGACATGACATAGAACCACTCGGCATCGTTGAGATTGTCATCGACGAGAGATTCAAGACTTTTGAATAAGTTGTTGTTACTGCTATGGCGGGGACGATGATGATCTGAGCCGTGGAAGTGACCGTGGGCCCAGGAGAGGCGGAGGCGGGAGCGGTCGTCGTGGGAGGTTTGCCAGAAAATGGCATAGAGCCAAGAGTGGGGCTGGGATTGAATTAAGGATTGAAGCTTGTTCTGAGAAGGAGAGGAGGACGGAGGTGGAGAGTGAGAAAAGGAGAGGAGGGAGGGAGGAGAGGAAGGGTAGAGGAGAAGGTCGTCCATGGAAGAAGAAGGTAGGTGTACGGACAATGAGAAGCTTTTTTGGGTTCTGGAGGAAGGACGGTACCAGGGATGTGGGTTTTGGAGAATATATGGAGAAGAAGCCAGTGGGACTGTAGCAATAGTGTCAACTAAACTCCTTAGGTTAAAAAATTACTCCTTTTTGTCGTTATTATTTTTTTTTTTGGGTCGAATCCTTTTTGTCGTTATCACAAGGTAACAAGTAACCAATATATTTAGTGTTTTTTATAAATATTTTTTTTAAAAAAATATTATATATTTTTTATGTATGCTCATAATTAATAAGAAAAATGAATAAGAATAATAATTAATATGATACTAGATTTTTTTATACTTTGTAAAGTAATATTAAAAATTAATTAAATTTTTTGAGCAAATTTAATGACTTCAACTTTTTCATTTAATTTATAAAAATTGTTAGTTGGTGATTTATAATAAGAATTAGATGGAGTATAAGACTAGTTGATTTTTATTAAAGTGTACGGAAGCTAAAGAAGCTGATTAATTATAATATATGATTTTGTAATTTTTGATTTAAGTATTAGGTATCGGTTTATAAGTCAAATAAATTAATTTAATATAAGAAATATATATATATATATATATATATATATATATATATATTAAAAAAATTATTTAGCTTCTATAATCTCCCTAAAATTTATGTTGAATGTTGAATTTTATGTTAAAAACTAGAGGTAGTAAAAAATAAAAATAAGGGCTTTGATTTTCTCATGTTACATGAGAAAAAAAAGTTTCCTACACACACATAAAATGGTGGGACCCACATATACATATATGAATTTATATATGTGTGTGTGGATCCCACCATTTCATATATGTATGATATGAAAAAATGGTTTTCATACAATATTAAAAAATATCTTCCCTAAAAATAAATGGGGGCGATTGTGTAAAGAGGAAACAGAAGTAAATGAAAGAAGGATTGGGCACCACTCCCACTTGAAGTGAAAGCGGTAAGGCAAAAACCTGCCACTCTCATAGGCTACACACTACACTCACATGTATACTCTATAATCTATGAATCCTTATTACCAGTATATCAATATGACAATATCCCCTCCGACCCGGTTTTCTTAATGAGATTTAAATAATTTTATACGTAATAAAGCGTAAAAGAACTTAAAAAAAAAAAAAAAAGATTCTCGTGTTTCCAAACACCCTTTTATTTTAAGAGCATCTCCTCCCTGGCAGACATTTTAATCTTTTTTTTTTAAAAAAAAATCTTACTTGTTCTCAGTTTTATTAATATTAACTACTCCATCCTATTCATTATATAAATAACTTTAACTAATTTATCAAAATAAAGAAATGATTGTTAATTCATTAATTATAAATTGAATAAATTTTTAATTTTACTCATATCATATGAAGTTTTAAATGGAAAAGAAAAATACAATGATTTATATTTAAACATTAAATTTAATTAACTCTATTTTAAAACACAATTACTTTACAACTTCACCTTTTGTTTTTTCCTTTTCATAAACTTTACTCTTATTTAATTACATTCTTTTAGAGAAAATTATAATATGTTAAAATACCCTTTCTATTTTGAACCGATGAAAATATACAAGGTTAATATGTAAAAGTGCACATGAACTTTATCCTGAAGAGCGTCCGGCACCAAGTGTTTTTTTAGGTGTAAAAATACACACGTGATTACAAATTAGATGCAAAAATACCATTTGACTGTTAAGTTTGACTTTGACTATTAAATTTGACTTTTTTTACTTTCAAATGTACAAAAATACACATGTAATTTGACAAACAGAGCGCCCAATACCAAGTTTTTTTAAAAAAAAATTAATAATTTTATTTCAATTAAAGGAAAATTATTATTTCTCAAGGTGTAATTGCTAGGAGGCCAAATTTTTTATTTCCATAATTTAATTTCTTTTCTTAAATCCTTATTAAATTTTCTAATTAATAATTAATAAATGAGTATTTATGCATTTAAAATTTGATATTATAAATAATATATTTAATTAAAAATAATTTAAATGTTTTGATATAAAAATTGAATAAAAAATTATTTAAATAATTTTTCAAAATATTTTTTAATTTTTATTGCATTTTCAAGTTATGCAATATAAATGTTTGCACCAATAAGGATTTAAAAAAATAAATAAATTATGGAAATAAAAAATTTGGCCTCCCAAGAATTATACCTATAAAAATAATAATTTTCCTTTAAATTAAATAAAATTATTAAATTAGAAAAAAAAACTTGGTGTTGGACGCTCTTTTTACGAAATCACATGTGTATTTTTACACATTTGAAAGTAAAAAAAGTCAAACTTAACGGTTAAAGAGTATTTTTGCATATAATCTATAACCACGTGTGTGCTTTTACACCTAAAAAAAACATTTAATACTGGAAACTTTTCAGAATAAAATACATATACATTTTTACACACAAGTAGATATCAATGTTCTCAGAACACATCCAGTAATAGTAGTAGTACTATTATCCGCAGTCAAACATGTGTAACACGAACACGCTGAATTTGAGGTAAAAAAATCAGATGCCCAGAACAAGAAAGTAAAAAAGAAAAATAACAGTTCTAAATTTGGACTAATTAATCATTGTCTTGTCATTGCTGTTTTTAAGCAAATTATTACTGAGGGCCGCAAGGTCATTGTAGTGAGGAAGTTGAATAAGTGGGAATTTCGTCAAAATACACAAAAATAAAAAAAAAATTGTCAAAATAGACCAGTAAAAAAACATTTTGTCAAATTAATCTAGTTGGTAACGTCACGTCACGCGGCGCTACCATGTGTGGCGCCACACCGTTGGCATGCCACATAAGTGGTGCCACTTTCACAATTTTTTTAATTATATATTATTATATTTAATATATATTAAATATAATATATATTATTTTATATAATATATATTATATTTTACATATAATATATATTATTTAAATTATTTTCTTTTTAATTATTATAATTATATATTTCAAAAATTTTATGAAATATTCCTTTTAAAAAGATGTTTTATTTTCGAAAAAAATTTCTGGACAGGGCGATGCCCTGGACCCCGCAAGGGGCGCTGCCCCTTGACCCCGCCTGCTAACTGGCTAGAGGGACCGCCGTACTAGTTATTCGTAGCGCATAGAACATAGAACATAGAATGGTCCTCAATTTTTTGGGTGTCACCTAATCTGAACTTATCACAACAAACAGGCAATTCTGCATTTTGTCAATCAATCTCACTTTTATCATTTTGCTCATCCCCATCATTGCTGCCTGTAAATCATCTTCCTCAACAATCCTGTTGTTTTTAAAACCATAGTGGTGTCACTGACAATTATTCTTGGCTACTCGAACCTCGCAATACCCATTAAAAGCCGTGTCTCTTTTTACTATTTCTCATCGTCTCCCCTTTTTCCAATCCCTCTGCCTAACACTCCTGTTCAACAAGATCACCGATCGGTCCAGAGAACTCACCGTTCGTCCGGTATTTGCTTCTGATGCAGTCAAGTTGGTCATTGGAGCCACAATTGCCCTCTCAACAATCATACTCCTTTACTTTTCATTGCTGCATGCAACATCATCGTCCTCGACAATCCTGTTGTTTTTATGTTTTTTTGCTTCTCTCTCTGATGACTAGTTACGAGTCATAATATAATAATATATTATATTAATAATATATATTATATATTATATATTATTAATATAATATATTATTATATTAATATTATATATAATAGATTATATAATTTAATATGTAATTTATTAATATAATATATTATATTTTTTTTCTTGAAAAAAAATATATTATATAATACATATATAATGCATATATAATATATTATGATTTTATTTCTCGCGCTATGAAGAATTAGCCGGAACCCTATGGCGGTCTCACTAGCTGGTTAGCGAGTAGGGTCAAGGAGCAGCGTCCCGTCTAGAAATTTTTTTCGAAAATAGGACATTATTTTAAAAGGAATATTTCATAAAATTTTTGAAATCGTGAACACTTGGTTGATCTGACTTTGAATGTGATATATATCACATCATTTTAAAATTTGATATATATATATATATATATATATATATATATATATATATATATATTATATAAAATAATAAATATTATATTTAATATATATTAAATATAATAATATATAATTATAAAAAAATAAAAAAAATTGTGAAAGTGGCATGCTAAATTGGCACGCCACAAGTGGCGCCACAAGTGGCGCCACACGTGGCCGCGCCACTTTGGCAGTGGCACCACCAACTAGGTTAGTTTGACAAAATCTTTTTCTACTGGTCTATTTTGACTATTTTTTTTAGGTGTATTTTAGCGAATTTCCCCGAATAAGTGAATAAGTCGTTGAGGAGTTGCATGAATTACAAATTTACTTAAAAGGACCACTAGAGAAGATTTAATTGAGTTTTATTACAAGTATTAACTACTGCGCCCCCCCCCCCCTCCCAAAAAAAAAAACACACACACACACTAGTAGCTTTTAATTTGATTGAAACGAAAATTTCAAATGCCTATGGGCTATTACACCAAAACAAAAGGTGGCTCGTTTCATGTACTATTCTTATACTATTTATAATCCTTTTTTAATTAAATATCATATACTAAGAACATGCAGTCAATTCAATAATTATTGGGTAAATTTTTAAACTTATATTTATTCATGAATGAGTATTTTTCAACTATTTTCTCTCTCTCTATCTTCAAGATTTATTATCATGGGTATAATTAATATCCGTAAAATTATCACAATCCTATTTACTTTCTGTAGTCCTGAAACTATACTTATAAATTGGACCAATTTTATTTTAATAAAAAATTTATAAATAGAATCAAAATGGAACCTTTAGGCTGAATATCACCGTACTTATTTATTTATTTTGGCTCAACTTCAACGGGGAATTTATCGATTATTAATAAATTAGAAATCTGGGGTAGTGGGGCCTAGGCCCTTCTCAAAAATCTTTAAAATGGAGTGTATTATTTGTGACTAATAAATAATGTGAGGTACTAGAATATTGATATATTCATAATGCTAGTAGATAATATGGGAGATCATCATATGTGGGTAGTATTGAAGGCTTATCCATTTGAAGGGTGGGGGCTTGTTAATGTGAGCACCGAGCCACGACTTGAATTATCTAATACAGTAAAATCTGCAATTTTTGTGACAATGAAGGCACGTGGTGGCTTTAGGCCTCATTTACGCACGTGCTTAATTGCCTCTTATGAAGTTCCGTTATCAATTATATATGTACTCATCTAATTTGACATTTTTATTCGCTGGTGCAATATCTGTCTATATTTATTGAGTTGAATTAATTAAAACGGATGTGCCATCTCAGCTAACAAGGGAGAAATTGACAACACAAAAAATTGGCCCCCGCAACAACTACATTTACTACTCATTTAAAGACACATGACCCCACCTTTATTTTTGTCTAATCCTCTCAACGGCTCTTAAATGGTCCACCAAAAAAACTAATTCATGTTTTTTTTTCTGAATTGGGTAAGAATGTGACATTTTTAAGTTCGGACAGAATACAAACTATTATTGCTGGCTGTCTTGATTATTTCTTTTTAGTCCTCTTAATTTTGTCTACTGTATTAAATCCTAAAGATAATAATATATAAATGAGCAATTATTTTATCGATATATAATTACTTGAGGGCTGCCGGCAGTTTTCTAAACTAGCAATATTTGTGTGGTTGCTGTGTGTTGGGAGCTGATGAAATCCATTATTTTAGAGGTGTGGTAAATCCCTGAGACTTGAAAGTTAGTTGCAGATCATTTGTTATTAGCTAGTACTCATCTCAAGGAGATTCATAAATACTCTTTCCAGTTTTAAACATAAAACCCTATTAATTTTTCTTTTAAATGACGAAGATATATAAATAAATTATGTAATTATATCATATGTTACGTATTATTTCTTTTGATACTATTTAAAAGAGCTCGATAACCAAATTAAGCAGTTTAAGAAAACGTTTAAAATTAGTAAAAATAATAAATATGTCTAAAATAATTTTTTTTACCAAGTATATCCTTATCTATGAGTGAAAACTAAGAGGGAGAAATAGAATAAATATAGTTATCACCAACATTTTAATTAATGTAATACATATAATTAATGAAGGGAAAAAATGGAAAAACAACATTAAATGTTCAAATAACGTTTATCGGAATCTTATAGAAAGAATCAAGATAATTCAAATTTTTTGCTCTTATAAAAATGACCCAAAGGAGTATTAGATTATATATTAGTTTATAAGTTAGAAAAAATAGTTTACAAAAAAAAATAATAAACATAAATATTGTAAAGTAATTTAATTAACTTTCTTAATATTTTTATAAAAGTAAATTAAATCTTATTTATATAGATACACACACAAAGGGAAGTAGTCGTTCTCTTTCGGGTTGCGATTAGGAATTCCTTTCATGTTTTTCAGATTCAATTCCAAGTTAACTGTACTCTCTTTTGTCGTTTTGCTGGTTCCTCTTCTCTTCTCTTCTCTTGTGGCTTTCAATTCTCTTATATTACCTGTATTTGTTCATTACTTTAATATAGAGAAATGAATAGCATATACGAGTAGTACCTCCGGTTCTAATTATAAGATAAAGTTGATTTTTTTTAGAGAAGTTAGGGAAGCTAAATAAGTTACTTAATTATTTCACATGTTGTGTATTCTTAGATTATATATTAGTTTATTAGTCAAACTAATTAGTTTGAAGAAAAAAAATAAAAATACTCTAAAGTAATTTAATTAGCTTCATTAATCCCTCTAAAAAAGTCAACTGTGTCTTATAATTAAGACCGGAGGGAGTATATTATTATCTAAGCAAAATAAATGAAGAAGAAGATAGTTTCAGTAGAAGGAGAATAAGGAAATTGTTATGTAATTGCTCCATCTGGTTCTAATTATAAGACATATTTAACTGATTTTGAGGAAATTAAGAAGGGGAATTAAATTAGTTAATTTCACTCATTTTCCTAAAATGCCCTTATATAAATTTTCAATGACACCTCCCCAACCTAGAGTTTTCCCTTTCATGCTTTCTAATTGAAATGATAGTCTTGCTATATATACACATGTGTTGTGTGTGTGCATACACACATATGTATGTATGTATGTGTATGCACACACACATGTATCTACAACCCCAAAAAAAAAAAAAACACACACACACACACGCCCTCATAGATACACACAAATACAAACCCTCACATCCCCTCCCCACACACACACGCGTGCACACACACATAATGCGTGTGTATGTCTATATGTGTGTATATACATATATAAATATATATGTGTGTGTCTATGCATATACATACATACATACATACATACATATGTTAGATAAACTAGATGATCTAATCATGCTTTAGTTACTCAATAAGCAATTAGATCTAGTGCGGAATAAATAAAGTAAAATGCAGAAATACCTCCAGTCATTGATTCACCGTGAAAGCAGAAGACCACAATCCTTCTAAGCCCTCACTCTCACTCTCTGTAGATGGTGTTTGAGTAATTCAGTCGTGTGAGCAGACTTAGGGGACCGGGTAAATAAAAAATAGAAAAGGAGCACGACTAATCCACGTCTTCCTATCAAAACGTGCGTAACGTTACGTGCTAAATTCTTGGATGGTTATGGGTGGTTAAGATAGAGGTGGATCTGAACGTGTGGACCACTTCTTAATTTTATAATTAAAATTAATAAAACCCAATATGAATTAATATAAAATATTAATTCAAATTAATTTACAAATAGTAATTATAAAATTCCAACATTCTCCCACTTGGTCCACACATTTCACCATATACCATAAGGAAAAACAAAATGCATGGATCATAGCGATAAGTCCTCTTAAAGCGAGTAGTATCTTCCATGTATCACATTACACCATGTCTCCCAAGCCCATGTAACTTAATGAATAAACCCCATGTTTATTCTCGGTCCAAACTTAATGACATTTCTCAAACAAAAATAAACATATGAATATGCGCATAAAACTGAAATGAGAAAACACCTAAATAGGGTTTCATGAAACTACATCGTTCTTACAACGAAAATTAAAGAAAATCATTCTTATAATGAAAATCAAAGAACGGAACTAAGTCCCATTCTCTCTACATGATCCAGAAATTTCATTGGTGGCATGCCCTTAGTTAGAGGATCAACAATCATCAATTCAGTGCTTATGTGTTCAATGACCACTGTTCCATTCTTAACACGTTCTCTTATGGCTAAGTACTTAATGTCGATATGCTTGCTTCGACTACCACTTTTGTTGTTCTTAGCCATAAAGATAGTAGCTGAATTGTCACAATATATCTTCATTGGCCTAAGAATTGAATCCATGATCCTAAGCCCAAAGATGAAACCCTTCATCCATACACCATGTGAGGTAGCCTCAAAACAAGACACGAACTCAGCTTCCATCGTAGAAATAGTAATCGAAGACTGTTTCTTACTGCTCCATGATACAGCTCCACCGGCTAGCATAAAAATGTATCCTGAAGTGGATTTCCTTGAGTCAACGCAGCCAGCATAGTCTGAATCGGAGTAGCCAATCACTTCCAGATTGTCAGTCCGTTCGTACTTAAGCATGTAATTTTTCGTTCCTTGAAGGTATCTCAACACCTTCTTCACAGCTTTCCAGTGGTCTATACCTGGATTACTTTGATATCTCCCTAATACTCCAACAACAAATGCAATGTCAGGTCTAGTGCAGACCTGAGCATACATTAGGCTTCCTACTGCTGAAGCATAAGGGATGTGTCTCATTCGTTCCCACTCAAAATCATTCTTTGGGCACTGGTCCAGACTGAACCTGTCGCCTTTCACAACAGGAGCTACACTTGGTGAACAATATCTCATCCTAAATCTTTCTAAGACTTTATTGATATAGGTCTCTTGAGACAAACCTAGTATACCTCTATGTTTGTCTCTATGTATCTTAATGCCAATGACATAAGATGCATTTCCCATATCCTTCATATCAAAGTTTTTAGAGAGAAATTGTTTCACCTCATACAGTAAGCCATTATCATTAGATGCAAGAAGAATATCATCCACATACAGAATAAGGAAACAAATCTTGCTCCCACTGACCTTCTGGTATATACATTCATCCACAATATTCTCTACAAACCCAAATGAAGAGATGACATTATGAAATTTTAAATACCATTGGCGGGAAGCTTGTTTCAATCCATATATGGACTTTCTGAGCTTGCACACCAAATGCTCACCTTTACTAGAGGAAAACCCTTCTGGTTGTTTCATGTAAATCTCTTCTTCTAGTTCTCCATTGAGAAAGGCAGTTTTCACATCTATTTGTTGCAACTCTAAGTCAAAATATGCAACTAAAGCTAGAATGATACGAAGGGAATCTTTCTTGGACACAGGAGAAAAGGTCTCCTTGTAGTCGATTCCTTCTCTTTGAGTGAATCCTTTAGCAACAAGTCTTGCCTTATGTCTGTCAACGTTGCCCAATGAGTCTCTCTTAGTTTTGTAGACCCATTTACATCCAATGGCCTTAGCACCATTAGGCAACTCAACAAGATCCCAGACTCTATTAGATGCCATAGAATTCATCTCATCCTTCATAGCTTCATACCATGAACTGGATTCTCTACAGTTCATAGCTTGTGAAAACCTTTCAGGATCATTTTCAGCTCCTACATTATAGTCAGATTCTTGCAGATACACAATATATTCACTGGGTATCGCTAATCTTCTTGTTCTAGTAGATCTTCTCAATGCTGTTTCATTACCTTCTTGAGGAACTTGTTGTTCAACTGGTTGTTCAACAACTTCCAGTTGTTCCTCATCAACAGCTTGATCTACTGGATCAATATCAACGGGTTGTGGATCTTGATTGACTAGTTGTACAGCACTCGGTTGAGCCGAAGGAGCATTGTCAACAACCAATCTCAAACTCGAAGTGGAAGGTTGATTATCTAAATGATCATTTTCAGAAACAGGGTCTCTGAATTGATCACTCCCACTGATCAAGTCATACTCAAGGAATTTGGCATTCCTTGATTCCACAAACCTAGTGGTATAAGATGGACAGTAGAACCTATATCCCTTAGACCTTTCGGCATATCCAATGAAGTACCCACTAATGGTCCTTGGGTCCAGCTTTTTTTCTTGTGGATTGTAGATTCTAACTTCTGACGGGCATCCCCAAACACGTACATGTCGCAAACTCGGTTTCCAACCTTTAAACAACTCAAAAGGTGTCTTTGGGACAACTTTAGTTGGAACCCGGTTTAATATGTACACAGCCATCTTTAGTGCATCAATCCACAAGGATTTAGGAAGCTTAGAACTACTAAGCATACTTCTCACCATGTCCAATAATGTTCGGTTTCTTCTTTCTGCAACACCATTCTGGTCTGGAGAACCAAGCATGGTGTATTGGGCAACAATCCCATGTTCTTGAAGAAACTTCGCAAATGGACCAGGTGCTTGTCCATCCTCAGTGTATCTACCATAATATTCTCCACCTCTATCTGATCTCACGATCTTAATTTGTTTACCACATTGTTTCTCTACCTCAGATTTAAATACCTTGAAGGCATCTAATGCTTCGTGCTTGTTATGAAGCATGTAGAGATACATGTATCGTGAGTAATCATCAATGAAAGAGATGAAGTATTTCTGACCATACATATCCATTTCTAGACTACAAATGTTTGTATGTATGATCTCTAATAGTTCTGTACTCCTCTTGGCACCTTTCTTTGACTTGTTAGTCTGCTTTCCCTTTATGCAGTCTACACAAGTCTCAAAATCAGTAAAGTCTAGAGTACCAAGTACCCCTTCCTTTACCAATCTTTCAATTCTCTGAATGGAGATATGACATAGTCTCCGGTGCCACAACACAGAGGAATCCTCACCAACAACACATCGTTTCGAACCAACAGTAACATGCAAGGCACTATCAGTAGTATCGTTAAACAGGAAAAAGACCATTAGACATTGTACCACTCCCAATCAACTTTGATTTATAAAACAAATCCAACTATGTCTCATAAAACATAAAGGAATAACCCAAAGGTACAAGTTTTCAAACTGAAATCAAGTTCCTAGAGAAATTTGGAACATAAAAAGTCCTTTCCAAATTTAAAACAAATCCACTACTTAAAACTAAACTGCAAGTTCCTACAGCCTCCACATGTGAACTCATCCTTGCTCCTGAATAGATGTATTATTCACTTCCCAACGGCTTCCTTAGGTTTTGCATACCCTGCAAGGAGTTCGAAACATGGATTGTAGAACCCGAATCAATCCACCATGTGCCATTACTATCATCGATCATATTTGTTTCATAACAGACAAGTGAGACTGACATACCTTTCTTCTCAAGCCATTGCTGGAATTTAGAGCAGTCCTTCTTCATGTGTCCTTTCTTTTTACAGAAGAAACACTTGGATTCCTTCTTGATTCCACCTTGGGGAGATGTCTTACTTTTCCCCTTCTTCTTGGCCTGAGTCTGACCCCTCCTCTCAGTTGTCATGAATGAACTCTCTCCCACTTCCATTTTCAGCCTTGCCTCTTCCTGAACACACATGGTCAATAATTCATTGATTGACCATTTATCCTTATGTGTGTTGTAGGATATCTTAAAAGGTCCATATGGCTGTGGAAGAGTATTCAGGATGTAGTGCACAAGGAAAGAGTCAGACATGTCAACCTCAAGCAGCTTTAGCTGAGCTGCAATGTCCCTCATTTGCATGATGTGCTCACGCACACCTTTTACTGTATTGAGTCTTAGGGATGAGAACTTCATGATTAGGGTGCTGGCTAGTGCCCTATCTGAAGTCTGAAATTGATCATCAATCGCTTTCAGAAGTGGCCTAATCTTGTCATGTTGTTCGACAGAACCACGAATACCAGTAGAGATTGATGTCTTTACGAACATAACTGAGAGACGATTAGATCGCTCCCACTTTTCATAAAGATCAACCTCATCTGGAGTGCTAGTTTCCTTAATAGAAGGTGGTTCGTCTTTCCTTATAGCATAGTCAATATCCATCCACCCTAATTGGAGAAGAACTCTCTCTCTCCATACCTTATAGTTATCACCCCTAAGTTCAGGAACCTCACATTTCATATCAAAAAAATTTGCAGGTTGTTAAACTGCATAACAATGAACATACATGCTTAAGAACACTAAAATTTGAGACTAATAAATGTCATGTTTTACCGATGTAAATCATGCAAAAATATGTGAATCTACTGACATACAACTTGCCTGTGGGCTAAAGTTCTAATTCAACAAGATTTACAACTCTATGATAAAACTATCAAATTATTTACTTATTCTTAATTCCTGTGAGCAAGTTAAGAATATAATTTGATATTTTATCCTAATTAGTCATATAAAACATATAACAAAAATTCCTGTGGGATAAGATTTATTATATTACATATGACTAATTACAACTAATGTTATTATGTGATCTTGAAACTAAATATATGATTTTAATCAATTAAAGATGCTGTGGCTACTCTCTAACTAATTAAAAACATATAAATCACTCAACATTAACATTTAATATTGCAAAAAAAAAAAGCAATATTAAAACAAAATCAAATATTCATCTATATTATTCAACTTAATTTTGCATGTATTATGAAATAAAATTAACACATACAAATAATTAGAATAATTAGATGAATCAAAATAAATCAGATTGCAGATTTATATTTAAATCCAAAAAATAACGATATCTATATAAATAAAATCCACAACAAACTCCGTGTGTCATCTTGTCCTGACGGTATAAGACACCCACTTAAGCCTTTGGTTTTGGTCTGGGAGCATGGGTTCAAATCCTACTGATGACTTTTTTTTCCAAAATTTTGGCATTTAAGTAAGAAAGTAGTTTAAATTAATTAAAGGTTTATTCATAGCCACACATGACTGCGTGGCTCAGCTGGTAAGGGGCCAGCCATTAGGCGCCCACGCGCCCAGGTGTCTCAGGTTCGATTCCTGCAGTCTCCGTTTTTAGCGATTTGCACCTTAATTTTTTTTTTATAAATCAAAACGCCAAAGAAGACTGGGCCCATCAGAACGTGTCTGGCCCACCAATCTAAAAGTGAAACGCAGCGTTTCACTTAAGCCCAAAAACGATGCTAGCCCATATTACCTTTTTTTTTTAGTCATCTTCTTCCTCAAGCCGGATCCCTAGGACCCAATCTGTAACCCGCGTGCGACCCGGTTCCAGCCGCAGATCTGTAGGTGCAGACCATCTTTCTCGGAGACTTCAGAGCTCTTCTCCAGCGGCTCCAGTCGACATTTTCGACAGCGATTTAATCACAGAAAACACGATCCCAGAATGTATATTCATGAAATCAATGCAGATTTAAATCAAATCTCAAATTACCGAAGTTGATCAAGAAAATTTCAAGTTCCAGCGATAGTTTCAACGGTAAAACCAAAGGGAAACTCCAATGAACAAATAATCCAGACCGACAACATTATTTGTGAAAACAATATAGTTTTAAAACAAAATCTCTCCAAATCAAATCGAAGCAAAAATAAATCAATTTATCAGAAAAAATTTCCAGTTTCCGATAGGTTTTCTGACGGTGATTTCTCATGGCTATGGCAAACGAAAAAAAAATCAAACTTCATATACCAAATGAATATATATTAAACTCAGATCAATCGAGAACATTAAATCTGAAAGGGATTTAAGCAAAAAAATCTCCAGATCCAGTTGAAATAAATTGCGATCTCGACGGCAGTAATGGAACTCAGAGAATGTGGATATTACAATTAACAGCAAGATCTAAACCCAGATCAGCAATTTATCAAAGCTCAGATTAGCAAATGAGCAAGCTTACATTAAAATCGATCAAGAGCATTCACAGATAAACCAACAGTGACACCTCAAGATAAATGAAATTAACACCAGGTACTAAATAATCATACTGTAAAGCATAATAGGCGGTGGATATATAAAAATATCCTCTCATGCTCTCATAATTCCAGAGGCAACATAATAGCCAATTTAATACCAGTTAAAAAAAAATTGCGGGCATAAAGAAATTATTCAGATGTGAGAGCATAATCAAATGAGAATCAAGGCAGAGGCAAATGTTACACTCTGATACCAAATGTTAGATAAACTAGATGATCTAATCATGCTTTAGTTACTCAATAAGCAATTAGATCTAGTGCGGAATAAATAAAGTAAAATGCAGAAATACCTCCAGCCATTGATTCACCGTGAAAACAGAAGACCACAATTCTTCTAAGCCCTCACTCTCACTCTCTGTAGATAATGTTTGAGTAATTCAGTCGTGTGAGCAAACTTAGGGGACCAGGTAAATAAAAAATAGAAAAGGAGCACGACTAATCCACGTCTTCCCATCAAAACGTGCGTAACGTTACGTGCTAAATTCTTAGGTGGTTATGGGTGGTTAAGATAGAGGTGGATCTGAACGTGTGGACCACTTCTTAATTTTATAATTAAAATTAATAAAACCCAATATGAATTAATATAAAATATTAATTCAAATTAATTTACAAATAGTAATTATAAAATTCCAACAACATATATGTGTGTGTGTGTGTGTGTGTGTGTGTTGGTAAATTAACGTTAACTTATTGATAAACAAATTAAAATCCAACAATTTAAGAGTTTTATTGACTGAAAAATTCTATACACCTAAATGCATATACTTACCAAAAACTAAACACACTTGAGAAAATAAAATAGAGGTGTTTTGGGAAGAAATTGACAAAAATTTAAATTTTGTCCTATAATTAAGATCAAAATCTACTCTAAAATGTTGTCCTATAATTAGGACCAAAGGGAGTACTTCGTTTTATCATCTTGTCATTTACTCAAAACCCAACATTATCTAGTTTTGTGTGGATATAGTACGGTCAGTCATTTATTTTTAAGTAATTAAGTGAGGAATAATTAGTTTGTACGTAAATTCCGCTTGAGAAATCAGACAAAAATCTAAGCCACTAGATTTCTTTTTGGGGGATCTGCAGGCAGAATCTACACCAACACTTGTGTTTCCACCTTTTGTGACGTGCGAGTTTCATCTCCCCTCCAAAAAGTTTTCTTTTTTATAATAATTAGGAGATGCAATGAACTACGTATAGTGAATGGACAAAAAATGATAAAAAAAAAACCCCATAAATTTCAAATTTCTATTACCCTTAAGAGTAATGAGGCTTCAAACACGTCCCTTTAACTTTCTTATTATAGTATTAGTTAACGTAAAACATAAAAAATCACGTGTAATGATTAGGATGTCTTATCCTCTCGTTAAATATATTACGAGGTTATTAGTTTATTATATCCTCGTACCATGCTAAGTTCCTGTTGATTTTGCAACTGCTGACTGACGACACTGGGTGGGTTGATCGATTCATTGCTTTAATATGTCTTATTTTATTAATTCCTTTATTATAACCACACCACTCTCTGATTAATTAATCTATATTATATATATATAGCTATTTAACACATGGGAGGCTAGTGATATTGCTGCCAGAAGTTAAAGTTCCTAAATCCTAACCGTATTAAGAGTTCTCTTGGTTTAAAGAAAGAGTTGAAAATGAATGGAATGAAAATGAATGCAAAATATTTTATCACAGACGTGTTTGATATACACCGAAAAAGAAAATGTATTGATAGAAATTGTTTTGCTTGGTATAGTGAAAATGAGCTGAATGATAATTTTACTTTTGATTGAAAAATTAATATCTAAGAGGAGAGAAAAATAAAAAATCCAAAATATATTCTTCCCTTCATTTCCCTACTGCGCAGCACCTGAGCGAAGGTTGTTTTTTTAAAAAACAAAGCAGCAGTGCCTCCGATAATATATTTTGCAAGCAAGTGGATCACCTTTAATTATGGCATGTTTAAAATCATGAGCAAACAACTACAATTAATAAAAATTATATGGATGGACGGCACAAAACTGCTTGTTTTGATTGCTCATTTCCCTTTTATTTGAAGTCATGAGTGTCAAAAATGTGAAACATACGATAAAATGATGATTAAGATCAAAGTAACGACTGAAACAATATTTTATTGAAACATGTCAATATATTACTAATGGACTGAATAAAAT
Source organism: Acacia confusa (assembly GCA_037074495.1). Classification (NCBI taxonomy): domain Eukaryota; kingdom Viridiplantae; phylum Streptophyta; class Magnoliopsida; order Fabales; family Fabaceae; genus Acacia; species Acacia confusa. The sequence goes on along the minus strand of CM073508.1, from coordinate 1,906,226 downwards.
ATTCATTAGAGATGATATATACGACCTACGCACACCACATTAATTGATTTAAAAATTACTTAAAGAGTTAAGATGAGGATGATCGTAGTAAATGAATTTAATTAATCTTGATATATACCCGGCCCCCTCAGTTTCCTACCTATTTTTTTTATGAATAATCAAAAATTATATGAGCAAAAGAACTGAATCATACATTAGTTACAAAACAGAAAAGAAACAAGGACAATGGTTAAGAGAAGAAAAAAGGTTACAGCCTCTTTGGGGAATTCAAAACCTAGGTTTTGCCTCCAATTTGCCAAGCATCCCTCTATTTTGTCGGAAGCTATTCTGCACCCAAAATCTATATTTTGGAGAAAAAAAAATGTTTTTTTCCCCAGATTTTTATCTCTATTTTGCCATCATTAGTAATTTTTTTTAGTATCAATAAGTATCTTTAAATATCTTTTTAGTACCTATTAATATCCTGATATATTTTTTCAATATCAGTCATTACCCTGAAATATTTTTTAATATTCTAAAATAAATTTTCAAGATCATGAAGTATTTTTTTCAGTATTCTTAAGTATTTTTTTTAGTACTCGTCAGTACCCTGAAATGTTTTTTCAAGATTAGTTAGTACCCTAAAATATTTCTTCAAGATCCTAAAATAAATTTTTAAGACCATGAGAAACATTTTTTCAATATCAGTCAGTGCCTTGAAATATTTTTTCAAGATCAGTTATTACCCTTAAATATTTTTTTTAATATTCCAAAATAAATTTTTAAGATCATGAAATATTTTTTCAATACCGGTCAATACCTTTAAGTATTTTAATTTTGTACACAAATTTATATAATTTTTTGTATTTATTTTAAAATCTAATGTAAGAATATTTAAAATACATTCTTATCCTTTATATGCAATTATTGTACCAAAAACTAATGTTTTTTTTTGGTAAATTTAACCAAGTTATCCTGATAACAATATCCAAACATTATTATTTTATTAAAATCACTTTTTTCAATAATCTATTCTATAAAAAGTTATTTTATCTCATAAATCCCAAAAACTATTTTATAAAAGCTAAATCTAAAAAGGCTCAAGCCAATGGACCCGGGGGGGACACGTCAACAAAAAAGAAGGCAAAATATTTCAATGAGGAGATGATGCCTTGATGGAAGATATTGGCATTTTTTTGCTCAACACATATTTATATTAATACTCAATCAAAGGATACATAGACATAGCAAATACAACTGAAATAAAATAAACTAGAACGATTACAACTGAATAAACTAGAACAATTAGAACTGAAATAAATAAACTAGAACAAGAACAACAGGAATACAAACACATAAAACAATACAATCCAAATGAAAGAGAGATGAATATCCAAAACACTAAAAAGGAAGGAATAAAAGTAGCCTTAGAGACTTCACCAGCTTCCTGAATATCCAAGGTTAGAAGAGACAAGAAAGAAGGTGTTGGTCGCAAAACCCATCCTACCTAGCTCACCTTCTTATAAGAATAAGCTGATAGATCAGCCACACCAACACCCCAACATGGGGTAAGAAACAAAAACAACCCAACCTCAGAAAGAAAGTAAGTGAAAACCTTAAAAATACTTCTTCTCTTCCCATTAAGAAAATCTGGCAAACACCTAAAGCTAACCCCTAGATTCCCCACCACCGAACAAACCTATCAAAAATCCCTTCAAAGATAAAGCAAAAGACACAGTCAACCATAACAAGATCCCTTCCTCCAAAAACGCAAATCCAAAACCACAAAAGAGCTTTGACAAAAAAAGGAAGAAAAAGAAAAAAAAAACACCACAGCCAAACATAGGAATTAGATCTTGAGAGATCCCCAACATAAAACGAAAATGAACATAGAACACCACCAACAGAAAATGAAAATGGACATAGACAGAAGCAAGGCACAGAAGGAAAGTGAAAGAAAGAAAGAAAATGAAAAGACCACAACCAAACTCAGAAAGTAGGGACCACCACAGCCAGGAGACGATGAGGACGGAGACCAGAGGAGAGCCGATGCCGGAGAAGAAGGACGGTCGCCGCTGTAAATCTCTGTTCCGAACTAAAACTCGCCTGCAACTGGCTCTACGGTCCGATCTGCACTTCTACGGTGGTTGAAGCTCGGGAGGAGGCTCGTTGACGGCAAAGACGCCGCCGACGAGGCATAAGATGATACAGCAGGGCCTTGTGCGAGAGAGAGCATCGTGGGAGAGTTTTAGGGTTTTCTGCAGTTTCAAAGATGGAAGATATTGGCATTCAGATGTTGTGAATTGTTGAGAATAAGGACTTAGTTGAAATGCTTAAGATATCAAATCTCTCTCTTTATGTGTTTGTGTAGAATTGAGAGCTAATATTTCAGTAGGAAATGACTATTGCTAGAGTGTCATTTCTTCTATAAGAATTGTGGTAGAGAGATGCAGAATGACATCAGGTAGTCTAATGACATGGCCGGAAGCCTCTCTAATTAAGACTGCAAATAATATTGTTTTGTAAAACTTGCAAGTAATGAGCCCATCATGTTCAAAGAATAATCTTGGAATAGCTTTGGGGTATCTAAAAACAGCCTCTTAATAATGATTTACAGTATAAGGTAAATATGTAATATGAGTTTTTTTTCGATTTACATAAATAAACACTTTTATCAGATAGCTTATGGAGGTCCTCAAACCAAGATTGGGGCTTTTTGAAAATTTTTCTTATGTTTAATTACTACAGCTTTAGGTCTATTGGACTTATATGACATAAGCTACTTATTTTGATAAGTCAAAATTTGAAGTTTATGAAGAAAGCAAAAACACGGTTGCTATGTTGAAAAAAGGGGAAATTACCATTATGTCACTCACTCTTTATTTTCTCTCTTTTCTCCCATCGCTCGCACCAAGTCTCTCTGGTTCCATTTTTGTTTCTCTGCCATCTTCTTTCTTGGACATTGTCCCCGCCGCCCGCCCCCACCCCCCCCCCCCCCCCCAAAAAAAAAAACACTTGGGCATTGATATTATTTACCCCAGCACCATCACCTTTATTCATTTAATATATAAATAATTAATAAATTAAATGAATAATAAATTATTTTGTATTTACACAATTAAACATTTTTTTAATATTTCAATTTTAGTATTTATCTTAAAGAGTTATATAATTTTAATATTTTTCTTAAAATTAATGTACATATAATATATATTTTTTCATTTAATAAGATAATTATTTAACAAAATCCATGTTCTTTTAAGTCATTTTTTATATAAACTTATTTTTCAACATAATCATCCAAACAAGTTTTTAAAAGCTAGATTGAAAAAAAGTTACTTTTGTTGCATGCTACCAATATTTTTACTCAATCTTAAGTTTATATAAGTTAGATTGCAAAAAACCACTTTTCTCATTGTTATCCCAAAGATATACAATGTCTACCAGTGAAATTCGTGTTTGTGATAATAATGCCTCAAAATCCAACATCACCTTCACGTGTGAAATATAGAAGGATGCTTTAATTTGCCCATGTATGAAACAAGACGTAATTAACATGTTATATTTAGTATTATTCCAAGACGGTCTTGGTTCAAAGTATCCTTTTTATGTCTTTTGTTCATGCATCGTATTTATAGCAATCCTTTCAGCACTATCCTTTCTAAGTAAGCGCACGTGGCTTTTATTCTATGCTACAAGTCTCAAATGCTCAAACTAAAATAGATTCATTTTTAATATGGGTTTAATGCTTCTGCCTTTGCTATATAAATATTTTTTCTCCCTCACTCACATAAATGATAAAAGTGAGTGTATCCCAATCTCTTTCTTCTTTTTATAATAGGACTCACTCACTTTTATATAAGTAAAGTAGAAAAAATGTTTCTACAACAAAAACAGAAACATTAAATTTTTTTATCATACTACGATCAAAACCAAAAAAAAAACAAAAGAGCAAGGATTCATTTCACAGTCTTTTAAGTTCTTGGGCCCTTGGGGACCCGAGTACTGGAACACGATTAATAGTCTAAAAACGGGCGGGTTTAATATATTGCAATTGGCTTCAATTCATGTAAGGGTTAACCCAATATGTAATAGTCCCTAGGTTTGTAGCCTAAAGTATCATCCCATTTAAAATATTGGTCTCTAGCATTAAATAAAAATCTAGATAATTTTACCATTTAAAGGATCAAAACCTATTATTTAAAACTTGAAGGACTAAAATTAAAATAAAGATAAATTTGAAGAACTAAAATTATATTAACCCTTTATGAAACCACTTCCTTATAAAATGGGGCAAGTCAATTCCTGCCCCTACCCATGAAGTCAACTTCCTCCCTCTTGTCTCCTCATTTACAGATAGCAACCATGTGCATTGGCGACTATGTTCACCACTGCCTGACGATTATTCCTCAACCATCGTCTTTAATTTGTTTGTTCATTCGATTAAAGAGACTTTGAATTCATGCTACAACTCAAGATAATCCACAATACCCAAAAATTTTAACAAGCAACAAGGTTGGTAGGGGTAAAATTAAGAAAGTTTAAATAAATTATATTAGAGTAGTTATATTTATCGTTTTTCTCTAAACTAATTTACCTTATTTATAAACCGATATATAATTTAATAATACAAGACATACATATGATATGATTAACTTATTTTAGTTTATTTAATTTCTTTTTAAGAAAATCAATTTACTCTTATATTAAAATCTGAAAGGAGTATATATATATCTTCCGTAACATATCTCCTCTCCATGTTTTTCTGAATACACAAACTGTGAAACTTTTGAAACAACCGGTTGCTAGTCTTTCAGCTTCTCGAGTAAAAATTCGACTCAAAGCTAAGGCCCAAAAGCTTCTTCTCCTTTATTCTGCTCCCTACAAGACTTGAAGTTGCATGCTTAATTACTTGTCTTTGTTACCAGCGAAAGTTGGCTCAAGTGGAAGGGACTTGGGTCGCTTAAGCAAGGGTCTCGAGTTCGAGTCCTTGTGGATGCAGAAAACTTCCCTGAGAGAGGTCCTTGCTTATGCGCTCGACAGAACCTCGATCCAGACTAATCAAGACAAAACTCTAGTGAACTGAGTGCAATAGCAAAAAAAAATAAATAAATAAATTACTTGTCTTTGTTCCACAAGAATACAGGGTGCCTCCATAGTTTTTGTATTTTCTTCCTCAATCTTAGCCAACGATCCCCCTCATATCTCCTATATCTGTACTCTAAACTACCAATTATCTCATGTCTAGAAGGCAAACTTTCATCCACAACACATTCACTTCCCTCGCAACCCCACAGTTTCTCTTTCATTCTCCACTCTATTCTTCCCATAGTCGAAGTCCTTATGAAGTTATCCTTCAAACTTGACTTTATAGCAGAAGAATCTTCAATCTTCTCACAAGTTTCCTCACTTCTAGAGTTTACAGGAAGCAGATCAGCTTCAAAATAGGGAGAAGCTGGGCACGAAGAAAACTGCTTCGCCTCGGTATTTGATTTACCTCTTTCTCTTTCGACCTTCAGAATCGACGTCTTGAGGAAATTCACAACTTGAACTGCTTGAGTCAACGCAGTCAAAGGATCCACTATCTGCATAACACCAGCTAATAAACTCTTAATACATCCGAGCAAAAAAAAAAAAAAACTCTTAATACATTATTGTTGATGAGTTTAGAGCAAGCACTCCACAAAAATGAGTTAAATTAGAAGACATTGTTGAGGAGGCTTGGTTACAATTTGTCTCTTATAGTTATCTAGGTGTGATGAGAAACCCTGCCCCAAAAGCTAATTATTGAAGTTAGAGAACCAACTCACTTAAATACCCCACTGACGTGGGACTTGATAGTGTTTAATTTGAGGGGAGGGAGAGAGAGGAAAAGTTTCAATATATTCCTAAAATTGTTTATAGCAAATTTTCAATATTCTTAAAATATATTCTTAACAAAAAAGAATATTCCTTTTACTAATGGTAATTTGGTTAATGTACTTCTAAAAAAAAATTTCCCTCACACTTCCTCCCCTCTTCATCCCTCAAACCAGCCTTAGTCTCCTGATACATTAAGGTAATGCAATGATATGAGAAAGTAACCTGAGTCATGTTGGGCGCAAAAACCAGAGCAATATTGTGTGGGTTCATCTTGTTGAACTCTTGATGATCGACAACGTCAGCCATCAAATTGATGACCCAGCGAAGCAGTGCCGCTTCTGTTGGAGGAAGTAACTTCACTAAATTAGCACAATCCTCTTCTGTGTTACAATTAGCCATCTCTTCTGGGGTGAGAGAATCAAGCACTCTTGATGGAAGTTCTCTAAACCAAGCCTACAAAGTCATGAAAAGGATCCTCAAAATGAAGTTTTTAGCAAGAGTTTTGCTACAACATTCTATAATATAAACATGATATATGAAGACCAATTACTGAAGAAGCAATAGTGTGAAGCTGAGTAATAAATGAAAATAACCACATTGGTTTCCTTCCTTATATTATAGAACCAGAACGCATAATTAAGTTTTGTGATCCGTAGGTACCTTTATCAAACCAGACAAACAATGAACATCGGTTCCATGTGGAACTACACCTTTGTTCAGCTGATCACGCACATGCTCTTCTTCGCTGCTCTCAGCATTAATACGGAATATTCCTTCTACCTAAAGAAATGGTCAGTCTTAGATTAAACCTCAAAAGCAAATTTATTAATTAATTAATTAAATGATTTTAGAAACTAATTACTTTAAGGCCTCCCTCTGAATACAGTTGCTTTTGCATTGACAGCAGAATTGTTGGGACATAGTTCCCCCTGTCGTCATAAGAACACTCCACTGACTCTGCAGAAACCCCAAATACCTTGGCACTGAATGAAATTAACGTCATCTAAGAGCAAATACTAAATAAATAAAAAGACAATTATGAGATTATAATTAATTAAATCACTAATATCACTACCAGGCGCTTCTGGGGACCTCTGGTTCGAGCTCGGAGGGCAAACCCAGAAAACCATGAAGCCTATCGAAGGTGACGTGGGAGACATGACGAACCTCCGTCGGCCAGCCGATATCCATGGAAGCATTGTCATCCTTCTCTACACTACATGTCACCAGCGACTTTTTCAACACCTCCACCACAACATCCAGTATAGCAAAATGAGATTGATTATTAGCTGTCACGCCATCTTTTGAGATGGGTTTTCTCAGATCATCATCATCTCCCACCAACTCTTCTTCCTCTTTCTCCTGCTTTATAAAATTGCAGAGAAACGGACTCGGAGGAGATGGGCTGAACTCAGTGCGACCAACAAATTCACAGGATTTAGATCGAAATAGCCGCGTCATGGGGTTAAGAGGAAAAAATGAACGAAATTTGGAGGGAAAGGTGAGATGGGACAAGAGGAAGAAGAGCAGAGGTTATGTTAAAGGAATAATGGAAACGGAATGCGATGGTTTGCTGACCAAATTGAATAATTGAAATGGACATGGTCGCTGTGATTGTGTATGTGTGATGAGAAGCATGTGTGTGGGGTAAAGAGGAGAAAGTTGGAGGGAAGAAGGGAGGAAGGAAGAGAGAGAGAAAGTGAGGAAGTGGACAGAGATAAATACAAAAACAGGTGAGGGAGGGTTATAGCTAATAATGGAGAGACCCGTGAGGCCCTGAAATCCTGTAAAGCCAGATTCATTCATCGACTGGTTCAGTCAAAATTCATTTCAAGGATAGGGATCCAATCATCCTAACTCGGAAACCACCAGCAAGTTTCCTTTTCCCCGAGTGCATAGTTGTTAGTTAGCCTACCTCCGATTTATAAGTTTAAATTAATTAACTTTTAAATATTGAAGATGGGGAGCTAAGTTATTTATTATTATTATGGGTTAAATTTTTAATTTTACTATTATATGTTAGTATGAATTAATTTTTTTTTGTTTATTACAATTATTTGAGGCAAAAATTTTATAAAAAACGCATTTATTGAAGTACTTTAAAATTGGACTTCTAATAAAGATAAATATTTTTAGTCAAAATGAATTTATAAATAGGATCAAAGTGGTGCCACATTATGCCTAAATATAAGTCACTAATTAGTTACTAATTTTGGAAGATAGGGTAGCATGTATTTAGTGACAAGAATACATATTAGTTAAATTTAATAGTTTTTAACAGTGAAGCAACATTACTAAGTATCTTATACTTCAGTGATGATACTGAACCAAAAAAAAAAACTTTTGGGATAACTGCAATGTGTTCAAGAATACTTTTAGGGCGAAAATGATCTTTATTCCTAAAATATAAGTCATTGGGATAATTAATGATGTTTTGTTAATTTTACCTCTATTTAATTTATATTGAGAAGAGAGAAATAGTAGATAGAATTTGAAAATTATTTGTAAATTATAGAGACAAAAAATTTAATAAGGTCAAATATAGAAAATTTTATTAACTTAATGCAATTCTGAGAATGATATACATGTGGCTTAATTATTTTGATATAATATACATGTGGCTTATATTTAAGCACAAAATAGTACTTATTACGCAGCCTAGCCTTGGCAATGTTTGGCCCATTGGCCCAAAACAACAAAAAGAAAGTGCAAGGCTTGGTCATTTAAAACTTTTACTCACCTAGTATCAAGAAAAAAAAAAAAAAACTTTTACTCACCTTAGGTTAAATTAAAATAAATCAAATTATGCAGTGAATAGTATAACTCGGGTCGTGTTCCTTAATGAGCGTTTTGTTGAATTCATGAGCTAAACTAAGTAACAAAAACATTGAGATGGGTTTTAAAATTTGATTTTTTAATAGTGGAAAATAGAACTACTATTTTTTTTAAAGAAAAAACAATGAATGAAATTATGAAATTGAATTTAGGGAATGACATGGTGTAATGCTCTTTAGAAGTGAACCTATGACTTTCCTAGTTGGCCTAATGATGTGGGAGTTAAGTAATTCACCATATCTAATTAAAAACTCCAAACACAGTTTGAGTCAAGTGATACTTAACAAATAATTTTCCTAAACGCTAGATAACAACTACTTACTAAGGCATTCTTAAAAACCACTTGGTGTGTCATTGAAATTGAATTTATAAAACTTGTTTCTCAAATGATGAATGCTCACAAAGACACTTAATAGTAACACAAATCAATTATCACACCTAACAATGTGCTGGACAAAACAATTTTAATGAGTATAAATGGAAATATATAAAATCAAAACTCAAGTTTTGCAACTCAATTGAAACCATAATAATCCAACTAATAAAGATTATAACGCATAATCTTTGTTTCAAATCCAAATCAAAATAATTCCTAACAAAGGAAAATCATCATTCTTGAAGAGAAAATTAATTAGAAAGCAAATACTCTCTTAATTGAAGCTCTCAAGCTCAAGCCATAGCATCAATCTCTAAGAAGTACAAGTAATTTATATAAGAACGAGTTAAAGTATAACTGGAGGCCTCTACAATTTGGTTTTCAAGGCTTTAGTGTGTATGGTGGCTCAATTTTACATAAAGGTGAATGTAACAACCCACTTTTAGACACTTTCCTAAGGTTTCCTAATATGCTTTAGAAGAAATCAATTGGTCATAATGGTGAAAGTGTTGTTGATCAAGATAAGGCATAAATAGGAAAGTTTTAGCCACTACCTTAGGAGTAAGTCATTGTCATTTCATAAGTTTAATGTGATCACTAGCACTTCGGTTTTGCTGAACTTTCTTATGGTTTTCCAAGGTTTCCTAAAGTTAATTGGATGTCTAGTTCGTTTCATGGAGAGGGAAATGAGCAATGGTCAAACTTGTTACAAAGTAAGAAACTAAGTGTCTCAGCTTTAGGTGTAAGATAAAAAGGTTTCTTAATTTGATTAGGATAAGTTGGAGCTATGATTTTTATGTTTTAGGAAATGATTTAAGAGTCCTAATTGACCAACGATGAAAGTTCATTAAATTGTTTAAATGAACTGTTCATTAAATTGTTTAAATGAACTAAGTGATGTCACTTGTCTCTTCTCTTGATTGTTTAGGAAGCACGTTGTGAAGGATTCTTAATCCTACTAGAATTATGAATGGAGATAGTTTATTAAATTTATGAGTTCCCTTAAACTTTGTTCTTTACACCCAACTCTTCTTTTGACTTTTTGGTTGACGTCATTCATGAGATTTGATTATTAGCTGTCACACCATCTTTTGAGATGGGTTTCCTCAAATCATCATCATCATCTCCCACCAACTCTTCTTCCTCTTCCTCCAGCTTTATAAAATTGCAGAGAAACGGACTCGGAGGAGATGGCTGAACTCAGTGCAACCAACAAATTCAAAAGCTCTAGATTGAAATAGCCGCGTCATGGGGTTAAGAGGGAAAAAAAAATGAATGAAATTTGAAGGGAAAGGTGAGATGGGACAAGAGGAAGAAGAGGATGAGGTTATATTAAAGGAATAATGGAAATGGAATGCGATGGTTTTCTGACAAAATTGAATAATTGAAATGGACAAGGTGGCTGTGATCATGTGTGTGTGATGAGAAGCATGTGTGTGGGGTAAAGAGAAGAGAAAGTTGGAGGGCAGAGAGGAAGAGAGAGAGGAAGTGGACAGAGATAAATACAAAAACAGGTGAGGGAGGGTTATAGCCGGGGTTATTAAACCCGGACCGAACCGGCCGGTTCAGACCGGAAACCGGCGAATTGGCCGTGTAACCGGTTCGGAAAATGAGAGAAACTGGGGTTGGTATTTTTTTTTAAAAAAAAAAAAAAACAGTGGAACAGGGGTCCGAGAACAGAGGAGAAAGGAGACGTCTGAAACAGAGTAGCAACGACCTCCACACCTTCCACTCTCCACTCCACCTTCGTCGTCTTCTTCCTTTCTCGCCGGCGACCTTTGCTTCACCGTCACCATAAATCTTCATCTCCGGCGAGCTCCACCCTCACCACCACAGGCTCTGATCTGACAATGTTTAGCATTTAAGGTGGTGAAGAAGATGGCTAAACGCCTGAACATGAGAGAGAGACAGAGAGGAAACATAGAGATAGAGAGAAAAGGGAAAAGCTTCGTGAAAGATGAAGAGAGGAGGTAACTAAAATGTGATATACGGTATACCTGCTTTAACCTTCAGAAGAGAAGAGGCACAGCTAGCAACATGATATTCAAAATGAATTGTCATGTTTAACCCCAGCGTAGGAAGACATAAAGTGATGAAACATATATATGAGGGTAGAATAAGTAATTTCACAAGAGATTTGAAAAAGTCAAAGTTGGAAAGTGTAGATTGTCTGCAGGTCTCGAAAATGGTGATTGTATTTATCCCATGGATATTTATCTCGAAAATATGAGGTAATTGCAGAGATTTGTTGATGAAGTGACATATCATTGATGACTCTCATTTATCCCATGGATATTTAGCATAGCCAGATATCTTTTTGAGTAGAGGGTAATAGCTATTATTAAAAATTATTTTCTTTATAATTTTATATTATGTATCCTGAAATCTTCACTTTCTCACCGGTTTGGTCCCGGTTTGACTCCGGTCTGACCCACTGACCCTTGACCCAGTATCTTGACAAGTTCAGTAACCGGTCCAATTTTAATAATCTTGATATTTAGCATAGCCAGATATCTTTTTGAGTAGAGGGTAATAGCTATTATTAAAAATTATTTTCTTTATAATTTTATATTATGTATCTTGAAATCTTCACTTTCTCACCGGTTTGGTCCCGATTTAGCTTCGGTCTGACCCACTGACCCTTGACCCAGTATCTTGACCGGTTCAATAATCAGTCCGGTTTTAATAACCTTGGTTATAGCTAATAATGGAGAGACCCGTGAGGCCCTGAAATCCTGTAAAGCCAGATTCCTTCATCGACTGGTTCAGTCAAAATACATTTCAGGGGATAGGGATCCGATCATCCTAATATGGAAAACACTAGTTAGTTTCCTTTTTCCCAAGTGCATAGTTGTTAGTTACAACTTTATTTATAAGTCTAAATTAACTAATTTTTATATATTACAGATAGTTAGTTAACTTATTCATCATGGACTAAATTCTTACATCATTATTTATAATTAGTTCTAAAAATTAACATGAATAAATTCTTTTTTTATTACAATTAATTGGAACAAAAAAAGTAAAAGAAATAAACACATCTATTACTCAAAATTAACTTATAAATAGGATCAGAGGGAATGTGTCTTAATATAAGTCACTAATTAGTTACTCATTTTGGAAGATGACGTAGTATGTATTTAGTGACAAGTGTACATATTAGTTAAATTTAATAGTTTTTAACAGTACGGCAACATTGCTACTGCTACGTATCTTATACTTCTATGATGATATTGAACTCAAAAAAATTTCTGGGGCACCTATGACGACTACACGTTTACTTTTAGGGAAAAAACGACCTATGTTCCAAAAATATAAGTCACTAAGATAACTAATAATGTTTTATTTATTTTACCCTGTTTAATTTCTATTGAAACGAGAGAAATAGTAGATAGAATGTGGAATTATTTGTAAATTAGGTGGAGACAAAAAATACAATAAGGACAAATATAGAAAATTTTATTAATTTAAAGCATTCCTGAGTAGGTGAGAATGATGTTTTAAGTGACTTATATTTAAACACATAATAATACTTATTTCACGACCTAGCCTTGACAATGTTCAGCCTGTTGGGCCTAAGCAACAAAAAGAAAACATAAGGCTTGGTGATTTAAAACCTTTAGTTGTTACTACCAAAAAAAAAAAAAACCTTTAGTTGTGTCGGGTTAAATCAAAATAAATCAAATCATGTAGTGTCGAGCATAACTCGAGTCGTATTCTCTTAATGAGCATTTTATTTAATTCCTAGCCTAAACAAAATGACACAGACATTGAGATATGTTTTAAATTTTGATTTTTCTATTTTTTTAATGATGGAAAATAATCTAAACTACTATTTTTTAAAAAAATTTGTAATAAAATGAGGAATACAATTATGAAATTGGATTTAGGTAATGATATGATGTAATGCTCCTTGGAAGTGAACCTAAGACTTTCCTAGCTTGCCTAATGATGTGGGAATTAATTAATTCACTAAGACTAATTAAAAACTCCAAATACGATTTGAGTCAAGTGATACTTAACAAATAATTTTCCTAGATGCTAGATAACAACTACTTACTAAGGCACCCTTAATAAGCACATGGTGTGCAATTAAATTGAGTTAATAAAACTTGCTTCCTTAATGATTAATGCTCACATGGACACTTAATAGTAACACAAATCAATTATTAGACCTGACAACGTGCTAGATAAACAATTTCAATGAACACAAATGGAAATATATAAAATCAAAACTCAAGTCTTATAACTCAATTAAAACCACAATAATCCAACTAACAAAGATTATAATGCATAATCTTTGTCACAAATCCAAATCAGTAATAATTCATAACAAAGGAAAATTGTCATTGTTGAAGATAAAATTAATGAGAAAGCAAACACTCCCTTAATTGAAACTCTCAATCTAAATCCATAACATCCATCTCCAAGGAATTTATCCTCTCATGATTAGGTGTCCAAATCCTCCTCCCTTGAACCTCCAAAACGTGACATTTATATAAGAACAAGTTAGGCTATAACTGGAGGCCTCTACAATTTGGTTTTCAAGGCTTTTGTGTGTATGATGGCTCAATTTTACATAATAATGAAAGGTGACTTTAGCAACCCACTTTTAGACACTTTCCTAAGATTTGATAATGTGCTTTGGATGAAATCAATTGGTGATAATGATGATAAGGTGGCTGGTCATGATAAGGCACAAAATAATGAAGTTTTTGCCTTTACTTTAGCAGTAGGTCGATGTAGTTTCCGAAGTTGAGTGTGATCACTACTAGGATTGGAGATAGTTTCTTAGTTCCCAAGAACCTTGCTCCTCGATGCTCAATTTTTCTTTTGACTTATTGGTTGATGTCATTTAGGTGTTTTTTGATGATAAAACCATGCACAATGGTTATTGTACCCTTCATTAGTTGACGTGACACCTTTCTTGACATAGTTAGCAAGAAGGCTTAGGGAAACCACTCCGTTGCCCTTTGTTAATTGCTGGTAGCATCATTTGCTCTCTAGGTTCAACGAAGACATGTCATTTAAGCTTAATTGAAGGTAATAGAGCCCATTCAAAGAGTATAGCCGATAGGTTGACATCTATAGGCCCATCTAGTTGAAAGTTGGCTTAAAACTAGTTTTAAGGCTTTGTTCTTCATAGGCCCTCCAGCACATAAATTTTCACTCACTTTAGACTCCAAAGCTTGTTTACTTCATCCCTTAGACTTATGTCAATGTCTTCAGCCTTTCCTACAAACCCCTTTGCACTATATATCATGAAATCAAAACAAATAAACCTTTTAATCCAATAAAGAAAAATCATAAAATCAGTTGACAAATAAGCACTTTTTATGCATATTTTTGTGCAATACCTTTTAATCCAAAATAATCATAATAATCATATGTAAGCTCAATAATAAAGATAAAATCCCATAAAAAGATATAAAAATATGTGTTAAAATATGGGTATATCACTTGGGCTTTTTATACATAAAAGAAAGCTATTTAAAGTTGAGGCCGTTAGTGAAAGTCCAAGTATAATTTTTACGCCCTCCTGCATGCCCTTTAACACAAAAGGTCTTTGGGCTTCAAATCCATGTGATGCTTTGTGAAGGACAAATACGAGTCCATGTCTCAAGAAACATTTTGAAGAAAAAACTATTACTTATTTGGATTTTGCTTACGGTAAAGCACTTTCATGCAAGCTAAAACAAAGCTTTTCTACATATTTATCTCATAGGCCATAAAATCATGATTGAAAAGATTGAGGCTTCAAAACACCAATTCAAACACCAATAATAATTAGGTCTAACGGAAGGAGCTAGTCTTTTACAACATAATGAATCAAGATTTGAATTCTCGTTGAAAAAGTTTGTCATATTATAGAGAACAACACACAAAAGATAAGTACATATAGTTTATGATGGGGAATCTGATTATCAGTGAATTAAATAATTTGTGAGAACCAACAGTGACGTGTTGTTTGTGCTTACAAGAAACGCAGCATAAGGAACTCATGTTTGTGCCTTCCTTCACTTTGTATTATTTTCTTGTCTGCCCTACACGAATCTCCTATTCCATTAATGTCAAATCTTTTTGTGCCCCACATACAGAATGTGTGAACACAGATTGCAAGTGTGTTGTTGTTGTTCTGAAACTTGTCCCTTTTAATACAGTGGGGATAATGTGCTATATAAACTCATTCATATACACCACCAGTACAGGCTAGAGAGGTTTACGAGGCCGGCTACTTAGAATAGGCGTACGATTAATGATTGATTGAGCTTATCTTCATTGCATTATTGTGCTTTGGCGGCTTGCTTGATTTATTTTATCCTCACTAATATTATTATTGCTGGAATAATAAATCTCTATTAGTCAGTTGATTTGACTCACGTGCACTTTCAGTGGTGATAATTGTGATAACGAATAATTATATCTTTAGATATATGTCTACAGAAATAACTTTTAAACTCCTTTGTTAAACTATCTCTATATCTCTTTTCATATAGATGTCTATGTGAGTAACGTCGTATAGTTTAAGAATAACATTCATTAAAAAAGAGACATCTTAAAGAGATTTACAGCATCCATTTTTCAAAACAGACGTCGTAAGTATGTAACTTACGATATCCATTTTTTCCAAAAGAAATGTCATAAGTCTCTTACAGTATCCATTTATAAACACTAGACGCTGAAAGGCTTTTTTTTTTTTTTTAAATAAAAAATTTACTTTATATTTTTCACTGCAATACTTCTTCATATTGAAAGTGTTAACCACTACTAGTTACAATAATTACCGCAAAGTGTTAAAATTACTATTTAATATAAAAAATACTCTTTACTTTTCTATGTGTTGAAACATATGTCTAACCAAAAAAATCTAAAATTAAATTATTGTCTTCAGCAAACTAGACGTGGTCATTAAATACCCAGATATTGCTGTTGAGGGAGCAAGGGCAATATATTTTCATTAATCATAGTGTATATAGATTGGCTCTGGCATCTGTTGAGGTAAGCATGACGCCCATAAGATCAAACATATATAGACCACCTAATGTTTTACTTCAAATATTATTTTTATTTTTTAAAACTACATAACACAAGCCCTAAGAATGATATATGTATTAGGGTTAAGGGGCATTTTTACCTTTGAAAATTTTCACTAAGGAGCAATTTTGTTATGAAAGTGTAAAAAAAGGAGCAATTTTGCCCTGACAATTATCCCAGTTAATTTTGAATGTTAGTTAACTGATTTTGTTGAGCTGACAGTCCCTATATTACCTATATTATTCTTATTAAGATGCAAATTTGCCCCAAAAATTTTAAATCTAAGTTTAAAAAAAAAAAAGATAAAGTAAATGGCACGTAAACTTTCGGCACAAATTTTTACCTAGACAAAAATGATGTAAATGACATGCGGATTGTCAACTTAACATATTTGATCAACTAAGAGTAAAAATTAATTGGGATAACGGTCATAACGAAATTGCCCCTGAGAAGCTTTTGGGGCTATAAATCACCCCTAGATGAAAAATTCAAGGACAAAATTACCCCTTAATCCTATATATTTTTACATGTAAGCGCTCTCGCATGACGCAAAAAGAGAGCTCTGAAGGGAAAAAGAGAGTGAGAGTCAAAGTTTTCCGTTTAGCTGTTATTGTTTTGGGGCAAAACAAAAAAAAAAAGTTTAGGCAAAATTGCTTCCACGTTTTGGCAAACACGTGATTCTCGATTTTTGAGACTATTGTCATGCTTCTCGTCAATAATGTCTACAATTCTGCGTCTCCTTCTCCCTACCAGTATTAGTGCTCTCTATAAAGATCAGCACTCTCTCTCGTCATGAGCATTGAAATTAAATAACTAATTTATAAAGAATAGTATAATTAATTAATTAAATTATTTATTCATATGTGTTTGTTTTCCCAAAACATCACATTTAATCATTTGATTTGAATACTGCTCTCATCCATTGGCAGAGCCCAGAATTTTAATTGACGGGTGAAAATAAAAAAAATATTATATCATAAATAAAAATATTTAAAATAATTTTTTTTGATATCTACTTAAAATATAATATAGACATAGTATATAAAAAATTGATAGAAATCTATTACATAATAGCTCACTTACATTGGACTTGGGCGGCCATAATCCACCAAGAATGTATTATGTATATTCTAATAAATTACTTTATCTTATCCATAATATAAGACATATTTAAGGAATTAACTTTTGTTCTAAATGTAAGATATAGTTTTCATATTCGTCAACAATAATTAAGGAAGATAGTAAATAAAAAAAAATAAGAAAAATGATGACTATGGTGTTTTAGAAAATTCATAACAAATTAACTTACCCAACCAACTTCCTTAATCTATCGAAATTAGGTAAATATATCTTATATTTAGGACCAAAGGAGTATTAACTAGATTTTTAAAATACAAATGATGAAAACAATATAATCAAACAAGCTTAGTTTATTAAACTTGTATATACATGTAGATATCTCCCTATATTTTATTATTGTATGGTAATTTCAAACTCAAAAGTTCAGGACCAAACGCAAGTGATTATGCAAAACTACTATATATTGAAATTAAAAGATAAGCAAGTTATATATAATAAGTTTATCTTGTTTGCGAGTTTGTTTGTGTGTAGTTGAAAAAGAGATATCTTTTATATATATATATATATATATATAGTAAAAAGAATTTAAGGGAGGCGGGGGGCCACCCCTAAATCCGTCTATGCTCTCGTCGATGACAACCTCTCTTATGTATAATCAATATGATTGTTAAAAAAAAAAAAAAAAAAGATTGTATGATTTTTTGACAAAGTGAATACTTCTAGTATGTATTGAAAGAGGTCTTTCAACTAGCTCGTACATTGAGATTTGGATTGAGATAAACAATTATTCAAATTCAATTTAATCGTGCTCAAGTTAAATTCCCTTTTGAATTACCCATAAATATTAATAGGTTAAAAGGGATTTAATATTTTCAAAGGATTCCCATAAAAGGCGCATGAAAATTAAAAGAGATCAACGGAAGAAGATGAAGAAGATAAGAACATGGGAATGAGTGTGATATCTTGGACTAGAAAATGTGATCATAACTTGCAAGTCCAAGCTTGAATTAGAAAATGGATGCTCTTATCCAAATCCATCAGCGAAAACTAATATTTTGACTTATTTAGCAACCATTAATGACTCTGGTCTCTTTTTTGAAAGCTACTAACAAGAAAAGAAAGGGTAGGTTAAAAGTATGTGAAAAAGGTCCAGAAAAATTATTTTCTCTTTGGATGTTGTGGGGAATCGGTTCGTGTTCATCGATGAACTAGGAGAGCTTGACTAATCTAAACCGTTTAGAAGAGATTTGGATGGTTTAGATTTTTTTTTTTTATTTAGTGATTTTTAATTGAAAAAATCATTCTTTGGAAAAATATTAATTTAAGGATTATTTTTATTTTAGATTATCTATTTATTGAAATAATTATTTGAAAAAATAAAAAAAAAATTTAGACCATCCATATCTCATCTGAATGACGGAAATTGAGTGAGCTCTCCCTAATTATCTTTGAATAAGCAAAAACCGGTTTTGGATGTTGTATTTGAACTCTAAAAGTCAGTAGGGACCAAAGTCCTCCCATAGTCCCATTCATTGACACAATGACACCATTAAGTCCCAAACATGGAAATAAAACTTAATGAAAAATTGTTGTTTAGGTTTCTCATTCCTGTATTACTGTTTTTCATGCTTTTAAAATAGCTAAATATAATCTGAAAAAAAAACTAAAAATACAGTTGAATACTTTAAATTCCAAATACATCGGCTAAGAGATCTTGGTTTTAGGAATAAAATTTCAAATTGTGATTTCCACCTAGTTTATAGGTTTTAATATCAAATGTTGAAATGGTCAAATTTTAGAGTGGCCCATCTATTTACACAAATTCCTAATTATATTTGTTGTGTTTATGACTTCAAATTCGAAAATGATGATGCTTCTATATTTTGTAATTTTTAATATAATATCTTATTTCCCATGTCTTGTATATTAAATATTTCTTTTATGTATCACCTTTATTTATTGGAGCATCTTTATTGATTTCATTAAATTCTAATGATTAAATAATAATGATATTTTAAGAAAAGTGTTGCCATTTATCTACGTCTAACCATAAATAATCAAGTTGCCTACTTTTTAAAAATTCTACGACTTACTCCATCTAACCTATTTTAACTTTTAAGGCATCTTTCACTGCTACATTAAAATGAATGAGAGGTGATTAAATTTTAAAATTTGCTTAAAAATAAATTTCTTTAAATTTGTACTCATATTTAAAACCATCAATTACATTTTAACACGTTGAGGGATAAAGTAAGGCCCGAGTATCAAAATAGTTCTTATCTTGTCCCTCAACTGCCCAACAACCCTCAATTTTCTGGGAACTCGAAACACGGCGATAATTCAGTTTTTAAAATAGCTAAATATTTAATAGGCTAAATTGTATTTTTAGTCTTCAAAATTTTATATAAGACATACTTTTTGGTCCCTTAACTTTATAAAGTATACATTTGGTCCTATAATTCTAACACCGTTAATATTGTTAACGGAAAATGCTGACATGGGAAATTCAAGTGATGACTAATATCATTTAATTAAAAAAAAATTATATATTCTTCAATTTACCCATATTTTAAATTTAAGTTTAATAACATTTAATTACATAGTCATCACTTAAGTTTACACTTTTATCACTTGAGTTTATGTTTTCCTTTAGTAAAATTAACGATGTTAAAATTATAGGATTAAAAGTATATTTTATAAAGTTAAGAGACCAAAAATATATATCATGTAAACTTAAAGGACTAAAAATATACTTTAACCTATTTAATACCATTTATACTCAACATCGGGGTATCTTTATAAAGTTTTACAAATATTTTACTTATTTAATTATGGGTTTAAAATTTTTGTCTCTAAAATAGAAACATTTTTTCTGCCGCACTTAAATGTAAGTGAGTGGGGCCCATTTCTCTTCTTTCAATAATGAACCCCAATCACTTACATTTGAGTGCGGCCGAAAAAGTATTTCTATCTCAACATTAAACCCTCTAATTATATAAATTTTGTTTAACTATTTTTTATTTTAATAAAATAGTTGTCAATTTTAGAGTAACCCCTCCATCCTTATATATAATATTTTTTTTAACGGACTTGTCCCCATTTTATAATATTTTTTTTGAGTATGTCTAAATAATAAATGGATTTTTCTCTATTTTACCCTCAAATACTCTATCATAATTTATTATTTCTCTATATTCTCTTTCATTTTTTCCCATTATTACTCTCCCTCTCTCTTATTAATTTATAAATATTAACATTTTTGAAATGACCTTATATTACATAAAGTGGGAGGGAGTATACTTTTCGCAACTAAGTTATATTAAACAAGACTTTTATAATATCTAAAATAGTTGATTCATTCTTGAGCAAAAAAAATAGTTGATTCATTGATATGCACTGTGGATTGAATGGATAGTTTCCCATCAGGTTAGGGGTATTTTTGTCCCAAAACTTATCTGTTGGTACCATTTTTTTTTATTTTTTATTTTTTGCCAGTCAATAGTATTCCAGAATAGCAGTCATATGTAATGAGCATATGTTACATGCCTACACTACATCCAGAGACGGAGCATAGAAAGGACTAGGGGCCATATCCCGCAAGAATTTTGGTGTTCCAAATTATTTTTAGATTTTTTTAAAAAAATTTAATATAATATAAAAATGTATTTTATCTAATACATTTGGACCCCGTAAAAATTTTTTCAGTTTATGAGTATACATTTGGCCAGATGTATTTGATAGCATTGATAATACTATCTAAAATAAGGCCTAAAAGGATGACATTGTAATTATTTTTATTGTAATATATTTTTGTTATTAAAATATATATACTTGAACTTATTGAGTGCCCACCCTTCCTTGTAATTTATGTAGCTATATTTCTAACAGTACTTAGCCTTGCTTTTATAAGTGACAGCTTTATAAAATAATA
Organism: Acacia confusa; assembly: GCA_037074495.1. NCBI lineage: Eukaryota > Viridiplantae > Streptophyta > Magnoliopsida > Fabales > Fabaceae > Acacia > Acacia confusa. The sequence goes on along the minus strand of CM073508.1, from coordinate 1,885,128 downwards.
GTCACTCTTATTACATCATCAGTATTCACTTAATTTCATGAATATGTTTTTGATATTTTTTTTATTTTTTTATTTTCTTATTCATATTCTTTTATTTTTTTAATGCATTTAAAACCCCCAAATCCCCCCACCAACCCTTTATAAATTTTCTGAATTCACTATTGTATTTGGCCCCCCAAAACTTTATTGTAAGCTCTATCCCTGCCTACATCAAATCTTATAAAAAGAAAAATCCATGAATGGATAATATTAAGAGTATGGTGAACATTTGATCGTTTCTATCATGTATTTCCTTATATGTCTTCATTCCTCTTTCATTTTTTTTTTTAATTCGATTATTAAAATGAGACAGCATTGCTCCCTTTTATGTCGATCTTAGGGTTATATGCGACATAAAGTCTAACATGAGAAACGTTTGTTTGATTGGTATTAGAATTGGGTGACATTGTTGCATTTTAAATATTTTCGGGGTTATACTTGGTCGAAAAGAATTTTGAGAAAATCTCACTCCAGTTTTAAGAATCAGAAACAATATCAAAAGAGAGTTGCGTAGATTTCTCAATCAAAAAAGTTCTTAGGAATCTTAGTGATATAAATTTTAAATGTAAACTTATCTTATTGACATGGACTGAATTGTTATTAATCATTTTATAACTTATTAATATGGTCAAATACACTTGTCAGTGTGGGCTACTTTAATTTATAAAAATGAGATTGTCAATAGTCACTTTATGACTAGTCAATATAGTAATACATACTTATCAATAAGATAAATTCATATTTAAAATTTATATCACTAAAGTCCGTCATGAGTGTTTTTTATAGTGGAATTTATAGAGATACTTTTTTAATATTTTTTTAATTATTGGGATATGAGTGAGATTTTTCCAAAAAATTTTGTATAGCCAAGTAATTTTTGGTAACGAAAAATTAACAAAAATCACTCTTGAAACTGACAAGTCATAACCGGAGTCTATACTTTATTGAGATAAAGATTAAACAAATTCTGCCGAAGGCAGGGAGCATACGGCATTGCTTAAACAGGAGTTAATAAAATCCTCCCTTATCTTAAATTATAAGATTTTATTAGCTACTTCAAAATCTAAAAAAAATACATAAATTAGTTATTTAATATGTAAAATATTTTAATATTTTAAAAAATATCAACAAAACAAAAAAAATATATCAATATCAGTATTAGAAAAAATAATTTAAAAAAACAGGAGTTAATAAAATCCTTATACTCACTTAAACAGGAGTTAATCTTAATATATATATATATATATATATATATATATATATATATATATATATATGAGAAAAATCATATGCATCTTCCACCATTGACTGTCATCGAATGAGACTGAATTCAATTGCCCCATTCTTATTCGAATTTAGATTATCTTCAATACCATTCCGATCTTTTTCCTCCTCTTTTACCCTCTTTTTTCCTTCTCACCAAAAAATCAAAATCTCAATAGCCCATGTTTAATGTTTTATAAAAATATTATTATAAAGTAAAAAACTTTCTATTCTATTTTTCATACTGTTCAGTTTGAGTTTAACCGTTTAAATTTATTTTTATATTGTAAGTAAAATTATAATAATATTTGTATAAAATATTAAATCTAACCCTTCTAAATTAATTATGATCAAGGAAAAGGATGAAATAGGATGAGAGAGAATATAAATCCCTTTTGTTCACTCATCCTCTCTGTTTTTTTACGATTCAATCTGGATCATTGATTAGAAAAAGAAGAAAAAAAATTCAAACTTGATGATGATGTAACATTTTTAGATTGATTAGATGAATATGATTTAGATTATAAGAGATGATTAAAAAAATAATAAAAAAAAACCTGACCTGTTCACTCCCTCTTCTTTCATTTTTGGCCACCTTTCCTCTCTTGTCCATGTCCTTTAATTTCTTTCTTTCTTTCTTTCTTTTCCTTCCCTTTGATTCCATATCACTTATCTAAACCACAACTCAATTTTTAATTTTTAAACTCTGTTCAAGAAGCATAATCAATCATCAACTGGTTTAAAGTTAAATCCGCCAGCCAATTCTAAAACCATAATGCTAGATTTGATATGTGATATAAAAAGAAGTCCTTCAATCAAGTAAAGCATAATAACAGCAGGATCCATCATCCAGTACTTCTTTAATTCCCAAATCACAGGCTTCTCAACAAACCACCAAACTACTTTACCATTGAAAATTGGATGCAACATTCTCTCGTCACTATCATCATCATCATCATCAAAAGCCAAAAAGAACAAACCTAGCCAACCACTAACAATTTACACTACAGATTTCAGTTCTGGGTCATCTACTTCTTTTCCTTTCTGGGATTTCATCGTCAGAAACGGAAAAGAACCTAACCTCGAAGATTTTTATACAACCCCCAAGAAAGAAAAAAAGGATAACTGACTCCTAGGGAAGGATCTTTAATTGATTTCCTTCTGCTTTTAATTTTTCCTTACTAGCTTCGACAAGAGCGGGTCAAAAACCGAAGCAGCCACCATGAGCGTGGTGGTGGTGACGAGACCATTCCCGGTCGATCATGTCTTGAACGGACCGGAATTCCTCGATGTGGCAAGGAATCGTGATGGTTCCTTTCTGATCGAAGCCGAATTCTTCTTCGGCCTCCTTCAACAGCTGCAAAAACAGAGGATGATTGAAGTAAATCAGAGGCACCACGAATCTCTGCAAATCGTCTTCTCCTTGACCCACCTTGATGGCCAAGCACCCTTTTGGAACGTCTCTGAACTCGTGCTTCTTTCCATGGATATGAAAACTCCTCAGACTCTTGGGTCCACTTCCCATTTCTGCAAAAACCAGAGCAAAAAAACAAAAACAAAAAAGCGACCCGAACTTCAGGCGTGATTCCCTAGAAAACCAGCAAGAAAACAGAGCGAAAATGAAGGTTTTGGAGATGCGAATCTCACAGAGCACGGAACGTAATAAGTCTCATCACTGTTTCAGAGGAAAACGAGAGACACACGCCTACCAGCTAGACCCTCTATGGATACATATTAATAACACGAGGGAAGAAGAGAGAGAAGGAAATACTACAGTGAGATTGGGTATAGTTTTCAGTATCTAAAGAGATGGATTCTAGACCGTTCGATTGTGATGATCAAATACTATACGTGTGATTTGTGAGTAGTATTTTGTTAATTAAATTTGGTTAAACAGAATATAAATAAATACGGAGCATCCGAGAATTCTGGGTGGTTTACCCGCATATGCTCATCGGAACTTTTCCACAGTGAAAGGGAAAACAATAAATAGGGAAGAAGATAGAAAGATGGGTTAGAATCAGATGTATCGCATTTGTTTGTATTATCATAGTGACTCTCTTGATCACGACGCATTTGGGAGGTGACGTGGAGTTATTTATGGCATTAAGGTGTTAATTTTTCATTCGCTAGATTAGTTTGTATGCGGAGTATAAATAGTTACTGTCTCAGATGAATTATAGTTTTTTAGAAAAAAAATAAGATGAAAGAAAAGATTAATAATATCATAAAAAGAAAATTGGGAAAATCCCCTTCAAGACCTAAGTTATCAAAATATTATTAAAAAAAACTCAAAAAAAATCACATGTTAGAATTCCAATATTATTTCAGAAAACATTATATTGATATCAAGGTAATTAAACCTAGAACGGTCAGTGAACCGGAGTCAACCCGGGACCAAATCAAGACCAAACTGGTGAGGAATAAAAAATTGATAAATAATTTTAATTTCTTATCACACAATCCATAACTTCAAATACTATATATTATTTCAAGACTTTAAATCACTAGCCAAATAATTATATACTTGTCAACTACTCTTTAAAATTTTCTTTACAAATTGATGTCAAAGTATCATATACCATCCAAAGACACCTAAATTTATAATGGAATCACAAAATATTCATCATAACAAAATATCAAAAAACAAGTATATGACAACAAAATATTCTCACCTATATGATTAACATATTCCCCTCCTACACCATAACAAAATATTCCTAAATTCAATCACTAAACTAATAATCATCAACATGATAATCATCATTAAGATCAATAAGCTCCTTAGGTGTTGAGACATCAAGAGGTGGAATTGTAGGAGGAAAAGTAAAAGAAGTAGGAGCAACATTATCATCATTTAAAGATGAAGCCCCGACAACATCATCATCACCTAGTATGAAATGAATAGAATTATTAATAGTCATGTAAAAAACATAGTTATATTCTTGTGTGTACAAATATAATTTTAAATAATATAAGAGATAGTAAAAAACCTTCAAAATCCCTCGCCATTTGTTATTTGTTGATTCTACATCATCAAAAAAATTAACAAAAAAAAAATCAATTTATATTCTAACGGTTTGATCGGGTCAACTGGTGGATTGAGATTGGTTCGACCGGGTCACACCGGGTTTACTGCTTCAGTCCTGGTTCAAGGTCTTAACCCCGATTTCTGATATGGACCAGACCGGTTTCAAGTCCGGTTCACCGGTTTCTGGTCAGAACCAACCGGTCCGGTCCGGTTCTGATAACCATGATTGATATAGTTGTTAACGGGTGCTGATATAGTTGTTAGCTGTATTTATATAGTTGTTAACGTTTCTTGAAATAATGTCAAAAAAGACCTTTCTTGAAATAATGTTAAAAAAGGTTTTAGGACCTTTTTTAGCATGTGACTTTTTTTAAAAGGTTTTTTTTTTTTTTTATAATATTTTGATTGTTTAGACCTTGAGAGGCATTTTCCCAAAAAAATTCATAAACGTGTCTCCTTTATGTAACACAGCTAACTGTGGCAGCTGGATCTTAGGAAATAAATTTGATTTCTCGCTTTCTCTCTATTTTTAAAAAGAATAAACTGAATAACAAGAACAAGCAGCGACAGAATATTAAAGTTCCAGATTCTATCTTTCAAATTGCAAGTTTACACAGGTATAAATTAAGGCCATATACTTTCCATCTCGTTTACAGAATCTTTACCATTTTTCTTCTTTTTTGGCCACAAAAATCGGATCTGTTTAAGCTCACACAATATGCGTTTTCCCCCCCTAGTCATTCTGTTTAAAAGTACGTAATTTCATTTCAGAAATTCAGATCAAATTATAGGTTTTTTTTGAACAATAGATCAAATTATAGGTTGGCGTCGCTATAAATTTAAGATTCCATTTGTCAACTTAAAATAAAATCATTTATATGTAACCCCATGTATTTCGAATTTTTTAGATAATAGTATTTCATTAAAAAAATAAATTTACAGAACTTCATTTTTCACATTTTGCTACCTGCTGAACCTTTTTTTCTTTTTTGATATAAAAATTTTAGAAAATGAGTTAAGTTTACCCACAGTCTAAGAGCAAAATGCTTGAACCTGCTTTGCAAGGTAATTCAGGATTGAAAGTACACATGCTTTCATCTTTGTCTAGGTTGCCCCTGCATAGGTTTAAAGACGCCTCCCCCAACGCTAGAATAGCCAAAGGAATCAAACCCTCTATATTCGTGAGAGTGTTCGATCCTTTGACCATTTAACCCACAGACGGGGGTGCTACTTGTTGAACTAAACACACTAGTCTCTAGATCACTAAGGGCTCGTTTCATACATGTAAGATTTGAGAAAGGAAATGAATTTAGAAGGGAAATGAAGGGAATGGAGGGGTTGTAGTTGGAAAAGAATAAGGAAATACTTATTTTACCCTCAAAAGTAATTAATTCAAAATTAAAAGGATTTTTTTTTATAATTCAAATTTGATACGAATTTGTTTACATTAAATTCAAATTTTATGATGAGACATTAATTTGGCAAGAAAGAAAAATCCCTTGTTTCGGGTAAAATAAGGAAAGTAGATCTTGCTTTTGTTGCCCTCCATGATTTTCATCCTTAGAAACAACAACCCCTCTGCTACATATCAACGAAGATGAATGTGAATAGTGTATTGTGCCTCCCTCTTTTTAAGCAATGAGCATAGCACTAAAAAATAAGAAGGAACGGGGAAACTTGATGCTAGTTCAATGAAGTAGAAATCAATTGCGTGATGTCTACCTTTTCTCTTGAACAACACAATGAACCAGTGGCTGCTTCAACCAGTTGTGTTCTTCATATCCCTCCTCTCTCTATTCTCTACAGTGATGAAATCTACCAGAGAAGGAAACAACTCCCTTTGGTTCAACTCCGATCACCCCCTCTGATTTCCCATGCTCAAATGATGAAGAAGAACTATGATATTTGGCAACATGTAGATGATGAAGGGGCAAATTTATTCAAATCACTAAGGGAATTTGAAATCCCACCAATTTTGGAGAGATCACATCTTCCCACCTTTAAAATAATATTGGTGGGTGATTAGTCATATTTTTGTTATATATTTCCATTGTGTAATGACTATTATGCATTGTGTTTATGAGCTGAAATATGTTTGATATGATAAATTATGAGTAGATTCATGCATATATGGAAATAAAGATTATCTGAGTTGAATTGCTGCATCTCGTAAGTTATCTTGCATATAGACAAAAGATGGATTTAAATATGATGAAATCTTGAACTAACATATCAATACTGACTTGATGTACGACATCATAAATACATGTCTCTGCAATGACATTGTGGTACTATTTCGATGCTACAACATTGCATGAGCAATTACCTAAGATATCACACTATGTTATACATTGATCTTTTGTTGATGATATTTCATAAGATAATTGCAAGAAATTGAGCTAAACATTTCAAAGGCAGTTGACTTGACTGAGACAGAATTAAAAAGTGTGACAAATTAGAATGAAAGTATAGCAAAATCTCACAGAAATTAAAAGATAATCAATCAACCAAATCTAGGGAGTCAAACCTAACAGAATTGGAAAGCTCGGCTCATTGGACGTATAACACAAGGACCTTGGCCATATAAGAAAAGATGACTAGATCTAAAAAAGTGGTTAATGAGTGAGAGATGGGTGTGACTTTAGGTTGATAATAAGATTGACGCAGAATGATCACAACATGCAGCAAAGCTCGAGAAGGCCAATTATGATAGAAGTTTTGCTGAATTGAAGAAGACGTTAAGGTGTTGTGTGACGGACTCCCCCGTGTCGTTGAACCTTTCAACGGTCGTTCTTTGCTTTAGTTCTCTTCTTTGTATTCATAGATTATATTTCATTTGTTTCATTGTTCTTCTCGTCAATCATGAACTAAATTTTCATTGGTTGAGAAGGATGGAACCTTGGTTTGTAATTCAAATGTGGATTGTGAATTTTGATTTATATAAATTCAATTTGCTTAATTGTGTATATTACGTAAGTTTTGTGCGTTAGGTGGTCACTAACAAACAAGAGTCGTGGTGTAACACCCCGGATTTCTAAAGTTCAAATAACTTAAATATTCCAATGGTTTTCATAAATAATAATAGAAATCCAAAATAATCAACATCTGGAAGGTGTCACCGCCGCACTTGTATGGAACAAGTGCAAGGCTTCTTATTACAGGAAATAATTCTAAACTTAAACATTATTTCGAAAAATAAAATTAATGAAAATAAATGAAAGTAGATAACTAGAGTTTATTGTCCGTCATCCTCACTTCTCACGGCTAGCCCCAATTTTTGAAACCTGTTCACTAATACTCTGCTCCCCCGAAGGATCATCGCAGCCCAAGAATACACACATCAGCAAACGCTGGTAATCCTAATTAATTAAGGGTAAAATGAAATAAAATAGAACAGAAATAAGTAGATAGATAAATAAATTTGATATGAATTAAAATAAAATAAATAAATTATAAAATAAAATAAATTAATCATAAAATAAAATAATTTAATTCCAATAAAAAATAATTATAAAATAAGATAAATTAATTACGAAATGAAATTAAATAATTGTAAAATAAATAAATTCCAACATAAAATAAAATAATAAAAATAAATTAATTGCAAAATAAAATAGCATAAAGGCATCATATGTGTATATGTATAAACTAAAAAGGTGTCATTGTTTTTAGAGTTTTCTAGTGGGAAGAGAACCATGGTAGACCCGGATATCCTGCCAGTTTACCCTATGACCCGAAAACCTGCCAGTCACAAATCATTATCAAATTGGTCATAATTCATATTCTTTCTAGTGTGCACACCTTTTCCCAAAGTTGCTACTAGTACCCCGGATATCCTGCCAGGTACCACTTTGGGAAGAACGGACATATCAGTTCACATCAAATAATTTTCTTTTCGAAGGCATAAAGCCTTTAAATGTGTGTTCATCACTTTAGGAGATAACATCCTAAAGTTATCTTCCCACAATTAAGTTATTCAATCACACACAAAATGGATTTCTCAATATATATATATTGATAAGTATATGTTTTACAATTAAATAAGTATAGATTCTGAAATATTTTATATTGAATTTATTAATACTTTATACTTATTTAATTATATTTTATATATTTATCTATTCGTCAATAAATTTTAAGATAAAAAAAGATTTTTTTTTTTGAAATAAAACCTACTAATATCCTAACTTATTGTTGATAGAATATTAACATACTTTATATATAATTATATATATATTGATTAACATTGTGTGAGTCCGCAAGATTTTATATAATCATTAATATATATCATATATAACATATAGGTTCAGAAGATCTTGGATGCGTGGACCCCGCACCAATTCAAAAACAATAACCCTAAAGAAATATCTATTATAATGTTGGACGAATTTTGACCAAAAGAAAAAAAAATGTTGGACGAATGGATATTGGCAATTAAAAGAAGAAGCAGAGAACACGCACAGGTAGAATTGATTAATTGATGAACCTCATTACGCATAAATGTCAATGTCGACAATTTCAATCATGTCATGGAGGATTTTGAATCATATTGTACAGGTTTAATGAGATTTTAAGGAGGACGAGAACAAACAAGTCGAATTGCCAATGGATTTCTATTGTTTTAGGGATTAGGATTACAATCAATAAATTCTAATCAACGTTCTAACGCTAACAACAATTAATTCTTAGGGATTAGGATTACAATCAATAAATTCTAATCAACGTTCTAACGCTACCAACAATTAATTCTTAGGAATTAGGATTACAATCAATCAATTCTAATCAACGTTCTAATGCTATCAACAATTAATTCTTATTCTCTTAGGGGTTAGGATTACCTGGTCTCCGTGGTTGCTAAGCTCCTAGAAAAGAAATTCTGCCGCAAGGAATTTTCAGAGGGAGAGCTAATGAACGATGAATAAAGTTAGGCGGCTAAACCTAACTTATAATTAGGCTCTTAGGGTTTAGTTATTAGCTGGGCTTTGTGGGTTGGGCTTTTAACTATTGACAATTAATAAATAATTAAAAACCAACAACATTTACTCTATGATTTAATATGTTATTTAAAGATGGAATAGGTAAACCATTACATGCAAAGGTTTTTTTTTTCACGGAATAGAAGAATGAATCTTCCTATTATATTCTTATATTTATATAATAGCTTTGTTGAACAAAAATATTTGTTATTATTTTACAAGATATACATAAATTTAAATATTTGTATATCGATAAATAGTACAGTTATTTTAAAAAAATTATATCGCACATAAGATATGTTCTTATATTCATAAAATATCCTTGCAGTTACAATCATATAGGATACAAATTTGAACAATTTTATTTTGATAAATAGTACATTTTTTTTTTTAAAAAAAGAAAAATTATATTGTAGATAAAGATAAGTATTTGTTTGTTTTATAAAAAAAAATAACAAATCATAAAAAAATATTATTAAATTCTATTAAATTAATCAATATAAACATAATATAATCAAATATATCTAAACTAACTAAACTAATCAAATTGATCTAAACTAATAAAATTTAACTAATATTATATTATTACTTTTATTATTATTATTATTAACAAAAACAATAATAATAATAATCTGGGGTATTACACGTGGCCTTAATTTATTGAAAGGGAGTTAAGGTTAAACCTCTATTACGTAGGCCTTGTGCTATAGCATTGGGTTAAATGGACTTGGGGGCGAAGTGCAAATTAAAGGGATTTCTAAGCTCCCCCCATTTTAAATTTGATTTATTTCAACCATATTTATGATTATTTTGTTTTATTAGTTTGTTAGAATTAGTTGTTCTATCCAAAACTCTTATTTTATAATCACACGATTTTTAATCATTAACTCGTAACATAAACTGATATTTTAGTTTCTGTAGGACGCTACTATATTTTTTACTTTTTTATTTATTCGATTGGTTCACTTGCTATAAGAAGATTTTGACCAACAATGAGCCTAGAAAGTTGAGTTCCCATGAAAATTGTTTGAAGATTGGGCTCCAAACTAGAGAATTTGCTCATCCTCCCTAATCTTTCCACCTCCTACGTAGCTCTAAGAGAGTTTATTATATGTCTCAAGTTGAAAAACTTCCACAGCATTTAAAAAATGAAAATTGAAAAGTTTCTTTCCTTGAATGTTTTTTTTTTAAAAAAAAACTATAAAATGTAGATAACTCTCAGCCTTTTTTTGAACAAATCTACTTCTTGACATTTTTTTCCATGAGCATGTCTTTTTAGAAATAAATACTCAGGAGTCCAGAATAAGGATTCGCTCATCTGATCTCACACAAGAATAAACACCAGTTTCTGACCGTCCGATGAGTTTCGAAGAGTCATCGTCATCAATATGAGAAGAGAAAGGGTCCCACAGGCGAGTGACAATTTTTTTTTTTTTTTTTTTGGCCAGAAAGGCGAGTCACATTTGAGCCATCGGAATCATGAAATATCAGAAGCACAATGCCAAATATGTTCTTTTCCAGTTGTTTCATTTCATGGGCCGTTTCGTGGGCGTCCACCTCTAATGGGTCCTACCTAAGACTATTGGGCTACATGCTGAGTTGGATATCATTATCCATGGACCCTACCAGCTGCTATCCTGTGTGGTTCCTTTTCCAGCGGGTTTTTGCGCTCCTTCAACAACATGGCACACGGCTTATGGCATGACCTGTCAAAATTCTTGTTAGATATGACCTGTTGGTAAAATAAGTTTGGTCAATGCCTATTTAAACGTCTGTTTTAGTTAACAAACCAAGCCTAAGTTTACTAAAAAGCATGTTAGACTTCTCAGACTAGCCTGAACCTATTAATTATTTCATGTTAGCAAAAATAAAGTTAATTACTTAATATGAAAAAAAAGTAATTATCCTATATATATGAAAAAAGTAATTATTATATTAAAAAAATGTAATTGTATTTTTTTAAAAAAATCTTAGCAGGTTTGATCTTCACAAGCTTCTTTAACAGGCTTGATTTTCACTAATATTTAATAATTGATCTTAACATGCATCCTAAACAGGTCAGGCTTAGACAAAAAATAAGGCTTGTTATGAGTCATAGGCCATGCTCAAGCCACTTTGTTGCAAAATAGGTATGACCTGTTAAGAATGAAGGCTTATTTAGCCTAGCCTAACTTGACCTGTTTTTACCCCTAAATAAAACAAAACCATATGAAAATCGACCTTTTTTTCTTAAAATACTATAATTATAAAAACTATTTAAAATCTGAAATTGCATAAAGTCCGTTCTGTGTGGGGAAGATGGGTTGGATGCCATCGAGTTAGACGGGTGTTCTTCTTGTGTCCGGAAATTTAGTATTAATTATTTTTTGATTGACAAATCAAATTTATTAAAATAAAATGAAATAACGTAAAAAGATCATGTGAGCTAATCCACTAATTCAATATGAGCAAGGTACATGGCCATTCCATAAAGAAAGAAAGACAAATAAAAATTATTATTATAATTATGATAGTATAGATTGAATATCCTCATATACTACGCTGTTTTGAGAGGAAGACAGAATAATTTTTTTTAAGAAGATAATGGCTTTTTATTACTTTATAATAAACTCAAATATTACCTCTGATTAATAGTATAAGAACAGTTTAGTTAATTTAGATAGATTAACGAAGTAAGATAAATTAGCTAATTTAATTAAAACACATATGATCTCTATAAAATATTATGTATTAACATTAGATTATATATCCATTGATAAGCTAAAAATAATAATTCAAGGAAAAATGATAAATCTATAAAATGAAATTGATTGAGATCTTATATTAAGAATTAAATTCAACTCATACCTAATTTTTATAATAGGGAACAGAGAGTGGTAGCTTTATATAAAATGAGGTTTTTGGCAAAAGCTGTAAGTAGGAGGTGTTTCATCAATGTTAATATCACTTAATGGAAGAGGTAGTGGCTAAGACATTGAAAAATCAATTGTTTGCGGAGGTACCACAAATATAGGATGTGTTTGGTTGGATGTGGACACGTCAGTAAGAGAGCATAACCAGATAGCAGTTTGAGGTGTAATTAGAGATGACAAGGGAATATGGGTCATATGATTTATGAAGACTATTCTGGTGATAATGGTAGAGGTATTAGCCATTAAGATTGGGTTTGAGGTTTGTCAACTTTTTGAGTTTCAAAGAATACATGTTTTCTCTCATTTGAAAACGTTAAATATTTTAGTGAGAGATAGTATATTGGATCATCTTTTTAAAACTGAAATATAGGCCACACGTCAATTACTACTTGGAGATTGGCAAGTTGTTTTATCTCATTCAAACAGGGAGACTGTTGAATGTGCAGTATTTTGGCCAAAAAGGTGTATATAGAAGATATACAATTATGGATAGTTACAGTGGCACATCGAATGTAGAATTCAATTCATACTTTATAAAATGTTTGTTGGGGATAAAATTAATTTTTAGTCTTAGGTAACATGTATTTTGAATTTCAAACTTATACTTACAACTTGTAATACACACACATAGTATGAAGGCCAAGCCATGTGGTTCACCACAAATTTAACGTATGACATCAAGTCAACTTAATTGTCGAACAAGTCTCAATGGACGAATGTTCTAGTCATTTAATTAGTTTTAAAATATTGTAAAGTCAACTTTAATTATTTGGTATTTTTTTCATTCATAGTATGTCTTCTAAAAATTGAAGTGTATTATTTAAAAATTATAAATAGTGTTACTTATTATCAATTTTATAACATATAAACTAAAAATATTTTTTATACATTATAAAGAATTTTAAAAATAAATTGTATTACCTCCAATCCTAAATGTATATATGATTTAGTCCCTAAATGTATATATGGTTTAGTCACCATAAATTAGGTCATACATTTACAACTAAAGGAATAATATTTATGATATATAAGCACGATGAATCGTTATAAAATTTTGTGTATATTTATTAATTATAGATAATGATATATTGACTCACTCAAACAATGATGGTGGGCAACTCATGCCTTGTAGGCAAATATATGTGAAAACAAAGGCCAAAAAGTTGGAATACCATCCAATGTGGAGAGCATAAGTTGCATCACTTTTTCAATGAAGATATGCAAATTTAATTATTATGCTTTTAAAATATTGTGCAATGACTATCTATTGCTTTTGTGAAATTGTCATTTCAGTCCACAGTCACATAAATAATGTGGATGGACATGTTCAGGACTCAAATTAAACGATAATATTTATAATATTAATGATTTGACTTGTTCATAATGTTATAGTGGATAGATTTAATTATGGGAAGGATTAGAAGCACTTGAAAAAGATTGAAAAAAGATAAAGGAGCCATGAGCTTTATGGGGCTTAAAGTAAATGAGCCAATTAACATTTAATTTGACCAATTAATAGTTCATTGGGAGTGGATTAGTGAGATAACACATTTTAGAAGAGTCTTTATTTATAAATGGTTTGTGGTTTCTCAATTATGGAAGACGAATGTGAACTAAAGAGAATGAATGTCATGTTTGTCCCCCGCCTCCAAAGAAAGATGTGTTTCTTGTCATTACATTTTGCATCTTCTTGTCTCTGTTCATCAGGATGCTATAAAGTGCCATCTATGGATGTTCTCATATTGTCTAAGTGAAGACTGATAGGCTTATCTGAATTAATGTTTGCAAAAGTAGCACTTATCTCAATCAATTTTTGTAAGTTGAAATTAAGATAAAAGTTTAGTTGAATTTGATTTAGGTGTTTAGGTAGACTTTTATTTAAAAAAAAAGTTGGTTTAACATAAAGTGATTCAGATGGTTAAAACTAGTAAATAAGGCCGGCCTTTAATAGGTCAAGGCCTAACCAACCTAGCCCACCTTAAGAAAACTGTTGTATTTCAAGGTTTGGTTCTTAAACGTATAGGCCAAAGCTAGCCCAGGCCTACAAGGCCGAAAGACCTTTTAAACAACTTTTACTATTTTTTCAGTTTTTTTAAAAAACAAAATTAGTAAATTACAATAATTAAAATTCTAATTTAAAATATAAATGTTACTACATTAAAGTATAAAATGTATGCGTAATGTAACAAATAAACATAGTTATTAAGTCATAGACAAAGGTAAATTATTGTCTACAAACTATAACAACAAATAACTCACACAAAACATAAGAAGCTAAATATTAAGCAACTTGAGTATGATGACTATCATTTTTATCTTTTTGGCCTCTATGATCAATTCTAAGGATATTTGGTTATACTTCACTATAAGTAAGCTCTACTTCAGAGATAAACATATTCAGAATTTCTTTCCTAGCATTTTGAATACACCTATTAAAAAAAAAATGATGAGCTTAAACAGGTTGGCCTTATAGGGCTGTCTCTTTTAGGTTGAACTCATTTAAAGGCTTAAAATTATAAACCTGATCCTTAACTTAGAAGAGTTTAAACATGGCAGTTTGATGGGCTCAACTTATTTTCTCGGCTCCACATACAATATGTTGAAGAGTTAATTTTAATTAAAAAGAAGGGTTAATGTGTAAAAATACACATAAGCTTTTTCCCCAAGAGCAAAAATACACATATGCTTTTTTGAGGAGCAAAAATACACACGTGGTTACCATTTTGGTGCAAAAGTCACATCCCACCGTTAAGTCACTGTTCACTGTGATGAGAGAGAAAGAGATGAGGTGAATAGTAATTTAACAGCGGTGAACAGTGACTTAATGGTAGGATGTGACTTTTGCACAAAAATAGTAACCACATGTGTATTTTTGCTCCTAAAAAAAACATATGTGTATTTTTGCTTCTGGAAAAAAAACTTATATATATTTTTACACTTTAACCCTAAAAGGAATAGAAGGATTTGGTATAAATTAAAAGAAGGCTAAAGCCTGGGTATGTAATGAACATTTTTAGGGTGTTGTAGAAAATATATATTATATTAATTAATTTTATTAATTTTATTAATATAATCAAATTAGGTAAATAGGTGATATATTAATGAGAATATATTCCTATCTTGGGACTCAAGGATCAATGACACTCTTGAAATCCTAAGCCCCATACAAGTCTTAT
Organism: Acacia confusa; assembly: GCA_037074495.1. Classification (NCBI taxonomy): domain Eukaryota; kingdom Viridiplantae; phylum Streptophyta; class Magnoliopsida; order Fabales; family Fabaceae; genus Acacia; species Acacia confusa. The sequence goes on along the minus strand of CM073508.1, from coordinate 1,869,731 downwards.
GCCGTTAAAAATGGCTCATTCTTATTCCTCAACAACACTGCAGATTCACAGTGAATGAGTGAAACTTGCAACACAAATTTCATTATGATCTCTGAGAACCCCTAAATCCAGCCTTATTATCATGTTAGGAGAGGAAGTCACCAAATAATTTTTTTTTGGCATAAAAACGTTTACATAAGTTGGATACCAAAGACTCATCAAAGCCAGGCATCAACTTATGATTATTCACTAACAATGTTCTCACATTGATAATTTTTTTTTTCCCTTGTTGTATTGGAATTTTAGAATAGAAGTTGAGCTCACCCAAAATCCAAAAGCAAAGCGTTTAAACTTGTTTTGCATAGGAACTCACGATTGAGAGTATACATGCTTCCACCTTGTTTTAGGTTACCCCTACACCCCAAACTCTATGATGCTTCCTCCAATATTGTGACAACCAAAGGAATCGAATCTTCTCCATTTATGAGAGCGTCCGACCCTTCGACCATTTGACCCACGGATAAGGGGTTCAAGACATGAGAGTTAAAAATTGAAATGTGAAATAACTAACTGAAAAAATGGGTCAACGTTTTGGGCTTGAACTTATGAAGTCCATAAGAATAGACAAGGCTGAGTTAGTAAATTGATCTCTGGACTTTTCGGCAAGCCCCTCAGGCCGAATTTATCTTCTGCAAATATTTATAACTTGGTTGAAATAATAAATATAGTTGAGATATATAAAAAAAAATAAATATAGTTGAGAATATATATATATATATATATATATATAATCTAAATAGAGTGAAATAACCCCTCAAATAGCAATATTAACCATTTTCAGCTCCCAAATTAATTCGTTAATTCTCTAAATAGAAGCCCTTTAACATTAGTTATTAATTTTGGAAATGACTTATAAATAGATTAGATGTTTCTGATAATAAATTATAAAATAAAATATACTATTAAAATTTTTACTTTATACGAGATAATAAATTATATGATTGAATACATTTGTGCAGCGCACATAGTCTGAAACTAATTTATTAAATTCTTAAAAGCTACAATAGGTTTATGATATTTTCAACATATTATTTACCATATATTTTCTAGTGTCATGAAGACATTTTGCATTTATGGGCTCCAAATTATAATATACAAATAATATCTCTCGTCCAAATTCCTTTCCCTCTCTGGCCACAGACTGGTACGTCGCCGTAAACAACAAAAGGCAAGAAGAAAGAAAATTCAAATACAGATAAAGAAAATTATTGGTATTCCCTTTTTCTATTGAGGCTGCTAAAACAAATTAGTGATTCATTGCACTATTATAGGCTACGAAATTTCTGTGATGAGCATCAACATTCTGCAGTTCAGCTTCCTAGAAGAAACGGGTTAGATCGAAACCAGATTAATCTCAAAGCCATCGGATATATATTTAGCTTTAATTGATGTTAATAAACGAGTGCTTTCAAATAATTAGTTTAAGAAATAAATAAAATATGCACACTCCCATTGCATGCTTATCCTTCCTACATTTCTTCCAAGTTGCGTTTTTTTTTTTGGCATATCCCAAACTTGTACCAAAGAGAATGAATTAACCTAACATATTTACCCTATATATATACCTATATCTAATTAGATCAGATTTCAACATTGTTGGATTTAAATGGAAGTAGCTTTCTCAAACGTAATGTTTTATTTTCATCTGCACCCATTAAGCAAGCACGCAAATGGAGAATCAAACATAACACTTCCCAGTCGGACGCCAAACACATATTTTTAGTCATAGTTTCTCACTAGAAGTTTTTTTTGGGTATCTCATCCGGTTCATCTGAACCTTCGGTTCTGACTAATTCAAATTTTGCCCCGCGTCGGGACTACAATCGTGAGGAGGAGCTTCTAACATCATTGTCTCCATTTCATGTCTTCAACTGAGGACATGGGGAATGAAGAGCAAATTACTTTCCACTTGCTTTTAATAGAAGTTGGTAGTTTCTTACAAGAAGTTGATTGGTAAAGTTATCGGCATAGAAAGGAAAAAAATTTGAACTTGCTATTGGTACTCTCTTGATCTTTAATATAAGATCATCTTCATTAAAATGTAAATTAGTTGATATGACAAGAATTTTCTAAAACACCCTAATTATCTTCATTAATTCCTTCATTCTCTCTCCAGCTTGATTATTCTTGAGAATGTATCAATAAATGTAAATTAAAAAAAAATTGACAAATATGAAAATCATGTTTTATATTTAGGATTAAGATCAACTCTTCAAATATATTTTATATTAAGGGCCGAAGAGAGTAGAAGAGATTGAGTTTTAGCATAATGGTGAGGATGCTTTCATGTGACTTGGAAGTCACACATTCAAATCATGAAAATAACCTTTCCAACTGTGGAGGAAGGATATGTATATCCATCTATCTCCAAACCGTACCCGATGGGAGTGTTATGCCATGGGTCACCCTTAAAAACCAAATAGAAGTATGCGAAATGTACTTTGGGAAGAAAATGTAATACATACACAAGTGAGAGAGTAAAAGTTACAAGGAGGGGGATTTATGGAGAGCATGATCTAAAAATATAGAGAATGGATAAGATCAAAGCCTGCAGCATCCAATAACAAGGCGATGATGATGATGATGATGATGTAACTGTTCCCTGTGAATGATGGCTTCAACGTACTTGAAATGCTTCAACTGGCAAGGTATGGCTATGGCTCCTTCTTGCTCAAATCCATACTCTTCTTCTGCCTCCTTCAGCAACTCTAAAAACAGAGGATGATTCAAGTAACTCACCGGCACCACTATTCTCTCTTGCTCTTCTCTTCCTACCTTAATCGCCAAACACCCTCTTCTTACTCCTTTTCTCTGTTCCTCCTCACTATTATTATCAGTTTCATGATTTGTCACGATCCCAAGTTCTTTCATTTTAAAGCTCCATTTTCCACTTCCCACCATCACCAAACGACTCACACACTTTGAGATGAACTCCAGAGTTTGACCCTTTCACTAGAAGAAGAAGGGCATGTTGGAATTAGCATTTGAAAATCAGGTTCACACAAACTTCGATTAAAATTTTCTCACATACGTACCTCGTACACTTACACGTGTACCGCCAATCCAACAAAGGCAGAAGAGTTGGGAAATGGCGTGTTGCAGTTGGGAAGAAGGGTTTTATAAAGTGGTGGGTTTTGGATAAGAATGGAGTTTTAAGCTACCAATGGAAGATCGATGCCGACCTAAACAAAAAAAGAAAGCAAAGCTACCAATGGAAGAGAAACATATTTGGGTTTGGCGGCAAAAAACGTCAGCCAAAGGGGATAGAAATATATTGGTATCTTCAAGTGGGATTGTCATACTTGAAATGAGAAACTTCCGGGTGCTTTCGTCGCATCCAAGTCAATGGCTATATAGAGTATACATTTGGGTGAGGTTGCATTTAATGTCTTGAATGTTTCAGACGTAACTAATATTATTTGATATTGGGGTTTAGTTGTTTCGAGGAAGTGGATGCGAAAAATCTGGAGGAGAAAGCTGATGGGTTTATAGTTGTTTAGGGAATCGATCAGTATCAATCTGGGGATGGGCTTGAGCCCCATCTTACTTAATTCAATCTTCATCTTAAAGTATGCCTTCGTCTGGATTTTTGGTATCATTATCTTGGGTGGTCCAAATTTTGTTGCACTACTTGTGCAATAATGAGGACGGGTGGGAACTAGCCAGGCTTCCGCCGATCAAGCCTTCAGCTTGTAATATGTATTTTTTTTTGTCAGAAGCTTGTAATATGTATTCAAAGCTTGAGCTAAAAAAAAAACTTACATATAAGTTTTTCATTAGGCTCAAGCCTAAGCCAACAAAAGAGTTTACTTGACTTGTGATTTTTTTATAGGCCTACTTATTATTCTTATCATTCGGGTCAATAAGGGTGTGCATGGTAACGCTCCCGGAATGAGTTTTTTTCAATTTCTATTTCCGGGAGCCAAAATGGATGAGAATTGCGTTTGGTAAATCTAATTTTTTTTTTTTTGTTCCCGGGCTGAACCGGTTTATTTTTTGTGCTAGGGAACAAAAAAAAGAAGCTAAAAATTTTTGCTTTTCTATTTCTGAGCACAAAATCAAAATCATTTTTCTTCTAATCTACCCTCTTCCCTCTGTCAAAATCATTAGCTTATAAATTAAATCAAAAATTATATTAACTTAAACAAAAATTTACTTATTCAAATTAATTCATTTTTCTATAATGAATGAAATAAAAGATTAGAGTTATATAAATTTTTATATATTCTTACCGTTAAGTTTTTTTTTTTTTGGCCCATCTCTTACCGTTAAGTTACATAACATAAATATAAAAATATGCAATTCTTTAATAATAATAGCCTAATCAATATTTTCACGGCTAGGAGGAAGATTGACATGGTTAGATTACCAGAACCTTCAAGTCATATAAAGCAACTATATAATTAAAAAGAAGATATGTATACTAATAAAATTATTTTAGCAAAAAAAGCTGGGATCTCAATATGCATGCATGATACACCCTTGCCCAATAGAACACTTTTTTTGTTTTTGTAACCAAGTGCGTCTTTGAATTGATAATAGAAAATTTTCACAAAAAAAAAAATTGATAATAAAAAATATTTTTTTAACCAAGTGAAGGAATTTTTCCCTAACTTAAATTGGATTTGATCACTGTTTGGGTCTTGTTAGGATAGCTTTCAACAAAAAAAATTTTCAAAATAAATGTTCAAAATGTTATTTCTTTTTTTTTTTTTTGGCTCAAATGAAAATGTTATTTCTCCCTCCCATTATTTCCATGTGTGTGTGTGAGTCTAGAGACGCTTCGCTCTTCTTTAATTTTTTTATTTAACAAACGTAATTATAATTCTTAGAATAAAAAAAAAAATTATGTTACCAAACGTAATTCTGATTCTTTGAGTAAAAATTAAATGAGTTAACAAACGTAATTCTGATTCTCAGAACTCTTCCAAAGCACAAAATAAAAAAAAAAACTGTTTCATCTCAGAAACAGTGCTAGGGAATAGAATGATTGTCATGCACACCCTAAATAAGTCAAGAGAAACAGAAACAACCCCCCCCCCCCAAAAAAAATAGATATCCTCATTTTGAATCCAATCCGATTTAAAGTATTGTTGGGCATTAAATGTAGATGTTTTCTAATAAAGATCTCAAATTTCATTCACCACGTTGTCAGGAACTATAAATGTTGATTTAGTTGGTGAAGAGGTTGATTTATAATTATAAGATTGTGAGTTTGAATTCCACTCATGTGAAAAATGTGTAGGGGAATGTTTTGTAAATATCTCCATAGGCGCTTTTTAAACCCGAAGGCATGCTCTAACTCTAGTGAGCCCCAAAACCTAACTCACCTAAACTTTTTGTTATTTAAAAAACTTTAACGTTTATTGACTTTTGCAAATTGAAGATTTAGTATTTAATAGTGTGCTGTAATTTATGATTGGATATACTTTTATAAAAAGATTCAATTTGATATAAATTGATTTAGATGATATATTAGTTTTAGATGGCTTAAATACAAAGAAAAGGTCAAAGTCAAAAGGTTAAAAAAAGTTGGTCCAATTTTAAATGACTTTTAAGGGGGGGAAAAGTAAACTCCAAAGTCTTGCGAGACATCATTGTGGATCTGGATCTAAAAGCAATAAAAAAGTGGAAAATTTACTCACTTAAGTAGTAATGTAATTGAAAGAGAAAATTTTGTGAAGACATGATAAAAGCGGGGCAAAAGTGAAGGTCATTCGTTGAAGTGTGTAATAGCTGAGGGGGTTATACTAATAGACTAACAAGAGAGAGGGACAAGAGAAGAGAAAAAGGTGAAAAAGAAATGCTTAGCCACGAAACTCACTAGCTAGCATATGTCAAAATGTCTAATTACACTTCACACTGTGCACTACCATTATCAATATATATATAGACTAATTAGTAAATTCGTCTCGAAAGTATAGCCCTAGAAACAATGTTATCTTGAAAAAAAAAATTATCTCAATAATGTTCCGAAGGTTTAAATCGCAACAATGACTCTATCATATTAAAAAACTAACATTGACTATTATCTTTTCAATAGAGATGAGCAACATTGCTATGTTTTGAAATTTTTGGGATAGTATTGAAATAAAAAAAAACTTTCAAACAATATTATTCTTTAGTGAAAATTTTCGGAAAAATTTATTACTTAGCCTATATATATTTGACTATATGGCTCATCTCCTTTCACTTCACACTAGTAATAAGAAAATATGGTACCCCTACCCTCTTTGCATGCAAGCAGTACCTGTTCCTCCCTTCAGTGTCCACGTATATAGGACAAAAACACTTCTCTAAGCTTTTCCACTCTTCACTCAAGTGTGACTTTTAAGTTTCTTTAAATTTAAAAAGTGCTTTTTAAAACTTAAAAAAGAGAAGCTACTATTTGACAGGAAAGAAAGAGTGCAACAGCAAAGTGAAAAAGTGAAGCTCGTCCTCTCAGACTCACTCGTTACGTTATGTCTTATCCTTTCTCACCACAGTAGAACAGGTATCCCTTGAATTCTGATTATACGTTTTAGTATTTCTCTCCCTATTTTCTTAATTGAGAAAACATTTTATTATTTACTTAGATTAGAATAACCATCCAACCTCTTCGAAGGGGGAAAAAAATAAAAAGCCTTCCAACTCAAGTTGACGTAAGTGATTCCCTTCTTGGTTTTAGTATAAGTCTCAGTTGAATTTCTTTATTTTAATATAAGTCTCAGTTGATTTTTGTAGAAAGACTAAATAAGTTAAATAAATTATTTGATCATAGTATTTGATGGATGTCATTAAATTATATATCAGCTTATAAGGTAATCAGATATATTAGTTTAGAGAAACATAATATATTTAAATGCTTTAAAATAATTTATTGAGCTTCATTGATCTCTTTAAAAAATCAATTAAATCTTATTAAAGACCAGGGTATAATAAACTCTTATATTATTTAAATAAGTGGTTGGAATTGAATTTTTAATTACTACTCCTTGGGTCCTACTCTTTTTTATCCATATTATAAGGCAACAACTATCATTTCTCGCGGATCAAGGAATATAAGTTAAGTAATTAAATTGGTCCAAAATTGATAAATATTTTCAACTTTACCCCTACTATAATGATGTGAATTTAAAGAGTTAGTTAAAAATGTGGGTGTAAATTAGAAAATAGTAATAAATTAGTTGGTTAAAAGTAGTTGATGTCTTATAATAAGAACTAAAAACTTCTTATAGTTGGTGTCTTATAATAAAGATAAAAGGAAGTATTTATAGGCACTTCTTATATTTTTTATATAGACTAAGGAAAACTTTAAACTGCATCAACTGTACTATAAAAGTTAGCAACTTTCCAACTCTACCTCTATTTAATATACATAATATTAATAATAAATAAGTAGTTAAATTTTACTATTACCTCAAAACTTTAATGAGGTTCATGCTTTATAAATAGGACAAAAATTTTTTTCATCTATCTGTCATATAAATAGAACAATACGGGGAGTATGCATACTTTAGACAATAGTTAAAATTTCTAAGTTGAGTATGATTTGTTTAAGAACCTTTAATTGGAAAATATAAAGAAAATTAAATGAAGCAAGTTGTAAGATAGTATTCCCTCTCATGAATTATTTTTTGGAAAAGTCAAGTCAAATGAGGCCATAAAGGCAGTGTTGTTGGAATTGAAATGGCATGAGTCATGACCCCATTCTTTATATAATTCCAATACACGCAAATCGTGAAAGGCAGAAAGCAAGGAATGGTTGGTTAAGTTGGATGAACTTTGTATGAGTTGTGAAAGGTCAAAAAGATGCAATTTCCCAAAAGCCTCTTCTTTTTGAGACATCAGATATTCTCATTTTCACAACAAACATGACACCTTTGCTAAAGTGGGTTAAGGAGACAAATTTGAATACTCTCGCTGCTGCTTTCTGTGGGATTCATCAAGTCTCCAAATGGATTCCGTATATTGAGTTTTCTGATTTCTCATTTTCATTCGTTAGTTGTCTTTGAGACACTGTAGGGGAGATGCTATTAGTTTCAGAATTCCAAAACGGAGTAATGGACTACAGGGGTCCATACGCTGGAAAATTTGGGTTAGAAATGATTTGAAAAAAATGAATGTAGCATTTCATGAAATTAACTTTCAAATATCACTATGGATACTGATACTGATATTGATGATGACATTAATTAATGTGAAGGCCAAGCATTTAATTAATGAGGGGAGGGTGAAAACGGATGGAGTAAATTGAATGAAGGTCTCAGCTTTTCATGTGGAATCTCTCACCAAGTCAAAGTTAGAATAGGCTTTACCAAACAAAGATAGATAGATAGATAGAGAGAGAGAGAGAGAGAGAGAGAGATTCTATGGCCTAGCTTTTCATTTTCAAACAGCTATGCTATGCACTCAGCTTTCTATCTCATCACGAGGTCATCATCATTCATCAACTTCACAAAACATGAGCCCTTTTTATTGCTCATTACTGCCACAGAGAATCCATACTCCATGACTTGCTTTTAAAGCTTGTGATGGGTTTCAGTGTGAACTGAAACCATACTGAAACCACCATTTCAAGTGGCCCTGCGGATGAGGAGGGTCTTTTTCTTTTTGTGCAATCAACGAAGCCAACAAAGGAGGGGGGAAAAAAGAATTGGTAATTGAGTAAAATTGGATACGTTATTCACACATAATCACGTGCAGTGTTTCCTATCCCGCAAGAGTCTATTTCCTGATTTTAAAAATTCATATTTATTTTTATATATTTTCAAAAATTATAAATTAAGACTTTATAGAAAGCTTGAGATATTTATTTTCTAATGTAAAAAGAATCATTCAAAAATATTATCATTTAATCCTTAAAAATTACCAAGTTAAAAAACTATTTTAAAAAACATTATCGTTCAAATTCATATCCCCTAATTAGCTCTGTTTTGACTCTAATATAATCTATCGACCCTTGACCCACTATTTAGATATGCAATGTGAATTGAAACCACCATTCCAAGTAGCCCTGCGGATGAGGAGGGTTTTTCTTTTTCTTTTTGTGCAATCAATGAAGCAAACAAAGCAAGAAAAAAAAAATAAAAGAATTGGTAATTGAGTAAAAAAAAAAATTTGGTCAAACAGTAATCGAGTAAAATTGGATCCCTTATTCACAAATAATCACATAATCACGTGTCTGCGAGAGACTTACTTATTTAGAATAACGATCGAAGCATTTAAAAATAGTTTTTTAATCATAATATGTGAAAATAGATTTATCTCTACTTAATAAAAACTTTTAAATTGTCTAAAAATTATCGAAACAAGTACTTAGTTATGATAACAATGTGGGGTTTAGATTTTTTTTAAGAAGAAAGAAATAGTGATATGATATGACCCGGTTTAATTAGTGAGGGAACACTAAAAATCATTACTGTGTTCCCCTACATGCCTCTTATATGCCTAGCTGCTGACCCTTCTCCTTTGCCTAGCATTCTTCACATGCTATAACCTCATATTGCAATTATTTAATTTTACTGTCTCTTCACTCTTCCACTTCCCTGTCTTCTCGGGCATACCAGCAAGCAACATAAAATAAAATAAATAAATTTATAAAAAGATGACCCCCTTATAATTACAATAATCATTGATTCTAGGGGCATAGCAGAAATTAAACTAGTAAGCTTTGATTCGTATATTCATTTACAATCTCTGTCGTAAGTGTAGCAGATGAGTCTTTCATTCTCCATTTCTCTCAATATAATATATCCATTAGATAATCTCACCGATCGAAGAGAGAAAAGGCTGAATCTGATGAGGGCCTAGACTTTTCATAACATCACCCTCTGCTTAACGCAGCATTGACATGTACCTGCAAAACTTAGTTCTACACTGCATATAAATGCTCAGATCCATCATAGTGTGCAGATCTATAAGCCTGAAGACATATATATGCTTGAACTCAAACAAGGCAGCAACATCTATTCCAGTTATTATATGAACAACAAAGTGGCAGATTCACAAGTTATAAGATCTGCATTGTATCTTCTAATCAAAATGTAGGACTTTCTGTTAATTTGTAGGACATATTTACTGCTGTGGGAAGCAGAATCCAATATCCATCCAATATAATATATATAAGAAAAGGCGTGTGTGAATTTGTGTGATAGCAGATGGAACAAAAATTGATCCTAAATATAGGCTTTACTCTATAATCAGAGTTGACGTAGGAGAAAAGTCGAAAAGTCTCTCTCTCACCCCTTTTATCCTTCATCATCTGGCATACATAAACCTTCAGATCAAACCCCCAAAGTGAGTTGCGGAAACCCTAAATAGATGGACAAATATTTAATTGAAAAATGTTAACGGCGAAACTGAACTAACGGGAGGCTAGATCTGGGAAAATATGACAGAAACAGACAGATCGGACACTGGAAAACACGTTGAGAAACAAGATCTGAAGGTAATGATGAAGAAAAGGTGTTTGACCTGACACCCGAAAGCAAAAAAAAAGAAAACAAAAACCGAACTCTTGTTACTTTTCCCCCCTTTTATTCTGAGAACATCATCATCACTTGATCAGAAGAAAAGGAACGGAAAGGAGGTAATGATGCAAGCCTTTTATGAGAGAAATTTGTCAAAATACTCATCATTACACCAATCTGCGCACAACCCACGCCATTGATTTTCTCGGAAAACCAAAAAAACAAAACCCATATGCTTCAGATCAGATCCAGTCTATAATTAACAAAAATACAAAACACGCGAATCGAACAAATCATGGAGGAAAATTCATAATAGGGAAGGAGAAGGTGAAGGAGAAGAAAACCTTGTGAAGCAGAGAGAGATCTGAGCGTTTAAATCAGGGGAAGCAAAAAATTGGGGGGAATGAAGCCTGGTCCGACGACGCTTGAACCTCTGACCACAATCTCCAAATCTGTAGATCAAGAAGAAGGGTCCTCGAGCCAGACAACATTCCCCTCAAAACACAAAGCTTCCTCTTCAATAATGGCTTCACTGCATATGTAGATTATGATAATAATCTTCAAATTAACCTCATATTCTCTGATCTCTGATCTCTTTTAGTCTCTCCAGGGTGCGCACAGAGAGAGAGAGAGAGGAGCAGAGAGGATGAAGAGGAAGATAAGAGAGGAGAGGCATGAAGGGAAGGCGATGGGGGATATAATAAGAAGAGAGTCCATGAGGGAAGGAGCAAAAGGACAAAAGAGAGGCGATGAGGGTGGACCCTACCGGTTTGGGTTACTCACTCCTAGAAATGACCACGAATCCATGCACCCAAATTAAAATTAAAATAATTTTTAATTTAGAAATTTACCCTTATACTTCCTCTATTCTTTATTATAATACACAAATTTACAAATATATTTGTTTTTTTATTAAGCATTTGTTTATTTTTAATGAGCATTAATTTTTTTTCATATTTATCCATAATTAATAAGGATAGTGTGTGATAATAATAATTAATATGATCTTAGAGTTTAGTGCAATTAGTAAGGATAATATTGAAAATTATTTATATTTTATGACAACTTTTATGACTTTAACTGTTTTTATTTATTGTTAGAGTTGTTAGTTGGTGTCTTATAATAAGGACCAGAAGGAGTATGAATAGTGATCACATAACATTAGCGATATATTAGCTATGCTATATTTTGTGTATACTAACAAAAAATATAAATACCTACCTTTCTTTTTACGAGGTTATTAAATTTGGACTAGCCATTAAACTGATCAAAAGAGTGTGACTCAAGGGTCAGTGGGTTAAGTCAAAGTTAAACTGGAACTAAACCAATGAGGAAGTAAACTTGAACGATAATATTTTTTGAAATAGTTTTAGAAATTGATAAAGTTTTAGAATTAAATGATAATATTTTTTTAGTGATTCTTTTTGCATTGAATAGTAAACATCTCAAGCCTTATATATAGTATTAATTTGTAACTTTTGAATATATAAAATTATATATGAATTTTTAAAATTAGAAAATTTTAAATAAATATATATTGAATCGGTTAAACCGGATGGGTTAGATAACCGATTTGATGGTTTTGTGGTCAGATTGGGTATGGTTTTAATAACATTACTTTTTTAGCCATTTCTAAGAAAACCTCCCTAATTTAGTCTTCTCTCTATTTTTTATAAATTAAATAATTTTTTTTGTCAAAAAGTGGATCAAGTTGCTTTTATAGTCAAATTTATAGGTCATCAATTTACAAGTATACATAAGCATTTTATAAACAAATTACAACAACAAAATAATAAGTGCGACTAAAAAACTTGACCTAATGGGATATTAGTAATAATGTTACGTACCTAAGTTTTATCAATTTTTAAAATGCCTTATATATTTTGTTAAGATTAACTAGATGTGGAGCCGTAGCCTGGAATTCTGGTGTATTAATTATATCCCCCGGAGTCTTTGGCAGCCACTAATACTAAAATTTTCCAGCCACTGATGCTTTTTTTTTTTTTTTTTTAGAATAATGAATAAGAAGCTTGATTAATTTGAAGGATTGTGTCACCATCGATCACTAATATTGTTTCTTAATTAATCTCCTTCACTCTTCAAGAAACACTTACATAATCTAGAAGCATCAGCTAATTTATATTATGACTAATTAAAATGCAACAACTCATCTTATTTTAATTCTACATGGAAGATGTGTCATTGGAAGAATTCAAATTTTATCATTCTAAAAAACATGAATTTTTAATTTAGAAAAACAAAAAACATAAATAAAACGATTAAAATAAAACGAATTATTATATTTTAATTATATCTTTAAAATCATACAATTTGAATTTTTTGATCACTCATCTACTGTATAGGATTAAAATAAAATGACTTATTATATTTTAATCAGTCATAATATAGATGAGATGACTTTTTTAAATTGGGATGAAATTGAAAAAAAAAAAAAGATCCTAAGAAAGAATTTCAAAATTTCAAAACCCCAAATCAAGTTTACTTAAGGGATTGATTACATTTAATAAAAAAAATTCATGACCCATTGAAAATTATTGATTTGAGATTTTAGAATTTTGAAAGTCTTTTTATTTATTATTTTTAAAGCTAATTTTTCTCATGATAAAAAAGAGTTGAAAATTTACACACAAGCTTAAGTCATACAAAGAAGAAGGAAACGTGCGAGTGAGGAAAGGGGGAGATTGAATGAAGAGGATGGTGTCAGCAAAGGATAGGGGGGAGGGTGTAGGATACAGCCCAGTCATTAAATGAAGAGAGAGAGAGAGAGAAAATAGCAGAAGCCTGAGGGCAGAAGAAAGAGGAGAGACATAATGATGTTTTAAATAATTGAGACATGAGAACAGAATCAGGTGTGTACATCCTCATTTGACTCACCCTGTTCTCTTTCTTCTTCTTCGTTCAAAAATGGATTCAAGTGAGCTGTTGTTTTTTGTTTGGTTATATGGCGTTGATTTCTTCAACGCTTCAATGGGTGGGGCCCTCGTCTGACGTGTCCCTTTCTCACCCACGCCCTTTTCTGGCCCCCACTTCTTTTTCCCCTTTCCATTTTACCACTTTCTCTTCCTTCTTCCCTTTTAAACTACACAAGTCCACAACTACCAACTTGTTTCATTTTAAATATTTTCATTCTTAAATATCATTCTTACTATTCGATATTAATCTCAAGAAATAATTTTTATATTTTTCCGCTCTTTTCCTAATTTATTCTTATTACTGTTTCATTAATCATAATTAGAGAGGAGAGTGAAGAGACAAATTAAGGGAGATGATTGATGTATTTTAGAAAATACATATAATATTAATTAATTTAAATAATTTTGTTAATATAATTAAATTAAGTTAATATGTCGTATATTAAGGATTATAGGAGTACATCTATCTCCTATAGTCCTACATATAGGGCAAAGAGAGATTTTTTTTGGTCGTATTTATAAGTCACATCATTAAAATTTTGAAGTAAATGAACAATTTATCCCTTCACTTTTTTTTATTTTTACTTTGTTTTCATTTAGTATTATGAATACTAAATAATGGTAGAATTGAAAAGGTGTTGAATTTTAGACATAATTAATGAGATTTAAGGGTTTCTTTGGTCTGTGTTAAAAATGTTGGAAGTGCCCTACAAATATGATTAAATGAGTATTTCCACTGGTCCTTATTATAAGGCACCAATCACCATTTTTTGTAAACCAATGAATAAAAGTTAAGCCATTAAATTGATCCAAAATTGATAAATATTTTCAACTTTACCCGTACTTTAATGATGTGAATTTAAATAATTAGTTAAAAATGAGGGTATAATTGAAAAATAGTAATAAATGAATTGGTTAACATTAGTTAAAAATTAGGGTATAATTGAAAAATAATAATAAATGAGTTGGTTAAAGGTAGTCGGTGTAACACCCCAAATTCCATACTTGAAAACCGTGTCGGTTGACACTTAGTTTTAGGAAAATCAACGGAATTTAAGGTACTACAGTTTCAAGTAATGCGGAAATGGATAGCGTGCGCTAATATTTGGACAATGAGTATCTGATATAAAATGCCCAGACATATGCTGATGCCCGACATAAGCTGGTATATTAAAAATTTCCCGAAGGAATATTTATGTGATACAATTACAGAGCTTTGTATAATTACAATTCTTACATGGTAACTATACAACCTTCAACCAAGCCGCAGCTAGACTTGAGGCAATGAACCTAACTCAGTTAATCAAACAGTTTGGCCAGGTAGGTGTCTATCATGAGAGTCTCACCAAGTTCACAGCGACTTATTGATTGACCCACATAGACTAGCCCTGCCTTCGGCACTAAACCGTTTGAGATAACCTTGTTAAATCATGCCAGAATGAATACTCTGAGGACGTTCTTCCGGCATTGGCTTTGACCAGTGACTCTTCTAGCTCCGTCCACCCGTGCCTTCTCACGGCTCCATCTACCGGTACCTTCTCTATCCTGGTGCCTTTCCTAAACTATTCATTAAGACTGAGGTCCAATGCCCATTGGACCTTAGGTAACAGTTAACCTTATGCTAAAATATAACAGTATGCATTGATAGATATTCATTTACAATTCAGCATATAACTATACATAGCACACAGTACATGTCATAGTTCATATCACAACAATACCTCTACATAGCACACAGCCCATGTAAGGTCCACATAGTTTGCACATAAACCAGTGCCACGCCCCGGAGCGTGTCCTCAGCGCTAGGAAAACATCCATACGGCATTACCAAGACTGTAACCCGTTTTCACATAATAGCTGAATGTATAAACAGTGACTTAAAACAGAGTCTTAATCACGGTGCATGACCCAAGACCCAGTTTTGTCCACGACTATATGAATCATCACATCACATATAGAGCATACAAGCAGCATAAGAGTTAGAGTTACAGTACGCGTCCGTACCTTTCACCGAGTAACTGTCAAACGTCCGACTTTTGGATCCGGCCTTGGACCTCCCGGATATCCTAATATATCACCATATCACTTAGAATAATAACCTAAGATATACTTCCACCTCTATTTACCCATCTACTCTTGGTGGATTTGTTATTTACAACTTTGCCCTTACATTTATTTAAAAACGTAGTGCAGAGTTTTCTGGGCAGATTTTTCGGTAACTTTGAAAAATTATAACTAATTCTACAAAAATCGAAATGAGGATTCGTAAAATTTCCCGGAACCCTTAGGATGTCTATTTTTGAGGAAAAATATTCATTTTTACCCAGAATTAGTGAGTCATTACTAGTTTTAACTTTTCTCAACGTTGCCCAGATTTTATTCCAGCAAAAATGGCTTAACTTTAAAAATTCATATCTCTTTGACCAGAGATCAAAACGTTGCATATTTTATATATTTGAAAAGCCCTACATGTCTACTTTCTTTTTGGAAAATTTCATGATTTTATAACTTTATTTGTTACATAAAATCATAACATCTTTTTCACTGTCTGTCTAAGATTTAAGAACCGAAAATTCTACAACTTTCACAACATTAATCCATTGCTTCCCAAAAATTATTCCCTACTATGTTTTTACCTCTTCAGGCATTTTTCAATGCAATGAGGCTTAAAAACAAGCATAGGAATTTATTCTCTAATTTTTTAGATTAAACTAACATTTATACTAAAAACTAAAAACTAGAACTTAAGAACTAGAGCTTACCTCTTGAAGACTCTTGAACTACTTCCTCCTTCTTGCTTCACTCTCCTCTTAAACTCTCCAATCTTTGGTATGAGTTTGATGTGAAGAATGAAGAGAGGAGAGCTCTCTATTTATAGCCAATCCTTGGTTAACTTCCTAGCAACTTTAATTCCATTCTAACAATTGGATTTAAACTTAATAAAGAAGTCTTAATCTTGACCTTACACCTCTTACAAAAATGCCACCTCCCCCCCTTTTCTTAGATTCATCTTTTCTCTTTCATCCACTACACACACACACTCACAACACACACATGTGCTCTTGTGATGTCATCTTGATGACATAATCAAGGCTTAGGTGTCATTGTTGACTTTTCAATACTAATTAGAAATTTTTAATTATCATGTTAATTAAGTGTTGACATGCTCCTTAATTATATTTTGTCATTAGTTAACTCAATTACATGAAGATTTAAACTTAATTACTTCAGATATTATTTCATTCTCTTTGGCTTAATTATTTTCAAATATAATTAGCCCTCATTTGATACTTTTAATTTGTCTTTAATCATCTTGAAGAATTATGCAACTAATCTTAATTAGTGCAAACTTATTTTGTTAAGAATAATTGTAATTCACTTAATATACCTCTTAATTATGCTAAATTAATTAACAACACTCTTTATGCCAACCTTGACCCTCCATTGGTCATTAATATCAAATTAGGGGTTTCATATAATTAACTTTGGATATCTCCTTTTATTCATGTTTAAACAATCAACAATTAATTACTTATTTAATCACTTACTAATTGTTGACAATTTTCTTAATTAGGATTAATTATTTTCTCACAACTATTTTACTAACATTGATAATTTATGCATCATGCATAATATTAAAAATCATGGAACAATTTATGTTCCCCAAAATGATATTTAATTTTGCCTTATTATTTCCCAAGGAAAATAATCTCATAAATTACCTAAATTAGAGACAACATGCTTTCTATTTTTTAATAAATATTTAGTTGCCTCTTAGGATTTTATCATAATTTTCTCAGGGTATTTTATGACCCACAAATATTTCAGGGACCTATTTGCAAATTATCTAACGTTTTAGGGACCTTTTCGCACATTTTTTTAATCTTAGGAGAAATTGTCTTAATAATAAGGTAAATTCAATACAAGGTGTTTGAGACCTCATATTTACCTATTTTCAATAGGTATATTCTATCAATTTATGATATTTACCCTAATTCAAATTTTAGGGTATTACAGTCGGTGCTTTATAATAAGGACAAAAAACTTTTGATAAGTGGTGCTTTATGATTAAAACCATAGAAGCATGCTTTTTTTTTTTCTAGAAAAGGAAAAAGCATACTGGGGTATTAAAAATCAGGGAAAATTAAAATAAAGGACCTATAAAAAATCATATTTATTATAAAGGACCATAAAAATAGTAATTATTTAGAAAGACAAAACATCATAATATGAATTCAAAATTATTAAATTTTCCCTAACTAAACTTCCTATTTGGCTTCTTGTATTCATAATTTAAAAATAACTAAAATCAAAACTAAAACTGCCAATCATTCACATGTCCCATTAGTGTATCTTTTTCTTCTTATTTTTCACCAAGTTTCATATTTATCTAATCAATAAATTATGTATATAACAATGATCAAACTCATATTTTAAATTTTTTCCACTAAGTTTCGTATTCATTTAATCAATAGATCATTTAGATTTTATTAACATTAAATGAATTTTCTTAACAAACAAAAATTTTCTTCTAAAATAAGATAAATCGTATAAATTTTATTGGTTGAATATATATAATAAACTATAAAACACCTTGAGTTTTATTTGAATTATATAATTTTCATTTTTAAATTTAGGATTTTTTAAAAAAATTATAGTTTTGATAAAATCAAAGATTTTTTTTTTTCCATATAAATAGATATCTATGCAAGTAATCAAAAATGAAATTTGAGAAAATTTTTGTTTAATTTAGTGAAATTTAAAATTTTGTGTTAGTTTTAAAAATAGAACATGGAAGAGAATGTAATGCAAAATATTTGATTAGGGGTATTTTAGTATTTTTATTTTTATATTTTTGTATTTGGTCTTTCTAAATAATTGCACTTTTATGTGCCTTGTGAATAAATATTTTTTCCTCTAAGTCCTTCATCCTAATTTTCCCTAAAATTTATTAGCACCGGTCTTTTTTATAAAGAACATTTTTCCTCATAGAGATAGTCCTTTAATCTAAGGAACATATTCACTCTTTTTGAAGTTTTAAACTGATTTTTCTATCCTTGCCCTCATTAAATATATATTTGTCATCGTTATTTCTTTGTAATCAATCTACACCCATTATCTTTCACACACATTTTCTAAATAAGGGTAAAATTGAAAAGAAATATAAAAAAAATTACACATTTATTACTTTTAACTAACACTTTAAATTATTTTTGTCAAATTTATGAGTTAACTCTCCAATGTTACTGTTTTTATGTTTATGATTAACAAAATTAAGTTAAGTCACTGATGAACTCATGATTGTTATAAACTTGATTAAACTATAAATACCAACAATAATAATACCAACTCATTCCTAAAATATGAGTATATGGAGTACAACGGAAGATGAAGATGGAGAATAAATCAACTACACCAAGCACTAGTGTAGTGCTATAATATGACGCTGAGTTATCTAATTTTTGTATCAGGGTTTGAACCCTACCTAGACCATTGATCCTTTTTTTTAAAAAAAGAATAAATCAGCTATGAATTTATTTTTTTTTTAGAAAAAAAAATGAAGATGACGGAAAAAATGAAAAAGGTACTACTATAATGTGGATTTCAACAACATGGAAAGTCAACACAAACAACGTCGTTTTCAAATTCCAACGCAAGTGGTTCACAAAAGCTATTAGCGTGTCATTATTTTAATGTCTATTCGTATTTCGTTGTACCTAAAAGAGTTTACCCAGGGAAAAAAAATAAACCATGTGACCGGTGAACCCCCCCCCACCCCCCCCAAAAAAAAAAAAAAAGATGCCGAAATAGGGACAGCTATTACTTGATATCTTCGACATTATATGGGCACTGTCTCGATCCAATTTTTATACTCTCTGATATAAAATTTAGTTTATAGTAAAAATTCTCTAATTTTAATATAAGATTTAATTTATAATACAATAATATAATACTATTATCACACTACAACTTAATTTTTATATTAAGGACTTAAATATGACATCGATATACAGTGTAAGTTTTGAATCACAATTACCCTCCCCTAGTACCGTCACCTTGTAATGTTCTTAGTTAATTTTGTAAGACGTTTGTGAATTTGAAAGAGTATTAAATAATTTTTTTTTGCACATAAGTGTATCGAATAAGGGTAGTGTATGAGAGAATATAAAAATTAATATCATTTGGGTTTCAGGGTTTTATAACAAATTTAATACTTTTATTGTTAGTCACACACACACACGAGCAGGGCAGCTGGCAGGGAAGGAAATAAAATGGAAAAAAAAAAAAGGGTTAGCAAGCTCTCAAACACGTGACCCCTTATGGATATAATAAGGGAGTGTTAACCACTGGACTATCTATACATATTGTCATTAATTTCTTTTAAATTATATATATTTTATGTCTGCACTTGCTCACATTGGAACAAGTGCAAATCCGTCACTATATATATATATATATATATATTAAGTTAATTCAAATGAAGATGAGATTATGATAATTATAATTATTAATTAGTGAATTGAGATTTGAGAACTGACTACAGCTCAGCCACGTAGCCACACCGCCCAAAAGGACAGCCTATACATTAAATCAAAATGACGTGTTTGCATGCTTCTCATGGAAATAATGTCTTTTTTTTTTACCCCTTGCAAGATAGTATCACTTGCCAAAGGAAAAAAGTAGTAAATCTGTCCTGAAAATACATGCTTGAGAATAATGTTATCTCGAAAGTTTTTTTAGGCTCAATTTCATCCCAGAAGTTTAAAAATAAAATAATGTTATCTTTTTTCATTAAAAAACTAATGTTGATTATTAAAAAATTGATATTGACCGTTAATTTAATTTTTTAACGGAAAAGGGCAATATTGCTCCATTTTTAGATTTCTTAAGTGAAATTGAAAAAACTTTCAAAACAATATTACTCTTCGATGTTTATTTTCAGGATGAATTTGTTACTTAGCCCAAGAAAAAACAAAGATAATATATTATTCTCAATATAAGTCACCTTATTAAATTTATTATATGAATGCTCAAATTTTATCTATGATTTATTGTTTTGAGAGTTCTTAATTCTTGATCAATACTTCATATTAATTAAATAAGAATATAGTAGTTGAAAATTATTAAATTTTAAGACAATTAATTAATCATATTAGTAATCAATATGAAACACATTAAAACTTGTTGGGAGGCATTCACGGGTTTTACGTTGGGGGTGCCCCTAGCATGTGATTTGAGCACTTTCTCTTTTGTCCTTCTCTAACTTTTTGCACTCCACGTTCTGTAAATTATTCAAGTTCTTCGTCTTTTTGTTTTTGTCGGTGAATTCTACGTCTTCACATTTTTATTCTACCTTTTTTCTCATTCAAACTTCACCTTTTTGGATCGGAATTTACTGGTAAAAGTGACATTTGTTTTATTATTATTGGATGAATCATTTCATATTATATATAAAACAAATGATCCAATTATGAATTCTGTTATTTTACCCCTTACTGGTGACTTTCACTTATTTTTTAATATAAGACATATTTTTAGAGTTGATCTTGATTTTACATATAAAATAAAATTTTCATATTTGTTATTGTTTTCTTAATTTATCCTTATTTATATTTTCTCAACCATAATTAAAAAGAGGAGAATGAGTAAATTAAAAAAGATAACTAAGGTGTTTTAGAAAATCCATCTCATATTAGTTAAATTAAAGAACTTTCTTAATCTAATCAAATTAGGTAAATATGTCTTATATTAAAAATCGGAAGAAGTACTTCCCAAATTCATGATGAGCACTCCATAGGTCTTTTATATTGGATTAATTCATAGCATCTTGCCGAATGAAGTATATTGCACCAATACTATTTAAGAAGAGGAGCTTAAAAGCTGAATGAGTATATATAAATGAGGGGAACCAATTTTGCTTAGTAGGCAAAGCTCACCAAATTTAGGTCGTTCAAATCTTATTTTGGATACTCCATGGATAAATTTTTATAAAATGATGATTTTTTAAATAAAAAATCACTTTTTTTTTAAAAGAATAGTAGTTAAGATAATATTTTTATTTTAGATTCTTCACCCACTAAAATAATTTTCTTAAAAATATAGACTTTTAAGAATCAAGGTTATTAAACCCGAACGGCTAGTGAAACGATCACCGTTTAATTAACGATATAACTATATCAATTGATCAAAGTCAACCAAATAATAGGATTTAAGTGGAATTAAAATTTTCAAAATAAGACAGAGTATGCATCATGAGCCCTAGAGTGTGACAATATACATTAATCTATTCATACTCAACCAAACAGAAGCCCTACTTGGTCAAAGTATAATACGCTTCTGTTGACTTCCCTGACGGACCTGGATATGAGCTATCACCTGGAAAAATTTGGTAAACATCAGTCCAACTTATTACGAATATTGATATTTGCTAATGAGGTGCTAAGTGGAACAATTTATGTAACCAAATCTTAAAAATATATCTCACCAATATTAACATTACAAAATCTTATATCATAAATGAAATATCATAAAATAGGTGCTTCAATTTCTCAATTAATACATTTCATCAACATTCTCTTTCTAAAATATCACATTATTATAATGTATCATATTTGGGTGTCACAAGTCTTTTTGAATTCAGTACCCAGAATACCTCCCTTTAATCTAACCGAACCGCCTTATTTCCTCCGATTAGACCCATGGGTTAAGTCAGACCCATGTTACTGGTTACTCAAAAGCTCATTGGTTAAGTAATGAGGACCAGCCAAAATCCTCAGAGCACTTGTCCCAGACCATGGGTCTTTCCACCACTTTACCCTAGTGAAGTGTCGTAAGCCCATCACTCTGGTGGGCGAATTCTCATCACTCTGGTGGGACAATAGTAAGCCAACCATCGTGCACCAATGGAGACCTCACCAAGTGGTGGAAATAACTTTTACATCTTCTCTTAATTCTCCTCATCCCAATGTTACTTAAAAACTCATTTGGGGATTTTTCCAGAATATTCACATTCATATCATAGAATTTAAACTATGCTCATAAACATATCATGATAATTCACTTTCCAATAAATATTTGCAATATATTTCATAATTCAACTCATAAAGTTCCACAAGGTAGTTCTTATTTAAAATATTCATAATTAGTTTAGAAAAGACTCATAAGCAGCATATTAATAACATAATAAGTGGAAAGTGGTTACCTCTTACCCAAGCTAATTAATTTACACAGCTCTCAAATCAGGAGCTTAACACACTCCACAATTCAATCTACCAGAATAAATTTACTAACAATTAATAACCCTTAAAAAAATTCCACCTATTCAAAATTATAACTATAATTTCATAAACTTGAAATATACAAATTTTTAATAATAAATCCAGAGTACTTGAGGTTGCAAATTATGAGGGTACTAAATGAGGGAGACTAATGTATGCATTAATTCTCCTTTCAATTTTTACCATTAATAATTCCCTTTTCCCCATTTATCATGTATCAGAAATTTCCTAAATTTATTTATTCCATTTCTACTAATGGAAATAATCATTATTATTCATTTCTATTTTTCACAATAATCTCAGTATCTATTATTCATTTATTTTATTAATTTGAGTTCCTCAATAATCAATATCACATGAGCAATTATTTAATAATTATCATTTATTATGAATTATAGAATTTATCATGGCTTTTCAAAAATATAGTATTAATCATATATAAAGTTTAAAACCCTGGGTTAAATGAATGCTAACACCTAGAATATTCTTTACAAGAAATAATTAAATTTTATAATAAATAATAAATAATTCATATTAAATATTTTATTATTTATTTCCCCTCAATAATAATATTATACATTATTATTTACCCAGTTTATTATCTATTTCTACTCATACCCCTTTCTTACTTAAAATTTGAAAATTACCTTCCATCTTTAATAACCTTATTTATTTTCTCTCTTAAGATTAATAATATAAATTATTATTTAATAATTTCCTTTATTCTTTAAATCTCTTTTCTTAATATTAAATACTATCTTCTATTTATCTATTTTATTTTGTAAAAGATATTATACGAATTAGCTAGTTAGATCCTATTATTTAGGAACTCCTAGATAAAATCCTATCTTTTTTTTAAAAAAATAACTACTAATATATTTATTTATTTATTATTACTATCCTATTATTGTTGTTATTATTTTTATAATTATTACACTATTCACTATTATTATCATTTATTATACGATATGCATCACCTTGAAGACAAGACGAACGCATGGCTTATATATATATATGTTTTACCTTCCCTTATCTGTATATATATTTGTATCCAGCGTTTCCATTCTTCCTTGCGTTTATATTTTCTTCTTCACACACACACATAAAACACTCCAAACCACTGAACCACCCATCAGCATTGTTTTCTTCTTTTTCCTGATATCTATGATTATTCAAACTCACACACAGACACTAACGCCTACAAACATATATGCGTTATCTTTTATTTTCCTCTTCTCCATATACATAACCAGAAGGAACCCATGGCAGCAAGGAGGATCAAAACAGATGCAAAAGCTCATCTCCCTTGCTGCCGCGACACACATGTACACACACAGCCACAGTTCTGTTCATTTCGGCGACTCGGATACGTTTTTTTTAATGACAGTAAAAACGGAATGAAACAAAGGAAGATGCTAGCTACTAATACACACCCACACAGCTCCCATCCATGCAGCAAGAAAAACTGAAAAACACACCTACGTATCGGCAACTTAAACGTGTTATCATTTAAGCTTTAATGTCCAAGGTTTCTCCTATGGCATCGACGAGAGTGAGAGAGAGAAAAACTCGATGGTTACCTTGGTTTGATGACGTTAAGACACTTGAAAGGATGCTGAAACCTCCCCTGCTTCACGGCGGTCAAAACAGAGCAAGGCGACAAGGCGTGGTGTTCTCTTTCTCGGTCTCTCTCTCCTTCTCTCTATCTCTCTTCTCAACTCTCTCGCTCTCTTCCTCCTCTTCTCTCTCTCTGGTTTCTCTTCTCTGTTTTTCATGCGTTTCAGTTTCTGTTTTTCTGTCTTCAGCTTTCGGTGAAGACGAAGGAGAAGGAAACGAAGGCAGCACTTGTGGTTCTCGGTGAGAATGAATGAAGAAGGAATGGAATGAAGACTGTACATATATATTGACGGGGGAGAAGTTGCTCGGCGGGCAAAAACCAGAGGATCTTTGGCTCTGGGCTCAAGAAGCAAGGAGGTTCTGAGCTTGCGTGTGGCAGCTGGTTTTTCTCATCCTGTAGTTGCGCCGAAAACGCTGAATAACGATGAGTGGTATATTGCTTTTTTTTTTTTTTGATATTGAAAAGTTTTGGAAGGGTTCGACACCAATCCCTTACCAAGTCCAAGGCACGGCCCCGAGCTTCTGATTCTTTTCTTTTCACGAATGCGCTGGAGCTTTTGGGTTGGGTATTTGTGTTTCACGTGGGAAGAGTAGAGAATGGAGTTTTGGACCTCTTTTTGTTTTCTTTTTTTTTTTTCAGTGTGTGTGGGCCAAGAGACAAAAGGGAATAATGGGTTTTTATGAAGTGTGATATTGGGCTTTGTATTATTATTTGTGGGCCAAGTAAGGACAAGTTGGGCCAAATGGAATGAAGAATTATACTTAATGAATGTCCATGGTTTCCATAGATTATCTTATAAAAAAAATCTTATTTAATTAAAGATATTGGATAATAAAAATCCTGGACATACAATATTGATGATAAAATATTTTAAGTCTAAGATAATTATTTATTCGGATTCATTATTTTCCCAAATTAATTTAGGAAAAATAAGCCTTAATTTATTTTGTAATTATTTTAAACCCAAAAATTCTGTATTAATTTTTTTTTATCATTTTTAAATTTGAGTTTCCCAAATTTAAGATGTTATAGCTAGTGAACGGGTTTAGGTAGTAAGTCAATGGTCAGTAGGTCAAATCAGAGTTAAACCAAAGCTAATTCGGGGCTAGATTAGTAAGAAAGTGAACTTAAACAGTAATATTTTTTTTGAATTGTTTTTAAATTTGATAATTTTTGAGGATCAAATGATAACATTTTTAAATGATTTTTTCTTCATTAGAAAGTAAACATTTTAAGCTTTCATGAAGCCTTAACTTGTAAACTTTGAGAATATATAGCATTAGATATAAATTTTTGAAGTCATAAAATTTTGAATAAATAATGAATTGGTTGGATCAAACCAGGTAGATGACTAATTCACTAGTTTCTAGTCTAACTGGTTGGTTTGATTTTTATAACTATATTCAAAACTCATATATGAACCATCTAAATCAGATCTGACTGTTAGATTTGATGAGCTCTCCATGCTAAACAAAAAAGATTTGTACGGAAACTAATTCCATAAATAAGGAGAACCTACAGCAAAATAATCACAATATTTTATAGCACTCTCATTCTCATTATTTTTCCTGTCTATTTATACATACATATTATAAAAATAGAGCGTTGGTTGGCTTCTTATTTTGACGTCAAGTGCTATTCACACACACCACATAACTTTTTTCCCCCTTCTGTTTTATGAGTAAATGGTGATTGATGTTACATTTCACAATAAGTCAAGGACTTACTTTAAGTAGTGCTAATTTTATCATAAAAAACTCTTTTTTTTCAAGGTATCTGATAATTTCTTATTATAAGTAATTATATTTAAGATATTATCAAATACTAAATGTGGATATTTCTTTTAACACTGTAAAAAAAAACTATTTTTTTTTTTCTAATGGGGATTAGATCTAACATAAGGGGCTATTTTTCACAATATAACAAATTAATATTCGATTCCTCACTGAAAGATATACCCTATGATTCATCGAACATGATTGCCATCACTAATATATTTCTCAAGCACTGTCAGACGAGGCCCTTTTGGGCCACATTCAATGCCATAAGTTCGTTGTGGGCCAGGCCTGTCGAACAAGTTTAACTGGGCCAGAAAAGTTCATAACTTGTACATCATTGGACTAACCAATAAAAGAACAAAGATAGTTTTTTTTGGGCTTATAGAAATAAGAGTTTTTGACCTTGTCAACAGAAGAGAGCAATCATGTGTAGGGGACTCTTTCGATAGGCGATCTCGTAAGTCCCCATTAAGTGCTCAAAAAGTCTAGGGCCGTGCTTTGACCTTGGTGGGAGACTGATGTTAAACCTCTCTAAAACTTTTCTTGTATAAAAAAAAAAAAAAAAGAGCAGAGCAACAGAGTCTGATGAGTAATCACGTGATTTTAAATTAATGATGGCTTGATATGACCAAACTAATTAAAATTCAGGGGATTTGTTTTAAGAAAAATAAGTGGCTCAGAGGCGCAAACGTATTCCTAGCCAGTCATCACCACGCATATAAGTTATACAACAACGTGACTCGAATCTTGGTTTCATCTCCATGCCATCATTTGTTTCGTTGACTTACAAATCTAATCATATACTCTCTTTGTTTTTACTCTAAGACATCCAATTTAAAACAATTTAGTGCTTATTATAAAAAGGTTTAATGTTTCTATTTTTGCTGCAGATTTTTTTTTGTCACACTCTTATAAAAGTGGGTAGGTTTCACTAATTTTTTTTCTCTTTCCTCTTTACAATAGGACTCACTCACTTTTTTGTGAGTGTGGCAGGAAAATTTTTTTTACAGTAAATACAGAAACATTAAACCCTATGTAACATCCCACTTAAAATAGCGGATTTTTTTTTTTAAAACAAACAAACACGGTAATCAGAGTTTAAGCATTTTGATAAACTGAGTATCTGAATCCAAAGATGCATAACCATAGTGTAATAATTTTTTTTTCTTATACAGTCATCCCAAAAGAAGATAGTGTTAAACAGAATATACAAAGATAAACTGATAAACTTCTTCCGCCCTCCTACACCGGACACCTGCCTCTATTGTCATCCCCTTTGTACTCCTGATCCTGAAGCTACAGCTGAGATCCAATTTCCAATTGGATCTCAGGTAACGGTTAACCTTATACTCAAATATAACAGTATATTGATAACAACATGAACATATTCACATAACAGCAGTGTATCACTACATAAGCACAAAGCAGATGCGTGATCATATATTGGCAGAACATAAGCACAAAGCAGTATGTAAAGCCCTACATAATGGTTGCACATATCCAGTGCCACGACGGCCCATCGTGTCCTCAGCGCTAGGCAAACCCAACGGCATTATCAAGACTATAATCCGTATCAAGCTGTAAGTATAACTGACAACCCTAAGCAGAGTTTCAGTATCTAAGCATGTCTATCACATATATGTATATAAACAGCATAAGTGTTAAGGTTACAATACGCGTCCGTACCTCCGTTGACAGTTTTTGACACTTCCGTCAAATTACGGCATGTTTGACAGCGGCTCAATGGCGGTGACAGCGGAAACAGCGAAAACAGCGGTTCGGTGTTCCGAGTATCCTATAAGGTTAATATCACTAATATGAGTATTTAGAACCAAAACGGGCATTTTAGGTACAAATTACCATTTTGCTTCTGGTTTGACTGTTCGGCGGAATTTCGCCAGAGCTTCGCTGTTTTGACTTTAATTTCTCAAAATTTTTGCTATAGCCTTTCCTCTATCATATTTCTAAAATAAATATCATATTTATTCTTAAAATATGAAGATTAAAGACTATTCTAGCATTCCTATTATAACTACTGAAAGAATTACCGAACTAAAGACTAGGGACCGAAGACTTACTCAGAGTTTCGCTGGGATTTTTCTCCTGACTCCTCCTTCTTCCTTCTCCTCTAGATTTTCGAAAATCACAAGAGAGAATGGTGTGGAGAGAAATGAGAGCTATTTATAGAAAAAAGGAGTGGCATTTTCGTAATTTCGCTGAACTTTGTCTGGTTGAATTTTGACCGTAGGATCGCACTTTTGCTAGGTGGTTTAATCTTGGCCTTCCATGTGTCTTGGTTGTCCTCCCCCTTCCAAAAGTGATGTCACCCTTGCTGCATTATCCTCTTACTTTATCCGATAAATCCCTGATTCGGTGTCCCGTTCACGAAATTCCGTAACACCTTAAAATTCTGAGAACAATACGCTGAAGGTCTTTTCTTCCTCTTTATGAATACTGGGTTCTTCTTCCCTTATACTCCCAGTAAGGACATTCCGTTATCTGCCGAAAATCCTCGGTATTCGCGACCGGTTTCAGAAATAACTTTGGTCGGTACTAATTTCTGGATAAAAATCCACTGACCAATAATATATTCTGGTTTTTCCTAACTCATTCCCATAATTTCACAACGGAATTATTTTCTATCCGTGGTCATTTTTCCTGTTCATTTTTCCTCTGATTATTATATTATTATCTAATTAACACATGTTTTAATTATATTATTATTTTATTTAAGATCTTCTTTCATATTTATCCTCCTATTTTCTATTATTTTTTTTTCTTTTCGGGCCTAATTTTCGGCCACACACACACACACACACACACACACACACACACATATATATTATAATTTTTCCATTAATCTTAATATCTCATTTATCTTATATTTATTTTTCCCAAAATTTCCTATTGGTTCCTAATCAATCACATGGATTTAGACCTTGTAAAATTTCCAAAAATTACTTAATTACTCCTTTAATAATTCCTAATAATTTTATTAATTAAAATTAATTATTTTCTCACAACAATTTTGTTAACATTGTTAATTTACCCTTTAAGTAAAATATTAAGAATTATGGAATCAATTTCCATTCTAGAATATATTTTTTTTAGTTTTCCTTCTTTTTATTTTCATAGGAAATATTTTATTAAATTGTCTAAATTATGGATAATGTGTTTTCTAAATTTTTCATAATTATTTCATGTTTCTTTGAATTTTCCATAATTCCCTCGGAATGTTTTATGGCCTTAAATGGTATTTTTCACATTTCCGACAATAAATTTCCTTTAATTTTTCTTAATTTATCCCTTTGAACAAAAACTAATCCTATAACATGTTGAGACAAAAATCTTCATTAATGGACAATTAATTATTATAATTTTCTAGATAATGGCTATCCGGGTATTACACCCTACTCCCTCTGGTCTTTATTATAAGGCACCAACTACTAACATTTTTTTGTCCTTATTATAAGACACCAACTTCCTTTAACCAACTCATTTATTACTATTTTCCAATTATACCCTCATTTTTAACTAACTCTTTAAATTCACATCATTAAAGTAGGGTTAAAGTTGGAAATATTTATCAATTTTAGACCAATTTAATGACTCAACTTCCATTCTTTGGTTTGCGAGAAAAGGTGGTTGGTGCCTTATGATAAGGACCAGAGGGAGTATTATAAAGCACCAATTGCCTCTAATTAATTGATTTATTGAGTTTTTCATGCCTTCATTTATTGAGCCAATATTTTTTCATTGACTATTGTATTTCCAATCCATTCGGCATGTTTCCCTCTCTCCCCATTAAGATTGTATATTTTCAATCCATTTAATATGTTTCTCCCTCTCCCGCAATAAAATAGCGGTAAAGGTAGAAATATTTATCAACTGAATTCTAAGTTAATGACTTAATTGCCCTTTCCTGATGTAAGAAAAATTGCAGTTGGTACTTTATAATAATGACTAGAGGAATTACTTATCTTACTAGTTTGCACACATATATTCTATCATCTCTATTACTCCTTTTATGATTCTTACAAAAGCCCAAAATTTAAATTATTTTGATTTTTTATAGGAGTCCGATAAGAGTTTTCTAAATATTTAATGATTTTTTTTCCATTTTTACTCTCATTAATTATATGAAAGGACGGAGCTTCATGTGTTCAAGGGGACCAAGGCCCCTCAAAAATTTTGGTGTTCCAAAAATTTATTGAGATTTTTTTTTAAAAAAAAAATTAATATAATATAAAAATGTAATTTATCTAATACATTTGGCCCTCCAAATATTTTTTTAGTTCATGAGTATACATTTGACCACTCTTAATTGTAATTATTTTTATTGTAATATACTTTTGTTAGTAAAATATATGCTCTTGAACTTATTGGGTATCCACCCTTCATTGTAATTTATGTAACTACATTTCTAACAACATTTAGCCTTACTTTTCTAAATGACATGTTTGTAAAATAACTGTATCTTTTAATACATCATCAATATTCATTTGATTTCATGAATATTTTTTTTGATATTCTTTTCCTTTTTGTTCATATTTTTTTTTTGTTTTTTAATACATTTAAAACTTTCCCTAAAAGAATCGGAGCCCTGAATCCCCCTGCTATTAATGCCCACCCTTCATAAATTTTTTGGATTCATCACTGTATTTGGCCCCCTCAAATATTTATTGCAATTAAGCTCCGTTGCTTGATTATATGTATTGTATTAATTAAAATGTTTGTGATATTCATATTTATTTTATTTCTCTTTTTTGTTTGCCTCTCATAAATAATGACAAACTTGAAAAGTTAAGTTTAGTTTAGACATATTTATTAATTTTAACTAACTTTAATTGCTTTCTTGAAGTGTGTAATTAGGTTATTAAACTCTTATAAACAAGACATGGTTTACTTCCGAACTAAATAAAGTAAAGGGTTGATTCACATAAGTTTCTTTAGAACTCTTAAGAAGGGAAAACCATTCTTGAGCTTTTTTCCTTTCATTTTTAATTTGTTACTTGTGTTTTTTCTCCCTATTAAATGTTTAATTTGTACTCTAAAAATTGAATTTCCCAAGTGAACACATATGCATTCCATTTTCCTTGAAAACCCTTTAATAATTTTTTTAAATAATAGGAAAAAAGAACTCGCTATTCAAGAATGTTCATAGCATCAAATAATTGAATGGAAACAAAACTCTATCGTTCCCTAACTACCCACGCAAATATTCCCTGCCCCTTCACCTTGTTTTCCTATGTAAAGAACAAAATATATACACAGGGCTACAACTCAAACCATGCAATTATTGGGCAGGGAGAGCTAGCCCATCTGAAAATATATACACAGGGCTACAACTCAAACCATGCAATTATTGGGCAGGGAGAGCTAGCCCATCTGATCTGGACGATTCAGATTTTTTTTTATTTTGTTATTTTTAAATAAAAAAATTATTTTTTTAAATAAATATTAGTTAGGAGATTATTTTTATTTTAGATTCTCTACCTATTAAAATAATTTTTTTGAAAAAAAAAAAATTAAATTTGCACTATCTAGATCGGGTTTGGATGGTCTAGATTTGATGGGCTCTCCTTGCTCATCCAAAGGATGGGTAGGGAAATGGGTTCCACAATTATTTTAGAATAAATTAGGTATTACACGTGTAGCATATTTATAACAAATTAAATTGTGAGAGGTTTAAACTAAAAATGGAGCAAAAAAATTTGGTATAACATTTCAAATTCAATTCAGATCATTGATGAATGGACCACTAGCGTACATAGTGATTAGTGAGACACTTCAATTTCACATGACACAAACTCACCAAACCTTATTATTATGATCTCAAAAGATTCATAATCCACCTAAGTTAAAAATATAGCTTCATTGCCACTCTCCAAGTAGAGATTGGTCGCTTGATTTTAATTTCTTCTCGTTCATACTTAGCCATACGTAAAATATTGCTTCATTAGTTCATATTGCAACCACCACCGTCTGCTATATCCATATTTTGGAGTCAAAATCCTTTGTTTCTTTTTGCATGTTTCTATCCTTATCATTTTCTTCTTTGTCTTTGCGTCCTGCTCAAAAGTCATCGATCTTTTCATGGGATTCATTAGGTGTACAGAATATGCAAGCGATGGAAGAAAGAGAGGACAGAAAGAAACAAAAAAACATTCTTACATATGTTAGAACAATACAGTAGTATTCACAAAATAGTACGAGAACGATCGTTTTCAAGCCCGTCTCAAATGTCCTTCATTCATTGGAAGCCTCCTTTATCTGATAATTATTGTAACCAGCACATGCTTATCCCTAGCTACCGCCTTCAATTTATTTTTTAAAATTATACTTATAATTAATTATATACATCAAAGTTTCTAAACATACAAGTGGCTTCAAATTCTAGAAGCTCCTGCACCTGAGGGTCCTATTATATTGGACTTAATTATATTTTACATTTATTAGTTAAGGTGTTCATTTGTAGTTAGCACGTTCTTTTATATGTGGCGCAAGACTCACACTCAAACCCTAATTTATTTAAATGACACTTATTTATTATTCTTAATCACTGGACAAAGACAACAAATGAATTTCGTTGTATATATTGTACGATTTGAATTCGATTTGTATCAAAACTCGTCCTAATTAACTTTGTCCATCTATTAAATAAATTCAAGCCTAGCATCATCAAGGTCAATTTAATCAGATTGGTCTTTTGTAAATTTGATCCTCTGTCCATTTCGCTTAATTAGGATCTACTGGTTTAAAAATAAATTATTATGCTCCAACAATCCCTTCAAGCCGAGGTTCAAGAACCCCACGATCTCGCTTATCTTGTTTTTGATAAAATTGCTAACATTTTGTTATTCAGATTTAATTAGGAAAAATAATAGAAAAATATCATTTGAACTTCAAAATCCTGTTGATCACAACAGTAATGTGATTAATAAAAATATTAAAGCAATTGTCAACTCAATTTGTTGGAAAATCACCCATTTAAGATTTTAAAGTTCAAGTGATATATTTTTTTGAGGTTTTAAAAGTGTTTATATACGTAAATCGAGACAAAAGTCTCTCACATACTTATCTCGTGTATAATAAATCACAATTAAAAAATTACTTTTAAATGATATAATTGCTATTCCAAAGTAGTACTATGTGTCTTCTCTTTTGCTTCATTTTTTGATATAGCTACATGTTTAAATTAGACTATATTCAAGTATCAAAAGTGTTTTATGTATTTTTATATACTCAAATTGAAGGCCTCATATTGAAGCAATCAAAATCCCTCATACTAAAATCAACTCTCGTTAGTCTCTCTCTCTTTTGTCTAATCTTCTCTTCACCCCTTTTTCTAACAAGACTTCAACTAATTTAATTTAGATTAAGTTTAGAGATCTAAATAATGAGCAGCCCTAATCTTTTGAGTGTTTTCAATATTCCTACAAGCTTAAATTATTTACCTTGTGTTCCTCCTCACCATGAGATCCCAAAGTGTAATGTTCCGCTTTTAATAATCAATGCTCAGATTGTTAAGCTAATTATAAACTTAAAGTTAATTAATAATTGATTTTGAAGACCTTTTTTTTTTGCTCGAATTTTGAAGACCTAATTGGGTCCTTAGCAATGCCAATGAACTATAAAATAATCAAGTGCAAATAATTATATATATATTTTTTAAAAAGTTAATACAAATAATTAAAAAAATCGCGCATTTCTAAAAGTTGGAGACTTGGGTAGAGGACAAAGGGGAAGGAGTTACGTGTCAGGCAGGTAGAGCCCACTGAGAAGGACACCTGTAAGACAACACTTGTCCCACAAATCAGAATCTCAACAAATTACGATATCACGTTCCGAGTAAGACACGTGTCGCCGAGATGTGATCTGCTTTGCACGTAGAGCCATTGGATTCTCGCCACGTCATGATCGGAAAACCCAAAACTCCAAAGGTAGGGGGACGTAAGAAGATACTATGTTTTGACCGCGTGCAGGTGTCAACACCGCATAGGCTATTGCATGACAGGTGACGGATTTGTGTCTCATGGCAACTTATCTTGTTGGCTGAAAATGTTATTTATTTAATAATAATAGTTTATTATTTTAAATGGTGAGGATTTTGAATAATGATAAGGAATGGGAATTTCTTACTTAAAAAATGGTTGGAAGGTTGACAGTGACTCCACCTAATCCCCACCGTGACTCACCCATCCACTCTTACTTCTTCTCAAGCCATCAGCTTAGCTTAGGCTCTATCCCTCATTTTACTCTTCCCATCACTTCTATACTTATCTCTTTTCATCTTTCATCCTTGTCTTTAAAATTTTGATTTAAAAACCCACAAATATTTTAAAAAAAAACAGATGCAGAAGGGATGGGGAGAAATTTTTTTTAGAAAATTTTTTTGAGCCCTTAGATCAAAATTTAAAGGTGAGGATGGAGGATGAGGAGAGATGAGTAAAGAAGTGATGGGGAGAGAAACCAGATCCCTCCTCATTTTGATGTCACTTTTATATTTTAAAAAATTCACCAACATATTTTTCGAATGAAAAATTTAAAATAAGTATTTAAACTAGAGAACCCAAAAAAATAAAAAATAAAAAATCTGCTAGCACATAGAAATGATAAATATGTCTCACAAGATTATTTTAGAATTTTGAAATATTGTGCTTTTGCATGTCAAAATACCCATCAAGTTTTTGTGATAAAAAAGAAAGAACCATTGCCAGAGCTTTGCTATTGGCACCACCTCATTAGCGGCTGGAGTTCCGGTAACAATTTAAGCAATGTGATTGACTACTTTGATATACACATTCACTACTTGAGCTCCATAAACCTTATTTAGCGTTGTTAACAAGTTTGAATAAAGAAAATGAACTTGAGTATAATTATTGAAAATTACACTCTCTAGGTTATTAATGGCCGCTTTCAAGTTATTATTACATTTATTCAATTTATCAATGACATTGATAAGGTTTAGGGAGTTCAAGTAATCAGTCCCTATATTAAAGTAGTCAATCACATTACTTAAGTTATCATCGGAGCTTTGATTGTCAGTGTGGTGGTGTTAGCCACCAGACTTCTGGCATTAATGAGGGTTTTTTTCTTTCACTTTTTTTTTTTTAAAAAAAGAACTTGAACGGCATTTTGGTAAAACCATAACATTTGAAAATCTCATATTAGTCCCTTAAGACCTATTTGTCATTTCCATGTGTTAATAGACTTTTTTGGGTTTTCTAAGTTCAAATGGTATTTATTTAAAATTTTTCTCTCTTTCTAAACTCCAAAATAGACCTAGCATACTTCTCATAACTTTGTATTATACTACCTCCAGTTTTAAATATAAAACCTAATTAACTTTTGTGAGAAGATTAGGAGAGCTAATTAAATTACTTTAAAGTACATATATTTATAATTTTTTTCTCCAAACTAATTTGTCTGATTTATAAACTGATATATAATTTAACCATACATTACATATGATATAATGTGATTAAGTAACTTATTTAGCATTTTTAATTTATCAAAAAAGGTCAATTAGGTCTTTTATTTAGGAGTATATGTTGTAATTAATTAGAAGAATCTAATATTCAATTTTAAAACCTATACAATTCTTGAATTAAGGGCTTGTGTATATTTTAGAAATAAGGTTTAATAATCATGAAGACAAGCTTATATAATTTATTAGTTACCTAATAAATGTTTGTAGGGATGGAAATATGATAGATTAATCTAGAATTTAGCTAAGTTGATATGGGTCTAAGATGGAAATCCAAAGTCTGAGCCTGAGCTTGTGTGTCAGCTAATAAGCCTGACCTGTTTACCTAAATAGGCCCGATAAAAGGTCAAAATCAAAATCTAACATACTTACTAAATAGGTTAAGTTAGGTTTAAAATAAGCTAAGTCATATGCCCCTATTAGACACTTAACCTATTTGCACCCTTAATTGTCTGTCATTTCATCATGTCATTTGAGTGAAATCAGACACACACATATATAATCACACACATACACATTTGATTTTTTTCAAGGGATGCTTTACGTATTCCCACTCCTTATGGTACCATTGGAGTTGGGAAAATAAAACAAAACAAAAAAGTAATACATAATTTCTTATATCATGTCTTTGTAGTCTTTGTTTGAATTGAATCAATATAGGGGGTAAGTTATAAGAATTCATTCTTGATTGTAACAATAACAACAATCTTTATTTCATATAACAACAAGCTTTATTTTATCCCTTTTTATAGGACTCTGCTTGATCTATATATGTAACCTCCTTATAGACACACCCAATGACATTCTTGAGTGTAAAAGTGATTAGTTTTAATTTTTTGAAGTACATGCACTCTATTGATGAATTTCCTCACTTATTTAACACTTATGTATTTCTATAAATGAAATTTTGTAAAAACTATAAATTAAGTTAAAACTATGTATCAAACAATAAAAAATATAATTCAAACAAAATAAACTATAAAAGTATGATTGAAAATTGAAGCTAACTAATATGACAAGTGGATCAAACCCCCCCCAAAAAAAAAAAAAAACTAATTCAAGTTTTTAATATAATACCCATTTTGTACTTCAATATTTACATTAAAGCGGATCTTATATTAAAAACAAGAAGGAGCATTAAAAAAAGAAAAACATGCATCATGCTAAACGAGGTTGTTTCAAGCAAATAAAAAAGATGAAACTTGAGGGACCCAGGAGTAATATAAATAACTTATAATCATCGTAAGGCTAGTGAAACCAGACAACTGAGTAAAGAACGTGATCCATGTAATCTTAATAACATGATGCCACTGATGAAGTCCCCAATCAACATTTAATCCCTCTCTCACACAAACCATTAAACAAGTCATTAAATAAAAAGAAATCATTACGTACTGGCGGCAATATACTCTTCACCACGCAGTAATCATAGTTTAAAAAACCAGAATCCCAAGCAAGAAAGCCAAGCCACTCAAACCAAGCCGATCGAACAAAACAAGCCGCCTCCAAACCCACGAAGCCTCATATAAAAAGAAGGAAAAATAAAATACAAAAATGAAATGTAATTAAGAGATGGGGGCAAGAGGAAAAAAAAGGTCATATTCATGAGGCACAGGTGTAGGAACATGATAGGTTGAATAAGACCTCGCTGGAGTTTTTGGATATAAAGCAGAAAGAAATTGAAGACTTTTGTCACACCTCCAAACAAATACCACCATGATAAGACCCACCCTTACTTTGAACCCTGATAAATACATGCATATCATATTGGCACACCCTCCCAAAAACATTCCCTATCTTCTTCAACCTCCTGCTCTGTAAAACTCACCCACCAGGAATTGAAAGAAGAAGCCACTGTGAATCACCATGTTAGATCACCACCACCACCACCATGCTGCCATGGAATATTCTCATTTAGCAGAAGCAGAAGCTTATAGCAGCACAGTTCCATCATTAGGAGGAGTCACAACAAGGAAGAGGAAGGGCAACAAAATTCAGAGAAGGTTCAGTGATGATCAGATCAGATCTCTGGAATC
The DNA here is from genome assembly GCA_037074495.1 of Acacia confusa. Lineage (NCBI taxonomy): Eukaryota > Viridiplantae > Streptophyta > Magnoliopsida > Fabales > Fabaceae > Acacia > Acacia confusa. The sequence continues at coordinate 1,832,108 of CM073508.1, read as the reverse complement.
CATGTTCGAGACAGAGTCAAGGCTTGAGCCGAGGAAGAAGGTTCAGCTTGCAAGAGAGCTTGGGTTGCAGCCAAGACAGGTTGCTATCTGGTTCCAGAACAAAAGGGCAAGATGGAAGTCAAAGCAGATTGAAACAGACTATAGCATACTTAGAGCTAATTACACAAACTTGGCCTCAAGGTTCGAAGCTCTGAAGAAGGAGAAGGAAGCATTGCTAATTCAGGTACAGATCGTTCACAATTTGCATAACACGGGATTTGATATTATAATATTATGATTATATTATTTGAGTTTTAATGCACAGGTATGATTGTTTGATATTAGGATACTCATGTATGAGCTATATAAATGTAATATAGAAATCTACCCTTTCGATTTTAGAGGCTAACGAGTTTAGTTTCAATGGTCAAAACAGTTGCAGAAGCTGAATGATTTAATACAGAAGCCAAACGAGGAAGCTCGTCAGGGGTATAATACACCAGTCAAACCAGCAAACAGCATGGATAGTGTGTCAGAAAATGGGGACAACATTAAAGTGAAGGCTGAGGAAAATCCAAGCTCAACAACAATGGAGAGATCAGAGCAGATGGTGGGTGTTCTGTCAGATGATGACAGCAGTATAAAAGCAGAATACTTTGGGCTTGAAGATGAACCTAATACTCTTCTGAATTTCGCGGAGCAAGCAGATGATTCCCTCAATTTTGATTCTGGTGAACTCTTAGACCAGTCTGGTGCTGGTTACCAGTGGTGGGACTTTTGGTCCTGAGTGAGGTAGAGCATCTGAGAAACCTCTAGAGGAAGAAGAAGAGAAGTGTTCTCTGAGATGGGGAAGGGAAGAGAATTCTGTATAAGAAATGAGATTAGGGAGGGGCTAGGTAATGAGTATAGAGAGGGTTCCATGTGTAGGCTTTTTGGTGATATCCAGAGATAGCTGCAATATCCTACTGCAAATACAGTGAATGTGAAAATAATGTGGGATGATGATCAAGAGTGGGATCCTAGAGAAAAAAGGGGTTACTAAGGGTGGAATGTTTAAAGAGTTTAATAACAATCCTGCGTAACTGGTATATAACCATGTGGGACTAAATTGAATCAAACACAAAACATGGTTTCAGTAATATCTAAGACCAATATTAAATCTAAACAGTAGTTTTTGTAATGAATTAGTACTTTCAATTATGTGCAACTCAACACTAAATTGATACTTGTTTAAAAGCGGGTAGTTTCAGATCAGGTAAAATCAGATATGATCTCAAATTTTTGTCCAAATCAGAGATATCTGACATATTGCAAAACATTTACAGTCATGAAAAACAGCTACCCTAAACAGGGGAACTTTAAATTCTGAATTTCTATTTGTAGATAGGCCAGTAACTGGTTGCCTCCCCCTCCCCCAAAAAAATAGAAAGTAAGAATAAAAAGCATACCCACACCTAGGCACACGACTATCTCATAATTTGTAGGGTCTGACCTAGATTATTCGATAATATGCAGATAAAATATATTTGAACCTCAGGGAATAGCCGAGAGTTCTTGAATTCAGATCCATCTTCTTCTTGATGTAATAGTAAGATGGGTTAGATCCTTGTAGGCAAAGATAACTGATGAATGAAATGATCAAGTCAACTGCGATAGCATCATTCAAAAGTGTTATTAACCTGACTATAGGATACCCCTTAAACATTTTTAGATGGAGAAGCATAAAGAATAAAAAGGATTTTCTCTCATTGGTAATTCAAAGTCTTGCAATTTTTTTGTAAATCCTAATATGCATGGGCAACATGAAATTGAGAAACCTATCTGAGTGAGACTCTGGATTATCTTTGTCTAGAGTCTGAGTTTTTAATTATCTAGAGCTCTGGAGTTAATTATTATTTAGCAGCATAGGTGTGGCTTAGATTTCTGTATCTCATGATTACATAAAGCTTCGTGATACTCCTCCCATCTTAGATGTAAGATCTAATTAGTAAGTTGATCATTTCCTCATTTGTAAGAATTATTTTCCATTTTTATCAATTTGTTTCCGAATTGCCCCTATCGATATCCCTTAATAATAATCAAGTAAAATTAGTTAAATAAATCTTACATGAGGAGTAATTTATTAGTGTACCAGAACCAGAAGAATTAATCTCATTGATCTCCGTAACATCATCAACTATCAACTGCTAAAACGTGTATCTCTACAGTAATTGGACCATACCATCATCTACATGGCGCCATCTACAACTTATCATTGTCTTGTCAGCTTTGCTATTTTTTTGACATGTCATCAATCCAAGGAATCATGAAACACTAAGGAGACAATTAAATGGCTAAAAGTGAAGACCCATTGGTGACAGTATTCCGTAAATCGTGGTCTTCCTAATCTCCATTTAATACCCATCGTCTCTATCATCTTCCCAATGTAGGATGTCAACCCTCCCAGTGGAAATATTCCGAGATCTTCACTAAGGTTGGTCCAATGATTTAAACCTTGCTTTTTTTCCTTCACGCATTAACATTAATTCGCTTGATGCTGTCATGTATATAAAGTTGGTTACCATATTCCACATTGCCTTCCCCCATTTTTACTCAGAATTGTGCATAAGGAGACCCATAAAGCGTTATAATGGCATTGACTATCTTCGCCTCCTTTTCTCAAGTGGACTCCAGCCACAACTCTTGGGTTGTTCATGCAAAGGTTATCACCAAGTTCTAGGAGATAGAAATCAAACTCAGAACAGAAAAATCACAATGGCTTCAATATCACAAGGGCACTCAATTCACTATACATTTATAAAAGGAAAGATCCAATACAATTTGTACACGTGTGATATGAGTTACAGAATTGCATAACAGAATGAATAGAGAGAATATTACAATTATTACATTTCTAGGCTATTCTATATATAATTATTCTTATTTATTCTTAACACCCCCCCCAAAAAGTAAAAAGGGGTGACAACCAGTCCGAGCTTGCTCTGAAAGTCATAAAATTGAGGATAAGCCAAGGGTTTTGTAAAACTATCGGCAATTTGTTGTGTAAAAGGAATATATCGAATACACAACAATACTAGAAACCAAAGGTCCTCTTAAATAGACAACAATACCAGACATAGTTTTTCTATCATCCACACTAGTAGTCCAATCAACATCAGAAAAACCAATCAGATTCAAACTAGGAGAATGTTTAATATGCAGGCTATACTGATATGTTTCTTTAAGGTATCTTAGTATCCTTTTGACAACTTTAAAATGAACATCAATAGTCCTAGATAAAAATCGACTCAACTTGTTCACTGGAAAAGCTATGTCAGGTCTAGTAGTGGTAAGATATTGTGAAGCTCCTATTGCTTGCCAAAACATAGTGGGATTAGGCAACAAGTTTCCATCATTAATTGAAAATTGTTTTCCAGAAACCATAGGTGTTGGCATTGGAGCAACATCAAGCATTCCAAAGTTTTGAAGTAAATTCAAAGTATATTTGCCTTGGTCTAAAAAGAGACTAGAATTATCTTAGAAAACCTCAATGCTCAGAAAATAATGAATGACACCAAGATCTTTCAGAAAAAAAAAACAATTCAATTTGCTAACAAACAAACTTAGATATGCTCTGCTATTTCCCATTACCAGTATATCATCGACATATATCAAAACATAAACAAGTAAATTATTCTTCTTCAACACAAATAGAGAGCTATCACTCTTAGTATTTCAAAAACCCCACTGAATGAGAGTAAATCGTAAGCTATCATACCAAGCACACGGTGCTTGCTTAAGACTGGAGAGTGCTTTATCAATCTTGAACACATGAGTCAATTATGAATGATTAATAAAACCCTTGAATTGTCACATGATGACGTCTTCTTGGAGAAACCATTCAAAAATGCACTATTGACGTCGAGTTGTCGAATAACCCAATCAAATGTATTTCCAATTAGTAAGAATTGTGGTTGATTTTACTACTGGACTAAACGTCTCATGATAATCGATTCTCGAAGCCTGTTGAAAACCTTTAGCCACAAGCCATGCTTTCCGTTTATGAAGAGAACCTTTAGGATGAAATTTATTTTTGAACACCCACTTATAAACTATTACTTTATGAGTACCATTGTATAGAACGAGATGCCTAGTTTGATTTTGCTGCAGAGTGTCGAACTTTTTCGCCATAGCTAATTTCTAGTCTGAAAAGTAAAGTGCTTCTGTAACAGTGACAAGTTTAGTGATGCATTTTAAAGAAATAGAATCTTAAGAACATAAAAGCCCAACAAATAGGTAGTTGAACTTGTGAATCCCACTCTTAGCCCTGTGTAGTCATAGGATGGACATTACGAACAAAAAAGAGCTTGGGCTTGTAGATGATAAATACGAGGATGAAGATTCAACATATCCTTCTATCGGATTAAGAGAAGACTTTGGGCTACGTGGAGATGAAGTAGGTGATAAATGCACAGTATCAAGTGGCACAAAACTATCAGTGTTTGCAACAACTTGGATCACAGAAGAAGTATTTGGTGAAATAGAGACAATCATTGAAGAATTGATAACCATAGGAATAGAAGCAATATTATTAGGATTGGTTTGTCGTTGAAGAAAACTAGCAGAAAAAGGGAAAACCACCATATCAAACACAACATGGCGAGAAGTATATACACGACTAAAAGATCTTAGACACTTAATTGAATCCTTTCTGCTGAGACGTATACCTAAGAAAAACACATTGTTGATTGTGGAATGAAAACTTGTGATCATTGTAAGGTTTCAGACAGGGATAACATGCACAACCAAAAGATTGAAGAACGTTATAAGCCGATTCTTCTTATATATAGGTTAAATAAAGGTGTCGAATCTTTAAGCACTGGTGTGGGAATTCGATTTATTACAGAAGTAGTCGTCTAAAAAGCTTCAACCAGTAATGAAGCAACATTTTAGCTTGATCTAATAATGTCAAACCAGTCTCCACAATATGCTAATGCTTCTGTTCAACCCTTCCATTTTGTTGAAAGTATAAGGACAAGTATAATGCATCTGAATTCCATGATAATTAGCAATTGGAACAAATTTTTTAAAGTTAGAACCCATATCACATTGAATTCCTTGATACTCTGAATTCCATGATACTTTGAATTCCTTTAATTTTGGTGTTAACTTGATTCTCAACAAATGCTTGAAAATGGTTAAATGCTATAATTGCATCACCTTTATACTTAAGAGGATATAATCAAGTATATAGACTATAATCATCAATGGAATGCACATAAAATCAATGACTAGAAGTTGATTGAATAGGGAAGGACGTCATAAATCAGTGTGAATGAGATCAAGAGGAGCTAAAGCATGAGAGTTAGATGATACTTGGATTTTACACATTGACAAGCTTCACAAATATCATGAGCACTACGATTAAGCTTGACATTACATTTATTCAAAATGTGACTAAGCACTCTTTTACCAGGGTGTCTTAACTTACGATGCCATAAAGAAAAATCACAAGTAGATTTAACAAAAGCAAAATGAACTTGAGCAGAACAACAACTACTACTTTGAGCTCTATCATTGACCACCAGATACAGTCCCTATTTTGGTTTCCCTTACATCAAAAGTTGTTTGTCATTCAATCTTTCACATAGTAACCAATATCATTAAATTCAACAACAATATGATTATACTTAACCAATTGAGACTTACTCAATAGCTTTTTTTTGTTCAAGATGGTACTACCAAAATCTTATTAAGATTTATGTTAGAGGATAATTTCTTTGATCTAATTGCTTGATTAGAGGTCTTTTCACCAATACAAGTATTAAGATAACACTTGCCAATAGAAGAGGCTTGATTGATATAATCAATAGAAGGAGTTACATGATAGTTAGCTTCACTATCCATATACCACACTTGATCAGTAACACTGCCAGCAGATATGTAATTCACCTGTCCTCAATCATCACTTAGATATAAGCACTTTGAGATATCATGACCAGGATGTTTACAGTAATGGCAATACAGAGGAACAAAGTGACCATGTCGTCAGAAATTACCACGAGATCCTTGACTTCCTCTCTAGTTTCCTTGTTGAGTATCAAATTCGTTCCAAGAAGAGAAACGTTGTTGAGAATTAGCACCATGTTGTCATGTGTTTGTAGCTGGTTGGATATTCAAACTGGCAAACTGATTGAGTTGTTCAAGCCAGCTTTCAAAAGAATGTAAATGAGCTTCAACATCAACCTAGGAAAGATGAGTCTGATCAATTAATTTAACTCCTATAGCATTATATTAGCAACCAAACCATTCAAGGCATGAATGACAAGTTCATTGTGTGGTAATGGAGCTCTATTGAGTGTTAACTAATCAGCAATGGTCTTCATCTTGTTTAGAAAATTTTCCATTTTCATTCTGCCTTTCCTTGTTCGATGCAGATCGGATATATACACCATGATCCTATCTTTAGTTGAAGCACCAAAAAGTGAACATGCTTCAGCCTATATGTCTTTTGTAGCTCAACAATGCAAAAGTTGAGCTCCAACTTCAACACTCCAATGTTACAAAGGCACCCTACAAGAAGACAATCAGTAGCATTCTAGTCTTCAAAATATGGGTTTATCTTCAACCCAACACCATTTGAGATGAGACAAGGAGGAGGCTCTATTTGGTTGTCAAGATGATTTTCTAGCCGATTACGTACCCTTAATAATCGGTAAAACAATTTATTCCCATAACAAGTAATTCCCACGGTCCAGCTTAACTGAGTTTACTTGAATGGAAGATTTGACATGGGATTGGTTTTGAAGTAGAGGTTTGAGAGGCGGCTTGTGAGGAAGGAGATGAGGCAGGCATGGTGAATAATTTGAAAAGAAAATCCTATGCTCTGATACTAAGATAGAAATCAAGCTCAGAACAGAAAAGTCACAGTGGCATCAATATCTCAAAGGTACTCAATTCATTATACATTTATAGAAGGAATAATCCAATACAATTTGTACATGTGTGATATGAGAAACATAGTTGCATAACAGAATGGATAGAGAGGATATTGCAACTATTACATTTCTAGACTATTTTATACATAATTAATATAATTATTCCTATTTATTGTTGACACTAGGACATACCTCTAGAAAGGAGCCACTTACACATGATGTACAATGTTGTGCTAGCAAATTCGGAGGTTATCATTCCTCATCCTTCCTCTAAATAATATATTCTTCTCGTTTGTTTCCTTCAACTTTATCAGTACTTAGTGCTTATTTTTTATGTGCATTTTCGGGTTACATTGTTCTGGATGTGGTTTGACGGTGTGGCATGATTCAAAAGTTTTGTAGTCTCCTTGTGCCTGAATAAACGTTTGGTTTCCAAAGATTCATGATAGAAGTTGAACCAAACATAATCAATCATGACCTAAAGATAATAATGGAACCTTTTACTAGACTTGAGTTGATAGCTAATGTGATCAAAACTCCACCAATAATGTTTTAGCCATTAAATGTGTTGGTTGCAACAACATACCATGAACCTTGTCTTATTAGTATGATACCCTTTCTCTCTAGCTTGTGATGTTCATTTGTTTACATCATTGTGAACAATGACTTTTTCTTTTTTCTTGTCTTCCATGTTAATGACTATTAGACATAGTGGTCCTTATGTCGGGTGTGTTTGGTTTGAATGAATTTCAAGTTCAAGGGGAAACTTTGTTTCAGTTTAACTTTAAGATAATGGATGAATGGTGCGAGAACTACACATTCGGATAAATTACAATGTCATTCATTTGCTATGTTCTGCAACAATTTGTCTAGGTATTTTAACATATTTGTATTAGTGATCACAGTGGCAATGGATTTTATTGCTGCTTTAGAGGCACTACTTCCTTATGAGCTTTATTTTTCTATATAATGGTGGTTGACAAGAATTATGTTGTTGTTCATTGATGTGGGTCAGGATGATGCCGTTGCCACTTGATTATAAGCTTATTTCTGCTAGACTCCTGCTTGTTGTTGTCCTTTTAATTGTCTATTCCTTTATCCTCTCAAGCCAAAATCACTACTTGATTGAAAGCTTATTGTTGCCAGACGAAAATCCTCATGTATATTATCAGCTTTACATTTATGATACTAACAACGAAATCAGAAATAGAACCTTCGTTGTAAGATTAGTAACCTAATCGAGTCTATAATTTAATTTGCTCAACTTGTGTGTTTCCTATTTTGTCAAAGTGAAGTATGAATCTATGTATGCAAGGTTATATACATAGTCAAATAGTTAAATTACACGCCCTGCCGAAATGGAGAGGGAGAAAGCCTTGATGCCAAAATCGTTCACTGCATTAAAGATTGCCTTGATAAGCACATAATGTATTGAAGAAGTATAGACCAATAGTTGAAATAATCAAGCAGAATGTTGTTCCTAATGTCAGTATACAACTTATAAGAAGAGGTAGAAAAAGCATGGAGAGTAGAGAATATAATTTACCAGCAACTTCCAAAGTAGAAGCACTTATAGATAGTGATTTTGCCAAGACATACACAATAAGAGACATAAGAATCAAGCAAAAGTGTGGAAAACTCCAGAGGATTGACAAGTTACTCATGGCCACTCTAGTATCCATTATTGTTCCACTATGGTGATAATGGGTATGACTCAACAAGAGAGAATACTCAAGAGCCATTATTGAAAACTAAAAAAAGAAGAAACTCACTCCAAAGAAGTATGTAACATCCTTCATTTTTGCATAAAATAATAACTAATTAAGGGTTTGATCAAATCATTCATGACTTATCAAAATATTTAAAATAAACTAAAGTATGCAAAATGAGCCATAACATGGAAATATACAATAATCCAACATATACTAAAAAGATGGAAGTATTATTACTAGCAAAAGTAGCTTAAGATTTTGAAGTCTTCCTTGATAGACCTGTACGTACGAGAACTATCACTAAAACATAGTAACCATCAATTCATTTCATCAGGCATACAAGTAATTGCTCGTGGGGCGTCAAGTGGGATATTATAAAATCATAGCATCAACAAAAATTTCACATGGTGACATATATGTATATATCAATTCATAATATCAATATCTCATTTTTCATATTTATCACATAAGCACACAAAAATTTATTATCGATCCTCCTTTATTTCTTCCCTGCCTTTTTTTCTCTGACTAGACCCATGAGCTAGTACTCACTCATATGATTGGTAATTCAACTCAACAAATTCATTGATCAAGTGATATGGACCAGCCAAAATCCACAAAGTGCAAGACCGGACCATGGGTTCCCCTTTAATGTACTAGTAAGGTGTCAAGGCCCTATTAAATACAAATGGGCCAAATGATTAACTAATGTATACCTAGAAGCCCACCACCTTATTTCCTCTTTTTGTACAAGATTTCACTTCCTTATTTCTTCTTTGAATAATCTCTCAAATCCACATCCACCATCACCTCTCATATAAATACTCAAGAGATATAATCACAATAAATTATCACATACCATTATTAATTCACAAGTTATCAATAGAATATTTCCAATCTCATAATTTCTCACAAATTCATATAATATATAATATCACTAATAATTTCTTCAAGAAAATAAATCCCACAAGACAATTGCTTTATCAACATAGTTTCATAGTTTTATATAATTAAAAATCACCCACAAACATCATACAAGCATGCACAACAAAAGGAAAGAGGTTACCTCACCAAGACCAACTATTACCACATTACTCCTAATAATCCAATAGCTAAAACACATGTCAAAATCAATCTTAGAACACCCAAATTACCTACTTGCTCTCTTCCTCTATCTATTTTCTCACACTGTCACTCTTTCTCCAGCCGTAACTGTGTGTGGGTGTAAAGGGGTATTTATAATATCTCCCACCCCACAATATCAGCCGCCCACTATCTTTATATTATATAATATTAATATAACATAGTATTGTATTATATTATATTATATAAAAATAATATAAAAAATTTTTCTTACTTCTAAAAATTTACTCTCACATTGAGTAATAACATGGTAAATTTTAATTACTATAAATTAATCTCTCCTAAAATATTACTTAGTTCTAGTATAAAAATTTGGGATGTTACAAAGTATATGGCCACAACCACATAATGAGAAATGGGCCCAACTTGATTTTCAAACCACCATTACTAAGTCATAGGTTCAAAAGATTTTTTTTGGGGGGGGGGGGGGTGGGGGGGAGGCCACCAATTATCATTAAGTCATCTAAAAGTCGCACAGTCATTCAACTATATATATAAGTCACGACACATACTACTAGAGTAATGAGGCTTGAGTAAAAGTTGTATGGCTTTTATTTTTATTTGAGTAGTTGATTTGAGGGGGAAAAATAGTTAGGATTTAGTTAGAAAATTTGTAATCTATCATTTATGCTATGAAGTTTGTGATATGCAATTTGCGAAATGGAATATGTGATATGAAATTATGTGAATTATATCTCTATGTGAAATGGAATGTGTGAGATGGAATTTTGTGAATTAATTCATGCTCTTTGTATGTGATTATTATGGGGAAGAGTGCTACCATTGATACTTATTTTAAGAGAAAGAATAGTGAGTCTTTACTCTTATTTACTCCTAATGTTAAATTGCCAAATACTGAGGTTCCTTCTTCAAAGTCTCTTAGGATTGAAAATAAAAAGGTAATTAAAAAAATTGATCTTACTTCATTGGAAAGAGATCTTGCACTACGCCTCCAATATGGGAATATCCTATAAATCAACAAGATGAAATTCATAGTGCTTATAATAAAATTGGTCCATTTCAGTGCGCGCTTCAAATTATCCTTTTTCTAGACCAAAGAAGAATTGACGTCATTTTTTCTCTTCTTGGTTTGATTTGTATCCATCTTGGTTAGAGTCTTCTCTAAGTAAAGATGTTGCATTTTGTTTGCCTTGTTATTTATTTAGTAAACCAAGTGGCAATGGTCATTTTGGACTTAATGCATTTATTGTTGAGAGATTTAGGAATTGGAAAAAATGTCAATGCGGGAGAAAATTGTGCATTTCTACACCATGTTGGGAAAAATGTTATCTCAATGCATAAAAATGCTATGAGTTCATGTAGTGATCTTATGAACCAATCTCAACATATTGAGATATTGGTTGAAAAACTTACTTCTCAAGATATTGCAACTAATCGTTTGAGACTACAAGTTTCTGTGACGTGACAAGATAGCTTGCTCTTTAAGGATGTGCTTTTAGAGGTCATGATAAAAACTTAGATTCACTTAATTGAGGTAATTTTCTTGAGATGATAATGTTTTTAGCTTCCTATAATCAATAAGTTGCAACAGTTGTTTTAGAAAAAGCTCCTCAAAATGCACCATATAATTCTCCTAAAATTCAAAAGGAAATTCTTTATTTTTTTTCTTCAAAGGTAAAGAACACAATTCTAGAAGAAATTCAATGTCAAGTTTTGTCTTATTGCTAATGAAGCTAGTGATGTATCTAAAAAAAGCATATGGCTATTGTTTTGAGATACATCAATAAAGATATTTTTATACAGGAAATGTTTTTTAGTCTTGTACATGTGGAAGATAAAGTGCCAAGACTTTGAAACAAGGAATATCCAACACTCTTCGTCATCGTAATCTTGACGTTCAAAATATTCAAAGACAAGGTTATAATGGAGCTAGCAATATGCGAAGTGAATAGAATGGATTGCAAGCTTTAATTTGTGTTAAGTGCCCATATGCTTATTATGTCCATTACTTAGCTTATCACCTTCAACTTGCCTTGGTTGCTGCATCTCATGAGGTAAAACATGTTTATCACTTTTTAAAAAAATTAAACTTCATAATTAATATTGCTACTTCTTCTTATAAATGTAATGATGAGTTAAGAGTTGCCCAAACCAATGAAATTGCAAGAATAGTTATATTGCTACTAATTGACTCAAATCATGAGTTGGTCTTAATTACATTAGTACTTTGTATCGAGTTGAAGCTACTCATTGGAATTCTCGTTACAATTCCATATGTAGTTTGTTTAAAATGTTTCAAGCCACATCTAATGTTCTTGACAATATTTCTAATAAAGGAAAGACAACTTCACATCGTGGAGATGTAAATAAAGTATACTCATCATTGACATCGTTTGATTTTGTCATCATATTACATCTTATGAAAGAAATTATGGGTATTATTGAAGTCCTTCGTCAAGATTTGCAACGAGAGTTTTAAGATATTTCAAATGCTTTATATCTTGTTTCAACTTTAAAAGAGTTACTTCAAAAATTGAGAAATACAGGTTGTAATGCTTTCTTGGTTCATGTTCAAGAATCTTGCATAAAACATGATATTGATATTTCAGATATTAGTGCAAAATATATTGGAAGGAAAGGTTGTGCTCAAAATAAAGAAGATATTTTTCTACTAAAAAATTTTATAGGGTAAATATCCTTTGTGTTAAAATTAATTATCAACTACAAGAATTAAATAGCAGGTTCAATGATAATACTGTTGAATTACTTGCTTTGAGCATGAGTTTAGATCCAAGAAATGGGTACAGGTCATTTAATAGTAATGATATCTGCAAACTTATTGATAAATTTTATTATCGAGATTTCACAAAACAAAAAAAAAAATTGTATTTAAAGATAGAATTAGAACATTTTGAGCTTGACGTTTCTAAAAATTCAGATTTGATTAATTTATCAACTATATCTGAATTATGTCAAGAGCTAGCAAGAATTGTAAAATCTATCATTTACCCTCTTATTGATAAAGTGATTAGACTTGTACTTACTTTTCCAGTTTCTACAGCAACTGTTGAAAGATTTTTTTTTTTTTTGCTATAAAAATAATCAAGAACAAGCTTCAAAATAGAATGGAAAACCAATTTCTTAGTAAGCTTCATAATTAAATGCCAAGTATGCCATTATTTAAGTTAGGTCTGATCACCATACTCAATGAGAAAACTTTCTTAATTTGAAATGCTTTTAAACATAATATAATTAGTTAAAATCAACTATCATCCTAACTATTCTTTTCCATACGTTTTCGGAGGTATACACCATTAAATTTCAAAAAAGAGGCTTGCCGCATGCACATATAATATTGTGTTTGGCAGATGCTGACAAACCAAGGACCCCGGCAGATGTCGACAAGATTATTTCAGCTGAGATACCAGATAGAGAGGCAGATCCTGAATTGTATGAGTTAGTAGGAAGCTACATGGTACATGGGCCAAGTGGATCTGCGAACCAGAATGCTCAATGCATGAAGGACGGGCGTTGCTCAAAATACTTCCCAAAAAGATATGTGGAATGTACTATCTTGGATGAGAACGGTTACCCTATGTACCGTACAAGAAATGATGCTCGCATGGTTGCCAGGAAAGGCGTACAACTTAACAAAAAATTTGTTGTGCCATACAATGCTAGGTTGCTTAAATTATTTCATGGTCATCTCAATGAAGAGAAGACAAATCAGTCCTGTGCAATCAAGTACTTTTTCAAATACATACATAAAGGAAATGATCGTGTGATCGCTGGCATATACAAAAATGGTGACACAGGAGGTTCGCAATAGGCATTCGATGAAATATCTCACTAGCTAAATTGGAGGTACATCTCTTCATGCGAAGCTTCATAGAGGATCTTTTCATTTGATAGACACCATAGATAACCTTTAGTTGAGAGGTTGAGTTTTCATCTTCCACAACAGCAACCAGTATACTGCACACAAGGGGACAAGATGTATTCACTGGTTGACAGTGAAAGAGTTAAAGAGTCCATGTTTCTTTCTTGGATGGCTAAGAATGATTATGAGACTTTTGCGAGAACACTAACGTACTCTCAATTTCCAAATTACTATACTTTTGTGAAAGTAAAAAGGTTTTCGAAGCTCCGTGAGCGTGGATTCTCTGTTGGGAGGTTGGGACATTGTAAACCATCTCAGGGTGAGTTATACTACCTGAGGTTATTATTAACCAAGGTTAAAGGTCCTTAGTGTTATGAAGATATCCTTACGGTCAACAACGTTGTATATCCAACGTTTAGAGAAGCTTGCTACGCTCTAAGGTTACTCGATGACGATAAAGAGTACATAGATGCCATAAAAGAAGCATTATTATGGGCGTCCGACAATTACCTTCAAAATGTTTCTGTTAGCATGTTGTTAAGCCACTCATTGTCACAACCTGCTATCGTATGGGAAGAAACAAAAGAACAATTATGTGGAGATCTGCTGAACATCAAGGACAATGATCAGCGTTACTCACGTACGTAATCTTCTCTTTCATGAAAATTACTTTTGATAACTGTAATCTATGAATGCATTAACAGTTTAACTGTTTGTTCTTTTTTTCATCTTCTCCAATTGCACACCTTATAATGCCTAGATCTTATTTTGATCTTCATTACTGTCACGAATTTTGGTCGTCGAGCATCTGTTGGTTTGAACTTTATTGCTGTCAGTACTTTAAAAGTGAAAATTTTAGTGCTTGAAACCATTACTAACATACATTAATCATCAAAATCCATGAATTCCGATTTCGACTCAGATAGCAAACATACAAACAATAATTCAAATAATCAATGTAATAATGATGTCGTATAAAATGCTAATTATGTTAAATACATCAAATTTCATGGGTAACAGTCAGGATTAGTGCTAGATGCTCCATGTTATTAAACCTTTAACAGAGATCCATTCTCAAACAATGTTACAAATATTTTTTTATGACATAGTTTATAGGTTAAATGTTGAATTACATTTTAGTTAGGACACTTGCACATCATTTTTAGGAATTTTATATTGTTCTACTCTCAGATAATTTTATAGCTATATATATTTTATCAAATAATATATATCATTAGTAAAAGTATATTATATTACTTATACGTCATATTTTATATTCAGATGTAGAAATCTCATGGTCGAACAAAGAGCAAGCAGGCCTATGCCATATTCACTGGCTCGTCCTCCGTTATGGTAAAAGTCTAGACGATTATTTATCAATGCCAAAGCCCGAAACTTAAGGACAGTAATGTTGGATGCTACCTTTCAAGCCCTATTTTCTCTCATTGTCAATTATATGTGACAATGTCAAGGTGAAAAGTTTCAATAGTTGCCAATGAGAGTTGGCACAGATGGTAAAGGATCAAGAACTAAGCCTTTGGGTCGTGGTTTTGATCCCCTCTGCTGTTGTTGGGACTCCTTTGGTAGGCGATCTCGTAAATCCCCAGTAAGTACTCATAGAACCCGAGGCCGTGCCCTGGCCTTGGTGGGGGACTAGTGTCGAACCCTTCCAAAACTTTTATGTATAAAAAAAAAAAAAGTTTCAATAGTTTAAGATTGTAAATCCTAGGGGTGACCAAAAAAAGTGTACGAATTGAACAACAAATGTAGTGTTTAGAGAAGTGTTTCAAAACCTTCTCATGGAATGATGGGTGCGGCTATCCTTCTTGACAAGGAGGGTCCGCTGCACCTTTTTTCACTGCAAAAAGTGACATTAGGAAAAAAAAATCCCAATGCAAATTTGCATAGAATAGTCCCATGCAAAGGACCAAATCCAGATGCTGGAATGATATCTAGTAATATTTGAGGTCAACGAGGAGAAGTAAGTATATTTTGTCTTGTTTCAGCCGTAAAATGGGTTTCCCTAAACAAATGGATCATTCACCTATATCATTTCTAATTAACAGAATTTAATGCAAACAAAGAAAACTCATTTCTGGACGAGGCTCCCACTTGAACAAGTACAACATAGAAACATCAATGATTGCTTTCATCGGATAGGAATTTGTTCCATACTGAAGACAGTGCTGAAATAATAACAAATAAAAAACAAGGGGCGATATTATTACCACTCTTGAGGCCAATGAAAAAAGAAAATTGACGACCACTCCGATCAATGCTTGCTTCGATCGGTGTCGTTTCACTTGTTAAGGGTTTCCAAGTCAATCTGACTGAGTCAGACCCATCCGACGACCCGAACTCTGTAACGTTGCCGGGGAAAAAGGAATGTTAAAGAAAACTCCTTTTCATCGCCAGTCCACTAGAGTAATTCTGAATTGATCCTTTGAACACTTACTACACGTGTTATAGAAAGAACTATCTATATATATATTAAATCAAAAGTTGTTTAAATAACAAGGCTGGGGTCACAAGGCTTTTCAAGGCTCACATGAAAAATAAATTTGTTTCTCCAAAGTCCATATTCCATAGCCATCTTGGCATCCATAATCACAGTGTAGAAGAATATGTAAGCCGTCTTCTATCCCATTTTGGCAGTGTGGACATCTGCCAGAAGTTCGGGACCGTGAACTTCTCCAAGCATTAATAAGAAGTCTGTTGTTAAAAGTTGCCAATAGAAAAAACTGAACTCTCTCACCACCCCTACTCTTCAAAAATAGCCTTATAAGCAGGGTTACGGAATTTGGAGGGTTGCATGTTCAAATCCTTCAAAATACGGGTTGCATCTAATAGGAGGGCTAGTTCCTCGTAATGTAACGAATTAATATTCAAATTCATGTAAAGAGAGATGTCTATATTTAACAAAACCGACAGTACCTTGAATATGATTATCTTCAATAAGTGAATAGATATGTTTAACCCTAAAAAAAAAGGTTTGTAGAATTGGTTCTTGGGCATTGTTTGAACCTATATTTATTTCGTCCGCAAGGATCATAAACTTTTTGTCCAAATAAACAAGGATGATAAATTGTCATGTTTCTTTCCTTTGTTTTTAGGCCCGACGACCATAAATTGTCAAGTACGAAGAGTGACCCCAAAAAAAAGGTGGTTTTTTGTTGCAACAAAACATATCTGGTTGTTGGAGTGACTTAAAACATCATGTTCTATTTTGGGTTTGTAGTGGCCTAATACATATTGGGCCTTTCAGATTAATACATTTAGGCTTTACCAATGCACAATAAGATATGACTTTTTGTTACCAAAAAAAAGAAAAAAAAAGAAAAATAATAAGGTATGACTTTTAATGTCCTTGTAAGTCTTTTTTTCGCCCAATTAAAAACGCCCTTCGACTCTTTCGGTTTTTTTTTTCCTGCGAATTTAAATATTTGAAAATATAAGATTTATAAGTTATTTTTAAACTAAAAATGTATGGAAAAATTAATTTAAATTCCCCAAGGTGCGAAGTTTATATAATGAGGTGGGGGGGGGATCAAAGCGATTTTTTTTTTTTCAGAAAAATCAAAGCGAGTTTCAAACACTCTTATTGTTTAATTTTTCTCATGATTTATTATAGTCAAAGAAGATTCAAATTTTAAAGTGTGTGATTGTCACCACAACTGATAAAATTGCTGCTTAATTCATCCATCATTATCAATACCCACAAATAGAAATTAAAGAAAGGCATAGTCGAATATTCTCTCTCACTCCCTCGGGGGAAAAAACTTGGGACGTCGTTCTAAATGTGAATGCGAATTGATATAGTTTTTTTATATATATATAACAACGCGAATTAATATTTAAACCTTTTGCCTCATCATAATTGGATGTTGAACATAGACACAGGACAATATAGAAGACATCAAATGTGTTTGTCTACCTAAAACGAGACTCGTGAGTATCCAAGGTAACACGTTTAATATGGAATTTAAAAAACCAGACCCAATTTGGGGCCTATTTTTAAATTAAATCATGTCAAATCACCTGGTCTAATTCCACGTCACAATGTGATTTTCCTCAATTATACAATGCTTTCCCACCTTTGGCCAATTCCATCTTGGAGTTCTGCGGACCAAAACAAGTCAACCTCAAAGTGCCAGGGAGGGTTTGGTGCGTAGAATAAAAATAGTAACTAACTTTTAAAATGTGAATATATCACATATGTCTCCAAAAAAATTAATAAAAAAAACAAGTTATTGTTAAGAGCTTATTACCAATCAACATTGGTCAGAAGGATTTTTGGCTCCTTAAGCATGAGATATCAAGTCAATGTGAATGCAAGAAAATTAAATATTTTTAGGAGCTACTCTAAATTAAGTTCAACAATGCTCAAATTTTATCCAATTAAATAGCCATATAAATAAAACCGTGAGTGCAAAAATATAATAAATAATATATTACCTCAATTATCATGCAATGACGCAATTAATGAAAGAGAAATCTGTTTCGTCCAAACCAAGCGGAGCCATTTGAGAGTTGCTTCATGGCCACACGAACCTGTCTGGTATACCAAACCTATATGATAATTTATTCATCATTCTCACGACATCTAACAGACAGACACAGACCTGCATAAATATAATAGTTGCATCATATATATGTGGCCATATAATTAAGAGTTTGCTGCAAAATTTATTAGCAGCAAAGTTGTTGTTGTGGCTTAATTATATATAGTGCTATTTCATTGAAAGATAATGAAAGGGCCCTTTCAACTTGGTGGTTATTGTTTTTTCTTATCATGGAACAGATCAAGAGAAGTTGATTTGGCAACTTGGAACATCGTAACCTCATCACTACATGTTACTTTCGATGTGATTAACAAGGTTATCACGACGAACGGAAAACAACAGTGAAAGCTATAAAAAACCCACTTGCCTCTTTTTTAACATTCAAGGGCTGCTGGTCACCTTTTGTTTCCCTTTGAACCACATATGTAATTAATCAATAATGTTCAAATGGACTTGGAAGTCAATATCCTGCTTCCGGGCCGCCAAAAAAAAAAAAAAACCAGGGAGTGAGAGAAGGCAATATCCTGTTTTGTGGAGCATATTAGTTCCTTCTTGTAGGGGATGGCTAGCTAACTAACGAACAATTAACACACATTCAGATCCACAATAAACATACAATGAAAGGCAAAATATAAATTTAACCAATCATTTTTTGTAGTAGTGATACGTGAAAGATATATCTTTCACGTATCACTACTACAAAAAAATGTTTTTAGACCGTGACATTTAAACCAAATTAAAAAGGATCAAATCTAAAAAAAAAAACTATATAAAAAAAATTCTAAAAAATGATTGGTGACAATTTTATAAATATGAAAAACTATTTAAACTAGATTATAGTGGATTATGTCTAAAAAGTATTATCAGTAATAATTTTGTAAATATGAAGAACTTTTTAAACTGGGTTATAGAGGATTAGGTCTAAAAAGTACTGATGGCAGTTTCGTAAATATTAAAAAAAATTTAAGACTGGATTTATAGAGGATTAGATCCAAAAAGTATGACCAGTGACAGTTTTATAAATATAAAAAACTTTTTAAATCACATTTATAGATGATTAAATCTAAAAAGTATTAATGGTGGCAATTTCATAAATATAAAAAACATTTTAAGACCGAATTTATAGAGGGCATATTTTTATTATAATTGATCTAAAAGATGAATCTCCTCTTTTACCGCGCTGAAAATAAAATTTCCCCCTTAAATTTCCAACCTTTTCACACCTCTCCCACCACTTCGTTCTTCATCAAGTTTTCTTGTTCCTTTGCACCTCTGACCTTACCCCCACCCCTGCCAATGGCTCCTCCGATCCCGGCCCGATCAAATCCTACCACTACAACCCCAACCATCAAGTCTCCCACCCCAAATCTTACCATTAACGCCGACAATGCTCCCACCGTCGATTTTCCTGTTGCTGCTGTTGTTTCTGGTCATTCTTCGTCCTCCTTGCCCTTCCACTGTCGATTCTTCTATAGCTCTTTCTTTGTCACTGCCTTCTTCGATAACGTCCCTATCAGGAACGAGTATCTGCTGGTGTTTACATCCAACCAGACCAGCCACCGAGCAGTGCTTTCCAATGCTCAACATTTGGATACTGATGCGCTCACGAGTATGAGATCAATCTGAAGAAGAAGGGGTTCCCGATGATGATTAAAATGGACATGGAAGGAGTATTCGAGGACAGTGATAATGCAGTCAACCATATTGGATATGATCAAGATTGAAGGACCCTTCAAAGTCTCACCCAACGGCTCAAGATCAAGGAGAAAGACGGAATCAATTATGCTGCTAATGGCCTCCCATAGAGGCGCTTTGTGGGGAGGGGGAGAATTTTTCTTCTTCGCCAATTTACTTACTTTTAAGACCAGATGTTTAAAAAAATAGTCTTGATAGTCTGAGTTTTAAAATTTCATATTTTTAAAGTTTGGTTTTAAAAACAATTTTTTAAGACTGGTAACGCATCCGGTCCTAAAAGTAGTAGACTTTTTAAACCGCGCTATTGAGACCGGTTCCAAATCCGATCTAAGAGGCATTTTTTGTCCAGTCTAAAAATCTTTTTTCCTACCGGTGTCTCTCTATTTGAAATGATATTATGTATTTATTTTATCTCTTCAGGACTAATATCAACCATTTTCTTAAATGCATAAATCTCATCTCAAATAAAAGTGTAAATTATATAGATATTTGTTACGATGTTGGAAGAGATTTACCTTCATATATGGTGCAATTAGAATTATTCAGGGTTCATTTATATTTTTTGGAAACCAGCTGTTGGTGTCACAAAAAACATGACAATTTTTTTATCCATTCAAAAAATGAAAATTGAACATGACAAAACTCCTTCATTTCATTCAAAAAGATGAAATATATACAAATTAAACAGTCGCGATAGTAGAAGAAAGAAAAAGTTTGTAAGATTAAGCAAAACACAAGTACCGTGTATCATAAACGGTAAGGTCTAAAAAAAGAAAATAGTTCGGAATTTTTTTTATTAAAAAAAATCTGTGTAGGAAATGCGCAATAAATGTGGAGGGGGACATGTTTGGCTTCTTGCTTGAAGGACCACATCCGCTGAGATTACAATCAACAAGCTTCAAACAAGTTTCAAAGATTCTGAATGGTGACTTATTAGGCTCCTCTTTCAATTTCAACTTCCATGTATATGTTTTTTTCAGTCTCAGTGTTGTCCTTCTCTCTGGACTGTCTTCTCAATTGATTTCCCACTTCAACGTCCAATTGAACTCTATCTGTTTGGTGTGATGGGATTGAACAATATTACTCTCACTCATAACTTGAACTTAATATTACCGATGGTGATTTCCCGTTCGAATTTTTCTGAATTAATTCAAGTTCTTTTATATATGGCCCCTATCTTCTCTAATCATATTAATTAATTAGCGCGCGCGTGCACTCACTTACAAGTCATATATACAGGTCAAAAATAAAATAATTATTTTTAAAGATAACTCTAACATTAGATTTATACATAAACATCGCAAGTTGGAAAGATATTGAATTTCATGTATGAAGTAAAGCACGGAATCACAATCGGATAGATAATCAAGTGGCTTAGAAGAAAATTAATTAGTCTGAGGAGAATATTATTATTTAAAGTGCTCCAGCAAATTCCTTTTGAATCCATATATATGGAATCCAAATCCAGTCCAACTTATGATATTCTAGACAGTGTTATAGTTAGAATTATATTGTATTTTTACCTTAATTAGTGAGAAAGCATCCATATCTTAATTATCTATTCCAGGATTGTGCTTCTGCAATAATATTATAATAGCAAGTGCCAATCATGGTTTGGTTTCCTATAAATATGTGTCAAAAAGAAAACAGACAACACCACACAAACATGAAAGGACAACTGTGTTATTTGGAAAATTCTACAAACATTGAAACGGAGTTGTTTGGCACCAATCAGTAACAGAAAAGTAACAAATTGATCCTATGCATATATGATCTTATATAAAATGGTGGAGAATATTAAGCAAGTTGCATGAGATGTAACTTAAAGGTTTAGTTATACTTAATAATTAGCACCAAGCTAGAATCTAATCTATCGAAAGATAAAAAAGAATATCATGAGATCGATCAAGATAATGCTTCTTCTATTCTCTTTAATTATATGACACTATACATCCCTGTGTCAGAACGTGTTAAAGTTATAAAATACAAAGGTGTTTCTTCTTTAATTGTAAAAAAAAAAAAAAACACCTTATTTCCTTTGTTAAGTTCTTAATGGAGGAAGCGGCTCATGTATATCCCTACTATAGCATTTCTTTTTTAAAATAAGTGACTTTGTCGTATAAAATTTTTCAATGATATCACTTTCTTCCTAAATTCAGTTGTAAAAGTATTGACCATCTTGTGTATTAAAGCCTATGTACGTATATATGTTAATTAAATATAATTTCCCATGAAGAGTTTGTCTTACTTATAATGATTTCTAATTTAATATGTCATTTTAGAAGTCCATGTTAACTTTTTAATTAAATTAGCAGCAAGAAAATTCCTTAGAAGTAAATAAAAAGGAATTAGCTAGTTAGATATTTATGTCTAGCAATACATACGGCGGTGTTAAAGTTTAATTCGATCATATGTACTGATTGAAATGTTTTAGAACTAAGGACACGATATTTTGGAAAGAATCAGAATCTGTGAATAAGCATATCTGTTCTATAGTGTGTAGGACCCGACATCGCATCTATCGATCTCAGATTAATACTGCCTTCCTTATTACTTATGAATATTTTTTTATGGGTTAACGGATAAAAATACACGTGCTTCTTTTGGAGGAGCACCCAACACCACGTGCTTTTTTAATGCAAAAGTGACTATATAGTTATAAATTGGTACAAAAATACCCTTTAACCGTTAAGTTTGACTTTCTTTACTGACTGGGTGGTGACGTGGCTTTTAAAGTGTAAAAATACACATGTGATTTGTCTAAAAGAGCATCCAACATCAAGCTTTTTTTTATGTGTAAAAATATTGTTTGACCATTAAGTTTAATTTTTTTTATGGAAAAAATAGTACCAATCGGTATATTGAAATATAGGATCTTGAAAAAATATTTTAAGATGCTGATTGACATTAAAAAAAATACTTCAAAATGCTGGCTGATACTGGAAAAAAAAAACTTAATAATCTTAAAAAATATTTTAGGATCATGAAAAAAATATTTTAAGATATTGACTAGTTCTAAAAAAATATTTCAAGATACTAATAGGTACTAAAAAAATACTTTATGAAGTCTAATTGTTACTCCAAAAATACTTTCATGATCTTAAAAAATTATTTTAGGATCTTGAAAAGATATTCCAGGGTACTAATTGGTACTAAAAAAACACTTCAAGATATTGACCAATACTAAAAAAATACTTCAGGATATTGACTGATAGTAAAAAAATACTTCAAAATACTTATTAGTACTAAAAAGATGCTTTAAGATAATGAATGGTACTAAAAAAATATTTTCCAATCTTGAAAAAATATTTGAGGTACTGAATGGAACTAAAAAAAATATTTAAGGGTACTGATTGTTACTGAAAAAATACATCATAATCATGAAAAATTATTTCATGGTACTGACTAGTACTAAAAAATATTTTAAGATACTGACTGATATTAAAAAAAAGAGTCAAATTAACAGTTAAACAGTATTTTTACTCCTAAAAAAATCACTTGGTGCTGGACACTCTTTTAGCCAAACCACATGTGTATTTTTACACCTTGAAAAGCCACGCCATCGCCCAATCAACAAAGAAAATCAAAGTTAACGGTAAAAGAGTATTTTTGCACCTAATTTGTATCTATATAGTCACTTTTACACCTAAAAAAAGTACGTGGTGTTACCGTGTTGGGTGTTCCTCCGAAAAAAGCATATGTATATTTTTACCCTTTAGCCTGTTTTTATTTAATTTGGTGTAATGCATCGCATGTACCATTCCAAAATCACTAACTAAGTGTACGCCATCATTACGCTTAAAGGGGAAAAAAAAGCTAAGGAAGCTTGCGAAAGGACTGCGATTCCTAATACGATGAATATGTTCTTCATTCAAAGATCCAATTTTTGCAAAAAAATAAAAACATTATGGACAAACGTAAAAGTCGATAATCTACATGTTATTTGTCTTGGCATATAGACAAGACACGGAAAAGCCCACAGAATTGAGAAAATGGAATCGAATCCAATCATCATATCATAATAATATGATATGCCAGTTTGTTTAAAGGCAAGTGGGTTAGGTTCCTTTAATTTTTGTAGTGCACAATCCCTCTAATTAAACTCTAGTGGCATGGGTTTTGATTATTTGCTCAACATTAACAATTATTTTCCAAGGTTAAGTTAATCAGACCAATTAAGTGATCACATATTGAGTTTCCTCTTCATCACACGTTTTCCTCGTAATTTTAAATCGGATGTGTTGCATTAGATTAATGGACAGAGAACCATTCACCAGGCAGAAAGTTGCATGATTTGATGCCACATTTAATTCGCATATAGTATTGCATATATATATACAGAGACCCCAATTTGATTCCCTAGCTCTCTCACTCTCAAGCTACATTAACTATCCCGTGTGTTTTGTGTGTTAGCGTGTGGGTTTAAACTTAAGCTGCATTC
The DNA here is from genome assembly GCA_037074495.1 of Acacia confusa. Lineage (NCBI taxonomy): Eukaryota > Viridiplantae > Streptophyta > Magnoliopsida > Fabales > Fabaceae > Acacia > Acacia confusa. The sequence continues at coordinate 1,807,818 of CM073508.1, read as the reverse complement.
TCTCCTATCTTAAACATGAGATTTACTTAAATTGAGGACCGATTTGGTCAAGCTTAAAATAATCATTTTTACGTGTTACCAAATAAAACTACTTTCATATCCTTATATCTCAGTAAAGTGCAAAATCAATTCCACCTCTAATTCAAAATTTTCACGAAGAGTTTTTGTCAAGTAACTTTTGAAATTGTGGTTTCAAAAGTCCTTGTTAGTAAGGTGAGACAATCTTTCAAACATTTGTATGATAAATCATAAAAATTATTCTAAAAAAATTAATCTAAATATAAACTAATTTGTGAAAACACAAATTGCACACGCGTGGGGGCATATGTTAGCCTACTACTTCCTCTAGTGCTTATTATAAGGCACCAACTGCCAATAAATTTAGATCCTTATTATAAGACACCAACTGCTTCTAATTGTTTGATTTATTAGGTTTTTACCATTATGCCCTAATTTATAATATTCCTCAAGCATCGTGCTTGCTTTCCTCTAAATATTTAATCCAAATACTAAAGGAGTAATTATTGTTTTTATTGATTATTGTAGAGTATTTCCAATGTCTCTCTCTCCCCTCATGTTTTCATTGCTCAATGGTTTCAACTCTTCGTCTTCCCTTTCATTTTTTCACTTCAGTCATCTCTCTGTTTCATTTCAATGGTTTCAACTCTGTATCTTCCCCTTCAGTGTTTCTCTCTCCTCCCATTTTACTCATTTCTCATCTGATTTTTACAATGGAAAACGATGAACATGATGAGGAGAGAGAAACAATGAAGGGGAAGATATAGATTCAAAAAAGGAATGAGGAGGGAGGAACAGTGACATAATTTCTAAACACATGGAAAATCTAAAATAATTTTTCTAATATTTCTAAACCCATATCATTAAAAGAGGGGTAAGTGTGGAAATATTTATCAACTGAACACTCATTTAATAACTTAACTTTCTTTTCTTAGTTTAAGAGTAATTACAATTGGTGCCTTATAATAAAAATTAAAAGGAGTATAACCTAAGCTTAGAGTGATGCAACAGATCTACCACATGAGAGAGAGGGAGAGCACAGGGGGACCCAGGTCAGGTTTTAAGTGCACTCACGTAGAGGTTAACCTAGTATAACCTAAATCTAGAGTGGCGCAGAAGATGCACAACACAAGATATAGGAACCCATTTTGGTATCTATCCTTTGGATAGGCACGAGAGCTCGTTCGATGTCACTATAAAAAAATCATTTTTTTGCGATAGAAAAATTTCGTCGCAAAATGGGATTGCGACGAAATTCGTCCGTCACAAAAAAGGTCTCACAATTGTGACGGAAAATTGAATTTCCGTCACAATTTATGATGGAATTTAAATTCCATCACAAATTTTGAAATTTGCAAAGGAAAATTTTCTGTCGCAAACCCTTTTGGGTTTTGTGACAGAATTTTTTCCGTCGCAAACCCCAAAAAGGTTTGTCACGGAAAATTTTCCATCGCAAAACCCAAAAGGGTTTGCGATCGAAAATTTTCTGTTGCAATTGCGACAAAATTCAATTCCATCGCAAAACATAAAAAAATTTCAAAAAAAAAATTAATTAAAAAAAATTAATTTTAAAAAAATTGGAAAAATAGTTATATACATATAAAAAATATATATATAATTGCATTAAAAAAATATAAAAAATGTTAAAAAAGTAAATAAATTTCAAGATCAATTTTGCATATGATAAATTTGAAGAACACACAAATTTGTTTACTCTTTAAAGGCACACCTTCCTGCTTCTACTTTACATCAATTAATTAAATGTCTTACTCCTAAACATCACTTATCAACACTATACTCTTCTCATTTCAACATCTTCCTATTACAAGATTTATGTATCATAACCCACCAATAGAAGATCATAATTTTGTTACACAATTTTTTCATTACTCGAATAAACCATAAAAAAACAATACAAGATTAAAAAAAATTCATCAATCTCATTAATAAACACCAGTAAAACCCAATAACAAAAAAAATCATGGAATCTCCTCCAAACAATAACCATAATCCAAACAAATAAGCAAATTAAGCATCAATATCATTAGCTTTTTGCTTATATTTTTTGCTTTCAAATATCAAATGGTAAACTTCCTAATTAATTTTCTTATCTCTAAATATTACTTTTCAACAGTTCATGTCTTCTCTAATTATTTTTTTAGGAGCAAAGATCAATTCCAAAAATTACTACACATTATCACATGAGAAGCTTAAAATTTTGTACATATAAGATAAGAAAATTGCAATAAAATTTATACAAACAATAGCATTTTATTTACCATATAATGAATTTGAAGAACAAAATGAAAAGAGAGAAGAGATGAATGTTACCGGAAAAATTCGCCAGAAAACGTCAAGGGAAGGAGAAGAGAAACACCGACGACGAGGAGGAAGAGCAGAGGCGTGGGGGGGCGCCAGGAGGGAGGGCGTGTGTGGGGGGGTGGTCGGCCGGAGGGGGGACTCAGGGTGGGGGGTCGTTGGAGGAGAGAAGTGTGGGGGGTTCGTGTTTTTGGGGAGGGGGGGGTCGGCCGGCGGGGGAGACTCGAGGGTGGGGGGTTTGCCGGTGGAGGGGAGTCGCTGGAGGGGGAAGTGTGTTGGGGGAGGGGGGTCGCCGAAGGGGGAAGTGTGGGGAGGGGGGACGTGAAACAAAATGGGAAGGGGGATGCAAGTTGGCGGACTTAAAGTCTACCAACTTGCGACGGAAAGCATTCCGTTGCTGGCCCCCGTCAGGTCCAGTGACGAAAAAACATTCCGTCGCTGGCCCCGATGGGACCAGCGACAGAAAATGCTTTCCATACCAACGACGAAGTTGTATTCCATCGCTAAAATTTAAAAAAAAAAAGACTTTTTTTTTAAAAAAAATTTTGTTGTGATGGAAATTAGTTTCCGTTGCAAATTTTCTAATTTTTGCGACCGAAATTAATTTCTTTCACAAAAATCAGAAAATTTGCGACGAAACTATTTCTATCACAAATACCATCGCAAAATTTGAATTTTCTAGTAGTGTGTGGACTGTCCAGATCAGATATGGATGATCCATATTTTATTTTTTAAAATTAGTGATTTTTTAATAAAAAAATATTTTTTAAAAAAAATATATTAGTTGGGAGATTATCTTTATTTTTGGTTTTTTTATCAAGTAAAATAAATTTTTTTAAAAAATAAAAATTTAAAAAAATTGGATCGTCCAGATCCAATTTTGACGGTCCAGATCGGATGAACTCTCAATGTCTATCCTTTCGATAGGCATTGAAACCGGTTCCCAAGAGATATATGTACGTAGAGATGGTTGAGATATACTCCCTCCATTTATTTTTTATTATGACACACAAAATAATAAGTATTTTTAATTCTTTTTAAAAGAAACTTACAAGTTTTTAAGGAACATTTCATTTATGTTTTTATGTTTGTTCATATTTAATAAGAATAGGTGGGAGAGAGTAATAATTAATACATATGATATTTGAGTTTAGTGTAGTTAGTAAGGATAATATTAAAAATCACTTGAATTTTAAAACAACTTTAATATTTTTAACTAATTTTATTGGTATGTGAAAATTGATATTTGGTACCTTATAATAAAGAAAAGAGAGAGTAGCTAGAAAACTCAGTAGTTAGGATAAGGAATTACTAAAGGAGCTATAGTTAAAATACCTTACCAATGAGACTGCTGGCTAAGAGCATTCATGTAGGCTTGTAGCTAATTTATCATATAAAACAATAAATATGAGAGAGAAAATAAATAATTTCAATCGCCGCAACCATTGCATCAATTCTATGGATCGTAAATTTTCACCCAACTGATGATCTAAGGACAGTGACGGATAGATTAATCTACAGAAAACCATAACAAAGAATTCTAGAAAAGTTACAAGATAGTGATGCATGCATTAGTAGATGCCTATTGAGTTATTATCATATGGAGAGTTTTCAGTAGGTTTCAATTTAGTATTTATTCTTGTTTTTTTTAATTGGATTCTTAATTATCCGCGTCATTTCAACATGCAAACGAATAATAGTGTTCACTTGCAGAATATAAATAATATATGGTTTACATCCAATGACCTGACATATTATATTGGGAAATCGTGATAGTGCATGGCCTTGTGTGGTTTATATCTTACAGAACCTAATTCATCATTTTAATGTACAGTGATATAAACAGATCTGGCACAAAACATTATTTAATCCTGAATGTTAATTAGAGAATGTGTGTCAGTGTGTGTGTGTGTGTGATTGAAATAACTGTATGTGATGATAAGGACTGGATATTGGAATTTAGTACAAACATCGAAGATTTGTAGGAGTCTTGTTAATTAATATGTCCCACGGAGTTTTTCTCCTTTTTTGGGCATTTAGTTAATATAAGAGCGTTTTATAATTGATTATCAGCCAGATCGATTTATCAATTATTGCTGGATCCTTATAGTTAATACAATTAAAAAAGTCTCCAAGAAGCTAGGTAGGTAGTTTGTAACTAGAAGTGACGACAATTACAATATATTTGAAATATTTTCAATATAATATAGCGTCTAAACCTGGATTAATTAATCTCAACATATTAAAAACTCAAAGTGTTTCGTGTTTGGATTAAGTAAAGAGCCACGTTATGTTTCAGTCATGGTAAATCTTGATAATTGAAAAGGACCATAAATCTTTTTTAATATTCTACCTCAAAATTCATAAAATCTTTGAAGTTTCTTTGTTCAGTAAGTGAGACAGCTCGCTAGGTACAAAGTACAATATTATTCAGGAAATTAACCTTTCATAACGCTTAAGAAGCACGCGTTGAAAAGTAAAAAGTTTACGTAAATTAATTTGTTATGCTCATCTCCTGCAGAAAGCTAGTAGATGCTTATCTAAATGCTTTATTTCATTGTATGGGGATGGTTGATGAAGATAAAAGTGTTAATTAGCTGTAGTTTAGCAATTTGAAAAATAAACACTTGGTCATGATCTTTGTTGAAACTAAAGTTAATTAGGACTATAGTTATGATTCCAGCAGTAGCAACATGATGCCTTATTTTACTAAGTTGGGTCGTACGGTGTCATATTGCTATGCCAATGAGCAAATTTTTAAATAGATTGATGACTAATTAAAAGGTCCCTTCAATAAATTTCTTGAACATTCTCTCCAGGCTTCTTCTATCCATCTTGAGATGATTCTATACTCTCCGATAATCTACTCTCTTTTACGGACACTTTCAACAGTCTTGCTTGTACATTTTTAAACCAACTCATTTGGTTTTAATTTATACTCCCTCCGGTCCTAATTATAAGATAATATTTAGGAGTTAACTTTGGTCCAAATCAGAGGACAAGTTTTTAATTTTTGTCAATTTCTTCCTAAAATACCCTTATTTTATTCTCCCAAATATATTTGGTTTTTGGTGAGTAAATATATGTAGGTGTGAAGACTCTTTTTGTCAGTAAAACCTTTAAATTATTGGATTTTAATTCATTTATCGATCAGCTGACATTAATTCTACATATGTGTGTGTGATAGATATGTGAGTGTCTGTATATCTATATGCACACAAATATCTAAATGTATATATGTACACACACACATATGTATGTGTGTGGGTCTACACACACACACACATATATATCAGTGTGTCTATATGTATGTATGTATATATATATGTAGACACACACACATATGTATAGATATGTGAGTGTTCGTGTGTCTATATACACACAGATATATAAATGTATATATGTACAACACATATACATATATATAAGTATGTCTATATATGTGTGCGCGCGCACATACATACATGTGTGTGTGTCTATGGGGGTTTATGTTGTGTAGATATATGTATATATAAATACATACATACATATGTGTGTGGGCGCGCATGCACATATATGTATATAAGCAAGACCATCATTTCAATTTTAAAAAATATGAAAAGGAAAATTCTAAGTTAGAGAGGTATGTTACAGGTGTTGTTGATTCAATTTTATTAGTGTCATTTAAAATTGATATAAGGGCATTTTAGGAAAATGAGTAAAATTAACTAATTTAACTCCTCTCATTAATCTCCCCAAAATCGGTTAAATATGTCCTATAATTAAGACCGGAGGGAGTACCATTTTTCTCAATAGGCGCAATGCAACTACCCTTCCTCGCATAAGATCATTCCGATCGAATCTTTTTTTTTTTAGTTAGTAAAAATCATAACTATAGTTATAATCAACTAAACTACAGCGGTTGAGCAACTTTGTCTCGCCACAAAAAATATCATGCATTAACATGTAAATTAGTCTTAAAAATTTTTGCTAAGAAGCAAGTTGCCTAGAAAGTTTTTTTATGCTCAACATTGCCTTGAAAGTATTAAAGTTGACCAATGTTGCTTTATACTATTAAAAAGTTAAAAGTCAACCTCAATTTTTTAATAGTATGTGACAATATTGCTGTATTTTGAAACTTCCAATATGATATTGAACAAGAAAAAATATCCAGAGCAACATTGCACCTCTATGAATACTTCCAAGATAAATTTATACCTTAACTCAAAATATCATTCAATGTTTTTTTGGTCAAACACACTAATACAAAAAAACACATTTAATGTCCATTTTTAAACTCTTTTTACGTCCCTTTCCAAAGGGACGCCTATGTAAACAATGTAGTAAAATCTAAAAATGATGTGTTTTTAAGAAAAGGATGTTGTGAGAGACTTATGGTGTTCCTTTAAAAAAGGGACGCTATAATTTTTTTTTTTAAGAAAAATCTTTATATTTTACAAATTTTTCAAATCTCTACGCTGTCGTAGAATAAAGAGCAATGGTCACCTACTACCTAGCACCTCCCCTCATGCAACAGTAGAACCTATAGGCCAAAGGAAAGAAAAATGCTGCCAATAGTGGCAAAGCAGACACATCAAGAGAAAGAAAGGTAGTAGGAGAGAAAGAAACGCACCATAGTAGAGGATGTTACAAATCAAGACACCTACTACATGAAGAAGTAGAATCCAGTCACCAGCACCGGATACCTATCGAAAAACCCAATCAAAGGCACTTTCACCTCCCTGTAAAAAACAAAACAAAACAAACAAAACCACGACAACAAAGTCGATAAGGACATAGAAGACGATAAGTGGACCGAGTCAGAATGGAGGGAACAAACCTTGCCCGATGGAATCACTTCCCTCATCCAAAAAGGAAGTAGCGACAAGGCAAAGTTGTAGGAGAGCATCCTTCCTCAATGCAAACAAGCAAAGCGCGAGACAGAGCTACCTTCCCCATATAGATTGCTGCCATCGGCGACAGCCCTGATCAACTTGATGAAGAGGAAGGAACCATTAGAGGAGTTACGCGGGAGCCTAAATATAAGAACAATGAACCAAAATAATGAGATTTAGCTCCAGATCTTTGTTCATTGCCTTTAAATTTAACCACTAGATCTAAGCCATCAGGGAGAAGGATGAAGATAAGGGCGCAGGGAGACGAAGACGCAGCGTCATATTGACCAGGTAGAGGAAAGTTGTTGAAATCAACGGTGTATTGTGGGGCGAGAACAAAGAAAAAAGGGATAGAGAGGAACATATAGTAGAACACACAGTAGAAGGAAAACAAATCATTTTAGGCATCCCAAATTTTGAATTGGGATGCCCATGACCATGTTTGGTGTTCTTTTTACAATTAGAATGCCAAAAGTCTTTGTTTTTTGTTGTCTCTTTTCTAAATTGGGACACTAAAAGCACTATTTCTATTAAAGAAACGTCTAATATTTTAAAGTTTCTCCACATGATTACATAAATGTCACTGTCTTTAGTTTTTGCTGCCCTTTTTAAAAAAATGAACATTTTTGAGGGAAGGGAAGTAAAATCTATATTTTTTTGTAAGAACAATATCTAGGGGAAGTAAATCTATATTTTGTAGTAAGGACCATATTTATTGAACTTTAAACTATAGGTGATTGGGAATTGATGGGATTTATCAACCAAATAATATCACTACAAAAAACCGACGTTTTGTTGCAATTAAAATTATATATTTGTAATGATTTTAACTGTTATAGACAATATTAGCAACGGTTTTAACCGCTAAAAACTAGAATAAAATACATTGTTGTAAGCTATTTTATAGCGATTTTTAAAAACCGCTACTAAAGTAGTAGCGGTTTTACGTCACCTCTAAAAGTTGAGATTGAGATGATAGATTGTGTGAAAATCTTGTAGAGTTTATAACACCACAATAAATTACGGCTCAAAAAATTTTAATGGCGGGAAAGGAAGATTGAGATATTGGCACCAACATTGCAACGATTATAAAACCTCTACTAAGTACATACACAAATTTAAGAAAATTGGCGGTAAAATTCTGTAGCGATTGTAAAACAACTACAACTATAGGATAAAATTTTGAAAATTGTGCCAAAAATTTAAGGTGGATTTGAATTAAAATTAATAGAGGTTCTAAAACTGCTATAAAATATTAGAAAAAAAAATTAGCTGTTGTAAAACTGCTAAAAATAATGGATGAATTTTAAAAATTGCTCCAAATTTTTAAGGCAAATTTTAATTAATATTTGTATTGGCTTAAGTGTAAAATGTAACATTCTTCCATAATTACCATTTAAATAATTACTTTAAACCTAAACACATTTAGGTCCGGCCAAAATAAATTATTCAACATTAAACATCATGTCAAAAGGCTTTGTTCATAATATAAATTATAGTATACATCGAAATATTTAAATTTGCAATGTACTGAAAAGGCCCTAAAGTTCAACAATATACATTAGATTATACTTATGTAATAAAATGAGACATACAATATTAATAACTTAGATCAAGTCTTGGATACATTCCTCTTAGTATCCCTGCCTAAATTCTCACCTGAAAAATAAACAATGACAGGGTGAGTCATAAGGATCCAATAACCATATATCCAATTTAACAAGTATACATGGAATGATTACAAGATAATTAAGCAGGACAAATATGCCTTCATATAACAAAAAGTATGTGTAGTTTGCCAAACCATTTAATTGTTAAAAATTATTCAATACGCATGCAACTCCCTCAATCATCCTTATAACTACTGACAAAACCTATGGGTTATAACATAATAGGTTTAATCTCTTTGACAAGATTGCACCAAGCTCACCGATGATGAGGTGTAGCCTGGTCAAAGGCTACAGAACTCATATCGAACCATGGGTTCCCTTTCTTTTGAATATAGGAAGGTGTCATTGTCCCAATGGCTGACCCTTATCCCAGCCAAAGGAAGAAGGTGATATCAAGGGCCCTAAACGTGTCACAGCCATCTACTACACGCTCAGTGGAGGCTATACCACGTGGTATAAAATTAATCTCCTACCATCGCATCTCATCACAATCCAGTACACCTCAACATGCAATGCAATGTCATAATTTCAACATCAATAATCCTTACTTATATTCAATATTAAATGCCACGCATAATGTATCACAATGACAATATAAACAATTTATGCCCCTTAACTAAAATGTTTACCATCAAACATATATTTCATATATATACATTTTTTATATGTAAAATACTATAATATATTTTTATCATTTCAAATATGAACATACACTCGTAATCATCTCAACAAGTATGCAATATATATTGGAAAATGGTTACCTCAAGTTCTTGACACAAAGCTAAGAGTGAGAGAAATCAATCCCCTTTTTTTAAAAAATAATATATAATTATATGTTAATAGAATTAACCAAAATATCAACTAATAATACAATAATAAATAATTTAATTATGACCAGCTCACTTTATTTCCTTAGAAAAATGACAACTTATCCATTCCTTAAATCATCATTATAATTCTATCTCCTTCATTCATAAATTATTTCTCACTTGATCAAAATATCACCATATCTTCAATTTATCTTCCAATCAATTAAAAATGAATTATAAATTTCGGATATAAAAGACCTATCATGACAAACTTCAATTTTTCAATCTAATACTAACTTTTATAAGTATAACCCAATTCATTAAGTAAATCTTCAAATCTCCACATAATAAAAACCTATCAAACTTAAATTTAAATTCCAAATCTCAACTCATAATTTTATACAATTCAAGACTTTGCAAAACTAAAATGATTAACCTAACAACAATACCTCCAGAAATCCAAATAAATGTCTTAAACCTCATTTAATTAGTAAACTTATAACACATAAATCCTAAATTCCTATAGATAGAAAAATTAAATTTAAATTCTTACAACTACCAACTAATAAATCTAAATTGATTAGAATTATCTATTAATCATGCTCTACAAATATACAATCATATATTATCAAAACTCAAAACTTTGACAAAATTCTAACCTCAAAATTTTCACTAATCGATACTATATTGCCCTTATTAGAAAGAGAAAAATACATGGAAAAATTTTCATGAAGAAATTTTGTTGAAAAAAATAATAATTTAACTACCTAAATGATTTTATAAAATAAATAACTTACTTTAAAAACTCAAATAGGCTCTCTTTTCTCTCTCAACTCGTCACTTCTCTCTCTCTTCCCCCCTCCTACCCCTCCCCCTCCCCCTTCTGCTATCTCCGGATCTCACACTCATACACTATTTCACACACACTCACACACATATAGAGTAGGGAGAGGCGGTTTAGGATTTTTTAATATATATATATATATATATATATATATATATATATATATTCCCCCCTTTCCCCCACACACAGTGGTAGAATGCTGCCACCTTACCCAAATCGGTGGCAGCATTGGCAACATACCTACTTGCATGCGTGTGTATGTGGACGCGAGTGCTACACACACATTTTTTTCTATCTTTTTTCATTTTTTAAAAAAAAATTATTTTAAGGATATTACACAAACCACTATAAATTATCATATTTGTAATGGTTTATTTTAACCATTATTAATTGACAGATTTTTTTGTAGTGTATGTTTGGGCCCGTTTGGTTCAGACACATTGCACTATGTAGTGCAATGCAGTGCAGAGTGATGTTGATTACAGATTTAGTGTTTGGCTTGGTTTTTAAATAAGGTGTAATGAGTTATTTTTTAATAATTATTTAAAATTAAAATATCACAAAAATTTTGTTTACCCTTAGTATAATTTTTGTAGAAAAAATAATCAAGAGTCATCGCATTGTCTCATCATAACTATCATGCTACCTCGCCGAGGATCATTCAATGGCGATAGTTATGGTGGTGGAGGTAAGGTGACAAAGGTGTGGCAGTGGCGATAGGTAATGACAAGGATGATTGAGGAGGACATAATGGCGGCAAGAGTGGAGGATGAGGGAGTAGTCATGATGATGGTTGTTGATGATAGCAACAACGATGGAGGATGAGGTAGTGGTGGTGATAACGATAACGGTGGAGGAAGAGGTTTTGGAGTGGTGGCATCAGTCTTGGTAGTGGCGGCGACAATGATGGAGGTGGTGGTGGATAAGGAGGAGGTAGTGGTGGAGATGACAAGTGGTGACAATAACAACGATGGAGGAGGTAGTGATGACAACAGTCGGAGTGGAGAAGGATGAGGTAGTCATGGTGATGATTGGTGATGACAGTAACAACGGTGGAAGATGAGGTAGTAACAACAACGACAAGGTTCATGATGATAACAACAATAGAGGTGGCTATAGCAATAGCATTGGAGAAGGTAATAGTAGTGGCAACAACAATCTTGGTGGCAAGGGAGAGGTGGCAGCGGTGGAGGAGGAGGAGGTAGTAGTAGTGACAGTGATAACGGAAAGAGGAGGTATTGGAGTGGCAACAACAATCTAAGTGGTGGCGACGACAATGACGAAGGTAGCAGTGGAGGTGGTGGCAATAGTTGCCATGGTGGTGATGGTGGATGAGACAGTGGTGGCAGCGATTATAGTGTGACATGTGAAATAAGACAAATGAAACAAAGTTAAATAAGATTAAAGGTTAAATTGAACTTTTTCAACTATGAAATGTGGTGGTAATGAGTATTCATAGAAGAGGATGTATAAATGAGAATCACCAATTTTATGGTAATCATCATTATTACCGTGGTAAACTTCATGACCACACTAAAAAGCAACCAAATACTTTCCTCTTGGCAACGCAATCATAATTGTCCTTGTAAGTATGCAATGGGATTGAACCAAATGGACTCTTAGTTTCGTCTCTAATCAATGGGAACCAGAAATATAATATTGGTATCTATATTTCATTGGGACAACGATGGACGGAAGGTCAACCACAATTCCATTGGAATGATGTTGACGCCTTTGTCGCTCAAATTGAAACTCAGCATTTTCTTCCAACTTCGAAAATAATTGTTTTGGAGAGGCATGATTAATGACATTAGCAAAGAGTACTACATTTGCATTATATATATAATTTCCCTCTAATATAATTAATTAATTTCCAATCACTTCCTCTCTTATTCACATTTGCAAGGTTGTCGACATACATATCTTAGTTGCTAATCCTTCACATTACTCGCCATCTGTGGATATGATTAAGACTGTGAATCTAACAACCGAATCAAATGATGTGTTTTTTCTTTAAAATGTTTTTTTAAAAAAAAATACTCGAAAAAGAAAGATATAACAACTAGACAAGCAACTTAAATGCTAAATTATGTGTCTTTCTTCGATGTCCTTCCCTTATTAATCACAGAAAACATAAGTACTCTTTTATGGATAAGAAATGTGTGGTATTTTTCAGCATTCTAATATATTTTATTTTTAAAAGTAGGGCTAAAAGCAGACACTACTAAGTGCTGCGTCATCCCTGAATTTTCTCTCTATGAGAAAAATAGACATTTTACAATTAACTCATATGGTAAGTTGTAACCACCATTGCACCAATTACCCATGTTCTACGAATGCTACTAAAAACTATTGTAAATGAATAAATATGTTTTTATTTTTATATATATATACCTATTTTCAAAATATATTATTTTATAAATTTGATTTATTTTCCATTCAATTTTTTTAACAAATTTCTTATTCTAAAGTTAAGAATTCAAAATATTTGGTAACCAACCCTATCATCCCTCTTTGTTCTACATGTGTATTTTTGCTCCAAAAAAAAAGTTTGTGATGCTGGGCCTTTGTGGGGAAAAAGCTCATGTATATTTTTACACTTTAACCCTAAAATATTTTTTTATATCTTTATTTTATTTTCCACATTCTAAATTTAAGATTTAAAAATATTTTGTAAGCAACTTCTCCTCATCTCTCTCTCTCTTTTATGATATGCTTAATTTGAGAATATTTTTCATATCTTTATTTTATTTTCCACCTTTAAAATTTAAGATATTTTTATTTTATTCTTTACATTCTGAACTTAATATTTTAAAATATTTTCTAATTAAATTCTCACCTCTCTTTTTAGGATATATTTATTTTGAGACTGTTTTATTTTATAGATTTATTTTATTTTTCGTGTTTTGAATTTACATATTTTATAACTAACTTCCCACACTCTCCCTTTATCTCTATTATACTGATAATATATATGTTTTAATTTTCACTTTCTAAATTTCAAAATTACAAACTGTCAAACCATAGAGGAAAGGGGTTTCAGGCTTCCTTTTTTGCTAGAGATCATGCAGTTTGCAATTCCTGTTGTTGTGTCACCATCGTCTCTCCATCAGGCAGCTTCTTCTTCAACAGTCAGTCAGTCACAAACAAACTTAGTTCATTTTCATGCCTCTAGTTTCTTTCTCATCGCTTGGTTGTACTCATAGACTTCCTTTGCTCCTGATACAATATAGTAAATATTGTGCAAGGGTGAGGATGATGAAGAATTCAAAATAGATGTGGTATTCGATAAAGTGGGAGGCTGATTAACGGGTTTAGATACTTCCCCACAATTTTCCTCTCAGTCCATCTTACCAGGAAAAGTTTTTATTCTCTTTATTTAATCTTAACAATGATTTTCAACTATATATCCTCCACATATGAGATATGCAAAGTAGGGATTGAGTTCAATATTTGACTTGACTTGTCGACATTCTTTTTCAGGTTGGTTGTTTCGAAAATAGTGATGTTGTATGGGTTCACACAATAATCTATAAAGGAATTAGTGTATCTGTATGAACTAGCGGAACCACGTTTACAAATGCCCCCCACCCGGGGGAATTTCATTTTTTAAAAAAAAAAACTTTTAACCTACCCTTCAACCTTTCTTTAGGCCTTGTTTGTTAGAAAGAAGATTGCAGGATGGAAAGGAAGATTTCAATCTTCCTTCGTTTTTTGGCATTTGGTACACGGATCCATCTTCCGATGAGGCTCCAACTTCCTTTCTGAGTGGGAAGATTGCCCAAAAAATCTTCCCTCACCTTTTGGATGGAAGTTGCAATCTTGATGGAAGATTATGAGCAAATTCCCATTATGTCCCTTTCTTCTTTCTCTTTTTTTTGATGTAAAGGGTATTTTGGGAATTTCAAGTTTTATATTTTAATTTTAATTTTTAAAAATTATCATCTTCCATCCTACTTTCCATATCTATCAAACAATTTAACTTTTTAAAGTTCTCTCATAATCCTCCTTTCCTTTCCATTTATTTCCTTTCCTTCCTCAAATCTTCCTCTCTCGCTCTCAATCACTCGCTGTTCTCTTCTAGGCCAACCACTCTCCTCTTCCTCTCAAGTCTCAACTTCGTCACCGTATTAGTCTCCCCCTTTCCGGTCTCTCTCTCATCTCATCACTTGTACTAGCCTACCCTTATATTGAAAAAGGGTTAAGGTGCAAAAATACACGTATGTTTTTATGAGGAGCAAAAATACACATGTGGTTACCATTTTAGTGCAAAAGTCACATCACACTTTTAAGTCACTGTTCACCGCCGTTAAGTTACTGTTCATCTCATCTCTTTCTCTCTTATCACGATGAGCAATGACTTAACGGAAGAATATGACTTTTGCATTAAAATGGTAACCACATGAGTATTTTTGCTCCTCAAAAAAGCATATGCGTATTTTTGCTTCTGAAGAAAAAGCTCATGTGTATTTTTACACCTTAACCTTTGAAAAAGATGTATTTAATAACAAGACAGTTATGACAGAATTTCAAAAAATACAACATAATAGTATAATATTATAATTATTTTTATTATAATATATTTTGGTTGTTAAAAAAAAAATCGGGGACACTACCCCAAGATCCCTCCAATGAAACCCCCTTAATAAAAATCCTAGATCTACCCTGTGTGTATGCTCCTTCTCTTTACTTTTTTCTTTCAATGGGTTTGATTATATATACTTTTTATAGGACCCCTCTTACATATACCATTGGCTTTGATTTTTCTCATATTACATGAGGAAAAAAAAGTTTCCTACTAACACATAAAATGGTGAGACCCATATATAAATATATGAATTTATATATGTATATGTTAGTCCCACCATTTCATGTGTGTGTGACATGAAAAAATAGTTTTCCTAGAACATAAAAAAATAAAAAAAAAAAAATGTTTTCCCATACTAGGTTGATCTCATTTCATACAAACTTTAGGTGGGAATCAGTGCTTGCACTGTAGTGTTAATCATCGGAACTTCCACTAACGTAAACTAAACTAATTTATGGTTTTTATAAATTTTTCCGTTTGAAATGAGTGATTTTTAGATGTGATTACTTTTGTGGTTAGAGCATCTACATGTCTGACAGGAGAAAGGATGAGTGCTTTGTACTTCTTATGTCTAAAAATATGGGAAAATCAAATCATCATCTAAATTGGAGAAATTAATATCATTAAAAAAGTCTCATAAAATTGTGAAAGATACTTTTTCACTTGTTAACCATAAGTTATAAAACTTTTCTAATATTAATTATTTTAGTTAGAATCTTGGCATGAGTTTCTGAAAAATAAATGTTTTTAAAAAATAAATAAGTCATGTTATTTTTTTTAATTCAATTTACTTATATTTTTTTCCTTACAATCTACTCATATTTCAATTATAATATGTTTGAGTTCACGTTAAAAAACATGTTCACGTAACTTGAAATAAAACTAGCCTCATATATTTAGACATTAAAAAAAAAATTATACTATTAGTCCAAACAGACAAACATTTTTTTCAACAACTTAGAGATTGTAGAATGTGGAAAATTATTTTTTAGCCTTATTCCAATAATTTTTGTCTGTCAAACATATGGTGCAAATGTCGGTTTTAAATTTATCTAAATTCTTTTTGGCCAAAAAAAAAATTATCTATATTCTTCGGGCAAAAAAATTTATCTATATTCAAAAAATTAATGAAATATTTTTATATCTCCGATTTTTTTTCTCAACATGTATTTCCGATTTTAATTTTTAAGTATTGTGCACTGATTTTCATTATTGTTATTTTTAATTTCAAACTATCATCTACAATGTATAATTAAATACACACACACAGAGATATCACTTGCAACCCGGATCCATAATCAACTATGGTTGGAGCTCTGGTGGCCGATTGTAGTGGCTCTTTAACGAGAGTCCTTTTTTTTTTTTATTTACTTAAAAATTGAGGATAAAATGAGAAATCCATCATTTTAAAATCTCAATTTGATCTTATCAATTTTAAGTCCTTTCAAAATTTTAATAGGTATTCTGGGGTTTTAAAATTTTATTTGATATTCCAACGACATTTTTTTTTTAAGTTAACCATAATTTTAAAGATTTTTAATTTAAAAGGCAATTGGATTTTGAATCGATTTTTTTGGCTGCCCGGTATTGACTCAAATTTCTATCGACCGGTGAAAAATAATTCTATGGACCGGTGGCATCCAGAGGGAAATTACTTACCATCACTTATGAATTAAAAAATATTATTATTTTTATTAATGAAAAGTGACACAGTTGGCTAAGGCATCCTCATTCATCCTAAAAGGGAGAAGGTTCGATTCCCGCAGGTCGATGTGAAGGCTGGTGGGCGATCTGTAAATACCTCTGTTAACACTTTTTGAGCCTGGAAACATGCCCTAACCCTAGTAGGTTACCGGAGTCTACCCTTATTTAAACTTTTTTTTTAATATATATATATGGTTTTGGTTTTCTCATGTTAGATGAGAAAAAAAAAGTTTTCTACACACTTATTTCATGTGTGTGTGACATAAGAAAATGATATATATATATATATATATATATATATATATATATATATATATTACAAAAAAAATAGGGTTAGGGTACAAAAATAGACATAGTTTTTTTTTGAGCAAAAATATACATGATTATCATTTTAGAGCAAAAGTTACATCCCACCGTTAAGTCACTGTCCACCGTGATGAAAGAAAAAGAAACGAAGTGAATAGTAACATAACGGAGGTGAATAGTAACTTAACGATAAGATGTGACTTTTGTTCTAAAATGGTAATCTTATATGTATTTTTACTTTAAAAAAAAAATTATATACATTTTTGTGCATGGGAAAAAATTTATATATATTTTTATGCCCTTAACCTAAAAAATAAATATAAATGCACACGAGGTAGAATTGAATTGATTTGATTGCATGTTGGGGCACCCCTCATATGTCAATCTAAATGGTACGAAGGATCGTGCGGTCGCGAGGGACATGTGAAGATTCGCATGTCGGGGAGAGAAAGAGATGAACGGACAGGGAACGACGATGGTGAGGTCGGAGAATCGAAGGGCGGGAGGGAGGTACAAACAAAGGGAGGAGTGGGACCCGCATGAGGGACACGTTATGGTGGCGACCGTAACACGGGATCGGTGACCCATGCGTGGTGGTCCGAGTGTGAAAAGACAAGAGAGCCCTGGGGAAGAGGATGAGGCAAGTAATAAAGTGCCCGCTTCGGGCAGTGGGGGAGAGGAGAGGAGTAGTCACAGTCAGGAGGGGACACGTGGAGGGAGGAGGGAGAAGGATACATAGGAGTAACGGTAGGGATAGGGAGCATTGAATTAGGGGAATCAATCAAGAACCAAAGAGTGTGAGGAGAGCCATAAAGTGCATGGGCCTTGCCCTCTCAATCTCACTGTGTAATTCAGACAATGTCGCGCCACACGCTCCCCACGTGTCAGACAACCCACCCTGAAATTTACTACTCCCACGTTAATTTGTCTTTCCAGCAATAATATCCCCCACGCGCTCTTCTTCCCTCCTTTCTAATTACAGTATTACACTCTCTCCCATAAAATAGATGTCATTTGAATGGGTTCGATTCTCTCAAAATCTTTTTTTTTTTTAATTTTCTTTTTAGTATCTATTTTTTACTTTTAAATTTTAAAAAAATAGATGGTTCAAATTTGATAGGAGTATTTTATAAGACTATTATTTTAAATGTGAATAAATAAATTTAAATGCTTAAATCATGATTTATACAATTTATAAATTAGTAAAAAATATAATTCATAAAACACTATCACCATAGTTTTAGAAAATATTAGATCTGAACTATCTATTTTTTTTTATTTAAGGGTGAAAATGAGATTCTGAAAAGAAAAAGACATTTAAGGGTGGAAATGAGATTTTGAGAAGAAAATGAGACAAGAGATTATGAAGAAATCTACTCCCCTTCTTAAAGAAGAGTTTAATCTAAAATAAATAAGTTAGTTTTGAAATAATTAATATTTACTTTTTAATTTTATTCTTGTTATTAATACTCATGTTTAATTTTTTGCCTACTCATTAAATTTTTAAACTCATTCTTCAGAAAGGATAAAAGTTTAAAAAAATATATATTCAATTGAGGAAAAACTACATTTCTTATTCCATTTATAAGTCATTTTTAGCATCTTTATATTCTAGGTCACTTTCAAACTTGTAGACAGAAATTAAACATTATTAACTACGCCTTCTTCAAATAATTTAATATTATTTATTACCTTCCCATTTTTTTCAATCGTCATTTTTTGTGTTGGACCTGGGTCCTTATATCATGTTTTATAGGTTGATATTTGATTTTTTTAAAAAAAAATATGGAAATCAAAGATATAAGATAAAAAAGGAAAATCATTCTTCAGGTATCTAAACTCACCATCCATCTCTAATGCAGTTATACATGTTTTTATCTCCTTAATAAATCATTTAACTTTGCTTTGCTACCACTATTAGCTCCTATCGAGGAACTAGTGATGCTAACCAATCAAAGTTAGCGTGATTAATTGCGTTAACACAGCAAATTTTTTTTTTTAAAAAAAAAGATAGAAAAAGAAAAAAGTAATGCGTAACAAATAAAAATTTGAGGGAAAGTATATGTATAGATAAAATGCTGTTCTCAAATATAAACGCAATGGAATTTTCGACATATTAGAGTAATTTCCCCATCGCAAGCCTCGTGTGTGCATATGTGTGTTCGTTTGCTCCTCAAGTCTTAATATAATATCTGATTAAATAATTTGATTAGAGTCAAAACCAAATTAGCACTACTAGAAAATTCAGATTTTGTGACAGAATTAATTCCATCACAAATTTTTGAAATTTTGCAATAAATTTGGAAATTTGCAACGGAACTAAATTTCCGTCGCAAAAATCCAAAAATTTGCAACAAAAATTTATTTCCGTTGCAGAAAAAATCAAAAAAAGAGGGAAAAAGTCATTTTTGGCGAATTTTAGCGACAGAAAGGGCTTCCGTTGCTGGTCCCGTCGGGGGCCAACGGCAGATCACCTTTCCATCACTGGCCCCCGACGGGGCCAGCGACGGATTAGTGTTCCAATAATAACTTCATCATATTCTAGTGGCTCATCACCTTAGCCTTATTTGTTGAAAAATCCAATAATAATGATCCTAAATATATATGGCATAACTTCACATGAAAGAGCGATCCAAAGACTTGATGAAATACATCCAATCTAATAATTCTGAATGTCATCTGACCAAGTACATAAAGATCAGGTGTACGATATTTATAACCTCTCATAAAGGCTTATAACAACTTATTAATCAACTAGGTAACACTAACCAAATTTTTTAAAAAACCTCACATATATTTATTATCATCAATATCAATTGATTGATTTTCAATTAAAAATTATTTAATTAATATCAATGATACTCTTATGGCATGTCATACTTGATTTATTCTTGTTTATCCTTTTAGGGAAAAAAAAATCATTTGATTTAGCATATATTAATGATAATATATAGAGCTATAAAGTCACAAAGCAATAATATTCTTTGAAAAGAGAAAAGAAAGGCTAAAAAGAAAGAGAGGAGGGGGCATTAAAGTCATTCTACACAAATTTTGAAATCCTAAATTGGGCTCATAACTCAATTAATGATTTTTTGAATTTACCAACCTAATTTATAATTTCTCTATTTTAGAAAGCTTTATATGCGATTTTCTATTCATAATTTTTCAAAGGATTAAATAGCAAATCCGCATCGAAAGTATATATCGATGAGCAATATTGCTTTAAAAGTTTTTTCAAACTCAATTTCATCTTGTTTTTCACAAAGTTTAAAAACATTGTTCCAGATACACTACAAAATACAACAACCATAATAATTTTTCATCGAAATTAAGCCTATTTTGGTTGAGCTTCAACAATGGTGGGATGAGCCTTTTAGAGAAAATAAATTTCAATGAGAAAAAATCTCAGTTAGAGGTTTTTGCATGTGTTTGGGTTGACTTTTCTGATTTTTTTGCATCACATGGGAGAGAGAAAATTCATCCCCCAAAAAAAAAAAAAGAAATGTCTTTCTTTTGTTAATTATAGACTTTTGTTATTTATTTTTTTTTAAAAAAAAATTTTATCTTAATTAGCACATTATATAAAACTAATTTTAATATATATAGTATTCAATAAGATCCATGTCATTTTCTATTACAACTAACTTTTTGAATAATAATTCAAATACATCTTCGTTTAAAAAAAAAAAAATCTGCTATTGTCAATCTAAATATTAATCACATTTACAACATGATATTTTTTCTATCAAACTTCTATAAAAGTTAGATAAAAAATAAGTCATCATTCCCACCATCAACTCAAACATATCCATTAATAACCATCATATCTTACCGTTTTCTCCCTTTATTTAGTGTTTGTTTGAAAGTTCCCCAAAATTTAAGTTTTACGTAAATTAAAATAAAACTCTTATCACATACTTACCTTATACAATATTTAGATTTTGAAAAGTTTCTAAAAGATATCTTAAGCCTGGCTACGATTCTTCGCCATCATCGTCATGACGTGTGTTTGACAGCACACCGACTGATTTTATAAAATGAATATAGTAAACGAACACGTCCAATTTCTGGGTTTACATCTGTTTATTTATAGAGTGGTGGTTCTGGCAAGATTCGTTCTATATTCCTAGAAGTCCGAACGCTTGTTTGAAAACCAATATTTTAAAGGACTAAAATTGTAGAACGCATATTTTTTACTTAGGACCTGTCCTTTTTTCTTTAAAAATCTTGCAAAATCTGTAAAAAGAAAAAAAGTTTTACAATTAATATAAATTTTAACTATAAGTCTGGTTTCTATTTAAACTTTGATGACCTAGCTAATTAAAAAAATTGTTAAATAATTAAACGATACTCTGTGTGAAAATTACAGGAGTAACAAATTTACAGGTGTTTTAACCAGAACGAAGAGGAAAAACCCAAACATTTTAAGAGACAAACTATATTAAATTAGAGAATAGAAAGAATATCATTCCACCAACAAGCGTTAGGGAATTAATCAACTTCAAACATAATTTAAGAATTATTTTTAAAAAATTATGTTTCTTTCTTATAATTGATATTTGTAGGAGGCATGTTTTTTTTAATAATAAATGACGGATGAGAGTGGAGACATCCAAAGTTAACTAAAGAGAGAGTCAGGGAATTAATCCCAGGTATATTTGAATATGCAAAGCATTTTATGAATTTTAAGGACAATGAATCACAAATTAATACTGAGGGATTTCACATTAATTAAGTCATTTTGGAGTAATGAATTGAAATTTGAAGCTAAGCGAAGAATAAAGTTGAAAAATATACTTCCTCCGATCCTAATTATAGGACAATATTTGGGAGTTGGTTTTGGTCCTAATTATAGGACAAAATTTAAATTTTTGTCAATTTCTTCCTAAAACACCCATATTTTATTCTTTCAAGTGTGTTTAGTTTTTAGTAAGTATATGCATTTAAGTGCATAGAATTTTTCAATTAATAAAACTCTTAAATTGTTGGATTTTAATTTGTTTATCAATGACTTAACGTTAATTTACCAATATGTATGTGTGTGTGTATTTGTGTATATGTGTGTGTGGATGTGTGTATACATGTGTGTGTGTGGGGGAGGGGAATGTGGGGGTTTGTATTTGTGTGTAGATATGTATGTGTATCTGTGGGGAGTGAATGTGTGTTTTTTTTTTTGTTGTAGATATATGTGTGTATGTGCATACACATACATACAGACATACATACATACATATATATGTGTACACACACAAACACACATATATGTATATATAGCAAGACTATCATTTCAATTAGAAAGCATAGAAAGGAAGATTCTAGGTTAGAAAGATATGTTAATGTCATTGAAAATTTATATAAGGGCATTTTAGGAAAATGAGTGAAATTAACTAATTTAACTCTCCACCTTAATCTCCTCAAAATCGGTTAAATATGTCTTATAATTAGGACTGGAGGGAGTATAAAAGCTTAACCACCAAACTATTTTTCTGGAGGTATGCTGAATATAAAAGATTAAGATACATCTCACACCTTAAACTATTTTTCATGCGCAATAAAGAGTCTTAAAATCTTTTGTAGCGTATCCAATATTTTGAAGTATTTCTTCATGTTTTGGCATAAATTATGTTTTTAGGTGCGTCTATTGGCTAAATTTTTGTTGGGCATTTTACACCTTATATTATCTAAGTTGTTGAATATAAAATTGTATTAAAAAAATACTTTATGGTGATAAATGCATTTGAAAAATAATTTAGGATGTGTTTGGTTGGAAGAGAATAGATGAAAAGGGAAGAAGGGGAGACCTAGAAAATTTTAATTATTAGCCTCTAACTTTGAACCCATTCTCTCTTCTCCCATCTCCTAACCTTAAATCAAACACACATTAAGCTATTAGATGCACAATAAAATAATATAGGCCAATAAAAAATGCCATCATATTTAAAATTAATATATATACACACATATAATGAGATTTTGGATTTTAGTGTGAGAAAATGCATATGATCTGTAAAATGTGTTCACACTGGACAAGCGGGGAGGCACGCATCTGGCGGTCGTTGGTCCCAATGGAGCCCCCTCCCTCTTCTCAGATTTTGTCGCCCCACCACCCCCGACGGCGCATCTCTTCAAACAGGTCTTACCATTTCTGATTTTGTAATTTTAACTATTACTAGCTAAAAGCACAATATATCATGGACCGGAGTAAATTGCATTGATATTATCATTTAATTTTTAAAATAACATGAGTAATACTCAGTAAATAAAAATATAATTAATATACAAGACAGTAAAAATGAAAAGAGTATATGGTCCAAGGAAAATGTTTGCATACAACAGCTAATCACAACAAAATATTATATCTTTAGGCGGGGTCGGCCAACAGATCAAGTGATGCTATTAAGCTTGATCAAATACTAATTCTTAAGATGTATTATATTGTTAATTAAAAGACGTCGCTTGATAACCTCATTGAGCGCTTTCTTTGGTTATTTTTATGCCCCACTTGACGGGCTCTAAACATCTTGATTTATTTTTCTGGTGCATCCAATAGTCTTTTTTGTATGTGTCCAAACCACCTTAATTAGATGAGTTTCTACAATTTTTTCTTCATTAGGTATCACTCCAACCTTCCTAATATAAGTTTATTATGAATTTTATCTTTCCTTATATACTCATACATCTATCTCAATACCCTTATCTCAACTATACACCACATTGTACTCAAGAATCCCTTTCACGGTCGAACATTCACTCTCAAAAAGCATTCTAGCTGAATAATAGTACAATAAAATTTTCATTTTACTTTTATCAACTACTTTTCGATCACAAATAACCCCGATAGTTTTTCTCCATTTAAACCCCTGGTTTGAATTCTTTGATTAAGATTTCCATGCATTAATCTTACCATCTTTTTGTAGAATCACTACTACAAAAAACATTAAAAATGTCCTAAATTAGAGACAATAAACGTCCTTATTGAGAAGGACGTCTGACCAGGGGAAGTAGTAAAAAGACGTCCTATAGTTAATATAGGACATCTTAAAAAGACATCCTGTTGGAAAGATAGGACGCCTTTTTAGGCGTCCTATAGTGAATAAAGGACACCTAAAAAGGCGTTTAAAAGAAAAGAAAAAAACCAAAACCCAGATCTGGAAGAACCAGGTTGGCTGAAGAGGATTGTTGCTCCTTAAGCTGCAAATCTCTGGTATATATAATGCACATATAGTAAAATCCAATTTTACAGATGTAGGTATGATCCTGCATCTCACACACATCCAATTTTACAGAAGAATGACATGCACATATAGTAAAATCCATCGACAACAGAGAACCTTAATTATTCAACAGGCCACAAACATAAAAGCGAGAATATCACAATAAACAAGCTTCAATGGGGTCAAACAAGAAAAGAAGCAAACCGATTGAAAACTCTCTTAGCATTATCAGTTTTAGGAGTATTCCCGGAACCGTTAATTACAGACTTGCGAAAATTGTATATACAAAATAAACAACAGATTAGAGCAATGCTAGAAAAAAAAACACAAGATATTTAATATAAGCAAACAAGAATCCCAAGAAGAGGCAAATGATAGTTACAGAAACCAAAATAGCAATTTTCAATTCAAATTAAAGTACCAGAGTAATAATTAATAAATTAAGAAAAACCTTAACCCTAGAATTCGAAACAAATCCCCAAAAACTGAGAAAGAATGAATCGAGAAAGAACATAGAGGGAAAACGAAATTAAAAACCCTAGTGGAATGGAGGCGGTGCGTGACGGAAGGATCTTCCATGTGAATTCCTACATAAGTTACCAGTGACGGAAGGATCGCAGAAGCATAAGGTGTCCTTGATCTTGTGGAATCCATGGGTGAAGACACCGAACTCGAAAAACAAACCGATCAAGATGACAACGAGAATGACACACATACACAGCATACATATCCTGCCTTTATGAATTTATGGTTGAGAAGGGTGAGGATGAGGAAGGGCGAGGGAGGGAGAGGGTCCGCACGGGAGGATTTCACCGAGGTAATGAATGAGAAGGGAAAATATAAGTATGGGATTTTAGAGAGCTTTCGGCGCCCAAAATGTAATTCAAGGCGCCTAAATTGGACTTTAGACGTCCTTATTTAAATTAAGGGCGCCTAAAGTCCTTAAATAATAAAAAAAAAGTTTAAAAAATAATTACTTTAGGCACCCTTAATTTAAATAAGGGCGCCTAAAGTCCTTAAATAAAAAAAAAAGTTTTAAAAAATAATTTTTCACAAGTTTTTTGGTGCCCTAAAATAATTTTAGGGTGCCTAACGTATATTTTAGGCCCCTTAAAATTATTTTAGGACGCCTAAAATATATTTTTTAGTGCTAAATTTTTGGCACTTTGGCGCCTGGATAATTTTTTGAAAAAAATTTAGCGCCGAAGTTTTAAAATTAATTACTTTAGGCGCCCTAAATAAAATTTAGGGCGCCTAAAGTATATTTTAGGCGCTCTAAATAAAGTTTAGGGCGCGTAAAATATACTTTAAGCGCCCTAAATTTTAAATTTAGGGCGCCTAAAGTACTTTTTACTCTCTTTTTTAAAATAAAGACACCTTTTGAGAAAGTAATATCCATTTTTTATAGTAGTGAATTGTCCCAATTTTCATTTGTCTTACTTTTACTCAATCAAAATTCATTTGACTTTAAGGTTCTTCTCCATAACGAAGTTTATAATTGATTCCTTCTCTTAACTCAACCACAAGTCAGTAAAAATCATGCAATTGAAGATTTCTTTAAGTACAAGCTCAATAAGAACGTATGAGATAAGTTTAAATAAATAAGGGTTTAAGATTGATCCCTAATTTGAACCAGTATAATCCTTTTAGGATGGTCATTTGTCATATTTTCTAGCATGAGTTGCTAACCCCCTTTATATATCTTATATGGTGTGGCTACCGTCCTTATTAAGAAGTGTCCGCTACACCCAATTTTAATGCAAAAGGTGACATCCAAAAAAAAAAAGTAACATAGTAAAAAAAAAAACAAAATCCTAAGTGCTTCTGGGGTGCAACGGACCCTCCTTGACAAAGAGGGTAGCCACACCCATCTTATATGACCCTATAGTTAACATATCTAACATGCAAACCCTTTCTTTTTAAGGCTTTCCAAATTAAAGTACTTCTTTCCTCACGCGGGTTTTCTTCGGGTCAATAAAAATTATATTCAAAATCTCTTTCTTCACTCGACACTTCTACATCAACCCCTTAGCAAATAAATTGTTTATGTTCTAAGACCTTTTCCAATATAAATCCAAATCGGTTGTTGAATCACCTACGGAAAAGGTTTTGCATAAGTTAAAAAATATGACAGGAAAATTTTGTTTTTGTGTCAAACCTCTGAAATCTGAACCGGGGCAAAACTCTCTGAAGTCCCAATTGAGCTAATATATATATTTTTTATCAATATTAAATGATATTGATATTTTTACATGGGCAACCAGTCCAATGTGTACGGACCAACTGTCAACTGAGCTAATGTTTCACCCTGGTTATCCAAGTTTCCTATTATTTTACCCATAAAATTTAAAATTTGTTATTTTTAATTATCACAATTATTTTATTAATGTTACCATATTTTTTACTAAGTGTGTGTGTATATATCATTTTATTGAAGGCAATATTATTTGAGATAGTGTTGAGTACTAAATGTGAATGTGAGCATATCTCTTTAACAAATATTCTTACTTTGTTTACTATGCTTTGAGGCACTAATCTTATCATATTGTTTTCAAGCACTCGGCAATATATATAACCATGATCCAAAAAAGAATAACATAAGTTAAAATAGAGTAAATCTCAACATGGGTGGTATTAATATATATAGACGCATTTATACGGTGTGGTGCTTTCCTTATTCATCAATATATATAGCGTGTATATTAATTAATTATTTAAACTTAAACGATATTAATTATTAACTCCCTTCCTAGTTATGTCTCCTTTCTTTCTCAGTTTCCCTATATATACTCCTACTCGCCTCCCTCAACTCAAGTAACCACCTCTCACTCTCTCATATAGTACTTGTTAGCTTCCTCTCCCTCCTCCTCCCCTCCGCCGTCTCCGACATGACCACCCACATTGACAACCTCTGGTTCTTCCTCTTACCGTCCAAATGCACCCATGACAACCTCCCTGCCACCCTCCTCCTCCTTGTCGTCGTCTTCCTCCTCGTCTCCTTCTACCACTGGTCTCACCCTGGCGGACCTGCATGGGGCAAGTACTACTCCTGGATACGAAAGACCACGCCGGCGATTCCTGGTCCGAGAGGCTTCCCTATCCTCGGCAGCATCCACCTCATGTCCTCCTCCCTCGCCCACCGCGGCATCGCCGCCGCCGCCTCCGCATGCAACGCCAAACGCCTCATGGCCTACAGCCTCGGCAACACGCGGGTCATCGTCTCCTGCCACCCCGACGTCGCCAAAGAGATCCTGAACAGCTCCGTCTTCGCGGATCGACCCATCAAGGAATCCGCTTACAGCTTGATGTTCAACAGAGCAATTGGATTCGCTCCTTATGGTGTCTTCTGGCGTATCCTCAGGAGAATAGCCACCAATCATCTCTTCTCTCCCAAGCAGATAAAAGCCTCCGAGTCTTGTAGGTCCGAAATCGCCGCTCAAATGGTGGCACTGTTTGGAAACGAGACGAACCACTATAAGGGCTTTCTGGTTCGGCATGTTCTGAAGAAGGCGTCTCTTAGCCACATGATGAGCTCTGTGTTTGGAAAGTGTTATAGGATCGACGAGTCAAACCGGGAAATGGAGGAACTAAGTGGGTTAGTGGAAGAAGGGTACGACTTGTTGGGTACCCTTAACTGGGGGGACCATCTGCCTTGGCTTTCGGACTTCGATGCTCAGAGAATCCGGTTCAGGTGCTCCACACTGGTCCCCAAAGTGAACCGGTTCGTTGCTAAAATCTTAGCCGACCATCGAGCCCACGATGAGAAGGACCAAACCAACCGGGATTTTGTTGACGTCTTGCTCTCCCTCCATGGGCCCGATCAACTATCCGACTCCGACATGATCGCCGTACTTTGGGTAAATATAAATAAATAGCTTCTTCCCATCCACTACCACTATTATTTTCCAATTGTACTTTTTTTTGGCAACTAAATGGTTATATATATATATATATTTTGCAGGAAATGATATTTAGGGGCACTGACACAGTGGCGATTCTGATTGAGTGGATATTAGCGAGGATGGTGCTTCATCTCGACTGGCAGTGCAAAGTTCAAGCAGAGCTTGACCGAGTGGTGGGGAAGTCACGCGCCGTCACGATGGCTGATGTTGAGGCCATGGTCTACTTGCCGGCGGTGGTGAAGGAGGTGCTGAGGCTCCACCCGCCCGGCCCGTTGCTCTCTTGGGCTCGCTTAGCCATCACCGATACGACCATTGATGGGCACCATGTGCCCAAGGGGACCACAGCCATGGTGAACATGTGGGCCATAGCCCGGGACCCAGATGTGTGGGTGGACCCGCTGAAATTTATGCCCGAGAGGTTCGTTTCCGGTGAAGGGGAGGGAGAATTCTCAATATTCGGTTCTGATCTCAGGCTGGCGCCATTCGGGTCGGGCAGAAGAATGTGCCCGGGTAAGTCACTGGGCTTCGCTACCGTGACCTTTTGGGTTGCATCGCTTTTGCATGAGTTTCAGTGGCTGCCGTCGGATGAGGCTGACGTGGATTTATCAGAAGTGCTGAGGCTATCAAGTGAAATGGCCAATCCTCTCATGGTCAAAGTGTGCCCTAGGCGTGGTGGGGTCAGCTTAAGCCCACCTTAAAACTTAAACATGCAAGAAAAAAAAATATAAAAATAAGGGACGTGTGGAAGGAAAATATCATTTTAAAAAAAAAGTAGAGATTGAAATAGTTATGAATAAGCATATATATTATACATATGGATACCAATGAAAGGCGTATCTAATATATATAATTGTATGTTTATTCGTAATTAGTTTAATCTATGAATATTTCTTATTAAACTGAATATCTATTATGTAGAGAGTTAATTAGCTAGCATGCATGTTTGAGGGGGGTTGGTGGAGATGGCCATGGAGGCAACAACTGGTAAGATGACTGTGTGAGGAAGGTGACGGTTGGATGAGTATTTATGTAGTGATGGGTCTTTAAATTTTCTCTCTCTGTGTTTTGTTTTTTTTATGGTTTTTTGGTTTTTGGGTGTAATTTGACAGTGGATGGAGTATCAAGTAGTATCTCAAGTTGTCTTGTTATTAGAAAAGGATTAATCTGTTGTCATTGTATATACTGCTAAGTTAATACAAGTCTTCTAATTAGTTTATGTATTTGTGTCACTCTCATGCATGCACTTGTTCCTTTTTAGCTCAAGTCTTGGAAAACAAAATAAATTTAAAATTAAAAACACCAACAATATGCAGAGCATATTCGTCTGATCTTTTCATGCTGTGGGCAGTAAGCAATATAAAAAAGGAAAAGAAAATAATTTTTATCAACTAGTTATCATCATAATTCTTTTTAACTTTATCAAGTTTATCCCCTAGTCATTTTAAATTTAACATTAATCTCTTTCAAAGTTTATAACGTACAATTTTTGGTTTTAGTTTTCTCATATTACATGAGAAAACTAAACTTCCTACATACACGAAATGGTGGGACCCACATACATTTCATGTATATATGACATGAGATAAATTTTTTCCTATAACATGAGAAACATTAATCCCAAAATTTTGTTGTCTCTTTGAATATATAAATATGCTTCCAAAAACTCAAATTTATGTTATCCCCTTTTCGGAGGTTGTGACTACTTATTACAACAACTAACAGTTTATTGACATGTATCGTATTTGGAGGAAATTTTATGTTATGTGTCTAAGTATTGATGGATGAGAGAGATGGGTTGCCTGAAGAAAGGGTCAAGTATATAGGATTCTTATGTTATGTGTCCGTGTATTGCAAGTTGATGGGGATTTATGATCTGAAGGAAGGAGGGGTCAATTTATAAAATATATATTGAAATTGAATGATGTTTGGGAATTTGGCTCTTTATTTATACGAGGGGATGGAGACACAGACAGCAACCTTGGCCTCATCTTCATCGTCTCACAATCAAATGTTTGTTTGTTTGAGTCACCCATATATGCCTTCTCATCTCTCTCACTCAATAACGTTAAACACTAGGTGGTCCACCATCACCACTATCGATCGATCTCCTTCCTCACGTATGGCCTCCTATGGCATAAAATCTATGTTTCCATTATGTTTTCTTTTTAGTACGTACAAATTCCATGAATTTAGTTCACTCAAGGCCTTTGTGTTTTTACCCAACTCATGCTCATTCTTGGCTTTATTTTTCATCACATATATAGGGGCAGTTCAATCAATTAGTTGACCTTTTTAACTTCCAATCTTGTAAAAAACTTGACGTGAGTTATTTTTATTATATTTGTTGTATTTGACTAATGTGTATCTGGTTTGATTTATACGTAGTTTATTTGATTACCATATTTTTAAACAAAAAAAAAAAAAAAAGATTGTCAAAAGTAAGTCATCCGTGTCAAAATTTAAGGCACAAACCAACCACGGTTTTATTATGAGCCACTTATTGAATACTCACATTCTTCACCACATGGTTGATAAATACTCCCTCAGTTTGAATTGGTCCGGTCCCTTTCTACTCCTTTCTATTGAATACTCACTCTCTTCACCACTCACAATATATGTTTAAATATTCAATGCATTTGTATCAATTTTATTCTTAATTAATATACTCTATTTCGTAATCTTTTTCCAATATCTAATCTTTTTTCTCATTCCCACCTGCCCCATTGTAAATAAGGACATAATAGAAAAGGGTAAATTTTCTACGTAGTTTTTACTTTTAATTACTTTTAACAGTTTTTTGAGCCAAGTACTTCAGTTATTAAAATGTTATAATAGGTGATAGAGGGAGTATAATGTTATCAACAATTAGGCATTAATCATAGTAGAAGAGACTTTGACTACTTAAACACGAAAGATCTTGAGCCTTAATTCATGTAAATATAGAAAATGTATTTAGCAAGCATCAAGTCAGGCTTAATCCCTGACAATGTATATAAAGTGGATCTAGTGACCAGCACTAAAGTCCTTCTAAATATATTAAATAACAAGAAATAGATAAATAAATTTGTACTTTAAAACTTAATGTGAATAGTTTACCATATTTTTATTATATTTAATGTTATAATAATATGTTCACATAGTACTAAATCTCAATCATTAAATTTGGTTTAATGGTAGAGACATTAAATAGAGAAGAAGTGACGAAAGAGATCAACAGAGAGGTGTCTCTCCCATTTTAGTGTAGGAAATGACAATGTGACTATACCATTCATTTAATTTGTTATTTAAAAAAATTTTATGATTACGTTTTTTTTCATCTCAGCGATTTTTATGATTTTCCCCCTTTGTTTCTTATCTGTTCAAATCTATAAGAAATTGACCACTTATTTATAGAATCGGTGAGTAAAACCGTGGAAGCGGCTTGAGTCCACTTCTTGTTTCCATCTGCTGCTGTCCACTTTCCTAAACTGCGTTGTTTTTAGGGCAAATAGTGCAGCTGATCCCCCCCCCTTTTTTTTTAAAAAAAAGAAGTTTCAAAGTAGTGGAGAGTATTGAAAAAATACTTTAGAAAACTGAACGGTACTAAAAAAGTACTTTATGATCAAAAAACATATTTTAGGATACTGACTGGTACTGAAAAATATTTCATGATCTTGAAAAATTATATTAAGATCTTTAAAAAATATTTCAAGGTACTAACTGATTAATTTTTACAATCATAAAGTATTTTTCAATACCTGTCAGTATTCTGATATACCCTTTTAATATTCGTCAATACCTTAAAATAATTTTTAGTACCAACCAAAATTATTTTTTTCAACATCCTAAAGTATTTTTCAAGCTTGTGAAGTATTTTTTCAATACCATTCAGTATCTTTCAGTAGCCTCCACTACTTTGAAACTTTTTTTTTTTTTAAAAAAAAAAAAAGGATCAGCTGCATTGTTTGCACCAAAAACAACACAATTTGGGAAAGTAGACAACAATGGATGGGAGCAGGAGGTGGACTGAATCCGCTTCCGTAAAACAGTAGTGCTAGACATGATAAGATGCTGGCTTTCATAACGCGGTCAAATAATTGTTGTTATTTTTACGAACGTCTGTTGAATGATTGGACCACTAAAGACGTAATTTTGGAACTGAAAAGCGAGTGCAGTATTTGGTAGTAATGAGTTGAAGTTGAAGGGCATCTTTCATTTGTACTGTTACTCAAAAATTGAGCATACAGAACGGAATGTTGTCTATTTATTACTAAACTCTCAATCTTAAATTTCATTTCTGTTTTTGGGTAATTTGAAATAATTCCATCTAAACTAAGGTTGCTCCCATTTCAACGAAAATAGTTAGCATCATTATGAAAGATAAGACAAGCTCTAAATGATGTCTCTGATTACAAAGGACATTATGCTGACCGACAAGAAGCTTTTTCCAGGTGAGAAATATTCAACACACACTAGAGTTGGAAATTACCGCCAGCTCTTTTAGGTTCAGGATTTTTTTTTAAAAAAAAAAAATCTATTTTTTATGGGTTACGGTTTACTTTGTAGTGTCAGAAGCTATTTTTTTAAAAATATAATTAATAAATTATAATAATTAAAGTTATATTTTAATAAATAAATATTGTTAACATTAAAGTATAAAAAACATGCTTAATAAAAAAAAACAGGCACTAAATCATAATCAAAGGTAAATTATTATTCACATACCACAATTATAAATAATTAATGAGAAGACTTGACAAAATTAAAAATACTTTTTATAAATATGTATTGAAAAGTGTAAATAATCAACAAAATAAATAACACAAGATATGAACAAAATAACCACTAGAAAATAAATTAAAAAAATAAAAAGTAAGAATGTTTATAAAATAAGAAATTTCTTTTATAACTTCTTAATTTTTATGATTTTTAATATAATATTTTCTTATAAAATTTAATTTTAAAAAGAGATAATAATAACTCAATATTTACAACATTATTAACAAAGTATAAAAAATCAATAATATTATTATGATATAAATATTAAAAAAAACGTATAAGACTAAAAAGGCTGGCCTTTAGGCTTATAGTCTTGCAGGGACTACCCTCTGAAATCAGTTTTTATTTTTGAGACAAAAATCTTAAACCCAACTTTTATAAATTCGGCTTAAACTGGCCGGTATGACAAGTTCGACCCATTTTCTCGACTCTAACATTCACATATATTATATAGTTTAGTTATTTCAAAATAGTATTATTGCCCGAAATGATAAACACTCTTATGATTTTAGAGACAAAAATTAAAATAGGTGCAGCCATGGTCACCTGAAAACATTAAATATATTGTGTTCCATCTTTTCTGGAAAAACAGTATTAAGATTGCAGCGTACAGCTTTATTATTCAGAATCAAATGGAGGACATGATACAGATGTAGATGTGTTTCTGTCTGTCTAGATTTGGTTTATGATTAACCTCTCTGTTGTTCTGTATTTTTGTATAGTTAAGTTCAGGGTTTTAGAGGACCAACAATATTTGATTTTTCGTCCGGAAAAATTTGGATACATATGGAAGATATGTTGCAGTATTTTGAAAACAATTCTGTTTCAAAATAATTTACTTTTTCTGATGGTAAAAATGCATACTCAATCATTTCTGTCCACAATTGTAAATGAGAGATTAAATGCATTTTGAAGTTTAATTTGCTTAACTAATCATATGTGAAGAAGTGGCTCAACGTAACGCTAGTTTGAGAAAGAACCATCTCAATTTAAAGTAACACGTCACTGTTATTATAATAGGGAAAATTCTGATCAAGTCTTATGAGACCAAAAAAATCTCAAAAATAGTTTCAAGAGAGATTCAGATGTCAGAAAAATCCTAAAGAGTTGTTGATCTCACATATGAGAGTTGTTAATCAAGCTGATGAAGTTGTTAAATGAGATTTTTTTGACATATAAATCTCCTATAGGAATTTTTTGAGATTTTTTTAGTCCCCTAAGACTTAAACCAAAATTTTCAAACAAGCAATTTCAACTAACATAAATTTAAATTATTGTATAATTTTAAGCTTTAAAAATATTTTTCGTTGGAGATACGAAATTAGAATATTTTGAACTTTAGTTTTTATTGAAATATAATTTTACTTTTGTTATAATAAACATATGGAGATTCTACTTTCATTCAGGATAGGGCACATTATATAAAACCATCCTAACTCTGTGATATACAAATAACTCCTAATCTTTGAAACTTTACAGTAAAATTTCTTGAAATTTTAAATTTATACAAATAATTCTTATACTACGTTAGATTTGTTCATTATTTACAAATTAAATCATTTCTTGGTTTCACTATTATCTTTATTATAAGTCACTTATAACTCATTTTTACATACCACTTTGATTTCATATGTAAGTCACTTGTAGCTCGTTTATGCATACCCATAAATATATTAAATTAATAAAACTTTTCACATTTGCCTAATTAAAATTTTTGTCTCTATCTACATGTACAAATCATTTTCACATTTCTTATCTTTCTCCCTTTTTAAAAGAAACTAAATATGGGTAAACTAGGGAGGAAAAAAAAAAGTCATTAATCACCCTACGAGTGATTGATGTTTACTTATTTAGGATCAAACTTTCCTTCTACAAGTGGCTTTTATATAAGACCAGTGGTTTAATCAATGCATTAAATTGATGAAATTTTTCAAATATACCATTATTGAAGATTTTTCTTTCTTTACATTTACATGTCATTCTCACCTCTCTTTCTCTCTCTCTTTTCTCACTAACTTTTCAATGAGAATTAAATAATACCAAACAAGTAACTTATATCTAGGGATAAATAGTTACATACTTCAGAAATGTCGCTTCATATATACTTTGAATAATTAAAATATAAAAACTCATTTATTTTAGTCCTATATGGCATATGAGTAATATGGAGAAATTCAAATTTTATGATTTTAAAAAATATAAATTTTTTAATTTATGAAAACACAATTCCCTCCCAGTATTCTAAAATAATAAAATTTGAATTTCCTCAAATGATTCATCTGACATGTAGGATCAAAATAAAATGAGTTGTTGCATTTTAATTAGTTAGAAAACAGATGAGATGTTGTTTCTAGAGTATATAAGTATTTATCTTATTTAGGACCAAAAGTTTCCCCTACAAGTGACTTATAATTAATAAGAACTAGAGTTTTACCATGTGTGAATGAGTCACAAGTGACTCATAATTATAAGGATCAAAATAATACTCCATAAAAGCAAAGTTTATACAATAATAAATGAAAATCAAAATTGTACCTTCATATGACAAATTTAATGATTTCACTTATAAATAGAACAAATTAAACATTCCCTTTCTAATGTATAAATAGGATTAAAAGAGTATAAAATTCATAGTCTTGGGCATCTGGATAAAGTATAGACTGAAAAGTTTAAAGAAAATTATTATTAAGTTTTAAAAGTCAAGGGTTTATTAGTATTCACATATTCAATTGGAAAAATTGTGGAACATGTTGTGGTCCTCATGGTTGGAGTTTCCAAGTCCTACAGGTCTCAAGTTTGATTGCTGGTACCGCTTGATCAACGCAATGAATGAGTTAAAAAAGGAAAAATTTTGGATAAATTTTCATTAGATAAATTAAGGATTAAGGTGTAAAAATATACATGAGCTTTTTCTTAGGAGCACCTAGCACCACGTATTTTTTTTTTTGAGCAAAAATACATACGTAATTATCATTTCGGAGCAAAAGTCACATTCCACTATTAAGTTACTATTCACCGTGATGAGAGAGAAAGAGATAAAGTGAACAGTAACATAGCGGCGGTGAATAGTAACTTAATGGTGAGATGTAACTTTTGCTCTGAAATGGTAATCACATGTGTATTTCTGCTCCAAAAAAAACATAATGCTAGACATTTATTGAAAAAAAAAAATTTATATATATTTTTACACCTTAACCCATACATTAATTAGCGAACATAACCTAGGAGCTAAAGGAGCTCATGCCTTTGCCTTTTCCTCAATTAGGTGTCATTCTACAATTAATGCTTTAAATTGGGATTTATCCCTAATTTCCTCTATTAAATTTTTGGGATATTGAATTAATGAATTGTAATATTCTCTGTTGATAAATTGTCACATCGATTTCTTGAGCCTAGATATAGCTTTTTTCCCCTTTGTTTTGTTTACTAGATCTGCAGCAACCCTATCCCGCGGTCATCTGTAGTTGAAAACTAGCTAATATATTTATATATAGACGAATCATTCGTATATATAGGATACAAATGAATTATGAAAAGTATGATTCATTTTTCAAACTCTGTATAATACAAGAAGAAACACGTCCTCTGAGAGGGAGAGAAGTTGAGACAAGGTAAACAAAGTTAACCATACTCCAATAAAAATTGAAAATATAAGAAGTAAGAGTGGCCAAAAATTGTACATAGATCAACAATCCTTTTGCAGGCTTATATGTTCACCGCTGATTTTCTCTTCCTCTCGTATGATGTGTAATGTGTTGCTCAAGAGTACGTAGGATAAAAAAGTGAGCGATATATGAAAGTAGCGTTTTTCTCCTTTATAATACACACACCTGTATATCTATGCCATTTAGTGAGAGCTTTGTATGCCGGGTCTATCATAAATAATACTCCATCAATTTCTTTTTATAATAAATAACTGTCACATATACCCTGTTCTTTTTTATGTGAAATGTTTAGAGAATGTTTTTTTTATATAGTTTTTTACCCTTATTTAATATCAATATAATAAATTTTTAGAATTCCCAAAGATCTATTACTTCTACTATATTTATTTACTTATTCCCTATCCTTTATAATCCTTCTTATTATAAAACTTTATTTATTTTCTCTCTTATTTCCTATGTCAACATAAATAAAGGTGTTTTAGTAAAAAAAAAGTGTTATAGTTTTGATACATTTATTATCCTTAACTAACATTTCGAACAGTGAGATTCAGTTAATCGATTTTTATTAAAAAAAAAAGAACAGAAACGAAACGGAGGGAGTATATATTATGCTTCTACATGCACAGAACAACACTCAATCTTGTTTACTTTGCCCATGGTTTTGATCACTGACTCGCTGATTTAACTCTGATTAGAAGGAAGTACGGACTAGCTAGCTTCTAATTAAGCCGCTAATGAGCAGTGGTGGATAATTGAACAAGTTTAAACCCTGATTAGGTTGCATTAATTAAAGAGGATCACCATCCAATAGCTTTAATTAATAATTTCTAGCGTTGGCTAACGTTGGCTGAGTTTGGAGTCTATTAAATTGGTAAACGCTGACACTGGACAGGTAGGCCTTACGTGTACAATGCCTACAAGTTGTTTTTGCCCATTTGGCTCATGTTATTAAGAAGACAGTTGAAAGAACGCATGGAACCCAAGACAATGATCTAACAAACAATTCTGACTTTTCTCTTATAATTAATTACTTAATTTTGACAACGACTTGCCAACAATTCATTAAGCTACTAATTAACTAGGGCATTTAATATATACCATCAACGTTAAGCCTTATCATTTTATCATATGATCCTTTAGTTACTAAGGCTTGCCCTCTATCTCGCTACACAAAGACTATGACCCTTAAGCAAATCCAAGTGGAAGCAACAAAAGAAATATGGCTTTGATGGCTTCCCGTAGATATATAAGGGGATAAAATTAGGAGTGTCCCCAAATATTCCGTTGATTTTTAAGTTCATTTGAGTCTAATTAATTAGTCGTTTATGTTCCTCTTGCATTTGCATGTATTAACCATTTTGATAAGTATGTGTGTGGTAGCTGCTTTGTGTTGCTTTTCATGATAATGAGCTTGAAAATTATGTGTGAAAAAATCTATATAAAATATTTAAGCAGTACTGTGTCCACGGGAATCAAATTTATAGGTGTGTCTATAGGTTTCTGTTGAGTAAGAACCACTGTGTAATGGGATCTGTGACGTTGATATTATTTCTTTGACACAATGTGACGTTGATATTATATATATGGAGTGTAGGATTAACAATGCATTAAGCTCTTTTAATTTGGTGGCTAGCGAAGTACGAAAAGGATCCACATGTATTATGATCTTTAAAGAAAGTGATGATACACGTCTCTAGCGCAGCAAAGGAAAAAACAAGTATTTTCTCTGCAATTAATTAACAATACTAACCTATATATCGCTGATTACCTTGTGATTTGGTTCGAATTAAGCTCGAAAGTTCATTCATTTATGAATTATATATTGCTTTGCTCAATTCTCTCTATGGTGTGTTTTGGTTCGTTACCTAGCAATTCTCATGTTTTCTGCCTTCTTTCTAAGAGATGTGCGGCGTGTGAGTAATTTAACTGTTTTGTGGGCTAAATTATGTTTTGCTCCTTCAAGTTCATAATTATTGAGTCCACTTAAAAATTAAAATTGTGAGGACGTCAAAGGTGAGCAGACTTAAATTGATGCGAGAAGTCCCCCATTAAATAGAATTGGGTTTAATTAAGTAATACTCACACGTATACAAATCTCCCCAACCTAACCAGCTGAAAACTAAATGGGTGAGTTATTAAGTTATTGAATTTGTTTGAAATTGAAAAAAATTCAAACGTACCCATACTTAAAACTGGGGGTTTTTTTTTTTTTAAAGTGTCCCTTTTTAGAAAATTATTTACCAAAATGCCCCTCCTTTGAAACTATTTCTTATTACGCCCAGGGGCAAACCCAGGATTTTTACTGACAGGGGGCGAAAATAAAAAAAATGTTAAATCATAAAAAAAATATTTGAAATACGATACAAACCTAATATATAAAAAATTAAAAGAAATGTATTACATAAATTAAGATTACTTTACTTTTACTTTATGTGTTTTCATATTGTTAAACTTAATTATAATTGAATTTCGTGCTAAAACATAAAACAATTTCTTTTTCAATGTATGTAATCAAATAATTATCAAGAAATTGGTCTTCCATTATATTTCGAAGCATATTCTTGATTATCTTCATAGTAGAAAAAAATCTTTCAGTAGTTGTAATAGAAACTAGAAGAGTGAATATAAGTCTAATCACTTAAATCAATAAGAGGGTAAATGGTGGGTTTTTCAATTCTTGCTAGCCATTGACATAATTTAGATGTAGTTGATAAATTAATGAAATCTGAATGTTTAAGAATGTCAAGTTCAAAATGTTATAACTCCAACTTCAAATGTAATTTTCCATATTTTGTGAAATCATTAGAAAAAAATTTGTCAACAATTTTGCAAATATCATTATTATTAAATGGCTTGTACCTGTTTCTTGGATCTAAAGCCATACTCAAAGCAAGCCAGAGAGAAGATGTGTATAATAAAATCATGTAGCTGTTGAAAAAGTAGTATAATTATAAAGATAAAATCATGTATAATAAATCTTAAAAAGAAAATTTAATGATAACACGTGATTTTGAATACCTTATTAATTCTCAAAATTTGTCGTTAGTTAAGCTGTTGAAAAAAAAATGTGGATGAGCCGCTAGAAAGAGGAAGAAGGGACGGAAGCATTTTTGGAAAAGAGAAAAACTAGTGGGGTTGGGGATATATTAAAGGTAATGATCCCCACCTCTTTTTTGTAATATATATATATATATATATATATATATATATATATATATATATATATATGAAAGTAAAAGAACGGTGATATACTTCATGTGATGTTTATATTGCAGTTTATATATATAAATGGATAAAAAGCAAATGGAAACGGTGGACTCTTGGGACAATGTTTATATATTTTTCCAAAAAAAAAAAAAATCAGGAGGGGCGGGGGCCACCCCTTGCCCTCCCCTGTGTCCGCCCTT
This sequence comes from Acacia confusa, assembly GCA_037074495.1. Classification (NCBI taxonomy): domain Eukaryota; kingdom Viridiplantae; phylum Streptophyta; class Magnoliopsida; order Fabales; family Fabaceae; genus Acacia; species Acacia confusa. Next base: position 1,767,740 of record CM073508.1, on the reverse strand, counting down.
GATTGTGCCCCTCTCTGGAAACATATTCTCTTTTTACCTCTATTTAGTAATCTAAAACAGGGTTTTAGTCGACTAAATGTCAGGGACATTAAAAAAAATTGAAACCCTGACATTTAGTCGACTAAAGCTCTGTCTTAGTTGACTAAATGAGGGTAGAGAAGGAATATGTTTTTAGAGAGAGACACAATGAGAAATAGTTTTAAAGAAAGGGCATTTTGATAAATAGTTTCTTAAAAAAGGACACTTTAAGAAAAAAGCTCTTAAACCTGTGTATTACATATTGAGGAATGAAAAAGTAACGATATATCAGATTTTAAATAGGGATAGTATTAGAAAAACATAATTAGTAGGAGTATCTCATCGGATAACTCATAATAAGGATCGTTCATTCGTCTTATAACGTATCTTATAATTGGGACAGAAGGAAATATATGCTAATTAAAGTGAAAGGACCTCTGCTCCTTATTAGTTTTTTGATTTTGCTTCAAAATTTATTTTCATATGTAACATTTCCGTGATTATTAGTTTTCAACTTCAAAATATCTAAATCAATGCAGCTGGCTGTGGTTAAGCAATGACAAGACAAAAACCATATAGTAGCTATTAAATGCAACATTTGAAATCAAAGAAAAGGCCAAACTATATAATTAAGCAATTTAACCTCGAGTTAAAATTCAACACTAAAACAGTGTTATTATAATAATGCGTGCAGAGTTCTGATCACTCACGCACTATGCAGCAGCGTACTTCAACAGTGTCAAAAAAAGGAGCAGAAGTAAACATTAATGTCTTCAACTTAATCTGACATATTAATTATCATAAATGTTCATTACTGGTGACAATAACGGGCATTCGGTGCCTAATTTCCTCCTTTTTCTAATATTTTGGCTGTTTCGCGAGACAAGGCCTCCAACCAAACCAATTAACGTGGTGTCCTATAGCTCCAAATCTTGAGATTAGTGAGTATCAGACAAACTATAATTTCTTTTGGTGGTTCCTATTTTCTAGCAATAATTTGGGTCTGATCATAGACCCCAAGATTCTTTATTTTCTCACACTCAAATATTAGCAACAGTACCACTGCACCCCATGTATAGTTTCTTGTTTCGCTACGGACGCACTTGATGAGTTGTCTTTTTCCATGTTCACTGTTATATTAGAACTCCTTTCAGTCTTATTTATAAGAATTTAATAATCAAATTATGTAGTTTAAGAAAGAGGTTAAAATTAGTTAAAAATAATAAGTATATCTGAAATAAACCTTTTAATTAATGTAATTTATATTGTTAACAAGGGACACAAATAACAAAAAAAAACTCATTAAATGTTCAAACAATTTTTGTTGAACTTTTATAAATAGGACTAAGATAATTTAAATTTTAAGTTCTTATAAAGAGGATGGGAGTGAGTATGTATATATGGGTAATTGGAGTTATTAGTGCTCATTAATATTACATTAATGTGCCTTTGAATTTACCAAACTGCTTCAATTATTCTTCTTAATAATTAACTTACCCTACATCATGCGGCAATATAAAAGTCTTGCTTCTTTTCTTCTTTCCTTTTGGAGAATACAAATAACTCAGAGAAAGGAAATATATTCACATCCAATCACTAGGGGAAAAAAAACACACACACAAACACACACAACGTTTTGTAGAGGTCAAAACTGTGTACTTATAGAGGTCAAAAGTAGTTACCACCCTTGATAAAATGTAAATGTGGTGTTAGTTAACATGATACATATACCATAACACCAACCACCACCCATTTGCAAATTTTTAGGGGAAGGTGGCTACTTTGAAACCAATATTGAGTTTCTTGCTACTAATTCTTCACATAATAAAATTTGTGTGGAAAGCTAGCTTTTATAGGCTTCAGATTTGTAGCTGTTTCTTTAAGAAAAGGCTATAACTTTGCGAACTATTAACATTATGTGACGGTTATTGGTATTAACCACTACAAATATGCAAGACTCTTTGTATTCTATAGCGGTTATCATAAAAATTGCTACAAGCTTTCATTATAATTGAAGAATGGCATCAAGAAGCTAAACATTTGTTTGAAAGTTGTTGCCCCAAAATGAAAATATGCACATGTGCTTCTAGGTAACATGATAAGTATAACATGATACCCAGTATAGCCCATTTGCAAATTTCCATCTTAGGCAATTTTGAAACCAATGCTTGACTTCTTGTAGTTAATTCTTCATAGAATATAATTTTCATGGTAGAGCTTATATAGCTTCAAATTATGTACCAATTTTTTATGGGAAACCACCACAAATTTGTCAATTAATTGCATTTTGTGGCGTTTACTAATCATAATCACTACAAATATACAAGACTCTTTATATTTTGTAGCGGTTGTTACACAAAATCGCTACAAAATGCAAGACTTTTTGACTTTTGTACTGGTTTTGGCTTTCAAATTGTTATAAAAAAACTTTCACATCTTTCGCGTCTTACTTGTGCCACATTTATAGCAGGTTATAAAATTAAAATGCTACAAAATAACCTTTACAAAATTGGCACCACCTTCAAGCCAACTTTTGTAGTAGTTATTTAGTGGAAATCGCTATAAAGTTCGTTTCTCAACTAGCAAACGTCTTGGCACAAGTTTTTTCATTGGAAATTTGTAGCAATTTTGATATAAACTGCTATAAAATCACCTAATTTTAGTGGTTTTTCTTAACTGCTACAAACCATCAATTTTTTGTAGTGAATATAAGAGCTAAATAAACTAAAAAAAATATAAATATTAAAGAAAATAAATTATTTATAATAAATGTATATTGGCTTTTTTAAAATGTCTTATTTAATTGTTATCTCTTCGATAAAATTGCTTTAATATATAATTTTGGAGATAAAGTGAATTGAGATCTTATATTTATGGTCAAAGTAAAACTCTCAATTAATTCATACATTTAGGATAAGAAGAAATACAACCAACAAAAAGAATAACAAGCATTATCTTACTAGAATAGGGTTATATGGATACTACATAGTCATTGGGCTCTATTAAGAGGTTACATTCAATAACAGTCAAATATCTTTGGAGAAATTAAATTGTAAATCAAGAGGTTGCATTCAATAATGGAATAAATTTAATCATATCCAACCTAAGGACTAGACTCCAAAAAAGAGAGGAATACATGCAACCCCAAATATGACTGATTTAAAGATGAATAATGGTAACATTGGCAAGAATATTTGCTTCACAAGAGATGGTTGATACTTCAAATTTCCTCTCATCAATCTCTATTAAGATTGTCGGTGCTGTTAGAGTTGTTCTTAATTGCCTCTACAAGATTTTGAGAACCCAATTCAAGATAGAAATTCTTTCCTTCTGTTTAAAATATTTCTCTTTTTGAAAAATGGTTCGGTTACATCACTCTCCATACTATAATGAGAAGTTACGTTTGCCTCAATTGAATGCGAACCCTTTTTAAAACTATTTTATCCATTCGCCACATGATCACACTTGTTGACATTTTATATCACTAATTGATTATATGAAGGGAACAAGTAATAATTAATAATACAAATAAATTACAGCTTATCGTCTAATGATTTAGCCCCATAGCAGCAATTTAATTATTTATTATAAAGTGTTTTATTCAACTCGCGTTGTTTCCAAAGGCGGACTCAGGTACAAGAGAAGTGGGGTAAGTACCTATCCTTGAATTTGAGAATTTTTTTAATAAAAAAAATTAATACATGTTTGAATAATTATCCACCATTAATATATCAAGACTGTACTTCGTAATCGGATAGGGGATGAATGGTTGAATGATTATTTAGTGTCTTATATTGAAAAAATGTATTTGATAGCATTGATAATAAGACAATTATGATTAAATTTCAAAAAATAAGGCATAGAAGGATGACATTGTAATAATTTTTATTGTAATATATTTTTGTTATTAAAATATATTAATTTGAACTTATTAAGTGTTCACCTTTCATTATAATTTATATAGCTGCATTTCTAACTTCACTTAGCTTTGTTTTTGTAAATGACAAGTTTGTAAAATAACTGTCTCTCTTGTTACATCATCAATATTCACTTCATTTCATGAATATTTTTTTGATATTCTTTTCTTTTCTTATTTATATTCTTTTGTTTTTTATAATGAATTTAAAACTTTCCTTTAAAAAAAAATTTGGGATGTTACCCCCAAACCCCTGAATTCTCCAGCCATTGATACCTCCGCTTCATAACTTTTCTAGATCCATCCCTGATTGTTTCCTTTATCACTTAGCCGTCATAGTATTTTTAATCACAATCTTCATTACAATAATCTCATGAAAGTTCCGATGATGACCATTAATTTATTGTTGAAAATACTCCATTCAATAAAAAATATTACTCTCGATCATTTTTATAAGCATTTATTTATTTATTTATTGCGTAAAACAAATTGATGGTTAGAATTAATTAAAAATAATAAATGTGTTTAAAATTTCATGTTTGTTCCCAATATACCCTTATTTATTAAAAGAACTTATAGTAGAGAGAATGAGTAAAAAAAATTAGAGAGAATAAGTATAAAAGAATGGGTAATAAATGATTATATAAAAGATAATTAGTGGTGAGTGAGGGATAATTAATATAAAGATATGTATTTAATATAAGTAGAAAATAAAAAATTAGTTTAAATTTTGAGACATAAGAAAAAAGTTGCTTATACTACAGACAAGTCCCAAAAAATAAAAATCTTATAAAAAGGATGGAGTAATCACTTAAGAAAACTTCGTTTGCAACTAAGAAATGATTAACTCATTAAATCCATTAAAAATTCAACTTCTTTCCTATTCAAATCTGTCTCACATTTATCCTTTTTCCAAATATTTAACGTGCACTATAATAAATAGCGGTAAAACAAAGAAATGGTAATTAATAACTCAAAGAAAACTTATATTATAGACTGCAGATTTCTTCTTAAAAACACCCTATATTTTTTTTACATAAGGAGTAAGTTGAATTTTATAGTCCTTTAATTTAATGCCACTACTATGATTGGGTAGATATTTTAAAATTACACTTAATGTTGACATCACTTTGAAAATTCAAAATACACGAGGGATATAATTGAAATAGACCTTTAACGTTAATTTAATTTGTTATTTTAATATTTATGAGATTATTTTTGTTAGAGTTAGAAATTTGAAGTGCCATATTAAATTGCGTATTGAACATATCATCGAAATATTGACTACACCTTAAACAAAAGAAAAAAAAAATTGTCTGCTCTTGAATCAAATTACGGAAAAAATAATATATAATTTCCTCTGACGATAATAACAACTAAGGAAGACTGACTTTTTCATACTATAGAAGATTTATCGATATTGAATCAATTTATAATGGCATTATTATTAATTTTCTGTTGCTGATGTAGCTTAATATAATATTGACCCACCCCAACAAGGACACAGTTCGAAATTGCCCTTCATGGGCAGATCTAGCCAGTTGTAATAGTGACCAAGTCAACATATGATTTCGTTGCAAAATCATAATAAAACAAAATTCCCTGTTGCCATCATCACCTTTCCCCCAAAAAAGCTTGTCCTAGTTTCGAGGGGGATGCTGTTTTATTAAGTAGTATAGCCCAAAGTTTACGCTTTTATCCACTTCTATGTCACTCTACAGTTTTGATCGCCGTCTATCATTATAATTTTTGCTCTACCCAAAAATATAATAGATGTTGTATTTCATCTTTATCTCTTTTCTTTTCCAGAATCAAGCTTGGTTTTTTATTTTCTTAATTTAATAAATAAAATATACATTTCTTCCTCATCCTCCCGTTCTTCGTGGACATATCTGGATCGAATTGACTAGATATGGATTATGCATTGCTTCTACATTTTAATCAATATATGATTGAAAAAAAATAATTACAACAGATTAATTTAAATCTATCGATGTCTCTGCTTTTGGACTGTATCAATATTTTCCCAGTCCTGCACTGTTTATATGGAGAAAAGTCTAGCAAATACTAAAAGAAGTAATGGCATTTTAATAAAGATAACTATTCATGCTTGCAACATATATATTGATAAACTCATTATTGCATATATGATGCCAAAGATTTGGTTCAGATGCATTTGTGTGATATATTTATTAAACTCTTTCAAAGGTTTGATTCTTTGAGATATTGTCACTTTCCACACATGTTCCCCAATAGTAATAACTTAATATTTTGTCAATGACTTAATTAGCTCGTTGCAAGGATCATTGAATGATTGGAAATTATATTAACAAGTCATTTGATTATTAGTGATGGACAGGTAATATACACACCAAATTCAAAATTTCCAAGTTCAATCCAAACAAAAAGTTGGATCCAAGGAAAAATACATATTGAGTTATAAAGAGTTCAAATTGAAGTTTGCTCGGCTTCTATTTGTTTTCCAAATTTCGTTATCATCTTAAAGATGTAGTATGTTGACTATCTCTGCATAACAAGAGATAATAATATTTATTTGATGAAAAGAAATTTATATATATTACTCACTATGTGATATAACACGTATTTTGAAAATGTGTTTGATTGATATAAAATAGTAATTTTTTAATAAATAAGAATAAATTAAAGATGGGTTTGTCGACACAATTAACATCAATATCATCAAAACAAAAGGTTAAATATTTCTCTCCACAAATTACACTTTAACAACAACAAAATCAAATCTTACCTGTATAGTTTGGTCATCTTTCAGTCGAAAGGAAATTTGTGATGGATGTGCGTGTACAGTTTTGACATCTCTCAAAAATAATAATTTACCATGAGTATATAAAAACACGATTCTTCAACCCCTTTTGTCTCATTCAGAAAAGAAAAATCCTCATCTCATTGAAACTTGGTGGGTAATTAACTTGTATACCTTTGAAATACTACTTTTTCTCACGTAAAAATCGTTTTTAGACGAAGTGAAAATCACTTTTTAGATCAGTTTTTGATCAAGACTTGATATAATTGATCTAAAATATCTGTTACATTTTAGACCGTTGGCTCAAAATAACACATCTAAAAAGTCATACTTTTAAAACCGGTTGTGTCAAATATAAGGTTTTAAAAATAGTTTTTACGAACGATTGTTTTGAAAACGCACCCTTCAAAATAGTTTTTTGACATGATATTTTTAAAACCGGTCTTAAAAGTTAAAATTTTTAAAAACTTATATTTTATACTTCATGTCTTGATTTTTTCAAGACTTGATATTCATAACATTTTGTCTAAATTTTTTTGTGTTTTTTCACATATCCACTCTATTTCTTCCTCTTGTCCATCATCCAATATATATATCCATAACCTAAAAGACACTTTAATCTACAAGTTCTGAACAACTTAATATGAGTTACAAATTGAATTATTGAAAATAAATATAATACCAACAATATTCCAATTAAAGTGGGAACAAAATCAATCTGATAACTATTATTCATTACAGATTACAAATTGAAAATAAAAGAATCAACTATTAATCTATAAAATTAATTCAAGCAGTGTACATGTTATGAAATAAGGATTTGGCTTCACTAAGCCTCTATGATAAGTATGCGTGTTTGATAGAAGTAATGGTCTCTTTTTCTATTATTTGAACCAGGCAAATGAATTCAAAATTATTGATTTTACCATAGGAAACTAACCTACAATAATACAAGCACACAAATTATAACAACTTAGTTATTTTGTTAAAATGATTAAACTTACAAGAAGATGGTTACATAAAAAATACTTAAATAATTGCTACCCTGAACTCCTGTTTATGAACTATAAGGGATATTAAATTATACCTCTTAAGAAAACCCAGTACTGCTAATTTGCCTACAACTGAATCCATAGGTCACAATCTTGTTGTAAAAGATGTATCATATGCCATAAGAATCACTTGTTGCATAGCATTCTACTTAAGATGTGAAACCTATTGAGTGGATGGAGCTATAATTTGGGTAGTGATCGAGGTTTCCTCAACTCGAATAGAAACAATGTATTTTCACCATAAGATGAAGGTACTCTTGGCATCACTCACAATCTTTAAATCACTATTAGAGATAGGGAAATATGCATTTGCAATGATCATCTCTTCAAAAGACATTTTGACTTGATCATTTTGTATTTTTTGGTGGTGTACAGTTGATCATAAGTTGTAAACACTCACAATATTAAGCAATTTGCATTCCAAGACCCTTTGATGACTGCCTAATAATGCAATAAGTTTCTTTCGTGCTCTCAATAGGTGCAAGTGAATGTGTCTTGGGAACTCTAATCTCTTGACATGTGCTCACAATTATCATCCTTTTGTCCTTTTGTCATGCTCAATCAAGCTTATGTTATTGCATCAAATGAAGCTTCTGCTCTCACAGTGCCCAATGTTACACACTTACTGGCATCGTCCTTCCGAGTAGCGGGTAGTGTGACTCTTATCCTTTATTCAATTTTTAAATTATTTTCCTAGGTTAATTTACGCCATTCATCATAATATTAACAGTAGAGCATACATTAGTTTGGACAATGATATACTGATAAAATAAATTGTAGAAAGCTGAACTTCCCCGGAGGGATCAAAATATATAGTCATCCGGATAATAGTGCTTGACAAGCCAAAATAATATACTATAGTCATCCATAAAATCAAAATAAATATCCAAAAAAGTAATAACCACCAACTGCAACCATCCTAGTCTTGCTCCAGAGCCTTATCTCTATCTCCCTACTTCGATCTAGATAAACTGCCATAGGGTTTAAAAGGGGCTGAGATTCAGAAATTGAATCCTAGCTAGAGTAATTGTTAATCTCATATAAAATGTATAAATAATGCATATAGAAAAACCATAAATTAACAAATACTAGATAACATTCAGTATCAAGGCACAAAACCAAATCTGGAACTAGCAGTCCTAATAGCACACAGCACAAACCACAAGGCACAGCACACAACATGGCTCGTAATGCACATAGCATGTTCCGGTTCTATAGCGCTTGAAAATAAATGATAAATAAATGTATGAAACATACACAGTAACAACAAACATACACAAGTCATATAAAATATATGAGTATTAAGGTTACTACCTGTCAGTTGACTACAGATAAAAATAATTTCTATGGTGCAAAAGAATACAATCAAACCTAATAAAATATAGATATAGTTAATTCCACCTCAATAAATATTTTCTTTGATGATTTAAAATAAGTCCAATTAATATGTCCATAATCAATACATCCCTTTTTTTATTAAGGAATTTAATAGGAGCTTATATTCCCTCAATTTTTGACCAAATTCTAAATTTCTAGCAAACAGTTGCTGATCTTCAAAAATTTATAATTAAATCTATAAAAACCCTTTTGGGTTGGTTCAAGAGCCCAAATGACCTTAATAAGTCTATTTTCAACAAATAATACTCATTTAGGCCAGACCAAGTCGAAAATCCAATCATAGCCCAAAACATCATTGTTGTCCGAAATAATTTCCAGTTTTCAAACATTTATTTCTCTTAACACAAAATTCATAAAAATACATGTTATTTTTGAAATTAAACCTTGAGATGTCTACTTTATTCTTATAAAATTTCATAATTTTTCAAGTCCATTTACTAGGTCAAAAATCAAATGAACCTAGCTAACTTTATAAAAATTCCACAAATCAGCCACCCAACATTTTTACACTTTCATCTAGGGTTCCAAAGTTTTAATCCAAGTTCACCCTTATACAAAATCTCATTTTAAACACTTTAAAGCTCTCAAAAACACTAAAATAAATTCATATATATATGAAAAACCAGCTGCACGAAAATTATTATTTAATCCGCAAAATACAAAACTTTTATTTAACTTCATATCTTTTATAATACTAAGCTTGATCCACCATTTTAAGCCATGAACCTTAGCTTTAAACCTTTACTCATTATTTTTCGTAGCCATTCAAACCCAAGAATATATTTATACTCAAGTCACTAGTCGTTAGCAACCTTAAACAATCAAAAGAGATCATAAGAAGGTTCAAAGATGGCTTACTTGTCTTTGAGTTTTGGTCACCTTGAATCATTGCCTTCTTGGCCACCACACCCTCTTGTCCTTCACCACAAGACACCAAGAAAGTGTTTCTCTAGTGACTTCTCTACTTTAGAAAATGTAGAAGATAGTAGATTAAGGTTTCAAGGTCAAGTACTTACCTTAGCTTCAACTCCCTTCTCCTACTTGAGCTTCCTTTTGCTCACTTGTATGGAACTCTTTGAACACACTCTTCTGTATCTCCAAACCATGCCAACAGCCCAATGGAAGAGGAATGAATTGTTTTTAAAGTGGTAAACTAATCCTACTTGCCCTCAAAGTCACCTTCTCTTTCTTGATTTTTTTTCTAGCTCCAAATCACATCATATGTCTTGTTAATTCATTTTTTTCTTCTCTTCCTCCCTCTTTTACGTGACATGCCTGATGAGGAGGGGAAAATATCTTGTTTTTGTTTTACTTATATACTATGTCAAGTCTTGCTTTTTCCCTTGGTTAAATCCATGTCCTTTGTCATGATTCTTCCAGGCCTTCTAGGTGTACTTTGTCAATTTTTTTCCTCTTCAAGTTGTGGGAGCTGAGTAGGGAGGATTTGGGGGGATTTTGTGTTTTATAAGTCCAATCCAATATCCTCTTGCATTTATATGAAGGTGATGATGTAGGCTAAATGATGTTATAAAGCATGATATTATCAATTTCACTCTTTAAAGTTGGGCTTCTTGATGGCCCATTTCCCATGAGCATATTTTTGTTTCCCCCTTCTTCTTCTTATGCGAATTGGGCCCTCTTCTTGGGTTTCAAGAATTGTTTTTCTTACTTAGCCCAATAGCCCATAGTTTTTGGTTAGGTCCATGACTCATTCTTGGCATTTTTGGAATTTTATGCTATTTTCTCAATTTCTTCCATTATGTATTTTGCCCAAGGGTAAATGGAAAAATGGAATATGTTTTGACTTTCATTGTCATCTCTTCCTTAAGGTGGACACTTAACCATAATCATTTAATTACACATAAACAAATAATTCCACATCTTAATCTTGTTATGATTATTTCATGCACTAGCGTATATCATTAACGCATGGCTTCATAAAAATTCATGCATGCAATTAACTTCATATAAATGCACATGAAAAATGAGGATGTTACAACCAACATATGTTTCATCTCCTCCTTAGTCACAGTCACTACACTTGAGGAATGACGTTTGGCTTATCCAAAGTAATCCTTTGTGCCTACCCCTCCTCCAACTCACCTAACACACCCTGAATGCTCCTGTTTTCCTACAGCAATAATCAAAATATCATTCATCCTGTTTGACACAAATGATCCCTCAGTTTTGTTTTTGTTTTTTGAAGTTTCTCCTGTAACATACAGATAATGAACATAAGTAGTGAAATTTGTTTACCAACTTAAAAAATAACAATAATGATACTTATAATTTTTTAGCAACTATACAAGTTTGTTTACTCATAGAAGACCCGCTCCTCTTTTTGTAATACCCGGATAACTAATATCTGGAATATTATGTCACAATAATGAAAATGCCCATTTATGAAGATTTTGGTCTCAACATGTTATGTGATTAGTATATGTTCAAAGGAAAACATTAAGAAAATTAAAGGAAAATTTAATATCGGTAATATGAAAAATGTGTCTTAAGACCATAAAACATCTTGAGAAGAATTAGGAAAAATTCTAAAAGGCATGGAATAATTATTAAAAATTAGAAAGTATGTTGTCTCTAATTTAGGTAATTTATTAAATTATTACCTTGGAAAAATTAAAGGAGAAAAATCAAAAAGTATTGGGGGACCATATTGGACCCCATAATTTTTAATATTATGCATGGTACATAAATTATCAATGTCAGTAAAATAGTTGTGAAATAATAATTATTACTAATTAAGAAAATTGTCAACAATTGGTAAGTGATTAATTAGATAATTAATGGCTAATTATTTAGACATAAGATAAAGAGAAAAAGGTGGAAATTAATTAAAATAAATATATATATATATAAATAAAAACGAAAATTATGAAGAAAAATAAAGAAAAATTAAAATGGAAATTAAAAAATAATAATAATAATAAAATATCTAAGATATTTTGCAATTAAATAATATTATAATGGTAAAAAGCAAGTAGGATAAATGACCACGGATAGAAATAAAATGCTACCTAGAAAACCATGAACTAAGTTTCTAGAGTCAGAGTATATTATGGACAAGTGAATTTTTACCTCGAAGTGGCCTATCTCCGAAGTCATTTCTGTAACTGACGGAGTGATCATGAGATAGAGCCAAGAAGATATTTTGTGAAATTAAGACAGATAGTGGAAATGAAAACCTATAGAAAATAATTCATAAAATGGAATTCGGGGATAAGTTGGTAAACATCTGGACATATTATGAACGAGTGATTTATGATTCAGAAGTTGACGTCGGCAGACGCAATTTCCGTAGCCGACGGCGTTTGGCCGAAATATTCAGCAGACAACGAAATGCCCTTAATGGGATCAAAAATTTAGTTGACCCAAGTAACTTGAAAGAGGAAGAAAAGACCTTCAGAGCTTTGCTTCCGGAATTTTGAGTTTTCCCAAGATTACGCGATTATGACACCAAACAAGTAACTTTATCAGATAAAGGCACATAAATCAAGAGATGATGCAAGCATGACATCACTTTGATGACTCATGATGATGTCATCATAGAGAGGTGTAAGGCCCAGATCAGCCCATTTCAAAAAGTGCAATCTAACGGTCAGAATCTGTCCAGACGACGTTCAAAGAAATTACGGAATTGCCATTTGGTTTTTCTATAAATAGCCCTTCATTTCTCTTCATTCTTCACCAATTCACAAGCAATCCTAGAGAGAAGTTAGAGAGAGAAGCTCTGGAGAAGGAGTAAGAAGTTCATAGCAAAGCTTTGGGTAAGTTCTTTAGTTCTTAGTCTTTAGTTTAAGCGGTTCTTTCGGTAGTTATAGTAGAATTGCTAGAGTAGTCTTTAATTTTTCAAGTTAGCTTAGATATCATGTTTTAGGAATAAATATGATATTTATCTTAGGAATATGTTAGAGGAAAGTTTATAGCAAAAATTTTGAGAGTTTAAAGTTAAAATAGCGAAGCTCTGGCAAAATTCCACCAAGTGTCAAACTAGAGGCAAAATGGTAATTTGTACCTAAATTGTCTGTTATGATTTTAAATATTCATATCGGTGATATTATCCTTCTAGGATATCCGAAATCACAAACCACTATTTCCGTTGTCACTGCTGTCATACCGCCGTCGTCCCGCTGTCAAACGTACCATAAATCGACAAACGTGCCAGGAATCATCAACGGAGGTACGGACGTGTATTGTAACCTTAACACTTATACTGCTCATATACGTATATGTGATAGACATGTTTATATACTGAGGCTCTGTCTAGGGTTGTCAGTTATACATACAGCTTTATACGGGTTATAGTCTTGATAACGCCGTTGGGTTTTCCTAGAGCTAAGGACACGATGGGCCGTCATGGCACTGGTTATGTGCAGACATGTTGTGGGACTTTACATACTGCTTTGTGCTTATGTTCTGTCAATATTGTGATCATGCATCTGCTGTGTGCTTATGTAGTGATTTACTGCTATTATGAATTTGTGAATAATTGTTGTCCATATACCGTTTATTTGAGCATAAGGTTAACTGTTACCTGAGATTTAAATGGTAATTGGATCTCAGCTGTAGCTTCAGGTTCGGACGAACCAAGGGGTTGAAGATAGGGGCGAGCGACTGGCGTAGGATGGCAGAAGGAATTTTATGGTTGTAGTTTATATGCTTAATTAGGTGTTGTTTCCTTTTGGATAGTAGATGACTATATAAGTACACTTACACTGTGGTTATGTAATGTTAAGGTTCAGTTACTCATTGCGCTACTCTGATCAACGTTTTAAAAAAAAAATTCCGCTGTTTTTAAAGTGGGATGTTACACTTTTGGTGAGCATACAACCATTTTTCTTTGTGTCATATTGGAGATGAGGGAGAAAGAAGAACATAAGGATATAATTGAACTTATTCTTCCAATCTCTTTCACTTGGTCATCATAAACTCTTTTTTAGCTTTTTCATACCCACCTAGAGACATTGTATGAGGGAAATGTTTCTTTTTACCATTCTCTTATGTGTTTTTCCCCTTCTTTTTTTGCTATGAATAAGATTTCAAAACAATTACAATCAAAAAAGACAATTGATAGCTAAATAAAATCCAAAATAAGTTTAACTCACTAAAGTTTCTGAAGTAGTCTAAATCCTACAAAATTCTTGCCAAGTATCTTCATCAAGATATGAATCCTTGCTACATAAATTAGGACAAGGCTCATCATTTTTCACCTTCTTATTGATCGAACCATATTTTTATATGATATTTCATGATTAAATTGGGGTTCTTGATGCATTTTCTGGGACATTATTGCATGATTAAGCATTAATTTGAGATATTAACATTTGTATTAAATTAAGTGAAATTAGGGGCAAAAGGGTCATAATTTATTAATTATTTATACAAATGATTTCTTGAACTTTTGATGCTATATTGTGTTTAATCTTGCATTGTAGGTGTTTAAAAAGAAAATGAGATTTCAAAAAATGTCACGTGGATCAAAATTAATATTTTTGAAGACAAGGGAAAAGTATAAACAAGGGCCCAGAATTCCTGGAAATTACAAATCTCTGAAGGAAAAAATCCAGATAAAGATTACAGAAAGAGATCCAGAATGTTTGGGAAATTCAGTTATGCCCTAGAAACATTTCTAAAAGTCACACTTTAGTCCCTGACCTAAATTTTTATTCTTTACATTTAAGTCCCTGGTCAAAACTTGCGTTTTAACCAGGGAATTAATTAGGTCTAAACATTCAAATGGGCGAGAGAGGCGACATTGAATATTAAAGAAGGCAAAGAACAGACAGTCACGGGGAGAGACGAGACAGAACACACACAGCGCCGCGACCCAGATCCGATCTTCCCTCTCGTGACTTCACCATCCTTCTTGGTCGCCGGCGATCTCCGTTCACTTCAGCATCGCCGGCGACCTCCGTGGATCATCATAACCCAGCCACCATCTTCTTTAGCAGACAGACCCGAGACGCAGACAGAGCTGAAGATTTCTGATTTTCCATGTTGTTTGATTTCTCTAATGGCTATCTCGATGCTGGGCAGTAGCTAATTTCTTTGTTTCTTGGTGACGGAGATTTGTAGCCTGAGTTGAGAGCTTCAACTAGGAGAGTTTATTTTTGTTCAATTTATTTTCTCTCATTATATTTGAATTTCCTAGTTTTAAGAATATTTGATTATATTGTTGAGACTTAGTTTACCCGTTTGGATAACTTTATTGACTGAACTTACGTGATTGAATTGGATTTTTGTGGCTTGTTAGATTTATATATATGTATTTCCTTTATTGATTCAATAATATTATGCTTTCTACTTGTTATTTTGTTAGATGATATAATTGAATTGTATTAATTGAATGTTGTGTTATCACATTCATTTTTGAGAGGAAACAAGTTGTATTAATCTAATCCTAATTACACACTAATTGTGCTTCAATAGTGCCTTAAGAGGTTATTGCTAGCTACGTTAGTAGGAGTAATTATTAATTAAGAACACTAGACTCAAGCGTTTGCTTGGGGTTTTTCATCAAGATTTAGTGAAAATTTACTCTCATATTTAATTGAACCATGATAGTTATTACTCCATTTCCAAGAGCATTCATCATTCATATTTTCAATTACATTTCATACTCATTTCCATACTCCATTCCATTACAAAGAAAATATTAAAAATAATAGTTTATGATTTAATTAAATTGCATTCATATTTTAGTTTATTAATTCAAAAATCCAAAACCAATTTTCCCCTTGTTTTTATTGCATTTGCATGTCATTTAGATTACTTAGAAATCAATAAAAGGCTCCTCGAGGAGAGAGAATGATCCCAAGTTTGCCTATACGCAATCTTTAGTTTATTTTTGATTGTGGACCTCAAGGCTAAAGACGAAAAAGGCCGCGCAATCACTTATGCACGTATATGTCAGTTAAATCTGCTTTAAACTTCCTCCACCATTCACAACAATACGTCATTATCTTTTTATACAATTTGTCACTTTTAGGAACATCGTAAGTTAGTTGAATAGTAGCCCAAATATGTTGTTTTACACAATTATCAATATTTCTCCACTTCTCTATCAAGATGTTAGGCTTGTTGCATGCTAGGGTACCGACAAAGCTCTTATATCGGCTTATCTTGCATTAGGCCCGGTTGGTTTCCAATATCTATCAAATTGAATCGGAATCTTTTGCTCGGCACTTTAACTTATGGCAATCTCTCTCAATCTTGTGCCTCTTCTTCCCCTCCATAAAGACTAATTATTATGCTCAGTTTGAGATGGACAAGGCTCACTTTGATTTATACTGGCTAGCTCGCCTTAAAAAGGACTAGAATGGCTTCGACCTTCCATTTTCTGTTAAGACCATTCATTTTCTATTAAGAGACAACACAATAAGGTTTAATGGGGGGTGATGTAGAAACAAACGAAAAAGTAAGTTAATCAACTGCATATAACATAGAAGCTAGTTAATACTGAATGCCAAATGCAAGTTAAGTTTCTAAAACCTTATAAAAGCAAAAATGCTGCAAAGAACTAGAAAGAGTTTGGCAAATTTTCAATGATCCTGATGAATAAATTTTTGTTACTGTTGCCTCTTAATGTAAAAAAATGTGGAGGGCAATATTTAAGGCCTTTGTTGAGGATAGTGGTTGGAAGCATTCCTTGCCCTCTCAAGCTAGTAGCAAGTTCTTGCGTTTCTTATATCCGAACAATAGAAAAATTTCGGAAAAATATGAAAGTCGTAAGTCATTTTTCTTACTACAGTAGGAATGAAATTCCTAATTTGAAATTTTGAAGGCACTTAACTGATTTTTTTTTTTAAATTTTAAATAACAATCCGTCAAGAGTTCAGCGTTATCTCTAATTTGAGAAACAAATTAAAATCCATTAAAATCATGGCACCTAATGGGATTCAAATGCTCCATTAATTTCAATATCAATTTTATTAGCCAAACACAGTATCTCACTTCTTGGAGGCTGGGAAGTAAAGATGGGAGGGTAGCTCAGTTAAATAAGGCACTAGTGGATACAGAAAAAGGAAGCAAGCTATCTCACCCTGATGCACTCCCCAAGACCTGGGCAAGTTAACTTCATTTGGTTACTGATGATACAGGGCCAACCCCGGTTATGCAAAATTAAATTTTAGTTAGCCTAACAAAACAAGCAAAAGGGGGAAAAAAACTTAAAACACCATCTAAACGGAAGAAACCCTTTGGACAGCTCCATCTAACGTCAATCTTTTATGGCAATGTATAGATAGGAAAATAAGAATTGTTTCAATATTCTAGTTTCAGATGATAATGTTTAAACAAAGAAACTTGTTTTCCAATTCAATATGACAACCATCAACACATCCAAATACAAAGTAGACCAAATAGACTAATTACGTTATCCAATGATCATAATAGCAATAAATGAATACTGATGGTTCATGCAAAATAACGTCTTATCATCTTGTTCGGCTTTATTTAGATGAAGCCCACAACCACACATGGAATAATCTTAGCCAACAGATCCAAATACATGCTGTTTGGATAAATCATTGAAAATTTTAAGAATTGAGATCTACCATTCAAAAAATCAAGAAAACTAGTTAGACTCATGACTACTCTGCTGTATAATAACTCTGGTATATAGTTTACACTGCAAATTCCTACCAATGAGTCTGTATTATATCATGAATTCCAAAATGCTTCATCACACTAATTTTTAACAATAATTTGTTGGAATTCTTTGTGGTCCACTTTCCTCCACTTCTACCCACTTTAATAATATATTATAATGGGGTAGGTGTAGGTTGACTGAAGGATAGAATGGAAAGAAGAAAAGGTTAAAACTTCCACCCACTCTCACCTACTCCCATCTTCAGACATATGCCTACTCTCCCATTAATTTACCCACTACGTTGAGCATTATTATCATCTCAATGATGGCAGAGATAATTTCAGTTTGCTATAAATATGGTCCCTGAGTCTGCTCTTTTAATATACAGAAAAACGCACACCATCTGCAGTAGAGAGAATGAGGGCTCAGAAGATCCATAGAAGAGTTTCTATTTCATAATTAATGGCCGGAGGCATGTAGATCTTTAGATTTAATTCCTCATATAATACTTACACAATTCAGTACTTCATCTAGCAATTACTTCATCTAGCTTCGTATGGGTAATTATAGTTTGAGTCATAACAACACCAGGCTTATAAATTACCCAACACGGCTCTTCCAACAATAAAAAATCTGAAGAACAAAAACAGAAAGTTCGAAACTTTTAAATCCCATATTCACTTATACGTAGAACAACAAAAGAGAGGAAAGCTTTAAACATACCATACACAAGAAAACACAGGAGAAGGAGAGGACATTCACACACCCAAGCATAGCAACCAAGCTGAAATAAGCTTGGCGGTGAAGACAATAGGAAAATGAAGCCTACACCACTCCACACAATGGGGACCTTCCCCCTCTTTCAAAACTCCTCAAAGCTTCTATCCCCACTTTTCGCGCCCCCCCCCCCCCCCCCCTCCCCCCGAAAAAAAAAAGATCAAACAGAGCAAAGCCGCAAGCTAGGTAAAAATCTGAAGCAAAAGCATGATGAAGAGAGGTTTCGAGAGTGAAATTCAATTTTTGGCATGATGAAGAGAGAATTTAGGGGAGCGAGTTCTAATTTGGGGCTAATCTTTTAGACTGATTATATTTAAAATAAAGTCTTAAAAGTTCACCTTTTAAATCAGTTATTTGAAAATCCGGTTTAAATCAGTTTTTAGACCTGGTGTTATAAAATCATGTCTAAATAATATCTTTTAGATCTTATATTAAAGAAACTGATCTAAAAAATTCTTTATATTTAAATGTAAGATACAAAAATACACATGTGATTATTCCAAAAATGCATTCAATACCAAATATGTTTATTTTAGATGTAAAAGTGACTTTGTAATTACAAAACTATAGCAAAAGTCGATCACAATTTCGGTTAGAATCATAAAATGTCTCTTAGTTTGCCTTAATTGTGCCAGCTGAATCCGATGTGTAATTTAGTCATTCTTTGACCATGGAAGACGTGGCCAGTGGGTTTTTTTTTTACTCCATTAACCCGAAACCTACCCCTGTTCGAAATCAGAAATCTCCATTGCTTCGATCCCCAATGGCACAACAGTTCCGAATAATCTGGTGGTAGCGGCGGTGGCGATAACGCTAGCGAGCAAGCTAATGAAGAAGGTCGCAATCTCCATGTCTGTTGGAATTGTTACACTTGGTATGCTCTCTACTCTTTCCTTCTTCTTGTACAGACATCGTGTGAAGCATCCCAGTGAGACACAGAAACTCCTGAATTACAGCCGCTAAAGAAGCCGCTAGATGGTAATTATCCGCCGGTGTTTTATTCATCATCATCTTCTTCTTATTTGTAAGCCACAGCATGGCATTTCATACGTCGCATAGGTCATCGCTGAGCTATGAGGATGACTACTACACACCAGTTTCGCGTCAGAGTTCGTCTTTGGCAAACGGTAGCCTGACAACGGTAACACGAGGGGTAATGAGACTCATTCCAATAATTCTCATCCTTTCTCAAAGTCGATTTCACCAAAATCTCGCTTCACTACTTCTTCATCGGATGTTAGGCCTGTCATTATACCATCTATAAAACAAGCTCCTCCTCCGCCGCTGCCAACAAATCAATCAACACCATTTCTTCATGTAGAAAAACAAGTGACCTCCTATGCTTCTAGAAGATCAAAATTATCAGCGCCACCTCCGGCAACAATTCCTCTTCCTCCTCCTCCACCGCCATCTCTACCGCCGCCACTACAAACAACACCGAGGAAAGCAGAGTCGCCGGCAATCAGTGTTCCCTCGTTATCTTCCGGATTAAGTGAAGGAACATCTTCTACTAAGAATATAACAAAAGTATCATATTCTAAACATGCTGATGATGATGAAAGGCTCACCTCTTGCGAAGGGTCAAAGCCGATGACATGGACGGAGGGAAACCAAAGTTAAAGGCTCTGCATTGGGATATAAAGTGCGGGCAACCTTAGATTGCGCTACAATGTGGGATATGTGAGATTTCTCCCTCCTCCGAACTCTCGAGTTCTCCCTTCTCCCGATTTCCTGATTTCATCTTCGCCTGAGTCGAAGTGATGGAGATTTCTGATTTCGAACAGGGGTGGGTTTCGGGTTAATGGAGTCTTCAACTCCCTCACGCGCCACATCTTCCATGGTCAAATAATGACTAAATTACATAAGGGATCCAGCTGGCACAGTTTAGGCAAGCTAACAAATGTTTTATGATTCTAATAGAAATTATGAATTTTTCTCCACTTTTATAATCTCATAGTTACTTTAAAACCTAAAAAATTATTTGGTGTTGGGTGTATTTTGGAAATAATCACGTGTGTATTTTTGCACATTAATTTTCAAACTCCCACCAATCATACTTTTTATACCTAACCCTCTATAACTGGTCTAAAAGGCATATTTTTGTACCAATGTTTCTATATCTCTTTATAATTTTGGACCACAATCAAAGGAGCTTAATTGCAAAATTTTCAATTGTAGGATATAAAGGGAATATAACAAAAGAATGGTAGACACATGAAAAGTTTATTACTAGTCCTAAATATGGAGCTAAACAAAGGGTTTATTTTAATCCTAACAATAAGGTCTTCATCTACTTTCTCTCCCAAATTTATAATTTTTCTTTTGCCAAATTATCCATATTAATAGTACATAGTAAGGATTTTGGGAAAATGTATGTTAGGGCTCAAAGTAGCAAAATAATTTCAAAAAAGACCCAATAAACATTCACATGCCAGTATTATTTCAAAAAGCGTTAGCAACTATATCAGTAACGATTAACAACTATATCAATTCCCGTTAACAACTAAATCGGTCTAATTAACAACTACATATTAACAACTAAATCAGTCTCATTAACAACTATATCATTAGCCATTAACAATTATATCCATACAATTTTTTTTTGAAATAATGTTAGAGTGACATGTGAATGTTTCTTACGCCTTTTTTGAAATTATTTTGCTACCTTGGGCTCTGACATACATTTTCTCAAGGATTTTTTTGTCAAGGGTGATTACAATGCATATGATTAAAATGAAATTCTAGAAAAACCAACACACATTTGTTACAAATAACTAACTCAATTAGTTTTTTTTAATAATCGCAAATTAGTTATACACCTCTTATATGAAGGACTAGGGAGCTAGTATGAATTATTGTTGATAGGTAACGGGGAAATTGAATCTAGTTCATATATAAGGGCAGAGGTACTAGGATCCCACAACAATAACAACAAAGCTTTATCCCACTTATTGGAGTTGGCTACATAGATTACACGACGCCATTGTGATCTGTCATAAACTAAATCTTTAGATAAATTATTAACCAAAACATCTTATTCTATAATCTTATCAAGTATTAACAAAAGGTAGTAGGATCCTAAACTTGTAAAAAAGTTGATGATTTGAAGTGTTTTTGAATGAAAACAAAAGCAAAATGGTAGATATTATCAATGGATGGGAGGAAATAATAAATGGTATTGATTGATAGTTAAAGAAGGATCCAAAAGTAGTGTGTCAGTGACTGAATTTCAAGAGAGAAAGATCTGGGAAGGAGGTCAAACATTTCAAGGGTAAGTGGGGCAAACAAGAATTTGAACTTGACCTGATCGAATCTGTTTATTTATAAATGCTATATATATAAATATATCTTGGTTGTAAGGGAAGAAGAGAGACCAACAATGCCCAGTTCTGAACGTCACCTTTTTCCATTGATATATTGCTTGAGCCTTGAGGGGACCAAAACCCCTACTTTTTCACATTTGCACATATATTTGTTGGGGGACCAAGCTATGGCATTGGTTCAGAAAAATTATATAAAACCTCCAGTACTAGACTAGGGATTTATATTATTTGGATTCTTTTGCTTTAACGATCACTCAATAACTTACAATTGAAAATTACCTCTCCTTGACATGAAACATATATACATGACTACTCTATTGGCAAAAATTTCACACACACACACACACACATTTACTACTCTTAAAAACAAAAAAAGAACTCATCGAAAGGAAGCGTTCATGTTGGCCGCCGCTAAAACTTGTTCTGCATGACACACTCTCTGCGGTGGAGCTAGGGTTCCGGTGGTGGTTGACCGTTGTTTGTCCTTATGAACTACTCCTATATTGTTGTCAAAATCTGTTGAAGAAGTTTAGATTTTAGCAGGTCGTTGATAGATTTTTTTCTGTCACAGAAAAGATTTAATGGAAAAGGCTACGTGGTCCTCACCCGTATGCCTCTTTCTCTACTCTTCCCCATGTAGCTCATATCATATGACACTCTCACGCACATACACACGCACACAAACACAACAAAATACCTTTTGGTTATTTTTGGTAAAGAAAACCTCTCCTGGCTGAGTGATCTAATGTTTTGGAGTTAGTAGTTTTTTTGTGCGTTGTCCACCCAGTTCACCAGAATTTTCAACTCCAATTAATCCAAATTCACAGCGAGTTGGGCCTATGGTTGTAAAGGAAGAACTTTCAACACCATTTTTTTCATTCTCATGTCTTGAACCAAAAACATGATAAAAGAAAAATAAGTCCCTTACCACTTGCTCTCTATAGATGTTGGTTTTTGGAGTTAGTAGTTTTTTTTTTTTTAAAAATAAAGTTTTGGAGTTAGTAGTTGCATTGTAGGCTAAGAAGATCTTTTGCTAACTGGGCTTATTTACGTCATTGGATTGGCCTTTCTCATCGTATAGGCTATATTGTCCATTGGAATTGTTGGGCCAGACCCATTAAGTTTATGGTCATCAGATATTAGTCTTTGGATAAGGGATCATATGTGTATAAAAATAAAGATGAGATCAACCTCGGCTGTGTGGGTCTAGCTTAAAGGGTTCGTCTTCACAATCTCATGAATCAAGGTTTAGTTTGAATAATGTTCATTATTTCCTGGAATAAAATTGTCACCAATAGGAGATATCTACGCCTAAAAAATGGGAATTAATACGACCCGAACACTACAAAAAAAAAAATACTAGTGACAGAAATTCCGTCACTGAATAGTTTAGCGACAGATTTGTAACTGTATCAATTAGCGATGGGATTTGTTAATTTGGCGGTGAAGACGATGAGATCATCCTCTCCAAACTTGGGATCTCAGCGCTCTCTCGGCAGAAAATCCATCATCACCAAGAGGAAGACCAATGGAGCACAAAACAAAACCCTCCACCATGGACCCCCTGCCCTCATCATAAGCTCATGCTTCTCGATCTCTTCCATACTTCTCATCACCCACCGCCTGTTAAAAAAAATTCCACAGCCATATAAAGTTCCTTAGTTTTCCTTCCTATATGGAGAGTGTGTGCGGACTGCGGAGTGAACCTGTTTTGAAGTGAAAGAGAATATGGGTTTTGTTTGTTTTCCTATTTCAGGGAAAGTTCCATTAAGTACTTTGGGTCGGCAATTAGATGGAATCCAGTTATGAGAATGAAGAGAATGAAAATTAGATAGAAAACTAGAGGAAGTTGAAGCCAGGCTCAGTGATAATTCTCTTCTTGTTTTTGGTTTTGATCAATGTGGCAAGGAAGATGAGAAGGTTATTCTGAGAAAGGGTGAGCTTTAGTTCATAAGCTGTTTCATGTAAGTTTTATGGTTTGATTGGTCTGGTTTTGACTTGTTCTTCGTTGAATTTTAGCTGCAAAATCAATGGGATTGTATTACCGAAGTCGTCCTTGGCGTCATTGACCTGGACGGATCCTTCAATCGATTCTCCTTATTTGAGGGATGTTAATCATTATATTGTGATCAATTGGTAGAAAAGTTATTCACATTCTCATGAAGTTATATAGCCCTCTCGCTAAAACCACAAATTAGGATGAACCAAAGGAAAAGCATCTGAAATCATGTTGTGTTGATGAAGTTGGGTTACACAATAAAACTTATTGCAGATAGAAGTACATATGTGAATTAGATATAAATGTCTGATAAATAAATGTTTGAAATAAGTGTTTGCTTGAGTTGTATTAGCAGCATAAATTATTTTTCCAACGTGATTTACGGTGTATGAGATAAGTATGTAAGAGAAACTTTGATTGACTTATGTAAACATATTTTTCCAAGGTTAATTCAAAGAGGCCCTAATTTAGTTAGAAGTTACTAATTTCCTTTGAAACCAGAGTAGCACTGCTCCTTCATCTCTCATGCATGCCTTCTTCGAATAATTTAATATTATTTATCACCTTCCTAGTTTTTTTAAACTGTTTGTGTTGGACCTGGGTCCTTATATCATGTTTTATAGGTTGATATTTGATTTTTTTTTTTAAAATATGGAAATCAAAGATATGAAATAAAAAGAAAAAGTCATTCTGCAGGTATTATCTAAACTCTCCATCCATCTCTGTTGCATTTATACATGTTTCTCTCTCCTTAATAAATCGAATTAACTTTGCTCTGTTACCATTATTAGCTCCTATACTAGAACTAGTGATACTAACCGATCAAAGCTACAGTGATTAATTGTGTTAACAAAGTAATGTGTAACAATAAAAATTTGAGGGATAGTATATGTATCAGTAAAATGTTATCATCAAATATAAACACAAATCAAATTTCGACATATTAGGGTAATTTTCCCTTTGCAGGCATCCAATATACATGTGTGTCTATATACATAGATAGATATATAGAGACACATATACATATTTACATATATATGTATGTATATGTATATAATGTAAAACCTAATTACCTAATTTGATCAAAGTCATATCTAAGCTAGGGTGCTTCAGCATATTCTGGCGGCTCGTTGCCGCAGTAGCAGAAGATTTGATGAAATACCTCCAATTATAATGATTTTGCATATAGCATCTCACAGCTTGAAAACCATAGAGAACAAGAAAGGTTAGAATTGTAAGAGAATAGAAGAAAGAGTTAGAATTAGAAGATAATAGAAGATATCATGTGGGAAGATAAAGGCATAGTGATGGTATGAGAATAGCGTACCCATCAAGGAGCCCTTAAGGCCCAAGTACATAAAAATCCGGCCTATGCTATTTATAATCTCTCATCAAGATTTGTAACAGCTTACCAACTAGGGAGGTGACCTTAAATCAAACCTTTCTCCAAATAACGTGTGTAACATAATCAAAAGATATTTTATCTAAAATATATTAAACTAATAACGTTTAAGGCAATCCGATAATATTTAGAATAATTACATGACATCTAGAATATTTAATTTGATCAAAATAATAAACTAGTATATCCTTTATATAATCAATCAATGAATATATCTAGATATAATCTAAATAAACAAAAAGATATAATATTATCGTTGTACTAAAATATCTAACATTATTATCTTATTAAAGATGTTAGTTAAAATAACATATATTTTTTTTAAAAAATATCCTAATCATTTTCTGTAATTACCTGCTTCAATCACCCACTTGGTCATACATTAAAGTCAGGATAAGTGGCACATATCATAAATAATGCAACTGATATTATATATTCAACGTAGTGTACAAAAACATACATTTTTTTTTTAAAAAAAAAAGGTTTAGAACTCCCCCACATTGGGCTTCATGAATTTGAATTTGTATTTTTCTTCTTTTTTTTTTTTGATAAAATATTTTTCTTCTTATAAATAGAGGTCACTTACCATTGGTAGACAAAGCATATATCTAATTGCTTGGGATTATTATTCTCTGATACGCTTTTAAAATCAATAATTAACTTTATACTTGAAATCTTATAATATTCACTTAGTAACACATTTAACTCACAAACAAAATATATAAATTTATAGAAATATATAAAAGGAAGTTTGCGAAATAATATCAATTAATATATTAATGAAGATACTAATATGACAATAACTCTTATTTCAACTTTGGAAGATAATTAGACATTAATTGAGATATTGATAACTTTAAAATAAAATTTTCTTTTTTCTTTCAAGAATGATAGTAATTAACTTTATAAGTAACTAATCGGATTTCTAAAGAATAAATTCATAATTTTTCAAATGAATAGAGATTCATACTAAATTTTATTCTTATATGTCTAAATCAAATAAATAATGTTTTGATATGCATCACCACAAGTAACACTCCTCAAGCACTGCCCAGAGACATATAGCTTGTTTCTTCCAAAATTACAAAATATTGTTCCAGATATGCTGCTGCTGCTACGACAACAATCTTAATTTTTCATCGAATTTAATAACCATCCTATCTTACCATTTTCTCTCCTCATTTAAGCCCGTGTACGATGATGCTTCTCCATCATCATCACCATACGTGTGTTTGACACCACACAGACTGATTTTATAAAATTGAATTGAAAATAAATATAGTAAACCAACACGTCCAATTTCTGGGTTTACATATGTTTAATTATAAAGTGATGACCGGCAAGATTCGTTCCATATTCCTAGAAGTCCGAACGCTTGTTTGAAGACCAATATTTTAAAGGACTGATGGGTATGTTTGGGAAGGTGATAGAAGCTAAGAAACTGGTAGAAAGAGAAAAAGCATGGTGGATATAAAATAAGTTGTTTGAGTTATCATTTTTTTCAAATAAGTTTTTAGGTCAAAAGCTACTTAAACAAAAAAAAAAAAAAAGAACCATCAAAACTTGCTTTCCACAGTGCAGATGAGCTTCTTCCATTGCCATCAATTCAAACATAAATCACATTTACAATATAACTTTTATTCTATTTTAAGGACCCGTTTGGATCAAGGAAAATCGGGCATTGGAAATGGAAAAATAAATGTTCATCTGGCAACAGGCATTTAAATCAAAATTTCCTAGGAAAAATTTTCACGTGGGCGCCCATTCCCCTATGTTTAAAAGAAAAAGGGTTCACACACAAAAAGGTAGGAACTCATTTTCCATCGCTTCTAAAAATGGGTGAAAGTCTCATTTTCCACTAATGCCACGGCTACCTTTATAGAAAGGCAAACATAGAGCTATGAAGAACGGAAAAGGCAAGTGAAATTTTGATTGCGACAACAGTGCATCCCTCACAACAGGTGCGTTGTCCTTCTTTGTCTTTTGAGTTGTTCTATTAACATTGAATGGAGTGAGCCAATGAGAGTTGGCATAGATGGTAAGGGATTCAGGACTAGGCCCTTGGGTCGTGGGTTCGATCCCTTCTGCCGTCGCTGGAACTCCTTTGGTAGGTGATCGATGGTACTTTTGTCGTTAAAGTGATCAATTAAACTAGGTCCTAATTAATTATGCAGTTTAGGGTCAACCTAGGTCATTCTCCCAAGGAGCTGAGTTTTCTTTAGGACTAATTTTCAAGTGATAAAAGATGCAGTAGAATGTAAATGGACCTAAACTAGAATGCAAAATACTACTACCTATATGCAATTAACTAACTAAATGTAATAATGCAATTGACTCTTAAACCTATATGAGAATGAGACTAATCTATATGAGTTGAATGCAATTTTTGGGGGGTTTTCATATGAGAAAATAATTAAAATCCTACTAAAAAGATTGATTAAAAGCAAATAAAATAATAAGATTTAATTCAGTGATGATGATGAAGGGGACAACTTAGGAATTGCATGGAGTCAACTTTCTTAGCCTAAATCAATTAATTAGACTAGAATGAGATTAATGAATTTAATTACCCAATCGAACATGGGAAACCCTCTAGCTCAATAACACATATTCCACTAGAAAACTCATAATGAAATAAGCGGTGGCTAATTAAACCAATTAAAAACCAATCATAAAATAATCTTGAAAATCTTGTTTACAATTATCTAATTGAACAACCAGATAATTCATCAACCTAATTAAACAATTAAGGTGATAAACCAAATTAACAATTAAATTAATAATGAAAACTCAGTCACTAATTTAATTGACAATCCAAATGTTGCAAACAAGAGTCCAACAATAAGCATAAAACTCCGAATTACCAGTCTAATCCAAAAGAAATAAGTTTACAATTTAAAACTAAATTGTTCTCAATTAACACAACTCAGAATTATTTAAAACTAAATTATTTCAAGTCTTGAATTAAAAAGATAAAAAGAACAATACTCCCTTATGATCTTCATGTGTAAACCCTAGGCTCTAGCCTCCTCCATACTCCTCCCAAATTGCCTCCCAACTAACTCACGCTGCCATAGATTTCCTTCCTTTACGTGTTGAGCAATTCCTTATGGCCATTGAAATTAAGGAATAAAAGTCAATTGCTTGCACAGGAAAGAAGCGTGGGTCCCGTAGCTTGTGCGTGAATGGATTCTTGGAATCAATGGATAATTGAATTGGTGATTAATTGGACGTGGGACCCGTAGCTGAATTGGAATTGAAGATGTGCTGTGCGTGAGAATGAAGGGAATTAATCACAATTGATGAGCTCTTCCGCCTCTGTGTTTCGGCCTTCAATTCCTGCGTTCTTCCTTCCGAGCGTGTAGCGGCGTGGTGATCTGCTCGCGGTGTTCAGCCTCTTTCTTTTAACCTAGCAGATGCTAGGTTATTTAAAAGGGAGGAGAGGAGGGCTTTTGGGTACCAACTTGAGCCCAATAAAATTCAAGTAGTCCCATAAAATTTCATCATTGAATTTCCGTTTAGTTATCCTGAAAAATCATGCACCATAGGATATTATAAAATCACAATCTATCATATATCAAGAGATATTATTTAATCAGAATATTTATAATTTAATAAGTTAAGCCCAATATCTTATAATTAATTCATATTTACATTATTTCCTAGAATAGGCTAACAATCTAAATATTATCTAATAATTCCAAATTAGCCTAAAATAATCCCCAAAATAATTGAATAAGGTGGGGTAAAATATATGAAAATTGGGTTTATCAGTAGGCGATCTCGTAAGTTCTTAGTAAGTGCTCATAGAGCCCGGGGCCGTGCCCTGGCCTTGGCGGGGGACTGGTGTCGAACCCCTCCAAAA
The DNA here is from genome assembly GCA_037074495.1 of Acacia confusa. Taxonomy (NCBI): domain Eukaryota; kingdom Viridiplantae; phylum Streptophyta; class Magnoliopsida; order Fabales; family Fabaceae; genus Acacia; species Acacia confusa. Next base: position 1,738,606 of record CM073508.1, on the reverse strand, counting down.
CTTTTATTACACCAAAAAAAAAAAAAACATTGAATGGAGTGAAAATGAAGAAAGATCAACGAAGACATTCCTCTCCATTTGCTAGAGCCATCCCCGATTCCCCATTGGTGAGGCCATACAGTTTTTTTGTGTTACAAATCCCTGACATGTTAAAAGAATAGACATTTTAACTAACATAAAATAGTAATCAGGCCCAATAATTATTTATCTTTTCTCAACCCAATAAGTTTATTATTAAATGCTATAAAACAACTAAATTAGAGTTGGTCTAGCTATATACAAGGTTCCGTTAGTTTTTTTGATCTCGAGTTAGAGTTTTTGAGAAGACATTTGTGTTCAAAAAGGTAGCCAAAAACCCCAAATCGGTTATTAGATGTTAACATTTTAAAAATTAAAAAAATTAAAAAAGCTAGAAAAAACAATAAAACGAATCGTGGAACCAAGAAATAATTGAGGTCCAAGAAAAAAACCTATATCATCAAATACTTTTTAGATTATACTAATTTAAAATGTAGAATATACTACTTTTTAGAATGTAGAATGCATTGGAAAACTACCTTTCAGGCTTTGGTTGTTTTTTAACCAAAAAAAAATTGAGGTCCAAGAAAAAAACCTATATCATCAAATACTTAAACGACAAGTTATTTCTAATCCTGAAACTTTTTGAAGTCTCTCTCATTAATTTTTCAACACCCACCCTTGTATCATAATTTATTGAAGATAAGTGAGGTACTTTCGATAATACTGAAAAAACCTGCGGTAATTAGGAAATACCATATCGATCGTCAATTGATCCCAAAGAATTACATCTAACTAATAATGAGTAACAAAAAGTCGAGTACTGAAAACAGAAAAGAACAATACTCATAAACAAAGGTGTGTATATGAATATTTGATGAAATTACTAAATCCTTTTTTTGTGGCCTCGGAAATTACTGAATCCTTCCGAGATTAGATTGTTTAATTATTTTTTGTAAGCTTCATATTACCATGTGTTTATGTATAATTTGAACCTGGGACACTAGAAAATTACAGGAAAAAAATGTGAAAACTTGTATGGCCAGGTTCGATCGGATTCGGATCGAATTCATGTTCAGCCACATTCACGACTGATTAATTTTCTTCTAATTAATCAAGAATAAAGCAACAACTTTGACCGCCAAAAAAAATAAAATAAAGTAACGATTAACAGCTAGAAAATGAACACCAAAATTAAAAGACGCAACAAACTAACAATATAAGAGGCCTTCTAGATGCATGAACGTCGTTTTTGACTTACTGGAAGTTCGAATCCTTCCAAAATGCTGTCAACGTCGTTTTTGACTCTCTGACAGTCCAATTGCGTCTGGCAATCAAGAAGTTACGGTTATGCTCAAAAGGGCTAGATTAAGGTAAGGCATTTAGTTTCAATCAATTTAATACATATGAATTTTAATATAGAATATAAGTTAACTAACAAGTGTTAATATCAAGAGTTATTTTAAAAATAAGTAGAGTAATAGATTAAAAATATATATCTTAAATTTGTAAAAACAAATATATATAATTAATTAACCACACCACTTCTCATAAAAACTCTAGTGCCGATATTTGTTTAGTATGGGGGTTTGGAAGGGAAGGAAGTGGAGAGAACATTTTTATGACTTGGATTTAAAAAAATTAAAAAAGTGTGCTTGAAAGTTTGTAATTAATTTTTTATTTTTATTTTATATCTTATTTTTATTGAAATTTTATAATCTCAATTCTCCAATTTTTTTTTTAAATCTACAACCCCCGGGTCATTTCCCTCGCATAGAGACCCGAAAGTTTACTCATCTACACTGTGCTAAATACGTTTTTTCTGTGTGTTATACAAACTTAATTAACGCGAGTAATAATAACTACTTGTTAATTAATGCTTTGGATTTTCATTTTTCATATATATTATGAATTTTTTTAGTTTTACATTATTTTTGGCATCATATTTTTTATATTGATTTAACACCATAAATGGACCTGAAATTTTAAGATTTATGACTTATCTATTCATCTCTCGGGCACTTTGTCGAAGTGTATAGCAGCTAATTAGAGAGGACAAAAAGGTAGAGATGAAGTGAAACTATAATAATAATAATAATATGTCGTCGTCGTCGTCACCATAAGAAAGTGTTTGTAAAAGGGTTTGTGTTTATATACAGATTCTGTGCTGACTGGTAGGTAATCAAGCAAACATGGATATCTTGTTCATCACGTACGTAGGACAGAAAGAGAGAATATAGCAGAAGATATTCCAGAAGATATTCCAGCTTCGGTTGGAATCAGTGGCAGATCCACATATATGATTGGGGTGACAAGTGCCCACCCTTAAATTAGAGAATTAGGGATTTTTTTAAAAAAATTAATACATGTTTGAATGATTATCTACCTTTAAACTAAGTATCAATTGTTAATACATTAATTGCTATTATATATTAATTCTTATTATCATGTGACTAACGTACTGTGATGTTCTGTTGATTTGATTATAATATGATATAAATATTTACTACATCATATAGTCGATCTTTTATTAGTTACGATATGATATAGTATGTGAATTTTTTTTGGATTTGGTCAAGTCATTCCCCTCTCGGCGATCTCTTCAAACGGATCTTGCCATTTCTAACTTTGTAATTTTAACTATTACTAAAAACACAATATATCATGGACTGGACCGGAGTAAATTGCATTGAAATTATCAGTTAATTTTTTAAATAACATAAATAATACTCAGTAAATAAAAATATACTTATTGAAAATATTATACAAGACAGTAAAAATCAAAAGAGTATATAGTTCAAGGAAATATATATAACGACGATCCAATAAAAGAATAACAAAAGTTAAAATAGAGTATAAATCTCAATATGAGTGGTATAATGTATATAGACGCATTTATGCGGGGTGGTGCTTTCATTATTTATCTCCACTCCTAGTATTGTTCAAAAAAATCCCCTCCTAGCGTAGAGTTAATGTGAACACACCGACTTATTCCCACCTTTTTTCCCTATATATGACTCCTAATATCGCTTCCCTCAACTAAAGTAACCACCTCTCACTCTTTCGTATAGTACTTGTTAGCTTCCTCTTCCCCCTCCTCCTCCGTCGTCGTCTCCGACATGACCATCTACATTTACAACCTCTTGTTCTTCCTCTTAACCTCCAAATGCACCCACGATAACCTCCCTGCCATCCTCCTCCTCCTTGTCGTCGTCTTCCTCCTCGTCTTCTTCTTCCACTGGTCTCGCCCCGGCGTCACCAAAGAGATTCTCAAGTTGTTTATCAGAGCGATTAGGTTCACTCCTTCTGGTGTCTACTGGCATACCATCGGAGGAATCGCCAACAATCATCTCTTGGTGGGACTGTTAGACCCCCTCATCCACTGGCTTCATCCCGGCGGACCTGCTTGGGGCAAGTACTACTACTTCAAACCAAAGGCTGCACCGTCGATTCCCGGTCCGAGAGGCTTCCCGATCCTCGGCAGCATCCACCTCATGTCCTCCTCCCTCGCCCACCGCAGCATCGCCGCCGCGGCATTCGCATGCAACGCCAGACGCCTCATGGCCTACAGCCTCGGAGACACGCGGGTCATCGTCTCCAGCCACCCCGACGTCGCCAAAGAGATCCTCAACAGCTCCGTCTTCGAGGATCGACCCATTAAGGAATCCGCTTACAGCTTGATGTTCAACAGAGCAATTGGGTTCGCTCCTTATGGTGTCTACTGGCTTACCCTCAGGAGAATCGCCACCAATCATCTCTTCTCTCCCCAGCAGATAAAAGCATCCGAGTGTTGTAGGTCCGAAATCGCCGCTCAAATGGTAGCACTGTTTGGAAACGAGACTAACTACTATAGGGGCTTTCTGGTTCGGCATGTTCTGAAGAAGGCGTCTCTGAGCCACATGATGAGCCGACCATCGAGCCCACGATGAGAAGGACCAAACCAACCGGGATTTTGTTGACGTCTTGCTCTCCCTCCATGGGCCCGATCAACTATCCGACTCCGACATGATCGCCGTTCTTTGGGTAAATATAAATAAATAGCTTCTTCCAATCCACTACCACTATTATTTTCCAATTGAACTTTTTTTTGCAACTTATATATTTTTTTTTTGGCAGGAAATGATATTTAGGGGCACTGACACGGTGGCGATTCTGATTGAGTGGATATTGGCGAGGATGGTGCTTCATCCCGAGGTGCAGTGCAACGTTCAAGCAGAGCTTGACCGAGTGGTGGGGAAGTCACGCGCCGTCACGAAGGCTGATGTTGAGGCCATGGTCTACTTGCCGGCGGTGGTGAAGGAGGTGCTGAGGCTCCACCCGCCAGGCCCGTTGCTCTCTTTGGCTCGCTTAGCCATCACCGATACGTTCATTGATGGGCACCATGTGCCCAAGGGGACTACAGCCATGGTGAATATGTGGGCCATAGCCCGGGATCCAGACGTGTGGGTGGACCCGCTGAAATTTATGCCCGAGAGGTTCGTTTCCGGTGAAGGGGAGGGAGAATTCTCAATATTCGGTTCGGATCTCAGGCTGGCACCATTCGGATCGGGCAGAAGGATGTGCCCGGGCAAGTCACTGGGCTTCGCCACCGTGACCTTCTGGGTTGCGTCGCTTTTGCATGAGTTTCAGTGGCTGCTGTCAGATGAGGCTGACGTAGATTTATCCGAAGTGCTGAGGCTATCGAGTGAAATGGCCAATCCCCTCTTGGTCAAAGTGTGCCCTAGGCGTGGTGGCGTCATCTTAACCCCATCTTAAAATTGAAACATAGAAAAAAATAAAAATGAAAATTAAGTCAATTACTTATGTATTATAAAAAATTTATATTTTAGATTCCCTACTAATTTTTCAAATTGTTGCATTTCGCAACGTGCGGTATGGGGATGTCCTGCTTGTTTAAATAATCTCTGTCTGTCTCAAGTTGTCTTTATTAGAAAAGGATATCTGTGGGCATATTGTATATATATACTGCTGACTTAATACAAGTCTTTTAATTAGTTTATGTACTTGTGCCTCTTTAGCTCAAGTCTTGGAAAACAAAATAAATTAGAAATTAAAAACATGAACAATATGCAGACATAACCGTCTGTCTTTTCTCGCTGGGAGCATACAGTAAAAAGATTAAGCAATATAAAAAAGAAAATTATTGTTACCAACTAGTTATCATCATAATTCTTTTTTAACTTGATGAAGCGGATTTCCTCGTCACTTTAAATTTAACATTAATCTATGTTTTAGTTTTAGAGCGAAATTTTTTTTGCCTCTTTTAATAAATATGCTTCACAAAACTTATATTTGTGTTCTCTTCCTTCCGAAGGCTTGAACCACTTATCACATCAACAAACACTTTATTGAAATGTTGTCATTGATAGTCTTTAGAGCAAAATTTATGTTATGTGCCTAGTATTGCTGTATTGATGAATGAGAGATGGGTTGCCACAAGAAAGGGTCAAGTATATAAGATCCTTATGTTTATATATATATATATATATATATATATATATATATAGGATACTAATGTTATAAGCATGTTTGGGATCAAGATTAGGATTCAAAAAGTACATTTTTACGTAAATCGAGATAAAATTTTTCCCACATATTTATTTAATATATTATAAATGACAATTAAAAAATTATTTTTAAAAACTTCAATCACTATTTTAAACAAATATGTGTCCCTGTGTTACAAGTGGATGGGGATTTATGGTATGTAGGAAGGAGAGTCAATTTATAAAATATATATTGAAATCGAATGATGTTTGGGAATTTGGTCCAAGGTGATGGAGACACAGACAGCAACCTTGGCCTCATATTCATAGTCTATCTCACAATAAAATGTTTCTTTGCCTTTTGTAATTTCTGGTAGGCCAGATTTTTTATTTTCATATTTTTTTTAAAATTCTTATTAAAATTTCTAATTAATATTTAATAAATGACTATTTATACATTTACAATTTAATATTATAAATACTATATTTAATTAAAAATAATTTTAATTTTTCCACCCAACAAATTGAAATAAGGGTGGGCGTGGAGCAGTGGGACCCATAAAAGAAAAAAAATGCTAGGCGAAGCACGTGAACATTACGTGGTAAACTGCCATAACCAACAATAACAACGACCTCTGTTCTTTGCCTCGAGTTCCGTGCAGGCACCACTTCCACCACAATCCCCAAGCTTCCTCAAACTTATCAAACCAAAAGTATTAATTAATTGTTTGTTTTCTTTTCTCTCTTTGTGACAATTTAATTTTATTATTCATAATTAAATTGGTCGCCTTGTGTCCACACCTATACTCACCCGATTTGAATTCTACGATTTTGCCAAGTAAAATAAAATTATTTTGTCAGATCTTAATTATGGTAACGTACCGCCTCATTTTTATTATAAGTCCCTTATAATACCTCACTTTCATAAAATAGGAAAAATATTAAAAATATAAGTTTTTTATGCTTAACCTCATTTATGAGGAGTGCACATCTTTTCTCATTTTCATTTATCTCTCTACAAAAGTCCATTGAAATTGATTTTTATTGGAATTAATTTTTTATTAATAAGTCAACAAGATAAAGTTTTCAATATTGCCTTACTAATTACATTAAACTCTAATATCATGATATATTATGTTTTTATTATAAGCATCAACTAATAATTCTCACAAACCAATAAAAACAGTTAAAGTCATTAAAGTTGTTCAAAAATATAAATAATTTTCAATATTACCCATATTAATTGCACTAAAATCTAATATCATATTAATTTTTACTCTCACACACTACCCTTATTAATTATGGGCATGCATGAAAAAAATAATTAAAACTCTTTGAAAATAAGCAAGTGCCTTATAAAAAAGATTAAATACACTTACCAGTTGACGTCTTATAATAAGGACTAGATGGAGTACTACCTTCAAGTGATTTATATTTTAAAATATTTTTTTTAATAGAAGTGACTTATAAAACAAATAGAGTGGTACTCGTAGTAAAATTTAACAGGCGTCTTTGGGTCTCATCAGTCAGGGGATCAATTTCTTAGAGGCCGTTTCGATTAGCTTTAATTTTAAAAATAGCTTTTGGGATTTATGAGGTGAATATGAGAAGAAAAAAAATTTATCTTGGTTTATGTTAAATTTAGATTTTAAAAAGTTTCCAAATAGGCTCTTAGCTAGTTTGTTAAAAGTTTTTGATGACTTAATTAAGTTGGGTTTAACATTTGCTTCTATTGAGCCTGGAATGACATAGAGCTTAAAAAAAATAGCAGTCCAGCGTATTCCTAGTTTTGTACTATAATAATTCTGCTTTACTCCAATAGATCATAAGTATAAATATAAAAACCTATTATTTAATTTAATGATATCAAGAAATTTAGTTAAATTAATTAATATGACATCTTGAGATAGTACTAATAAGAGTAAAGTATGAAAATATTGACAAATATAAAAAATATACTACCTCAAGTTCTAAATAGAAGATATAGTTGACTTTTTTTTGGAGAGATTAAGGAAATTAAATAAGTTATTTAATCATTTTATATGTTATGTATCTTTAGATTATGTATTAGTTTATTAGTCAAACTAATTAATTTGAAGAAAAAAATAAAAATATTCTAAAATAATTTAATTAGCTTCCTTAATCTCTCCAAAAAATCAACTATATATGTCTTATAGTTAGGACTGAGGGAGTATCTTTTATTTAGAACCAATATGAACTCCCAAATAAATCTTATATTAAGAATTTGAGGAAGTATTAGATTATGTGTAGTTTATATATGAATATCCTAAATAATTGTATCTGACCAAAAAAATCATAAATATTTGTAAATTAACAATGTTTTTTATTTAAATATTATTTAAGTTATTACGGTCTGCATTGGACCACTGTTTGAACCATTCCACCAACCCGCGTCGAAACATTAGCACATTAATTTTTAGAACTAAGGTGTAAAAATGCGCTTGTACTTTATCTCGAGGAGTATCCAATATTAACTGTTTTTTTAGATGTAAAAGTACACACATTGTTACAAATTAGGTACAAAAGTACCCTCTGACCGTTAAGTTTAACTTTTTTTACTTTCAAATATGCAAAAATATACATATGGTTTGGTAAAAAGAGCGTCCACCACTAAGTGATTTTTTTATTTAATAATTTTATTTCAATTAAAGAAAAATTATTATTTCTCTAGGTGTAATTCTTGGGAGGCTAAATTTTTTATTTCTATAATCTTTTTTAAAAAAAAAACGAGAAATATATTGTCCGGGCTTGACGTGACTACTCGGTGTAGTTTTGGGGGGACCATGGATAAGATTTCTGACATCATTCCCCTGTCGGCGATCTCTTCAAACAGGTCTTGCCATTTCTAATTTTGTAATTTTAACTATTACTAAAAGCACAATATATCTTGGCAAAAGTATGGAAAAAACCTTAATTAATTATCAAAATGCCACTGCGGGAAAACTATTAATCCATCTGCTCCTTGTAATCGATTACATGCCTTATGTAATCGATTACAGAGGGTTAGATCTCTTCTTTTTTTTCAATTTTTGCACTATATAATCGATTACGACACTGTAGCGTAATCGATTACATAAAACTTTACACTATGTAATTGATTAAGCTCTGTGGCGTAATCGATTACATAGTGTAAAATGTTATGTAATCGATTATACCAGGTCCAGAAGCACAATAGTCAGCTGAATTCGAATAGGTGCATGTCCAAACTCATGTCCAACTTCTTTTTACCTATAAATGTGACTTGGGGAAGGTATTTTTGCCAACAATTAACCGTCTACCCTAGGCCTAGTCCATCAATACAATTACATATCATTTTTTGTTCCTACGAAGCATGACAATGACAAAAACTATTTGGACATTTGCGTTCAAACATGTCTAAAACAAATAATTATAAACTGAACACCAAGTTACATCAACAAACAGAATACACATAAGTTCACCAATGTCATCATAAATGCAACACAATTACATAACTTGTCCACTTTAAGCTTGCCTATTCCTCAATGGACACGTACGTATATTATGACCAACTTGCTTGCAATGCCAACATCTGGACTGATTGCTTAACGGTTGAGACTCCACTTAATCCATCTCATTCTGTATCCTCGTAGACTTTGGTCTTCCCTTTCTACGTGACAAACTTTCATCCAGGATAATGTTTGGGCCATCTAATTGTTGAATCAATCGTTCATTGCCTATCTGGTACCAGTGTGCAGCATATACCTGACTAATGTATGGTAAGGTGAATACCGGGTCAACATAATCGTAGTGGTTCAAATTTTCAGCCCTACATACTGCTAACATGTGGACGCAAGGATATCTTCTTGCTGTAAACCTCCCACATTGACATTTGCGATAGATTAAGTCAACTCGCATTGAGTCCCTGGCATATGCGTCCTCGACCTCAAATAACCCTAATTCTCTATCATATAGGCGCACCCGACACACCCGACACGCGACTGTCAACTCGTCCATCTTTTGTATATTTTCTTCAACCTTTTCAGAGACTATCCTACCTGCAGTCATGTGTTTGGTAATCTCAACACGCCTCGTGACGAAATATTTGACAAGTCTACTACATGTGATCTTGACTAATGCGGTTATCGGTAGATTACGTGCCCCCCTGAGGACCTTGTTGACACATTCGGATAGGTTAGTCGTCATGTGACCAAACCTCCGTCTGTCTTCATCGTAGGACATGCACCATTTCTCCTCTGGAGCTCAATCAAACTAGGTCGCAACCTATGGGTTTGTGTAACACTCCAAATTTACTGCTTGAAAATTGTGTTGGTTGACACTTGGTTTTAGGAAGAATCAACAGAGTTCGAGGTGCTACAACTTAGAGTAATGAGGGAACGGAAAGCATGCGCTAATTTTTGGACAATGAGTATCTGATATAAAATGCCCAGACATATGCTGATGCCCCGACATAAGCTGGTATATTAAATATCCCGAAGGAATATTCATGTGATTACAATTACAGAGCTTTGTATAATTACAATACTTACATAGTAATCATACAATCTTCAATCAAGTCGTAGCTAGACTTGGGGCAATAAACCTAACTCAGTTAATCAAACAATTTGGCCAGGTAGGTGTCTATCATGGGAATCTCCCGAGTTCACGATGACTTATTGACTGACCCACATAGACTAGCCCTGCCTTCGGCACCAAACCGTTTGAGATAACCTCGTTAAATCATGCCAGAATGAATACTCTGAGGACGCTCCTCCGGCATTTGCTTTGACCGGGGTCTCTTCCCAGCTCCATCCACTAGTGCCTTCTCACGACTCCATCTACCGGTACTTTTTCTATCCCGGTTTCTTTCCTGAACTATTCATTAAGACTGAGGTCCAATGCCTATTGGACCTCAGGTAATGGTTAACCTTATACTCAAGTATAACAGTATGCATGATAGATATTCATTTACATTTCAGCATATAACTATACATAGAACACAACACATGTATCAGTTCATATCTCAACAATACCTCTACATAGCACACGACTCATATAAGGTTCACCTCTACATAGCACACAGCCCATGTAAGGTCCACATAGTTTGCACATAAACCAGTGCCACGCCTCGGAGCGTGTCCTCAGCGCTAGGAAAACATTCATACGGCATTACCAAGACTGTAACCTGTTTTCAAATAAAAGCTGAATGTATTTAACATAGTGACCTAAAACCCAGTCTTAGCCACGGTTCATGACCCAAGACCCAGTCTTGTCCATGACTATATGAATCATCACATCGCATATAAAGCATACAAGTAGCATAAGAGTTAGAGTTATAGTACGCGTCCGTATCTTTGTTGACGATATTTGGTACGTTTGACGACTGGTACCTGTCACTGCGTAATGGCCAACCATCCGACCTTTTTAACCCAACTTCGGACCTCCCAGATATTCCTAGAGGGTAATACGAGATCTATTAATTCATAAACATCATAACAGACATTTTAGTCAAAAATGCCAATTTTGCCCCTGACTTCGCTAATCGACGAAATTTCACCAGAACTGTGTTATTTCAACTCTAATCTTCCAAAATTTTGACATATCTCTTTCTTCGATATATTTTTGAAATAAATATCATATTTATCCCTAAAACAGGATATCTAAACTATCTTGGAAGATTAAAGATTAATCTAGCATTTCTACTATAACTACCGAAAGAAACATTAGAATTTAAGACTAAGGACCGAAGAACTTACCCAGAGCTTCACTATAATTTTCCCCGGCTCCTCCTTCTTTCTTCCTTCTCTCTATTTTTGAAATCACTCTTGTGATTTGGTGTGAGGATTTTAAATGGTAGATTGGCCTATTTATAGAGAAAGGCTATGACATTTTGGTAGTTCCTTTGAACTTTCCCTACTCAGATTCTGACCGTTGGATCTAGGATATTTTGAAAGATTCAATCCTAGCCTTACACCTAGACAAAATGCCCTTTAAGTCAAAATGATGATGTCATTCTCATGTCATCATTCTTGCTTTTTGGTTTTACCAGATAAAGTTCCCTGTTTAGTGTCCTAATCACGTAATCTTGGGAAATTTCAAAATTCCGGGAACAAAGCCTCGAATATCTCTTCTTCCTCTTTCAAGATACTAGGGTTAACTAAATTTTTGATCCCATTCAGGACATTCCATTGCCTCCCGAACATTTCCGAACAAACGCTGTCAGATACGGAAATAACTTCTAAAAACATCAACTTCTAGATAAAAATTCACTGGTTCATAATATGTCCTGGTCTTAGAAACTTAGTTCATGGTTTTTGAGTTATGATTTAATTTCCATTGGTTCTCATTTACATTATCTGTCCCTTTTTCTAAAAATATCTTTTCATCTTATTCCATGATTATTCCGCCGGTTACAGAAATAACTTCTGAGATGGCTCATCACGGGATAAAAATATACTTGTTCATAATAAGTCCTTGTGTTAGATACTTAGTTCACATATTTTGAGATAGGACTTATTTTCTATCGGTTCTCATTTATGCTATCAACTCTTTTACAAAATATCTTATTTATATTATTATTTTATCACAAAATATCATGATATTATTTGAAAAACCCTTAACCCCTTTCACACCTAAATTTCGGTTTTTCTCCTTCTTTTTGACTCTGTCAACCTTGTTTTTAATTAATCTAATTGTGCTTAACTTCTTCTAATTAAGCAATTATCTTTTTGCCTAATCCTTTGTGGGTTAATTAAGCCTTAAGGATTTTATGTAATTCACCTTATATACTTCTTTAATTATGCCAAATTACTTAGCAATATTCTTTATGCTAAACTTGATTCCTTATTGGTCATTAATCTCACATTTAGGGGTTTTAAATAATCAACTTTGGATATCTCCTTTATCTATGTCTAAACAATTAGCCATTAATTATTTAATTAATCACTTACCAATTGTTGACAATTTTTTTAATTGAGATTAATTATTATCTCACAACTATTGCACTGACATTAGTAATTTATGCACCCTACATAATATTAAAAATCATGGGGCAACTTATGTTCCCCAAAATAATATTAGATTTTGTCTCATTATTTTCCAAGGAAAATAATCCCATAAATTATCTAAATTAGAGACAACATACTTTCTAATTTTTAATAAATATTTGATTGCCTCTTAGGATTTATCATAATATTCTCAGGGTATTTTATAACCCATAAATTCACTTAGGGATTTTTAGCTCTTTATTCCTCCTAATTTCATGAGAAATCACCTTAGGAGTTAAGGTAATTATTACACTAGTTTTAAGACCACAAATTCACTTATTTCCAATAAGTATTATTTGTCAATATAATATTCTAGATAAATAATTATCCAGGTATTACAGTTTGCCTCAATGAACTCTTGAAACTTTATGTCAAATTGAATCTTTGAACTCATGTACCCTACATGACAGCGAATGCAAACTCATCACAATGGAAACAAATCAATGATTACAACAATGTGAAACAAGTAAATGGAATGTGAAATTTCATACCTAGTTTCAAAATTACTTTCTTCAATTCAGTATCCTTAAACCTAGTGTGAAAGTTGCTCCCGAAATGACGCAGACAATACATATGATAAGCATTTGGAGGCAACCAGGGCAAGGTGATTTTTAACTACCTTTATGATACTAGCGTGACGGTCAGATATCAAACAAACACCCTGCCTCTGGGTTACATGAACACGTAGGAGATTAAGAAACCACCACCAATCATCGTACTTCTCACCAGGAGAAACAACCGCAAAGGCAATGGGCAGTAGCTTCCCATCCCCGTCTTGTGAAGTTGCAATCAACAAAGTCCCTCTGTATTTTTCATACAAGTGGGTGCCATCAATTTGCAGTACGGGCTTACAGTATTTGAAGGCTTCAACGGTTTGGTGAAATGTCCAAAAAACCCTACAGAATATGCTTTTGTCGGTGTGAACACGTTGTCCATCAAAGTCTTTAAAGGTCTCAAGCCTGAAAACCGAACCCACATTACACTGCGTCATGTATGTCGACCAATTGGGCAATAATGCATACGATTCCTCCCAATCACCAAACAACTTCACAACTGCCTTCATTTTTGCCCTCCAGGCCTTCCTATATGTTACATTATATCCATACAGACGCTGTATCCTCTCTTGTATCAGCGCTGGTTTTACAGCTGGATCTTCTCTTAACATACCTAGTGAAAATAAATTATAGTCCACAAATGTGCTATCAATAAACAAACCGAATGACACTGCAACAAAATAGAAAACATACTGATAATGGCTGCACATATAACGTCTGAATCCAACTGTCTGTGATCCCGGACAAGAGCTTGGTTATGGCAGGTGTGATCTTGACCTCACTTACGAATCACCCAACAATTTCCATTCTTGGGGACCATTGCCCTCATGTACTAAGGACAACTGTCGGCATGGTTCTGACACTTCATGACAAACCTATAGTCATCGCTTTTCTGAACTATGCCTGTGTGACGAGACTTCACGCAATATAATTTCATGGCATATTGCATTTCATATTTTGAAGGAAACTGTTGATACAAATATAGTGGATCGCCTAAATGCCAACCACCTTGCATGTCATCACCACCAAACAACATCTCCGTCTCATCATCACATTGCACCATATTAATGCTGGAATAGTGCGGGCTTTCGTTCCAAAATGGCTCAATATCAGTCCCTACAGCTGGACAAATGATTTTTTGTCAAAACCACTGAATAAGAATTATAAATACAAATACAAATTTACTAACTTACCACTGCTAACTGGGTCAACACGAAGCGATGACGGTGACATTCCCAAGTTACTTAGGTCCACAGTGTTCGTATCATCTCAAAATCACCCTCGACATTTGTATCTGACAAGTCGCCTAGTGGAATTACACTATCAGGTTCTCCCTCCTCACTGTGAATATCCTCCTCTTCCTCACCCTTGTCTTCCTAATCCTCCTCTTCCTCCGTCAATCTCAGCTGACTTATTCCTTGTAATGGTGCAGATAAACTGACAGCTCTGTCTTCTTGACCATAATATTGTGGAGATCTTGTATCCATGGGAACAGACGATGCTTTACCGGATTCAACCTCAACATAGATCTCAATAAAATTTTGTCATTTCCAATTATCAAAGGCATCTATAATGCACTCTACGTATTCATCATCACACACATCGTTACTAATGTAGTATATACTATCAAAACCAACAATAGTCTCCATTTTGGCAATCAACCGATGAATGCAATGGCCTCCATGTAGCCTCAATTTTCGACAAATCCTTTCTTTGAGCTGGTTGTACGTAGTTCCCCAATTGATTTTCAGCATCTTCATTTTTCCTTCAAATTGCACATTATTGGGCCCATCAAAATGCCTCCCACTATGGTAGATTACGGCAACGTAGGCGTTAGAACTTTCAAAGAGGAGAATGGCCTTACACAACAGAAATTGGGAGCTGTAAGGGGGTGGGTTTCAGATTCTACACAAAACAAAGGTGGATGAAGTTAAACTACAAAAATTACACAACAATACTACTTTCAAAGAGGAGAATGGCCTTACACTTTGATAGGTCGCACAAAAACCAACCATAAAACGAGCAACCAGAGAGCTTTAGGACAGAATGTTGAAATGGTCCCGAATGAGCTCAAATTGCCTTTTAAAAAACACATCTATCGAAATGTAATCGATTACACACTGTAGCGTAATCGATTACATAACATTTTACACTATGTAATCGATTACACCACATAGCTTAATCGATTACATAGTGTAAAGTTTTATATAATCGATTACGCTACAGTTTATTAATCGATTATATAGAGCAAAAATTGGGAAAAAAAAGAGATCTGACTCTCTGTAATTGATTACATAGGGCATGTAATCGATTACAGAGGGCAGATGGGTTAATAGTTTTCCCGCAGTGACATTTTGGTAATTAATTAATTAAGGTTTTTTCTGTACTTTTGCCATATATCTTGGACCGGAGTAAATAACATTGAAATTATCATTTAATTATTTAAATAACATAAGTAATAATCAGTAAATAAAAATACACTTATTGAAAATAATGTACAAGATCGTAAAAATGAAAAGAGTATATGGTTCAAGGAAATATATATAACCACGATCCAATAAATGAATAACAAAAGTTAAAATAGAGTAAATCTCAATATGAGTGGTATATGGTCTATATACTGTACGTCATACCATATATAGATTGTTGACCAAGAAAAAAAGTATAACGTATATAGACCCGTTTATGTGGTGTGGTGCTTTTCAGATTTATCTCGATATCTCACGTGTATATTAATTAATTAATCTTAAACAACATTAATGATAACCAAAATGCTTAGGTTATGCTTTCGTTAGGTATTAACTTCTCGTATATATTACTCGTACGATCGCTTCCCTCAACTCAAGTAACCCGGTCTCACTCCTTGGGATATCCTCTCATAAGCTTTTATTTTGGGTAAAGGTGCAAAAATGCACATGAGCTTTGCCCTCAGGAGCGCCCAATACCATGTGCTTTTTTAGGGTGCAAAAATACACATGTGGTTAAAAAATAGGTGCAAAGTAATGCATGAAAATAAGATCTTAGATGTGAAAAAGAAAAAAGAAACATGTATTAACAAGTTGCTGCTGCTATTGCATTAAAAGAAAGATATGAGTTGTTAAAAAAAGAAAGAAAGAAAAGAAAATAGATATCTGAGATGATCCTCTGTTTCTCGAGGTACTCTATTTGCGAATCGAGCAAGAACCAGAGAATAAGCTTTCCTGTGTTTTTGCCCAAATAGGATGACAGTGGAGAAAAAACCAGGAAAAATGCGAATGCCCATATCCACTCCATCGAAGCTTCTCATCTATTCCTTCCTCAATCTCTTCTCGGTCACAACACATTCTCACGTTCTCGCTTTCTAGCATTCTCCGATCCCTTCCTTGCTTCGTCTTTTTCGTGTTCTTCCCTATCTCAAAACTCTCAATCCTCATCTCTAACTCACGGTAGTTTGATTATTTTAGTTCACAATTATATGAGCGGTATTATCAGCGCCATTGGGGGGAGAGAGAGAGAGAGAGAGCGTGACACAACAAAGGAGGAGAATGCAGTCCAGTTAACAGCCATTTTCTGACCATTAAAATCATGCCACGTGGAGACCTTTGCTTTTAACAGTCAAACTAACAGTCAACATCTTGCTTTTAACGGTCCATCTGACTTTTGCTCATATTTTTTAACCACATGTGTATTTTTGCACCCGAAAAAAGCACATGGTGCTGGGCGCTCCTGGGGCAAAGCTCATGTGCATTTTTGCACCTTTACCATTTTATTTTCCTCGTCCATTTTTCTCATAGAGTACTCCTCTCACATGCTTTTATTGTCCTCGTCCCTTTTTCTCATACAGTACTCCTCTTGGTGGAACTGTTAGACCTCCTCTTCCACTGGATTCACCCCAATAGACCTGCTTGGGGCTAGAGCCGAGAAATCGGGCCGAGCCCATCGGGCTAGCCCATTTAGGCCCTGGCTCGGTAAGGGCTAGGCCTAAAAAAATATAGGAGATAAACAAAATTAGCCTTGCAGGGCCGCGGGCCGGCCCATTAGGCCCGGTTATATATATATATATATATAATTAAGCTTAAATTTGGGTGAAAGTCTAGCCCAACTGAACCTCTCAAGTCTCAACCCAGTTTAGTCTGTTTGGAGCTTTGGAGAGTGACTAAAAAAAACAGAATCAATCAAATATTCATTCACACTCACTCTCTTCATCTTTGGAGAAAAATATCAGACACTCACTCTCAGCATCTCACACAGTCACTCTCACGCACGACTCGCTCTATCGTCGTCGATCACTCGTCTAGTCACCCTATCGTCGTCGATTCTCCTTCTCCACTCAACTGCTCCTCCAATCTTCACTCTTCACTCAGTTGGTCCTCCAATCCTCCTCAATGTCGATTGTCGAATGCGAGGCGTGGGTGGGTTAGGGTTCTTCTTCTTCAATAATCTTCAGATGCAGCAAGTTGCACGACGTGAGCTCTCGTTGCTCTAGGAAAAAACTCAGTCTCAGTCCTCAGTCCTCAGTTCCTCACTTCCCTCCTCAGTTCCTCCTCGTCGGTCGTCCGTCACTCACAGCCTTATAGGTTCCTCCAATTCTTTCCTCTTTTCTTCTCTTAATTCGGCGTGCTTTTGCGAAGATGACTTTAGATGATACTTCCTTCAAGTTTGCTCTAACACAAGATGAGTGGAATAAGGTAGATGCAATGTGCAATTTCTTGAGGCCATTTGAGAAGATCACAAGGTTGATTTCAGCGTCGTCTTATCCAACTTCCAATTCATATTTTATGCAAATATCAAAAATTGAGATGTTGCTTACTACAAATATGGTGAGCCCTGACCCAGTGATTCAAGAGATGTCTGTGAAAATGAAAGAGAAGTTTGATAAGTATTGGCATAATTATAGCATCATTCTTGCAATTGCAGTGGTTCTTGATCCTCAATGGAAGTTCAATATTATACAATATTTCTATGGAAAGATTGACCCTTTGACTTGTGATAAGAAAGTTGGCAATATAAGGAGCAAGATGAATATGATTTTCAATGAATATTCGAATGTGGGGACATCTTTTTCAACTCTTGAATCAATCACCAAATCTTCAACATTGCCAACCCATCATTCTTCTCATACCTCAAGTGCTTCAGTGACTGCCTTTGACGATGCGTTTGATGTATGTTTTAATGTCATTGTCAATTGAATTTGTTGGGTGCTCAACTAGTATTTAATTGAATGTTTTGTTATGATGTAGGATTATCAAGATATTTATGCGAGTATGGATCATTCTTCTATGAACAAGTCTGAATTGCAAACTTATTTGGAAGAACCAATACTAAAGTTTGATAATTGGAAAGAATTGGATATCTTGAACTGGTGGAAAAAAAATCAACCAAGATTTCTGATTCTTTCAAAAATAGCAACTGATATTCTCAGTGTTCCAATTACTATAGTAGCTAGTGAATCAGCTTTCAGCATTGGTTCTCGTGTTCTGACAAAATATAGAAGTTCCATTCTTCCGTCTAATGTTCAAGCCCTTATTTATACTCGTAATTGGATGCATGGATTCACTTATGATAGTAATTCACTAATTTTAATTTATATGAATTTTGTATGTTATAGTCTTATAGAGTTATTTATCTATTTCAATAATTATGATTTATGATTTGATTTATTATTTGTTGTAGATAAAGATTATAAATGTGCTCATGATGCGGGTGAAGAAATTCAAAATATCTTTTCTCATGAAGCAAAGTTTACTGGTGCTAGTGAAACACAGTCAAATATCTTGAATGTTGATGATAATAGTGAAGAGGATGTCAATTGACAATGTGTAGTCATTGTACCAACCTTACGTAATGGTATGCTTCTTAATATTATATGTGTTTCATTTCTGAACAGTAGTTTGCTTTTGATTATGGAATGATAAATGTGTTTATCTATTGGATAATTTGTGTAATTGTCTTGCTTAGATATTAATATCGATAACGTTTATTTGATAAATTAAAACTTTAATTGTTGTATTTTAGTAATCATATTTTTCTTTGAAAAAATCGGAGGAAAAATAATTAAAATCTGGAATAGTGATTTCCCGTCCCTGGTGCCCTCGGGCTGGGCTTTGAAAAACAGGGGTTTTTATTATCCTAGGTCCTGGAGGGCCGGCCCTGTTAGGCCTTGGCCCTTCACGGGACGGCCCTGATTCCCACCTTGGGGCAAGTAATACTTCTTGAAAGGAAAGACCATGCCAGTGATTCCCAGTCCGAGAGGCTTCCCTATCCTCGGCAGCATCCAAGTTAAAATTTTAACTCTTCCCAGTCCGTTAGTTAAAATTTTTAGTGTTTTTTTTAAAAAAATTATTTAAAACTAAGGGCAAAATGGTAATTTCAGCGGCATTACTATTCATTCCATCCAAGTTAACGGTCAACGTCTAATCAACTAACGGCTCGTAGTATTTTTGCTCCCAAAACATAACGTCGTGTGTAGTTTTTGTCCAGAAAAAAGATCATAATGCTAGGCGCTCCTGGAAGTAAAAGTTATGTGTAAAATTGCTCCTTTACCCATTTTAAAACACATATATTTTTTATATGATGCCAATATTTTGTACACATAATAATACCAATACTCTAACTACTATCCTTTTCGCTAATCAAATTTTCAATGGGCAACTTCCTAATGTCCCCGAATCAATATCACTTCAGCTTAAATTCACGCTTAATCATTACCCATCGATATAAGAATGAGATTATGGGTCTATTTAAGTTAGAGTTTCACACCAATCAAAACAAAACTTAACTTAATATTTATCTCACACACTATAAATCATATTAAAAAAATAATTTATATACCGCTAATCTAAACAGATAATATATCTACATATAGCTGATATAGATCGCAAGAACATGGTGCCAAATGTTTGAAATGGACAAAGAAACGAGTACACAGGTAGGGTTGTGGATGAATAAAAGGCAGAGGAGTATGGTGAATTAGCTGGATGTCACGTTGAAAACGTTGACCTTAATTACTTGCTGGCCAATTCTGCTGATTTAAATATAAATATGCACGTTGGAGAGCCACATTTGCTCACGTGTTCGTACGTGTAGAATAAAAAAAAACAAAATTGTGTGACATGTTGATGTGATAGAGTGTCCTTGTTGATGGTTGTTCATGGTTTTACAGAATGAGATCCTCTTATTATTTTGTATTTCATTATCCTTCATAGACTTATCTAGGTCATTGATTGGGAAGGAGAAAGAAAAACATTGTAATACTTCAAATTAATTGAACAGATATGATTTAGAGATAATGAGAAAAGAATAACGAGAGAAACCTGATCCGGGTCTTAAACGTCAAAAAGTTTGAAAATGTTGTATGGACGAGATTTCTTGGTTTGCGTCTGCGTTCATAAAAGCAGGAGAATAAAAATTGCATGAGCGTGACACAGTTCGTATGACATGATTGTGCACAAGAGAATGAGATGATTTAGTTAGACTGGGTCTGCCCATTTAATCTGGACTGTTTATATTAAATGTGAATGGTCTAAATTTAATTTTTTTTTATTTAGTTATTTTTAAATAAAAAAATTATTTTTTATAAAATATTAATTAAGAGATTATTTTTATTTTATATTATCTATTTATTAAAATATTTTTAAAAAAAATATTTGAACCATCTAAATTAAAACTGGACGATTTAGATTTAATAGGATGTCCTTACTTATCCTTTAGATACGCAACAAAATGGTTCCTTGCCTGTCACTATTGCCTTGCTCCATCCCAATAAAATTCTTGCTATCTTAAGCATCATAGCTTCCCCACTAGCTTCTGCTAAAATTACAAAAAAATCTATATAAAAAATATTTTAAAAATCTGGTTAATGGACGGTTAAATATATGGAGAATTACAATCTGGTCTCAAGGTCTCAAGAATCAGAAATAATTACTAAAAAGTCCCGTGTCAGAATTTCATTACAAAAAAATTTCAAAAAAGTCCTTGGAACTTTTTTTTAATTAATTGAATCCGTATTTATAACTGAAAATGCTATATTAACAACAAAAATTCTCGATTTGCATTTACAACTGGAAATGTTATATTAACAACTCAAAATACATTTTCAGGTGTTAATATAACATTTCCAACTGTAAATACGGATTGAGAACTTTTGTTTTTAATATAGCATTTTTAGTTGTAAATATAATATTTTCAGTTGTAAATACCGATTGAGAATTTTTCATTAATTACAAAAAAGTCCCAAGGGACTTTTTTTTATTAAAGTAAGAACTTTATTATTTATTAAATTTCTTTAATTATCATTTAATTTTTTTTTCAAATTAAAAATTTTCATCTTCATTTACCTCAATATATACAACTAATATGTATATTTAGTATTCAATATGATTCTTGCTCTTTTCAGTTATTTTTCATCTCCAGTAACTTTTGAAATAATAATTCAAACACTCATTAATTTTGGAAAAAAACCACTTCTGAAAAAGCCAATCTAAACACAGATCATATTTACAATATGACTTTTTCGTATTGGTCTTCTATTAAAATTAGATAAAAAATAAGTCATCGCTCTCATTTCTAAATTAAATAAACCTAAGTGGGAAAAAAGTACACAAAAAAAAGGAGGAAAGTCCTTTTTTTTTGTCAAAAAAAAGAAGGAAAGTGCTCACGTACTATAAAAGCGCCAGAAAAGTAAAAACAGATTCTCAATCACCAACTTTGGGTATGTTTTAAAAGTACGAAAGAAAAAACAAACAAACAAATGAAGCAATCATAGGCTCTGATAGATACACTTTCACGTACCTCAAAAGCCATCTCAATTAGTTAGCTTTAAGTCTTCAATGGGCTTATTTAGGTTTGGGGTAACTTATTTTTTATTTGAATTTTTTAGAAGTTTGGTAGAAAAAAAAAATAGATTGTAAATATGATTTATATTTGGATTGATGATGGTAGAAATGACGGAACTCATGTCAAAAAGCTGAAAGCTTTTTAAAAAAAGCTACCCTATAAACCTTTTTCCTTAACTGACTTTTAAGATTTTTTTTTTTAAAAAAAAAAGCTCAATAAACTTAAAGTTCAACACAAACACTCTACTTAAGGTTTTTTTCCCCTGACTTTAAGCTACTTAAAGCTCTCTTCAAACAGGTCCAATATTTTCGGATGGCTTGGTTATAAGCTTCTATAGTGCTGGTATCTTTTTCTTCAACTGATTTTTCTGAACTTTTATCAAAGGTGAAAGTCCGCTGAAAAAAAATAAATAAAAAAACAGGTAAAACTTAAAAGTCCATTAATTCCCATACCAAAGGAAGAAAAGTAAAAGTCCAATTGAGTTGCCAACTGCCTCATAGTGCAGTGGCACTTATGTCAGCGTTAGGCGCTGGTTTTCCCCCTCCCCCCTTAGGGATTCGATCCCTCCTGATATATCACAAAAAAAATGTCCATTTGAGTTAGTTTTTTTCCACAACCATTTGATTTGGGTTCTCACTAAAGAAAATTTGACATGACGTAAAACACTCTCAACGTAGGTAAATCTTTTTATTTTGGGTTAATACAATTTTTTGTCTCTCAAATTCATCCTCATTTTATTTTTAGTCTATCCGAGAGTAAAATAGTTCAATTTTTTATCAAATTATAGAGAATGATGAAAGTCAAAATAAAGTAAACTTGAGGAATAAAAAATTGTATTAAACCTTTTATTTTAGCTACGTTTATGAAATCTACGAAGCTTTCATTTCCTTTCTTTTTCTGATGGGCTTGTAATTTAGGAAGGTTAAACATATATGTTTATGAATTCATTTTTATAGCCCATCCATAAGGAAAATCATGTGGACCTTTTTAGTACTTATTTGCTATATTAAGCTTTTATTAAATTAAGGTATGACAATGCAAGTGTTTACATTATATAGACAACTATACGATTTTATGAGGCCAACAATTATTTTTTATTATAAATTTAGAAAAAGTGAATTATTGGCACCAATTATACAAGTGTTTTGCCAAACGTGGCCTACCCATGGCAATGAAGGGCTCAGCCTTAGGCAAAGTCATTCCATAAACCTCTGCGCGGTATCAACATGGTCCAGTGGGGTCCAATCAAAGCCATGAAAGAGCCGAGCCAAAGCCATCAAAACCAAAGTCACTCCAAGCGGCGCGCCGCCGGGACACTTCCTCTTCCCTTAACTGAACGGCAATATCTTGAAGTCAGCTCCATGCTTTATCTCGACTCGAATTCCATCAGCCGATCTTGGTGTTACGACCCAATCCGTGGGTGTTGATGAAAACACGTGTCCCCGCAGGGATGTGGTAGCCGTTGATGGTGGTAGCACTCAGGGATTCGTGTGGGATTAGAAAAGGCCCAGCGGGATGCATTCATTTGGAAGGTTCCTCGCACGACGCAGCGTAGGTAGCTAAGGTGTGCCAGGTCAGATTCATTGACCATTCTGTTGGGACCCACAATAGAATCAAGCTCTAGCTTGTTGGATTTTATGAAGGACACGTGGATCCTTGATCCCCTCTGCCATCGCCCATTCATTAGTCACTGCTGAAGTATCTGTGGCTGCAGGCCTGCAGCTATCATATCCTGTACAATGTACATGATGTCTCATACAATAATAATACCTCCTTTATTGAATCGAAAAAAGAGAGGTTAATGTTCATTTTAGCCTGGAAGCTTTGCCTTAAGAATAGGAATGATATTGCCTTAAAAGTGACCAAATCGTAACCCTTATGAGTATTGGATATTCAGAAATTGTTTTAAGAGAATGATATTGTCTTAAAAGTTACCAAATCTTAGACCGTTAATAAAAGTTAAGTTTGACAGTTAAAACCATGTGGCAGTCCACATGGCACATCTCATCGTCCGCCTTATCCTTCGTCTTTCTTTGAAGAACTCAGAAATTAGTTTATACCAAGAATGAAAATAACCGCTGCAAGGATGAAGCCATTCAAAGAAAATTTTCCAAAATCATGAAAAGGGAAAAGAACAAAGAAGAAGGGGGATGCAGAAGTTGGAGGGGATGGAGATTGAAACAAGATTACCGAAATCGAAATCGAAATCACAAGGACAGTTCACATGGCCGAAATCGAAAGAAAATCAAGAGGAAAACGTTCACATGGATTATTGATTCTATAAGCAGATTTGCAAGCACATTTCTTCTCATAAGCAACATTTGGATTAAACCCATAAGCAAAATCATCACATCACCACCTCTTAATATCAGAAAGAAACCCATAAGCAAGATTCACAAGGACTCAAACGAAACCTAATCAGAGAGGGATAGAAAGGGATTTAAGACTCAGATACCTCGATATTGTCCTTGGTTCTTGTATTCAAGATGACGATGAAGCTACTCAAAACGCGACTCCGGTCCTCTCCTCATTTCATCTCACAGCGTCTCTCTCTCCCCTGAGCAGTGGCTTCACTAAGGTCGGGAGCTGGAGCCATGGAGGATGGATGATGAAGAGGAAGAAGGCCATGTCTGGTTGCTGTGCCGAGAGAGGAAGAGTACGTGCTTTTTTAAAAAATACATTTTTCTATGTGCAGTATTAAGTGCTAGGTGGCAATGATGTAGTGGTGGGGTGGCGAGTTGAGTACTGTGGTCTGTGGAGTTCCACTTGTCAATTAATGTAAAACTTAATATTCACTGTGAAATTGCTACATTTTAATTACTTTCTCTTTGAATTTTCTCCTAAAAAATTCCGGACATTCAATGTTCTTGAGTAAAAACTTCAAGAGAAAACCAACCTTATCCCAGAAATAAATAATACCTCCTTTGTTTGCTCTAGTAATCAAAGAATAGACAATACAAATAATCACTTTAGTACATTTCATTTTTGTTAATATAAATCTAATTTATAGCAATTAATATACACAATATATAATTAAAATGTACAACAAGTTATACTATTTATAAATGATGAATAATATGATTAATCTCGATATAAATATATATATTTAAATATGCTTAGATTGTTTATATTTAAATTATCACCGTTTAACATGCATTTAATTTTTTATTATTATAAAAGATCAGTCATGACTTTTTACATTGATATGTTGATGATGATTTATCTACTATTTTTTTTAGCTTAATTAGAATTATACACAACTTTCTTAATTTCGAAAGCACGAGTTACTAATCGTTTTTTTTTTTTTTTTACAAAAAGAAATCTAACTAGTTTGAATCATGCAAATCGTATGAAGTTTAAGAATAACTTATCTATATATTATATATGTATGGATTGGTTCAAAGATTGACAAATAATATCCTATAATCATTAGTTTGTTGCTTTCAGTTATTAATATAAAACATATTTACCTAATTTGATTAGATTAAGGAAGTTAGTTAATGTGACATATATTTTTTGAAACACTCTAATCATCTTTCTTAATTCATTTCTTCCCTTTCCTCCTCGATTATTATTGAAGGAGCATAAATAGAGATAAATTATAAAAAGATTGATAAATGTGAAAACTTTGTCTTATATTTAAGATGAAAATCAACTCCCTAAATATATCTTAGACTTTTATATGAATGAGCAAAGGAGTATTTCATGCATTGATCAAGTGTAATATATATGCTAGTGACTCATTGCTAGTATTGTTGTAATTTATTTTATGTAAATTAAGTTAAAAAAGAATTAGAATTAGAAATAAAGGAACAAATACCCGGATTAAGGCTTTGATTTCCACATCGTCCATGTGCTCTTGTCCATTTTCACCAGAAAAACATCGACGAAGTCCATTTCATCATCTTGTTGCTCTTTCTTATTCTTCTTTTTAGCTTCCCTGTGTTCCTCAATTATCTTGGAATGAAAATCATCGACTCTTTTCTCCACCTCCCTCATCTTCTTCTCACACCCAAAAGGATCTATCCACCTCCACATTGGGAGGTAGTCACCCAAATATATCTCACCTAATAGCCAAAACAACTCATGAGTTATGTGCATGAATTCCATTGCCTCCTCTGGCCCTGCTGCTTCTGACCCAAAATACTGTTTCCCCAACGACATCCTTGTCACATTGTTCATTGAGAACTAGGAGTGGAAATAGGCTAGGCTAGGCTAGGCTTTAACTAAGTAGGTCTGGGCCTGCGACGGGAATCTAAAGCCTAAGCCTGGGCCTGAGCCTGTGAGTAGGTTTTTTTTAGGTTTGAGCTTGGGCCTTTTGAAAGCCTAACAAGGCCTGAAGCCTATTTAAAGGCCTACTTAAAATGTAGGTCTTTATATATATAGTCTTAAAGGATATGTATCTAAGTCCATATATAATTCGTCAAGCCTATTTAAATGCTTACGTTATGTCTAAAAGGTTTAAGGATTCATTCTCTTAAGAAATAAAATAATTAGTAAGTGAAAGAAAATAACACCTAGTACCAGCAATTATTTGAGCAAGTATGAATAAGAAAAATCAATTATTTATTCACTAAGGAGATATATTTCTTAAAATCAACTAAGCACGACATGTGACTTGTAAAACTAGATTTTACCTTTTATTTTTCTTATAGAAAATGAGACAAACTTCTTCTGTTTGGATCATTTTCATTTGGGCATTACTAAAATTAACTTACTACAATTTTTAAGTTACATCAAATGACATAAATCAAGGGAGGAGTAGTGAGCTAGTATTGACACCTCGAGCGATCAAAAAGAAGAGAAGTAGATATGATCAATTAATGAATGAAAATATTAAACTTATTGATAAATAGAGAAATGTAAAATTTAAGGTTAAAAATAAGTTATTAATTTTATAAATAATCTACAAAATTAATTTAGATTAAATTATATATGACTATGCATAATAAAACATTTTTCTTTAAAAAAAACTAAATAGGCCTGGCTTGTAGGCCTAAAGGCTATGCCTTATGAGAATAGGCCTGGCCTGTTTACCTAAATAGGTCTAACAATAAGCCTAAGCCTAAGCCTAAGCCTGACCTATTTACTAAATAGGTCAGGCTAGGCTTAAAGTAGGCTAAGTCGTAAGCTCATGTTAGAAGTCTAACCTATTTCCACCCCTATTGAGAACCCACCTAACACTTTCGTTAGGTTTATGGGCTTTCCTGATTGGACCTGGGCCCAAACATCCACCAGGTGTTGGGCCTCGTCTTCTCGATGTCTCGCAAATGACTCTAGTCGCCTTGTTGTCAACAGGTGCTCCATGCAAATTCTCCTCATCCTCTTCCAATGAGGCCCTATAGGAGCTAGGGCAACATCGCCTCGCCCGTACGCGATATGAATGGTGAGGGCATGTGGGCGGGAGGTGAAGATGTGGTCCTGGCGAACGAGGATTTCTTGGATGATGCTTGGATCATTGGTGGTGATGGCATGGACTTGGCCCAGTTTGAGGTAAACTAAGGGCCCATATTTGTCGCAGAAAGAGGCAAAGTCTCTTTGTGCCCACTATGGGCCACTTTGGTGGGCCTGGAGGAAGCTACTCCTTAGGTCTACGCAAAGACCTATCAATTACCTGAACTTGAATGATTTTTCTTTTTTTATAAACAAATTGTGAGAGGGACCAACACTACTTGTAGTGCAGTAATATTGAGATTCATTTCCCCCCTTAGGTCCTAGGTTCGATCCCCCTCCCCTCGCCTTGTATCAAAAAAAAAAAATTGTAAGAGAAGGGTTGGGTTCACCTATAAACCAAGGGTAGGACACTATGACTTTGTTCCCTAAGGTATACAGGATTGAGAGTACACATGCCTCTACTTTAGCCTGCGTTTTCACAAGTTTGCATCACCTAGAATACCTTCCTCAGTGCCTTATTCAACTCCAGGATCGAAACCTCTCCCTTGGTGAGAAAGTCCAAACCTCTTTATCAATTCAGCCCAAAAGACGAAGATAACTTGAATGAATTTTGCGACCAGAATGACACTGAGCAAGGCTGACAAAAGTGCAGCCCAATCCGTTACCAATATCTTTTGGAAGAGCCTCAAATTAAAAGTTAAAATAAATAGAAAGGAAAAATTGTGACGCCCATTGAAAAAAGTGAAAAACAGTCAATTTTATTGATTAAAATAAAATAAAAAAGCAGTAGTACACAGACTGTGTTGGAAAAGCAAAAGCATGTCATGACTTTACAGCTTATTAGTTTATACAAAACATGCTGAGAATGAATGAGTTATAAATATGGCTAGAAACACCGTTTAGATCAGATCAAAATTAATATTTTTACATTCTATGAGATAAACATTTTATTACATACTTTATTTATCTTATGCAATACAAAATCACGTATCCACAATTATCTCGAACAAGCACTAACTCCAGTTGTTTGACGCAAGAAATTATTGACCACTAATCTCACAACGGTTGGATAAGGAATGTAAACATCAGGACAGGATTCATAAAGATTACAACCAATATGATGTACTCTACAGGGTCCTCTGTTGTAATGTTGAAGTAAATTAGTTAGCTTTTAATTGCATCCGCTCGTTACTAAAAAGTGAGGTGTACTATACGTGCATGAAGTTAGTTAATTAGTTGATTTTTTTTTTTTTTTTTTTTTTTTTTGCTCAGAAGAAGTTGGTAAGTTGATGAGAGACGCTCATATGTAAAAGACCCAGTATTGCTTTTAAGTGACTGCTCACATATTATTCCCTCATTTATTCTTCTTACTGAAAAAAGCCATCTGTCCTATTATTTTATTGGAAAGTCACAGTAAGATCCTAATATATGGAAATAATCACAAAAAAGTTTCCACGAAATTTCCCTCACAAAAAAGTTTTTAGGGAATTTTTTATGATTAGTTGTGAATAAGCTACTGAATTCCGCTTACAAAAAAGGTCCCTAGTAAAAATGATTTTTCGTGTTATCAAAATGATTTTATTAATTGTTAAAATGTCTTTATGAAAATCTGATTGTGAAAAAGTCTTCTAATGTTGTCAAAATGACTTTTCATACATGTTACAAAAAAATTTTTAGGTTTCTAAAATTCTAGACGTATTTAGAGAATTTTTAACAATATACAAGTCTATTTTAACAACATTAGAAGTCATTTTCACGACTATATTTTGATAGGAGCATTTTAACAACTATTAAAATTATTTTAACAACATAAAAAACCATTTTTACGAAAAGGCTTTTTTTATGTGAGCAGAATTCAATAGCTTATTCGGGGATAAATTACACACGCACACACACAACAAGGTTCATTGTAACGAGAAAGGTAAACACTTTTACTTGAAAAAGATAAGGGAGAGCTTAATCACGTCATATCTGTAGTCATTTTTTTTTTTCAAAAAAAACATTTTATCTATCATGATACATTTCATCCATCAGACTTATTTTCAATATATAATCTTTTAACAAATCATATTGTCATTAAGAAGTCCCAATAATAAGTGAGGTATTGTCATTTCTTATACTAAAACTTGTTATTACATATTCTTCAATTATCGTTAGAGCTTCTTAATAAATCCCAAAATAAAAACGAAGAAAAGTTGTGGTAAACGAGTGATAAAAATGAATGGTCAATGAACGATTGCTCAAAATATTGCATCAAAATTCTAAAAGAATGTCAAGAGGAGCAGAGATTTGAGTCAAACACTATTTAAGTCAAAGTAATTAAATTCAACACAACAAATTTGAGGTGTCAGACAACACAATCACATGCGTAGTTCATAAAATACAACAACAAAAATTAATTAACCGGATATAATAAGCTTATGTCCTTGCATTATGAAAAATAAAATATAATCAAATACAATTGTAGCTAATCAACAGACTCCAGAGCAGGGATCAACCACTAGTGCCTGCAAAAAGACGCCAGAGGATCCGCATCAATTTAAATTAATTTAGCAATTGCACAGTTTCAAAAAAAAAAAAAAAAGATGTAATTTTAAAAATTGAAATTCGGAAATGTTTAGTTTATTAAAATTAACAAAATTAAAAAACATACGAAATTAGAAGGCCTAATGACCCATCGCTGAACATGTTAAAGAAAATGAAAAATATCCACAAGGAAGGCAAGTCATGTGGCTAACAAAATAATAATATATACGAGTAGTTTTTAAGCGGAATCATGTAAAGTGAGTTTTACTCTGTAGGCTGATAACAATATGATTATTTTGCATTCTTTGTCAGAATTTTGAGTTATTTTTAGTGGAAGAGGGACCCAGACAGATGATAAATGATTACTACTGACATATGGAAAATGACACTACTTGGGGTAAACTTTTGATCAATTGATCAATTGGAATCAATCTTCCATTAAACTGCATATAGAATCTATACATACAAATAGTATCATGCAAGTAACAATTTATTTATTGCATAGACATGGATCATAAACTTGAAAATACTTGCAACAAAATTAATGATCAGTTTATTCCCTGTTTTCAATTCACAAATAAGGGAATAACGCCTCAGGTATGTACGCGAGCATAATTTCTAAGTTGTTAAGGATCAGAGTTAAGCAAATGAAAGAACAATTAATTGTGAACTTTCAAGGTCAAATTTGTTAGACTATACATGTTCACCTTATGAGAATAATATATAAGATGGATCTGTTTGTCATTTGCTTAGAAAATCAAATAAAAGTAGAATGTGTGTGTGTGTGTGGAAGCACTTTTTCCCTCCGCAATTTGGGCATGCTTTGTTATAAACCACTCAAAGAAATTAAAGCAAACAAATATATTATATAAAAGTAGTGGACCAGCTGTACATACCTCAATCTTTTGATTTTCACAGATTTCACTTGCAATAAGTTTCTGTTCTTCTGATTTCTCATTCTGAACATCAACATCAGGATGGATTTTCTTCTTCATCATCTTCTTCATCAGCTATAACATCAAGAAAGAAAGAAATCAAGGCAAACAAATCGATTCGTGCAAATTATTGGTTGATTATTAGGTACTCCCAAAGAATTGATACTAGTTCTAAATGTAACACCTAATTATTTCATATATTACCAATTTTTTTCAAATTAACTTTACTGATATTCCCTAGATAAGAAGAGGGGAATTAAAAAAGATGATTGAGCTATTTTAGAAAAGACATGTCATATCTTTAATCTACTCAAATTAAATAATTATGTATTACTGGAGGCAGCAGTTAAATAATGACTTACTTTTCGTATTCTTTTAATTGGGTGTGGCTTGTCCTTAGTGACGCGAGATATGAGCTCCTTGGCGAATGTTGGCTGTCCATGTTTGGCTTTAAGGCTTTGTTTATCATCATCATCATCAAGCAATAAGGTTTTGGCAGCCTCGTCATGTTTCATTATTTTCTCAGACTCAGCCAAGAAAAGGTCAGATAGAGTGATTCTTTCAAATTCCTTCTTCTCCTTCTCATTAGTCCTCACATCTATACATTCTACGACATCATCATCAGAAACCAACGTTGGTGTCGGAGTAGTCATCAGAGCTTCCACCTTGGCAACATTAGGTTTTTCATTCACAACATGTTCAAACTTGTTCTCAAACTTGTTGACATTAATAAGTAGTGGTTTCATCATTTCCTCATCATGCTCATCAGAATCAAAATACTTGTTTTCTTCCTCATCATCATTACCATGTTTCTCTCCTTCATCTTCATCACTTTCCAAAGCCAAGTAATGTTTGTGGCGGTCGGAGCTCTTGAAGTTGAACGGACCATAACAGCCAAGAGTGCCAATAGTTAGAAACCCATCTTTCCAACCATCAGCCACATCAGCAAGAGGAACTTCTTTCAGTGAAGATTGATTATTATTATTATCCCATTTCATTACATCGGGCTCAGCCTTTCTCAATTTTGATGAATCAAACCCATCTGTGTAAAAATAAAAACATTCGCGGAAAATTACGTAAGATAAAAAAAAAAAAAAAAAAATATATATATATATATATATATATATATATATATATATATATATATATATATATATGCAGAGTTACGTTGTTTGAACAGGTTAGCTAGAGATGTATATATGTGTCAAACCCTTACGAGCACTATTATGATGGAACGTCTTGTGCACCCAGCTGAAGATCTGTGACAAATTAACAATACTGAAAATTAGTTAAAATATACATCTCTCTCAGTTGACCTATATGGAAAATGATTGTAGAATATGAGAAATATGATAAGCAAATTAAAATGGGTGCATGCATGCATGATTTGCCATCGATCACCTTCATTTTTCTCCCGCCCGCTTTCCAAAAAATGGTCACAAATATGCAGAGTAAGGGACTGGCTTGGGGCTTAAGTGCTTAAAGGATCAGGAATGATACATACACTCAAGGTGGACCTACCTGGTGGTCCAATCAAGTTGAGCCACGTGTTCACCTATAGATTATGACCTTCGCAGGTCAAGCTACATGTTGGTGGGTTCTCACACATAGTTCAATTAATGCTTTAATTCAAATTTGACTGACCGGCCTTATCTTTGAATAGACTCATTCAGCGATGGCTTATAAAGTTTTCTACAAAGTAAAAACTGTAAAATGATGATTCTGTATACTGATCTGGTTCTTAATATAAATTCTAATGAGAAAGTTAATCTTAGTCTTAAATGTACAACCTATTTCTTATGTTTTCCAATTTTTTTCTTAATTTTCCCTTGCTCTTTCAAAAATAATCCATGTAAGAAAGATGGAGAAAATTAAGAAAGATGATTAGATTGTTTTAGAAAACATATTATATTAACTAACTTTCTTATAATCTAATCAAATTAAGTAAATAAATCTTATATTAAGGAACGAAGAGTAATTATGATGAAATGGGAACCATCAAGTGATCTCAACTCTTTGTTTAATTAGAAGTTCAGAAAGGGAAAAAGGAGGGTCCAAAAATAAGGCAAGATCAATTTTATATTTTAAGTTGAGTGTTATAAGTTTTGTGAACAACTTTATATTGTCCTATAATCAAGAAATAAACAATGTGTGTGAATAGGCAAGACTCACTTCATTTAACAAAGGCGGCAATACTCTCAACTCATGAGAAAATTACAAGTTAAAATTGTTAGAATATATTTGATTACTACAACATGACTACTGAAAATACTAAACACGGGAATCTAAACATCCCATAAACTCTGTCCTGACATCGCAAGCAAAGCTGAAGAGAGAAACAAATAAATCGAGTCTCATAACCTTTACTTATCTGTACTCTTTTGCTGCAATAGTATTGAAATAATAGGGATCAACCAAGTTAGATATTTCATATAAGCTGATTCTCTTCCAAACAACTACAAAACAAAAACAATGTTACCACTATATGGTTTATATATATAAAAAAAGTGAATTTATATCCACTAATACGATAAGTTTCATTGAACTCAAAACCATAGATGTCGAGTAGTATGTCATCTTATATTAGGCTAATACACTGAAGCACTCGAAGTTTCCTGTTCTTGAGATCAACCTAGTGCAATACTTCTAATTAAACTCTATTTTATTTAATTATTTTTATTCTGTTAATACATTTATTACAATCAGGAAATCCAAAATGCTGTGTAAATTAAATTTCCCCTATATATATAATAGCTAAGTCTGGATATTGCGAAGTCAAAAAATATTATCTGACCATGTGATGCTGCTAGTTGTTGCATATATATAGTGACATTTGATTTGATGAACTACTTGCCGTTGCTATCTTCTTCTCTATCACAACATGAATACCATTGAATAGGCACGGAATATAATTATCTTATTTCTATACTCTATAGTATTGACTAGATCAGTTTCAAACTTGGTTTTCACTTGATTTGACCAGGATAATATAATTAAGATGTTTTTATTTTCTTACTGAAGTGAATTATATATCTTTCCTTAAGAAGCTTAATCTCAAACTTTTGATGGAGATCCAACCCGCACTCCCTCGAACCCTTGTATCTTCAAGTTTTTTAATGGGTTTGCTTCTTTAAATTATTAGGCAATGTTTAAACATTTAATGAGTTTTTTCTTTACTTTTTTTTAGCCCTAATTAATTTATGCCTCTCTCATATCTTTTTAAATACTCATTTACTCACATATCTTTTTCCAATCATTCTCTTTCACTTATCCCTCTCCATAAGTAAAGGTATTTTGAGAAAATAAGTCATATTTTTTACATATTTATTCTCTTTAACCAATATTGACGAACTATTTCATTTACATAATTTAATTATTTGAAGCTTATAAAAAGAATAGGAGAGAGTATATTTCGATATGCCTTTTTATTAACCAAGAATTTGAACTTGTGACATGTACGAAGAAACTGACGAGTACTTTCACTACATATATATATACAGGGGGTCTGCATCTGTAGCTGTTATGCCCATGAATTAAGTAGAATCGATTCATGTATACAAACAAGTAATTGGTATGTGCCTATAAAAGATCAAAAGGGAAGGACATTAATTTTTAATACGATGTTGATTTCACAAGAAGAATTAATGTTGTATGAAGGTGAAAGCTGAACTAGAAAAGGTTTCTCCAAGAGGACTTAGTCAAGCAGAAAACAGTGGCTAGGAAAATTTAATTAGATAAAATTCCAATGATAGTACTCTTGGTCTCTCACGCCTACCTTATTTTGCCAATAAAATGCTTTGGATTCTTCTCATATTTATATGTGCCTGTGGGTCATATTGAGTGCTTCCACACCATAAGCTTACAAATTTGTGTCCCAGCTGAAGCAATTTTTTTTTTTTGGCAAGGAAAATGACATTTTTACGGTGCTAACTTTTCATGGTGAGGCAAGTCTTAAAAAATATAGAGCACAATTATAATTTCGTTTTTAAGTCACCGCATGCAGCATGTTCCAATTTTTAGTTTTCTAATTTATCTGAGAAAAAAATGAAAGTTTCATCGAAAAATCATGGTAACAGTAAATTATACCCACCAAACTAGATTTTTTCATATTAATATCTTACATACACATCATGATGTGGAAATTAACAACTATGTGTCTTTGGAGAAAATCAAACAAATATCTCCGGAATCTATAAAGTACATCGATCCTTTTGGGTGAATAAGCTATCTTCTTGAGCTAGCCAACAAATGATCAGTTCAGACATAATTATTCTTTTTGTACTTTCTGCATCTTGTTGCTATATAATTGTTTATATCCCTTACAATAATTATCTTCAGTATGTACTTTTCTGTATAAAAAATAAAACAAAAATCAAAGACAGACCAGGAAATGCACTGAAATTTCTATATTTCTAACTGGGGAAGTTATATTTGAGCATAGAGCAAAACCTGGAGGAGTGATTTAATTTGGACTTACAGGACGAAGTAGTTTCCAAAGGATGAAGGTAAATCAAAGTTATTTTGAAGAGGGAATGCCTTATGTACGTTAAGCAAGAATAGAGCAAGTGGCAAGAGTGGTTTCTTTCTTTCTTCCCCCCCCCCCCCCTCCTCTGTCTGTTTGGATTAGATTTGATCATGAACAAGTCCAATATAATTTGGGACAATTCTCCTAAATGTGTTTTCCTTCACATGAACTCAAACCCAAACTCAACGGCCAAATCTCTTTCCACTATGACCAACATCTGTTGATGCAAGCTAGTGGTATACCCAAAAGTGGAGATAAGTGTCAAGAGCAACCTTTGTATAAATGAAGAACACGAGAGATAAAGGACACGCAAAAATCACAATCAATACGAACACTCATGACCATACAAGCATTAGCAGAAACAGAAAATGTCCCTCAGATCATATCAGTGTGTGGATGTCCTTGGCCCTCTACAAATTCATAAATTTTGGATCAAGTCTTTCTATCATTAGCAGAAACAGAATTAACTTCTTAAAATAAATTAGTTTTGGAATAGTTTATCCACTAGCGTATGATGCGTCTGGCAAGCGTACGTATGAATCATCCTTAAGAAATGGTGGCAATGAAACACACCCACATGCTTGCCGGTACGTGAAACTAATTTTATTTCGTCGATATTATTTGTTAGCTAAATAATGAAAATGATAGTGGCCCCATTTTTGCACCAAAAAACAGAGAGAATATGACGCGTATAATTGACCATACGCATAAGTTTGCATGAATAAACAAAATTTTTCCGGCTCAATTACCATGTGTGCGTACTTGTGTTTTTTATCCTTCAACTAAAGCATCTAAACTTTTCTATGTTGAGGGATATGAAGTGAAAAAGCACCCAAAATAAACCTTTTTTCCCTTGCACTATTAAATGTCTATTTGGATTAGTGGTGGAAGTTACTTTTCTGACTACGGAATATAAGATAAGTATATGAGAAGAGTTTTATATCAACTTGCGTAATCATGATTTTTAAACGCCCTTGGCTTCAGGTCAAAGTTATGATTATAGATTTGGGTTTGGGTTTTAATAAACCTCACTTAGTCGAATGATCAAGGTTCACGACTTGTTGAAGCTTCTTTCAAAGTATACATATGCATCTCAAAATTTTGTAATAGGCAATTGGATTGACCTTTTATACGTGTATTCTTTTATTGGAGGTAACTTTATTTATAATATTGTTAGGTATTAAATGTTTTTTTATTAATATAAAAGGAGGCACAGCTTTTAAAATAAGGGTTAAAGTGTAAATTTATCAACAAACTATTGGTCCAAGAGCACTCAACACAATTAACATTCTAGTGGACTAAAAATACTAACAAACTTTTAAAAACGTAAAATTTTCAAAATGCCGTTAGATGGGAGTTAACCGCCATTTTCTAGGTTCAGAAAAAATTACAGAATCATACCCAAATGTTTATAAAACTATAGTTAAGCCCCAAAAAAATTCAAAATTTTTATTTTAGTCCCTCCATGTACTTTATATGGAGGGACTAAAGTGAAAATTATAAAAAAAAAATGGGACTGAAAGATAATTCTCTAAAATTTTGGGTTCTTTTCTGTAATTTTTGGGGTCATTCCTACCCCAAAAATCCACTCCTAGTTACATGCTTTTTTTTAACCTTAGCCTGATTTGGCCTGTGGCCTATTGAGGAGACCTGTAATTTTAAACATTTTGTAAACAGCCTAACAAACCATACACATCACCTCAAAACAAACTTACTTCAAAGAGTGCAAAAACATAATAACTTTAAATAAGCCAAAAATAGACTTACTTTAAACAGAATGTTAAATGTAGGTCTATTTTTTGCATGTTTAAAGTAGGTATGTTTTTACCCTGTTTGAAATAGGGTTGTTTTGAGGTGAGACCTGTGGTTTGTTAGGCTGCTTATAAAATTTTTAAAATTACAGGCGTCTTTAATAGGCCACAGGCCAGGCTAAAACTAGAAAAAAAAAAAAAGGCCGGTAGTCAGGGCAGATTTTGGGTGGTAGGGTGGCCCGGAAAAATTACAAAAAAGAACCCAAAGTTTTGGAAAATTATATTTCAGCTCCAAAATATTTTTATAATTTTCACTTTAGTCCCTCCATATAAAGTCCATGGAGGGACTAAAATAAAAATTTTGAATTTTTTTGAGGCTTAAATATAGTTTTATAAACATTTGGATGCAATTCTGTAATTTTTTCCGGACCCAGAAAACAGCGGTTAATTCCCATCTGACGGCATTATGAAAATTTTACGTTTTTAAAAGTTTGTTGTTATTTTTTGTCCACTAGAGAGTTAATTGTACTGGGTGCTCCTAGACCAATAGTTTATTGATAAATTTACACTTTAACCCTTAAATTAAAGAAGAAGTAGAGGGGGAATAAATTCCCATACAATACAATCGTTAGACACAAAAGTGCCTAAGAAATTAGGACATGAATCAAAAAGAGAACAAACTGAAATGCCAGACTTAGCAAGACAGTCGGCGACTGTGTTTTGATCCCTAAGGATAAAGGCAAACCACAAATCCCATTGCAGCTGTAAAAAACTCCTGATCTGATAAATTACCAAGCTATGCTCCCTCCCATCTGATATCCCGTTGAGAAGATCAATGAGAATCTTAGAATCAGACTCGATGATGACCTTTTTAAGACCCGTATTCCAAGCAAGCTGCAGCCCTTTCAAAACAGCCCATTCCTCAACTTCCAGGGGATTACAAAGTCCCAGCTGATAAGAAGCACCTGTAATCCATTCTCCACGATCATTTCTTATAACACACCCACATCCTGCTGAATGATCAATTACAGAGACAGCCCTATCAACATTAAACTTAAACCATTCAGAAGGAGGAGCCTGCCACACTCTTTGGGCACCTGATACAGTCAAAGAAACAGAGGCCTGATCTGTGATAACCACAAAAAGGCGCCAAGATTGCAGGATGATAATTCCAGGATTACTTGGTCTGATAAAGTTGTCGTCAAACACCTCAAGGTTCCTCCAATTCCAAAGTTTCTAGATGCTCACTCCAAAAATTAAATGCCAGCTGTGGCTATAGTGTCTACCAAGCTCCTGCTTCAGATTAAAAGCCATCCAATCAGACCGAGGAGCTGCAAAAAAACTCTGATGAAACCTGGGCTGAACAAGAAAATACCACATACTCCTAGCAAAAGAGCAGTCTCGCAAGATATGGATGACTGATTCTACATGGGCATTACAGTGAGGGCATAGTGGTGATGAACCTATTAAATGTTTCCATCTCTATCAGATGAGTTTCAAACCTTGATACTCTACGTTGTTGAAAGACTATCCTCTTCTACTAAACCCAACCCATTGTTGTTTAAAGTGAACTTCGAAAGCGGCCAATGCAAGTGTCAGCCTAACTACAGCATTCGGCCCAAATAGGTTGATATGTGAAATCTCAAACCAACTTTTGGTTTTCGACCCGAAAATTATCTTTGGAGCTTCCTTTGACAGGCCTAGCTAAGCCCAATAAGCATCGGCCTGACTTAAAATAATTTGACACTTCTTGTAACATTAAAAAAAAAAAAACTCATAATTTGACACTTAATAATATTGTAAGGTGGAATCCTGTGGTTTGAAAAACTGTGGGGATGCATACCCCTATTTGGGCTGGTAAAGCTCGACTTTAGATTGTTAGTATACAAAATATCAGTGAGCTTTTTAAACAGTTTGGAAGTCCAAACCGAAGTTTTTACTGAAGATCCCTACCAAAATATAAGTCATTTTTAGAGGAAAAAAATCTAGTTCAAAATATAAATTACTTATAGGACAATTAATAATATTTTGTCATCTATATTTAGAGCCGGTTTAAATGGGTTTTTTTTTTAATAGAAAAAGTTATTTTTTTATTAATTTATATGTTTAAATGAGAGCTTTTAAAAAAATAAAAGTAACAAAAAAAATCCAAAATTCTCCTTCTTTTTTTTAAGCTACAATTTGTAAGCTTAAAAAAAAAAAAGCAAGTGCAAAAGAAGATAGACATTAAAAAAAATGACAGGCTATTCTTTAGTAATCTATTTTGACACTTATTACCATTGATTTTCAACAAAATGATAACTCAAATCTCTAAACCTTTTTATATGCACATTTCAGTAATTTTACTAATAAAAAAGTACTTCTCTCATTTAACACCTAAACAAGTTTTTTTTTATTTAAAAGTTTTTTTTAAATGGTGTATCCAAATATAAAATAACTTTAACATTTAATTAAAGTACTTTTTTATAAAGCAATGAAAAAAAATATCATTTTTTATGAGCTGACTTTATGTAGTGAGATAAAATTTGTAGTTATTTTTTAGTTACTTATGTTAAATTCAGTTTTTTTCTTCAAAGATCAATTTTGTTAATATAAGCAGAAGTTTGGATTCCAAATTTAGCTTTATCATCATCAATGAATTAACAATTACTCTTCCATTAAGCCGTTCTACTTATTCGGCGTATCATCAGCTTCATACTCAAAACGCTATTCACAAGCTCATGCTCAAACGTGCTAGACTCCATGCAAGCCGTTGCTTCGTTGCTATTTTTGCGGAAAGTTTCAAATTCAAAAGGGACGCCTTATTTGGCATAAATGAAAACATTGGGTGTATCTTGCCGTTTTCTTTTGATAGTTGGTGCTGGACTTATTTTTTGTTCATTGTGACCATATTTTAGCCCAAGTTCAGGCAAAATGAAACTATGAAATTGTGCATCAAAAGAGAAGCAGATAGAACATAGACGATCTTATGAATGAACAGTGCATTGATCTTCTTTTTGAACTTTTAACAATTTTAAAGCTATTTTTTCCCTCATTATAGGCATTTTATAGGTTATTATGCATAAATAGATATTACAAATGTAAAGTAAAACCATAAAAACAGTCCATGTTTAGACTAATGAAAAGTGTATAGACTTGTAGACATTAGTATGTTTGGGATAGCAGTGAGAAAAATAGTTTATTTTCTCTCATTGCTTACTAGATAAGCTCTTTTTATCCTTGGTGAATGTGTTTATCAGTTTTTCTGAAAAAGTATAAAATGACGGATTAACATTTTTATACTTGCATTGAAAAGGCCCACAAAAAACTTTTCAATTTATATCATTTTTTACAGTTACTCTTTTTTTTCATCTATAAGAAAAATATGATCTAATGATCATGGTTATTAGACCCCGACCGGACCGGTCGGTTCAGACCGAAAACCGACGAACTGGTTGTGCAACCGGTCCGGAAAAGCATAGAACCGGGTCGAAGTGTTTGCCCTTTTTTTTTTTAATGATTTGCGTGAAGAAGTTTGCAGATAGAGAAAAAGAGAGATGGGAAGATGAAAATATTATGGTCCTTTGTTGAGAGACTTACCTTTGTATTGGCTCAGGTGTCGAAGGCTTGCCGAGACTTGACGAGAAGAGAGGAGGAGCCATGGCGGACGGCTTATGAAGCGTGAGAGAGGGAGAGAGAGAGTTTGAAACTGATGAGGCGTGGAAGACGAAGAAGTGAAAAGGTGAAAAAAATATTCATGTTTATTGTTTTATTCAATCCATGTTCAAATCATTTAATTGCCCAAGAATAATGAAGAATAATGACGTGTAGAATGGTGAAAGAATTGAAAAGACATGACTGAGGAATTGAGTACACTTTTTTAATTCAATGGACTTAAAATACTAATAGTAAGACATCCTTTTAACTGAGGGTAGCTATTAAAACAAATATTTTTTCTTTTATAGTTTCATATTAATAAACTTGAAATCCTCATTTTCTCATTTGACTCTGGTTTAATCTATTGACCCTTGATCCAGTATCTCAATTAATTCAGTAACCTGTCCAATTTTAAAAACCTTGCTAATGAAACACCATTTTTCTTTTATGTGTATGCATGGGGTAATTTTGATTGGACATGCCTTTTTCAATTGACTCCACAGAGATACTCACACATGGTCAACACTCTGATATTTTGTAGGCGGCAGGCCTACCTAGCTAGATTCACAGCTGCCCTTGTAGTTTATGTTTGCAAAACTTTATCATAGTGTAAGTTAAATCATTTCCAACAGAATCTATACTGTATTAAAATAACAAATCATAAACACCAAAATATTCAACAATAAATCATCCATACACATGGCTGCAATCAGTATGGTGTGTGAGATGATTTAGGCCTCAATAAATAAGGATTTGTAGATAAGGTTAAATCTATCTCCTTTTTTATAACTGAAATTTTGACTCTTAAAAGGGCTTTGATGCTAGCTATAGATCTTGGTCATGATAAATCTGTTTTTGAAACTGATTGTATTTCTTTTGTTTCCTGTGTTGAAGCTGAAACTCCTGATTTAATTGATTGGAGGAGTAGGAGTGTTTTACATGATATTATTAGTCTTCTATCTAACAAGATTGGGTTCTCTGTATCCTTTACTCCGAGATAGAGTTGGGAATCAGGGCCGGTCCATGAAGGGCCAGGGCCGGCCCTCCAGGGCCCAAAGTAAGAAAAACACCTATTTTTCAAAACCCGGCCCGAGAGCACCAGGGCCAGGGCCGGCGCGCAGGGCCTAGAAATTACTATTCCAAATTTTAACTATTTTTCCTCCACTTTTTTTTAAGAAAATATAATTAGTAAATTATAACATAAATTATTCAATAAATAAGCACAACCATTAATTCGTAATCAAAAGCAAACTATGTTCACAAATAACTCACATAAAATATAAAAAATATATCACTAAGTGACATTAGTATGATAACTATTATTGTCGTCATCTTTGTCAATATCATCAATTTTAACGACTTTTGATTGTTCTTCACTTTGAGTAGTAGCCTTTAGCTCATGAGTAATAATATCATGAAATTCTTCTCTCGTATCATGAACACATCCATAACCTTTATTTGCAACAAATAATAAATCAAATCATAAAATTAGAGTATAGTTATTATGTATTTGTAGTTAAATGGATAAATAACTCTATAACAAATACAAAATATATACAAATTAATAAATTTAAAAAGAAAAAAAAGGAAAAAAAACTACAGTGAAAAGGGTTTGCAGGGTCGGTCTATTTAACCCCGAGGCTCATCAGGGCCGGTCCTCCAGAGCTAATTTCAAATAACTCGTCCATTTTTCAAACCCGGCCCTTAAAGGGCCAAGGCTTAAACGGACCGGTCCGATGAGCCTGACCTATTTTCCCGGCTCTACTCTGAGAAGGAGTAATTGTGTTGCCGATCTTCTTGCAACAAATGTTTATAAGGGGGTGTATCCTATCTGATGGGTTATGAAACTAGCACCTCCTTTGTTGTCTCTTCTAACCTTAGACATTTAGGTGGCTAATAGAGTTATGGACAATTTTCCTCCTTCTCAGCAAGCTAGGGATGGAGATTGATGTGTCTTTCCTTTTTGCTTTCTGTTATTTCCATTTGGACTTTATGTGCTTTGCTTTGTAGTTTCCTCTCGGGTTGATCCCCCTTTTTTTTGCAGTTGTATTCTGCTGCCTTCTGTGTTTCAGTGCCTAGTATTGTATCTGTTTGATTCCTTTGACTCTCCTATGGTAATATTAAGGATTCCGTTTGAGCCAAAAATATATATATATATATTCAAGAAAATGACATTTGACTTCCTTTTCACAGGTGCTGTATCAAGTCTACCAATAGTATAGTATATATGTATGAAGGCTATCAAAATTTTCAGCTTTCTTAGCCATCTACCCGTAGAGATAAAGGAGATTACCTTTTTAATACCAAAAAAAAAAAAGGAGATTACCTTCAAACAGAACCATCGAAACATCTCCTTTATGCCTTTTCCAATTAGTCCACATCTGCATATAAAATATATGCATCTGAAAAATATTTTTGAAATTGCAACAACCACATATTTGGAGAAATTAACCTTGCCAAGTTACTTTCTGAGGGTTTTATTTTGTTTTTATCCAGTTATTATGAGCTTTTACTTCTGAAAGTAGTAACATGCTGATTGTAAGAAATTTGTGGGGGTCCCATACAAATTAGTCCCTTCACTTTATTTACTAATGCAAGCAATATGATGACCATCGCCGCATGCTTACCTTGTTTTGAAGAAAGTGAAGCCAAAATCTGCCACTTAACTGTAGGTGGAGAGAAGTGACACATAGAGCAAGCAAAAAGGACAGGGAAGGGGTAAAAGTATGGTAGAATCAAAAAGTTGGGTTTGCTGGGTTATTATATATATTACTCATTCTAATTTTAAATATAAGACATAGTTGATTTTTTAGAGAGATTAATGAAGCTAATTAAATTATTTTAGACTATTTGTATCTTTTTCTCCAAACTAATTAGTTTGACCAATAAAATGATATGTAATTTAAGGATATTTAATATATAATATGATTGAGTACTTTATTTATTTTCCTTAGTTTTCTCAAAAAAAAATTAATTCTATCTTATATTTAGAACAGGAGGAGGGAGTATATATTATTAAACATTACAAAAACCGAGTACTTGAGAGGTGTGCAATATTCAAAACAGAGTGGCAGGGTCTAAAAATGAAAAAGGATGCTGGAATATTCCAAGATCTTATTTTCCCCTACTAATGGATTTACATGTGCTTTCTTTATGTGTTTTGTACCTTGCAGAAATGTGCTTCTTTTTTTTTCAAAAATAAAGGTAAGTCGAAGCTTGAAGAGTTGGGTTAGGGACTAGACCATGAAAATCTAGCCTTTATAACATCAAACTAGAAAATAAACTAGTACTAGCAGGCCATTTGGTCCTTCAAAACTATATCAAAACATCCAGAAATGTGCTTCTGAAAACAACAGTTATTCTACTCTTTATCAGTAGTTGTTATTTATGGATGATATCATAACACACCTGTTCTAGGTTTATTCTCATAGATGCATGCTCGTCTGAAATGATCTTCTATTTTCAGAAATCTATATTTATATTTGCATTGGGTGTGTTTACCAATAATAACCTTTACTTTCCTTTATCTAACTTTTGCAGATGCCCGATCACTTACATAACTCAAACCTGTGCGAGGCTCAAAGACCATGGCAACTTTTAGAATTACAGTCGCACTACCTCTATGTACCTTGCCAAGTTCTTATTGCATTATATTTCATTGCACTTAGCCATTTGATCCAGGGGATAAGATATTCTTACTACCATTTTTTCTACCACTTTTTCACCATTAGATCAGAATCTCAATAAGAGAGAGAAATGATAAAGATAGATAAGATTCTTATCTAACGGTGGAAAAGTGGTAGTAACATTGATAATAAAAAAAAATGATAGTAAGAATATCTTATCCCTTGATCCAGATGTTATTCCGCTAAGTCAATTTTTTTGGGAGGTTGAACCTACAGTCCTAAAGGTTGTAGAACCCTAGAGTGTAGCTTAAAGTAGTTTTGGACACTTCAAAACTGTTTCTTTAAATTGTTTAATAAACACCTTCATCCAATATGATTTTTTAAAAAAATATTTTTCAAACCATAATCATATATATGCAACAAGAGGAGTAAAAGGAATTAAGGGACTAGAACACAAGCAAAAA
This sequence comes from Acacia confusa, assembly GCA_037074495.1. Lineage (NCBI taxonomy): Eukaryota > Viridiplantae > Streptophyta > Magnoliopsida > Fabales > Fabaceae > Acacia > Acacia confusa. The sequence continues at coordinate 1,693,852 of CM073508.1, read as the reverse complement.
AGGAGGGTGTTCATGAAAGGTGGAGTGGTTGATTAGAACATCCCTGCATATCCACAAAAATAATTGATTAAAAGGTGAAAGTGGGTATAAGAAAACTAAGACTATGGAGTGATAATTGATTACAAGGTAAACAAAAAATATGGAGCAAATTGCAAATAAGTTTCTATTATTGGAATGGTATAGTGTTTTTGGAAAGTCTATGATTGAGATATTTGTTCAATACAATAGGTGCACACCGAGTTTTTTTTGTTGGAATTTAAATAAAATAACCCCAAATTTACAATCTCCTTGAGCAAGGAAGCACACAAATGTGGTTCTTAATACAAGGAGATCGATAGATTAGAAATATTGATGCATAATCCTACTATTGAGTTGTACAAATAAATTATAAAATTTTGTGGAGAAGGATTTGTCGTTGCTAATCAGTAGCAACGATGTAGCTATTGTCATTTATTTATATTGTTCAAATAGTATTGGTACATCGAACAAAGCATGAAATAAAGATAAAAATATATCAATATGTAAAAGCTCCTGTGCAAACACACAGTAGCACATGCTCAAGGCATAGAATAATGTTTGAAGATGGTATTGGGTGAGCATGAGCCTAAGGGGAAATGACCAACTAAAAATGTTGTATACAAAGAGCTGTTTTGGAATATCAAGACAATATTAGTGACCGTTTGAATTTAGCTTTTAGATAAGAGATTTTAAGATTTATAAGGTAAATTGTGAAAAAAAATTTATCTCGACTTACGAAAAATAATTTTTAAAATCTAAGTTTGTTGGATTTAAGCGATTTTAACTTTTGTCATGTGTCCTCAAAATATTTGTAGTCTACTTTTGTTATTTTTGGATGACTTGAACGTCCAAACCATTTGGTTTTTGAATGAAAGTTGAGTATTTTAGATTATGGCAGGGTAATGTTTGATTGCTAGGAAATCGATTGAGACCTCCATGATTGCCAGCACTTATTTCCTCATGATATAGAGCTTTACATTATCGTTAGAGTGATAATTTGTGTTACTTATAAAAAAATGTTGACTTCAAATTTTGAATTAGATTTTGTTATGATTACTATGAAACGCACGTTCTTGCTGTGGCAGAAAGAGAACAGAATAGATTTGGTCCAAGGAAAATCAACGAAGCGAATTTAAGAAGAGTTAATGGGTAAAAATGCACATGAGTTTTTTTTAGGAACGTCCAGCATCACGTGTTTTTTTTTTAGAGAAAAAATACACACGTGATTACCATTTTAGAGCAAAAGTCACATCCCACCGTTAAGTTACTATTCACCGCCGTTATGCTACTGTTCACTTCATTTCTTTCTCTCTCATCATGGTAAACAGTAACTTAACGATAGGATGTGACTTTTACTCTAAAATAATAGCTATATATGTATTTTTACTAAAAAAAAAAATACATGATGCTAGATTACTAACACAAAAAGTTTTGCACTTTCGCCCATTTTAGAATGAATGAGGTGAATAAAATATAGCGTACGACTCGTTCTTCAATTGATTGCAGAGGCCTCTGCAGAATTATTCACTTGTCACAACTAAAATTAAAATAAAACAAAGTGCACAGAATCGGTTTTCCCATTTTGCCCCCACCCTTAACCTTTATTGTCTAATGCATACCATAAACCCCAAAAGAAACAGCAACTTCATTTATCAACTGACAAAAGCTTCATTGCAAAAGGCCATCGTCGAATAATCAATCGTGTCTGCCGTTCACGCTCTCCTTGAAATAGAATCCTCCGCTCTCGGATGGCTTCCTCGTAAGAGAAAGGCGAAGCCCTGGATCGTGATGGCTGCACGAGGCATTGTACAATATGGAATTGTTCACGCATTGTACATTACTATTCATGAACGCCGACATCGGATTCGAAGATTTTGCCCTTCTGCTGTTCCTAGTCTCCTTCTTTTTCTCGTTACCTTCGTCACTGCTCGAGATGCCTGATTCTCCATTCTCGCTTTTGATCTTCGAAACCCCATTCCTGTAAAGGTAATTGGATTTGTCTCCGATTTCATTTTTCTTCGGTGATTGAATCAATTCCATGTATGCTCCTCTGTTTTCACCAGCAATAGTTATAACTTTCATTGGCGAATCCTCTGAAACCCAAGATTTTCTGTGATTTCCGTACTGTTTCTCAAGAGGGTTCTTTACGGTTTTCCCTGACTTGTCATTTCCCCACTGCTTAGGCTTTTCAATTCGCTTCTGAAGTATCACACTCTTGGACTCTGCTTCCTCTGGGATTTTAGGGTTAGCCTCAGAGTTAGTTGTCAACTGTGCAGGTGGAAGAGTCAGAGGAGAAGGCGGCGGCGTGGTGAGTTTGGCCTTCGGTGACTGCATTGCAGGCTGAACGAACTGTTTCGTTGTGGAAGAAGCAGATTGTGGTGTGGTTGCTTTCTGGGTTGGGGAAGCAGAAGGCGGCGGGCTGGTGGGTTTAGCCTGAACCACCTGCTTCGTGGAGGGACTCGTCCCACCCTTGGCCGGCGAAGGAGCAGAAGAAGGTGGTGGGGATGCTTTCTGAGCTGGAGAAGAAGATGAAACTGAAGATGAGGCTGATCCATTTTGTTGAGGGGAACTTGGTAATGAAGAAGAAGCCTGAACAGGAAGTTTCTGAGTTGGAGATGAAGGCACAGATCGTATCTCTGCAGGCGGTGGCAATAAGTTGATCCTATTAGTGGGCTGAACCAGAGAAGGACGAGAGCTTGGTGCTGGTGCCGGAGCCGGAGGAGGAGCAGCCACAGGGCGTGAATAGGCAAAGCGAAACCAGGGGCGGCCTGGGGCTTGGTTGGCCATAGTGGAAAATGGTAGTGGTGAGGTGACACTTAAGAAACAAATGAAGGCAATGCAAATGAGGAAGGGGCTTGATTAATATGGGCGAAAGAGCTATGAGATTGGCGAGGCCGTGAAGTGTTATTTATAGATTGAAACAAAAAGGGAATTGAGATTACAGTATGTTGATTAGTCCATGAGAAGCAAATAAGTGCAAAGAGAGAGAAGAATGGGAAAAGCATCGGATTCAATAGGCACCTCCAGCTGACACAAGCTCACAGCACAAGATTGGTATCATCTGAGAAAGATTCACTGCCTGTTTGAGAATCAAATGTAATTAGTTAGGTAACTCTTCCTGAAAATTTACTCGTAGCCTTGTTCTACTTGTTCTTTTTGCTGTACTATCTAGTTCATTAGTTTTACCTGTAAATGCAATGACCATATAAAGAAGCACAATACTTAGTATTAAAGCTGGAGTTTGATCCAAAATTGTGCTGTGAGATCCACACGAGAAATGACATTACTTGTGTTTTTAAGAAAGAATGATATTACTTCTTAGTCAGACCTCCCCAAACCAAGCAGTTCTTCTATCTTCTTCCCAATCATCATATGCATGAATTTGCCTGCCAATTTTCAAAATTCAAGCACAGCAACAAAACTAGATTCCACCCAAACATTAAAAATAAACAATTCTGACTTGCAGCATGTTTGGCTTCCTTCTTCTGTTCTGACTTTGCTTGCTGAGGTAGTTTTCCACTTGCCTCCGTTTAGTTTCGTGTGAGGTTGCTTCGAAGGGACTTTTCCTTTTAAGTGTACCAATCATATTACCATAGCCATAACGTATCCTCTTTCAACGATGTACAAGAAAAGAAGCGAGAACTAAAGCTAGTTTTTTCTGCTCTTGCCAGGATCCTATGATGCTCATTTTAGAGATAATCAACGTATCTTAAGAACGGAAGAGAGAATAACTTGAAAAGTTTGTTGTAAATTGTATCCATTTTTTAATGTGAAGACGTTTACCTTGTGAAAGGTATCCATTTGATCACGAGTGGCTGCAGTTACATCAATTAAAATGATTTTTAGCCGTGAAAATGTAGTTAACTCCATTACTCCAAGTCGCACAAGTGCTTATTATTCTTTATTCCTTCTTTTATTCTTCTTTTTATTGAATTTCATAGACAGAAATTATCAATACTTGAATTCAACTCCTTCTCACTAATGTAATTAAACAATGACCTTTCATCGATCTTCTCTAGTTTCTTTCCTATAATTGGGTCTGGCCTTAATTGTGGAAACAGCAACCAAGTGTTTGTGTTTGTGTTTGTGGCGTCTTCAATATGGATAGCTAATGAACTCAAACTTGTAAGTGGACTTGAGTTGATGTGAGAAGTGTTACTTTGTGTGACATTGTGCAAGATAACTTAAAAATAACCGGGAGTGACACAATTAGCTAAGGGATCGACATTCACCCCAAAGGGAGGAGGTTTGATTCCTACTAGTAGATGTGAGGGCCTCTTTGGTGAACTATCTGTAAGCACTTTTTAAGTCTGAAGGCATTGCCATAACCTTAGTAGGTTACGGGTGTCCACTTCCATCTAAATTTTTTTAGTATATAAAAAAAAAACTTAGAAATAACTCAGAATAAAGTGTTGAATTAAGATGTGACATTGGCCACTCCTAAAAGAGTAATTTCATATTTTTTTTAAAAAAATATGAAATTACTCTTTTACCCTCCTTAACAGGCCGGCCTGACAAGCTTTTCAGGTCTACTCACAGGCCTAAGTTTGGCCTGTTAAGACAAACAGGCCTGAAATTAGGCCTTGGCCTGGCGTGTTAGTCTAACAAGCCAGGCCTAATCAGGTTTTTAGCAAGTCAGACCACAGGCCCTTGGCCTTTTTCCACCCTTATTCTTAATTAGCTATTTACTATTTCTCTTTCTTTTTTTTCCCACTTTGGGATTTCTTTCAAACACAAGTTGATTTGATGAATTGAAAGAAGAGAATTTTATGGATATAAAATTAGGGGGTTTTAGAGTACTATCTCCATCATCATATTCTAAATCCATAATATATATTGCGGCTGCCATATGTTGTAGACAGACATGACATCCCTAATATTCCTCAAACTTGGGACTCCCACCGTTAATAGGTGAGGCTTCCCGAATATGTACTCTCTTCCATTATTTCTCATTCAGTGCTTCCTTTCCTCATGTACCTTTTCATTTCTTCTCTTTTTTTTTTTTTAAAAAAAATGTTTTTGACAGACCAATGGACACACGCTTTCATTTGATTTTGACTCTTCTTTTTTTTTTTTCTCCCAACATAGTACACTTTTATCTTTTCTAGATACCATGAACTCTAAATATGGACCGTGTAGACTCTGACGTACACAAGGGGTCAACCAACAAATATAAATAAATAAAATATATATATATATATATATATATATATTAGGATCAAAGGCTTTGACTTAGTAAAGGGGCCACATTCTGCGTTCTCTCTTACATGTTCATCCCTCTCATTAAAGGGATGGGTTTTTTTTTTTATATATTTTATTTATTTAGATTACATTATATGTTAAAAACCTGAATTTTTTTTACACCAAATATATCAAATTAATTAATTTTTAATTCTGCATTTAAAAATATTTTTTCTAAAACACCAGTATCATAAAAATTAATTAACTTAAAATATTTGGTGTAAAAAAAATTCATGATACAACAGATAATTTAATATAAATAAACAAAATATATAAAAAAAATAAGAAATGCCCCTATTCCTCTAATTAGAGGGGTGAATATGTAAAGAATATATAAGGGAGAATAATGGAATGTGAATTCTTGGGTAAAAATCACATTGAAAGAAAGCAGTGTAAATCCAGCATAAATATTATCAATATACAGCAGAATATATGTTGAAATATTTAATTATTGAAGTTAGTGGTAATTAGAAGGCTAGCAGTATTCTGTTACCAGTACTTTTAGCATAAAAGTGCCCTTTTTTCCTTAGGGGCACAAAATTAGTGGTTGTTAGCAGGCTAGCAATATTCAATCACTTATATTTAACATAGAAAATTGCAATATGGCGTCGAGACACAGATAGGGAAGGAAAAAGTCGAGGGCAAATGGTAACTTTAGGGTTAGGGGATGCAAACTCAAACAACACCCAAGGACCCTTTTGTACTTTTGGGCAAAGATATTATCTTATTAAAAGTAATCATGTTTGTGTTTGAGGAAGTGTTGGATATTAAATGTAGATATCTCTCTTAGTGAAAATTTGAGCTTTAATTTGTCACGTTATATGAGGGATTAGCTACTTCCACTAGATCCGTACCAAGATATGCCTAGAGCTTAACCAAGTTTGCCAAATCTTCCGGGAGTGGCTAACGTCCTTTGTTGCTCCCATCCTCCTCCGTCCTCTTCCACCATATTGTGTCGTTTTTTGTGCAGAACAGTGACCTCATGCCTCTTTATTTATTTATTTATTATAAATATTTCAGGGTACTTTCAAGTACTAAAAAGACACTTCAGGACTCTGACCGATACTAAAAAGATACTTTATGATCTTAAAAAATTATTTGAGGATCTTGAAAAATAATTTGGGGGACTACCTGGTACTAAAAATATATTTGAGTATACTAACTGGTACTAAAAATATGCTTTATGATTTTAAAAAATTATTTTATGATTTTAGAAAAATATTTTAGGATATTGACTGGCATTAAAAAGATAGTCTAGGATAGTGATTGGTATTGAAAAAATACTTTATGATCTTAAAAAATTATTTTAGGATCTTGAAAAAATAACCAATTAGCACCCTAAAATATTTTTTTTCAAGATGATAAAGTATATTTTTCAGTATCAGTCACAATCCTAAAATATCATTTTAGTACCCATCAATATCCTGAAATATTTTTTCAAGATCTTAAAATAATTTTTAAAAATCATGAGGTATTTTTTTTAATATCATTCAATATCCTAAAATATATTTTTAGTATCGGTCCGTACGCTGAATAATTTTTTTAAAAACATAAAGTATTTTTTCAATAACAATCGATATCCTGAAATATATTTTTAGTACCTACCTTGACATATTTTTTTAAAAAAGAAAAACAAAGACGCATGAGATCACTGTTTTATGTCAGAAACGACACAGTATGATAGAAGAGGACAGGAGCCGCAGAGGACGCTAGCCGCTCCCAAATCTTCCCTGGTTGTGGCTGACTGTTCTGTAGCCCATACTTGTTCCTCTTCAAGAACATCTTGGGCCTTTAAACAAGAATGGGTCAACATTCGTTTTAACTTGGTCCAATCATTATAGGCTCAATCAAATCCCATCCCATAGTATGGGCCGAAAGGTTTTTGAATGTCATGGAGCCTCACCATAAGTGTCGTGTGGGTGAATCCAAAATCAATTCATTTATTATCGAAACTGGCCTAAAAATACCAATAAGCGTTGGGGCCCATTTAGATGGGCTTTTTTCATTTTAAAAAAAATAATTTTTTAATGTAAAAAAAATACTTTTTAAATTAATTGATATGTTTAGACGATATTTTTTAAAAAAAGTAAATGTCACAAAAAAAAACTAAATAAACTAAATGTTGTGTTTTTTAAAAGCTCGAATTTAGAGATTAAAAAAAAAACTTTTAAAAAAACAATTTTTTTAAAAACCCATCCAAATAGGCTCTTAGTCATTATGAAATGAGCTTTGAGTGCTTCATTTTTTTTGAACCATACTTTGATTGCTTAATTACCAAAATACCAAAAATATCAAAAATCTTTTTAATTCTAGTGAATGCAAAAAGTATTTTGGAGAGTTACTCTCAATTAGGCCTCAACACTCAAATTTGTCAAATAGGCATGTCAAACAACATAAACTAGCCAAAAATTTATTTACTATTCCCTCTAATCCTAAATGTAGGACATAATTGACTTTTTTTTTAGAGATTAAGAAAGTTAAATAAATTACTAAATGAAATTATATATTGTATAACTTTAAATTATATATCAATTTATTAATAAAGCTAATTAGTTTTAAGAAAAAAAAATACAAATACAAACATTCTAAAGCAATTTAATTTATTTCTTAAAAAAATCAAATTTATCGTATATTTAGGACCGAAAGGAGTAATTTAATTTTTACCTAGACTTTATGCGACATGAAAAAATCTTCCTGTGTTACCACTATGATCTCTATTAAGTCATTTCCAACTATTTTTTAAAATTAGGGAGAGGTGGTTAAATTATTAAATTTGTTTTTAAATGAATGTCATGTGGTTCACTATCCCAAGTTATTTTTCAGCTCCGAACTCAAATCAATTTATAAATAGGAAAACATTTTCTCATGTTGTAGGAAAATAGTTTTCTCATATTATACACATATAAAATGATGGGACTCACATATACATATATTAATTCATATATGTACATGTGGATCCCACCATTTCATATATGTGTAGGAAACTTTTTTTTTCTCATGTAACATGAGAAAATCAAAGCCCTTTATAAATATCCAAAATGAATGAATAATTACAGGCTACAGCAATAAAACATGCTACGCTGCTACCTCTTTCATTCTTTATGTACTGATAAAGATAAAATATTGATACTGATAATATGGAAATTATAATAATCGTGTTATTTATGTGTCATAAATTGTATAACTTGATTTTAAGCAAAGCACAAGATTAATCATAATTGTTCTTTTCTTTTCTTTTTCCAGCTTAGGTAAATGTATCATTATCTATGGGTTAAATATCATTTCTGTCATGAGAGTTTACCCTAAGGAACACTGGTTACCAGATTTTTTTTTTTTTGTCTCATTTTTGTGTTGGAAATTTAAAAACAAAGCAAACATGCCCTAGAATTTTTTTTTAAGAGCAAATTTGGCCAAAAAGTTTCTTTTAAGAGCAATTTTACTCTTAGAAGTTTACAAAAAAGAGAAATAATTCAACGGTCAAGGTCAAGATCAACCAATAGACAAGATTGTTACAATTTTAAAATTTATGGGAAAAAATGAGACCAAAAAAACCTTCCCGGTGATCAGTGCTCCTCAAGGTAAACTTTCATAACAAAAATAGTATTTAACCCCATTATCTATTAGATGTAACCTTATTTGAAACACGGTTGATATTAAATATGGATATTTCTCCTAACATTAATTTGTTATGTTACGAGAGGGGTTAGATTCTTTTGCTAGACGAAACTAAGCTCCATTGCTTGTTCTTTTATAAATAAATATTGGAGATATAATCAATGAACACTCGTGCACCAAATTTTTTTAAAAAAAGTAGCTAGATCCGATAAGCAAAAGTCAACTTGCATGTGGCTCTCCACGTCAGCCAGGTCTAACGTCCTACTAAGAAAGTACGTAATCGATCTGTGTGTGCACTATGAAATTGAGATAGACGCATCATATCGTGCTATATATAATAATTAAGTAGAATATATTCATGTCATAATAATTACAATTAAAAAAACACTCTGGAATACAAGAAAAGCATAGAATTTGCACCAAGCTTTGGATCAATAATGGAATTAATAATGTATAAAATATTCATATCATAATTGAGGTCTTCAATAAAGTGCCTTTTCTTGTTGGCTGAAACATTATCGTGATGGCAAAATAAACATAAACGTAATCAGAAATCAGACTCTGTTAAGAAAATTGGCTCCACTCTTTATTTGGTATAATCAAGGTATCCTCATAGCCGGTTGTCATGAGACTAATCCTCTACCACAGGTCAACGCACAAAACGATAAAGGGTTGGCTACGGCTTCACTCTTTATTATCATTAAGTTATCAACTTTTTTTTTTTGAAGTGTCAATCGAGACTATTGGTCACACAATGGTTAAGAAAACAAGGTGGCTTGCCTATATATGTAGGAAATGCATGGATCATGATTATATCTTTTCATGTAGAGAAAAAAGAAAGTAGGGTTTATGGAATGAAGAGATAAAAACAAAGGTTACGTCATGGGTGATGAAGAAATGAAAAGGCGAGAGATAATGGAAAGTGGAAGGTACATGATGATGTGAGAAGGAGATTACATATATATGGATGAAGATAAAGGAGAGATTAAGAAAAAAGGTGCGTAAAAATGGAATAAAAATAAAAGTCCATTCACATAGACTTTAAACAAATTAAAGTTTTCAATTCTATGGATTTCTCCTTCAAAAATACTCCATCCGATTCAAACACCAAAGTATTTAATTCTTTGTATAAAGCACTTGTTTGTTTTCAAAAAAACATTCATTGCTTTTTTATGTATTTCCCTAATTAATAAGGGTAATGGGTAAAAATAATAATAATAATATAATATCAGAATTTAGTATAATTAGTGGGGTTAATATTAAAAATTATTTAAATTTTAAGACAACTTTATAAATTTCAACTGTTTTTATTGGTTTGTAAGAATTATTATTTAGTGCGTTATAATAAGAAGGAGAGTGATCGAGTAGTCAAATACATGGAGATCATTCTCAACAACAAGAGTTGGAAATTTGGACTATCTCAGGAATTGCTCCTCTTTCACTAAATAAAATAGAAAAATGTACGTAAAAAGGGAACAAAAAATAAAAGTCCATTCACAAAGGCTTTAAACAAATTGAAGTTTCCAACTCTGTGGATTTGCTCCTTCAAAAATAGTAAAATATATGGAAACAGATCATTCTCAACGGAAAAAAGTTAGAAACTTGGATTCTCTCATGAATTGCCCGTCTTCGACTAAATGAAAAGGTACATAAAAAGGGAACAAAAATAAAAGTCCATTCACAGAGACTTTAAACAAATTAAAGTCTCCAAGGTTGTGGATTGCTCCTTCAAAAATAGTACTCTCTCCGGTTCTAAATATAAGATAAAATTAACATTTTTAAATATATTAATAAAACTAATTAAATTACTTTAAAATATTTATATTTATCATTTTTTCTTAAAACTATTTTGCTTAACTTATAAACTAATGTATTATATATAAAAATACGCAACATATGATATGATTAAGTTTCTAATCAAAAAAAATTAAGTAACTTATTTAACTTCTTTAATCTCTTCAAAAAGAAGTCATTTATGTCTTATATTTAAAAGTTTCTTGGCATATAAATGTTATTACATGGGGTTCATGGAGAATATTATAACAACCATATCTCCATACTGATATTTACAATATTTAGTTCATAATATAATTATAATATTGTCACAATATTATAATATCAAACCCCCTAAGATATATTACCTTCAATATAATATATGTGTGTATATACTCACTTAGCTTATTGGTGGCCGGTTTCCATACTTAAAAAAAATGGATGTCAGTTAAGAAATAGTTAATGAGGAGAGGAATTGAGGGAGGCCAAATGGTTGAAATCGTGGAAGAAGGATTAGCAACTAAGTAATCTATGAAAGTGATGTGTTGGGATGTAACATAGAAAGCTACGTAGTTACATGAACAACAAAAGAATATTCGGATATATAAGAGAACACACACACGTACAAGCAATAGTAGGGTCATCGATCTATATATTGGGTTCGGACCACTTGTCTAAATTTGTGGTTATCACTAAACCTAGTCACCACTGGCTTTTATATACACGATTCATTTTGAGAAGGATTTTTCTCAAATATAATAATGAAAAACTGATAAAACGATTTTTAATATTAGAAGTGATGATGGTTTAGAATTGCATGAGTGGATATGAGAAAAGGATTGAAAAATAATGTAAATTATGGAGAAGTACTAAAATAAGATATAATAGCAGAAAGATGATACACAAAATTTAACGTGCGAAACCCGCAATGTGAGGGATAAAAACTTCTAGGCAACTAGTGAGAAATTTCACTGTAAAAAATAGAGTTGACAATCATTGTCTCCTCTCTATGACCACGAAGAAACTAAGCTAAATTATTAAATTGGGAAATGAGTAATAATTTCTAAAATCTCAATTGTCAATATAATGTAGATTTGATAAATTTTAAATGTTTTAAATATTGTTATCAAACTTGTGAGTTGACTCTTTGAGTTTACCGTTTCTACGTTTTTATTTTACAAAATCTAGTTGAGTTTACTGATAAATTTGTGCTAGTCTTAAAGTCATATAAACTCGTGAGTTTACATATTGTGTTTACTGTTTTCATGTTTCCAACTTACAAAACCGTCTCAACTCACTCTTAAACTCTTGTTAATGTTATCTATTTGATTAAACTCAATAGCTTCGTATATAAATTTTATATAAATTTTTTTTTTAAAGCATGATACATTATGAAATGTTAATGTACTTGATTTCAATCAATTATTTAGATTTAAATCTTTTTTTTCATGGGTGTCTTTTGTTAAAATATATTTAAATCAATTTTTTTATCATTTTTATATTTTAATTATATACTATAAATACCCTTTTATTGATAAAAATAAATTCTTACAATTTTAAAATTCTTTCGAGCCTACAATAGAGTTCACCATACGAGTTTGCATCTCTATTGTGAGTTTGATAACCTTGATCTCAAGCTCTAACAATATTAGAAACTATAAGATTAAATGTCAGCCATATGTATAAAAAAATGTTTACTTTTAAGGTCATAATAATAATCTTCGTCAGGATTAATGCTATTATACTGCCCGAATAATAATTTAGCTATTGAGGGATATACCTCAACTCCGAGTTTTAAATGTGTCAATAATTTCTGATATTTTTCAGAGTTTTAAATGTCTCAAACTTTAATTTAGCAATGTTAGAATTCAATGTGGGTAAGCAAAAGTTGTTGAATTGAACGAGTTAGTAACAAAAGCGACGTCTCTTATTTAAAAAATCAGTAGCACATAAAAATCATAGAAGTGACATTGTTTATAATATAATTCACTTTAATTATTGTTTGGTAAAAAATAATCAACTTTAATCATCAGAAATTGTTTAGTACATAAAATAGTTAAAAAAATTCGCAAAATAATAGACACACAAACAATTATTATGAAATAAAAAAGTGAGATAATATATTGACTAGAGACAAATAATCCTGCCCTCTACCTAACTCATTTCCTACTTTGCCTCGTTAGTTATAATTAATATTTTTAATAAAAATTGCGATATGCACCAATTTTTATATATATATGGCTGATGATTATGAATTAGAAGATTATAAACTACTTGTAAATTGCTTCTCACCGTGCCTTTCTGGATTTTTTTTCCCCTTCACTTATGGCAAGAAACAGAGAGTGAAATAGAAATAAAGAAACATATATTAATTAATATGTTTTTAATTAAAAATTACGATATAACACTGTCATTTATGCTTATGCCCTGCCTAATGAAAACGGACTCGCTTTGCTCTTATACTTATTATCTTCTTTTTTCCTCCTTTTCTTTGGATCAAGATTTCTATTATATCATTAAAATATTGTTATAAGGGAGAAAGAGAGAAAATGATAATAAATAAGTATAATAAAATTCAAGACCACTGAGATCTTAATCCAATAAATAATGATATATAGAGGAAAAGGAGGGGAAAATGATAAGAGATATATAAGAAAAGTCAAATGCAATGAAAACAGCATAAACACATATCAATTAATATGTTTTTATTTTTCTAATGCATAAATATTTTTCCTTTTAATTTTTGTGGCCAGCTTTTTTTTTTTTCCTTTTTTCATTAAAGTATTACATTTTTCAATGTTTTACTATGTTTATATTATTTTTATTAGCTTAAGTATTAAAGATATATATGATACTCCAAATATACGCATGCTAATTGCTCTAAAGATTTATCATGTGAACCACGCACTTAATTATCAGTCTTGCGTGGAATAGAAACAACACGAAGAATCCTGAATTCAATTAAAACGTATTTATTGATTTATCTGATGGAAAAATTAAAAATAAAGTATTTTTTATTTATCTCAAATAAAATCCGCATCACTCAATTCATCACAAAACCATGGAACAGGGTCCATGTATTTTTTTTTCTTTTGAAAATAAATAATTTTTGACGTAATTGTGATTTTACGCTTTTTCTGTTGTGATTTGTCAACTCCATCCTAGAAAATATGAAATAACAGTTTTTTTTTTTTTTTAGTTATAAAATTTTGGTACTCATTTTCCCGCATATAAAGATGCTCTTCAAAACAGAATCACTGACTTCTATTTTTATTTTTTATTTTTCTAAACCTCACTTCCTTCCTTCCTTCCCTCTCGTGTTTCAATCCAACACAAACTCAAGCTCTCTTCTCTGTGTTCCCACTCTGCCCTATCAATTCCTTTTCTCCATCTTCATCGGTTTATCTCCGATTGATTCCGAAAACCTCATGAGTACTTTCCGATTCAGCTCTAAAACTCAGGCCTGGGTGTGCTCTGTTTTGTGATTTATTGTCTGTCTTAGATTTTCGCCATGATTCTCCACAATCCATTTCTCCTGTGCATTCTTATCATGTTTTTGCTGTATATAACTCGCGTGGTTCTGTTTAAAACTGGATTGATGTACACCGTCAAGAAATGTTGGAGAATCATTGAAGATTGTTTTTATGTTTACCAGAGCTTCAGAGTCCCTGAACTTTATGAAGACATGCTGGAGAATCCGCTTTACAGGAAGGTCTCTCTGTATCTGCATTCTCTGCCTTCCCTTGAAGACTCCGATTTCACCAACTTGATCACGGGGAAGAAGAACAACGATATTGTTCTCTGCCTTGACCCTAAACAGACCATTGAGGACGATTTTCTCGGAGCCAGAGTTTTTTGGCTTAATGAAGGAGACGATAAGTCCGATTCAAACCGTAACAGAGCGTTCATCCTGAAGATTAGGAAAGCAGATAAGCGCCGAATTCTCCGTCCTTATCTTCAGCACATCCACACCATCGCTGACGAAGTAAAACGTGATTTGAGGCTATTCATGATCACCGACCCAATTGGCGGTGGGAAAGGACGGTGGAGATCCGTCCCGTTCACGCATCCCTCGACCTTCGACTCCATCGCCATGGAAAGCGACCTCAAAAACAAGGTAAAATCCGATCTCGAATCGTTCCTCAAGGCGAAACAGTACTACAACCACCACGGTCGCGTATGGAAACGGAGCTTCCTCCTGTACGGCCCTTCCGGCACCGGGAAATCAAGTTTTGTCGCCGCGATGGCCAATTTTCTCTGCTACGACGTGTACGATATGGATCTCTCGAAAGTCCCGAGCGATTCGGACCTGAAATCAATGCTGCTCCAGACGACAGCGAAATCAATCATCGTTGTCGAAGACCTGGATCGGTTCCTAATCGATAAATCTAAGGCGGTGAGCTTATCGGGGATTCTGAACTTCATGGACGGGATTCTGACCTCGTGCTGTGCCGAGGAGATGATCATGGTGTTCACGATGAGCAGCAAGGAACACGTGGATCCGGATGTACTCCGACCGGGTCGGGTCGACGTCCACATCCAGTTCTACCTGTGCGATTTCCCGGCGTTCAAGACGCTAGCAAGTAGCTATTTGGGGGTGAAGGACCACAAGCTGTTCCCTGAGGTGGAGGAGATGTTTCAGAAGGGAGCGAGTCTGAGCTCGGCGGAAATCGGCGAGTTGATGATCACGAATCGCAACTCACCGAGTCGGGCGATAAAATCGGTCATAAGAGCCTTGAAAACTGACGGCGATGGGAGGGGGCGCGGCGGGAAGATCGGACGGCAGTTAGGGGGCCGCACTGTGGACGTAACGGAGGAAACAGATGGAGTTCTGTGCGGTGATGGTTTCCATACGGTTAAGGATTTGCAAAGACTGTACGGTTTCTTTAGATCAAAGAACCACCAAAAATCTCAACCGTTGTTGCTAAGGCGATGATGGGCTGGGGTACATTAGAAAACAGAGGTCAGTTAAATGAAAATTAGGATTTTTTTGGGGTGTTGTGTAATTATGGGGAATTAGGAGGGCAAAGGCAAAAAAGCCATTTTTTGTGTGTGTTGATAATTAAAATACATTTATTGGTTAGATGTAAGTTGATCCCCAATGAATGTGCTATTGAAGGCACTGTGAATCGTGATTTATGCCTAAGCATATATGTGTTAAATATTCCTCACAGGACATAGTTATTTTTTTTTAAAAGAAATTAAAAAAATTAAAAAAATTATTTTAAAGTATTAATATTTATTTTTTGTATCCTTGATTTAGACCCTGATGTATAATAATCAAATGGTACATGATATATATTATGATTCACTGCTCATTTAGTTGTATTAATCACTCTAAAAAAAGTCAAAGTATGTTTTATACTTTTTCTGGTTCTAAATATAGGGATAGGATATTCTTACTACCATTTTTTGTTACTACCAATCTTATTACCATTTTTTCACCGTTTGATCAGAATCTCAATAAGAGAGAGAAATGATAAAGATAGATAAGATTCCGATCTAACGGTGAAAAAGTGATAGTAAGATTGGTATTGACAAAAAAATGGTAATAAGAATATCTTATTCCATAAATATAAGACAAAGATGCCTTTTTTAAGAGAAATTAAGAAAGCTAATTAAAATATCATTTTAGAGTATTTTTATTTTTTCTCTAAACTAATTAGTTTGACTAATAAAATAATATATAATTTAATAATATTTTTATTTTTATTTTTTTTCTCTTCAGTGACGAGTGGAGTGTTGGTTTCTCTGAATCGAGACAAATCTGATCTTTAATAGTGGTTAGTAGTGTATACATTGGAAAATCAAGATTCGAATCTTCCTGGATATTCTAGTGGCCAAAAAGCAAAGTATCTTCTTGGATGGTTATTGAAAAACTTTATACGTAATGCATATTATGCATGTATATCTTTGCTAAAAGAATGTATGTATGTATATCAGTCTCCCTTTATACTCTGTCTTCGTAGAATATTTATTTGAAAATCATGAGAATGATTGAGTTCTTTTTTTTTTTTTTTAACCCAAAAAAAACTTATTGATTTATAAATATATTTTCTAGGGAAATTTACCTATATAATTTTTTTAAAAAAAAAATTATATAGGTAAATTTCCCATATCTTCTATCTCAGGGTACAATTAAAGAATTTGCAAGTGGTGGTACAAGATTAAGAATGAATATAAAGGATCCATTAATTTGATGATTACCAAACGTACGTGTGCAATCAACTAAAGCAATGAGATTATACCAAATAAAGTTCCTCAAAAAGCACTTAAAAAATAGGCCCTTGAAGATTATATCATATAGAGGATCCATTAATTTGATTAAATTCATCTCCACTCGTCATGTTGATCCATTATTTCGAGAGTATTTCACTCAATATAAACTGAAGTGACCACGAAGCATATCAAATAAGAACAGGATATGATTATGTGTTAATTCCATATTCTCCCACGTTGGTCTTTACTCTTTTATTTCCAAGTGGTCCACTAGGCATCTTTCTGGTGGGAAAATAATTGATATGCATGAGAATTCAAAAGAGTAGTTCTAATATTTTATTTGCTGTCTCACTAGAAGTTGGCTTTGTCCTCTTTGTTCCCCACCCAACTACATGATTTGGCATCGAATTGAGAGCATGACATGTCATATTTGAGGATTTAATTACGCCATATTAACTCCATGTGATGACTTATTTTGATACTATTCAATCGATTTTTTTTATGTGTTCGTGGCTATTCTAATTGGAGGCCTAATTCTATTTAGGATATTGTTGATATTAAATATGAACATTTATAAGTGTTTGAGTTTGATAGTGTTTGTTTGGATTAGTTCTGAAAGATCTCTTTTTTTTTTTTTTTTAACATTTATGAAGTAGGCATGTGAGAGGATTTTTATCTCGGCGTGCGGAAAAATGTTTCTGAAACCATGATTAAGGTGTTATCCAAACACTCACTTTTTAGGGTTTAGTTGTACAATTTTGTTGTTGTCTATTTAGTTCTGAGTGTTCTGACTAATTCGGATTCACCCTAAGTCAGGTCTATAATTGTGGACGAAGAGCTCCCAACAACGTTTTTTTAATTTACACATCTCGAACTGAGGACGTGATTAAGAGAGAGTAAGGCTTTTTCCACTTGTTCGTAATAGATAGATATTGGTAGTTGTACAAGTTTCTGAGTGTAATTTGACTGTGCTTGTTACATCTCCATAATGTGCGGCCCAATAGGGCAGGACCAATTGTGTATAAATAGGTCCATGGCTTATGACATGTAATTAGAATAGATTTTCCAATTAACAAGATTCTAATTTTCTTGCATGAGATTTGCGTAGAGTAAGAGAGGGTCAACATCTCTCTCAATTCTTATGTATATTGACTGTGTGAGATAAAATGAGATGTATGGAAAGTTAGGTTGTCAATTCGTATATTACATAAATATAAAAAAAAATAAACAATACACTTTATAATGAGAGAGTATTACTTTAAATTTTATATTTAATTTTGTAAAATGGGGAACCAAACTAATATAAAATAAAATAAGAAATGGAATTCAATTTAATGAAACGTGACTAAAATATAAAAAGGATTAAATGTGGAACAAGATGAAACCTACTATATTTCAACTTTATAATAAAATATTGGGGATTTTAAGTACAATTAAAAGGCACGAGTAGAAGTAGCACGACTAGGAAGTAGTAACCAATACTTTCAATTGTCGTCAAAAAGTAATTGTGGAAGGAGGGCACATTGATTTCTCTTGAATGCCACCTGACATGGTTATTGAAAATGGCCGATCAAAATATTTTGCAATTTTCATTTATCAAATTACACTTATAGGCCCAAATTCACTAGAGTAATTAATAGGCATGTTAGGGAGGAAACGAGTTGTCATATTTTAAAAAATTATAGGTTTTTTAAATGAAAATATTTTTGTCAAGGTACAAATTTTATTTAAGGGAACTAAATTAGGAAAATTGTAGGGAAAATTTACTTCAAAGCCCAAGTTATCAAAAAAAGTCTAATGAAAAGTCATATGTCAAGGCATTTTTTAGTATTATTTCAGAAAATGTTGTACGGATATAGTTGTTAACATGTATTGATATAGTTGTCAACGGGTACTGATTTAGTTGTTAATGAGTATTGATTTAGTTGTTAATGCTTCCAAAAATAATACTAGAATAGATCCTAGGGCTTTTTTTTTTTTACATGTGACTTTTCTTTAAGCATTTTTTAATAATATTTTAGATGATCCGGTCGTAAGGGTAATTTTTCAAAATTGTACTAAGGGTCCAAACTAAAAAAATATTATTAAAATATCCTTTAAAATTTTTCAATTTGTGCGTGAGTCATGTGAGACTTTTAGAAAATATAATCAAAATATTAAAAACCTAAATACTCTTTTTATCAGTTATCTCACCTCAATAGATACCTATGAGCTTATTAGTGGACGCCAATGGACTTTCAATGCTTTTTTTTTATTATTATTAACAAGTCTATGAGTGGCATTAACAAGTTCATATGTGATGAACTCCCTTAAACTTTTTTGATTAAAAAAAGTAGTTCATATGTGATAGACGAGATAACTAACACTAAAGATAATTGAGTTAAGGTGTAAAAATACACATGAGTTTTTTCTCATAAGTACCCAGCACCACATGCTTTGTTTTAGAGCAAAACTACACACGTGGTTACCATTTTAGAGTAAAAGTCACATCTCACCGTTATGTTACTATTCACTTTGATGAGAGAGAAAAAAATGAAGTGAACAATAATATAACGGCGGTGAACAGTAACATAATGGTGGGATGTGACTTTTGCTCCAACATGATAACCATGTGTATATTTTTGCTCCAAAAAAAAAACACGTGGTGTTGGGCGCTCCTGGGAAAAAAACTCGTGTGTATTTTTGCACCTTAACCTAAGATAATTATATCTTTTAACATTTTAATTATATTATCCAAAAATCTACTAGAGTTACCTTAAAGATTTCGAAGGATCTTTTAATAGTGTTCCCTTTAGTCTTTATTATATGGTACCAACTACCAACATTTTTTTGTTTTTATCGCACCGACTTACCTTAACTAATTATTTATTATTATTTTTCCAGTATGCCCTTATTTTTAACTAACTCATTTAAATCTATATCATTAAAGTAGGGGTGAAATTGTAAACATTTATTAATTTTGAATATAATTAATGAGTTAACTTTCACTCTTTAATTTATGAAAAATAGTAATTAATATCTTATAATAAAAACCAGAAGGAGTAATATTTTTGACAGTCGGAGGCTAAATACAATTTTCTCAACAAATTTTGATGGCAATTGATTTGAGTAATTATATTAAAAGGACCTATCAGGGCCTGACATGAATGAGACTGGAATCCCTATTTTCTATGTGTAGCACTTCAAGGGCCTGTTTAGCTTTTTAATTCGATTGTGAACGTAAGCAATCATAGAGCCTACTTAGCTACCCCCAACCTATCTTCTGTCACATTACTAGATTCTCCCCTGCTTTTATTGTTATGTCTATTCAATATACTCCTTCCATCTCTACAAGTTTTTCTCTGAATTGCAACTCTATATAGATTACAATGACTTTTATATATCTATATCTTTTTGATAATTTTTTTTTTAGTTCTATCTCGTATCCAAAGTTTCATTCTGATTAATTTGAATTTGACTTACGTTGTGTACCTGGTTATGGTGGGAGAGTATCCCAATGGAGCTTTTTTGCATTCACAAGGCTCAAACTCGAGACCTTGCTTAAGCGACACATGCCACTTACCACTTATGCCAACTCCCGTTGCTATATCTTTTGATAATTTGATTTGGTAGGTGATATTAACTTTCAGAAATTTATGAATATAAAAATTTAAATTTATTCTAGAATTATGTAAATTATAATAAATTACTATTTTGGTTATGAATCCTATATTTTCGGATTTACGAATAGTTATTTAAAGTATGCATTGCAGCATTATAACAAGCATGTGGCTGAATAAAGAAAAATCAGGGAGTAAAACACAACCCTGATTAAAACATAATCACGCGTGACCTGAAATATTTCTTTCTCCCATCCATAATATAAAATATGGTTTATAGTTTACCTTTTTTTTTTTAATTGAAACGGGTCTTATTAAGTTATTATAAATTTAGAATATATGATAACTAATTAATTTGAGATATTTCATTTAAGATCCTAATTATAATGTCATTGAAATACAATCTATGTTGAAAGCAAAAATTACATTCTATGTCAGCTAGTTAAACTAATGAACTAGTTCATTTTCTGAATCAAAAGTTTTGGATCCTCAACCAGATGTCCGTATTGGATCTTTTTTTCCCCCTTTCCTTATTAAGCCTAAATCGATATTGTTTTGAGTTTAAAAAAAAAAAAACAGTCCATCATATTTATACTCTAGTATTGTGCTTTGTTGAATCATATATAGTTTGTACATTAATGTTATATGTGCTTGTGGATTAATAATATTTGATTTAAATGTTATTTTAATTGTTAATGTGAGTTGACAAATATGGTAAAGGATCCAGGACTAGGCCCTTGGGTCGTGGGTTCGATCCCCTCTGCCGTCGTTGGGACTCCTTTGGTAGGCGATCTCGTAAGTCTCCAATAAGTGCTCATAGAGTTCGGGGCCGTGCCCTGGCCTTGGTGGAGAACTGGTGTCCAACCTCTCAAAAACTTTTAGTTATAAAAAAAAATGTTATTTTAATTATGGCTGGTTTAATTTCGAATTGACTCATATTTAAACAAGTAAACTTTGAATCACTGCCTCAATAGCTTTATTCATCAATTCGTTTCTAGCACATTGGTGATTAGTGATACAATTGCTAATTAAATTTGGAAAAAGTGCGCTACATATGTAGTGTTCACACTGGTGTGAATTGAAGGTAGGAAGCAATTGAGAGAAGAAGATTGAAGTGGAAGTGTGAAGCAGACGCATAATGGTGGAAGAGAAAAATGATTGATTTTAGGAGTTGTTAGGCAACAAGAGGAGGCACAAACCAATAATCAATAATAATGTGAATCATTTTGTCTAGGAACGGGGATACACACAGCTATATTAGTTTTTAAAATATGATCAATTTCCTGTACAATGCAATCATGCGATACACCCCTTTTTGTACCTCACAAGCATCCTGATTTTGATTTTTTCCCCCCTCTTTTTTATAAATATTTTTCTATTAGAAATAATCATATATTTCTATTTGAGGTGTTGGTAGTATTAGATGTGATCGTCTCTTTTGATCAAGATTTAAACCTTTATTCACCATATTATGAGGGATTAACCATTTTCGTTAGACATAACCCTCATGTGTCTTTCAAGGTGGACAAGCAATATGCCGAATTATTCCCCTATGTATAGGGGTGGAAACAGGTTAGGTCAGGCCAGATTTCACCCTTAACAGGTCAGGCCCCTGTTCTATAACATACTGACCTGAGTCTAACCTGTGATCTATTACAGGCCTATTTTTTGGCCTGAGCCTGGCCTATATACAGGTCTGGCTTGGCCTGTGGCCTGTTAAGGCCTGTTCTTTTTTAATTTTTAATTTCAATTTTTTAAATTTTTTTTTAATTTAATTAAGCTAACAGGCCACAGGCCGAAAACATGGCTACTTTAAATAGACAAAAAACATGTCAAAATTATATAAATTAATACTAATAATATAAATAACAGGCCACAGGCCGAAAACATGCCTACTTTAAACAGGCTAAAAACATGTCAAAATTATATAAATTAATATTAATAATATAAATCAGCCGTCCTGACAGGCCTAAAAGGCCTTTTATCAGGCCTCGGCCTGGCCTGTTAAGAGAAAACAGGCCTCATAAGAGGCCTTGGCCTGACTTTTTAGCCTGACAGACTAAGCCTAAGCAAACTTTTAACAGGCCAGGCCACAGACCCCTAACAAATCCCTAGCTGTTTTCCACCCTTACCTATGTATTTGAAACATTTAATTAATTAATTTAAAATACTAAAAAATATATATATTTTGTTCTATAAATTTGAATCAAGTTTCATTTTAATCTATTGAATTTTAAAAGTGCATTTTTAATCTTTTGATATTAACACTAATGGTTTTGTTGTAAAAAAAAAAATGCCAAGTCAATAATTTTAGATTAAAATTTAAGGGCCTGAATTAAAAGTTGATGCAGGACTAAACATACGGTGTGACTATTAAAAGGTTAATTAGACTAATTATATATGTGAAAAATTGAGTCAAATTTCTTAAAATACTTTTTAATTGCTTAATATATTAAAATTTGAAATGTTGTGCGATCAATAAGTGTAATTTAAAAATAAAGTAATGAATGTGTGAGACAGATGAGATTGATGTTATATATGTAAATCTAAAATGATTATTTTAATTAAATTTTATATTTATGATTGGAGGCAATTACTCCAAGCATATTTTTAAACAAGAGCTATTCACATATTTTTAAAGACTATTAAAATATGCATGGTTTATACACGCTAAAAAAATTATTTATTTATTTCTATACTATGGGATTCATGGTTCCACATCCAATTTTAGGCGCAGTTTTACAAATGAAATGTTGTATTGTTTTAAACAAAAATATTGAATCCATGATTAAAAAAAAAAAAAAAAATCATTCACCAATATAAACTATAATACTGTTTGTGCACAAATTTTTTTTCCCACCCGATTCAGCAAAACTTCGGTTTTGAATAATTCAGATTCATCTTAAGTCCAGCCACAATCATGGGGAAGAGCTCTAAATACTATTTTTTTCATTTCTACACCTGAAGGCATAATGGGAGAACGGACTCCTTACCACCTACTCCTAATGATTATTAGTTATTGTATACTCTCAATTTGTTTCTTATTATAAGGCGCTAACTATTAACATTTTTTTGTCCTTATTATAAAGCATTAACTTACTTTAACTAACTCATTTATTACTATTTTCCTATGATACCTTTATTTTTAACTAACTCATTTAAATCTACATCATTAAAGTAGAGGTGAAGTTGAAAACATGTATTGATTTTGGACCTAATTAATAAGTTTACTTCAATTCCTTGATTTGTGAGAAATAGTGATTGATGCCTTATAATAAAGACGAAAGGGAGTAGTATATTTTTTTTGGGTCAAAGGTTACTGTATATATATGACATAACTGAAAAAAAACAAGCTGGGTGGGATCAAAGATTCTTGTGGCCCACGTTGGTGGGGAACAAAGTGAAAGCAGCCAAATTTTTTTCTAGTGGTTCATCTTTAATTCCTCAGCCCATGTCAAATCATTCCTTTTTGGTTTTTGGGAAAATTCCTTTCAGGGCCCAAAGTAGGAAAATATTGTCAGAAAAGACCCTAAAAAAAATCAAATGTCAAAAAAGGTCCTAGAGCATTTTTTGGTATTATTTCAGAAAGCGTTAGCAACAATATTAATACCCCATTAACAACAAAATCAGTATCCGTTAATTGCAATTCCGTTAACAATAAAATCAGTATCCGTTAACAACTATATCAATACCCATTAACGACTACGTTTTTCTGAAAGAATACTAGAAAGGCCCTAGGGTCTTTTTTAACATTTGAATTTTCTTAAAACCTTTTTTGACAATATTTTCCTACCTTAGGTCCTGAAAGAAATTTTCCCTTGGTTTTTTCCCTTGCAACCTCAACCTTCTGCACTAGCCACCAAGCTTTGACCTACTGTCACCCACTCACCTCAATGGACAAAATCTAAGTATGCTAATATCCTCTTCTTAAATTATCTTCGTTTATTTGTTGTTTCCGACAAGATTTGCAACGTTGATAGTACTGAACACATACCTATGATTATGTGGACTTATGATGAAGGATCATTTTACTTTCAATGATATTTGATACTTTTTTTTTTTTAAAAAAAAAACTTATTTACCCTGAAAATGGTAATTATATGTTTTGGATTTTATTTACATTACAATATGATTGCTTCTAGCATATTTGCATTTTGTTACACTCATGTAGTAACTAGTTTGAGTACTTATTATTGCGGTGAGATCAACACTGCCCAAATAAAATTTTGATAGACTAGATTTAAAATTTTCAACTAATTTTTTTAAAATAATAATTACGAGATTATATTTATTTTAGATTATGTAAATATTAAAATAATTTTTCTTAAAGAATATATAAAAAAAATAAATCTAGACCATAAAAAATTCTTAAATGAGTTACTAAAACAAAACTACAATATCAACAGGTGTCGGCCAAGTAAAAATAAAAACAAGAATCTAGAGACCATCCAAACTAAAAAACTATTTTGAGTGGTTCATCTTGAGTCAAGTAAATGATTTTGTCTTTGATAAATCACAAAGCCATAGGAGACTGAGGAACCCGTCTCTAGTCATCCTTAGCTTAATCTTTTAGCAAGTGTTTCGTTACTATGGTTTGGTATCAAAGGTATCTTATATTAGAGGGTTGGGTATCACAGCTAGCAAAAATTTTAATAATACTTTTACCAAAAGATTTGATGATAAATTAAATGTCCTTTTAGAGGAGGAAATAATACCAGTTAAAGAAGAGAAACAAGACCATGAGACGATTAGATTCTCCTTTAGAGAAAAAGCGAGGCTAGCTTACTAAAAAGAGAGTTCGGTAATCTCTTGCAACATGGCCATTCTGCCTCTGGCCCTCCCCTGAATAAGCCAAATTGAGAATTTCTGCTTGGATGGTAAACCTGATTGTTCCAGAAGTCTCCGACCTTATTCATTGACATTTCAAGCATCCATCTGTGAGCATTCAGATGCAGCTGCATTGCATGTATTCTGTGGGCATCTATGAAATCACGGTGATACGTCCTTTGACAGTGAAATGAGAGGAGACTTCTTATATGCTGTTGGAGATAGGTTTTATTTTTCACATTTTGCATTCAGAAGCGTCAGCCTACTCAATCCCATGCAAAAGCAGACATAATCGATGAAGGAAGCTGGAATTATTCCTTCATCCATTTCCTTGTAAATGGACTTGATGAGTTAGGATGCCGTCAAGTTTCAGGTTTTCTTTCCTAAGACAGCGCTGCTTCGACACTTATATATTTATTTAATACAGATTCTTGAAAGTCTTTAGAATCTTTTCAAGGATTTATTAGAATTCTTTTCTTATACGGACGACACAGATTTTTTTAATCCGTACTGATACCAGATTTAATAAACCGAATTCAATCGGGATGCAAAAAGAAGAATGATGGGTTAGTAAGATGAATGCACGGGTCGCTAATGAGTTGTACTAAGTTGCATTATTTAAGCATTCCCTTTGGTAAGTAAGCTCCATGCATGCTAGAGACAGCACTTTCAATAATTCATTTTTTAAACAATATTGATAAGTCAATAAATTATATGAATGTCAATGTTTATACTAAAATGTCTCCTAATAATTATTATTAAAACCAAACCCAAAGGAATCGTTGAATATCTGTTTTCTTTAGGGGCTTTTCATCTTTGTTAAAGACAGAAGGTCTTCGTTGCCAAAATCAATAAAAAACGAAAAACAGTTTCGTGCGGGAATCAAAATCGGGACTCTCCGGTGAGAACCCATAATACTTAGTGTCTATTTAGTACGGAGAAAATTTGAAGAGGGAAAGGAAGTGAGGGGAAGATTTTAAAAAATAAAGGAAGACGAATTGTTTGATAAAAAGAAAATAAAGGGGTAATAATTAGTAAAAAATCAAGAAATATCTATTTTACCCTCAGAAATAATTAATTAAAAAAATATACTAAAATATATTTTTTAAAAATATACTTTTACCAAGTTCAAACTTGTGTAAGAAAAATTTTCCACAAAGTTTGAATTTGAGGGTTAAATTTATCAAAAAATGTTACTATTTATGTGGAAACTTAACATCTCACCAATTTTGGTGGGATCTAATCTTCTTATGTAAAAGGGAAGATTGGTGGGCGTAGGAATTAAGTTTCCCAGTAGATTTATCTAAAATTCGTATCAAACAAAGTAACCTGCTAATTTTCCTTTCCCTTCTCACTAAATCTGTATACCAAACCGGCCCTTATGTTTTAGGAGGATGACCTATTTTTTCTTTGGTTTTTTTGTCTAACTAGTGCCTTTCGTTTTGACTAGTGGGAGGAAGTAAACGTAGAAATGGCTCCTGGGGGCCGCAAAAAAGAGAGGGGACACATGGCGCTTTCCCTGTCTCTGCTCTGCTCTTCAAGCTTAAAATAATTTCATAAGGACTCTTTGCTCCTTTAACTAGAGCAACTTTCTGGTCAGCAACCTTAATTTCTCCGGGAAATTTCATTGCTCAAAAAAGGACTCTGAAAATTTCATGCCAAATAAGTCTTCAGCTTTCTTCAGGTTTCTCGATCTTCTACTCTCTCCCCACGTGGAAATTTGTTAACTCTGCCACTTGTTTGTCTGTTTGTTTATCCATGGGGGATACCCATATTTTGCAGCTATTTCCCTTATACATTAGCGGCAAGAAAGCTTTATTTATATCCCATTTTAGCTTCAATAACTTGAACTGAGACGTTAAACATAGTTAATTTCCTTGTACGTGCATGGTAGCGCTCTATGCTTGCTAAGTGAATTGTATAGTTTTCCTGAAAAAGGGGAGGAAGGTTTATACAAATAGGAGAGGTGATCGATGTTCTATGGGAACAAAGATGATATTATTTGGCATTTAGAAAAGTCCATGGAAAAGTCAACTCAACTATAAACCATGCCTTATTTGGTTTGAATCCATTATCTAAGATTTTTGTTTTTGGGTGTTGTTTCTGCGTATTTGATATATCTTTTTGAACAACCCTCAATTCATTCAGCTCATTTTTCATTGACAATAAACCCTGGTTTGAGAACTCAAAGATTAATACTTTGGTTTCTGTCTGCAATATCATCATTCATCAGTGACTAACGAAGACTTTGCTCTTTTTTCCCCTTAGTTCGTATTGACAGCAGATGCCAAATCTGTAACATTTGAGACTGAACTGAAGCTGTGGAAAATTTCCCAGAGTCCTTTTGCCATTATTGGTTGGTGCTATTGTTTCATAAGGGGAACATAAAAGTATTCTACTTCTGGGCCCAGTCGGCATTTCATTCAGAAAATGACATCAGAAGCCATTTCTTTAACTATAGAAACTATTGCTGAGTTAGTAGTTGGTGCTAGTGAAGTCCTTGTGAAGAATGATAGTTTCAAGGAACTTGCAGCTTACTTGGAAAGAATTGTACCAATCTTGAAAGAATTGAAGACAAAAAATGTCACTAATTCTGAGGCCTTTACCAATGCCATTGATGTTCTGAATCGTGAAACTAGAGATGCAAACAAACTGACTCAAGAATGCTGCAAAAGGAGCAAGGTATACCTGCTAGTGAACACCATGTCAATCAATAGGCGTTTACAGAAGACAATAGGTGAGATCACCCGGGCACTTGGTCTTCTTTCTTTGGCCACATCAGAAATTTCTTCTAACACAGTTGAAGCAATTGGAAAGCTATGTGATGATATGCAGAAAGCTGAGTTCAAGACAAGTGTAGCAGAAGAGAAGATTTTGGAGAAAATCGAGTCAGGGATAGTGGAAAACAGCGTTGATCGCTCCGATGCAAATAATTTGCTGATCCAAATTGCTGAGGCTGTTGGGGTTACTTCCGAGAGGTCAACATTGAAGAAGGAACTTGAAGATTTTAAGATTGAAATTGAAAATTGCCGCCTTAGGAAAGACCAGGCTGAAGCCTTGTATATGGATCAGATCATTGTTTTGTTGGAGAGAGCTGATGCAGCATCATCACCTAAGGAAAAGGAACTTAAGTACCTTTCAAAGAGAAACTCTTTGGGAAGTCAAACATTGGAGCCACTCCAATCATTTTATTGCCCTTTAACTCAGCAAGTTATGGAGGACCCTGTTGAAACTTCATCAGGGAAGACATTTGAGAGAAGTGCCATAGAAAAATGGTTTGCTGAAGGAAATAGACTATGTCCTCTTACCACGACTCCTTTAGACACATCAGTTTTAAGGTCTAACAAGGTCTTGAAGCAGTCAATAAGAGAGTGGAAGGATAGGAATACAATGAGAACAATTGTTGTGACAAAAGAAAAACTTCATTCACAGGATGATGATGATGAAGTGTTACATTGTCTGGGAACTCTACAGGATTTGTGTGAACAAAGTGATCTGCACAGAGAGTGGTTGGTGCTGGAGAATTACATACCAGTTCTTATCCAGATTCTTGGTGGTAAAAACCATGTTGTAAGAAACCACGCTCTAGCCATCCTTAACATGTTGGCAAAGGATAGTGATGATGCTAAGGTACTAAATGATTTTTCCCTACTCTTTTTGGCTTATCTTTTTGTCTCCTTAATGCTTTTTCCTATTTGTGTAATGAAAAAAGAGGAGCCTAGCCTCACTCAAAATTTACCTTTTTGGAAATGTTTTGGTGAATTGGAGCTATAGTTTCGAACCCCACCTTGTGGAATAAAACTACTTCTTGTTGCTGTTGAAGCTATAGTTTTTGGGCCTCTCCAAGAATAAAAAAAATAAGAAAAAGGAAAAGTGATTCAAAGTTGACATGATCCAGTCTATCTTGCATCAATGGACAGCCCTGATGCTTAAAATTTACTGGGTATCACAGATTCCTCATGCAAGAATAAGAAATAAATCAATAGCACAGTCCAAAAAATTAGCATGATTCAGCCTATCAGACTTCCATGGACAGTAACAACTGGGGAATTCATATTCACCACTAGAGTATGGGCCTTAAGTACATCCTTCTTTTCTAAGAATAGCGCCCATTTTTTTCGCATATTTTCTCCAGGATGATGACCTATGAAAAGAAGTGACTGTCATCTCTATTCTCTAAGCATTAGGATTAAACAGCCCTATGTAAAATATTCAAAACAGATTTCTTAGGGCCTTTTCATTCCATTCCCTTAATGAACTTTAGACATTGCCAAAACACTTTCATTCCTAACTTTGAGCATAATGAGACTATCAAATTGCCTGCATAGATGTTGCTTCGTTTTATCTATAACTGTCTGCAATATCACAGAACTTTTCTCCTAACATTAAAAGAGTTTTCAGGAAAGAATTGCCAACATTGATGATGCAGTTGCATCTATTGTTCATTCACTTGCGCGCCGTGAGGGGGAAAGGAAGCTGGCAGTGGAATTACTGTTGCAATTATCCAAATATGATTCGGTACGAGAGGAAATTGGAGAGGTTCAAAGTTGTATACTGCTACTTGTGGCTATGTCTAGCAGTGACGATAATGAAGCCGCCAGAAATGCGAAGGAGCTTTTGGAGATTCTTTCATACTCTGATAACAATGTTTTAAAGATGGCAAGGGCTAATTATTTCCACCATCTTGTACATCGTCTTTCCACAGGTTTGATCTTTATTCTACATAATCTGAGCCAATGTGTTACTTTCACCCCATTTTCTTTTGCTTTCTTCTCTTTCTTTATTAATTTTGGCATGCCTGGTCGTTTCACTATGACAGTAAACTGAACAAGCTTATTAATGAAGCGCCAAAACTTCGTATGTTAAATCATGCTCAACTTTCTTCCACGTGGGAAGTTTCTGATAATGATGGCTTATTTTATGTTTTGAGGTAGACCTTGCAGCTATGTTCTGCAGTGATTGATGGAAGCATTATCATGTATTAAAATTGTTTTCTTATGAATGTTATCATCTTGTAAACAACATAAGCAGTGTTTAAATATTGAATCTTTGATATAATTTGAAGGTATGCCACCTAAATTAAGCTTCACAGAACTCTTAAATATAAATATCTCAATGCTGAATTTCTCATACAGGAATCATGAGATCTTAGGGTCCTGGAAGGCTTTATATTCTTTTCATTATTTAGAAAGTGTGGTTAAAAAGTTCTGAAAATCTCAAATTCTACTTCAAATTATCTTAATTTTAAGCCTTTGCCTTAACCCATCTCTTCCTTTATGTAGGACCTGATGATGTGAAAATGACTATGGCAAAAGCTCTATCAGAAATGGAGCTAACCAACCGCAATAAAGCATCCTTATTTGAAGCTGGTGTGTTCGGCCCTCTTCTTCATTTAGTTTCACATTCTGATATTCAAGTGAAAACAGTGGCCATTAGGGCTTTCAGGAACCTATCCACTTTAAAGAAAAATGGACTGAAGATGATTCGACAAGGTGTACTACGCCCTATACTTGACCTTCTATTCCAGCCTGGCTTGATATCTGTAAGTTTAAAGGAACACATATCAGCCCTAATCATGCAACTTGCAGCTTCAACAATCTCTGAACATGACAAGGCACCAACTTTAATGTTAGAATCTGATGAAGATGCTTTAAAACTCTTCTCTTTAATTAGTTTCACGAGGCCGAATGTGCAGCAAAACATTTTACAGACCTTCTATGCATTGTGTCAGTCCCCATCAGCCTCATTTATCAGAAGCAAGCTAAGAGAGGTACGAATCTTACTGAAACTATGTGAATTTTCCCGTAGCCAGATGAATTACTTGCTCCTAAGTAGGTAAGGCAGGCTACATTTTATAGGAGGCAGGGCAAGTCTGGTGATATTTGTAGCCATGACCAAAGGTCCATGATACTGCATGTTGCATACCATGTGAGAGACAAAGAAAAGTGCAAAAGTCTTTCTTTTTCTAAAGTCTATGCTCGAACCAGCAATTTTTTTGTGGTTTCAAGTTCTCTATCAAGTCTATTATGCAGAAATTCTATCACTTTGGGCAAAATTGACAGAAAACAAACTTCCCACTCTTGCACTCTCGTTTTCCTAAACTTCTATATCTTATAGAGAATTACTCCATCTGGTCGTTATTATAAGACACTAACTACCAATTCTCACAAACCAATAAAAATAGCTAAAAACATTATAAAGTTGCCTTAAAATTTAGGTGATTTCCCGTAATACCCTCACCAACCACACAAAACTCAAATATCACATTAGTTACTACTCTCTCCCACTATCCTTATTAAATATAAGCATACATGGAAATACAAATTTAATACACCTTAGAAACTTGTAAGTACCTTATAAAAATGACAAAAAAAATTTGTTAGTTGGTGCCTTATAATAAAGATCGTAGGGAGTATAAATTAATAAATGTAAAATTTCCATCTATCGCTTCATTTGTATCTCAGCATTTTAAATTATTTCACTCATGTATGCAGTGCTCAGTATTTGAAGTTTTGGTCCAGCTCTGTGAGCAGGAAAATCTAAACCTAAGGGCAAGTGCTGTAAAGCTGTTTTCTTGCTTAGTATGCGAAGAAGCTGTTATCCTGGAAAACATAAATCAGAAATGTGCTGAAGCTATGCTCAAGATCCTGAGATCTTCTTCAGATAAAGAGGAAATTTCATCTGCTCTGGGCATATTACATTATCTTCCAAAAAATCACCAAATCACACAGTGGCTTCTAGATGCTGGTGCACTTCCTATCATATATAATCACCTCCAAGATTTGAAGGACTTAGATTACCAAGAGAGCAAGTCAATAGAAAATGCCATTGGGGCCTTGAGTCATTTCACTGCTTCAACAAACCCAGAATGGCAAAAGATTGCTGCTGAAACTGGTGTTATATCAGTTCTAGTAAAGTTACTTGAATGTGGAACTGCATCAACAAAACGGCAAGCAGCATTATCTCTAGCTCAATTTTCAAAGAGTTCACTTAGGCTGAGCAGGCCAGTGTCCAAGCCCAAGGGCTTTTGGTGCTTCTCAGCTCCAACGCAAATTAGCTGCTTGGCTCATGGAGGAATATGTACTGTGGAGTCATCATTTTGCCTTGTTGAGGCTGATGCAGTGAGGCCATTAGCGAAGACACTTGGGGAATCTGATCCAGAAGCTTCTGAGGCTTCTTTAGATGCACTATTGACATTAGTTGAAGGAGAAAGACTACAAGGTGGTAGTAAAGTGCTTGAAGAAGCAAATGTCATACCACTAATAATAAAATTTCTTAATTCCCCATCCCATGGACTACAGGAGAAGTCTCTGAATGCTTTGGAAAGGTTTTTTCGGCTATCGGAGTTCAAACAGTTGTATGGAGCCTCAGCTCATATGCCTCTTGTTGATTTAACTCAAAGAGGTACTGATCGTGTGAGATCTCTGGCAGCTAGAATTTTGGCACATTTAAACGTGCTTCAGTATCAGTCTTCTTATTTCTAAAGAAAACTGATGCATGATCAAATCCATGCATGAAGGAGCTAACCGTGGGGCATAACCCGACCACCCAAACACCCCCCCCCCCCAAAAAAAAAAAAAAACGAAGCTTTGACCATGAATTACATATACTTGTCAGCAGAAGATGTGCAGGAATAAACAGAATCATTTCAGAGTCACATGGATATGGCATACTTTCCATCGCACCTTCGATATGCTTGTGTCTTCCTGCGATTGATTTGGTATACCTATCTCTTGATAATTTGTTTGGTCTATCCACTATTCCATCTCTGCAACAGCTTAACATGGCTTCAGCTTCAAAGGGAACCCAACTTGATGTTTCTGAATCTGGTGAACATTTGATCGATGTCGAGCCATTTCATTTTGTTGCTTCTCATGTAAAAATCATATAGACAATGTACTATAGGTGTTGAGGTGTTGGCCTTTAGGAGTAGCAGCACCATGAACAAGGCTTTGGGACTTACTCAGTGCTTATATTTTGAACGTCCTAAATAGCTTGTACATTACTTGTATTTTCTTGTTTCTTGTCTAAAAGGAAAAACTATAGTTCTCTTTCTTGTCTATTCTTCTTGGAACGGGTTTGATTTCAGGTTAGAAACTACCAAAATCATGAGAGTTTCCTGCATGAAGCCAAATATGCACTTGGACTCGTTTAAGTTTGTCAAATTTTGTTGAAGGGTTACAAGAATATATACTACCTCTGCTTGTTATAGAAGATCGAGTTTGTTACCAATGGTTGACTGGTTTACCCTTTTGGGTTGGAAATATGGAGATCAGAGTACCCATGAGACTACATGGAAGAGAGAATTGCAAGGTGAGAGATATAACGTGTTTTCCTTTTACCTGATTACATGCAAATTTAGTTTCGGTGCCTATCCTCCTATCTCATATGGAACCTTCAAATGAGATTTGGACGGTCGAGATTTGATTTTTAATAAAAAATCAATTTTTTAAAAAATATGAGTTAAAAGATTATTTTATTTTAGATTTTCTACCCATAAAAATATTTTTTTTAAAAAAAAATAGAAAGTAAAAAAATTAAATCTGGATCTTCCAAATCTTATCTGAACAATTTAGATAAGATAGGCAAATAGGATAGACACAGAAACTTGATCTTATTACAAGCATGCTTTTTCCAATAATTGGAGATGAAAAAAGAGGGGTAGTTGTGAGGATAGAAGAATGATTTTTCCCCCCAAAAAGAGAATAACAATCGAAGTTTTTTTTTTTTTGGTGATAATTATATAATTCAACTAGATATATGTATTTTGCTTTGGCATGTTTAAAATTTTAAATAATAAAATGATATATTTCCTCCCATCCTTTATTATTATTCTTATTCTTATTTTTTTTTTTGGCCAATCTTCAATCTCAATATAAGACTTTAATAAAAAAAAAATTGAACTATAAACCTAATCTTAAACTAAGGAAGTACGGGAGGTAGCAACATCTATGAATAATCAAAATCATATTATAGACTACTCCTTGAAAATAAAGATTGGATGAGTTTCATAAATTCCTTTGATTTTTTAAGAAAAATTGTAAAAAAATATATTGCTTTATAACATATAATGCATTTTAACGTAAATGGTAAAGGAAAATATTTTCATAAGAACCAATCATGGATTGATTAAGACATGCTTGATACTCATTTAATAAAATTGTACCCTCTAATCCATTTAAAAAGATGACAACTTTGTAAATATAATTAAATCAGTCATAAATAATAGATAGTGGATAGTTGTTACGAAAGAGACATTTCCATAAAAATCAAAACCATGTTTCTTCAAACCTCTATCTAGATATCACCAAAGTGATCACAACATAAAGGGTATTAGCAAGTAATATGGGATGTGAATTCAAATAAGATGAAATTCTATTCAAACATAAGACTGATTCATCATGTTCATCATCAAAGTTGAAAGTGGGAACGATATTACAAGACTTACAAATGATTGAGAACAGAGAAATCAAAAAGAAAAACAGTGTGTCTCTAAGATTCAGAGTTGGAGTATTGCTGATCAAGTGCTTTTTCAAGCCAAGCTTCAGCGTCCTGCATCATTCCAGGGCTAAGCCTAACCATGAGAATACAAAACTCAGTCTCGTTGAGTTTTCCATCTCCGTCAAGATCTCCTTGCCTGATCATCTCCTCTGCTTCTTCTCTCTTCATCCCTTCCATGCCCAAAAAAGCAGAGTTCTTCCTCAGACTCTCACCTGTGATCAGACCCATATCTGGATCCGACAAAAGCTTGAAACCAGCACACAGTTCTGAAACAAAGGCCTCCACGTCAAGCTTATCTGCCATAACTGGAAGCAAGTCCTCGAATTCTTCGGAGTTCGTGGAGGGAAGAACATGGTTCTCTGTTTCCTCTTTTCTATCCATTGATGCTCTTGTTTTCAAGTATTGAAGAAACAAATGAATGAATGATTATATGAATGGGGAAGGAGGAAGACGGGTGTGTTTATAATATAGAAATGTCAAAGCCTGAAAGGTTCTTGTTCCAATGTCTTTTGGAAGAAATGTAAAAGGTAGCGTTTTCATACCATGAGGTTTGTCCAAATGGAGATTAATATG
This sequence comes from Acacia confusa, assembly GCA_037074495.1. Taxonomy (NCBI): domain Eukaryota; kingdom Viridiplantae; phylum Streptophyta; class Magnoliopsida; order Fabales; family Fabaceae; genus Acacia; species Acacia confusa. The sequence goes on along the minus strand of CM073508.1, from coordinate 1,658,486 downwards.
CTCCATGGGCCCTACCTGTCCTTCCATCATTTTCAGTTTTCACTCCATTATTCAGTATAATCCATATAAAATTTGTGAAATCCATAACAAATTAGTATATCTCATTTTTACAAACAGTAAACTAAAGCAACTTGTTGGCACTTTCTGGTTATGCAGAGGGCTGCTTACAAATTTTTACATAATTTCCAAGGATGAAAGTAACCGTAAAATAATTAGTTAGTTAAATATGTCTTATATTAAATACAAGCATAATTGTTTAGATATATGGGGACGGCAAATAATTAGAGGGAGGGAGGTTTCTGGGAAGTTGCTTTTGGTTGGAGGAATATTCTGCCAAATGCCAAAAACCATGTCATCTTCTTGGCCTCTCAATAGGTTATTGAATCAGATGCCTTTACCTGTTTCCATCACCTTCCTGCTTCATTTCCATGAACCTTCCTCTTCTTCTTCCTCTTGTGTTTGTATTATTATAATTTTTATACTTGTTTTTGTTTGGGTCTTTGAAGTCCCAATCAATCTCACAAACATTATTACTCTATCTTATTTTTATTATAAGACACTTTCTAGAATACGTAGTTCTTATTACAAGTCTTTAAATAAGATATTAGTTACAATTTTTTTTTTGAGATTGCCTTTATATGAAAATTGATGTTTTTTTGCTTCTTAAGAAGCAATTTATGGTTTTTAATTTGGATAATTTTTTTAAAAAATCATTTTCAGATAAATTTAACGTCTAAACCATGTATTTTTTTTTTAAAAAAAAAAATTTAATGTTGCTCTCTGTCCACATTCCCACTCCCTTACTAAAACCAAACCATAGAGATAAGCCCCCCCAGTTTCCCCTATTTTTGTTTCTTTCTCTCTTCCCCACACACTACAATATTATTTGGATCTTTTCACATTTTTCTTTATTTCTTATTCTCCTTTCTCCATCATCCCATACGCCACTCCTACATCGTTTTCACATTTACTTTAAAGAAATATAGATCTCAGGCAAATAAATTAAATGCAAAAATAATATCACCTCCATTTCTAAATATAAAACCTATTAAGTTATTCAATCATATCTTATGTTATATATGATTAAATTATATATTAATTTATAAGTCAAACAAATTAGTCTGGAGAAAAATATAAATATAAATACTTAAAATAATTTAATTAGCTTCATTAATCTCTCAAATAAAGTTAATCGAGTCTTATATCTAGTACATAAGAAAATATATCATTCGCTAATGCATGAGGCTATCTTCCAAAATTTATTACTTATTTATTGTATTGGCTGATCTTGACCCGCCATCTATCCAAATCCAATATATGAATATCTGCTCATCTCTCCATACTTTGGAAAAAATACTATTACCCCTATTATTTAATATGTATCATTATTTTAAATTATTATTCTTTGGTTGGCCAACATATACACACTCACTTCAAATTTTATATTCTTTTAAAATGAAGTATCTTGCAAAAGTCGAAAACCTCTTGGTCCAATAACACCCACACTTTTTCTAATGAAGGGGCTTGTGAGTTCTGCCTTCAAAAAGTAATAGAGGATGAGTCATGAGTGAGTATGTGTAGAACCATTCCTATACGGGAATTGTTTTCAATGGAAAATTATTTTTTTTAGTCTTTCAACTACTTACTCATTGGCTTTTCTAGTTTTTAGTCCCTCCTTCCATCTTTTATTTAAATTTTATAAAAAAAATGTGGAGCTGAGGTGGAATTAATTCATGCCACGTGGGATTGGTCAAAAGTGACTTATTAATGACAAGGATCATACTATAAAAATGTGAAAAGTTCAAAACTATAAGTGAGTTAAAATTTAAGCAACTAAGTTATACTGAGTTTTAGTTTAAAGACTGAGTTATAAGTGAGTTTCCAATGTTTAATGTGTACATCATCTTATCACTTTCTTCTTTCTCATAGTGTCCTGTTAACAACTAACAAGGTTCAACTTCAACCAGAAAATAATAGTGTCCCTAATATTCTAATATTCTGCCACTATATATAAAACAAGTCATTATGATCATCATTGCCACTACTTAAATCATAATCATAATTATTACTCACTCACTAATTGAATTTTTTGAGATATTAAGAAAAATTATTAAATTACTTTAAAATAATTATTTTTGTCATTTTTTTCTTCAAACTATTTTGTTTAATTTATAAATTGATATATAATTCAATGATACTCAATATATAAAATAATTAAGTAGTTTATTTAACTTCCTTAACCTCTCTAAAAAAAAGTTAACTCTCTTATATTTAGAATTGGTTTGCGTATTATTATTACTAAACCCAAATAAAAATCTTGCATAGTGGCATGTATGGCTAGCTAATAATCGAACATTTGACTCTCCCTCTCAGTTGGAGGAGGAAATCACAATTGCAGAGTTGTCATGGGACCGAATTCAATTTTTATTTCATACTAATATAAAACTGATGAAAAGTAAATACAAGAACAAGAGATTTTAGAGAGAGAGAGAGTAGAGAGAAGTTCTCATTTCAGTGTGATTTGAATGTTTACAGAAGGCCTCTATTTATAGAAGGAAAATGGGCCTTTAGTGTAATTTCCACTTTGGGTCATTTGATGTAATATTCCCCTAATTACTCACTGTACACTCACGGGAATGCATTCCCGTGAGTTGTATTATTTTGTGTGTGGGTCCCACCAAATAGTAAACTACTATGCATGGTACTATGCGTGGGTCCCATGTCATCTTGTAATATTTGGAGACCGGGAGTCAATGGACATCCACATAATCAGTATATTCATAACACTCCCCCTTGGATGTCCATTTATGAATGTGCCTCATTAAAAACTTTAACTAGGAAAAACCCAGTGGGATAAAAACCTAGCCAAAGAAAAGAGTACATCACTCATTGATACACTATCCAGTGCTGCCTCATTAAAAACCTTTCTAGGAAAAACCCAGTGGGACAAAACCTAGATAAGGGAAAAAGAGTACAACGTGTATCAACTCCCCCTGTTGACAACATCAGTATTACTCCCTCTGATAACATCAGTTGAGATCTTTAAGTCTTCGAAGACCAATACCATAGACAAGCTTCTCAAAGATTGCTTCTGGAAGTGACTTGGTAAATAAATCTGCCAAATTTTCTCTTGAACTGATTTGCTGGATATCTATTTCACCATTCTGTTGAAGATCACGAGTAAAGAAAAATTTTGGTGAAATATGCTTCGTTCTATCGCCCTTGATGTATCCTTCTTTAAGTTGGGCAATACATGCAGTATTATCCTCATATAGAACTGTTGGAACCATTTTACCAGAAGATAAATGACAAGTAGTTCGTATATGATGAATTACTGACCTCAACCACACACATTCTCGACTTGTTTCATGCATTGCTAGGATTTCTGCATTATTAGATGAAGTGGCTGATATAGTTTGTTTCATAGATCGCCATGAAATTGCTGTACCTCCACATGTAAATACATAACCTGTTTGTGATTTTCCATCATGTGGATCAGACATAAATCCAGCATCTGAATAACCAATCAGTTCATGTTTAGATACATTTGAATAATATAACCCCATATCCATAGTACCTCTGAGGTAACGAAAAATACGTTTTACACCATTCCAATGCCTTTGTGTTGGTGCAGAACTATATCTTGCTAATAAATTAACAGCAAATGTTATATCAGGTCTTGTGTGATTAGCAAGATACATTAGTGCCCCAATAGCATTAAGATATGGCACTTCTGGACCAAGTAATTGTTCTACACCTTTTTTGTTAATTACTTGGGGTTGGAATGGATCTTTTTCTTTTATCAAAGATCTTACAACCATTGGAGTACAGAATGGATGTGACTTATCCATATAAAATCGTTTCAAGACCTTCTTTGTATAAGTTTCTTGATGTACAAAGATCCCGTCCTTCAGGTACTCAATTTGTAATCCAAGACAAAATTTTGTCCTACCTAAATCTTTCATTTCAAATTCTTTCTTCAAACAATGAATGGCTTTTGTAATCTCTTCAGGAGTTCCAATAATGTTGATATCATCAACATAAACAACAATTATAGCAAATTCATTTCTCGATCTTTTTATAAAACTGCATGGGCATATCGGGTCATTTTTATACCCTTCTTTCAACAAATATTCTTTAAGGCAATTATACCACATGCGCCCTGATTGTTTCAAGCCATACAGGGACTTATTTAATTTGATCGAGTATTGTTCTCGTGAATTTGAATTAAATGCTTCAGGCATCTTGAGTCCTTCAGGAACTTTCATATAGATATCACTATCAAGTGAACCATATAAATAGGCAGTCACAACATCCATTAGATGCAAATCAAGCCTTTCATTTGCTGCTAGGCTAATTAAATAACGAAAAGTAGTTGCATCCACTACTGGTGAATATGTTTCTTCAAAATCTATGCCAGGTCTTTGTGTAAAGCCTTGGGCTACAAGGCGTGCTTTATACCTTGTAATTTCACCCTTTTCATTTCTTTTCCGTACAAAAACCCATTTATATCCAACTGGCTTTACATCTTTAGGTGTATGGACTATAGGTCCAAATACTTTTCGTTTTGCCAATGATTTTAATTCTGCATTAATGGCATCTTTCCATAGGAGCCAATCTTTTCGTTGTTGGCACTCTCTCATGGATTTTGGCTCATGATCCTCTTCTTCATTCATCACATCATATGCCATATGATTAGCAAAAATGTCATCAATGTTGACTTCATTACGGTTCCATTTGATATTATTTGTGACATAATTTATTGAGATCTCATTATTTTCATACATTTCAGATACCTGGATCTCTTCTGGGGCCTCAATATTCTCCTCTGGAGATAATTTCACTTTATGAAGTGGCTCATCCAGAGCTACGCTTTTTTCTTGATTATCCTCGACTTGGCCATCTATAATTTTAGCTTCTTTTCTTTTTCGAGGATTTTTATCTTTGGAACCGATAGGCCTACCACGCTTAAGGCGTGCTTTTGATTCATTTGTAATCGGTTGTCCTACAGGGACATCAATTCGAATTGGAGCATTAGCAGCTGGAATATGTGACTTTGTCACTTTCTTTGGGTCAGTGAATGCTTCTGGCATTCGATTAGCTGAATTCTGTAAATGAATTATCTTTTGAACTTCTAGTTCACATTGTTTTGTACGAGGATCAAAATGAGCCAATGATAATTCATTCCAGCTAATCTCTTTATTCAACTGCTTATTTTCTCCCCCTAATGTTGGGTAAACTGATTCATTAAAATGACAATCTTCAAATCGTGCAGTAAATAAATCTCCTGTAGATGGTTCTAAATATTTTATAATTGAAGGAGATTTATACCCAACATAAATTCCCATTCTTCTTTGAGGACCCATTTTAGTACGTTGTGGAGGTGCTATAGGCACATATACTGCACATCCAAAGGTCCGTATATGAGAAATATTAGGTTCTTCACCAAAAACCATTTGTAAGGGGGAAAATTTTAAATAACTAGTTGGCCTGATGCGAATTAACATTGCTGCATGCAAAATGGCATGGCCCCAAGCAGAAATTGGTAAATTAGATTTCAAAAGTAAAGGTCTTGCAATAAGTTGCAATCGTTTTACCAATGATTCTGCAAGTCCATTTTGCGTATGAACATGTGCTACAGGATGTTCAACATCAATTCCAAGGGACATACAATATTCATTAAAAGTCTGTGAAGTAAATTCACCAGCATTATCAAGACGTATTTTCTTGATAGGATAATCCGGGTAATGTGCTCTTAATCTTGTCAATTGAGCAAGTAATCTCGCAAACGCCAGGTTTCGAGAAGATAATAAGCACACATGCGACCATTTAGTTGATGCATCAATTAAAACCATATAATACCTAAATGGTCCGCATGGTGGGTGTATTGGCCCACAAATATCTCCCTGTATCCGTTCTAGAAATGTGAGAGACTCACTTTCTACTTTGGTTGGTGATGGCCGAATAATTAATTTTCCCTTGGAACATGCATCACATGAGAAATCATGGGATTTTGGTATTTGTTTCTGTTTCAAGTTATGTCCACATGAATTCTCTATTATACGTCGCATCATAATTGACCCGGGATGGCCTAACCGGTCATGCCAAACAATAAATATGTCTTTATCAACATGCTTCTGGTTTTCCATAACATTTATTTCAATTGTACTAATACTTGAATAGTACAAACCAGAAGATAACATAGATAATTTCTCCAGAACATATTTTTCACCATATCTAACAGTAACAATTTGTAGATATTCTTTATTGTCCTCATTTATAGTCTCAATATGATATCCATTTCGACGGATATCTTTAAAACTCAACAAATTTCTATGAGACTTAGAGGAATACAAAGCATCATTAATAACAAATTTCGTACCATTGGATAATATTATTATTGCTCTTCCAGAGCCTTCAATCAATCTTGTATTACCCACTATGGTATTGATGCTTGTACTACAATTTGTTAGATGTGAAAAATATTTCTTATCTTTAAGAATTGTATGTGTCGTTGCACTATCAATGAGACATATATCTTCATTCTTGTGTGCAATATTTGAAATGTCCATGAGCTTCATTAAAAGAAAAGAAATGCATCAAAACATATTCAATATAGAAGATGCATTAAAAACATATTTATTATACATAACTGGCAACAAGTCAGAACGAAACAAAATAATTATTACAATTTTTGCAAAACTTATTTAATCATAAAAATCTTCCACCTCCAAACTTATTTAATCATAAAAATCTTCCACCTCCAAGAGAGACATAACATCATCATTTGGCTCATTGACATCATTATCTTTATGAGCCTTATCATCACATTCCACATTATTAACACTCTTTTTTATAGAGGCTTGGTAAAGTTTCGCTAAATGTTCTGGTGTACGACAATTACGTACCCAGTGTCCCTTCATACCACACCGATAACATTTATGTTCAACAACTTTTGAAGGACCTTCTTTATCATTCTTTTGTCCTTCATTGTTCATCTTTTTCTGGTGGGTATAAGGACTATAATAACCTCTTCCACCATGATAAGGACCATGATTATTTCTACCTCCACGATTTCCACGTCCTCGTCCACGACCACGGCCACGACCACGACCGCGACCATGGCCACGACCATGATCATTCCGTACACTCACATTCGCTTCAGGAAATGGAGAAGATCCAGTGGGACGATTTTCATGATTTTTCAATAATAACTCGTTATTTTGCTCGGCTACTAGTAAACATGAGATTAACTCAGAATATTTTTTAAAACCTTTCTCACGATATTGCTGTTGTAAAAGCAAATTCGAAGCATGAAAGGTAGAAAAAGTTTTCTCTAATAAGTCCTCATCAGTTATTTTTTCACCACATAATTTTAACTGAGAACTTATTTTGAAAACAGCTGAGTTATACTCACTTACAGTTTTAAAATCTTGTAACCTGAGATGAATCCATTCATAACGAGCTCTAGGCAAAATCACCGTTTTCTGATGATCATACCTATCTTTCAAACTAGTCCACAATTCAAATGGATCTTTCACCGTTAAATATTCAGTTTTCAAACTTTCATGAATGTGGTGTCGGAGAAAAATCATAGCTTTAGCCTTTACTTGAGGGGACGCATCATTTCCTGGCAATATAGCCTTTCCAAAGTCCTTTGCTTGAAGATGGATTTCAGCATCTAAAACCCATGATAGATAATTCTTCCCGGTGATGTCAAGAGCATTAAATTCAAGATTTGAAAGGTTGGAAGACATGATTCAAACTAAAAATAATAAAAATAATTAGAATCTTATTATAAAAACTTATTATAAATTAAAACATAATTTAAAGAACGGTAAATAAACATGCTAAGAAAATAAAAATAAGATGAGATAGGAATGGGAGTAAACTCACAGCGAGACCTATCTCATCCGAAGGTAAGAAAGATGATGCATATATTATATAATATATAGACAACAGTAAAGAATTAAGATAAACAAATGGAGCCCTATTAGTGCCACCACCATAAAAGGTAAATAAATGCATAAATAAATGGAGCCCACTAATATTAGTGTTGCCACCATAAAAGGTAAATAAATGCATAAATAAATGGAGCCCACTAACATTAGTGTTGCCACCATAAAAGGTAAATAAATGCATAAATAAATGTTAGTAACATAAATTTAAATGTTAGTGGCATAATGTAAATATTAATAAAATCAGTATGGAGCTTAATATCGCCACCATGAAATAAATAAAGCAGTAAGTAAAGAATTTAAATTAAACAAATGGAGCTTAGTATCGCCACCATGAATTAAATAAATAAAACAGTAAAATTAAATTACAAATGGAGCTTAATGTTGCCACCATGAATTAATAAATAGGGAGTGGGAAGAATATATAAACATAAATAAATTACTGTAAATAGTAAAATATAAATTTACCGTGAATAGTAAAGTTACTATTCACAATGAATAGTGAATAAAATAAAATTACTGAAATATTAAATCTAGACTTCCATAAAGGAGTCAAAATGAATAGAAATATAAAATTACTGAAAAAGGTAAAATTAACATGAATAGTAAAAATTACTATTTACTGTGAATAGTAAATAGTAAATAATCTCAAATCTTAACCATGGAACCCGATGTTCAAAATAATCGGTAAAAGTAGAACTTTAATTCCATATCATGGTTAAGATTATCCTAGATAGAAAAAATAAACAAATAGTAAAGGAGATGGTAATAAAATCTTACCTTGGTAGAGTCTTCGTGCTGATAACGTAATATAAAACTGATGAAAAGTAAATACAAGAACAAGAGATTTTAGAGAGAGAGAGAGTAGAGAGAAGTTCTCATTTCAGTGTGATTTGAATGTTTACAGAAGGCCTCTATTTATAGAAGGAAAATGGGCCTTTAGTGTAATTTCCACTTTGGGTCATTTGATGTAATATTCCCCTAATTACTCACTGTACACTCACGGGAATGCATTCCCGTGAGTTGTATTATTTTGTGTGTGGGTCCCACCAAATAGTAAACTACTATGCATGGTACTATGCGTGGGTCCCATGTCATCTTGTAATATTTGGAGACCGGGAGTCAATGGACATCCACATAATCAGTATATTCATAACACATACAAAGTTTTTGTCGCACATCTTGAATACTTAATATATAATCAAATTTTCAAGCATAATCATGCATACCAATTTTTATTTTTATTTTTTTTATTGGTGCTTTATTATCAAGTTACTAAATCAATGTCCTATACATAAGGGAAGTACAGGTAGTGTTTAATTTGTTAAGACCCAACATACTGACAACTTAATAATTGACATTATTTTAATATAATGTAAAGGAATAAGGTTGTAAAAATAGAACATAGGGAGTGGAATATAATAAGAAGTTACAAGATATTGCTCACTACTTTACTTGGATTTCATCAAAAAGCCCCCGCCTGTACTGATCTGTTATACAATCATTATTATGAGATTTTAAACTTTTTTTTTTTTTTTATAACAAAGAGATTTTAAACTTGATACAGTATCTTTTGTTTGGAGTCCTATGTCATTGGAGATCCAGACACAGACTAATAAATTAATCTGACTAATAACTCTAATTTTAATTATGTACGAATGCGTTTTATGAAATCCTAAAAAGATTTGAGAATTAATAAAATACTTTCTTAAGAAAATGAAAAACCAAAAAATGATTGAAAAAATGCAAACGATTGCCTTTAATCATTTGCCTTCCATCACTTGCCTATTGCACAAGGTGGAGGTGTTCATAAAGAATAAAGAGTTATTTCAGCGGACTATATATTCACTATTCACACTAATTATAATTCATTCAATCATGGAGATTAATTAAAACTGTACCTAATTCTTCACACCATGGGGACACAATGAATCTGAACATTAATTGTGGAAATTTTGATCAATTATGTATATTGACAAGTCAAACTTTGTCATGTTGTACCCTTTTTTCCATCTATTGATATGTCGTGACATCATTTGTATTACTAAGGAATCAAGGAGATACAACTAATTTACACATTGAACATGGCTGGAAATATAAAAAATCATTAGTTAGTTAAGATCCTCATTATTTAGTTAAGATCTTAATGATATAATTAATCATTGTAAGACATTGTAAATAGATGTCTAATTGTATGAATCAAAGTATGAAGGATGATAGAATTCTCATCAAATGAAGGAGGTTAACTTGGTTATCAAGTCTCATGAATCTTAGAATTTAGGGTTAATGGTAGAATCACCTAAATAAGGTTTGCTGTAATGCTATTGTGGCTTGTAATTCTTAAGAAGAGATTAGTATGTTTCTCCAAATTTTGAGTTTGTTAACAAAGACATGCTTTAGCGAAGGTAGTGTGTACAAAATCATCATCCAATCCCTTTCATTTTAGGGAGAGGTTGCTGAGGTTATTCTTTGTTCAAAAGTATTATATTAATATTTCAAAACTAGATATACAAATGATAACCAAAGCATATACAACAGAACAAATTAAATACAAGGAAAAACTAATAATCACCAATTGAAGAATGAGAATAGAAGTAATATCAAAGACCATACCAAACTCCTATAAATCTAAGGTTAGAAGTGATATGAAAGAAGGTGTTGCTTGTAAAACTCATCCTATAGGGCACACCTCTTTATAAGCACTAATTACAAATAAAGTAGCTATACAGTAGCCTAATTTTGGGATAAAAAACATTAAAAAAAAAAACCAACCTTAGAAAGAATATCAATAATGTCCTGAAGAACACTTCTAATTCCTCCATAGAAATAGATCTGGTGACGTCAACCACACACCAAACAACGCCTCTTGATGATTCTTATGGCTAACAATGGTCCTCTTATAGGTAAAATATAAGGCAACAACAACCATTGATAAAATCATTCCCCCAGAACGCAAATCCAAGCCACTTGAAGAGGATTTGATCTATTAATGTTCAAACGAACTTCCAACCAAGAGGAGTTATTTTCATATTTCGTAGATTTGTTTATTAACACCACCAATAAAACTTAACACTATAAAAACCACAAAAACAGGAAAAGAAGACGTACAGTTCGCACAAAAGCGAAGGAGAGAGCTCTTACCGCCTTAAGTAGATATGGATAGGGAGAGGAAAAACCTGCTTTAGAGATGAGAAAAGACCGCAACCGACAAAAATCAAAGAGAGGAGGCCACAACTTGAAGATTCGAGTTCCGATCTACCTCTTTAACACAGCTGTGGTATAAGATAACGCTCGCCAGTAGCATGTGGTGGTAACACATGCCGCCGGTGAGAGAGAGTTGAAGAGGTGAGTGTTAGAGGTAGAAAAGAGAGAAAAGTTTTCTTTACATTTTTTTTAACTTCACCCTTTTAAAATGTTAGCATACATATGCTGGCGACATTAGGAATAAAATGTTAACAATAATACTCATCTTTTAAACAATTAGAGTTTGCATCTCTCAATTGATGCTAGTATGCTACCTCAATTTAGGGATAACAATCATCATAATTTTGATGTATTTGTAAAAAGATCATTAACAAATTTATTTGACCGTAATTCTCATTATTCGTCCGAAGTTATAACCGCGGACAGAAATAAATACCACAAATCTAGCAAAAACCAAAGTTTAGGATGGACCTAAGTAGAGTGATTTCGAAAATATACTTTCAAGGATTATATTTTGAAACTTGAGCAGAAGATTTTACAATCTTGAAGATTTCAAGCACGAACTTTCCTTCTTTATATTTCTGGGTTTCATCAAAGGCTTTTATGTATCTCCATCCCAATTCTTCTCCACAGTCACTGCAATACACATCACTCACTGTGTAGACCCCACTCAGCATCTGCTTCTCTTCCTTTTCTCCTTCCTTTATGTTCACTGCCTTAGAAAACAGAAATGCTCTTCCATGGCTTCCCTGTTTTTAATCTCCTCAAATTATATATATATGAACAAATTAAAGAATTATCAAACAAAGAAACAAGCAAGAGGGATTCATGGATTGACCCGAAACTGTTTGGAAATGATACCATCATGGAGAGCGATCTCGTTTTGGCACTTAAAGCAGCAGTATATACAGCTGGGAGATCCCATCAAATCCGCCATTTTCTTCCACTGTGCTTCTTCTGCACTTGAAATCAGAAATATGACAATGTTGTTCTGTTTTATGCTCAATCTTTGAGAAATAAAAGCGAGTTGGATATACATTGTTTTGAGATAAATGTGGTTGACTAGGACAAGATTAATAAGATAAAAGTGATTTTGGTCAGGGAATGATGCGTGTATGGAAGTATATTGACTAATAAATTAAAGGTCTATTATATTGTCTTGGCCTAGCTTCCGTCTATAAGATTTAAATAGAATTACTTAAATGATTATTATTAGGGAGACTATTTATATACTTTGTTCATTGTACATAAGAGAATACATTACTCTTTCTTCTTTGGATAATTTACATGCACCTCACTTCATTTATTCAGGTATCTCACTCTTTCAATTATTCATGCATGTGACCGAATCTCTTCTAAAATATTCATTGAATCCTACTATATATTAATCCATGGACGACAATTTGTTTTTTAATTTGCCATCAATCCAACAACGTTAAGTCGTTCAACGAATGTAGCAACAAAATTTTAATTTGTAAATTAAACATTCCCTCTTTAACTTCCAAGGCATTCACAAATTAATTGTCCAATTTCTATAAAAAAGAATGTATCAGTGTATCAGTAGGATTCATTTTTGGCCAATGAATGTATCATCAGGATTAAATTTTGTGGATTTATTGGTCAGCAACATCAAAACATTTCCTTTAACATTCTTAAAACACATACTAATTATAAGTTGGTAGATACACAAGATTCTTCGTAATCATAACCTTTTTTAAGTAAATAACGATCACACTTTTTTTGTTTAATATCATTATAATATTAGATATCCAATATGAGTATTTATATTATGTCATACTAGTTTAGAATCCGCCCGACGCGCGGGCATAAACAACATATCAATAACGGAAAGATACTCAAGGACTAAAGAGAAATGAAGTTCGGTCATAGAAAATTTATAAAACACCTCTCAGAGGTAAACAACATTAAGTAACACACATGCAGATTTAATTGGCAATGCTGCTGCGCATGAAGTTTTATCTTAGAGGCATACTAAGCAGGAATTTTATACAAAACCTCTCCATACGTAGACAACATCTTAAAATTTTGAGCCCGTCCTTAGTTATGACGAACCCATGATACAACAACATATAATTGACCATATGTAAATACGGGTTGTGGTAGAAATAATCACACACTACACACTGACTTTTATCAATGGTCATTGCAAATGAAAGGAAAGCATTATTGGAGCCCCAACTTTGAGTTTTAACTGGTGGTTTGGGAGACCTGACGTGGTGATTGTGTTAAAGAACTGATGAACTGAATGAATGTCATCAACTGAACAGAAAGATGCATCTTGCTTGGACATGCTTTCGGCCCTAAGATACACCCCTGGGAGTGTTGAAATCATAAAATTATATATACTCAGATTACATGGATTACGTTGTTTTTTTTTTTTTTTGGGGGGGGGGGGATTCCAAGTGGAAATAAACTTATTAATTTGATAATATATTTTATTTTTTTAAAATAAAAAAAGATGTATTATATATTATATACCACGACGTATCGACTATCATGTTGCATCCCCTGCCAACTTAGATGCATGAGTATCCTAACAATAAAAATAATAAACATAAAATTCATATATTTAGGGTAAAAATGAGGATGATAATAACGAAAAACTCTATATTCTTAAAAAGAAAGATTAGATAAAGTATAGTGCAGGGAAGTCAATAAAGATGTGGATCCTATTAGAATATACTAGCACCTTATTTGAAGGTAAATTATACGTAAATATTTAATATGAGCTAGTTTACTTTAATAATTCCCTTACAAATCAGTGCATTAATTAAGCATTTAATTTTAAATAAAAGATTATTGTCGAAACAATGAAATCTTGAACAACAAAATCATGTTTTCAAATAGATTAAAACAACTCATAAGTGATAAGAAAGCTAAACTTGTTTAAGACTTAATATGTTGACTAACTACCAATCTCTCATCAATATTTTGTTAACAAGACTACATAAATTAAGAATTCAAATTTAAATAATATGAGACGGCAAAAGGGGTAGTACGACCACTGTAACGTGATAGTTGATAATGGACGGAAGAATAAATTGATTCATATCTTAAACAGATTACAATTCAAAGATACTTGAAAATAATAAAGCTGGAATATAATGTCTAGCTACCACCTACAATACAATTCAAAGATACTTGAAATTAATAAAAGCCAACAGACACAATATAACACACAATTTCTGGTGGCTTCTAATGCTTTCAATTTCATCCTAGGAAGCTCCTCAAACCATCGCTGACACCGTGCCTCAATTGCATCAAGTTCTTGCTTAAGCTCAACATCAGTATCTTTTTCTGCCAAGGATAGACAAGAACACTTACTTGTCAAGCTCAAAATAGATGCTGGATTAATACTCAAGTTTCTGACTTCGACTTCTCCCTGACTTTATCTACCACTATGTCCTCTTCAACATTGTTACTTCTGTGGTCGAAATATGCATCTCCCGGCTCCAGCTCTAAGGTGGATAGGCATAAGTTTGGCATGCACGTGCTTCGTCTTTGGCCAAACCAAGAGGAGGAGGAGGAAAAGTCTGAAAATTGGCATTATCAACATTGTCACACAAAGCCTTTTGATCAGTACTCCGTCCAGAGGGAACACTATCTGGAATAGAATCCCATGGACATGTTGTTACAGTTTGTCCATCCCGAAGTATCGGAGACCCACCATTGAGACTTATTCCTCCACGCGAGGAATAATCAGAGAAGGCTTCCGCCCAGGCATTTAGGTTCATTATCAAGTAATCAATAAGCTCAGCTATGGGGACAACACAATGATTTGCCAACTTTAATTCTTCAACCATCTGTGAGGCAATGGAGAGTGCAGTATCTGAATCAAGGTAAAAGTCAAACTTTACAATCTGTCCCTTACCTGGAATCAATAAAACTACAATGTGTTAAGATCAAATTAAATGAAAGTATAGTAAAGCATGACAAAAAAGGGAGGCAAACAAAAGAGCATATGCTCACCATCTAAATCAGCAATACCCAATTCAAATGATATTGAGGTATCATCACTTTTGGTCCCTTTTAACCTAAATTCATTATTCTTATGTGCCCTCTGAAATTCTAGAACGGGACTCTGTGGACTTCCAGAGTTACTTTCTGTGTTTGTATTCTTGAAAATCTGTTTGTATTCAACATCTATGTTCACAGAGAGAGGACCAGACTTGGACATATCCGTAGCTTTAGGGGTTTGACAAGATAAAGGAAGAGGATCACGGATTGGTCCCCTTGGACTCTCAACTTGGAGAAATGGATCTTGGAGAAGCTCCTCTGCAGACAATCTCTGAGAGGCTGAAACAGTGCATTTCTCAATAAACTCCTTAATTTGAGAGTCCTTCACTTTACTAAGCGGAGCAGGCTTGATACCCTTAAAAGAATATATAAAAGATATCAGCAAAATAGTTACAACTATAAGCATTCCGTTAATAGTATTAAATATGCTAATGATTGCTACTTACAGAAGTAACTGTTTTATAGACCTGAACTGCATTTGTACACTCGATATAGGGATACTCTAAAGTAACCATCTCTAATAAGCACATCCCAAAGGAATAGATGTCGACAAGTTCATTGTACTCTTCTTCATATAGCTCTGGAGCCATAAACTCAGGAGTGACTTATAGTTTACCAAAAAAAATCAACAAGGAAAGGCCGAGTTCAGTACTTCATACTGAGTCAATATGCTGAAAACTAAACAAGGAAAGTAGCATGTTACCGTCGATACTGCAAGCTGTTGACTGCTTCAAGATAATTGCCAAGCCAAGGGTCTCCTATTTTAACCTCTCCTTGGTTTCCATTCACAAATATGTTGTCAAATTTCAAGTCTCTCTGAATAATCGGTGGCTTGTGGCCATGTAGATATACTAAGCCCCGAAGAATCTGTCTAGCCCAATTCTTTATAGCCTTCATGTCAACATATCTATGCTTCTCTCAGTATCTGTTAGCCAAAGGTAAATAATGATTTGAATCTCATATTACAATCAAACAACAAAGAAACAAAGATTAGAAGTTACCAAGAACACATACTGCCTCAAATTTCCAGAGGTGAAGAGCTCAGTTATCATGTTAATAGTTTTCTTCTTGTCGTCAATCCAGGAATTATAGAACTTAATGATGTTTTCATTCTTTAAAGACTGCAAAAGATGAACTTCAGAATATAATTTTGATAGATCTTTTTCTGACTGCCGGAGATCACCAATCCTAATTTGGTTCCAAGCAACTTCTATCCCATCAACTTCGTCAAATCCCCCATAACTGCCCAAAAGAAAGATATTGAGTTTTAGTAATCTGCTGCCAAAAAATATTGCCCATTTTTTATATACATTTGTTGGAATAGAACTAAAACTCTGAATAGAACTACAAGACAAAGAACAGATATGATGAACATAGAGATTGAGGGGAAACATAATAAAATAAGACATAAGTATCAGAATCATACACACTCTTGAAAGCACCCCTGCCCAAGATTTCATTGTACTGCGGAAAAAACAAAGGACAAAATTAAAATAAATATGGGAAAATAGGAATTATAGATGCTAAGAAATCTGCGAATAAGAGCCGAGCAGATTGTCTTTGTCCTTGGTTATGCTTTAGCAAGAGGTCTTTGAAGCTTCCCCACCAAAGATTATCTAAATTACCAAGAAGGCAAGTCCCAAAGTAGATATGAATCCAAAATCACAAGGAGCATTTCAAGCACCATTTAGTTGACCCAATCCAGAACAATGGATATGGGATGTTTTACCGCAGTATCTACACTTACCAGAGCCAGGAGACTTGATCACATCCCAACTTATCTGTCTTGCGTTATAATCAATAGTTGCATTGCGGAAGGGGTCAAATAAGAATGGATGAGGTTCTGGCTCCAAAGAGGTCTACCATTATATTTGCTTTGAGGTTGTCACTCAGATTCTTCATTGATAAAATAAGAATCTCAAATGGTCTCCTAGTAGTGAACAATGTGAAATTTAATAACGTGTCTGCTCTCTAGTTCAGATTGCTCAGTGTTCATTTTTATACTAAAAGGCTATAAATCCCGGGCACAATATCACCAACCCAAAATACCATCCAATCCACAATAAATCAATATCCAGCACCACCATACTCAGAAGATAATAGAAGACAGAAATAACTAAAAAAAAACAGTTTCAAATAATATCAAGTACCCGAATATAGCGGCCAGTAGGATCTTTCTCTACAAAATCTTCCTCGAACTGGGGAGGCTCCCCTGCCCCATGTTCATTGTCTGCGGCATCCGAATTCATTCTGGGATGAAAATCCAACAACTAAACAAAAAGGCCAATGATTTCCTTTTTTTTTAGATTTTCGTTGTTAACTCAATAACGCCTGGGGTCAAAGCCCACGCTGATGATCAAACCCAATCGGAACGAAAGAACAAACACTCTTAGAGAAAGCTTGGGATGCAGTGTTGAAGCTAAACGAATCAAATGCCGATAGCAATAGGCATCGGCATTCGACGACATCTGGAGGCAGAGAATCTAAATCCAGAACTCCACCGTCCATATCATAACAATGGTTCATTCTCAAACCAAACCCAACACGATCTTCTCACCAAAATCCATTTCCCTTGGGTAGTCCAACTCCGGAAACCTCAGAAGAGTCGAAATTCAGCCTATGGGATTTGAATATAGTCTGCGAAGAAAATTTACTTGGAATATACCAAAAAGGAAAAATCAACCAGAAGGAAAATAGCAAATCGCAAATAAGTTTGCTAATGGCTGACAAGAGAGAAAGCGAAGCCGTGAATATGAGAATTTAACTCAGAAGGCTGGAACAGACACTTGTATGAAAAGCGCTACTGTTTCTGCAAAGGTAAAAACACTTTTAAAGAAGTGTTTTCTTATCGCACACATATATGAAATGGAAAGACTAATATATATGTATGAATAATTTATATATGGGTCCCAATATTTTATATGTGTGTAAAAATCTTCTTTTTTTTATGCAACATGAGAAAATCAAATCTCTATATATAGAATCTCGAAGGAGGAGTAACCGAATCAACATAACATTTGTGGCTCTTTTTTCCAAAAAAAAAAAAACCATTTGTTATAAATATTATGATAGTGGATATTCATGGTCTATGAAAATTTCATAATACTAACCTCCTATGTATGTAATTTTATATTGTAGATTAATTTTTATGTGTATGATATTATAACTCTATTATAATATGGGTTAATTCTTGTGTTTTTGGCATTAGCACTCTTCGGAGGATTGATGGCCTATATATAAAGGCTTAATTTTTATGTCTATGATACAAATGCTTTGCAATTTGCATTTTATTTTGGTAATGATGAGTCATCGTCTTCTCTATCAATTTCTTCTTGTATTAGTTCTTCTACTCCTTAGCATTTTCAATTAATGATATGTGCAAGTGTCGTACGACATTAATCATGATATGTGTGATATATATTGGAATTGATTAGTTTATGTGATATTTAAAAAAAAAATCATATAATTATATCATATTTGAATTTGAATTGAAAAAATGAAAATTTGTTTAATTCTACGAGATAATATATTATGAATAGGTTATTGTAATGTGTGTATGTAGTGCAAGTCAAGTTTATGGATGTTCAAATAGTAGGGAAAATTTGAAAGAAGACTATAAATATCATAATTATTCATAATTGTGTATTATAATGCACTTGTCTTTACCTTCCTCTCAAATTGATTTTATTCATTTCATTTTAGCCCCTAAACATCACAAATCATTGCAATAAGATCTTTATGTATTTTAATTATGGACCTCCTCATATTTATTTATATAGTGGAAAATGATAAACATTTCATACTTTGAATATGCATCAAAAGAGGTAAATTGAAGCATATTATTACCAGTGAGTAATGAAGTTATATAAAAATGTGATATTATATGTTAGTTCATGGAGAACTAATATAGAATTTTATTTTATT
The DNA here is from genome assembly GCA_037074495.1 of Acacia confusa. Lineage (NCBI taxonomy): Eukaryota > Viridiplantae > Streptophyta > Magnoliopsida > Fabales > Fabaceae > Acacia > Acacia confusa. The sequence continues at coordinate 1,639,362 of CM073508.1, read as the reverse complement.
TTTTTAATTCTACAGGTGGAAGAAGAATTAATCATGAAACGTTTTGACCCATAAATTTACATAGAGTTTCACTATGTTGAAGGGTATAAGTGATAGCCCAATGGACCGAAATCCATGATGGTTGTGACTTATGAAGTGCTTGAGCTTTCAAGTAAAATATAGATTATTGACTTACTATATATATTGGTTCGTCATTGAAATATCGAAATAAAAAAAGTGTATTTATATGACTTATACATGAGAAGAAGATTGTTATAATACAAGTGAGTTAATATTGAAAAGTTCTACTCTTATAGTTCCTCACAAAGCCTATTAGAGTCCTAAAAATGGATGTCATATTTATATATATTTTCTATCAACATCATATGGAAATTGAAAAGTTTGTTGTTGGTTAAGCAACATGTCATAATAAACCAATAGTTTATTGATTTCAACAAATTTATTGTTGACATGAATTGTTTGATTATCTGAGTCAGATAAAGCATTACATGTGACATTCATTGAAGAACTAAAAGATTCTTCGTAAATAACTAACATATTATATAATTCAAGGATTATCATGTGTGGCTTGTTCTTAAAGAAATTTAATTATGAGAGTATCACAATTTATGATTTGGAATGGATCTCTATATCTTTGGAAATATATTAAACTCATATATGGGCCCATTCAAATAGTATATAAACCATACAAATATTCAATGAATTTGATATATACATATATAAGATGGCTGAATCCGATTAGTTTGCAAACTGAAGTTTGCAATATTGTTTAAATAAATAATTATATTGAGCACAATTTTCAAATAATATGATCCAGAAATAATTTATCAAAGCCTCCATAAATAGTTAGATCAATATTTTTGAGAATATATTTTTATTTTGATGTTGACATATTTAATCTTATATAATTGTGGCACTTATATACATTAAGCCAACAAAGTTCTCTCGATAAAATTGGCTTTTGGTCAGGAGCTAGATACATTTCATCTTAAAAGGTTTGAATGTGTATTTCTATTGATCCACCACAATGCATATAGATGGATATTTAAAGGAAATTAAAATAAATGTTGGTAAGAAGCTTCTTCTTCTTGTTTGACTCTAAATAAAACAAAAGGATGTTTCTAATGGAACAAATATATTTAAAAGACTTAGACTGCATAATTAGTCGACTGTCATTTAATTTGACGAAGTTTTTCTAACATGAGAGGGAGAAATTGAATAGATGAAAAAGAAAATAAAATGAATACATTATTACTATCAAGTATAGATCCTTGAATATAGCTATATGAAAAAGAAGTTCATTAAGTCTTGCATTAATAAAATATTGCATAAAATCTGCCAAATGCAATTATTGACTTAAATGACAATACTAAATCTCATATTCCAACTAGAAATGCTCTAATCAACATAAATTAAAGAGAGACATGCCTGAAGCATGAGAGAATAATCGGTTCTAAAAGAACAAAAAAGAGAGCAAATAATCAAGATGATCATATTGAGAAGGCATGTATTCTATAAAAGGCCAAGACATAACTTATTGAAAAACTTCAAAAAAAAAAAAAAGGTTCAGGCATGTAAAAGTAATAAATAGATCTCAATGAATTATTTTCATACGAAAAATAGAACTGAAAAGATTAAGTTGTTAACAACGATTTTAATAATAATTTCATATAATCAAGTGAAGATCTTATGCATAATTCTATCTTGCAAGTAGATAGAGTGATGATTGGCCAAAAAGAAAAGTAAAAGGGAAAAGACGCAGTGAAAATAAGCTTACATTATTTCGATATATGAAAATTATGGACGTAAAGTCCCAGCTAAAATTTGAAATATATAAATATTTAAGTGAAGCTAAAGATTTTAACAAATTCTAATGAAGACTATGATAATGCATATTATTTTGTGGTGGATACAATAATTTTATATTTCTGGTAGCATATGAAAATAAAATTATGTGTTGGGTAGATATTGTTATATACAGTCTAATTATATGGCTCATTAAATAGTGAAATTTATATGAGGGATCTAAAATGCTAGAAGCACATACAAAAAAATCATTATATATATAAAATGTTATGTGACTTTGAAAATGATTCAATCATATATAATTGATTGAAAAATATATTGAAAGATGAATAATTTTACGTTTTACTTGACTTGTACATCGAGTTATTGAATATATCAATGATTTCAAAATAACACATTTTTTGCTACGGTGAATTTTCTTGTAAAGATATATTTAATTTAATAGTCTAAAAGTACCTTATTTTTATGAGAATATTTACGTATCATTTAATATTTTCTTTATTATGATTTTATAGATAAAAATTAGTTCTTGTAAGTGCATAGTAGAAACAAAAATGAGATTTGGTGTAATAGTCCTATGAACGTATTATATGATATTATTTTGTTCAAAACAAACTGAATATGTGGATGAAAGATATATTTTGGTGGTTTCAAAATAATTTTCCTTTATTGTATCCCCATTGAACAAGATAAAGGTAGAATATACTGATATTTTAACATATCCAAAATATATGTCAAAGGACTAAATTTTAGCTGAATTTTTGTTACAATTCATCATTCATGGTTTGGTGGTTAAAAGAAATATATGGTCAAAAATACATTGGATGTGATGTTGTCATAAGAGGAAGTAAAACTAATATTGTTATTAGAGGGAGTAAATACGTTATTATCATCAGGGAGAATAGAGATCATATTGTACTCTTTTCCTTAACCAAGTTTTTGTCCACTAGGTTTTCTTGGTAAGGTTTTTAACTAGTCAACGTCAATATGTATTGTATACTCTTTTCCATTCACTAGGTTTTTGACCCATTGAGTTTTTCTTAGTAAGGTTTTAATAAAGAACAATTTTTGCTTATAAACATCTAATGGAGAGTGTTATGAATATTGTGTTAGTTGATGTTCATAGTCTCTTAGATCGAATTCCATAATACCTATAACCTCTCATGATTTTATGTAGTTTTATATTGTAAATTAATTCTTATTTTTATTACATTGTATCTCCATCATAATGTGGGTTAATTCTTATGTTTATGACATTGTAACTCCAAGGAGGATTGAAAGCCTATATATAAGTGCTTAACATAAAAGATTGAATGTAAATGAAAATATGATGCGAATGAAAGTTTCATCCACTTTTTATCTCTACAATTATCTCTCTTATCTTTCTTCATCCTTCAATTTCTTATATTTTCTTGATTTCATAACACTGATTGAACTTAAAATAAGATGAACTTTAAAAATATTATAGGACAAAAGAGTATTTAGAATATTCATAATAACAAAGATGTGTCAAGGCCTAATTTATCATTTTAAAAACTAAATGGAAATGACAAAAATATTCCTCTAAGTTAAAAAAAAAGGTGCTCCCATTTTTATAAGGGTTTAACAAGTTTAAATAAATTTTTTACAAATTCTAATTAAAAAAGCACCACTTGCTACAATACTAAGGAATTTGTTACCACTTCTGATAGAGATTCCACAAGTTCATATAAGATTTTAACTAGTTGTAAGAAGATTTTTATAAATTTTAATTCAAAAACTACTATTTGCTATAATGACAAAATATTAATTCTCACTTCTAATAAACGTTTTCACAAGTTTAAATAAGGTGGTAACAAGTTTTGATAATATTTTATCATATGTAAGAATCAATATCTCTCCATTACGGTAAGTGGTAAATTTTGAATTAAAATTTATGAAAATTTTATCAAAACTTGTTAAAAACTTATCATAATTTATGAAATTTTTATCAGAAATGTAAGTCAAAACCTTGTTATTATAGCAAGTGGTGGTTTTTTAATTGAAATTTGTGAAAACATTATATGAATTTGTTAAACCCATATAAAAAAATTAGCATATCTTTTAAACTTAAAGAGATATTTCTGTTATTTCCATTTAATTTTAAAAATGACAAATTTGACCATCACATCCAACCAATAGAATGAATATTTGGATTACTTTTTATCCTTTTACTTTTGTTAAACTTGTTTTTCAGGAATTGTCTCTAACGAAAGGAATAAGAGTCATATGGAAATATATCATTGGATTAAGTCACATGTCAAAATTTTCTTTTAAGAGAATAATAATCGACAACCTGCTAAATAAATTATGATAATAAGAGATATTTAGAGTCATTGATTAGAACGAAAATGGTTCATACTTTTTAAGTCCTTATTTACTTCCTATATAAAAATTTGAGTGGCCTGATTTTACTTATAGAATATATTCGAAAAATGTTTAAATTTTAACCAATATTTTCTACTTTCAAAAGAATACATTTTTTAGGAATTTTTTTATCAACAAGATATTCTCAAGAACAAACATTATATAATTATCAATAAACATATTTTTAGCAGCAACACATATGAAAAAGCATAAATTGGGTCATATATTTCTCTTATTAGTTTTCTTTTATTTATTATCAATCCACTCCCATATAAGAAAAAAAAATTCACTTGAGTTCATTTCGTGCTGGTTATATCCAAAATTTAATTTTTTTTTTTTTGGACTGAATACTCAAAATTTAATTTAATTGATTTAAAAAATGAAAAAGATGGAGTGATGGACTGGATTGGATTGAGATGCATATATTCCTTATTCGTCACACCCGCCACGGCGGAGTGACATTTTCTCTTACATAATCCAAACAACCCGCAATTCTGCATTTCTTGAATTTTCTTCTCCCAAGTTATTCAATCTAATTTAGCTTTTGATTTCGATTGCGTTTGATCTGATTGAGAAGAATAGAGACAAGAGAAAGGATCTTGAGAGATTTTCTGGGTTTTTGGATTTGAGCCCTGTATCTGAAATTCATCCAAGTTCTAGGTTTTGAGTTTATGGCGAATCTATACGTCAAGGCTATGCCACCGCCCGATCTGAACAAAAACACCGAGTGGTTTACGTATCCGGGTGTGTGGACCACCTACATCCTCATCCTCTTTTTCTCTTGGTTTCTGATTCTCTCCGTCTTTGTCTGCTCTCCTGGCTTGGCCTGGACCATCGTCAACCTTGCCCACTTTGCTGTAGGTTTATTTTTAAATTTTAAATTCCTTTTCTTTGGGCTTGTATCATGCTTCTGTTAGTATTGGCGATTAGTACGGTTTAATCGATGCTTGTTTGAGTTGAGTTTGAGCCTCTGTGATGTGTTATAATGTTGGTTAGGGGTGGTTTCTGGCCAGTTTTGATTATTTTCTTGACTAATATTATTTCCAGACTTTTTGGCCAGATGTCTCTCCAGTACTTTGCACACTTTCATGTCTATCTGCATGCTTTTGTTCTGTAATCTATTTTGTTGACACTTCTATGTGGCTTTTCGCTGTCGCTGTCCTACAAAATGATACCAATCCTGAGTAGAAGTATGTCGCGATACCTTTGTATGTGTTTCTTACTGATTAGGCTATTTCAAAAAAAAAATCGTGGTTTTTTTTCTTCCCCTGAACCACAACCCTTACTTTTAACTTTAGAATTCCAGAAGGCCTTTTGGATTGTGCTGGTCAGCAAGTGCTAGTTTATTGAATTGAATTGATTATACTTTGGGTATTAAACTAGAACAAAATATGCCCCACACATATTTTGATTCACTTGTTATTTCAGATAAACTTGTATTCTTTTGGTTCTTTTCTCTTCTTCACAAACAACTGTGTTATTTTATTTAAACAAAAAGAATAGAGGATATATATTAACAATACTGGATTATGCGAGAAGGACTGTGTTATGGTATTTACTTGAAATTTATTAAAATTTGTTTTTGGGGAGAAAAAATAAATCTCCTTACAAGGCTAACTTATGAATAGTTGGAAATCATTCGAAAGTCAATCTATAATGGCATAAAAAGAGCGTAGAAATTAAGGAATACATGATTCTGATACCTCTTGATCTCCCTTTTTATATTCATTTTTGGTTGAAAAAGAAATATTATAGTATCAATATTTATCTTTTAGTGTCAAACATTTGAAAGAAGGATAAATTATGCAGTTGCATTTCAAGTTTCATGTTGTCTGAAGTTGTGACCAGGACTTCTGAAATGTAATACCTTTGCGTTTAATTGTCTGTTGAAACATTTATTGCTTGTCAAACATAGTAAGACTTGGGAAATATTTTTTGCCTCCTCTTTTTTTTTTGGGTTGTTAATCTTAGCTGAATTAGTATGGTAACCCATTCTTAATCTTTCATCGCTTGATAAGACCATAGGAAGGCCAACAATGTTTTCTAATATCTTGTGATTTGGTCAACTTATAAGTTCATTTTCTATCTGTCAGTTACTGTGAATGAATGTTATATTAGTGGACCTCTCATCTCATAATGTCTTGATTGATCATTTTTTGATCATTAGGTTACTTATCACTTTTTCCATTGGAAGAAAGGAACTCCTTTTGCTGAGGACCAGGGGATCTACAATCGATTGACTTGGTGGGAGCAGATAGAAAATGGAAAGCAGCTCACCCGTAACAGAAAGTTCCTAACAATTGTCCCTCTGGTGCTGTAAGTTTACTTCTCTCTTTCTCTGTTCATTTACTTCATCATTTTTGCTGTGAAATGGTGCAGGGAGTTTCATGCATCTAAGATCTCTGTTGTTTCATATATAGAGTTCATTTTTCTAAAGCTAATATGTGGACGATTCACATTATTCCATGATGGAATTTGGACTGTTATCGCTCTGCTTCATCCACTTCTGAGAAACTGTGTACATATTAATTGCTTTTAAAATCTACACAATCCTCCACTGTTATCTTGGTATTTGACCATGGTATAATTGCATCAGCCATTAAAATTGGACTGTTTGCAGAAATGCATCAACCTAAAAGGGATAAAAGTAAAATCTTCACCATGCATTTTCTTAATTAGAAGAAATTTTAATTGAAAGAAAAGAAAGTACGACTTGTTGGAGGATAAGATTATCCTCCGACCTAGAAAGATAAGAAATTTCTTAAACCAGGACAAAAACACAAGGCTCGGAAAATTCATGACTGGAAAGCTGTTTCGCATCAGGTGTAGCAACTCCCTAAAGAAGTTATGTACATAATTCTATGCTACAGCGTATGCAAAGGCAAAGACATGAAACCAAGCAACTCCTGCAAGATATGTGAATTGTTCGGTCTAATTACTTCCCTTTTTTTATAACACGTGTTATAACATCTATTCTTGTCAATGCTTCTTGCTCTGACATGGAATTTATTGGAGGTTTTTTTTTGGAGAGGTTCAATAATTAGGAGAATTGTACTATAATTCTGCCAGTGCTGAGATCAAGTTATCTACTCATAGCATACCATCTACCCATTAATTACTCAACACAGAAGTTGTGGATTTTAAAGTTGGTGAGTCTACTGAAGATTCTATTTCTGAATCATACGTTGCTCACTCAGCAACATGACATGGATTTGCAGTGTGATATTTTCCATCCATTCTCGAAATTGTAATTTTACGATGAATTCTGTGGGTACTTGGTTTGCTGACAAATTTGTCCATCTTGATGGAAGAAAAAAGTTTCTTCTAAAACACCTAATCTAAGGATAATCTATAAGTTATGTGGATCAGGGGTGATCCATATTGAAGTTTGTTCATGAAAATAAAATACTCCCTCTGGTCTTTAATGTAAGACCTATTTACCTAATTTGATTAAATAGGGAGTCAGTCTACTTAGTTAATATGACATGTTTTTTTTTTAAAACACCTTAATCATTTTCCTTATTTCCCTCTATCTTTCTTACCATCAATAGGGGTAAATTAGAAAAAGATTGATCAATATGGAAAATACTCCCCAGTTAGGGTCCTACATTATGGACTAGAGGAGTAATAAATAACGTGTTATTTTTCCCTATTTGTGTTCAATCCAGTGTTAATGTTGTTGTTTTCTCTTGTTTAGGTACTTGATAGCCTCTCACACAACTGACTATCAACAGCCAATGCTCTTCTTAAATACTGTTGCAGTGATTGTGCTAGTTGTAGCCAAGTTCCCCCACATGCACAAGGTCCGAATTTTCGGAATTAATGCTGATTCATAAGATGTTTCTGAATTGTTGTTTTCTTTGTTCTGGGAAAATAGTTGTACCATTGTATAGACTATAGAAGCCAGAAGCTGTATGACAACTGGTTTTTCCCCCACTTGAAGCTGCTTTGGATTTAAAAGGATCAAAAGATAAAGTTTATTGTTGTACAGCGGAGAGATATTTGTGAGATCCTATTAATATGCAATGAAACAGTTTTTCCCCCCTTTATTTTTTGAGCTGATGAAACAGTTACTGTTTACAAGGAATTGTTAAATTTGTACTTGTGGAATCTTATATATTAATATATGCTATTTTAATTGTATCTCTGCTCTTCGGAGCATACTTCTAAATTATTTGTATTTGTTACATTGAATTTTTGCAAACAAAATTACAGTTTTCTCAGGAAATCAGTCGAGAATTAGTAGTTTTGCTTGTCTGAATCGAAACATATAGTATTAATGTTTAGTTCACGGAAATGCTATTTAGACATATTTCAGCTTTGAAATAGAATAACATTCTGAAAAGGCAAGTTTCTTACAAGCATAGAAAATTGCTGGTAAAAATAACAATAACCATCGTAGAAAATTTCGCATAGTTTGTAATAGGTTATTTTTTCCTTTTTGCCATCGAATTTGTAATAGGGTGAATTATTTATAAAGTAGGTTGAAATATCCAAATTTTAATTTGGGTTATTAAACTTAACAAATTATTAATTAGGATATACGACACAATTAGGGATTTAGAATTTAGGTTAAATTATCTCTATATTCCTTAGTTATTAAAGAAACAAAAAGAAAGCAAAATTGAAGATAGATTATTTACACATTAGGTAAGAACATTAATGACAGAAAATTCATTAGAGGTTTCAATATTGTCAGAAAATCAACAAAAAAGGCTACAGAAAGAAAGTTAGTTCTATCGTTAAATCTTCATTCCTTGATCCCTTTTAGTTAATATAAGTATTGGTTGTAGAATAGTATATTAGTACAATATTTTTGTGATCAACTTAATTAGATGATGTCTCAGATTTCATCGGGGATCTACTATAAGACAAGATCCATTTGAATGAGCTAAAATCTTAACAATTTTTATCTAGCCCCTTTTCAGATTTCGCTGTGAGGTATATGACCTTAAAATACAATTTTCATCCTTGCCTTCCTTCAAAGCAGTGTATTTGAATGAAAGCTCGCCATGTTTTGGAGATAGTGTATCTGGGTTGATTCTTGAGGTTAACTGTTTATGGTGCTCACACTAAGTCCAAAAATGATCATTAGTGGTTGACCTTTCCGAGAACAGAGTTATGGTAAACTATATTATCCTATCTGCCAACTGATTGAAGTTTTCCTCACATGAATTTGATATCATTATTTGTTGTTTTAGGCTTCTTTAATTCAAAAGATGTAGTAGATGTGCTTTTAATATTTGATAAACACACTGGAGAAAATATCCAAGGATTCTACCTTTTCTAAGGGTAAAAAGGAATGTAGTATCAGGGGATGGCTTCGATAAATCAAAGTCTTAATGGATGATTGTGTATTCATAAACTAAATAGCAGGAGGTCCTGTGTTAATTTTTGATACACTAGAAGCAAAACTCTGGATGTGAGTGGATTATTTTTTTTCCACCATACATAGTAATGATGATGAGATACTGTTTTAAGTGATTTCAAAGCATAACAACTCTTATCCAGAAACCCAATTTACACCTTGGAAGCTTAGTTATGTTATGTGCATTTTATAAAGTGATGATGATAACAAACAATATATATGATAATGAAAGTTGTCTTGTTTGATTTAGGTTGGCATAAAAAATGGCTTCTTCATGATCAACATTTGAAAAAGAACTATTGCATTTTTTATTTTATTTTTTATATAGGTAGACAATTTGAGAAGAATGTTGAAGGGAGAATTCAATATAATGGGGGCGTGTAAGTGTAAAAACTATAAGACATAGAATGACATTTGAAGAATTGAGAGTAATGATATCATTATAGATTGACATTAATTGTTATAGTAGTGAGATAAACTACATTATGATATTTGATGAGAAGACTCTAGTAGATCTTGTTGATAATGTTGAATTTGCAAACCTTTTTAACTATAAAGAAAGAAGTAAACATGTGTATATAGCATGTAAAGGGAATGACAATCTACATGAAACAATTGATAATCCACAAAAGTAAGTGATTTTGTTGTTCTTTTTTTGTTTTAAAAAAAAATGTTGTCATTTGTTATAGTATTGTTGTTAATGAGGTAATAGAAGTTGTCGTTATGCGATACAACATTGAGACAATTGTTGGTCGCCCCAAACAAAATTCTCAAGCTCCAAGCAATTTGGACAATGAATTTGAATATGTGTCTTATGAAAATGGTCTTGATTGCCCAACTTATGAAGGTGATGCATGGCCTAGCAGCCTACCATGTGGAGTACAAAGTGCACCCACACCTGTGCCTAAGTTGAACTCGTTGAAATGAAAACGAAAGGTGTTGAGAGTATGGAAAACCTTTGCAAATGTTAATGCTTTCAAGCAAGCTCCATATAAGTATAGTATTGCTCACAATGTAGAGTACACCTTTTTAAGGAATAACAAGGAAATAATAATGCATGTAAAATGTAAGATTGAAGGGTGTCATTGGAAGATAATAGCAAATGCGATGGGGAAGACCACTCCTTTTCTTTGTGTGACATACTTAAAAAATTAGCACATTCATCATGCACATGACAATCTTTAAGTAAACCACTGTGGTAGGGCAACTCTTACATCATATATGTTGAGGAGGTGAGGTCCCACGAAGACAAGCGCCCTAATGAAATTAGAAAGACATTTGACGTATAAACAAGCATACACTACTAAGTGAAAAGCACTTGAAGACGTTCAGGGTATACCAAAGCAATCTTTTATGCTTATACCATGGTTATGACACCGATTGAAGGAAACCAATCCAACAACAATGGCTGAATTTGTAGTTTTTGAGAATAACATTTGAGTGTGTTTTTGTAGCATATGGTTGTTGCATGGATGAGTTCTTAGTCGTGGCAAGACATGTATTGTACATAGACGAGACTTTTTAAGTGGACCATATAAAGGTACCTTGTTGTCAGCCTCCACATATGATGCAAACAATGAGTCATTGCCATTTGCAATTGCTATTATGAAGGGGGAGACATTGGAGGACTGGAGATAATTTTTATACATGATTAAACAGATAATAGGGTCAATTAAGATTATAATAGTTTTCTGACAATCACAATGTTATAATAGGAGCTATACAAGCAATATTAGGTTGTGAGAGGCACACATATTTCTATTGGCACATGAAGGAAATCTTTAGTGCATATATAATTGATGAAAATAAACAAAGGAAATAGAAGGACAAGTTCCCAGAGCAAGAATGAACCACTAAAGTTTCTTGATAATATTGCATATGCAAGGCTTGAAAATGAGTTCAATGATTCTATAGAAGATATGAGAGAATTCTCTACACATATATTTGAATGGCTTATGAATCATGGGGAAATTGATAGGTGGGCTTTAAGTCGATTTACATTTAGGGAGAAGGAGCAATTTTACACATAAAATTTGCCCCTAGGAGCGCCCAGCACCACGAAGTTTTTTGTAGACAAAAAATGCCATGAAGTTACGTTTTGGGAGCATCCAGCACCACGGACCGTTAGTCAACGGACGTTGACCGTTAAGTCTGACGGAAATGAACAGTAACTTCGCAGAAATTACAATTTTGCCCATAATTTTAAGCTGAAATTACCACCCACCCCACCTCCAGCCGCACCACCGCCGGTGGCTGCCCTCCCACCACCGGCCGCCGGCGACAGCGACCTCCGGCCACCTCCTCCGACGACTTTTTTTTGAAAAAAAAACTAAGGTTTTTTAAAAAAAAAAAACTAAGGGGAGTCCAATGGACCCCACCACCGGTGGCGACCACCCTCCCCACTGCCGTCCATCGCCGGCGACCGGAAGCCACCTCCGGCGAATTTTTTTTTTTTTTTAAACAAGTCATCGGAGGAGGTCACTTAGTTTTTTTTAAAAAAAACCTTAGTTTTTTTAAAAAAAAAAATCGCCGGAGGAGGTGGCCATCGCCGGCGGCCGGTGGTGGGGAGGCCGGCCACTAGCGGTGGTGTGGTCGGTGGTGGGTTCCCCAGACTCTCCTTAGTTTTTTTTTTAAAAAACCTTATTTAAAAAAATAAAAAAAAAAGGTGTTGCCGCCGGCCGGCGGCGGTGACGGCGGAGGAGGTGGCCGGAGGTGGGGTGGGTGGCCGGCGGTGGTGGGGCCACCGGGGGGAGGGGTTATTTTATTGTTTTTTTTTTAAAAAAACATTATTTAAAACTAAGGGCAAAATGGTAATTTCAGCTTAAAATTAGGGGCAAAATTGTAATTTATGTGAAGTTACTGTTCATTTCCGTCAGACTTAACGGTCAACGTCCGTTGACTAACGATCCGTGGTGCTGGACGCTCCCAAAATGTAACTTCATGGCATTTTTGGTCCAAAAAAAACTTCGTGGTGCTGGGTGCTCATGGGGGCAAACTTCATGTGTAAAATTGCTCCTTCTCCCTTACATTTAAATGATGGAATAATATAACAACAAATCTTGCTAAGTCATTCAATGCGTGGATGGTAAATGAGAGAAGGGATAATGTTGCCCAATTGATCCATGAACACCGAGAGAAGGTGGCCAATAAAAGATATGCCTCAGCTATGATAATGAGTAAGTGGAGAAATGGTGTAGGTTCAAACATAGAGTCAAAAATAAGTGAAAATGTAGGGAAAGTTGAACAAATGAATCTGGTATATTGCAGAGGGAATAAATTTTATGTTCATACTACTTATAGAGACCTAGAGGTTGATCTTGGCTTACATAAATGTAGTTGTGTAGGAAAGCAGATGTCAGGAATTGTGTGTACACACCCTTATGCAGCAATCAAGCCTACCCAAGGCAATGTATATGATTATGTTGATGAATGCTATAAAATTACATCTTAAGAAAAAAAAATTTATAGTCAATGCATGACTCCAATTGTGACAATTGACATGCCAAACGTTAATGGCTATAGGATGAAAAATATATCAGGTCAAAACTTCTTTTGACCACCTCAGACCAGTAGACCCCCTAGGAAGACCAAGAATTAGGAGATGTGAATCACAATTTCAAAACAAGAAAATTTACCATTGTGCAAGATGCCATGAAGTTGGCCGTACTAGAAAGACTTGCAAAAATCTAAATCCCTGTTAATTTTGTTGTGATTAGAATTCAGGACTCGCGAATTTCCAACTTACTTCCTAGTGATTTTAATTTTGAATGATTTGAACTATTTTATTGTCATTTTGTGCTTAAGATGTTGACTTTTTATTGATCCATAGGTACCATTATTTAACCCTTGTTAAGATGTATCATCACTGTCGTAACTAACAAATTTTTTATTGATTTTAAGAAAACTTTTGTGAGTAATGGTGGAATCAAATAATTAACAAAGGGACATACACACAAGAAAGCAAGATGAACATATCAATTTTATTTTCATAAGTTTCATTTATGCTTATGAGAATTTTCATATACACACAACAAACATATCATGGCTATTTGGGAATAGAAGTCCAAGCACAATAGGCACAGACAAGCTTCTGGGAGATAAACTTGTAAGCAACAAATATTTCCAATCACCCTTCTACTATGGGTTTAACTTTTGCTTCACCTTCTTCCTAAATTACTCAAGATTGTTCAACAATTTTAGAAACCCTAATTTCCCTCCAATGAACTCTTTTTCTTCCCTTTTTGAGAATTCAATTCATTCACAGATCCTCTGATTTGGCAGGATTGCAGAATCAGAATGTTGGGGCTCTTTCCATTTCTAATTTCAGTATTGGGTCCTATTCTAGTTTGACATATAGGGATCGAATGATGGATGATGATCAGGAAGGCTCCCGCTTGGTTCGGAAGTGATCAGACCATGATTTCAATAGTTTTAATTACTGAAAAGGGTTTGATCGTTACAGGGACATTGGAGATAATAAAGGATATGGAGCTGGAAGGGATAGGATTTTGATGTAGAGGTCAAAAAGTTATTGTGGGTCCAGGAGGGATTTTCCAGAGGGCTTTCAGTTTGAGAGGGACCGGTCTCAACAGGAAGGCAGTGTGTCTTCGTGGTGGAGATTTGGTGGTGGGTTAAAAATTTTGACCATGGATTAAGAGCATTATTGAAAAATAACCGATATTTAAATATTTTAAATTGGGCCATGATCTAATTTAAAATTTGTTAAATTTACCAGCCTTTTATAATATTTTTTTTTATTTCAACCTTCTTTATATGAGATTCTCCCATTGTAATAGGTTCAAAACATCAAAATATTCTATGAGAAAGGAGAATATATATATGAAAGTGTAAGAATTATTATTATTATTATTTTAAAAAAGGAACAATTACATCCCACGACCACGAGTTCACGAAAAATTACAGAAAATCCTAGTAAATCGTTTAAATTTTTTTTTTATTATTATTTTCGAACCAAATTTTATTTGTTCAGCAAGACTTAATTGCATGTGAATTTTTATTATAATTCTTCTATTTTTTTTATGGTCTTTCGATATGATTTAATATGGAACCCAAGAAAAGGGGGATGTTCAATGAATGGCCTACATGTGAAGGATTGACAATTGGGTGAACAAATGATTTCCCTTTGCCAAGCGAATGTCTTGGGGGTCCCACTAATCCTTCAAAAGAAATCAAGGGCCGCCTCTTTTGATAATTTTCCTGGTACTTTCCTCGTATTAAATTAAAATAAACTCCCTCTGATTTTTATTTTAAGATAATAACTATTTTTTTTCATAAACTAAGAAATGAAAGTTAACTTATTAATTAGGTCCAAAATTAATAAATGTTTTCAACTTTACCCCTATTTTAATGATATAGATTTAAATGAGTTAGTTAAAAATAAGGGCATAATGGAAAAATGGTAATAAATAAGTTAGTTAAAGTAAGTTGGTGTCTTATAATAAGGACAAAAAAATGTTAGTAGTTGGTGCCTTATAATAAGGATCAAAGGAAGTATATAAAACTAATAAAATGCTTATGTTTAAAAATTTTATTTGTCAAAATGACATGATATATTTATATATATATATATATATAAACAATACTCTGTTCCCCGTAAAAAAAAAAAAAATCAGTATTTTTTACTTAAGTTAAGGTATTCTTTAATTAAAAAATTTTTAAATAGGGATTTTTTTAAATTTATTTTTCCTTATATATATACTTTGTCCATTCCTATTTATTTGTTTCAATTTTCTATAAACATACATCCTATTTCAAATTTTAATTGGAGAACAATATTGAAAAAGATAATAATTCTTACATAATATGAAAATGTTTTCTCTCTCTTTGATTTATGTGTTTTTCTTATAAAAATAACTAAATAGAGGTCGAAAATATACCTTCTGTCAAAGGTCGGTGGATAAATGGACATGACATATAATAGAGAATAATCCAGATTTCACTTATTGAATTGACCCTATCTTTATAAAATATTAACTATGCCACGAGTCTTCCCATTCCATTAAACTTCAAAATTTTCGGTGCATTTTAGCGTTTGGTCGGGGCTGACAAGTAATCCAGTTTTCAAGTCTGCATACACATTTTGGTTAACTTTCATAAATTCTATTTTGGTTATATATTATATTCAAATAACTTTAAAGCTGACAATAAATTTCATTTAAAATGATCATGCAAGAATAATTAAAATGAGTGGCAAGCATGATAGATATTTAAACAACGAACTTTAACGTACCATGGTTTTGACCAAGTTATAAATATGTGTGTGTGTGTGTGTGGTACATGAGAATTTTAACATCAAATTAAAGCTGACAAAAGCCCCAGAGATCGAGACATGGAGCTGGAAAGTGCACAAGCACTGAAGCAAAAAAATTCTAGTAATTATTACTATCGTTACTTATAACTCGAATAAATATATTCTCTTGATAGACTATAAAAAGTCGTTTAAATCAAAACTTCGAGAGCATTATTATATATAAAAACGAAGGTGATCTTGTACCAAAAAGAAAAAAAAGAAAGGTGAACTACACATGAAGAATACAAATATGCCTTACATAAATAAAGCAGGCTTTGTATTCACATCTTTCTCCTATTTTAACAACAAACAAGTCGAGCTATAATTAAAATCCTCACCCTATAGCTCAAATAATAAGCTAGCAAATTAAGAGGGTATACAAACCATAGCAACTGATAAAATATGATTTTGTCAGCTCAGATTTTCATACAAATGACAATCGAACAACACTTAATTACAACTTTTTCAGATGTTTGTCATCAGTTTCTTCAATAAAAACATGTATGCTTATAACAACTCGACAACACCAAATGTGATTGAGGTTTTCATGAAAAACAAAAACAAAAAATTCATCCACACGTCCTATATTTTTATTGAAGAATATGAAAAGCAAACATCTTCGTACGTCTAACATATTCTGACTTCAATTTTTTCACAACAATCCATGGAAAATAGAGACAAAAAAAAAAAAAAAAAACTGTATAGCTATGTTTCTTCATTTTCTTACCATGATCCTTCACCAATCATTCCAGACCAAAACCCGCTTGAATTCCCTTGTTCTTTATTATTTTGCACCACTACTTCATCACCACCACCTGGAATCTGCTTGACTCCTCCAAAAGGAAGCAAAACCCTCCCTCCATTGTTATGATCATTCTCTTGTACTCCGTACGATCTGTTTCCAAGCCCATCCACAGAAAATCCCATATTATTATGGCTAGGTTTAGTTTCCTCTTGCATGGGAATTAACCCAGATGGGTAATTATTAAGATTACCACCATACGAGGTATTTGGCATCATCATGAATGAAGGAACATAAGGAATATTATTATTACTATTCAAAACCCTAGGAGCTGAAAGAGAAGAAGAAGTTGGAAAAGCCAGATTAAGATCTTGGCCTCCATGGATCTTAGAGTTTTGCTGGTTGGAAATTGGGAAGCTTCTAGAAAGATTCAAACTTGGATCTTTAAACCCTGAGAGACTTGGTAATAATGGTGGGTTTAGATCAGGAAGCTTTGAAGATGATGAGGTTGATGAAGAAGAAGAAGAAGAGGAAGCTGAGAAGGAAGTGATGATCTTGTTCTTGTTCTTTCTAGAACCTCCTCCAACTGGGATGTTTCTGAGGGACCCACCTTCTGTCCAGTACCTTCTACAAGTCTTGCAGAAGTATCTGGGCTGTGTGAGGCTATAGTTGTTGTAGTAGCAGAACTTGGTGTTGGTTGAATTGCACCTTGGACAGTTCAATTGTTCTTGTGGCCTTGCCTTCTTCTCCTCCATTGCCGGTGGTTTTGTCGCTGAGTTTTGATTATTATGCATTCCTTCCATGGCTTCTGATCAGTCTCACACCTCCAACAAATAAAAGATTTATGTCTTCCTGAAAAAAATAAGACCCCAAAGGAAGAGAAATTAAAATGTGCCGGTTACTATATAAGCTAACACAACAGTAAGATTGCCACTATATGTGACCTAGAAGTCATGGCTTCAAATCTTGGAAGCAGTCGGAGTAAGGCTGCGTATATTTATCCCTCCATAGACCCCACATGGTGGCATTGAGCTGCAATATTTTTACTATATATGCATACACATGCATAAAGATCACATTTTTCATGTATATATAAAAACGGGGATTCAAATATGAACATATATATAAAATCATTTCTTCAGCCATTTGTGCCTATTCATACCGGTGACTACTCCGATACTGCTAATACAATTATATACAAATTTTATAAATTATTTGCGGAGCCCCAAAAAATGTTGAGAGTTATTGTTCACATGATCATCAGCATGTTATTTTATTTACAGCTGTTGGAGAAAAGTAACGAAGATGGAATCAGTACACTTCTTTAATTTTCTTGTGGAAAAGGGAGAAATTTATAATATTATAAAGGATTAAAACTTGAAAGGAATCAAAAGAAATAACTAACCACACCTTTTTCTTCCTGGTCATTGTATCAGAAATAATCAAATGAGCAGATGAGCCGAAAAGTTGAAAGAAATTAAAGTATCATAGCAGGGCTTTTAATTTGTTTCACGACCTACACAGGTAAAAGACTCAAAACTTTCTTTGGTAGAAAAAGATGCACATATATAAATATATATAGTTGGAGAGTACTTAACACGTCGATCAAGTCTTTCTTCTTGAAACAACTACAAAGAGCAAGAGTATACAGGGCTTGTCTCTCTGTGTGTTTCGGCAGAGAGAATATGAAATTGAAGGTACAAATAAAGCTTAGAACCAGTGAAAAATAGTGTCAGCTTTTGAATTAAACAAACCCTAAACCCCAGAATAAAATAGTCCTGAGAATTGGTGCATCAAATTAAAGTAAAGACATATATATAAGGGAAATTAATCCACCCATATGGCCACTCAACCATATATCTCTATATGTATGAATTCAGAGGAAAAAGAAAAGAAAGAAAGGGAAAAGCAAGATGACTATGTACTTCCAGATATAGATAGAAACAAAGAGATCGATGATTTACCTTGTTTTGTCTGAAGTTGCTCCTTTGTAAGAAAGAATGTTTTAGCTCGTTTGTGGTTGGACTTTATGTGTTTGGCTTACTTTATGAATGGGGCGGATGGAAGAAAGAGAAGAGGGGGAGGAGAGAGAGAGACAGATTGATGTGTGTTTGTTTTGACTCTACTAGCTAGCAAATTCCTCTTTGTTAATGATGCTATTTAGGCTTTAGCTAGGATTTACTTTATTTAATGTATGTGGGGTTTATCTTTAATGCTTTCTCTTTTTAAATTTTAAATGCAATTCTAAATTGGCGTCTTTTGCTTTTCTTTTTGGTTTGCTTTTGTTTCATCTTTTTTGTGGTGGAATAATGAGAATGTACACTGTTGTAGGTTCCTTTCTTTCTTGAAGATATAGACCCTTGCTGTGTTCAAGTGTCAAACTTCTTTTTTATCAAATCAGGGACCATTCATTCTCAAGCACTAATTTTTTCCCCTCTTTTCTCTTGTTGATCTTTTTTTAAAAGATTTATCATAATAGATTTGATTGGATTGCTTCGTACCTTCTTTTAATTATAAGAGATCCCTTTATTTTTTTTTAGCTGTTTTCCCCGTGTTTTCAGCAGCAATGATTTTATATATAAATTAAATTAATCATAGGGTTCGCTAATCAAGGATGTCGATATATTCACAAGGATTATTAATAATAATTATCTTCTTCGATCACTATTCTTTTGACATTGATCATCTGCCTGTAAATATTTAAAACGATTGAGGAACATATTCATGAATGATACTTCAGAATTATGATGTTAGCCAAGTAAACGCTTCGTCAAAGTTGAGTGAAAAAAGGAAAAAGAGAGATATTCTTGATATTTGAAGCCTCCCTTTCTAAAAAGTCGTTCAAGTAAAGCAAATTTCAGATGTTGTATATTATTTACCAACTTAGCACTACATGTTCAAATTTTATTAAATAAACATCTCTAATTTTTACCTTGAGGAATATTAGTTTTCATAACGCAACTTATGAAATTTGTTTTTGGTTAATATATTTTTAACAAATTTTAGTTTTTATTTATATTTTTAAATGTAATTTAATGTTGTTAAAGTTTAAACTTAGACTAAGTTTTTATGAAATTATGACGAATAAGAACCATAACTTAAGATTACAGAAGCCAAAATTAATACTTGATCAAACTGTAGGAAGGATTAGCAATGATATTAACAATTTATTCTTCATACCCCAATCAAAGTATTGGAATCCTATCTAATTTTATATGTCATAAAAGTGTATAGCACATGCTCATATTTTTAGTCTCTACTTATTTTTAAGTCTTAAGACTATAAAGTGAAGAAATTGTTACATTGCAATGTAGATATTACTAAATTATACTTATATTTTGGTTCAAAAAAAGCTAGGAGAAAAGGTATAATAGTTTGGACCACAGGGAGCATAATTCATGGGAGGGAGAGAAATGGAGGATCAGGATGGAAAAGCCGTTAAACTAAGAGTAAAATAAATAAACTCATGTTTTAAAACAAGTCATAAATATTTTCTTAAATTTTGTAAAACATCTTATAGCTATATTAAAGAGTAGTAGAGACTGATACAGTGAAAAGCAGGGTTTCATAAATAGGAGTGGAGATAAGAAGCAAACGGTTGAGCTTGATTGTTATTAAGCTAAACTCCTTGGAATGTTTAATGTATGACATATTTGAGGGATTGAACTTATCTTAAATATAAGACATATTTTTTTTTTATATTTATCGATCTTCTTCTAGTATACCTTTATTGATGCTCCCATAACAATAATCAATAATGAGAGGAAATGACGTGTCAAAGAATATAACTATAGTGTTTTAGAAAATACATGTCATATTATCTATCTTAACTAACTTTATTAATATAATCAAATTAAGTGAATTTATCTTATATTAAGAACTTAAGGAGAATAATATGAAACGAAGAAGTAGAGATGAATGTATTTCCTCTAGTGCCAACTATAGAGCATTTTCTAAAAACTTAAAAGTGTCTTGTCTTTTCTATAACGAATTAGCTAGTTTCAAAGAGTATTAGATGTTTCTTTTCACATTTGCCTACATTTAATAAAATAATGAGAAAGTAGAAATAAATATAAATTTGGAGTTTAAAATAGTTAGTAAAATTAATATTGAAAAATATTTAAATTTATGAAACATTTAATATTTATAATTGTTTTATTAGTACGTCTAAATTAGTTCGAAATAACTTATGTTTGAGACTACATGAGTAATTTTATTTTCTAAAATATTGAGACTAATATTTTAAATATTTAAATTAATTATAGAGAATTGAGTTACATTGAATCAAAATTGAATGATTAAATTACGTCCAAGTTAAAATTATAAGGATAACAAAAATTAAATTATGTGAAATGAAGTAGCAGAGGTGAGTGTAATTGAGAATTGAGGGTAATAAGTGGAAGAAGGAGTAGCACAATTATTAAGGGGGAGTAATTATAAAAGGAGAGATAAAGGAAGGATGCTTTTGTGGAGAATGATTGTGTTGAATTGGTAAGCCAATGGAATGGAAAAGATGAACAGTGAAAAGGAAAAATAAACAAAAAGAGAAAGGCCAAAGAAGGGAACAAGTTTTCTAAAGAAATGAGCAAAAGCCGACACCACGCGACAAAGACGATGAAACCCACTTCACATTTTCTCATCCCCACAAATTAAAACAACTCACCTTTCCCATCCCTACCTTTCTTTTCTGCTTTCAAAACAAAGTTCCAATCTTGAATTACCAACGGGTTTAAATCTTGTACAAGGAGATGAGTTATAGTCTTTAATAACTTGAGAAACTGAGGTTTGAATCTCTGCAGTAAGAAATTCTCGACCATGCCTCTAGCAGGTTTGTCTCCAACATAATAAGAAGACTTGTGCTTATGTTTTTTTAATACAAAAGAATTTAGGTGAGTTCGATCCTAATAGATTATTAGGGTCAGGGTATATCTTTAAACTTAAATATGTACTTATAAATCGCATATCAATAAGGTGATTACATCAGTAAGATTTGAACTTACAATATTTTAATTATGACTTATAAGTTAATTCATTTACCAACTGAATTTATATCATATGAAGCTACAAAAGGATCATGAAAACTCAAAAGCTTGCTATGCTCTATTAAAAGCATAGAAATTTTTTTAAAAAGCCCGATATGGATTCAATTAAATGGACCTAGGGGGAACCAATTCCGGGTATGGTTTTGGACCAAGAAACAGGCCCAATATCATGAATAATCAGTCCACAATAAACAATCCAATAGGCACAAAATTATATAATTAACGAAGACCAACAGGTTGCATCTGTTAAAAGAGGTCAATATATCGGTAGATAAAATGACTTATGAAAAAATCTGATTGGGTAAAAATTAAATTGGGTAAAAGTTAGATTGTGAAATGTGATTTATATTTGGATTGATAACTGTATAAGTAACTTTTGACTATAAGCCAAATTGTGAAACTTGTTTGGAATGACTTATGGATAAATAACTTTTGTGATAATTATAAGAGAAAACTTAAAATAAAAATTACCGAAAATATAAAAAAATCTAAATTACAAAATTTGCACATTTTTTTATATGAATTACAAAATTTTTATATAATTTGTTATACAAAATTTTTATATAATTTATATATTTTTATATATTATACATTGTGTATTATTAGATTATATATCAATTTATAAGTTAGACTAATTAGTTTGGTAAACAAAAAAAATGGTAGATATAAATATTATAAACTAATTTATTTAGCTTCCTTAATTTTAAAGAAAAAGTTAACTAAGTTTTATATTTAAGACCAAAACTAATACTCTCTCCGGTTCTAATTATAAAACCAAGTTATTAACTTTTGTTTAAGGGATTAAGGAAGTTAAATAAGTTACTTAATCATATCATAGATTGTGTATCTTTAAATTATATATTAGTTTATTAGTCAAACTAATTAATTTAAAAAATAAAATACAAATATTCTAAAATTATTTAATTAATTTCCTTAATTTCTCTAAAATAATTAAATTACTTTTATAATTATGACTGGAGGGAGTACTATGTTGCCAGCTACGAGAAGAAAGCATATGATATACAGTTCCTACATTAACACAGGTTATATGGTTTTTACACCCTACCAATCATCATACCACTCCAACATGCTCGCTCATTTGTTTCTTAAATGCACATGCAATTGACACACAGACCCACACACATAAATACATGTACTGTATATATATGCCAGTTGTGCATGTTGAAAGCAATAGAGTTGTTGTTGTTGTTGTTTTTTTTTTTTAATACATAATAGAGTTGTTGTTGGTTGTTACCGAAACTGCACTTGTTCTGTTGACCAAAAAAAAAAAAACTCCGCTTGTTCTCTGAGCACACAATGTCTTCAACTATCTCCAATCCCCAATCATGGGCCATTGGGGCCCATTTCATTGCAAAAGATTTTGATTAGGAGTAGTATATAGAAGTAGGAGATTTGCCAAGGAAGTTAATATAGATGGTACAAGATTTGATCAAGTCCTAAAGGGATGCGTGTTCGATCTTCACTGCCGTCGTTGGGACTCCTTCGGTAAGTGATCTTGTAAGTCATTAAGTGCTCATAAAGCCCAAGGTCATACCCTGGTCTTGGTGGGGGACTGATATCGAACCCCTGTAAAACTTTTTTATTATATATAAAAAAGAAGTTGGAGATTCAAATAGGATTTAAAAACGTGTTGAGTATTACTTTGGAAATCACACACAGACAACATTAATCATTATATACTACCTTTAGTCCTTTAGATAGAGAAAAAATGAGCAAGAAATAAAGGAAGGGATACTAGAAAGGAAAACTTCAAAAAATAAAAATAAAAAATTACCATTTTTTTCAGAGTTTTCCCTCCTAGATTTCTTTTCCCTTGATTTTCTCTCTTTCCAAACATAAGGAATGGCATATGAAGGAATGGCTATGGCGTATATGTATATACGTAACATATGAAATGACTAGTATACCCTGTACCGAAAAATACAAAATCTCTACGGGACCAGAACAACAACCACCTCCATCCAATGGTGGAATCATGAGGCTAGGGTGGGCACCGCCCCCTAATTTTTTTTTTTAAAAAAAAAAATTATGAGAAATGGGGGTGACCAAATGAATTAATGAAATGTGGAAATCAGGTATTGGATAAGAAGAAACGAGGGAGCCCACCATCACCAATTAAATGAATCAAAACCCATTTCCCTTTTAATTCATTCCTTGTGGCGTGCACAGTCGGCATAGAAGAAACAATAATTTGGCCGTTTGGGTCCTTCCATTTTAATTCTTGTTTTCTCTTATAGTGCCGATTGAACTTGGGTGTATTAGGTAAGTGATATAGTTTATCTTGCTAGTCTCTTATTCCTTAGTTGGATGGAATTTGTTTTATGGAAAATTCAGGGATTTGTTAGATTTTGAAATTTTGAGGTTTCTAGATGATCATTTTGTTTTTAATGGAGTTAATGAGGCTTGAGTAAAAGTTGTATGGTTTATTCTGAAATGAACATGATGATTTTTTTACTGAAAAATTTTAGGCTAAAGTATACTTTTAGTCCTTTAAATTTACATGAGATGTATTTTTGGTCTTTTAACTTTATAAAGTGTACTTTTAGTCCTATAATTTTAACACAGTTAATTTTACTAACGGAAAATGCAAACTCAAGTGATGACGGTGTAAATTTAAGTGATGATTGTGTAATTAAATGCTATTAAATTTAAATTTAAAATATGGGTAAATTGAATAATATATAAATTTTGTTTAATTAAATGATATTAGTCATCACTTGAATTTGTCACGTCAACATTTTCCGTTAGTAATATTAACGGTGTTAGCGTTTTAGGACTAAATGTATACTTTATAAAGTTAAGGGACAAAAAATATATCTTATATAAAACTTAGAGGATTAAAAGTATACTTTAGCCAAAATTTTATAAGGTAAATATCTTTTGTGCTACAATTGATTATTAATTGTAAAAATTAAATAGAAAGTTCAATAATAATATTGTTGAATTACTTTCTTTTAGTATGACTTTAGATCCAAAAATATGTATAAGTCATTTAATAGTGATGATGTTTGCAAACTTGTTGATAGATTTTATTCTAGAGATTTAATAGACCAGGAAGAATTGCATTTGAAGATGGAACTACAGTATTTTGAGTTTGATATTCCTAAACATCTAGATTTGATTAATGTATCAAATACATCTGAATTATATTAAGGGCTAATAAAACCCAAAGAGTCCATCACTTGTCTTCTTATTGATAGAGTGATTAGACTTATACAATCACTTTTCCAGTTTCTATAACAACTACTGAAAAATCTTTCTCTATTTTAAAGACACACAAGAACAAACTTCTAAATAGAATATGAAAAGTCAATTTCTTAATAATTCTTTGATTACGTATATTGAAAAATAAATTATTTTGAGTTTTAACACAGATTCAATTATAGATAAGTTTAACAATATTAAAACATGTCAAATAAGAGTCCAATGAAGTGATTTTAATGTTCGTACTAAATTTCTTTCAATTTTTTTTTTATATATTAAGTCTGTATTATATATAAAAAAATATTTATGATATGATATTATTATTTTTACCCCGTCCCTAAAATTTTTGAATCCGCCACTGCCTTCATCATCATCGGGCCCATGATTCAATTTCATTTTCATGTCCTTTAATATAGTTTGCCAGCCATAAAGGTTTCCAAAGGATGGTACGTACACATAGTGTTAGGAATCTTAAATTAGAAGGTTAACAGAATCCCACAAAATTAGAATAGAAGAGATTACGTTCTAACAAATGGATTCCCACATATACAAAACCGCCATCGATCTCTGGGACTCAGTCATATATATACATACATGGTGCGGCTTATTAAAGTATGACCTATATATTTATTTAATCTGTGAATATAAAAAAATTAAATAAATTATTTAATCATATTCTCTCTAAAATACTTGTGTATAACATTATATTATATATTAATTTATAAATAAGATAAATCAATTTTTTAAAAAAGATAAATATAAAAAATAAAATAAGAAAATGTATTGCATTTAAAATCAAAATTCACTTCCAGACTATATCTTACGTTTAAGACATGCATGCAAGCATATATAAACAATTTAAAATTTATAATTGATACACTAAAAATTACTTTTATATTAAAATCATACTCAATATCCTATCGATTATAGTCCACAGAATAAAGAGGAAGTCGTACGTGGTGGATACAAATATAAGGTGGAAACTTTTCGTCACGTGAGCCGTACGAATAATGGTTGTAAGCTAGCAAGTAATGCCATTAAGCTACGCATTAAAGCGATATATGCTTTGTCGCATCTGCAATTCTTGCCAATCTACCATTCCACCTCCCTATCTAACTTGTGGAGACCTACTTTTTTAATTTCTTGCTACTTTTTTTTTTTTTTTAATTAGTTAACATTACGAGTTACAATGGATCTATCAATATTACATCTAGGCATCTATCCCTGCATTATGAAGCACTCTTATTGATTAACACTAATCAATATATATACAATTGCATGATGGGGGGATTTTATATTAGAATTATCTTATTTGGACCGACAGTTCGATTAAATTCAGATAAATCAGATTTAATATGTTATAATAATGTTATTAAATTATTTAAGTAATAAATAAGTAAATTTAAATATTTGTTGTGTTATCATTTTGTTGTTGTTTTTTTTTTTTTTTTTTGCTAGAAGTGGTCATGTTAATTGTAGAAAGTAATTAATTAATGAGATTGAAGATTCAAACTTTATACAGTGGAAAATCATATTGAACGAGCTACTCCCTTGGTTCTAAATATAGAAGAGTTAACTGCTTAATGAAGTTAACAATAAGGGATGGGGTGAAATGAGTTACATACACATTAGTATTAAAAAAGGACTTCAAAAATCACTATAAAAAATCATCGTATTGGAGACGGAAATTACCGACGGAATTCCGTTTGTAATTTAATTTGTGATGAAAATGACTAACGGAATTCCGTCTGTAATTGGTTTTGCGATGTATTTCCGACGGAAAAAGTTCATGACAGAAAAAAAATGTGGCAAAAAACATTAATTTCCATCGCAAATTAAATTATCGACAAAATTTTGTCGGTAATTTCCAATAGACGTTTTCTGTCCGTAATTTCATCCCTGATATAGCTTTTTTTACATGTTAATATGAAAATATCCTGTGTTATGATGTTAGAGCACTTAAGCCTCCAATTCTTAGATGAAAGAATTGCTTTTGGGGCAAAAGATTGTAAGGTGGTTTCCTGTTGCTAATGAAAAGAATTCTGATGGACAAGGCTGCTGCCGCAAATAGAGAAGGCTGAAGAGAATCTTTCTTGGCCGATGATTTGAGGAGTGAGGGTTTTAGAATCGAAAGTTGTGTTAGATCGCAGCAAGGAGATGCAAAGGGATGAGGGTTAGGGTTTTCTTAATCATAGAATGACATTTTAACCCTTATGAAAAAAATGTATATAATAATTATCATAAAATTATCACTCCCTTCCGTCCTTAATATAGTACATATTTACATAAATTAATTAGAATAAAGAAATTAATTGAGTTAGTTAATACTATTTTTTGAAATGCCATAATTATCTTCCTCAATTCTCTCATTCACTCTCCTCATTAATTATCATTGAGAGAACATAAATAGGGGTAAACTAAAAAAAAAATTCATGAACATGAATTTTTTTTCTTATATTTAAAACCAAGAATAACTCCCTAAATATATCTTATATTAAGAACAAAAAGAGTAATTTATAGAGATACTGTGTTAGATTTCATATAGGATGCCGCATCATCCTTATTAATCTGATGCAGCAGTTTCCATCAGTAACTTGCTCACAAAAACTTAATGGTAGGGGCTTTAATGTCAAGAATTAAAAGATTATGGAGGTTAATTAATTTCAAACTTTAAAATATCAAAAGGTTATATGTAACTAGCCTAAATTAGTCTAGCAGCTGGTTTTATAGATTTTAGCCAAAAATTTATAGGTTGAAGATCCGAGGAATATACTAACAATCAAAATGAGTAATAGAAGGAGAATCTGGCCGGGATCAAGGGGTGGTGCATGTCATGAGAGGTCCCAGGCACAAGAGAGCTCCAATTATGTTGGACCTACGAAATTTGTACTTGTCCCCAGCTCTTTAACCATAAACGTCGTTATGGTGTAACCCCATCGGACATAAGGTCCCATTACACAAAATGAGAGCCGCTCATTTATATTATCACGCCTTCCTTCTTGGCTGTATATAAAACCCCTCCTTCTCTCAGGTCCTTCCTCTTCTCTATTATTATTAGGGAGAATTATAATAAAAGATTTAAAAGAAAAGGTATTAATTGAGAAAGACTATAAAAATTGTGATCAGTTAGAAGGAGTAGACATCATATATAATATAAATTTAAAATTACTAAATTATCTCTAATAAAACATCTTATAGTACATCTTGTATTCTTAATTTAAAAAAATAACTAAAATTAAAAGTAAGACCGTCTATAATTCATATGTGATATGATCATATCGTTTATTTTTATTTTTATTTTTCACCTAGTTTCATATTCAAGTAAAGTCAATATACCGTATTATTTAATTAACTACAGTTGAAACTCATATTTTTTTAATTTTTATTTTTCAACAAGTTTTATATTCTTATAATTAATAGATCATTTAATTAATTAACAGATATATTATCAAATTGTCAAATTAAAATTTTCAAGTTTCGATGTTGATATCAATTAAGTTCTTTTTATAAAAGTAAAAACTAAACTCACTTCATGTTTAGTCATGATATCATAGACTATTTTTGTTTTTTTAATTTTATTAACATTAAATCATTTTTTAATCCACATAAGTTACTTCTAAAATAAAAATAAATCATATAATCTTTTTTGGTTTAACATGTATAATAAATTATAAAAGACCTAAGGTTTCTTAAAATTATGTGATTATATTTTTAATTAATTTTTTTATTTAAAAAAATTATAATTTTGACAAAATTGAAGAATGAATAATTTTTTCCATAGATATATGTGCAAGTTGTGAAAAATGAAAATTGATAAAAAAAAATTTAAGTTAATTTATTGAAATTTAGAATTTTTTATTAGTTTGTAATAAAAAAATAATTTTGTATTAGTTTTAAAAATAAAAATGTGGAAGAGAAGGTAGAAGATTTCTTTAAGGATATTTTAATATTTTTAATTTTTAATTTTTTTATTTGCTCCTTCTAAATAATTACAATTTTTATAGTCATTTTCAATAAATATATTTTTTCTAAAGGTACTTCATTCTAATTTTCTCTTATTATTATCATTCCTCCTCTATTTGTGTGTAGAGTTTAATGCAAACTCTACCGTGCTTCCTTCCTCCATTCATCTAACTTTCAATGGGTGGTCCATATATACAATTTGAAATACGTATAGTATAATAGATATGTAGTGTTAAATCGGTAGCAAATTTCCTTTTACCATATTTACAATTTGAAGCGCATCATTCCTTACTTTCATTTTATTATTTCTTATATTTATTATTTTTCTTCAAACTAATTTGTTTGTTCTATAAACAGATATATAATTTATTATATACATAAGTATTTCAGATAAATCATGTAATATGCTATAATTAAATCATTTATTTTGTTTCCTTAATCTTCTCAAATTAGTCAATTATCTTTTAAATTAAAAATCAGATGTGGAATTAAATACTTTCGGCATTATTAATATCTAGTACTTAGTTCAAAATTATGTGAGAGTTAGTGAGACAGTAAACATGGGGATCATCCATATTCAGGCTGCTAGAAATAAAAATTTAGTTCAAATTTACTTGGTCACTAGCTTCAATGCTTACATAGAGATGCCAAAAAACCTCTTGTGATACATCTCTTTGACTGATGAGGGGAATTGGTCCTTCATGAAACCGCAATTCAACTGCCGATTTAACAAGCGGACGTGGCCCAATACTGCTTATAACGTACGAGCCATTAAATGTATAAATGGAATTATTGGCCCCTTCCGTGTAGACATTGAATATTTTCTGCTATACATTTTGTCTTCTTGTGGCCTAACCAGAACAAGATTGAATCTGGACCAAAACGTTAAGGGTCCACTTTTTCACAAGTGATTGATGGGTCTTTTGGATTCACGGTGAAAGTGATAACTTATTTCTTATCTTATTTTTTTAAAAGTCTAGTAGAAAGAAAGTCAGTTATAAATATGATTTGTGTTTGAATTTATGGTGATGGAAATGGCAGGACCCGTATCAAAAAGATGAAAACTTTTTAGAAAAACCTATCTTATAAAGCTTTTTTTTTAACTGGTCTTTAGGAGTTTTTTTTTAAAAGAAAAATTCTAGTGAATTTAAAGCTTAATTCAAACACTCTATCTAAAGCTTTTTTCCTGTTGAAGTTTTTTTTTTCTAGCTTTAAGCTAATTAAAGCTCACTTCAAACATGATCAATATTTTAAAATTTTTATGCATGCAAATCAAAGCAAATACAGTTCACATCGGATCTAAATAAAAGGAATTAATGATGAATAACGTGACACAAATGTTTAAAACTTTTTTCTGGTAATTAATAGGTTATATAGATATACAAATAATATCATTAAGGCCAAATAAGTGTATATAAAATATTAATGATCCAGACTATGGCAGGTGTCATAATATGAATACAAGTGTACTGTGTGATGTTAATTGCTGAATGAAGTAAAACAAGTTGTAGTTGTTAAATCATAAATTTGTGATTTATGATATAGACTTCGTGGTATGAAATTTGCCAAATGGAATTGTATCTCCATGCGAAATAGAACGTGTCATATTGGAATTTTGTGAAATAATTTGCTAACTTGATAAATTTTATTCTATAGATTTAACATCATGAGAAAAATTGCATTTGATGGTAGAATTACAACATTTTAAGCTTGACATTCATAAACATCCATATTTTATTAATTTATTAACTACATCTTAATTATGCTAAGGGTTAGTAAGAACTAAAATGTCCATTATTTACCCTTTTATTGATAGAGTGATTAGACTTGTATTCACTCTTCCAGTTTTTATAGCAACTACAAATAGATCTTATTCTGTGATGAAGATAATCAAGAATAGGATTCAAAATAACATAGAAAACCAATTTCTTGATGTTTTTATGATATAGTATTTTTTTATTTTCGCCCCCAGTCAGTAAAATTCCTAGATCTGTCATTGGGTGGTCCATATATACAATTTGGAATATGTATAGTATAATATATATGTAGTGTTAGATTGGTTGCAAATTTCCTTTGGATTAAGTAGCAAAAATATACATGGGCTTCATCCTTGGGAGCGCCCAGCACTGCGTGCTTTTTTTTGGACAAAAAATATACACGTGGTTACGTTTTAGGAGCAAATATACCACAGCCGTTAGTTGACCATTAACCATGGAGAAATTACCATTTTGCCCTTAGTTTAAAATATTTTTTTTAAAAAAAACTAAAATACCCCAACCCCCACCGCTGACCACCCCATGCCAGCAGCCGCCACTGCCGGCGACCGGCTGCCGCAGCCCCACCGCTGGCGACTTTTATTTTTGTAAAAACTAATTTTTTTAAAAAAAAACACTAAGAGGAGGCCTGCCTCCCCATCATCGGCCACACCACGCTGGCGACGGCCACCGGCGGCCGGCGACTACCTTTGGTGACTTTTTTTTTCTTAAAAAAAAACATTAAGGGGAGGCCGGCCACCACACATTGGCGACCTGCCGTCGCTTGCCCCACCGTCGGCGACCACCTCCAGCAACTTTTTTTTTTTAACTAAATTTTTTCCCCTTCTTTAAAAAAAAACTAAGGGGAGGTCAGCCTTCCCACCACTGCCCACCTCACGCCGGCAACCGGCTGCGACCGCCCCTCCTCCAGCGACCACCTTCCCTTAGTTTAAAAAAAAAAATAGTTGCCGAAGGTGGGGAGGCCGGCCTCTCCTTATTTTTTTTTTTTAAAATAGTTTTAAAAAAAAAGTCGCTGGAAGTGATCGCTAACGGTGAGGCAGGCGGCGGCAGGTTGCCGGTGTGTGGTCGTCGACAGTGGGGAGGCCAACCTCCTCTTAGTGTTTTCTTAAAAAAAATAGTTTTTTTTTTTAAAAAAGTCGCTAGAGGTGGTCACCGGCTTTAGGGCGGCTGCTGCCGACGTGGGGTGGCCGGCCTACCCTTAGTGTTGTTTTTTAAAAAAAAAAGTTTTTTTTTTAAAAAAAAGTCACCGGCGGTGGCTGCCACCGGCATGGGGTGGCCGGCAGTGGGGCCACCAAAGGGGGAGGGGTGTTTTAGTTTTTTTTTAATAATTATTTTAAACTAACGGCAAAATGGTAATTTCAACATGGTTAACGGTCAACTAACAGTTAGTTAATGGTCAACTAACGGCCGTAATATTTTTGCTTCTAAAACGTAACCACGTGTGTATTTTTTGTGCAGAAAAAAAATACGTGGTGCTGGGCGCTCTCGAGGGTAAAGCCCATGTGTATTTTTGCTCTTTAACCTTTTTGTCTTCTTGTGGCCTAACCAGAACAAGCTTGAATCTGGACCAAAATGTTGATGGGATCCACTCTTTCACCTCTAATAGTATTTTAAAATTTTTATGCATGCAAATCAAAGCAAATACAGTTCACATCGGATCTAAATATAAGGAATTAATGATGAATAACCTGACACAAATGTTTAAGACTTTTTCACGTAATTAATAGGTTATTGAGGTATATAAATAATATCATTAAGGCCAAATAAGTGTATATAAAATATTAATAATCCAGACTATGGCAGGTGTCATAATATGAATACAAGTGTACTGTGTGATGTTAATTGCTGAATGAAGTAAAACAAGTTTTAGTTGGTGAAATGGCACGTACGACACTTCAAATACTGATAGTTTCATGAGACAAAAGAATGATTTGGGAGACATCCAGGTAGGTCAGAGTAAAATCAATCGTATTCTGTGGGAAATGTAAATGGATAAAGATATAGTTAACGCAAAGAAGAGTGATTGAGGTTGAAGTTAATGAATCATTCATCGAGTACTCTTCAATCTAAAACGTAACGAGCTAGATATGGTAATAGACTAAATACAATATAATATCATAATATTAATGTGATTTGAATATTTAAATATATCATCATGTGGGTCCTACGATATTGAACTTAGGCCAAGAACTTAAAGACACACAATAACAATTAAGTGGGAACTCAAAAAGGAGATGATATGAGTATCAAGCCGGGTAGGTATAAGCATAATAACCCAAATGAAGAAGTATACTTTGATTTGCTTCATAAAGCTGAACCCTAAAAGCTTATCTATTTGTATCTTAGTGGTCTCTGTCAAGTGGGTGAGTTCCTTAACCCCTTTATCTTTTGAATTTCTCTTCGTCACTGGGTGGACTAAACAAAGTGCTCGAGAGATAGCCACGTACGTGGAATATGAAACAACCCAACATGATGGAAATAATAAAAATAATAGTAGTATAATAAATCATCACACTCAAATCCATAGCAGCCATACGTCTTTACATGTATACTTTCCTCCTTTGCTTTGCGCAAATTGTAGAAATATATGTGTGTATTTATCTTTACTTCCGTGTAAAATATTCATTAATTACTGTCCAAAAACATAATTAACCTCTTTACCCTGAGTATCGCAATGAAGATTACTTGTACCGCAAGCTCCAATGTTTTCCAAGCAATATCCTAAGAACTTTTTTCTTTGGAACTTTTTTCGCCGACCAACCGTGCATATCGTCATAGAGAAATACGTAAAAGTTGCTTTTTTTACTATATATACATATATACATACATGCATATGTGTAATACGCTAACTATTAAAAGAGAAACAAATATGGAGATTAATTCTATAAAACAAAACATACTTTCTGTGGTTCAAAATATAAGTCACTTCAACTAATTTATTAAAACTAAGAAAAGTTATTAGTGCATTATTAAAGTTGTTTAAAATTTTTTTCCAAGTTTCATCTTTACCCTTATAAATACCATAAATTTTAGAAAAATACACGCTAAATCCCATCATTGAAAATAGAGAAGGGGAACACATTTAAGATAAAGCAATTAATACTATACAAACTCTTGAAAGGTGATTTATATTAAGAACCACAAAATTCTTCTAAAAAATAACATATATTATCAACCGGATGGAGTATATGCATGTATTTTGTAGAAATTGAACTCTAGAACTAGAGTTAACACGACTACTTATGGAAGACAAGAGATTAATGTCTCCGTGTATCTCTCTCTCTCCATTTCCTCTATCTCCTTTGAATGTCTCTATATATTATTAAATCAAGTTTTAATGGTTGTGACTTAGTGTCATATATAAATATTATTATAACATTAAATTAAATAGTATTAAATCTCAACCATTAAAACTTGAGTAAAACTTGAGAGGTATATATATCAATGGAGAGATTAATTTCCCTACAAACACTTGGACACACACCAACATCAATTAATTAATTAATGGCCCTCTTTGTTTTTGGTGGGGCTTTCTCTTTTTGGTGAATCTTAATATAGGAGGGTCATTAATTAAAGTATGAAATATTGATCAGTCGGCACCAAAAATCAATAACGCCCAAGCCTAAGTTATCTTCCAAATCAAATTAAAGTTGTGATCATTAAAGGCCACATCTCTTCTAAAAAATGATAATCACACATGTCTTATAGGAAAGCCTCCATTGAATGTCTCCACCATTGGATCAAGTTTGAATAGTTGTGATTTAATATTATAGTAATATTTTTATAAAGCATTAAATCTCAACCATTAAAATTTGATCAATGGTGGAAACTTTTAATGGAGAGGAAATGAAGAGAGGAATCAATTGAGACATACTTTTGCCCATATATATTATTCTTTTTCTTTTATGCTTTAATTTGTCAACTCAAGCAAGTAAGGGGGGTTGACATTTAATGACAAGATTGCTCAAAAGCTTACGTTAGAGTCTAGATTAATTGGCGTTTGCTCGTGTCATTTAAATAAGCCACAGAAAAATGTAGGTTTAACTCACTTTCTCCACAAGGCAATCTTGGCCTTTACGCTTATAATTCCTGAGGATGATGCAATAAATTTCCGTCAGATACAAAAGTTTGGCTTAACCTTAGTCAGTGTGGAAGAGTTGAAAATAATACTATTGCATATTGAAGGAAAGACACTTGGTTATAATTTCGTGATTTCAACTCTTTAATCATAATTTAATGTCCGACGACTTCAACTTTTGACTATATATATTGTTCATTCAGATATACACTTTCCTCGCATAATAATATACATTTGCTTTTTAGAAATTAAATAGAGACGATATAGTTGAATTCATACTTAAGTCTTTGAATCCGTATATACGTTGGTGTCAGGATCTTCGGATCTTTTATTAAATTCCCAAAGTAATAGACAGATGTTTAACTTTTAATTTAATTAAAAATAATAGTTTAAATTAAAATATCGAAGAAAATTTATTCCTTTACAATATTAAAATTAAATAAAAATTGAGGCGGCTTGATTAGTCCTTTTGTGAGATGGTGTGATGAGATCAATATTTTGGCATCGTTCTTCGATTTTTATGGAACATTTCATTATACTCTCGTAATCATACGTAAGCTACTTATAGAAAATATGTGCTGCACTTATTAAGTTCATTATATTTTCAAAGAAAAATTGTACTTTCTACGATTTATTCCTAATTCTAATATATATTTTCATCGATCTATTAATATACAATCTGACATCATGATTCCTATATTTCTCAATGCAAAAAATTTCTCCATTAAATTGGCCGTATCCTCTGACCTAGCAATCAACACCAACCGTATTATCAAGTTCTGGACATTGTATTTAGCCACCTTAATCTCTGGTCTTAATTGTAATTTTTCTGCGAATTTTTTAATTTGGATGTATGTTTGAGCTATTGGTTAATTGTTTTTCATCAAAATAATATATCAGTATCAAAGTTACAGTCTGAGGCAAAGATTAATGTGCATGAATAATTGAATATCCCCCCTTTTTTTTGGGGGGGGGGGGGATGGGGGAGTATCAACTTGGTTAGACGTAAAATCTCTACAAAAATGTATTACTAGTAAGATAAAATCAATTGCAATTGTAACAGTGATGGAAGATTATTCTCGTATAATTGAAATCGACATGATGGACAATAAAAATATAAAATACAGTATATATTGTCTCTATTAAATTTATACATATGTAGTGTTTAATATTGATGCTTTCCAGTTTCCACTATGATATTGTCGAACTGCATGCTTCAATGTCTACAACCGCCATGGCTCGTTCAATTAAATTTTCAACCTTAATTACTATCCCGACCTATATTCCTCTACATGGTCCATTAATTAAATAAATTTATGCGACTTAAATCTAACTTGGGAGAAACGGAAGAGAAAAAATGGAAGTATAATTGTTTTATTTGATTAAAATCAAATTAATGTGTCATTCTATAGAAAAAAAACGTGTCATCGTAAAGAGCCGCTTACTTTGATTCTAAAGGTATCACCCACCAACTTTTGGCAGCTTGTATAATATCTGAAGGATTTGGTCCCTGTTATTTATTAGGTTTCGATTTGGTGGGTCACACTCTCCCAAAATATTACAATGTATACTAGGATTTGATATTCTATAATTACCTCAGTAATATATTTATATATAATTTTTTTCAAAAGTGATCGAATAAAACATGATAAAAATGTAAAGTTTAAACATACTTTATGATATCCCCTTTTTCTTTTTTAGTTCATGGTATTTTGTGCCACAGATTTTGAGTTCATAATTTTATTACTATATAAACATTCCAAAATTAGATCATACAATATCGCTTTAATTATGGTAAATAAAACAATAATTGATTACTTATTTAATTCTTTCTCAAATGTCCTCACAGGCCATGGCTTCCTTCATTCACTTCACAATTAAAATTGATAAACTAAATTACATAATATCCTTTATTAGAGTAAAAAATATTAGCAGGGAAATAGTTAACCTCCATAACTTTTAAAATGTAATAATTAATTCTTGTAAACTAAATTTATGCAAAATCGCTCTCTCATATTGTTAATTTGTTTGTAATTTCAACAATGGAAAATGTTGAAGAGGGGTTTTATATATGCACACTTCACTGAATTAAAGTTACGAGTTATTTACATAATTATAACATAGAGATAATTATAGAATTTTTATGCAATATATCCAATAAGTAACTCAC
Organism: Acacia confusa; assembly: GCA_037074495.1. Taxonomy (NCBI): domain Eukaryota; kingdom Viridiplantae; phylum Streptophyta; class Magnoliopsida; order Fabales; family Fabaceae; genus Acacia; species Acacia confusa. The sequence continues at coordinate 1,602,498 of CM073508.1, read as the reverse complement.
ATGGATATTTTATTGACGCATAATTTTAAAGGTTAAAGTATGATTTTGGTCTTTTAAGTTTGCATAATGAGTTATTTAAGTTATTTAAGTTTATAAAGTACATTTTTAGTCCTTAAAATTTAACACAGTTAATATTTCTAACAGAAAATGTTGACTAAACAAAGTTAAGGGATAACAGTGCAATACTGACGAAGCAAGCTAGACTTGCAACACAATATCTCATTTAATTTTCATCCTACATGGAATTTACATTATTTTTTTTTAAATAAAAATATAATCTAAATAAATTATTTTAATCAATTTCTTAATCTATTTCCATCTTCTTCATCATCCAACCCTAGCCTTCTGCCTGCGTCGCCCTTCTTCATCTTCATTTCATCTAATGAAACTTTCTTGTTCTATTGGCTGGGTTACAACTTTGCACTAGTTGGAAACACCTTGGTGTCGTCAAATTTGTCATTAGATTTCATATGTATTCCGGCGCTGATGTATTTTGTGAATCTATTTTGTAGAGAATCTTTATCGAATTGAGTTGTGCAATACATATGCTCAACCCAAAGATGTTTTCAAACTATAGTCTTCATCAATTTTGACATTCTTGGCTAGCTAGCTGCTATTTGTCACCGCTCTATACCTCACGGTTTTGAACCTGCCGTTCATCAATGCCTGCCATGTATTTGGATTAATAATAATTAATTGTTAAATCAAGAGAATGAGGAGAGTTTATGATTGCATGCTTTGAGGGAATCGACCATGACAAAGGATTCATCGAGTCCAGAGGAAGTTTGGCGAAGAAGATGAAGAAGGGTGTCGCGGCAAAGGCTAGGGTTTGACGATAATGAAAGAAAGAAGAGAGAAACTGAACAAAGAAACAAAAAAAAAAAAAAAAACAAGCACTCAAGAAGAGATAAAGGGATCAAGCAATCAATTAAAATAATTTATTTAAATTTTATTTTTAATTAAAAATAATAGTAATAATTAAGGAAAGGCCAGCTTGCTACATTAACATTGCGCTATCAGTACTTAAATTTGCTTAGTCAGCATTTTCTGTTATTAAAATTAAATGTGTTAAATTTTAAAAACTAAAAATATACTTTATAAACTTAAAGAACTAAAATAAAAAATAATATAAACTTAAAAGATTAAAAATACACTTTAACTTAATTTTAAATATTTTTATGTATATAATGATACAGAAAATAATGAAAAAGATATATTTCAAATTATTCATAAATCAATATATATTGACTACACATTATTAACTGATTATAAAGTCGAGAAGTAATGTGTTAGGTCGATCGCGATGACCTAAGATACTTGTTTTAAAAAAATATATATAAAAACGAAAGTGTAGAATTCCTAGTACTTTTTTCCAGCTTTTCAACTTCAAACTCGGATTAAAAAGATGAAGATATATGAACATTTTATGGCGTTTAAGAGATAATAATTTACTTTTTAAATATAATTTATATTAATAAATTGACGTCTCAATTAGATTATATAATTATTTGTTTGGAGAAAGAGTAGTACAAGAATTAAAACTGTACTAAGAGTTACTTCTTTCATTATTCTTTAGTTACATCACACAAGTATAGGAGACAGACACGGTGGGGGTTAGGGGTGGCCTCACCCCCTTAATTTTTTTAAAAAAAATGTAATTTGATACTTTATATATATATATATATATATGAGGAAAATGATGTAATTTGATACTTTTATATATATATATATGGGGTTGGGGATATATTAAATGCTTAATTTTATTTATTTATTTTGCTTTATGATGTAATTGATATGCACTCATCTTTTTCCAAAATCCCCATCCGTTATTATTTATATAATTTCCATTTCTTATGATATAATTTGATACCCATATTAAGAGATGGCATTTAATATATCCCCAACCCCACCAAAATTGACTTCATCTTCTTCCTCTCACTTGCTGCTTGTCCGCCATTTTTTTTTTTTCAATAGCTTATTACAAATTGTCAGAATCAACAAAGTATTTAAAATCACTTTTTTTCATTAAATTTTCTTTATAAAATTTATTATACATGATTTTATTTTTCTAATGATACTATTTTTATATTAATTAGAGAATATTTTATGGTTAGGATTTTGGACAAATTCCGAGTTTTGTTAAAAAAAATGGCTATGGGAACATAGATTATGACTAATGGTTAATTTTAGTCAGTTTATTTTTGTTATAAATAATAATTTTTAAAAACATACTGGTCATGAAATAATTCATGCTCTTTATCATAGAGATTGATTTCTTGATGATTATTTGATTACATATATTGAAAAATAAATTGTTTTGAGTTTTAGCATGAATTTAATTATAGATGTGTTTAACCGTATAAAAACACGTAGAGTAAAAGTCAAGTGAAGTAATCTTAATTTCTTATTTCTATAATAGATTTCTTACAATTTTTTGTATATTAGGTCTGTATTGTATTTTAAGTATTTTTATTTATGATAAAGTATTTTTTATTTTCACCCGTCAATAAAATTCCTGGGTCTGTTACAGTTAGTATATGCTTTTCTCTAGTATATGCTCTAGTTACATCTAATGGCGGATCTTGGGATAAATATCTGGGGGCCCAAATGTATAATCATTAATTAATTAAAAAAATTATTTGAGGGGGCCAAATATATAAATTTTGGGACAAATGTATAAATTTTTAAGCCAAATACATTAAAAAAAAATCGAATTTACATTAAATATTTGAACAGATATATTTTTTTTTGGGTGCTTTGTCTCTATGATCCTCCGCCAGTGGTTACATCAGACGTGGGACGACATATTCGTACCAATATAATATGGCAATATCTTGATGTAGCTTAATAATATTATAAACATTTTCGGAGTGTGTATATGTATCCCAGCATGCATGAAAATAATTCATATATTACGTAGAAGCTAACATAGTCTTAACGTAATATGGATAAATAAATAATATTATATTGAATTGAACTTCTTGACTTCAAAATATTTTCCAATTTTCTATTACTATAATTTTGAAACGTTCATAAAAAACGAATGTACGACTCTGACTTACCAGTTAAGAATATACTTAGAGTCACCGCAGTTGATTTTGACCGAATCAAATCAAATTAAGAAGAAACCTTAATTTCTTCTTTTGTTCCCCACACCAACATACGAACAAGCAGGCTTCTTCGATATATCTATGAAACCTTGGGGTGTGAATATTTATAGAAGGTAACTAGCCTGGCATATATCATTTCTGCATTTCAGGCAATCATCAACATAAAACAAAAGAGTACTTGTTGTTTGATGGTAAATACATTCCATCTAGGACAACCGGTATTTGGTTAAAAAGCTTCACTATATATCCAGATCATTAGTCATTACAAGTTTTGAACTTATAATACTTGCTATAGTTTTTAATATAAGATATATTTATTTAATTTGATTATATTAATGAAGTTAGTTTAACTAATTAATATTACATGTATTTTTTAAAACATCTTAATCATATTTTTTAACTCTCTCATTGATTATAGTTGAGAGAACATTAATAGGGGTAAATTAAGATAAGATTGACAAATATATGTATAAATTATGTCTTATATTTATTGTCAATATCAACTCCTCAAATATGTCTCAATTAGGATAGAAGGGAGTAGATAGTACATCTAATTCTAATATAAGAGCTAATTGACTAAGTTAGATAGATCAAGGATGCTAGTTATTTTAATTATTTGTAAATTATAATAAATACTAGATATTTTCTTAAAATTCCATATTTTATCATGTCTATTCTTTGATAAAAACTATTTAATATGTATCATCAATAGAGATATTTTAATATATATATATATATATATATATATATATATATATGTATGTATATATGTATGTATGTATATATATGTATATATGTATGTATGTATGTAAATTTAGGAGTCGAAATGGATGAGGTCTTAATTTACTACAAAATATAATCCCAAACTAGTTTTTATATTGAAGACTAGGATAGTAATAATTATTGAAGTGGAAGGATCCATAAATTTAAACCTGAAGGTTTTGAGTTAAGATATATCTTCCACTCCTTATTGCTTATTTATTCTATTTCCATTCTTAGGACCCGAAGATTCCAGGTCCCAACATAATTTATATATATTTACTCTCAAAGTCAAATGGAAAATGCATACCATATAATCTTTTTTAATATTTGATACTCTCAAGCTCCAGTATTTTTATTTGTATTTGATTGCACTATCTAAATTAATCAATAGCAATAATGTTTATATTTAATTTGGAACATGTGGGGTTACGTAGGGCTCTCAGAAATTCATTACCATAATAAAAATGTGATCGCCCACCAGCACACGCATGATATAGACTTTATGTCTTTTACCTCTTTTGTTTCACTGATTATTTTTTTAGTTGATACAAATTAAGACTGCGCAATATTTATCTGGTTAAATATGTTTAGTACATATTATATGGAACTATGGATTGTCCAATGAAAGTATATTTTTTATTCAATTTGTTTTTTAAAAAATAGTGTGTAGATATAGGTAATACTAAGTCATAATATACAGGAACTAAAAACTTCAATTTTGTGTCAATTTATTCAAAGTGTATTTATTATTATCGATAGCTAGTGATCTATGGAGCCATTATAAATATACCAAGCATTATATTCGTGCAATAAAACTCCATAAAAGTTAGAAGATCCGTTGGATTATGATAAATAATTATTCAAATAATTTTTTTAAAAGTTTCTTTCTTTCTTTTTCTTTTTTTTTTTTTTGGCCATCAAATTGTTTTAAAAGTTTCAACTAGTGCAATTAATCTATTTTTATGTTATGATGTATGTTCCCACTGCCTATTCTTCCGGTCCTTTCTATAATTAGGGACCTAAAAATTTTCTCTTGCTTTTTATATAGTTATATGACTGTCATATTTAAGTATTGTTGGACCTAATTAATTCAGATAGTTTTTCTAAAAAAAATGTTATCTGCATATTTTTATAAGATATTTGCATTTACTTAGATCCAAACTAGAAAATTTGTACTTAAACCATCAAAATCTCTTCTACTAAGACCAATCTTTCTTGGTGTGTCCTACAAGTTTCATGTGTTCTAGTTAAAATCTTGGGAAAATAATAGAAAAATTCCACTTAAACTTTAAAATCCTGTTGCACACAAGAGTAATAAAATTAACAACAACAGTAATGCAATTCACAACTTATTTTAGTAGAAAATCACCTATTTGAGATTTTAAGGTTTAAGTAGTATTTTTTTAAAATTTTCCCTAAAATCTTATTCATCATCTAGAAATTGTTTAAATCATTTATTTTTTATTATTGAAGCTGCCGCTTATCTAAAATAAGGATAGAAATATATTAATTAGTTTAATAAATTTCATTTGAATGAGATAATTTCTTAAAAATATATTTAAAATATTTTAATGAGATTAAATCAATTTTAACTAACTAATTTCTTAATAATTCTTATAAATGGGATTGGAGTAAGTTGTTACAAAATGAATAAATTTTTGCGTCCATAGTCTACTCCAATGAGTCTACGTATTTGTTAAATAATTTTGGTATTAGTTTGACTAATATAACTTTCAAAATTGTTGAAATCTTTTAAACCTAGAGTGGCCGTAACTAAGAATTATTTTCAAATTCAAACTGACGTAGGTACTGGCTAGGATCACAAAAATTATACTCTCACATGTTTTTAATATAATATATATTTAGGAAGTTGATATCAGTGTTTAATATAAGATATAATTTTTATATTTGTTGATCCTTTTTTAAATTGCCCATATTTATATTCCCTAAATAATAATCAAGGAGTAAAGAATGAGAGAAGATAACTAGATATTTTAGAAAATACATGTTATATTAACTAATTTAACTAATTTTTTTAATCTAATTAAATTAGATAAATATATCTTATGTTAAGAACTAAAAAATATTGAAAAATTTCTTAGGAACCACAAAAAAAAAATAGAGAAAGAGAGAGAGAGTCAACATTGTAATACAAAGATGAGCTTAAGATGCAAAAATGCACATGTGCTTTACCTCGAGGAATGCCTAATACCAAGTGTTTTTTTAGGTGTAAAAGTGTACATGTGGTTATAACTTAGGTGCAAAAATACCATTTGACCGTTAAGTTTGAATTTGACCGTTAAGTTTGACTTTGACAGTTAAGTTTGACTTTTTTACTAATTGGGCGATAATGTGGCATTTTTGCACATGTGTTGGGTGCTCTTTTTGCCAAACCACATGTGTATTTTTTGCACTCTTTGTCAAACAACATATGTATTTTTGCACCTTTGAAATACCACGTCATCACCCAGTCAGCAAAAAAAGTCAAACTTATCGGTCAAATGGTATTTTTGCACCTAATTTGCAACCACATATGCACTTTTACATATAAGGTTAAAGTGCAAAAATACACATGTTTTTTCTTCAGGAGCACCCAGCACCATATGTTTTTTTTTGTGCAAAAATACACACGACGTTATGTTTTAGGAGCAAAAGTCACACGGACCGTTAGTTGACCAACGTTGATCATTAACTTGGCCGGAAATGAACAGCAACTCCGCTGAAATTACCATTTTGCCCTTATTTTAAAGCTGAAATTACCATTTTGCCCTTAGTTTTAAATAATTTTTTTAAAAATAAAATTAAAATAAACCCTTCCCAAAGCCGGTGGGCCCCACCACCGGCCACATCTCCGCCGCTGGCCGCCATCCCCGCTGCCGCCGGCGACCTCCTCCGGCGACTTTTTTTTTTTAACTTTAAAAATTAAGGTTTTAAATATTTTTTTTTTAAAAAAACACTAAAATAAAGTCCTTCCCCACCGGTGGACCGGCAGCGGCCTCCCTCCCCACCACCGGCCGCCACCAGTGTCCGCAACCTCCTCCAGCGACTTTTTTTTAAAAAATAAACTAAGGTTTTAAATATTTTTTTTAAAAAATACTAAAATAAACCTTTCCCAACCGATGGGCCCCACCACTAGCCACACCACCTCCGGTGGCTGCCCTCCCCACCACCGGCCGTCGCTGGCGACCAGCGTCCACCTCCAGCGACCTCCTCAGGCGACTTTTTTTTTAAATAAACTAAGGTTTTAAATATTTTTTTAAAAAAGGCTAAGTTTATTTTTTTAAAAAAAAAGTCGCTGGAGAAGGTCGACGGCGGCAGCCGGTGGTGGGAGGGCGGCCGTCGGAGGTGGTGTGGCCAATGGTGGGGCCCACCGGTGGGGAAAGGTTTATTTTAGTTTTTTTAAAAAAATATTTAAAACCTTAGTTTATTTTTTTAAAAAAAAAAGTCGCCGGAGGAGGTCGCCGACAGTGGCCGATGGTGGGGAGGGCGGCCGCCAGCAGTGGTGGGGCCCACCGGTGGGGAAGAGCTTATTTTAATGTTTTTTTTAAATATTTAAAACCTTAGTTTTTAAATTTTTTTTTTTAAAAAAAAATGTCGGAGGAGGAGGTCGCCGGTCACCGACGGCGGCGGGGTGGGCGGCCGGCAGCGGAGGTGTGGCCGGTGGTTGGGCCCACCGGCTTTGGGGAAGGGTTTATTTTAGTTTTATTTTTTAAAAAAAATTATTTAAAATTAGTGGTAAAATGGTAATTTCAGCTTAAAAATAAGGGCAAAATGGTAATTTCAACGGAGTTATTATTCATTTCCGTCCAAGTTAACAATCAACGTTGATCAACTCACGGTCCGTGTGACTTTTGCTCCTAAAACATAACGTCGTGTGTATTTTTGCACAAAAAAAAACATGTAGTACGGGCGTTCTTGGAAAAAAAATATATGTGTATTTTTGTACCTTGACCCTTACATATAAAGAAACACTTGATATTGAGTACTCTTCAAGCATACGTAGAATTTTACATTATAATCCAACAATAACTCAAACATACATAGAGAAATGCTTGGAGAGGGAGGGAACAAACAAGTACGAATTCAGAAGAAAGACAGATGGAAGAACGTTTGTTGAGTTTCGTGCACGAGTCTCGTCCTTTATTATTATAATCACTAGATAAACTTTTTTTTTTTTTGCTCGAAACTAGATAAACTATTCACATAAAACTACGCGCGCCATACAGGAGAGATGATAAGTTTTTATAAAAAACATTTAATAGTAATTAAAACTTAAATTAAAGATATAAAATAAAAAGGACAAGAAACTGAAAAGTTAATTTTATAAGAAGTTGTATATGTTATTTATGAATTGTAAATTATACAGTTTCTTGTGGATTTTAGATATCACAAGACTAGACTAGATTATAGATATTAGATATTAGCCTGTAAAGTGGAGATGGTATGAGATCTAAAAAACAAGCACGTTATTAATAATTACAAATAGTATATATCAATATAGATATTATTTTTATTGGTATTGATGACTTTTATGTTTCATTTTTTATGTTTATTACTAAACTTAGTATTTCAAAAATATATAATCTAAGACATAAAATAACTGAATGATATTTATCACTATCATGTTGAAATTAAAGTATAGTTGATTCATAAAAAAGCCAAGTTTTTGGATATTCACGAAAATTTTAAGAGAACGAGTATATAAAATATTTTTAAAAAATTGTAATAAAAAAAATGAATGAATGAAATCTTAAAAAAGTTGCAAGTGATGATTAGCTAGGGTGATGATGTATTAATTCTTGGATATTTGTATACACATAAGAAATAAGGGCAGCCAAATTGGGTTTCAGACGAATGGTTTTGTATCCTAATTCTTATTTGTATACACATAAGAAAACTTTCATTTAATTGGAAAATTACGGGTCGAATCGGTAACCTCACTGCTTCGTGTCTACGTAATTCATAAAAATAAAAATGAGAACGAGAACCAGCAGTTGCGTGTCCGGGTTTGAATAAAAAATAAAAAAAAAATTAAAAGAAAAAGAAAAAAGAAAAAAAGCGAAGGAAGGGGGATGCTTTCATCATTTAAAAGGAGAACATGGCCGTTGGGATCTTTAGGTGCTCTTGTTCCATCTCAGGCACAGAGCTCTCTCTCTCTCTCCCACTTTCTCTCTCTTGAAGCTTGAAGATGGGAAGAGCTCCTTGCTGTGCCAAAGTCGGGCTTCACAGAGGTCCATGGACTCTTAAAGAAGACGCGTTACTCACCAAGTATATCCAAGCTCATGGCGAAGGCCAATGGAGATCCTTACCTAAACGAGCTGGTATATATCCCAACTTCTCTCTTCTTCTTCTTCTTCGTCTTCTCTCATTAACCTGCTCTTTTTCTCACCCACCAATCTCCGATCCACCTCACACACTTCATGTCACTTTCACACACTCTTCATTATTTGAACAATATCTCTCTCTCAGAGGGTGATGAGCTTGGGAGCAACAATAAAAGTTGCTACCATGCGAGTAAAAGATTACAGGTTAAAATCCTATAAACAACCTCTTCACTTGCAGGTAAGGTTGCATACATCCAATTTTCCTCAAACTTCATTTGGTGGGAGTCTTGTGGCCTGATGCATCTCTCTCTCTCTCTCTGTGTGCGCTAATTTTCAAGTTGTACTAATTATTAATATATATGTGCAGGGCTTTTGAGGTGTGGAAAAAGTTGCAGGCTGAGGTGGATGAACTATCTGAGACCAGACATAAAGAGAGGAAACATAACACCCGAAGAGGAAGATCTCATAATCCGAATGCACTCTCTTCTCGGCAATCGATGGTCTCTCATTGCAGGAAGACTACCTGGAAGAACAGATAATGAAATCAAGAACCACTGGAACACACATCTCAGCAAGAGGCTAAGGAACCAAGGAACCGACCCATTTACTCACAAGAAGCTCTCTTCTTCGTCTTCATCCCTGCCGAATTCCAAGACGAAGAACAAGAAGAAGAAGAAAGGCAAGGCGCGTGAGAATAATAATGGAGTAGTAGCAGAGAAAGATGAAGAGAAGAAGACAATAGTGTATCTTCCAAAGCCAGTCAGAATCACAGCTTGTATTTCTTCTCCAATTCCCAGAAGTGATAGTAACAAGAACTTGAACTCGTTCGATTCCAACTCAGCGAGTGGGTCTACAAGCCAAGAGAAAAAGGAAGGGAAAATTCACTGGGGAGAGAATTGTAATTTTAATAACAACAACAACAATAATAATAATAACTATACTTATATTGACGAAAATGATCACGAGTTTGTGGGGTTACTTGAGGAGGACAATGACTTGGTCAACGGGTCCGACATGGAGGGGCAATCGGAGTTTCCGGCATCGGCCGAGCAACATGGGACGCTGGAGAAGCTGTACGAGGAATACTTCCAACTCTTGAATAACCAACAAAACCAAGACGAGTTGGAGTCTTTTGCTGAATCCTTGCTGGTTTGATCATTAAAAGTTAAATATTTCAGAATAAAATTTGATCAAGCTAGCTAAGCCTTTGTGTTCATATACAGTTATTTTATAATTTCGTCCTCTCTCTCTCTCTCTCTCACCCTCTCTTTTCTTTGTTTATTTTTTTATTGGGGACATTTTGGAAAAGTAAATAACAATAATGTCATGTTATATTGAAAATGATGAAAAGGAAAGGCTTTGCTAATTTTCTCGCGTGCTTACCTTCTAGTCCATATATATTCTCTGGGCGTTACAGCCTGGTAGATTTATGATTTGGTGAAAAAACGCAGTTGAGTAATTATTTTTGTTTTAAATTAATCTAACGATGATGAAGGGTAACGATGGTCTTAAAAGTTGAGTTCTTATAAGTAATTTTTTATTTTGATTTTTAAAATGGGCTTAATGTTTTTGCTTTTACTATATAAATTTTTTCTGTCACACTCACATAAATGTGGGCAAGTCCCACTAATAGTGTGTGGGTTCATTGTAAAGAAAAAAGAGAGAAAATAATAGTGGGATCTGCTCAATTTTATCTGAGTGTGGTAGAAAAAATTTCTACACCAAAATAGAAACATTATATTCTTTCAAAATATAATGTAATTTCGTTTTTTAGTGAAAAGTAAGGCACCAAAATTTAGAAATTGGTGCTCAAAAACGATTTTTTGGCTCGTGTTGCACTCCCAAATCACATGCATATATGTGTGCGGTCAAATTTTACTTACGAGACTTGCCATATGTACTTCTTCCTACGAGAGACTTGCTAAGTATAATTCTTCCATTTCAAGATATCTGTTATTATAGTTGATACACATACATAAACTTTTAAAAAATTATTGAATAGTCTATATGTTATTATAAAATTTAGTAATATAATAGTTAGCTAAAGAGATAATATAACTCTTTATCTCTAAATTTTCTCTCAATTATCAATCTAGTGCATAAAATTTGATTCAATATAACTCAATCAATTTAAGGAATTATATGGATTTATACCGAGTTGAAAAAATATATATATACCTAGTTATTGAGTCAAAATCTTATGGCTAAATGATTGATAATTGAAGAAAAGTTCGAGAACCAAGAGTTATATATGGTTTTTCCTTAAATAAAAATGTTGGGCGAGTATTTAGATCTACTCCACCTATCATTATTTTTATAAGTGAAAGATATATAAAATTTTAAGAAAATAACTAGCAAATTGTTGAAATTCCTGAACTAACACAATTGTATTTTAAAACAAAACCAAAAGATTACGAAAAGATTTATTTTGAAACAAATGAAGTATTTGACATATGAAATTATTGACAGAGATTTGGTAATCACTTTTGATGATGCACGTACACCTCATAGAAGTGTAGCTCACTCATTTATCTATCCCTTTTGTGTGCCTGTGAGGTAAAGTATACTTCAAGAAATTCAAATCATGTTTGACTATTCTTCAATTTCTAAAGTTAAATTAAGTTGTACATAAAAATGAAATAGATTAATGATGAGAGAATAATGTTAAAATATAATTAAAGGGCCCGGATGGATTACCGGTGGTAGAAGTGGCTTTTTTTCAATGACTTTTGCAAACTTAAGATAAGAGAAAAACCAAATTGTAAATGTGATTTATATTAAGATTGACGATAGTAGAAACTCATTTACATTGTGAAAAGAATATTTTATTGACTTCTTCTTAAAAGTAGCTTTTAGTTTAAAGGGTCATTTGAAAAAATGCCAACTCTAACATCTCATTATATTTCACTACTATTGTGTTTTTTCTCTTCCTATCGTGCTTTTTGAGCCCTTCACCGTTCCAGACAAGCCCTAAGTATAACTTCTAACAACATTCATAAGTTTTTAAGTTTTTCCAACAAAAAAATAATTAATGTTTCTCTCCCACTCACTGTTTTTGGGGTCCAATTAGGCAATGAACCCCAAATCTGAATTGTCCAAATTTAGTCATTTTAAATTTTTTAAAAAATTATTTTAACAAGTACATATTGAAAACCAAAAACCAGGATAATATTCTAACTATTAGGTTTTAAAAAATTATTTTATATAAAAATCATCACTTAAAAACTTAAAATCTCAACCATTGAAAATATTTTTGAACAGTGTGCTCTCACCACAGTACTCATCACCCGAATGAGCATGGTTTCCCATTTTTGCCACCTTTCTCCTTTCAACTTTGTGCACTTTTCTATGGTAATGGGTGCTGATCTATACCACTTACATAGTTACATTCATGAAGATTATTGAAACATTTAAATTAAAAATGTTATTCAATCCAGGATTGGTGGATCAATATTTATTTAAAAAAACATATATTATTTTTTAAATTACATTTGGAGGGTTTGAATTCCTGGCCTCTACAAAATATAGATTACTGCAAAATTAAATTACAACTCCATACATAGCAAGTAATCCATTATTATTATTTTATTTTTATTTTTATAATAATGATATTATCATTATTATTTTATTGAGTAATTTGACCAAGAAATATAAAAATCCAGCCTAAGTTTTGTCTTTTGATCACTCTCTAATTCAACTGAGACATACAGAATTCGATGATAATTGCAATACTTTCGCCAAAAAAAAAAAAGAAATTATATTTCAGACTATTAATTTATTAAGTTTGTCAACAAACAAATTTTTCTTTGGAAAAAACAGAGCCGTATGCTCGCACAAAAAAAAAAAAAAAACTGACGTATCCATCAATGCAACAAGGGTTGAATTATGAAGTATATAACATGTATTTTTTCCTAAATTCCACTTTTCTCTCAGCATAGAAAATAGTTAATTAATACAATCAAATACAAAAAAGTTCACCAAAAACATGTAATTTAAAAATTGGGGTATACCTAAACTCCCCCCCCCCCAAAAAAAACCTATATATAAAAGAAGAAAATTGATATTTCCTTTTACTCATGAATCATGATATGTGGTCGCTTCATTATTACACTCTATTTACATATTTTTGTCAAATTTTCTAAGTTAAGAAAATTATTGTTTCCTTTTATTGATTTAAAAATTGCACTTATTTTGTCCGGGATCGCATATTTTAATTTCAAACGAAGTGGTCGTATTTAATTACAAACTTTTCATTCGTTAACTTGTTCACGAAATCTATACAGCTGGCGTCATCAAAATCTGAGTAGGCAAAATTTTCAGTTCTGAGCTATACAAGTACACTAGTATTCATTGTTGTGAAACTCAAAAATCGACTTCTTAAGTTTACTTTCACGTTTTTATTTTACTAAATCAAGTTGAGTCATTGGTAAACTTATGCTCATTTTAAACTCAAATAAACTCATAAGTTTACATATTAAGTTTATCGATTTTACGTTTTTAACTTACAAAACTGAATCAATGCACTCTTAAATTTGTATCAACTTTTTTTCATTTAATCACACTCAATGGCTTTATATATAAATGTTGACGTATTTAATTTCAATAAGTTATATTTAAACTATATTTAAATCAATTTGTTGTCATTTTTATATTTTAATTATTTAATTAAACACTATAAATACTTATTTAATGATAAATTAAACTCTTACGAGTTTATGATTAAAATTTATGATACAAGTTTACCTCAAGCTTACTTAAACAAGTAAGTTTAATAACCTTACTAGTATTATTACATATTTAGACATGTCTTGTAAACAATCGTTTATTCATATTAAAAAGTTATGTTTATTATATATTGTAGAAAGACACAAGTTTTAACAATTGACCACATGACCTTTTGATATGCTGCCAAAGTTAAATCGATGGTCACATTTAATATTAACATTCGTGGTTTAAATTTTTGGAATTTTGGTTCTAACTCTTTCTTTTTTTTGGCCAAGAAATTAATTGTTTAGAAAGACCTGAAGTTTCTAAAAGTATTCTAAGGGACATCGGTCATTTAAAAAACAAAAATGATTGGACTAAACTGACCCCCAACCCCAATCACTTAGAGAACAGAATTACCTGCTACCTGTTTCTGTCGCACCACCGCTGCCGGCGACTTTTCCAACATTAATGCCCATATTCCCGACTGTGCTTTTTGTTGGTGATGACATTTCTAGCGGTTAAGATATGAAATTTTTTACTCTCTTATCCTAATTTTTAAATTGGGTTGGCGCTGATTTTATAAGATTAAGTTTGGAATTGTCTGAACATTAATGTGTTTTTACCCCTAATTAATTCTATCATCTATCTTCATCTTCTTTTATACATTTTATTTCATCATTTTTCTTATCATTGGAGTATTTCTTCATTTTACTTGCCCCTGTAAATAAAGACATAATTGAAAAAAATCATTTCTTACATATTTATTACTTTAGAAAGTAACATATTTATTACTTTAGAAAGTATAAGTTTTTTCTTTTAATATTTATCGGTCAAACAAAGGGAATTTTGAAATTTTCATGGTGAATCTATGACAAATTAAAAATCATTTTACGATTAAACTAAAAGCATTTAGCGCCCACGAAATACATTTACTGATGTTCAAGTCAATATTCAATAATTTGATACTGAAAGAAAGTAAATTCATATGTTCATATATAAGAATGTAGCACTCCGAAAACACAAATTTACATATCCAAGTTCAAGAACTTAATAGCCGGAAAACACAAATTTACAATAATTAAGGTAATGTTCGAGAATTTAGCTGACCTCCCTTTTTCCTTGTTTTCTCTCATTAGCGCCAATGATTTTTCCCCCTCATACTGGGGTTCTAATGTTAATTATATATGTTTTGTGTGTCATTTTCAATTTTCTCTTTTCTTAATGGGAGAATTGGGTAAAAGTATCCCATTAAAAATTTTCTTGATGATAAGGATCTAAGTTAGAGCAACGTTGTTCTGTGCGTACAAATCTCACAAAGCAAAGTTACTTTGAGTATATAAAAAATTTTCAGGTCATTCTCTGCAATAAATTCTCAATTGGGTACCTTTTCCTCATTTTTCCCTTCTTCTAATTCTGTTCAATTTCTAATTATTTGTTTATTATAGAATCACCTATTTTTCGTGATTTGGATCCCAACAAAAGTAATTACTTTTTTTTAACTTGTTTAAGACAAATTATCAAGTTTGAAGTTACATTAGACGCTAAATAATCCTGTTTTAAACTTGGTATGGAGCTCTTTAGATCACAAAACCCAACAAAAGATACCATATGTAAAGAAATGAATACGTGTATATAATAATCACAAAAACAAAACATTAATTGTTTGCTAATAAATAATGAATAATTTGCACATTTCACTCTTGAAAGAGTTAGATAGCCTCATGATTAACATATGTTCCAAATTTGGTAGCTGAATTCTTCTCCTCGACGCGAATATGCTAATTAATTAAGTGCGCCTATTACTTGTGGGGTCCATAATTTTAATGCTTATAAGAAAACTCATAGAGACATAAACTTAAATTGTGAGTTCGTAAGAGTTTATTTTTATTAATAAATGTATATTAAACACATATAATTAAATAATTAAGATACAAAAAATGACAACAACTTAATTTACACAGATTTTAAATTTAAATAATTGAAATGGAATCTATCAACATTTATAACTTATCATATTAATAAAAAGATTCCTATGAAGTTCCTATATAAAGTCATTAAACATGATCAAATACAAAAGGTTAGCATAAGTTAAGAAGCAATAAACTTTGTGCATGAATTTGTAAGTTTAGTTGAGTTTGCAACCTGCAGCAGCGTGAGTTTAAGAGTAAGTTCACATGATTTTATAAAATAAAAATACAAAATATTCAAATCAGAGGGTCAATTTGCAAATTTGATAACAATGTAAAAGTACACACACAAATGACCCGTGTGTAATATGTGTGTCTAAAGTGGGCTGGTTTAGGTGTATCATTAAAATAAAATTTACCATAGCTTCAACCTCCTATAATTCTGGGATAATAATTTTTTTATCCTCAATTTTTCCTCAGTTATTTATTTGGTCGCAAAAGCTTAATATCTTGATCAACCAAGCCCTTGTAATTTTTCAAGTATACACAACCAATCCTTATGGTTTCAAAAGGATATTGAATAAGTTACAAGAAGGGGTATGAATGAAAAATGCATGTGAGTAATTAGGTAACCAAATCTTTGACATTTGTGTTGGAGACGTAATCATATCGTAGACACACATATTGATATATTTTATATAATTATATATGGATATAAAACTTCAAGGATTTTGTCGATGATGATTCAACTTTGATGAATAAATCGATAACAGAGATAAACTTAAAATACCAAAAGTTTCATGACAAATCCTCATATATAATTCATAATCCTGTCACTATAGGCCGGCATGCATGACTGCAAGAGCATTGATGTATAATATAATGTTGCATTTATGTTTGTATGTAAATTTTAAACTTAAACTGAGTGTTTGAACATTTTAATTCAAGATAATTGAGAAATAGTTATTTTTGCATTGTTACTATTATGTATTTAATTTTTAGAAAAGGATATATTTCTTATTTTATATATCTTTCATGATGTTACATGGGATTAGCTGAACAATATTTTTCAAAATCCACTTTGAAAAAAGTTGACCTATGAATGAATTAAAAAAATATCGGGGGTGATGCATGAACAAAGGAGTATCATCACCAGATATTGTTAGCGAGAATTTGTAGTGATATCTTTTAAAAATTAAATGAGACTAATGTTTCTATTTTTGCTGCAGAAATATTTTTTCTGCCATACTCACATAAAAGTGAGTGGATCCCATTATAAAGAGAAGAGAGAGAAAATAATGGTAAGATCCACTCACTTTTATGTGAATGTGGCAAAAAAAATATTTCTACGGCAAAAACAAAGACATTAAACCCAAATTAAATTTTCAAGAACTTTTGTGTGATTTTGTGCCTTTGCTATGCAATACAAGATGATGATGATGATAATTAAGATTGATGATACCTTATTTACTTATTGACTAATATTTAGTAATTTGACTGTCCAAAAATTAAAGGAAATAATTAATGATTGTGTACCTTTTAGATATTCTCCCTCCATCCCTTTAACTTCAACTGTCCAATTTTTAAGTTATGTTATATCTCTTTTTGTTTTTATATACATTGCTACACTACTTCTCTAATTATTAGCTAGTCTCCGTAACAATTTTGAAGTGTAATCAAAGCATTTTTCCCAAAATACTTTTTATAAAGAAATAAAGGATGAAAATTATAAGCGTTATTTAATGAAAGTGCAGATCTTAATATATCATTAATGGCCCAAATTTTCCCCCCGGGGAGGGGGGGGGGGATTTTACGCGTCAATTATATTTTTAGTGTTTCTTAATGTGTGCTTAGAAAAAACTGATATTTCTTGGGAAAAATTGGTGAAAAGCTCATGCTTGGAAGTTTTATCAGACTCAAGGACTTAAGATGTTTTTGTACACAGGAACTATCAATATTCAAATCTAAGATCATTTTGACCAATAAAATTTTGAGGCGGAGATTTTCAACCAGTTTTTTCTATTTACATTATTAAGAAATGAGGGTGAGTATTTTCATCTTGATTGGCTAGATTTATTTTCTTCAAACAACCTCGATAAATAATATTTCACAATCCACGGAACGTGAGATCCTAGGCAATATAAACAAGAAAACAACAAATTAAAAGGGCATACCTACGTCAAGGAATTTTTCAGTGAAAAAAATGGTATTATACTGTGTGTGTGTGGCCCCATTGGCATCAAGGTTCAACTACAAGTCAATACATGAAGAACCCAGTTAACAGTGATCAAATCTGATCATTAGATTCAATTATATATCTTAATTTTTTTCATAATTAATTAAATTCCACCGTATCTTTCGCTCGTATATTTGGTTCCATCGACCTTATAGTCAACTATTTCTTCCAATAATGGAGTTTGACCTTTGGACAATTCTTAACGGTTTGTTAAACACGTTCCACCAAATTCCATTTCTAGTATACTACAGCATGCTGGATAGCTAGTGCAACTACCTTGTGTTTATTATACTCATAAGCGGGGAAGCTAACATAATTACTGCTTAAATTAAAGTTCTAATTCAATAAATCCAGTTACTGTAATAATCCATAGATTGACAAGATCGTCAATAGCACGCTCCTTTCAATCTATATTATAAGCTACCTTTAGCTGTCTCATAAAAAACCTAATTAAAGATATGTGGTTGACTCATTAGCTCTATCTAAAAGTAGAACATTTACGAGTATAGATAAACAGTATATCAAACTTAGAGTCTTCTCTTAATAAAATTGTCACAAGGGTAGTATTTAGGAAAAGTTCATTAATAACTCAGCATGGGACTTAAATTATAGATCAAGAATCTCTTCCGAAAAGGGTCATAGAGAGTATTTGACTAGAGATGGCTAGTGATTTGATAGGATATTAGAATTTTGGAAACCGAAAAGCATAACCTTAAGACTTAAGTTCACATAGTTTCACTAGATTTGTAGTCTAGTCCTTTTCTTTAAATTTATATTTAGTTTCTATGGTTTCAAAATATCGATTATATGTTTTTAAAACATCAAATAAATCTAATATATAGTTTTATTTGATGTCTATATCCGACATTTAAAGTGCAAACGCCATTCATGTGAAATTTTGAAACCTTAGAGATGGCATAAATACCATTTTTTTAAAAAAAAAAATACTAAATCACAAACCAGGTGAAATTTCAAGGATAGAAAGTAATCTTTTTCCAAAAAAATTAGGAATAATCACCATGTTTCTAGAGAAATTCTTGAGTGAACTTAGTTTGTCATGTGATATATGGTCTAAACAATAAAAATATGATAACTCAACTAACATTAATCATATATAGTTGGCTGCTCATGTGATTCACATGTTTATCTTTCTTTAAAAAACTAAATCCCTTAATTAAGGATTCACAAGCGATGAAAAAGTAAATTTTGTAAAATATTTTAATTTATAAAATATTAGCTAATATTTAGGAGGTATGTCAAATCAACTCATTAGTTGTTGCATTTTGATTTATTAGATAATGACATGACAAACTATATTCGCACAAGAATTTCTCCATGCTTCTATATGAAATCAACAATTTTCATTCCAGTTACAATGTAAATAATCCTATTTATAAAATGCTTTTGATGACCATTTCATAAGAATCAAAAGCACAAAGTAAGAGAATCAATGCTATGATTTAGTCTTCTCGCTAATGACTGAATTATTACCCCAATAATCACTTTTTTGTCGATGTATTATTAGAATTAAAAATTGCTAGTAATAACAACTTTTTTTAGTTATACAAATTTGTCCTAGAAGTTTTGTTGAGGAGCAATATTGTTCTGAAAGTTTTATTACATTCAATGTTATCCCAAAAATGTTAAAATAGAGCAATATTACTCATTTCTATTAAAAAGATAATGATCAGCGTTAATGTTTTAACAGTCAATGTTAGTTACGGAATAGATCAACATTGTTACGTTTAGAAATTTTCAGGGTGACATTAAACATGAAAAAATTTCTACAATAATATTAGTATTGCTCCTCAGCGAAAACTTCCCAAACAGATTTACACTTTAACCATTTAGTTTTTCACAACCTCGATAATCTAAGTTCATTACCGCCACCGATGATATTTAGCAAGACCATTACACTAAATCTGTTATTAAATATATTATTTTAAATGTGACGAGTAGCTAGATCGATTACAGTGTGTGTGTGTGTGTATTGTCCAATAAGGGCATGTCTCGGAGGGGAATCAGCATACAAATTTGATGTTCAATCGATCTAGAATTATGAATTTCATGATTTTCACAATATACGCCGCCATGTCAAATCAAAATCAATTTAATTAATTAAAAGAGAATCATGAGTTTGTCTCTCTATATAAACTTTACCTGGTTGATTTTGGCCTATTGGAAACCGTCCATTTTTTTATATTATTATTATTATTATTTGTGTGTTCGGCATAAGAATCTTGTCATATGCAAAAGGACAATTATAATGTTTCAATACGTAGGTTGTTCCCCACTTTTGCAAAATTTGAATTTGGCATGTTGTTCCAATTTAATTGATATTAATAGATCATAACTATTGCGTCTTCTGGGCTCTGGCCAAATAAAGGCAAATAATAATCAGAAGTCACGAGATACATAGAACATACCAGCGCGGATTAAAGACAAATAATAATCGAAAGTCTTGTCTATATATTGCAATATAATCACCATCTCATCCTAGTCGATATCATAATATATATTTGCTTTCAATAAGCGGAAAAGTCACACTATAATATATAACCAACAATCGAGAATCTAGTCGAAGAGGGCAGTCTCTCACAATATATGATGAATCTGAATTTGAACTCCCGTTGGAAGATGAATCTACATTCTACTTTTCGTATTAAAATTTATCGGTTGATACCTGTGGGTTTTCATCCTTCGCATTAGGGTTTTTCGCGTTAAATTTTTGTGGGTCATCTTTTACTCTTTTATCTTATTTTACTTCTGTGTGATTTCTAATTGTTTAATCATTTTCTTATATTCTCTGATCCTGCAATTTTCAACACATGCTAGTAAGAGGTATATATGTACAATATTTAATTTGATGTCCATATTCTTCGAAAGAAGCAAATGAGCTATACATATACACATGTACGGAGATCCTCTAAGATATATGTGTGTGTGGAGTACATTCATAAAAAAAATAGATTATGAGGTTAATAGTGAAACACACAGACACACACCCTACATGTAAATTACCCGCATTTTCTTCATAACCGGTTTTGGTGCCTATTTTCTATGAACTCTTCCGATCTAGATGGTCTAGTTGGATATAGACAATACATATATTATTTTTTATTTTTTTATAAAAATAATTTTAATAGGTAGAAAATTTAAATTAAAAATAACCTCTCAATTAATATATTTTTTTTAAAATGATTATTTTATTCAAAAACCACTAATTGAAAAAAAAAATCTGAACCATCCAAATCTGATTTAGACAATTCAGATTGGACAAACTAGTGCATGGTGCTTATCTAAAAGATAGGCACCAAAACTTATTCCCATTTTCTCCCATGTTTCTTTTTCTTTTTTACTTTTTTCCAGAAAATGCATATGTAAGGAAATTACTTTAGCGTGAATTTTCAAAATTCCCATTTTTTCTAACATTTGAAATATTCTTTATTCTCTTTTATTATCCCTAATCCTTACCATACAACAGCGATCAAGAAGTGTTTCATGAAATAAGCTTATTATAGTAATATCTCTTACGTACGGAGCTCTATGTAATTAAGGTATTCTCATAAGTCATAACTTGTTGATGGGTGACATATATACATATGTACTCAAATATAATTTATAAAGTACTACATAATTGGAATAAAATTTATAGTTAATATAGTAAAACTTATATATAATGTATATTTCTTATAAATTCATCTGGATTGCTCGCAAAATTCAATACTGACAATAACATAGTATGTTTAATATTTCGCACGTGACACGTTATTTTAATTAAATTTAAGATGTGCCATAAGTATAAGCGCGCGGTTGATTATTTTTTTTTTTTTTTGACCGTGAGTACATGCGGTTGAACAAATTAAAGCCACGCAAATTTATTAAATCAAAAGTAGCATTCATACGAAAAAATAATTATTCCACAATTTATTCAATATTATTATTACGTAACAATTAAAGAAATTCTCACCCGCGTTGATATTTTTTCTACAATATTCTGCACATGTTCTGATGTTCATACGTAGTTTACGTACACCTTGATAAAATTATTCAAGATGTCATACTCATTGTCAAATGAACATAAGAAAATACCCATGGGAGGCAATTTTTTTTTAACTTCTTAAACTTTCATTTATATTATATATAAACGCAGTGATCAACAGACTTCAGGAAATGTTCAACTTGTCCTTTCATTTTACTTCATAAGTCACTTCTTAGACTAAACGTTGTTTAATTTTTAACAATGAAGAAATGAGCTGGTTCCTTTGAAGTTTGATTGGACTTTTATGTTATATTAATTGAGATAATTTCTTCAAAGCGTAGACTATATGATTATCTGGATCTAAGTTTTAATTAATTAGTGGTTGAATTTCAAACAAGTGTGTTTAGTTAATGTTTTATTGTAGAGGTATTTGTCATTTGTGTGCAGCTTATGCTTCTTTTCTTCCCTTTTTTCTCCCTCTTTCTTACCATCTCCATGCATGGAAGACAAATTTCATTCTCTATGAAAACACAAGAACAAAATTAGACTTACGCTTAATTTCATAAGTAATCAAAATAGGGCTTTTATGAACTTACATAAGTTCAAAATAAATCGTTTTATTCACAACTTCGAACGTATTTGATTTCATGTTGAAAATTAAACGCATACTCTTAAACTGGCTTACTTATTTTATATTGTAAAACACGTCACTCATAAAGTATTTTATAGTCAAAGTATGTAGGAGTATATTTTATATTGATTGATCATCATGACATTCAAACTGTCTTTTGAGTTTTCTAAAATTCATGTTCCTGCAAAATCACGAATCTTAATTTTATCTAAAATTATTTGTTCTATTATAGAGTTGTTAGTATAATGAGTAAGATTTTTTTTCCTAATTTTTAATAGACGAAGTAACATAAAATGACAAAAATGCTTAAGGGATAGATTCACTTAAATTTATTTCTCATGGCTCTCTCAGTTTTTTCTTTTGAAGATTTTTTTAAAAAAAAAAAACTTTATAACAAAGAATCCTACAGAATCAAAATTCCAACAAATTTTATATACTCTTTCCATTGTATAAATACAATTTTCGTAAAAGAGAACTCATATCAATATTTCAATGGGTTAACAAGTATTAAAATATTTTATGATAGAAATAGAAGTTAGGGTAATACGTTTGAAATATAGACGGGTCAGTGCTTGCGGCGCGTGGGGTTTTATATATTCTCCTAATACTTGAAATTTAGCTCTCATATCATATGCTACTAAATTTTGTTATTTTGATAAGTTTCTGTAGTTAAAAAATATGCAATTGAGTCAATATTATTAAACTTCAATAAATGTTATTAACTTTGTTGACATTCTAAAACATTTACCATGCTGATATTATTTTGTCATTAAACAATAAAAGATTTAAATATATGGTCACTACACATACGCTATCTCATTGTTATTATCACTTGAATTGCCAACTACACTACTATCAATTATAAATACTACTTTAACAATTTAGAATCAAGATATTGATCAACCCTCCTTAATATTTTGTTATAGAGAAGAAATAATAATTGTTTATCGTCTTAAACTGAAGAATGAGCTTTGACTTAGGACAGTTAATTAATCCTTATGATATTATAAGTTTATAAGACCACGGCAAAGAACAAGTTCATGTCCAAAGTCCAAAGAGGCAAGAACATGAGACCAAGAACAAATTATAACTGGAAGAGAGCTTTAATTTATAGTTTATACTAGTTGAAGACTATATGTATAGTTTATACTTAGTCTTTATACTATACATCATATATAAGTATCTATTTGTGTGGATATATTAAAGCCACCATAAAAGAATTCCGTTACTACCTTCCCTATGAGTATAGAAACTGCAATATGCATGTGTAGATTCGTTTCTTGAAAGAACTCCGTCGGCAAAATTTGACCAAACAATTTGAATTTATATAATATAGTATTCACATGAGATAAGATATGTGTGTGTGTGTGTGTGTTTATTTATTTATTTATTTTGTTTGATTCTGTATTAATACTTGGGCAAGATGCGTATGTTTATTAATTGAGTTGTCTTCAAAGACAATAAAAGTAAACTATGGCTACGAGTCAAACAGATTTTAGTTATTTTATTCAAAGTCGTTGAATAAGAAGATAATGGATATGGATCATTTGATTATTCTTCTCCTATTAGTTTATTTTATGTGTTTTGTGATTGATCACTGAATCACTTGGAAAGTTGGACGAGGATGCCATAAATGTGCGACAACTATGGAGTTCAAACTTCAAAGACACAGAGCAGCAATGTGTGGTGATAATATAATCATCACTAAAACTGGACATTATTTATTTATATACAGATAAATTTTCTGAAAATTTCTGCCAAAGATATTTGTTTTTATATATTTATGTGTGTGTTATAAATAATAGTAAACTTTTTTTGGGATAAATATTACTTTATAAACTTTTTATGAAGTGTAATTGCTACTATTGTTTTAACATTTGAACTCAGTTGAAATAATGTGTAAAAAATAATGGAAGAATAAAAAAATAGGGCTAATGTAATATTTGGTTTCTCAAATTTACCCTCATTCTGATTTTGGTTCCTCAAGTTCCAAACCATAGGTTTTAATCTCTAAAATTTCATTTTATTTAAAATATCGGTCCCTATAACTCAATAAAAACTTAGACCATTTTGCCCCTATATAGACTAAATTAAAATCAATAATTTGAAACTTGAATGACTAAAACTAGAATGAGGATAAACTTGATAAATCAAAGATGATATTAACCCCAAAAAAAAAAATCTGAGTCTGCAAGGTTAGCCATATTTACTAAGGTTATAATTCCTTTAAATTTTATAATTAACATTAACAATATTGATATTGGCAATTACAATAAATAAAATACCCTTGATTAAACCGAAAAGAATATACTCCCTTTTGTCTTAAACATAAGTCCTTTCTAACTAATTCATACGTATCAATCAAAAACTAGTAAAATCATTAAATTTGTTGTATGACTTTTAATATTATCCTTATTAATTATATTAAACTTCAATACAGTTAATTTCTACCCTCACCCTCTCTACTTTTTTTTTTTCTAAATATGAGTATATATGAAAAAAAAATTAATATTAATTGAAACTGGTAAATGCCTCACAAAAAGGATTAAGAGCACTTTCTATAAGACCCTAGAGAGGGTATATATAATGGAAATTAATTAGGGCACTTTTTTCAAATCAAAACTTGGAAATTAATTAGGGCACTTCAAATCAAAACTTCGTTTATTGATAGTCTCAGACAGAAAGGAGAAAACAGAGATTATGGATGTGAATGCAATTAATTAGGTGCAATTGGTGGGAGGAGAGAATCGTGAAATTGTGATACATCATACATGCTGAATTCGTCCACTTCCAAAAATTGATCATTACGTGATTTTCAAACAAACTTGTTGGTTCAATTTGATTGAGGACAAATGAGTGAACAGGAGTGATCAAACATTGAGCAAGTGTATGCATGTTTCATCCAATTTGTTGGCAATCAAGTCTATATTGCTCATTGTCATCCCATTTACATTCATGTTCGTATGGGCTTGTCGTTGAAAAAACCATTTTGCAAGTACTTGTACCTTTCCTTAATTTGTAATTTGGCATATGTGTACTTTTCCTCATAATTAAAACTTCTAGCTTCACTTTATTAGATCTATTAGCCTAGCCACTGTGTGCAGCCAAAGATGCTACTGGAACAAAGTTACAGGGACAAAAGATGCAAAGAGAGTTAAATTAAATGATTTACTTAAAAGAAAATAATACACAAGTACCAAATTGAAAATTGATAAAAGAAAATACATCGATTCCTCCAAAATAGTTTTCAGTCGTAATTTATATTATTTACACTCACAAACACACAAACTCTTTGGGGGAAAAGTGAATTGAGCATCATCCAATAAAAGGCCCAAGTATGTAATCAGTTTCTCTCTTTAGCAGTTTCTCGTTTTTTAAGGCCTATCAACGAGGCTAAAAGGATATGGATATACACATTCCTCCAAAATCTGCAGAGATTATGAGGTTCAATAAGGATTTTGTCTATGTAATTGGCACCACAATTACCATAAAATTTTGATATTTAGTTACAGAAGCATTACAATTCATCAATAGTGATCTAACTCGGGATCATCCTCTCAATGGCTGTATTAGACAAATTCACAACCTTCTATATTACATTTGATCTCGTTTAAGAGAAGTTAACCGATGTTCAGATTTCGTGACCCATCGAAAAGTCATCAAATGGATTTTGAAACTGTCAAATATTTCTCCTGCAAATTATATAGATCATTTATTCTCTTGGAAAATTTCAACTTTAATCTTCCTTAAGAATATTAAAAAAAAAAGGGGTATTTCATACGTATATATATGGACACACATATACGTATTCACGTCATAACAAATATGTGTAATAATTAAATTGAGGTAGTGAATGACTTCGCTTTCAAAATCTTTCAAAACATCAAAATAAGATTAAGAGAGGTAGCACCCCCAATTCAATTTTGGTTTTTAGTCTTTTACGGGTATTGTCTGCTCTTTCCAATGCTGAAGTCATTTGTGTTTCATTTAATATTATTTTGACTTACTAGTGTTTGACTATATATGTTGAATTTGGTTTTAATACTGAAATTAAAATAAATATTTGTATTTCATTTAATACTGAAATTTGGTTTTAATATTATTTCTCCAGCAAAGTATATAGATCATCTATTTTCTTGGAAAATCTCAACTTTAACCTTCCTTTCCCTAGCCAGTCTCATGTACATTTTCACGTGGCTTTTTATTCCCAAAAAAAAAAAAAAGACAGACAAGGCCTCGAAATATTTAAGAATATTAAAAAAAAACAAGGTATTTCATAAGTATATACATAGACACACACATATACATATTCATGTCATAATAAATATATGTAATAAATTGATGTAGTGACTGGCTCAACTTTCCAAATCTTTTAAAACATGCAAATAAGATTAAGGGAGGTAGCACCCCCAATTCAATTTTGGTTTTTAGTCTTTTACGGTGTTGTCTGCTCTTTCCAATGCTGAAGTCATTTGTGTTTCATTTAATATTATTTTGACTTGCCAGTGTTTGACTATATATGTTGAATTTGGTTTGAGTACGGAAGTTTCAAATAATTTATAGTAATTTTGCCAAATTAACAGATTTTTTGGGAACTGATGACCATGTGAAAATTGCACTATTTTTAGAAGTATAAGGGTTAAATTGCTCCTAAAAAAATATTTTAAGAGCAAGATTGCACAATAAATTATTTTAGAATATTAAGTTTTGCTGTAAAAATTGTTTATGATGTTCGGTAGGGGTGAAAATATGCTGGACTATAGTTAAATAAGTCTAAATCTATAATGGGAGCATAAAGCTTTTAAGCATGGACTTGAGCATGTATCTAAATTTCTTTTAGTTTCAAGACTATAAGATTTGGTAAGGCTTGAAACTTTTTTAAAGCCCTAATTATAATATAAGCCTTTAAAATACATCATATTTCATGTCTTAGAGATTATAAGTAGGCTTTAAGCCTACTAAAACTTACATTTATGTAAAAAAAATTTAGGCCTCAAAGCCTACATATTTATAAATTGTAGGCTTTAAATAAGCTTTGACCCTATTTAAAGGCTATGTTAAATTAAAATAAAACTTGAATTACATATTACTATAAAGAAATATTAAATAGGATTCAATAATATGAATATGAAAAAAAATATTTAATTATATATAATATAAATATTATTTTTTAAATGCATATACATGTATATATCAGGTCTTAACAAAATAGCATTAGCCAATGTATATATATACATCTTTAAATAAGCCTTAACTTAACTTACTTGTTAAATAGGTCATGTCAAATTAGGCTCTAACCAAGTCATGCCATAGGTTACTTGATAGGGTTTTTACTCCGGATAGTTGGTAGTGCATATTAAAAAATAAAAACAAGACCTATGTAAAAGTATTCTTCCATTTGAAAACATCTTCAATCTTATTTCCTTTTTCAAAAATTATAATCGTTATTTCAAACAAATACATATTAACTTAAATGAAACGAAACTGTGACTTTTTTGTGATATGAAAATCATATAACATTTATTCATTCATATAATAAATTAAACATATACATATTTCACAATTCAAGATGAATAATTTTTCGAGTCAATCAGATATCTAAATTCGAGTAGCTTGGGGATCCAACCACATTCTAGATTCGGTTTTAGGCCCAATTCTGTGAACTCAAAACAAACACGTAATGTTTATGGGCCGAAGAAGAAGGACGAAGCTTTCGGGTTTTTTCCTGCAACATAAATAATATAAAAAAGTATACTTGAAAATTATAAAAATTATATAGCCTCAAAATTTTAAATTAACAGACAAATAAAATAAAAATTAATGGCAGAAGTATCTTCTGTCTCTACATTAAATGCACGAGGATGTCCAGACATTACAAAAAAAAAAAAAAGGCAAATTACATTTGACAAGAAAAATAATATGTAGAGAATTTTTTATTATAAAGAATCAATGCGGAACTTAAAGAATGAGTTGCATGATTTTCTTTGTGTGTTATATGTTGTGTGTGACCCTTCGATCAAAAAAATATGTTGTATGTGGGAATTGTATTTTTTATCCATTTCGATAGAGTGATCTATCATGATAGGATTGTTGCATTAAAATTTGACAGTAATCATTATTTTCAAATATAAATTTGATTCATATTTGTAGATTTGATTTTTTAAATAAAATATTAAAAATATAAAATTACACTATTTTATTACTGCAAAGTGTGAGAATGTGCATTATTTTATCTACAAACCAATGCTCATCAAGCAAAAATAAATAAATGGATAGCCTTCCCATAATCTTTGGAGATGCATCGGAGATTCAATCTTTCTATATGTGTAACATGGATCTTGCTTCTCTCGTTATCTTTTCTTGTTTGTTGTTGTCAATTCCCCCCCCCCCCCCCTCATGACTATTTGATCAAAATCTTATTGTCTACATTTAATATTTTTTCGCATCATTTTCTCCATTTTCTTCTTATCATTCTCTCCATTGTAATAATGTATTAAATGTTGACGGTTAGATTTCCATCCAATAGTCATGAACAATGAAAATAGACTGTAAAAGGAAAAAAGAAAAGAAGAAGAAGAAGAAGCCAAGTCCGTGTAATAGTATGAGATTGCCAAATTTCAAGGCCTGACTTGGCAGGTAAAAGTAGGGCTGAGCAAGGAGCTTGTAACCTAGTGAACCCACTCGCACCCGCATAAAATTAGCCTATATTTAGCTTCTCCAGAAAGGGCTCATAATGGGGGGAGTTAAAACCCGCCTATTAAGACTTAAATGGGCAGGTTATGAACTTTAGGTTGTTCATACCTACCCATTTGGATGTATTTTTAATTATTATTATTAGTTATCTCTCTCACCCTCACTCCCTCCCTCCCTATCATCTAATACATGTAATTCTAGCAAGACTCTTCCCAAAACTAAAGACCTCTAGATATTAATAATTTTGATAAAACTGTAAGCCTTTCAATAACATATGCAATTTGTATTGTTTCATCTCTTTATTATATATTAATGAATACAATTTCTCTTAATTTATTTTGTACAAGAAGATTTAAAAGTTGGAGCTACAGCCCCTCAAGTGAATTTGAAGATTATGATGAAGCATGAAAATCCAATTGAAGTACTGAAGCATGTCATTTCATTAATTATTGTGCTTTAGTTCTAATATATGTTTGAAGTTTGAATATTAAAATGATGTTATAATGGTGTTAGTATGAATTTAAGCTCTTTTTTTTAGAACTATGACGATGATTGAACTTTGAATTTTGAATATTATAAATTTAGGGTGATCAATTGATGCTTATATTATATAAGATCATGATTTTTTTTTTAATTAAAAACATATGTTAAGATCTAAATGGGTTCCCGTAACCCGTTTTAACCTATAATTTTTGCCTTAGCCAATTTAACATGGGCTAAATAGGTTGAGCCACAGGTATCATCTAACCCATACCCGTGTAACATTTGGACGGTCTATAGATTAGGTCATGTGTTGCCAAACTTGCCCATAGCTCAGCCCTTATTTTTGCTCAAAAAGGATCCATATATTACTACTTCAAAGAGTTAACAATTACATAGATGGACTTAAAACAAACCAACAGAATTAGATATACAAAAGAGAAACATGATTACAAACCGAAACATCAGTGCCAAGATAGAAAACAGAAATAATGCATAAACAGATGTAGAAATCAAAACATAAGGGGACAACATCCATCAAAGAGTAAGAGGAGCTTTGTCACTAGCAGCATCTTCTACCTCCAAAATGTCTAAGGTTAGAAGTGATGTCAAAGAGGATGTTGGCTACAAAACCCAGCCACTAGGGTATACC
The DNA here is from genome assembly GCA_037074495.1 of Acacia confusa. Lineage (NCBI taxonomy): Eukaryota > Viridiplantae > Streptophyta > Magnoliopsida > Fabales > Fabaceae > Acacia > Acacia confusa. The sequence continues at coordinate 1,572,014 of CM073508.1, read as the reverse complement.
CTTTTATAAGTATTAGTTGTGAGTAAGTCAGCTATTCGGTTACCCTTTCTAGGAGTAAAGAATAAAGAGAAACCAACCTTAGAAATAAGAAAAAAAAAATATATCATGTATCACAATTCTACTCCTCCAATCAATCATCTGGTGTCTTAGCTTCAATACATTTAATCAGGGAAAAACAATCAGATTCGAAAATCACTTTGTTGTGACCTAAATCCACTGCAAGTAGCATTGCCTTTTTCAGAGCAAGCACTTTAGTCATGAAGGTGGAGATTGACTTGATTTTGTTCACATAACCCTACCTGAATTGTCCAGAGAAATCTTCGCATAACACTCTTATGGCAGCATCTCCGTTAGATGCAAAGGAACCATCACAATTGATCTTGAGAGAACCAAGGGTAGGAGGGTACCAATTAGTTATAGGGGAGCATGTTGCTGATGCCACATCAGAGCCATTATGCTTTTTTTGCTCCCCAAGATTCCAAAAATTCGAGATTGCTTTTAAGTGCTAAACAATAATAGATAAGGGGTTTGGATGTATGTGATCAAACACCTTATCATATCCAAACACCTTATCATTATGTTGTTTCCATGTAAACCTTAAGATCCAACTAATTAGGGAAATATCTTGAGAGTTCAACAAATGCATACTTATGATTTGTAACCACTATACATTAAAATTATGCACACTAAGAACGTCAAATTTAGCTCTAAGCGAACAACCAAACCATATATATCGTGTCCATGGCAATAAAAAAAAAAAAAAAGATGTTCAATAGTTTCCTTGTCCTCAGCACAAATAGGGCATTGGGGCATCCGAGAGCGTCTATGGTGGTAGAGGGGTAAATTGGTAGCAAGTACATTACTAAAGATTGGTGAAATGGTCTTAATAGTCCAAAGAGACTTCCAGCTTGGATTAGGTACAATTGTAGAGGGCCCTACTTTGCTGCCACCTATTGAAAAATTTCTCTCCCCAAAATGATGTACCAGCTTCACCAAGTACTCTTCATTTTTTGCATCCGACCACACTAGTTTATTTTCTAGGCTATTGTTGGGAATAGGAATGGTATAAATGGCAATCTTTACTTCATGTAGTAGATAAAGATTAATCATAGTGAGATCACATTCACCATCAATGATAAGGTCACAAACTCTAGCATGGGAGACAAAGAAATCATTAGTATTTGTTGTTTCTTAGGAAAGGTAACAATCGGAATCCAATTATCTTCCCAAATTCATATTTCAGCTCCCGTTCCCACATCACATTTCAGGTCTTGTTTGAGGAAATCTCTACCTTTCAGAATGCTAGACCAACGTCATGACGCAATGTACCCCTTATGTGCATCAATGAATTTTTCTTTGGGTAAATACACACTTTCCAACACTTGTGCCCAAAGATCATGATGCCTCTTCGTCAATTTCCAAGCTATTTTTGCTAAAAGGGCATTGTGCATTATGACCAACTTCTGAGATCCCATGCCACCTTTATCCTTCCCATTTGTTAGTGAGATCCCATGCCACCTTTATCCTTCCCATTTGTTAGAGTGTCCCAAGATTTTCAATACCTAAAAGCATTGTCATTCCACTAGAAAGTGGCTATAAGACTGTTTAGTTCTTGACAAGTTTTAAAATGAAATTTAAAGTAATTCATTAAAAATATTGGGATAGCTTAGATTACCGCTTTAATCATTACTTCAAGAAAGTCATAACTCAGCCCTAAGTGAAAGCAAAAAGTGGTGATTTTTTTTTAAAAAAAAAATTCCTGAAGCACTATGGAAATGATAAAATCTAGAATAAATAAATAAATAATGTTGCCACTTCGATGTTATTTACATGTCTATTTTTATTAGTCAATCCAATTTCAAAGTAATAAACTAATAAATGTGTTTTTCTTTTTTCTTTTTTTTTACTTTTTTCCCTATTTATTGCAATAAGCAAAAATATTCTTGTTGATTTTTGGAACCAATTATAGATAATAAAAAAATAAAAATTTAACCCATAATTAATTAGTTAACTAACCCCTCTTAATACGTAAAATTGAGTTCATTTAAATTTTTAAACAAGAGCAAAGTGCTATTGTCAACGAATTAACAGTACCCAGCATAGTTTTTTTTTTTTTTTTAATTCTCATTTCATTTGCAGACCAATCTATATCTATAATTTGATAATGTAGATCATAGAGTATATTATTACGTATATATAGATAGATATAAATATGAATCCATTTTTAGGACACGCAACCAAGTGAACATGTCTGCAACAAATTCCCAAGCTACAGGAATGGCGATAGCACCGTGGAAGCAGCTTCTGATCAACGCTTTGGAATCCAACGCTCACCTCAAGCATTCTTCCTTCTTCCAGCTCGTACGTGCCCTTTGGTTCTCTTTTGTTCGCATCATCTGCATTTTGCTGCATAAACACTTTGTTTTCTTTGTGTTTCAGGCAACGATTGGAACCAATGGAAGACCTTCAAATCGCACAGTTGTTTTCAGGTTCTGTTTTGTTACTCACTCTTTATTTTGCTCGTTTGATGTTATTTTGATATGTGGGCTGTTTTGGAGATTTCAGAGGATTCCAAGACAACACTGATAAGATCCAAATAAATACTGATGGTCGCAGTCGCAAGGTTATTATGCCTCTTTTATGCTCAAGACTAGAGTCATAATTTCGCGGGCGAATTTTGCTTTAGCACCTTCCAATTAGAAATTAGTGAACGTAACTCACTCTTTATTGGTTTCTGTATCATAGTTTATCCTAGCATGAGTATTTTGTTCTATGATTTTTATTTTATTGAAAATTCACTTGAATTTTTCTATTGGTTTACTATACAGATTGAAGAGCTGAAGCGTTGTTCCTCTGGCGAGGTGAGCTATCTCTGAGGCACCGTTTTACATATTTCATTTACCTTAATTGGGGGGGGGGGTCATATTTCAGACAAGAATGAGTGTAGAGGAAGAGAATGGAAGAGACTGAAAAAAGGAGAGAGTGATCGAATGGTATCTTAGATGTTGTATCTGTACAACATCAACGTATATAGGCCAGGGATCTAGACACGTGTCCCCTGACTTAGTTACAAGTTAATTACACTAATGATAAGCTTAACATAGTATTAGTTACATCTGAAACTACTTAACTACTCTATCAGTTCATATTGTAGCAATGAAAATGAGTGAAAATGAGAGACGCATCTTAAAAATATTAGTCATAAACATGTCATGTCAATTTTCATTCAATTATCAATTCTCATATTTTCACTCCTACTGAGTACACTGTTAGTCTAAATGTTGTTTTTCTTGTTCTAGATATGTTGGTATTTCACGGATTCCTGGGAGCAATTCCGGATAAATGGACAAATAGATATCATTGATGGATCGAATCCTAGCCCTTTAAAACTTCAGGTTTGATGGGTACTTTTTGGTGATGCCTTAGTCATATCTTGTTAATTTGTCTATCAAGTTATTTGTGACTCTTTTTCAAGACACAAATATGGGCGTTTTTCTTTATTCATACACACCTCAGTAGAAAGAGGAGGAGATTCACGGAGAATCTCTTCAATTTGGAATGTTCAATTATCAATTTCTATATAATTTTTTGCAAAATTTCACTGTGAAGTTGTTATCTGATTCATATGAGTATGTTGTGCCACAATCATATCACTTCACAGATCTTTTTTCCTTTTTTGCCCCAAGTTTGAGTCCTATACGCACATCATATCTTCCCCTCAGTTTTTTTATGCCAAATGCAGCAAAGAGAGAAGTCCTGGTTTGCAAGTTCATTAAGATCAAGGTTGCAGTATTTGGGGCCTAATCCAGGACTTCCCTGTCTAAGTGATGAAACACAGCCAGCAATATCTTTAGATCCTTCTGCTGGTCCAGTTGATGCTTTTTGTTTGCTGATTCTTGACCCGGATCAGGTTGTGATATCTCTTAGAGTCTGGCATCATTCATAGCTTTTCCCCTCACATATTAGTCACTTTGGCTTCCATAATTTACAGGTTGATTACTTGAATTTGAAGAGTAATCTGAGGCTAACGTATAAATCAAGTGTCAGTGCCACTGCAGAGAAAAGCTGGTGGGTGGAGAAGGTCAATCTATAGCATCTTCTCTTTGATACAAGTTCTAATGAGATGCTGCAAGATCTAAAAGTATAGGAGAGAAGTCAATAGGAAACTTCCCATCCGATTGTCTTGGTGTTATTGTACCATGTGTGCTATACCAGGATTATTAGTTCTCTCTCTAGGTTTCTGAACTCTGAATGACTGAAATTTGTTTTTTATCTGTTGAATACAAAAGCAATTAATATTAGTTGCAAATTAGTCCAAGTACAACTTTTTTTTTTTTTTTTTTGCAAATGAGTATCATATTGAGAATTAGAATGTGGTAAAAACTAAGAAAGGATTTACTGGAAAATCCTACTAAGGGAACTTTTTCATTTTCCCACTTAAACTATGGAACATAGCATCAATTTGAGGAAGAAGTTCTAAGCTGAAAGTCAATCTTTCCATCTTGGTTTTCGGGGAAATAAGCTTGCAAGACATTTATTTATATTATCTATGAGATTTTTAATTTATTTAATTTGTAATTTCTGGCTTGCAATATGAGGTTGTCTGGCTGCTTTTGGATGAAATATGTTTTATTTATTTATGATTGTATTGAAAAATAATTATTAATGGATTTTGTTGGTTGTGCAATTTTTCCCCTTTCATAATGGCTTCAGAACATAGAGAATGTTTTGAAACAGTTTCATTATACCCTTGAACTGAATATCTCATTTTGACAAAAATTCAGCTGATTCTGTAGAAATTCTGTTACGTAATAGTTAACTTGATCTTGACCTGGTTCCAAAGAACTGACTAACTTTTCTTGCACTAGTATATGATAGATCTAGTTGCCTAAGACATTTCATGCTTCATTGAGTGTAATATGCTTTAAAATGTTGCAGCTGATATATGAGACCGTAGATGTTAATGGGTGCATGCAAAACAATTAGAGTTAATTCGAAGGTATACATTAACTTCATTAATATCTACTTGCTATTTTGATGACTTTTCCATAATTTCTTTCTCTTCCCACCATCCACGTATAGAAAACCTCAAATGCTGATTTTCTTTTAAAGGCTACAATGTAATGTTTAACCATGCATACTCTCTTTCAACTCATGATCTTATTGCACAGAAAGTATTAGGTCATTGATGGTGCTACAAATATCCAATCGAAAGGCTAACGACAATTAGCATAGCTCTTGACTAAGTTCAATGTGCTTTTTGTGAGAACTAGAATAATAGAGATCAATGCTGTCAATTATGTATCTCCTAGAAGTTGGTTAGCTACCTCTCATTTTGTTCTAGGATTCCTTGACTAAGTTCAATGTGCTTTTTGTGAGAACTAGAATAACTATGTATTCCTTTGGTCTTCAATTTTGGATACCAATTTTGCATATTATCTTTAGTTTATCTCTAAATTCTGATGTGCGAGCTCATATATAACTTATCAAATCGAAGGAAAAAAAATGCCCTTTAATCAGGTCATTTTGCTTCTTTACATCTGTTCTCTCATGTTTCTTAAAGAAATTTACTAGCCCACATATTGCACACTTGGATGCTAGAGCTAAAGAATCCTCAAGATGAAGGCCACAACATTAGTCAGTGCTATTGTTAGGATCCTCTGGTAGTCTTAACATTGTGGCATGTCTGTAGGAGGTTGTGGTAAGGATTCATGTTCTCCTTTCCCATTCTTCACAATAAACACCATTCCTAGTCCCCATGACTGGTGTATCTCAATGTGACAGTGCATATACCATACCCCTGAAGAAAAAGGGCGGAATGTTAAACCAAACAGCTAAAAATACAAATAGAACAGTTGTTTTACATTTCTGTACCTGGATTATCAGCAATGAATCGAATCGCTGTCCATCCACCCACTGGAACTCCAACTGTGCTCATGTAAGGGGGATCTGCTAAGTTGAATTGTGCAGTTTTTGGGTTATAGTTCCCTGTGCCATAACCTATGACATAAAAGCTGTGACCATGAAAATGCATTGGGTGGTTTTCAGTGTTTACTGTACCAGTGTCCTGCAGAATGAGTTGCACCTTACTGCCATATTCAAGGACCTTTATTCTGGTCCCTTTCAACGACTGTGTGTCGTATGGAATGTTATTAGGTGCCCCGTATACAAAGTCATAGAGCTTTGAGGGTGCATCAGGAAAATCTTCAGTATACGATCCATTTATCTTCCTATAATAAGCTTCCAGAATTGGCAGCTTGGGCTGATTGAAACTTATATTGTTCATTGAAGCAGCCATAACCCCATTATTGATGGCTTGGCAGCTTTGTTTTGGTGTCTTTGAATGACATATTTGGACGTTCAGTCCAATGGTAATGAATAGGTTTTCATCAATCTTTTTGAAAACATTGACTGGATTAAGGCTCCTTAGGCCATCCATGAATATCTTGACAGCCAGACTATCGTTAAGTTTAGGTAGTTTAGCTGGTAAATATAAGCTATCAGGTGCTGCTCCAATATAATGGAAGTAAGCAATGGCTGAAATATTTTGATAATTAACAATCCTTCCAGACTTGTAAGGTGCCACAGTAATGGAGTATTTTCCTACTGGTTGATCCGCTGTGACAAGGGCAGCCATTGTCTGGCCTGGTCCTACCATTACTATATCTGTTGTGAATGTCTTGGTGTATTCAGCATCAGCTTCCACAATTGTTAATTTGTGGTTGGCAATGGCAAAGAAGTTCTCCGTGTTTAAACCCGCATTAATAATTCTTAACAAATAGGTCCTCCCAGTAATCACATCGATCTGATGGACATCTGAAATAGAATGGGAGACAGAAACTTTGAAGTAGAAGCAGATATAAGTTAATGATGGATAATATTGGAAGAGCTGTAATTTATGGTCAGTATATTTATATTAGGTGAAGTTATGAATCATTTTGTTTTCTAGAGACTATTACTAAAACCAACTGTGAGATAATTTAAAGCAGTATAGATAACAGTATATCATCATCTTCTTCATAATCAGATTGTAGTATTGTTTGCTATCTCATATACCATTAGTGGAGCAATTGTAGTTGGGGCCTGGATGACCGTTAAGGGTATATGCATCTGGTCTCGGAGGAGGTCCTCCACTTGCTAAGGTGGCTTGTTCAATCTGTACAAGATCCTTTAGCCAATATTCCCCTGCCATTATTCCATCCAAGTCAAAAGAACAACATTATAGTGTCATAAAACACACCTAATTAGCTACTCTAAATTCAAAAGCATAGGAAGGAGATGGCATCTCTTTGAAAACTTGGGTTTATTTCTTTCTGGGAGCACTAAAAAGTTTGGTAGAACATCTTTTTATGTTACCTAGTATAATTATCTGCTCTTGATAGGGAATCTTGAACGGGTAAGATAATCCAGCCTTTGGATAAATGATCATGGCACCATAAACAGTTCCTCGGAGCCAAGAAGCATGAGCATGCCAGAAGAACGTACCCTTCTGCTTCGCCACTGTAAAATTGTATGTGAAAGCTTGACCTGCTTGAATTGGACATTGTGTAATATATGAAGGTCCATCATACCAGCACGAAAGCCTCTGCCGAACACCATGCCTAAGATTTCAAAATTCCAATCTGTTGTTCATCACTCTTTCTAATGTTTTAATTTTATGCATGAGGTTTGACATGGGATTACCAGTGTATTGTGACATTGAAAGGTGTCAGATTGGTGACTTTCACGACGATCCTATCATCTTCCTGAGCATAAATTACGGGTCCTGGAAACATGCCATTGATTGTCACAATGTCCTTGGAGCTGCAGAGTTTGGTAACTCTCTTGGTTTGCACCTGTAGATAAATACCATCTTCATTAGCAAAACAGAGATGAATTACTATGAAATCCAATGTATTTTGGATATGGTTGTATCAGTATAAGGCATGCTTAAAGAGTAAGAAATAGACCTTAAAATCATAGAACCTGGTTGGTCCTCCCACAACCCTTCCGTCTGCCATAAGTTTCTCATTGCAGAGAGTAGAAATTACACTTAGCCCCAAAAGAAACAAAGTGACCAGGTTGGCCATCTTTGGTTGTAGTGTTGGAGTTGAAGGCTTGAGGTAGAAGGGATGGCCTTAAAAAGAGCTAGTGGTCTCTGTGGGTTGATTTATTTTCATAGAAGGAAAATATAAAAAAAGGGATTATGTAAGTTTCTCTTGTATTTGTCTGCTTTCATGATTCCTTTAGCGTGGATTGGTGATTATAAGGTGTTGGGAAAGTGATTATTGAACACGACCCCATTGGTGGGGTGAAGATTTCAGCGTAACTTTTTCTGTTCTATTATCTTTGTTTTCTCTCTCAACCTCTCCTGTTGCAAATTATGTCATTTGACTCATAATATAGAGGGCACACACGCTCATAAACATGTTTTATATCTGAAACCCACCGCAATCTGCTGCTCTCTTTCTGCTCTAATTATTTTGTGTAATTATGATTTCTCTATTTTTTTTTTCCTTCATGATGAAATTCCTCTAAGTTGACTCGTACAAAGCACTTTGTAGAACTCAAATTGCAAAGCTGCATTCTCCTTTCAGATTTTACTTGTAGTGTTGCTGTAAAGTAGTGCTTGGGGTTCTCCTTGCAGAGCAACCATACTCTGATTGTGCCTTTTTGTGGCCGTACTGTTTATTATTATTATTATTGGGGGTTGATCTCTGAAGAAGGGAGGAGACTCAATTAAGCGGTGAAAAGACAAAGATTTAGACAGCTCAGAAGGTTTGATTTGTGCCTTTGCATGTGAGGAAAAAGGCGAAACAAGGCAGGTCTCCTTTGTTGTGCTTTTGTTAGGCACTGTCTTCTCAATCATAAGCAAAGTTGTTGCACGCCTTGATATCCCAAGGCCACACTATTTTTGGTGAATTTTACAGCACTCACTCCCTCAACAAGTGTTGAGATTGATTTGTTTGTATTTCAAATATCTTCTTTAATTTATCTATTCCCACTGTAATTAAGAAAGTATTATCTTTTTCTGATCCTGAGGTATATTATTTTTTTATCAGAAACAGTGTGTGATGGGACAGAAACCATCCTCAAAGAGACCTTGTGAATCTGAAATTATTTATGTCAAACTTATTTAGTTAGTTTGGGTTGTGTGTGTTTTTACATGTTAAATTGATCATCCTCTGTTTTGCATCTTCCTTTTATATGAACAGCCCAATATGACATTGTAAACTTAATTTCAGTTAGAGCCTTTGATAAATGGTAGGGTAGTAATTGTTTATGTTGAAACTTGAAACTTTAATAAGTGATTTGATTAAGGACCTAACTTAACCTACCCTAACCTATATGCTCCAATAATTTGCTTAATCACATATTTGTGAAAAGTGAATGATTGGCAGTTGTTTTATTATTCCAAACAAAATCACAGTGGGGCCAATTAATCATGAGTAAATTTCTGAAATTAATCTCTAAATAAGTTTAAAAATGCAATTTTTATATGTGGGGTTCTTATTGATTTCATCTACATATATAGCTCTTAGTGAGTACTTCATAGCCTATCACGAGTATTTTGGAATGGAGATAAATGTAGTAGTATATATTGCCGCTGTTCTTAATATACAATTAGTTGACTTCTTATAAAGATTAGGGGAGTGAAATAAATTACTCTAGAGTATTTATATTTATCTTTTTGTATTATATTAATTCGTCTGACTTATAAACTGATATATAATTAAATAATACATAACATATGTTTGTTTAATTAACTTAGTTTTATTAATGTCTTAAAAAAAATCAATTGGATCTTATATTAAATATCAAGTGAGTATAATTGATAGTTTTAATAAATAAAGTAGGGTAAACATGTGCCATTGATCTATAAGTGTACTTGGAAATAATAATGGATGGGTCTTACTCCGAAGTGTAATGGAGAATTTATACAGCTATTTGGTGGGCACAAAGGTGGAAGCAAGAAGATGATTGTGTCTCATGCGTGTGTGTGTGTGTTTTGGGGGGGGGGGGGGGGGGGGGGCGCTTCTGAAACATGGTGAATGCCTAACGTTATTAGTGCTAATTAATTAGTAGTCTTTTCATGCACAGAAAATGGAAGAAATGACTTCCCAATCCAATACTCTAATTACTCACTTTTTATGTGACAAATGCTAATACCTTCCCTAATCAAAAAATTACAACAAGGCTTGAAACATTCTCAATCAAACCATTGACCACTTCACTCACTCTAGTCAACCTTTCAGTTAGCCACTTAGTCAAGTCTTACAAAAAATACCAATGTAGCAAGCACAAGTTTTTAGGAGAATTATACCCTAAAATTTAGTTGTTAGAATTGAACATCTCATAGCAGACTCCTCTTCCAAACTAACACTCCCAATGTAAAACTTATGACATGTTCAAATATTTTTTTTTAAAAGAAAAACACAAACAAATTGGAATATTGGATAAGAAGAAGGATGTTCATAATACCAAAACACTCGTCACATTAATCCTTTTTCCTTTTTTAAAAAAAGGCTTATAAGTTTTAATTACTTATATAATATACCCCATCTGGTCTTCAATGTGAGATTCACTTTGTAAGTCATTAATATAAGACACACTTTACAAAGTGGGTTTTATATTTAGGATTAGGAGTGTGTGTGTATTCAGCAATTGTTTTTTTTTTTTTTATATACATAAAAGTTTTGGAGGAGTTCGACATCAGTCCCCTACCAAGGTCAGGGCACGACCAAATAAAAAAAAAAAGTAATTGTTTTTAGAGTTAGAAGCAGTGATATTCCTTTGCTTCATGGCTACTCTTCAACGCTGTGGTTTCCTGCAGAGCTGAAATAACATGTTAGTTTTTCATAAACCTGCAGACATAATAATGCTCCAATACAATCGCACAACACAACACCCAAATAATTCACAGACATAATAATTGTATTTCCTTTTGGGAAATCCCTTCACTGTTAAGCTTAATTTATTTTTCCCCTAAAGACATTAATGGGGATATTTGAGTTACTTTTTCTTCTAAAAAAATTTTGTTTTGGTTTTGTCATGCATTGAGTTTCTTATTTTCAAAAGCTAACTCTTAAACAATCGTTTTGATATTAAAGCTAAAACTCAATAAATTTAAATTTTCATGATATCGATTTTTAAAAAACTTATTTTGACACTGTACGAGATTTTTTTTGTTATTTTTTTATTTTGTACAAGATGAAATTTTTTTGGTAGAACAGGCAAAATGCTTCTGATGAGTGATCTGAAACACTGAATATAAAAAAATTATTTTTTTAAAAAAAAAAGCGTCAAAATGGATTTTGCAGCTACAGAAATTTCAAAAACCCTTTTTTCTTTGGGGGTCCTTTTTTGGGTTTGCCTGGCTACGCAGTGGCGGATCTTGGAGTAAAAATTTGGGGGTTCAAATTTATATTTATTAATTATTTAAAAAGAAAAAAAAATTTGAGGGGTCAAAAGTATAGTAAAAGTATTTTAACTATAAGATAACATACTTTTTACACTATATTAAATTTTCAAAAAACAAAAATTCTCAACAAGTTTTTTCAATGTTTTTTTTTGGGGGGTGTATCAAGGAAGATCCACCGTTGTGGCTGTGTATATATGTTGATTCATTTTTTTATAGATTATATGTTTGGGAAACCTCCAAATCTTGGTTTTAAAAGTTATTTTTTATAAGTTGAGATAAAGCTTCTTTTACAACTTACCTTATAAATCTAAAAACTCTTTAAAAATTAAATCCAAATGAACACTCACTATCAAATGTTATAAGAAACCTTGGGGTTCAACCATGAGAAACCTTGCCATCGGAAGCAGATTTTCTCCTCTTCCTTCCCTCCTCTTCCCTCATCTCAACCGTTGATTTCAAATAAAAGTTAATCTAAGATGGAAGAGGAGAGGAGATGAACGGCTGGGATGAGGGATACTGAGAAAAGATGAGAGAAAGATAATGAGAGAAGTCAGGTCCCCTTGCCATCAAATATCAATAAAAAAATGGCATTAATGTTTTCAATAAATACACTAATTCTCACACGTGTTCAAAATATATCAAATGTTATTGATTTCTTAACGAATTACTAATGGTAAGGTTTGACCAAAAAATATTATCCCTTTTCTAACTATGACGGATTCTTAAACCCCAAGCGTGTCATTTAGTGTCTGTTTGGATCCGCTTATTTTGAGTTTATCTTCTCCTTATAAGTAAAAGTTAGGCCAAACACTATTTTACAAAAGCTCTTATAATAAAAAGAGCTTTTTTTTACATGAAGAAAAAAGCTAAAAATAAAAAGCTCCCTAGAGGAGCTTATTTTTTAAGCTCTTATTTTTTAAGAGAACCCTAATCTTTACGCTGCGACCACCACTGGTCACCCCAGCCGCTGCCGGCCGCCGCTGCCGCCCCATCGCCGGCGACCACCTCCGCCGACTTGTTTTTTTAATATAAAAAAACACTAAGGGGAGGCCGACCACCCCACGTCGGTGGTCGCCACTGGTGACCGGTAGCCGCCGTCGCCCCATCGCCGGTGACTTTTTTTTTATATATAAAAAAAACACTAAGGGGAGGCCGGTCACCCCACGCCGACGACCGGCAACCGACGTCGCCCCATTGTGGCTTCCACCTCCGGCGACTCTTTTTTTTTTAATAAAAAAAACACTAAGGGGAGGCCGGCCACCCCACGCCAGCGGCCGCTGCCGTCCCACCCTGGCGACTTTTTTTTTTAAAAAAAAAAAACACTAAGGGGAGGCCGGCCACCACACACTGGCGACCTGCCGCCACTCGCCCCATTGCTGGCGACTGGTCGCTACCGCCTTACCACCGGCGACTTTTTTTTTTAAAAAAAAAACTTAAAAAAAGTGCTTATGACAAAAATTTTACTAAATAGCTTATTTTAAATTTCAGTTTATAAGTAATTTTTTAGCTAAAAAATTTATATTATTATCAAACAGCTTTTAACTTTTTAAAAAAAAACTATTTTTTTTAGCTTTAGCTTAAAAGTAGCTTTTAGCTTAAAAATAAGAGGATCCAAACAGGCTCCTAATATTCGACTCAGCATGGCGGAATGACCCAGAACATGGAAGTTAGAATTATAGCCATATAACATATTTTGAATATAAGGTAAAATTGAATTTTTTAGAGAAATTAAGCAAGGTAATTAAATTATTTTAGAATATTTTTATTTTTATTCTTTTCTCCAAACTAATTAATCTGACTAATAAACTGATATATAATTTAAAAATACATAACATAACATATGATATGATTAAATAACTTGTTTAGTTTCTTTAATCTTTTTAAAAAAAGTCAACTAGTCATAGCAGTAATATTACTCCTCCAGTTGAAAATATAACACATAGTTTATTGATTTTGAAAATATTAAAAAAAACTAATTAAATTACTCTAAAATACTTATATTTATCGTTTTTTCTCGAAACTATTTTACCTAACTTATAAATTGATCTATAATATAATACTACTACCTCATGTCCTTATTATCAAATAAAGTTGACTTTTTTTTTGGAAGGATTAAGGAAGTTAAATTAGTTACTTAATCATTTCATATATTATATATTCTTATATTATATATTAGTTTATTAGTCAAACTAATTAGTTTGAAAAAAAAATAAAAATACTCTAAAGTCATTTAATTAGCTTCCTTAATCTCTCTAAAAAAAGTCAACTATGTCTTATAATTAGGATCGGAAAGAGTAATATACAACATATGATATGATTAAGTAACTTAATCTCTCAAAAAAAAAAATCAACTATGTATTATATTGGAAGTAATGTCGAAGAATTTTCTTTCTATTGGCTTTCAAGGAACTCTTGCTAGAAGCTCTCTGTTTTTTTCACTAGACTTGCTTCAACTACCAAAGAATACCTTCTTTAGCAGTAACTTGTTACGCAATCAAGGAAGTCTCACATCAACAATCAAAGAATAACATCTTTAGCAGCAACTTGCTGCAACAAGACGAGATAAATATTAATTTCAAAAAGAAAAAAGAATGGGAAGAAAAAGCTAAGAACAAATGTTAAATTGTTGATTCAACAATAACTATTGACCAACCATGAATAGGACAGTGAACATGCAATTTCACATCACTCTTTGATTTGCAGGCTTCAATTTTGAAGCCATCCCTGTATAAACAGTTCTGACTAATTGTAAGAATTTGTCACAAAAGAGAAGAAAATTTCAGGAAAGAAAAATTCCATAAAACCTTCAGTCAACCTTTTTGCAGCAAAGTCGTTTCATACCTACAGCTATTCATGTCTTCCTTTTCATAATTTCAAAAGAAATAGAGTAGAAATGAGGGACCCCTTGACACACCCACAAAAAGGATTTCAAAGTCCACGCTTAAATTTGATTTCAACTTCCAACAATGATGCATTGTGTCAATTTCACAAGTAAAGCACCTCATCATCCTTAATCAAATCCTAAGACAGTTATAGAAAATCAAATCATGTACAAACATTTTTACAAATTAATTGATTGCCCAGCCAACTCTCACGAGTAATACTATAAGCTCAGGGCTGAAGATTAAGAATCAGCAGATGCAATTGATATACATGGAGCAATGAGCTCGGAAGTTGCATGATTCACTTAAGATGCTTCACAATAGGCAGCTGAGAAAGGATTCAAGCGCTGTGGAACTTCCAACAAGGTAATTTATATTCAGAAAGATTATATGGATGCTCTTTAGTTATTAGAAAATAAGCTCTCATTCACTCTCCATACAAAAGCACCATTGCTTCCATAATTCCATTGAAATTTGAAGAATGAACAAACGAAACTGACAAAATGTACTCATAGAGTAGGAAAAAGCTATCAATCACCACAACTTTTAGGATGCGGGAACAACAAGCAAGCATGATAAGTAAGATCTAAAACCTCCCTCCATGATTACTTACCCAGATTACTTGCCCCACTAAATATATTTAGAAGACTACAAAATACCTTCCTCCGTAAGGAACAAAAAGATATTTGGTATGAGATTATTGTTCAAGAAACACCGATCATACGAGCCATGAATCGGTTGGGGAAAGAGAGAGAGAGAGAGAGATGATTGCTAAAATTGGGGATAAACTCTTTCCGCTGCTTTGGTCAAACAGAATTATTCACATTCGTGGGGAGTCATAAACAGTAGTAACCTTACACCTCCGTGAACAGAAGCGAAATCAGATATTCTGTACATATGAGAAAATTATTATACTGAATTGCGAAAAAAAGGAAAAACTGACAGAGCTACTTATGAGAATCGCCGTCACGCACGAAGCTGGGCGAAATCAGTGGGCTTAGAGTCGAGCTCAGAGGCGAGATGAGAAATTGGCTTGGTGAGCATGATAGGGCGTTCGGAAGCAGCGTCGTCGTCGTTGCCGTCGTCGTCGTCGTCGTCGTTATCGATGGTGCTGAGGTTGATACAAGAGCATCGTTCCAAGGAAGAGAAGAAAGCGGAGGCCATGTTGGTACTGAGCCAATTGGCGGCGCGATCCAGCTTCTCACAAGATATGAAGCCACAATTGTCAGCCATTTTCAAGATTGGCAAGGTTTCGGGATACAGTATGAGCTCAGACAAGGAAAAATTCAAGAGATTTGGTTTGAGAGGTTGGTGAAGGGAGAGGGGATGGAAGGCAAGGCATAGAATAAGCTGAAAGTGACAAGCTTTGGGGAAATTTCCATTACGGTTGGGTGGAGTGGAGATACGTTACCAATTTGGTAAAGGATAGATTCAAGTCACACCTACAAGCTTATTTAGTTTTACTATTAAAGATAATTTTGCTTAATTATATACAGGGTTAAGGTGCAAAAATACACATGAGTTTTTTTTCCTATGAGCGTCCAACACGAAGTGCTTTTTTTTATAGCAAAAATACATTAGTGGTTACCATTTTGGAGCAAAAATCACATCTCACCGTTAAGTCACTGTTCACCATGAAGAAAGAGAAAGAGATGAAGTGAACAGTAACTTAACGGCGGTGAATAGCGACTTAACGGTGAGATATGACTTTTGTTCCAAAATAGTAACCACATGTATATTTTTGCTCTAAAAAAAACATGTGATGCTGGGCGCTCCTGGAGAAAAAAACTCATGTGTATTTTTGTACCTTAATCCTTATATATATTTATAATATAATCTAAATTATTTTTAAAATTACTAACTCAAGTTCAATCATAAGTTTCATATCACTCATTCACAAGTTTAACCTTTTAATTCATTTGTCGTTCACTTCAATCTCTTTTATCTTTGATTTATAATACCTAAATGAAATATTATATCCTCAATAGCATAAGTTTGTTACAGTTCATGTGAGAAAGGTAAATGAGATAAAATATATTTTTACATGTCATTTTGCTTTACTAGATGGATTTTAGAAAATATGTCACCTTAGTTAACAAATAATTAATTTGTCTTAAGCCTACTTATTTGATAACTTTTTGTAACTAAGCATTCTTTCATTTTCCCAACTAAACTTTGTGTATTGCATGGGAGAATGGGTCCAAGGTATTTACATATATGGTAAACTTAAAAACATATTTAAACGTTTACATTTTAAGTCAACATTTAAAAAGATTTCAAGCATTGTTAAGCTTTTAAAAGGTTCAAAGGCTTAAGCGTTGAAAAAATGTATCTACAGACTCATTTATTATATTTATATTGTTAACTCATGCCTATTTAGCTAAAACTTAGCTTAATATAATTTCACCTATTGTTGCACATAAAAATTAAGATGATAATTACTACAAAGTTAATGCACTGGGCAAAAATTATACAATTGCATAAATGATTATAAGATTTTTTAATTGAAATACACATTTTTTATAATTAAAAATTTCCTATTATCATATCTCAATTGGGGAAAAAAAATAATGACAAAGTATGTGAGGAGCTTGTTTGGGATATAAGAAGATAACAAGAAAAAAGGGAAATACTATCTCCCATTCTTAATATAAGATATGGTTTTAATTCAATTTCTTTATTAAAATAGATATTGTATTAAATGTAGGAGGGAGTAATATAATAATAAATAACAATAAAATAGTTATTTTTAGATGATAATATTAGGAATATAATCATTTAAAAAAAATAAATGTCTATTATCATTAAAAGAATCGATTTATTATTCCTTGGTTAATCCTATTGCTCGTCTTAATAATTTGATGCAATTTTATTTTTAATGTTCATAATTCTAGATTATTGATTTTGGTTGACATAGTATCATAAAAAAATATTTGAACTTAACAACCGATCTCTATACGTTTAACGGATCCAATAGAGAAACTTCCTTGTGTGTTTATGTGGATAGAGGACTCTATACGAAAGGGGAAAGGACTGAGTACTTGGACCCGAGAGGCCCAGTAACTTGGTAACTG
The DNA here is from genome assembly GCA_037074495.1 of Acacia confusa. Taxonomy (NCBI): domain Eukaryota; kingdom Viridiplantae; phylum Streptophyta; class Magnoliopsida; order Fabales; family Fabaceae; genus Acacia; species Acacia confusa. The sequence continues at coordinate 1,554,657 of CM073508.1, read as the reverse complement.
GCTTTTTGGGCCACCGCATGCACCGAACATCAGAATTTGTACCCAAAATAAAATAAAATAAAAAGTTTAAAGCTGTTATGAATATACCGATTATGTGGATGTCCATTGACTTCCGGGCTCCAAATATTATAAGATGACATGGGACCCACGCATAGTACCATTGCATAGTAGTTTACTATTTGGTGGGACCCACGCACAAAATTATACAACTCACGGGAATGCATTCCCGTGAGTGTACAGTTATGTAATTATGGGAATATTGCATCAAATGACCCAAAGTGGAAATTACACTAAAGGCCCATTTTCCTTCTATAAATAGAGGCCTTCTGTAAACATTTTGAGTACACTGAAATAGAATCTCTCCTTACTCTCTCTCTCTCTATTTCTATATTCTCTTGTTATTGTTCTCTATTTTCATAAGTTTTATATTACGTTAAGGTAAGATTTTATTACCATCTCCTTTACTATTTGTTTATTTTTTCTATCTGGGATAATCTTAACCATGATATGGAATTAAAGTTCTACTTTTACCGATTATTTTGAACATTGGGTTCCATGGTTAAGATTTGAGATTATTTACTATTTACTATTCACAGTAAATAGTAATTTTTACTATTCATGTTAATTTTACCTTTTTCAGTAATTTTATATTTCTATTCATTTTGACTCCTTTATGGAAGTCTAGATTTAATATTTCAGTAATTTTATTTTATTCACTATTCATTGTGAATAGTAACTTTACTATTCACGGTAAATTTATATTTTACTATTTACAGTAATTTATTTATGTTTATATATTCTTCCCACTCCCTATTTATTAATTCATGGTGGCAACATTAAGCTCCATTTGTAATTTAATTTTACTGTTTTATTTATTTAATTCATGGTGGCGATACTAAGCTCCATTTGTTTAATTTAAATTCTTTACTTACTGCTTTATTTATTTCATGGTGGCGATATTAAGCTCCATACTGACTTTATTAATATTTACATTATGCCACTAACATTTAAATTTATGTTACTAACATTTATTTATGCATTTATTTACCTTTTATGGTGGCAACACTAATATTAGTGGGCTCCATTTATTTATGCATTTATTTACCCTTTATGGTGGCGGCACTAATAGGGCTCCATTTGTTTATCTTAATTCTTTACTGTTGTCTATATATTATATAATATATGCATCATCTTTCTTACCTTCGGATGAGATAGGTCTCGCTGTGAGTTTACTCCCATTCCTATCTCATCTTATTTTTATTTTCTTAGCATGTTTATTTACCGTTATTTAAATTATGTTTTAATTTATAATAAGATTTTATAATATGATTCTAATTATTTTTATTATTTTTAGTTTGAATCATGTCTTCCAACCTTTCAAATCTTGAATTTAATGCTCTTGACATCACCGGGAAGAATTATCTATCATGGGTTTTAGATGCTGAAATACATCTTCAAGCAAAGGACTTTGGAAAGGCTATATTGCCAGGAAATGATGCGTCCCCTCAAGTAAAGGCTAAAGCTATGATTTTTCTTCGACACCACATTCATGAAAGTTTGAAAACTGAATATTTAACAGTGAAAGATCCATTTGAATTGTGGACTAGTTTGAAAGATAGGTATGATCATCAGAAAACGGTGATTTTGCCTAGAGCTCGTTATGAATGGATTCATCTCAGGTTACAAGATTTTAAAACTGTAAGTGAGTATAACTCAGCTGTTTTCAAAATAAGTTCTCAGTTAAAATTATGTGGTGAAAAAATAACTGATGAGGACTTATTAGAGAAAACTTTTTCTACCTTTCATGCTTCGAATTTGCTTTTACAACAGCAATATCGTGAGAAAGATTTTAAAAAATATTCTGAGTTAATCTCATGTTTACTAGTAGCCGAGCAAAATAACGAGTTATTATTGAAAAATCATGAAAATCGTCCCACTGGATCTTCTCCATTTCCTGAAGCGAATGTGAGTGTACGGAATGATCATGGTCGTGGCCATGGTCGTGGCCGTGGTCGTGGACGAGGACGTGGAAATCGTGGAGGTAGAAATAATCATGGTCCTTATCATGGTGGAAGAGGTTATTATAGTCCTTATTCCCACCAGAAAAAAGATGAACAATGAAGGACAAAAGAATGATAAAGAAGGTCCTTCAAAAGTTGTTGAACATAAATGTTATCGGTGTGGTATGAAGGGACACTGGGTACGTAATTGTCGTACACCAGAACATTTAGCGAAACTTACCAAGCTTCTATAAAAAAGAGTGTTAATAATGTGGAATGTGATGATAAGGCTCATAAAGATAATGATGTCAATGAGCCAAATGATGATGTTATGTCTCACTTGGAGGTGGAAGATTTTTATGATTAAATAAGTTTTGCAAAAATTGTTATAATTATTTTGTTTCGTTCTGACTTGTTGCCAATTATGTATAATAAATATGTTTTTAATGCATCTTCTATATTGAATATGTTTTAATGCATTTCTTTTCTTTTAATGAAGCTCATGGACATTTCAAATATTGCACACAAGAATGAAGATATATGTCTCATTGATAGTGCAACGACACATACAATTCTTAAAGATAAGAAATATTTTTCACATCTAACAAATTGTAGTACAAGCATCAATACCATAGTGGGTAATACAAGATTGATTGAAGGCTCTGGAAGAGCAATAATAATATTATCCAATGGTACGAAATTTGTTATTAATGATGCTTTGTATTCCTCTAAGTCTCATAGAAATTTGTTGAGTTTTAAAGATATCCGTTGAAATAGATATCATATTGAGACTATAAATGTGGAGAATAAAGAATATCTACAAATTGTTACTGTTAGATATGGTGAAAAATATGTTCTGGAGAAATTACCTATGTTATCTTCTGGTTTGTACTATTCAAGTATTAGTACAATTGAAATAAATGTTATGGAAAACCAGAAGCATGTTGATAAAGACATATTTATTGTTTGGCATGACCGGTTAGGCCATCCCGGGTCAATTATGATGCGACGTATAATAGAGAATTCATGTGGACATAACTTGAAACAGAAACAAATACCAAAATCCCATGATTTCTCATGTGATGCATGTTCCAAGGGAAAATTAATTATTCGGCCATCACCAAGCAAAGTAGAAAGTGAGTCTCTCACATTTCTAGAACGGATACAGGGAGATATTTGTGGGCCAATACACCCACCATGCGGACCATTTAGGTATTATATGGTTTTAATTGATGCATCAATTAAATGGTCGCATGTGTGCTTATTATCTTCTTGAAACCTGGCGTTTGCGAGATTACTTGCTCAATTGACAAGATTAAGAGCACATTACCCGGATTATCCTATCAAGAAAATACGTCTTGATAATGCTGGTGAATTTACTTCACAAATTTTTAATGAATATTTTATGTCCCTTGGAATTGATGTTGAACATCCTGTAGCACATGTTCATACGCAAAATGGACTTGCAGAATCATTGGTAAAACGATTGCAACTTATTGCAAGACCTTTACTTTTGAAATCTAATTTACCAATTTCTGCTTGGGGCCATGCCATTTTGCATGCAGCAATGTTAATTCGCATCAAGCCAACTAGTTATTTAAAAGTTTCCCCCTTACAAATGGTTTTTGGTGAAGAACCTAATATTTCTCATATACGAACCTTTGAATGTGCAGTATATGTGCTTATAGCACCTCCACAACGTACTAAAATGGGTCCTCAAAGAAGAATGAGAATTTATGTTGGGTATAAATCTCCTTCAATTATAAAATATTTAGAACCATCTACAGGAGATTTATTTACTGCACGATTTGAAGAGTGTCATTTTAATGAATCAGTTTACCCAACATTAGGGGGAGAAAATAAGCAGTTGAATAAAGAGATTAGCTGGAATGAATTATCATTGGCTCATTTTGATCCTCGTACAAAACAATGTGAACTAGAGGTTCAAAAGATAATTCATTTACAGAATTCAGCTAATCGAATGCCAGAAGCATTCACTGACCCAAAGAAAGTGACAAAGTCACATATTCCAGCTGCTAATGCTCCTATTCGAATTGATGCCCCTGTAGGACAACCGATTACAAATGAATCAAAAGCACGCCTTAAGCGTGGTAGGCTTATCGGTTCCAAAGATAAAAATCCTCGAAAAAGAAAAGGAGCTAAGATTATAGATAGCCAAGTCGAGGATAATCAAGAAAAAAGCGTAGCTCTGGATGAGCCACTTCATAAAGAGAAATTATCTCCAGAGGAGAATATTGAGGCCCCAGAAGAGATCCAGGTATCTGAAATGTATGAAAATAATGAGATCTCAATAAATTATGTCACAACTAATATCAAATGGAACCATAATGAAGTCAACATTGACGACATTTTTGCTAATCATATGGCATATGATGTGATGAATGAAGAAGAGGATCATGAGCCAAAATCCATGAGAGAGTGCCAACAACGAAAAGATTGGCTCCTATGGAAAGATGTCATTAATGCAGAATTAAAATCATTGGCAAAACGAAAAGTATTTGGACCTATAGTCCATACACCTAAAGATGTAAAGCCAGTTGGATATAAATGGGTTTTTGTACGGAAAAGAAATGAAAAGGGTGAAATTACAAGGTATAAAGCACGCCTTGTAGCCCAAGGCTTTACACAAAGACCTGTCATAGATTTTGAAGAAACATATTCACCAGTAGTGGATGCAACTACTTTTCGTTATTTAATTAGCCTAGCAGCAAATGAAAGGCTTGATTTGCATCTAATGGATGTTGTGACTGCCTATTTATATGGTTCACTTGATAGTGATATCTATATGAAAGTTCCTGAAGGATTCAAGATGCCTGAAGCATTTAATTCAAATTCACGAGAACAATACTCGAACAAATTAAATAAGTCCCTGTATGGCTTGAAACAATCAGGGCGCATGTGGTATAATTGCCTTAAAGAATATTTGTTGAAAGAAGGGTATAAAAATGACCCGATATGCCCATGCAGTTTTATAAAAAGATCGAGAAATGAATTTGCTATAATTGTTGTTTATGTTGATGATATCAACATTATTGGAACTCCTGAAGAGATTACAAAAGCAATTCATTGTTTGAAGAAAGAATTTGAAATGAAAGATTTAGGTAGGACAAAATTTTGTCTTGGATTACAAATTGAGTATCTGAAGGACGGGATCTTTGTACATCAAGAAACTTATACAAAGAAGGTCTTGAAACGATTTTATATGGATAAGTCACATCCATTCTGTACTCCAATGGTTGTAAGATCTTTGATAAAAGAAAAAGATCCATTCCAACCCCAAGTAATTAACAAAAAAGGTGTAGAACAATTACTTGGTCCAGAAGTACCATATCTTAGTGCTATTGGGGCACTAATGTATCTTGCTAATCACACAAGACCTGATATAACATTTGCTGTTAATTTATTAGCAAGATATAGTTCTGCACCAACACTGAGGCATTGGAATGGTGTAAAGCGTATTTTTCGTTATCTCAGAGGTACTATGGATATGGGGTTATATTATTCAAATGTATTTAAACATGAACTGATTGGTTATTCAGATGCTGGATTTATGTCTGATCCACATGACGGAAAATCACAAACAGGCTATGTATTTACATGTGGAGGTACAACAATTTCATGGCGATCTATGAAACAAACTATATCAGCCACTTCATCTAATAATGCAGAAATCCTAGTAATGCATGAAACAAGTCGAGAATGTGTGTGGTTGAGGTCAGTAATTCATCATATACGAACTACTTGTCATTTATCTTATGGTAAAATGGTTCCAACAGTTCTATATGAGGATAATACTGCATGTATTGCCCAACTTAAAGAAGGATACATCAAGGGCGATAGAACAAAGCATATTTCACCAAAATTTTTCTTTACTCGTGATCTTCAACAGAATGGTGAAATAGATATCCAGCAAATCAGTTCAAGGGAAAATTTGGCAGATTTATTTACCAAGTCACTTCCAGAAGCAATCTTTGAGAAGCTTGTCTATGGTATTGGTCTTTGAAGACTCAAAGATCTCAACTGATGTTGTCAATAGGGGGAGTCGATACACGCTGTACTCTTTTTCCCTTATCTAGTTTTTGTCCCACTGGGTTTTCCTAGAAAGGTTTTTAATGAGGCAGCACTGGATAGTGTATCAATGAATGATGTATTTTTTTTTTCTTTGGCTAGGTTTTTATCCCACTGGGTTTTTCTTAGTTAAAGTTTTTAACGAGACACATTTATAAATGGACATCCAAGGGGGAGTGTTATGAATATACTGATTATGTGGATGTCCATTGACTCCCGGGCTCTAAATATTATAAGATGACATGGGACCCACGCATAGTACCATTGCATAGTAGTTTATTTCTTGGTGGGACCCACGCACAAAATTATACAACTCACGGGAATGCATTCCCGTGAGTGTACAGTTATGTAATTATGGGAATATTGCATCAAATGACCCAAAGTGGAAATTACACTAAAGGCCCATTTTCCTTCTATAAATAGAGGCCTTCTGTAAACATTTTGAGTACACTGAAATAGAATCTCTCCTTACTCTCTCTCTCTCTATTTCTATATTCTCTTGTTATTGTTCTCTATTTTCATAAGTTTTATATTAAAAGTAACCTTTTTGAAATGAAATTAAAAATAATAAATAAAAAAGACAAAAGGTACAATGCACTCAATTTTTTTTCGAGCCTGAATTTTACAAACTTAGTAACATCATTTGATGCTTAGTTTTGAGTAACCCCTCTCAATAGGCACCAAATATTTTTTAGGCATATTTAAGTTGGCGTTAAAAAAATATGTTCATATAAGTCGAAATGAAATTCTTTTCACAAATTTATCTCGTAGATTGTAAATTATATTGGAAAAGAAGCTTCTACCATTAGAATCCACTGATTTGGACTCTCCTTCCAAAGTTGAGATTAGATAAAACTAAAGTGGAGAAATGATGAGCTAGGCCCATTTAGGCCCTGACTCTTTAAAGGTCGAGTTTGAAAATTAGAGGAGCTAAATGAAATTTCTTAATGAATGTGTTCATGATGCAAGAGAATAAATTCATTACACTCTTACCCATGAAGCAGAGCTCACTACTTAAAGTGAAGTGCAATCAAATGTATTTGAAATTAATGACAGTAATAAAGAAAATGACAATGATAGTCATTGTATTAATGTTGATTAGTGGTATGTTTCTTATGGTTTATGTGAGTTATTTATAGACAATATTTTGCTTTTGATTAAGAATTAGTGAATGTATTTATTTGCTGGACGATTTGTATTGTTTAGATATTAATGTTTACAACATTTATTTGATAAATTATAACTTTAATTGTTATAATTTACTAATTATATTTCTTTGGGAAAAAAAACGGAGGAAAAATGGTAAAAATTTGGAATAAAGACTTTCAGACTTTATAGGGCCGATCCTAACCATGGTATTCTTGGGTCAGGTTTTACAAAACAGATACTTTTCTTACTTTCGAATTCGGTAGGGTCAACTTTGATTCCCAACTTTAGATAAAAGCTCTTGCATAGTGGTCTAATTCAGCTTTTAACACCATCTACACCACTTGTCCCCCAATTCATGCCTAGGGTCATCTCAAATTAAACGACTGCCTCAACTTATTCAATATTCTCATGAAAAATCTCTTAGCAGGGCCAGTGCATTAGTCTCTTTGAAATATATCTGGGCTTCTTTTTTTCCCCTCAAATATCTGGGCTTCTTTTGATGATGTGTTAAGTAAAAATAACTTTTCTCTTAACTACCCCTCTTCCTTGGACTCAACTGGCAAATGGGTTGGACACTCTCACCAAAGGGAGAGGGTTCGATCCTGGAGTTGGTCAAGATGCTGGGGGAGACATTCTGGCTCCTGGGTGCCTAGGTAAACGCTTGAGGGTGATAGACGACTTGCCTTGCCCAACATTAACATTGGTATCACCTAGGAAGAAGGGAGATTTCGCCATGCCTTTAGATTGTGGGTGAACTCAATCCCTTTCCTACAATTTTTTTTACCAAATTTTTTTTTATCTTAACTTATTTTTTAAAATTAAATTCAGAATAAAAATTAATAGTGTGATATGATTTATGTTTAAATAAATTTTTACAAAAAAAATCAATTTAAAAAAACAAGTTAAAGAAGATTTAAACATTAAAAAAACAGAGAGAGGGAGAGAGAGAGAGTAAAATACCAAAAGCCAAAAAAATCACTTAAGCTTTAATTCTACTTCTGGCCAAACATCATTTACTCCCAAAACCATCTCTCCCAAACATAATTTTGAACCTACTTGAACTTTTTGAGAGCAGCTACGGTCCACTGCAATGGACTGTCCAGTGCCCCCCAAAACAGAGAGAGAGGGCCTTTTTTTTATTAAAGACACACACATTGTATGAGAGGGGCAGCGGATGGTCCAGTGGACCGTGGCTGCTCCCAAACTTTTTGTGGGTCAAGGAAGTCAATTTGAGGGAAGGAAAAGTAATGAAACTTGTTTGGATGCATCTTTCTCTTCCATCGTTGGTTGCAATCTCTGTCAACATACGTCACTCTAACCACGATCCAACGCTCTATATCCATTCTAGAACAATTCACCTCTTCTCACTCTCATTATTGGCCACCCACATTATCCTCCTCATAATATATCTTTCTTTTTCTATATTACTAGTAATATATCTTGAGAAAATTGCATTTAGGTCATTTAAGAGAAAATTGATAAAATAGTTTATTGAAATTTTAAAATTATATTTAAGCCTCATGGACTTTTTTGTAATAAATTATAATTCCATTGACAAATTCATGACATCCATTTACAAGGTTAATGGTGTCAATTGACAATAATAGTCATCATACTAATATTGCTTAGTGGTATACTTCTTATGTTGTATGTGAGTATTTATGGACAATTGATTGAACCATATTTTTATATTGTATTTCATGATTAAATTGGGGTTCTTAATGCATTTTGTCATAGTTATTGAGCTTAAAATACCTTTCTTGTGATAAATTGAGATTAGGAGTAAATACATTAAATTAGGGCTAAAAAGAGCAAAATTGTCAAAGAAATTGTAATTACTTTTAATCATTGATTTTTCTAAGAATATTTGAAAAGATTAAATCAAATTAAAAAAAAAAGTTTGAATTCAAATTCTGGAAGTTTCTAAGTTTGTGTTTAGGTCCCTCTGCAAGTTTTAAATTTCTTTTAATTTTGGTCCCTTGGTCAAAACGCACGTTTTGACCAAGGGAATTAATAGGTTTTTGCAGAATGAAGAGAGTTGGACCGGGGAGGCTGAAAAACGAAGGAAGCTGAAGAGTTCTGGAGAGAAAAACGAAGGAACAGAGCTGGGAGGCTGGCCGAGACTCTGGAGGCTGGAAGGCGGCTGGAGTTTTGAGAAAGAAAGAAAAAAATCCAGAACGGGGGGTTGGCCGAGAGATTAGAGCTGGCCGAGAGTCTGGAAGCGGCTGGAAGATTTTGAATGGGGGAATAAACAGAGACGCGAAGAGGAGAGCGAGCTTGGAGCGCCGAAACCAGAGAGACATCGTCTTCTTCCTCCTTCACTCCACCACCTCCTCCACACCGTCATTCCATCGTAGGACTGAACGGAGGTGCCGCTGAGAATTAAGAAAAGAAAGAAAAACACAGAGAAGGAGGAATATATAGAGAACGTGAAGAAAGAGAGAGAGCCGAGAGACACAGGCTAGGGCGGACAGATTTGGACTGAAAGCTGCAGATGCAAGCTGGAGAAACAGAGCACCGTCACACCTCTCTCATTATCTGACTCAGTTTTCCGGCGAGATTTTTCCAGTTTCCAGCGAGTTCTTGAGTTTTCCGGCGACATTTTCCAGATTCCGGCGAGCTTGCAATTTTTCCGGCGAACCATGATTAATTTGATGTCACTAATTTTTCTGGACTGTTTAGTAGCTATGAGTGGCTGAATTTCTCTGTTCTTGGTGATGAAGACTTGTTCTTGAGCTCATTGGACTACATTAGGGGAGTTTTATCTATCTTACTATTAGTCTAGGATTATATATTTGAATTGCTAAATTTTGATATATGATTCTGGAACTGAGATTAATGGTAATTATCTTTGTTAGTTTGATATTTGTAGTTGAGATTGGGTTTCGTAGTGTGATTTTTATATGTGAATGAATTTCTTTGTGGTTTCAATGAAGCTATGTTGATTAGCGTGGTATTGTCTAATTAATGTGGTTGATTTGTACCCTTTTGAAGGACTGTTTAGTTCTCAAATTTAGAAGTCTCATGTTGCATAATTCCAATTTCAATTACGCATTAAGTGGGCTCGAACAATTTCTCAAGGGATAGTAGTTAGCTATGGTTATAGGAGCTACTATTAATTGGGAGTATTGGACTCAAGTGGTATCTTGAGGTTTTTCTTAAGACTTAATGAATTTTAACTCCCATAATCTTTTAAGAGCAAGGATAGTCATTTCTTCATTACCAAGAGCATTAACCATTTAATCTTATTTCTATCCAAAGTATTTTTCCTTATCTCCAAAAAGACCAAAAAAATATAGGAATAGTTTCTTTATTTTTCCTATGCATTTTAATTAGAGAAAAACTTATTTAGGAACCCCAAATTTCTAACCATATTTATATCACTTAGTTTATCTTAGGAAATACAAAATAAATTTGACTCCTTGATTAAGAGAACGATCCCGAGTTAATTGCACTGTATTGCATCATGTACTATAGTAAATGTATTTATTTGCTGGACGATTCATGTTATTTGAATATTAATGTTCACAACATTTATTTGATAAATTACAATTTTAATTGTTGTAATTTACTAATTATATTTTTTTGAAAAAAAAAGCCAAGGAAAAATGGTTAAAATTTAGAATAACAATTTTTAGACCTTGAAGGGCCCGCCCTGACCTTGACCCTGATGCTCTAGGTTCAATTCTAAAAAGCAGTTTTTTTTTTTTTATACTCTGGATTCAGTAGGGCTAGCCTTAATTCTCAATTTTAGATAAAGCTCTTGCACTGTGGTCTAATTCAGCTTTTAAAGATATCGACACCATTTGTCCCCCAATTCTTGCCTAGGGTCACCTCAAATTAAACGACTGCTTCAACTTATTCAATATTCTCATGAAAAATCTCTAAGCGGGGCCAGTGCATTAGTCTCTTTGAAATATATCTAGGCTTCTTTTGATAATGTGTTTAAAAATAACTTTTAGCTTAACTGATTTTTATAAAAAAATTCAGAACAAAAATTAATAGTGTGATATGATTTATGTTTAGATAAATTTTTACCAAAAAAAATCAATTTAAAAAAACAATTTAAAGAAGATTCAAACATTAAAAAGAGAGAGGGAGAGAGAGTAAAAAACCAAAAGCCAAAAAAATCACTTAAACTTTAATTCTACTTCTGACCAAACATCATTTACTCCCAAAACCATCTCTCCCAAACATAATTTTGAACCTACTTGAACTTTTTGAGAGCAGCTACGGTCCACTGCAATGGACTGTTCAGTGCCCCCAAAACAGAGAGAGAGGGCCTTTTTTTATTAAAGACACACACACTATATGAGAGGGGCAGCGGATGGTCCAGTGGACCGTAGCTGCTCCCAAACTTTTTGTGGGTCAAGGAAGTCAATTTGAGGGAAGGAAAAGTAATGAAACTTGTTTGGATGCATCTTTCTCTTCCATCGTTGGTTGCAATCTCTGTCAACATACGTCACTCTAACCACGATCCAACGCTCTATATCCATTCTAGAACAATTCACCTCTTCTCACTCTCATTATTGGCCACCCACATTATCCTCCTCATAATATATCTTTCTTTTTCTATATTACTAGTAATATATCTTGAGAAAATTGCATTTAGGTCATTTAAGAGAAAATTGATAAAATAGTTTATTAAAATTTCAAAATTATATTTAAGCCTCGTGGACTTTTTTATAATAAACTATAATTCCATTGACAAATTCATGGGCGTCCACTTATAAGGCCAATGATATTAATTGATAAGTCTATGTGTCCATTGATAAGTTGATGGATATTTGACAATTAGAATTTATTGTAAAAAGTCTCATGAATCTTAAATGCAAATTTATAATTTTAAAAGATCATTTTATTGTATTTTTTTTTTTTAAACGTGAGACCTAAATGTATTTACATTTTTCTGGAACGCCTGGCACATCTTCAATTTATACGTTAGTACTGCCTCTGGTAATTAGGTCATGTATTTAGGATGCACGTGAGGAGTATTTAATTTATTTGAAATTAAACCAAATTAAAAGGGTTATTGTATTAAGATACAGCAGATGAAAGAGGTGTAAGTCTATATGATCTAACAATAACCTTTTTTTTTACATGAAAATTTTAGGAAAGGGGTTAAGTTCACCTACAATTCAAGAGTACGACGAAATCTCCTTTCCTTCTAGATAATCACAATGTTGGGCATGGTGAGCCGTCTATTACCCTCAAGCGTTTACCTAGGCACCCAGGAGTTAGGATATCTCTTCTAACACCTTGATCAACTTCAGGATCGAATCCTTTCCTTTTGGTGAGAGTGTCCGACCCCTTTACCAATTGAACCCAAAGAAGAGGGGTTGATCTAATAATAACTTATTACATAAGAATTTCAAAATGACAAAAAGGTTACTGTTCAATTTGTTGCCTTTCTTCTCGGGCCTTGGTGATTTGCTTCATCATAATGATTATGACTTACTCACAAAGAAAAATTTGTTTCTTTTCATAAACTTGCATTCCTAAAATTGCATTCCTAAAAGTACTAAATTATCAAGAGTTCGTAATTTATCAAAGTCCTAATGAAAGCTCCCTTCCACTTTAAGTTACAGATATAGTTGTTTGGCTGTCTTAAGTTATATACGTCCCGAGTATTTTTTTTTTAATTAAAGAAATTATTTAATTATATTATATGTTATGTATTATTGGATTGTACATTAGTTTATAAGTTAAATAAAATAGTTTTAAAAAACGATAAATATAAATATTTTAAGGGTTAAGGTTCAAAAATACACATGAGTTTTTTCTCCAGGAGTGTCCAGCAGCACGTGCTTTTTTTTGGAGTAAAAATACACACATGGTTACCATTTTGGAGCAAAAGTCACATCTCACCGTTAATTCTCTATTCATCGCCGTTATGTTACTGTTCACTTCATCTCTTTCTCTCTCATTAAGGTGAACAGTAAACTTAACGGTGAAATGTGAATTTTGTTCTAAAATGGTAACCACGTGTGAATTTTTGCTTAAAAAAAAAGCACATGGCGCTTGGCGCTCCTAAGAAAAAAGCTTATGTGTATTTTTACATCTTAACCCATATTTTAAAATAATTTAATTACCCTCCTTATTATGTTAAAAAAAAAAATCAAATTTGTTATATATTTTGCCTCGAGGGAGGGGTACATCCCCATCAATATCAATTAATACTGATCCTTATTATAAAGTATATCAGTATTAAACGAAATCTCACTCCTAACAATCTATGGACCCCTGACTCAATTTTAAAATTCCATATTATATGAAGTCCACGTGCTTATATAAAAGGTTATTAATTTAAATTTTCAATTTTTGTGTCATATAGTTTCATTTCTGAGAATAAAATAAACATAATGATAAAATATGAAGTCATTTAGAGAGATTTTAGTGAATATTATGATCCAACTTCATTTGAACAAGTTAAAATCTACTACTTACTCTGATCCTTAATATCACATCTTGCAATAAACCGGAACTTGTATTAAACACATTATAAAGTATAAATGGCCGCATTTTAAGTGCTTTAATAATGGATTAAGATTCAAAAATATACATGAGTTTTTTCTCTAGAAACACTCAGCACCATATGCTTTTTTTTTTTAACAAAAATACACATGTGGTTACCATTTTAAAGTAAAAGTCACATCCTACCGTTAAGTTACTGTTCACCTATACAAGAGAGAAAGAGATGAAGAGAACAATAACATAACGACGGTGAATAGTGACTTAACGGTGAGATGTAAATTTTTACTCAACCATATATGTATTTTTATTAAAAAAAAATACGTCACTTTTAAAGAAAAATGTCATAAAACTGTCATGTGTATTTTTCCACCTTTACCTTTAGTAATGAAAACAGTGATCCTGTAGCCGAGATATATTTGTCTTTTGGTCCTTTTATCAGATAGAGAAAGAAATTGTGAAAAAGGATCAAGGCTTTTCTGCAACTCAAATGCCCCAATAACTCTCTGCATTCAATCATGGATTTTGTGTCTCTCTTCTTACCTTTTTTCTTTGTGAAGCTTGTTCTCAAATTAAAGTTTCCAGACTCAACGATCATAAGGAGTTTCTTCCAAGCAACCTTCCGACACTACTAATCGATTCCATCATCTAACCTCACTTCACCTCACTTTTCCATGATTTCATACTCTTTCTTTCATGTTAAATCGTTAATATATATACACCAGGACGCCATAGCCTGGCAATCTCATCCTTATTCCGAGAAATTGAATCTTGTATTGTGTGGATCGTCTTCAATTTGACGCCATGCCGGGTCTAGTAGCCGTGAAAACCCCACCTCAAACGATGCCGTTTGGGGTCTCCGCCACCGGATATTCCAATGGCGGCGAACAAAGACCTTCTTCGCCCATCGTGAAGCGAAGCTTAAAGAAGTCACAGGAAAACCTGATCGTCGACGATTCCTCTGTCGACAACCCGGACTTGGGTCCATTTCTTCTGAAGCTAGCCCGAGACGCTATAGCTTCGGGTGAGAACCCGAACAAGGCGTTGAACCTTGCGATCCGGGCGTCTAAATCGTTCGAGCGATGTTCGGGGCCGGGCCTGGAGCTTGCCATGTGTTTGCACGTTGTGGCGGCGATCTACAGTAATTTGGGGCGGTTCGGGGAGGCGATTCACGAGTTGGAGCGGTCCATTGAGTTTCCGGATCCAGGAAAAGGGTCGGATCATGCCATGGCGAAGTTTTCCGGGTACATGCAATTAGGGGATACATATTCGATGATTGGGCAGCTGCAACGGTCTATCAAGTGTTACAGTTCGGGTTTGCAGATCCAAATGGAGGCTTTGGGAAAGTCCGACCCGAGAGTCGCGGAGACTTGCAGGTAAATGTCAACGTTTTTTAATCGAAGTCCGAACTAAAAGTCGTTGCCGTCCCTCTCACTTCAACATCTCATTTAAACCAAAAAACATAATTAAAATAAAAAAAAAGGTTTACTTTAACATATTTACGCCAATAAGAATTTTTTTGGGGGAAAAGAAATAAGAAGATATTTTTTTATTTGTACTAATCATGGCGTTATGCGGTGTTCTTCTTAACTCATCTTATCCACCCACTGGACGATGGTCTCTGGTCCCATCGGTGGATGTGATGTAGTAATACTTTTATTTTTGTGTGGCCAGAATGGATAATGTAGTACTAAAGAGTAAAGAGTTGTTTGAATTTTTAATTATTTGTAAAATACTAATTATCGCCATATTTTTCCTCAATTTGACTTTGGTGGCCTGGAACCCATGTTTGTCGGTTTATTTTATTATTGGTTTTTGGCCTATCTGATTGGCAGAACTAGGGGTGTTCATGGGTTAGGTTGGGTAGAGAAGATACTTACTCGATGCCCTGCCCGAAAGATCCTTGGGCAGTAAATTGAAGCCCAGTACCCGATAGAAGCCCTAACAATTTTAGGCAGAACGATAATGGGTTGGGCATGGTGGGCCTTCCTTACCCAAGTGGTAATACCTTACTGCACTCTATGTGAAAAAAAAAACTTCAATCACACCGAATAAACAATATTGTAAATTTCAAATGAAATTTATAATTCTATACTTCAAAATATTTCAAAATAAGTCTACAACTTGAGTTTTGAAATTAAAAAGATAACTATATGTCTTAACAATAGTTAAATACTCATAAGTGAAAATAAAAAATATATAATACAATTGTATAAAAAAAATAAAAAGTATATAATATTATATATACTACTGGACAGGGCCAAATGGGCAGGGCGGCATACCATGCCCGATGCCCAGTCCTGCCCGCAAAAATGCCCAGCCCAATTATGCCCAATTTTTCTTGAGTGTCTATTTCTTGAACTAGGTAGGGTGATTTTTCTGCTGGCTCAGGCGGGCGTTCAGGGCCGTGGGCATCATGAACACCCTAGGCAGAACTAACTTTATAAGGAGTTAGCTTTAAGATTTCATTTGAGTTAATCATACTTTGCCCGTATTATTAGGAAAAAAAAATTTATTCATAGGTAGCATTGACGTTCGAATTAATTTTTTCTAAATTAAGGATGATATTTTTTATAAGGCTTGTTGTTACTGTATTACTCCTTTTGATTTTTTATCTTAAATATAAGACATAATTGACTATTTTTTAAGGGAGTAAGGAAATTAAATAAGTTACTTAATTATATCATTTGTTGCATATTCTTAGATTATATATCAATTTCTTATTAAATTAATTAGTTTGGAGAAAAAATAAAGATAAGATACTCTAAAATAATTTAACTAGCTTCCTTAATATCTCCAAAAAAGTCAACTCTATCTTATATTTATAATCGGCTAGTATTAAGATTAGTGTTTAATTACCTTTTGAGTAATCTAATAATAAAACTTAAGAATAATACTCTTGTATAAACTATATCTTATATTTAAGAAAGAGAAAGTGGTAATTTTAAGGGGCAAGAATTTCTCTGTTGGGTTCTACCATGAATGACTGATATTTCCATTGCTGCCTCACAAACTGGAGTTGTAAATGCAGCAAATAATGAATATATTTTGACTCGCGGAAAACTTGCGGCAGAAAATTGCTGCACCTTTGAACATGCACCGAGTTATCTGAGTGAATAAATATATAGCTTTGAGAGGATTTGGAAAAGGGAAAGAATAACTGACAAGAATGTTTGTAAAGACATTGTTTAACTTCAATCTTCCTCTCGGGCTGAGACGGAGAGCTCAAGTATTTCATACAAGAGATTGGCGTAAAAAAAAAAAAGATGATGAGAGTGGGCTTGTCTATATTGCACTTGACTACTTGATTTTACTTTGGAATTCAATTCACAGACTTTTAATTAATGATTCCATTCTTGAGAGCCATTCCATACACTAGCAATCGACCCAGGCAATGCATCATTTTTGTGGTATAATCTATTTATTTTGTTATCTCTCTGCTTATTTGTCTTCATTTGGTTAACAACATTGGTTTCCTGCACCTGATGATTCTATATGAATAATAATCACATAATCTATTGAGATGGTGTTGAAATTTGCTCATTAATCGGTTCCTGATAGGTACTTAGCTGAAGCCCATGTTCAAGCTATGCAATTTGACGAGGCAGAGAACTTCTGCAAGAAGGCTCTTGAAATTCACAGGGAGCATAGCTCCCCAGCGTCCCTTCCTGAAGCAGCTGATCGGCGCCTCATGGCTCTCATATGTGATGCAAAGGGAGATTATGAATCAGCGCTTGAGCACCTTGTCCTGGCCAGCGTATCAATGATTGCCAATGGACAAGACAGTGAAGTTGCTGCCATTGATATTAGCATCGGCGATATTTACTTGTCACTCTGTCGTTTTGACGAGGCTGTCTTTGCCTATCAGAAAGCTCTTACAGTGTTCAAATCCACCAGAAGCGAGAACCATGGCTCTGTGGCATTAGTATACATTCGCCTCGCTGACCTTTACTACAAGACAGGAAAACTGAGAGAGTCAAAATCGTACTGTGAAAATGCCTTGAGAATATACAGCAAACCTGTTCCTGGAACCACCCCTGAAGAGATTGCCAGTGGGTTAACCGAAATCTCTGCCATCTATGATGGTCTCAATGAGCCTCATGAGGCACTGAAGCTCTTGCAGAAGGCAATGAAGTTATTAGAGGATAACGCCGGACATTATAGGACGATAGCAGGAATTGAAGCACAAATGGCTGTGATGTTCTACACGGTAGGGAGGTTCAAGGAGGCTCAAGACTCTTTTCAAAGTGCTATCACTAAGCTGAGGGCTAGTGGGGAGAGGAACTCTGCCTTTTTTGGCGTCTTGTTGAACCAAATGGGGCTGGCTTGTGTGCAACTGTACAAAATAGAAGAAGCAGCCAAACTTTTTGAAGAGGCAAGAGAGATACTAGAGAAGGAGTGTGGGGCATATCATTTGGACACTCTAGGAGTATATAGCAACCTTGCAGCAACTTATGATGCCATAGGAAGGTAATTTTTTAACTCTTTTTGGCCAAACGTAGGAAGGTAATTTATAATCATTATTTCATGGAGGAATTGAAACCAGATTGTTAAGTGATCAGTGGAATATTAAACTTCTGAACATGTGATGATGTTGGTTACTTCCTGATGGGTTAAAACTTATAATTAGTCTTGTTTGCCTCTTTTGGTTTTTGGTGTGAAACACACAGGGTTGATGACGCAATTGAGATATTGGAGCAGATACTGAAGATGAGAGAAGAAAAGCTTGGAACGGCAAATCCAGATGTTGATGATGAAAAGAAAAGACTATATGAGCTTTTGAAAGAAGTAGGAAGAGTTCGGAATAAAAAGGGAAAATCCCTTGAAAATCTTATAGATTCCAACTTTCTAAAGATGAAGAAGGAAGGAAGGAAGAGAAGGACTGCATTTGGTTTGAGAACTTAAAGAAGAGGTCTTGCCTTAACTCTATTATTTTCCTCTCCTATGTTGCTCTTTCGTGAAGAAAAAAAAAAGATAAATAAATAAAGGGAAAAAAAATAAACCTGTCTCACATTCGATCTCTAGAAGAATGTGTAAAGGTTTTAGATTGAAATAGGCTTTTCTTTTGCTTTATATTTTCTTTTTCGTTTCTGATTTTTTTATCCCTTGTCATTCCTATTTTTTTTGTCGGTGATGTAGTTGTTGTACACCAGAATATAAACCTATATTCTGAGTAAACAAATTTCTTGTTCTGCATGTGGTTGGTTTTTGTTACTGTTTTTGACTTTTTGTCCCCTGCCTCAGCTCCGAGGCCCTGTGGAAAATAAAACTGTGGGAAGGAGCCTAGGGTGCAGATTCAATCTTGTTTTAGAGGGAAAAGTAGTAATAGTCTTGTACCATTGAAAAGAGCCAAAAAAATACGAGTACTAACTTTTCTTTGGGGTACCATATCTTCTGGACTAATTCATTTCATCTATACAACAGAAACCAAAAACTGACACAACGATGTGTTCAGCATATGTTAACCACTTGAATCAGATTACTTCATTTCATATATATTGTGAGAAAATATGTTTGCCATCTGATTCTTCAATTAAAGAATCACTATAAAAGATTTCCTTTTAAGGCTTAGCATTTTATGATTAAGCCTTCTGGAAAGAAAGCCCTCCACCACACCACCTCAAGTGAATTTCATTATAGAATTCAATAACAAATACTTGGAAAAAAAATTTACTTTTCCTGTTTATCTGATGGAGGTGGCGTCAAATTTATTTATTACTTTTATGGTGTTATAATGCATGATTCTTATTTTGTTTCTTTCCATTCTTTTTCTGTTATGCAGACTCAAACTGTAGTTTGATTAAACATGGGAGCACATATTTTACTGCAGGTACTTGTAAAACAAAGTGAATAAGATTCAAGACAAGATATGAGAGAAGTCCTCATACGTAACATGTTCAACTTGAAGGTAGAAACGAGAGCGGATTATTAATGGAAGCTTTGAATTCCATGAAAAAAGGTTTCTTCTCCACGTAATATTGCAGTCAAGGATTGGTTGGGGTCATAGTCATAATTTAAGGGTTAAACAAATGAGATGGCATGGTGTAATATGAAGCTGCTGAGTCAAGCCGAAGCTAGCTAACTTTTTTGTTTTTTGTTTTCAATTTTCAATGACACGACATGAACAGTGAGGAAAAAATGGTATACTATACTACCACACAACAATACTCTTACTTGTACGTATTGTACACCTATTCTTGATCAGTTTCATAGTTTAATTATCATAAATAATAAAGTTATTTATAGGGTTAAACAACTTTTCATCTTGAGAAATTGTCTCTTGACGATGATGACAAACGACATATGTCTTTCACTGATAACTAGTGATTTCAAAACTTTCATATAAGTAGAAGGTTGTAGGTTTGATCTTATTTCTAATAGTGCTTATCCCTTTAATTTTTTCTTTAAGAAAAAGCACATAGAAGAAAAGAAAGAAGAAGAAAAAGTGGACTCCTGTCTTAAAAACTGTGTGCGGGGGTTAACTTCATATGATGAAGGGGCTAGAGACACTCATATTTGACTGCATGTTTAAAATTTAGTTCATACTAATTGGTTAGCTTACTCTTCCCAAAGGTTAGATGTGAGTTTTAAACAACTGATATACGTCTTGTATATACTGTGTTTGGTTTGAGAGAAGGGTGTGGGAGGGAGTGAAAGAGAAAGTTGAGAGAGAAATTTTTTCTCTCATCTATACAAAATTGCCCATTGTAAATTTTCAATATTCCTAAAATATGCTTTTAACAAAAAAGAATATTTTTTTCATTAATGACAATTTAGTCAATGTACTTACAAAAAAAAAAAAAAAATTCACCCTTCCCTCAAACCAAACATCGAAAGTTGGTTGGTTAGTAAAAAGAGAAGTATGACCAAAAGAATAATGAATGAGTAATTTCTTCGTCTGCAATCTTTCTAGATATTCGCACAGCCCCAAGTTTCTAACTATTTTGAAGTGGGATTCCATGAAAATGATAGTTAAGAGTGGGGTCACCTGTGACTATCAGAAGAAGGTGTTGCATGCCTTAGATCTGATTATCAAGAGCTTTTTAAATATCAGAAATAATTAATGCATCATGATTAATTTAGCCTTGAACTATTATTTTTTTATTTGTACCCTCTGGTTCTTATTATAAGACACCAACTAACAAATCACACAAACCAATAAAAACAATTAAAATCAATAAAGTTGTCTTATAATTTAAGTAATTTCAAATATTACCCTACTATTTACACTAAACTTTAATATTATATTATTATTACTCTCATCTACTACTTTTTGCACTTTGTATTTCAAATTAATTAATTTCTAGTCCTTTATACAGAAATATTTTTCCAGTAATATAAGTATCCTGTAAATTAATTAATTTGAGATACTGGGTGCTAAAAAAAAATCAGGATGCAGAATATAATTTAGTTTAAATAAATAAAATATTAAAAAAATGTTACCAATATTTCTTTATGTGCTTCTTAGGAAGAAAAACACCTAAGAAGCACCTAAAGAAAAACATGGAATGTGGACTCGAAATACAAGCATAGTAAGGGAAGAGAGAGAAACTTGCTGAATGGGTTGGAATATAAAACCTTAATGGGGGAAGAGAGAGAGCTAGACATAATGAATGGATTGGAAATGCAATAGTCAATAAAAAAATATTGGCCCAATAAATGAGAGCATAATGGGAAAACCCCAATAAATCAATTAGTTAAAGATAAATAGATTGTGCCTTATAAAAAGAACAAAAATTATTAACAGTTGGTGCCTTATAATAAGAATTAGAAAGAATACTTACTTCGTATACCGTAAATCAAGATTTAAAAGACTTTAATAATTATTTCAAATAAACACAGACATATATCTTGGATGTCTTCTAAATAGAGAAGAAGGTAGGTGGAAAAGGGAAGGGACAATCATAGTGAGGTCCCAAGTTACATAAAGAACCACAAAAAAGTCTTAACCCAAAATCTCATATCAAAAACATCCCTAGGGACCACATTGTTATTGCCCATACTAAATAAAAAAGGAAAGAAGCAGTAGGAGAATTGCATGCTTGTTAATTTTCATTGGTCAAAAAGGAAAAAACAGAGAAATCACAATAAGCATAGTGGTCGATTGAATGTCCAATGTTGAAGGCAAGTAAGTGACATTTTCATGTCATGGGCAAAGCTTAGATAGATTTTGCAGCTTTCATCTACTCTATGTTCATTGAATAAATTTTTTTTTTTTTTAATTATGTATGTTCGTTGCATTCAGAGAGTAAAGGGTTGGTGAAAAAGGTTGAAACTTTGACTTATTAGTGGACTATATGCTGGTATCTAAGTAAGTAATGCTAATATTTTGTTAAAGATATCATCTTGACCATTGAAGGGTTTCATTGTTGTTGGATAGGGTTAATAATATTGTGCTCTGTTTTTTGGTAAGGTAATAGAGGGAGTGTTCTGTTTTTATTGGTAATGGTTGATGTGATGATGGTTTGTTTTGTTGAAAATTCTTATATGAGATAAAAAAGTTGTTGTTAATACTTGCAGTTGTTGTTGTTAATATGACTGTTGCGGTTGTTAATATAAA
Organism: Acacia confusa; assembly: GCA_037074495.1. Lineage (NCBI taxonomy): Eukaryota > Viridiplantae > Streptophyta > Magnoliopsida > Fabales > Fabaceae > Acacia > Acacia confusa. The sequence goes on along the minus strand of CM073508.1, from coordinate 1,532,388 downwards.
GTGCATGTTGCAGATTGTGATGAAAGATGGCAGGTACTTCAAAGAAAAATTTATTATGTTTCTTTCATGTAGAAAATTTGTGTGAAATTCAAAGTTAGTTTTAATACATCTATATTTGTAGAGCTTGTAACGATAAAGGGGTGTATCATTTAATAAAGTTTAATGAAAAATATGGTCATGTTTACATTGAAGAGAAAGGGAATAATGACAATATATATACAACCACCGACATATTATCCTGCATATTCTTGTTACCTGAAAATTAACATCGGCAGTTTGAAACTTTCTTTACTTTTGAGAAAACAATTTGTTACTTATTGGACTGCCTAAAGTTTTCCTAACTATAGACCAAATCAAATCAAAATAGTATTATCTATCAATATAGAAGAGTTAAACCTAACTGTAAATAAAATTTTCATAATATCGGAAAAGAATTGGTGAGGAAAATTGTTAGGTGAGGTTAAATTCATAGCTGCACATTTAGATAAGGAGGTTCACTTTTCAATACATTTATAAGAACTAAAGTTATAAACTAAACTTCTGATCGTACTGGAACGCCCTATAGTTATGCCACAATGTAAGGAGAATGACAAAAATTTTGCTAGCAATTTTATGATGCATTGCTTCGATTTCAAAGAAGTCTGACAAGCAAATCAGAGAAGCTTATTAAACACTTTCCCATGCATGCCTTGGTTGAAGCATTTACTCGTATTTCATTTCAGCAAAGTTTCTTTATATATAGTACAGTCCTACAGATAACAAAAAGACATAAAAGGGACCAACCATTTTTAGTATATTATTAAGTAAGACGTGTAAACCAAAAACATAAGAAGTCCGACTGATGTTGATCACCCATTAATTACAAAATCCCTAATTACAAAATCCCTCCAATGACAAAGGCCAATGTTGATCACCCATTCCACTTAAACCAAAAAGATAAGACGATAGGCATGTTTGATTTTGACCACAATACTTTCAATTTGGGAAAACACATGTCATTGTGCACTATTCATTTATCATGAAATTTCCCCTTTATATAAGATACTAACTCTGACGCCTTTCAACCAATTTCCCAACAATAATACTAACTAACTAATTATTTACATCTTACATATCAGAAGCAGACCGAACATAAGCATAGCAATTCAAATACCAATATGTACCCAAATGATTTAAGAAGCAAGACATTGTCCGGATAATCTCAAGAAATACAAGAGGGTCAAATAAACATTTTTGCTTGTAGTCCTTTATTTTGGTGTTTCCTACCGCATGATGGAAAATAAGAATGAAACATAAACGATTTAACAATTACTAAGTGGAAGTGATTTGCGGACAGAATGAGGGGTCAACCCTAAATTGAAGAATAACGGAATGGGAAGAGGCGTATGTGGCTTACCTTAGTCTGCACAATTGACTGATTGTGATTGTCGCCTCCTCCTCCTTCTCCTTTGGCATTCTCTAGTCCTCTTATCTCACCTCTCTCTCCTTCTCATCTTGCATTATTAAATGAGCAATCGGTTTAAGCGTTTTTCCTTGGGTCGTCTCCTCCTCCTTCAGCATTCTCTAGTTCTCTCATCTCACCTCTCTCTCGCTCTCGTCTCGCGTCACTTTGGGTTTATCGGTCGAATGTTGTGGAGAGGAAATGACTAAGTGAGCAAATCAAAATCGGTGGTTTATACGTTTTTTTGTTTGGGCAACTTTGTCATTTTACGTTCATAGCTAATCACAAAACAGTCCTCCTAAAGACTTTTCTGATAGAGGATTTTGAGTTGGAACATTTTTGTGGTTCTTTACATACCTTGGGACATCATTGTGATTGTAAAAAAGGGAATGGAGAGTTAGTTTTCAAAGGTGAAGAGGAAGGAAAATGAAAAGTAGGAATTGATGGGGTCTGCTGAAAAGGGTGGAGGGGCTGCTATTGCCATGTCACAGTCTCACTGGGACAAGAGGACCTAACCACAGTGACTCTTTTTGGGTTTTTCTTATGAGAAGCTCCACGCTTGTCCTCTTCCTATTTGCTCTCTCCCACTACAGTCCACCCTATTTCCGGCACATATATTTAACACATCTCCCACTACTTTGGACTATTACAATCCCAATTTAAATCTTCCAATTACTAACTTATACATCATCTAGTTCTTATTATAAAGCACTAACTATTAAATGTATTTGGTCCTTTTTATAAAACACTTGTTTGTTTTCAAGAAGCATTGATTTTTTTTTTCATCTATGCCCATAATTAATAAAGTGTACATTCCATGCTTTTCTTTAGGTGCTTCTTAGGTGCTTTTCTTTCTAAGAAGCATATAAAGAAATATTGGTAACATTTTTTTAAAATTTTATTTATTTAAACTAAATTATATTCTGCATCCTGAATTTTATTTTTGCACCCAATATCTCAAATTAATTAATTTACAGGATACTGATATTACAAGAAAAATATTTGTGTATACAGGACTAGAAATTAATTAATTTAAAATACTGGGTGCAAAAAAAATATTTCAAAATGCAGAATATAATTTAGTCTTAATAAATAAAATATTAAAAAAAATAAAAAAAATATTACCAATATTTCTTTATGTGCTTCTTAGAGAGAAAAGAACCTAAGAAGCACCTAAGGAAAAGCATGAAATGTTATTTGGGTGAAGGGTCAAAAATACACATGACCTTTACCCCAAAAATCGCTTAGCACCACAACCTTTTTTCTGGATAAAAAATACACACGACGTTACATTTTAGGGTCAAAAATACCACGTGCCGTTAGTTGACCAACGTTGACCGTTAACTTGGACGGAAATGAACAGTAACTCGAGTGAAATTACCATTTTGCCTTTAGTTTTAATTTTTTTATTTAAAAAAAACTAAAATAACCCCTCCGCGCCAGTGGACCCCACCACTGGCCACACCACCGCCGGCTGCCGCCCTCCCCACCTCCGACCGCCGGCCAGCACCAGCGACCTCCTCCGGTGGCCTTTTTTAAAAAAAAATTAAAAAAAAAAGCAAAAAACTAAAATAACCCCTCCCCACCGGTGGGCCCTACCACCAGCCACACCACCACTGGCTACTAGCCTCCCCACCTCCAGCCGCCGCCGCCGGCCTCATTTTTTTTTTAAATAATTTTTTTAAAAAAACAAAAAACACTCATTTGTTTGTTGGTAAAAGGGGGGGGGGGGGGAACCTTGCATTAGACATACGTAATTGTGACTGGTTTAGAATTATACGACCTCGTGGACCATTATTTTAAGTTATTAACATTTATAAAAATAATCAATATCATCAACAATCAATCATTCATAATATAAAAATAAAAATAAAACAAGAATCGTACTTCTAAAAAACTATAACAATATGATTCATTTTAAATTCCGTATAATTAATTATATGAGAGTTCTTTTAATTTAGTTTTCCCGACACACAAACTTACCTGTTTATTCCGTCAATTTATGGGGAAAATATTAAAAAATTAAATTAACTGAAAATTTATTTAAATATATATTTTTCGTCAGTGGCATGAGAACGTTAATAAAAAAATATGGAGCATGAGATCCCAAAGTTAAGATTCATTCCTGCCACGCGTTGTATTTTCAACGAATTTTTTAGTAATTATTAAAAAAAAAAGCCGTCGAAGGTGGCCGCTGGCCGGCGGCGGCGGACGGTGGTGGGGAGGACGGCGGCCGGCAGTGGTGTGGCCGGTGGTGGGGCCCACCGACGGGGAGGGGTTATTTTAGTTTTTAGTTTTTTTAAAAAAATTATTTTAAAAAAAAAGGCTGCCGGCGGCGTTGGTGTGGCAGGTGGTGGGGTCCACTGGCAGGGGAGGGGTTATTTTAGTGTAGTTTTTTAAAAAAGGAAAAAATTTAAAATTAGAGGTAAAATAGTAATTTCAGTTTTAAACTATGAGTAAAATGGTAATTTTACCATTTCCGTCTAAGTTAACGGTCAACGTTGGTCAACTAACGGCTCGTGGTATTTTTGACCCTAAAACGTAACGTCGTGTGTATTTTTTATCGAAAAAAAAGATTGTGGTGCTGGACGATCCTTGGAGTAAAGATCATGTGTATTTTTTACCCTTCACCCATTTTATTTTCAATCTATTCAGCATGTTTCTCTTTCTACCCCAATAAAGTAGGATAAAAGGTGGAACTGTTTATTATCAACTAAATATTAATTTAATGACTTATTAACTGCCCTTTCTTAGTCTAATAGAAATTATAATTAGTGTCTTATAATAAGAATAGAAGAAGAGTATCTGGAATGTTTTTTGTCTTGATTTAAATGAATAAACTCTTTTGGATTGCAAACATACTCCCAAAAAACCACATCACGGTAATTAATAGGATCATTATTTAACATATATAAATGATAACTAAAATATTAAATGCATTTATTGAAAAAAAAATGTTTCTCACGTTCTTAAATTTACAAAATAGCAATTATCTATTGCATCATTTAACTGATTCTTTAAATAATATCCTAATTCATTCTTAACTTAAATAATATGCCTTGTTAAGTGAAAACATTATTTCACAAGGAACCTTGACATATGCTGATTAAGGAGCTGTATGTCAATATGTAACAACTTCAGCCGCCCACCTCAGCAGCTAATCTCTCTGTCTATATATATATCTCCATAAACCATCACGTCTCAGCGATATTCCCGAGAGGATGGAAGCGAAACCCCACCAACCATGCGCAGCTTGCAGGATGCTTCGCCGGAGATGTGACACCAAGTGCCTTCTCTCCCCATACTTCCCGGCCGACGAGCTCGACAAGTTCGCCGTAGTCCACCGAGTCTTCGGCGCCAGCAACGTTATCAAAATGATTCAGGTATACATACATATACTGATATCATACATACATGTATATAAACACCCCCTCCTTGCCGTACAACTACGTACAAGCTCCAAAACAGACACATGTATATATTATACGTTGTTACGTTCTTGATTGATTTGTTCTGTGATATATGTAAATGATGATGGTGAAGATGGTGGAGGAGACGAAGAGGGAGGATACAGTGAAAGCGATGGTGTACGAGGCAATGGCGAGGGTGAGGGATCCTGTGTATGGCAGTGCAGGGGCTATCCAGCAGCTGCAGAACATGGTTCAGCAGCTCAAGTTGGAGGTGGAAACCATGAAGGCTAGGATTTCAGAGGCGCAACAACAAACAGACCAGTTGCTCGTCAATATTAACACTCATACTCATCATCTTCATCATAATATTGATAACCCTACTCCTCATCATCAGTTTCCCATCAATAATAATGTCCAAGATCCTTTCTTTGATGACTATTACGCTTCCTTTTCATCCGACCCAATGGATCAATTTCCTCTCCAAGCCGACTGGGTCTTGTAAAAATGTACTAAGTCGCACATCGATTGTATTGGAGAGAGTCTCACGAGTGTAGCTAGTGTAGTTTATAAGTTCAAGAGGCTATTATATTCCTTCTGATAGCTGGGATATATAGTCTTTAAGATTGATTCTCTTTTGTGTTCATGAGGGAAATTGGAAAGGAAAAGAAATTAGTGAATAATGTAATAATTAATAGTGTAGTCAATTAGTCATATCAAAGTCGGAGGCTTTCATCTTTTTTTAATTAGGTCAGACAAGTTAGCATACTAGCTGTAAACTCGTTGAATCTTTCTGTTGTAGGCCATATATATGTGTGTACCTGCTTGTATATATAATAACTAATTATTCGTACTTTCTCCAGTCAACAAAACCATATCTAAATCCTAGATTCTTATGAACCAACGACGCTGAATAATCTACGAAATTTGAATATAGTGCAAATTTGAACAGTTTATCTGTCTCTGTGTGTGTGGACACACACACATTTATCTTTTAGCAGTTTCTATTCTAGCAGTCTGATGCATATAATTGCTCGTGCTTGTAGTCATTCATATAATTACTATGAATAACTGATATTTCCATTGCTGCCTCACAAGATAGAGTTGTAAATGGAGCAAATAATGAATATATTTTGACTCTCGAAAAACTTGCCGCAGAAAATTGTTGCACCTTTGAACATGTACCGAGTTATCTAAGTGAATAAATATATAGCTTTAAGAGGATATGGAAAAGGGAAAGAATAACTGAGAAGAATTTTTGAAAACACATTGTTTAACTTCAATCTTCTTCTTGGGCTGAGATGGAGAGCTTAAGTATTTTATACAAGGGATTGGCGTCAAAAAAAGATGTAGATGAGAGTGGGCTTGTCTATATTGCACTTGACTTCTTGATTTTACTTTAGAATTCAATTCACAGACTCTTTTAATTAATGATTCCATTCTTGAGAGCCATTCCATACACTAGCAATCGGCCCAGGCAACGTATCATTTTGCGGTATAATCTATTTATTTTGTTATCCATCTGTTTATTTGTCTCATTTGGTTAAGAACACTAGTTTCCTGCACCTGATGATTATTTATGTATAATAATCACATAATCTATGAGGTGGTGCTGAAATTTGCCCATAATAATTGGTTCCTCATAGGTACTTAGCTGAAGCCCATGTTCAAGCTATGCAATTTGACGAGGCAGAGAACTTCTGCAAGAAAGCTCTTGAAATTCACAGGGAGCATATATAGCTCCCCAGCGCAGCGTTTTTTCCTGAAGCAGCTGATCGCCGCCTTATGGCTCTCATATGTACGTGACGCAAAGGGAGATAATGAATCAGCACTTGAGCACCTTGTCCTGGCCTGCAGCGTGTCAATGATTGCCAATGAACAAGACAGTGAAGTTGCAGCCATTGATATTAGCATCGGCGATATTTACTTGTCACTCTGTCTTTTTGACGAGGCTGTCTTTGCCTATCAGAAAGCTCTTACCGTGTTCAAATCCACCAGAAGCGAGAGCCGTGGTTCTGTGGCATTAGTATACATTCGCCTCGCCGACCTTTACTACAAGACAGGAAAACTAAGAGAGTCAAAATCCTACTGTGAAAATGCCTTGAGAATATACAGCAAACCTGTTCCTGGAACCACCCCTGAAGAGATTGCCAGTGGGTTAACCGAAATCTCTGCCATCTATGATGGTCTCAATGAGCCTCAACACTGCAGCTCTTGCAGAAGGCAATGAAGTTATTGGAGGATAACGCCGGACATTATAGGAAGATAGCAGGAATTGAAGCACAAATGGCCGTGATATTCTACACGGTAGGGAGGTTCAAGGAGGCTCAGGACTCTTTTCGAAGTGCTATCACCAAGCTGAGGGCTAGTGGGGAGAGGAACTCTGCTTTTTTTGGCGTCTTGTTGAACCAAATGGGGCTGGCTTGTGTGCAACTGTACAAAATAGAAGAAGCCGCCAAACTTTTTGAAGAGGCAGGAGCGATACTAGTGAAGCAGTGTGGGACAAATCATTTGGACACTCTAGGGGTGTATAGCAACCTTGCAACCAATGCAATCAAGAAATATTTTTAGCCCGAGTAAAAAATAAATATGTTGAAACTATATATTTACAGAGAATAATACCGTATAACATTAAAGATATAAATAAATAATAACCAATAATTATAAATCAAAACAACATGTAAGATGATAATATTTTCAGTAGGTATTTCAAACAAAAAATTTATTTTCCTCTTACAGCTCAATGAATAATGAACCAAATATTATCCTAAAGATATCACAAACACAATCATAATAATAATATGTGTAATGAAATTTAATAAAATTAACAATTAAATACGCATTCCACCTACCACAAAACAAAATAATTGGAGAAAATAAAAAATATATATAATATGAACCCAAAAAATATTTAAAAAAACATAAAGATCTAATTAAATTTCAGCTAAACAAATAACTTATTTCTTAAAAGATAAATTCATTATATTATCCTAAGAAAACCAAATAATAAATTCAAACTGATTAAAATTAGTCATTAATCATCATATATATATATATATATAGTTATCTATTGTAAAAACTCAAAACTCTGCCAAAATCATAATCTCAAGATTTTTACTAATCAACACAATATTATCCTCATTAGAAAGAGTAAAATACATAGTTGGGGCTAAATTATTAAAAAAAATAAAATATTATATGAGAAGGCCAGAGGTCCCAGTTGGTCAGAACGTGGCTCTGCCACTGCTTGCAGCAACTTATGATGCCATAGGAAGGTAACTTTTTTTTTTTTGGCCAAACATAGGAAGGTAATTCATAATCATTATTTCATGGAGGAATTGAAACCAGATTGTTCAGTGATCAGTGGAATGTTAAACTTCTGAACATGTGAGGATGTTGGTTAATTACTTCTTGATGGGTTAAAACTTAAAATTAGTCTTGTTTGTCTCTTTTGGTTTTTGGGTGAAACACACAGGGTTGATGATGCAATTGAGATATTGGAGCAGATACTGAAGATGAGAGAAGAGAAGCTTGGAACGGCAAATCCAGATGTTGATGATGAAAAGAAAAGACTATATGAGCTTTTGAAAGAAGCAGGAAGAGTTCGGAAATAAAAAGGGAAAGTCCCTTGAAAATCCTATAGATTCCAACTTTCTAAAGATGAAGAAGGAAGGAAGCAAGAGAAGGGCTGCATTTGGTTTGAGAACTTAAAGAAGAGGTCTTGCCTTAACTCTATCTTCCTCTCCTATGTTACTCTTTCGTGAAGAAAAAAATATATATAAATAAATAAAGGGGGGAAAATAGACCCCTCTGGCCCTCTCACATTCGATCTCTAGAAGAATGTGTAAAGGTTTTAGTTGAAAGTGGCTATTCTTTTGCTTTATATTTTCTTTTTCGTTTCTGATTTTTTTATCCCTTGTCATTCCTACTTTTTTTGTCGGTGATGGAGTTATTGTACACCAGAATATAGACCTATATTCTAAGTAAACAAATTTCTGCTTCTGCATGTGGTTGGTTTCGTTTATGGTAGACTTTTTGTCCCATGTCCCATCTCTGAGGCCTGTGGAAAATAAAAGGGAGAATCCCTTTAAGATCCAATACACCAAGAAAATGTCAAAACGGACTTATAAAAAATTCTAATGTCACAAAAGTCTCATTAACAATTTACCCATGCAAAGGGAGGTATTACGTCTTCATTCTTCTTCAATGTGTGTCTGGATTTCTTATGGACCCAACTGACTCAAGAGATGCTGGGATTTATTTCCCCTTTGTTATATAGCTTTTAGTTTATTTTATACTTATAAATTTTTTTAAAAAAAAAAACTTTATCAATAGGCATTAATAAATTTTATCTGTAAGTTTTAACAACTCTTTGGGACTTATGCACCATCATATTTTTCTGTGAGACTTTTTTAACATTATTTTAGTCCCTTACAATATTAAAGAGATTTTCCAATAAAACTGTGGCTAGGGAAGAAGCCTAGAGGTTGCAGATTCAATCTTGTTTTAGAGGGGAAAAGTAGCAATATAATAGTCTTGTACATACCTTTGAAAGGATAAAAAAATACGAGTACTAACTTTTCTTTGGGGTACCACATCTTCTGGTCTAATTCATTTCATTTATACAACAGAAACCGAAAACTAACACAATGATGTGTGTTCAGCATATGTTAACCACTTGAATCAGATTACTTCATTTCATATATATTGAGAGAAAAGATGTTTGCTTTCTGATTCTTCAATTAAAGAATCACTATAAAAGATTTCCTTTTAAGGCTTAGTATTTTATGATTAAGCCTTCTGGAAAGAAAGCCCTCCACAACATCACCTCAAGTCAATTTCATTATAGAATTAAATAACAAATACTTGGGGAAAAAAATTACTTTTCCTGTTTATCTGATAGAGGTGGCGTGAAATTTATTACTTTTATGGTATTATAACGCATGATTCTTATTTTGTTTCTTTCCATTCTTTTTCTGTTATGCAGACTCAAACTGTAGTTTGATTAAACATGGGAGCACAAATTTTCCAGGTACTTGTAAAACAAAGCGAATAAGATTCAAGACAAGATATGAGAGAAGTCCTCATACGTAACATGTTCAACTTGAAGGTAGAAACGAGAGCGGATTATTAATGGAAGCTTTGAATTCCATGAAAAAAGGTTTCTTCTACACGTAATATTGGAGTCAAGGATTGGTTAGGGTCATAGTCATTAAAGGGGTAAGCAAATGAGATGGCATGGTGTAATATGAAGCTGCTGAGTCAAGCCGAAGCTATCTAACTTTTTTGTTTTTTGTTTTCAATTTTCAATGATAGGACATGAACAGTGAGAAAAAATGGTATACTATATTACCACACAACAATACTCTTACTTGTATTCTACATCCATTCTTGATTAGATTCATAGTTTAATTATCATAAATAATAAAGTTATTCATAGCTGGTTGAATAACTTTTAGTGTCATCTCAAGAAATCGTCTATTGACAATAGCTAACTACAGATGTCTTTCACCAATAACCTAATGATATGGAAGCTTTCATGTAAGTAGAAGGTTACAGGTTTGATCTCATTTAACCTCATGCCGATAGTGGCTGTCCCTTTAATTTTATTTTATTTTATTTTATTTTTAGAAAAAGCACAAGAAGAAGAAGAAAAAGTGGACTTCTTTCTTAAAAACAGTGTGTGGGGGTTAATTTCACATGATGAAGGGGCGAGATGCTCATATTTGACCCCATCTTTAAAATTTAGCTTACTCTTCCCAAAGGGTAAATATGACTTTTAAACAACTGATATAAGTCTTGTATATGCTGCATGGCGTGATGCCTTTTTCCATGATTTTCCTTAGGAACGTTTAGGTTGGTTGGTTAGTAAAAAGAGAAGTACGACCAAAAGAATAAAGAATGTGTAATTTCTTGGCCTGCAATCTTTCTAGATATTCGCCAGCCCCAAGTTTCCAACTATTTTGAAGTGGGATTCCATGAAAATGATAGTTAATTAAGAGTGGGGTCACCTGTGCCTATGAGAAGAAGCTAAGGCGTTGCATGCCTTAGATCTGATGAATATCTAGACATTTTAATAAATGATTAATGCACTATGATTCATTTTGTCTTGAACTATTATTTTTTTATAAGGATAGATTTGAAGAATGCTACAATTTTTTTAAAGATGATATATAACTTCCATTTAACTCTTTTTTTTTTTAATTTGTATAAGGTACTAATTAGAAGATTTAAATTGGGATTGCAATAATCCAAAGTAGTGGGAGATGTGTTGAATATATGTGGCGGAAATAGGGTGGGCAGTGGGTCACATTTCATGCTCAGATGAGCATGTAGTGCTCATCCCTCTAATTTTTGGGGTGAGTACCTTTTTTTTATTAATGTATTTCTTAATTATTTGAATTAAATTTTATAATGCACCTTAAAATATTTTTTTCACCTGATATCTCAAATTAATTAATTCTTAATCCTACATTTATAATTTTTTTTTTGCAATACTAGTATCTTGAAATGTTTTTCCTGTGATATTAATATCTGAAATATTTTTTAAAAATCAGACCCAGTATCTTAAGTTTAATTTTTACTGTATGGAGTATTTTTTTAAAAAAAAAAACATTTTATTTGAACATGACGATGACCCACTAAATGCTCACCGAAGAGCATGGAATATAGATTCGGTGGACGGTGGGAGAGCAAATAGGAAGAGGCCAACCGTACGTGGAGCTTCTCATAAGAAAAACCCAAAAAGAGTTACTGTGGTTAGGTCCTCTTGTCTCAGCAGGCCGACCGGCATTGAGACTGTGACATGTCAATATTTACGAGACATCAATTCATACTTTTCATTTTCCATCCACTTCACCTTTGAAAACTCCAACCCTCCATTCCCTGGTCCAACTATCTCATTCTCTATTTACGAGACGTTCCAAATGAAAGATTTCATGAGATAAAGATTGAAGCTTCTTCATGGTCCGAGTAATTAATAAGTTCTTAGAAGGAGAATCATATATTATTTAATTTGATGACATATAAAAATCATAACTAAAATATTTATTTAAGAAATGTATTCCTAACTTAAATATGCCTTTTTAAGTGAAAACATTGTTTCAGGAGGAACCTTGACATATGCTGATTAAGGAGCTGTATGTCAACACGTAACAACTTCATCCTCCCACCTCAGCAGCTAACCTCTCTGTCTATATATATATATATCTCCATACGCCATCACGTCTCAGCGATATTCCTGAGAAGATGGAAGCGAAACCCCACCAACCATGCGCAGCTTGCAGGATGCTTCGCCGGAGATGTGACACCAAGTGCCTTCTCTCCCCATACTTCCCGGCCGAGGAGCTCGACAAGTTCGCCGTAGTCCACCGAGTCTTCGGCGCCAGCAACGTTATCAAAATGATTCAGGTATACATACATATACCAAGTTCCAAAACACAAACATGTATATATTATACGTTGTTACGTTCTTGATTGATTTGTTCTATGATGTATGTAAATGATGATGGTGAAGATGGTGGAGGAGACGAAGAGGGAGGATGCAGTGAAAGCGATAGTGTACGAGGCAATGGCGAGGGTGAGGGATCCTGTGTATGGCAGTGCAGGGGCTATCCAGCAGCTGCAGAACATGGTTCAGCAGCTCAAGTTGGAGGTGGAAACCATGAAGGCTAGGGTTTCAGAGGCGCAACAACAAACAGACCAGTTGCTCATCAATATTAACACTCATACCCATCATCTTCATCATAATATTGATAACACTATTCCTCATCATCAGTTTCCCATCAATAATAATGTCCAAGATCCTTTCTTTGATGACTATTACGCTTCCTTTTCATCCGACCCAATTGATCAATTTCCTCTCCAAGCCGACTGGGTCTTGTAAAAATGTATTAAGTCCCACATCGATTGGATTGGAGAGAGTCTCACGAGTGTAGCTAGTGCAATTTATAATTAAGTTCAAGAGGCTATTCCTTCTAATAGCTGGGTTAGTTTTTTGAGATTGGATTCTCTTTTCACTTGTATTCATAACTAGAATTGGAAAGGAAAAGAAAGTGAAATAATGTAATAATTCATAGTGTAGTCATATCAAATTCGGAGGCTTTCATCTTTTTTTAGGTCAGACAAATTAGCATACTGTAAACTCGTTGAATCTTCTCTATTGTAGGCCATATGTATGATTGTACCCGCTTGTATATATAATAACTAATTATTCGTACTTTCTCCAGTCAACAAAACCATATCTAAATCCTAGATTCTTATGAACCAACGACGCTGAATAATCTACGAAATTTGAATATAGTACAAATTTGAACAGATTATAATACACACAGATTATATGTCTGTGTGTGTATGTATATGTATGTATATAGACACACAAATTTATCTTTTAGTAGTCACTATTCTAGCAGTCTGATGCATATAATTGCTCGTTTTTGTAGTATAATAATAACTGGAAATTTGGAAATATAAAGGAGAAAGGCGGTTAGAACTCAAGAGATATGTAGGTTATGTATATTAGTGACACGGATAATTTTGAAAGTGTCAACTATAAGATATGTATGATGTTGAAATTCACGGAACAGAACCCTTGCAAAGAAAAACGATTCGTTCTTGTTCTCAATGAAAGTCCTTCTTGAAAATTCATGTCGACTGGATGGACTTTAGGAAGCTAAAAACAAAAGAACATGTTCGTGGAAATCAACCTGCGCCTAACTTTGTTTTCTGGTACGGAGTTTCGTCGCATAAATAATCCATGCCATTATATATTATACATAGCGCTCATACGCTTCCCCCCCCCCCCCCCCCCCCCAAATTGGATTATCACACAAACACGACTTCTACACAGAAAAGTGGCCTCACATACATCACAAATGTTATTGTCTCGATTTGTCCCATGTGAATTTTTTTGTGGTTTATTAATTTCATCATAAAGAGGATCCAATTAAATCAAAAAATAATGAAAGATATGCTAGCTTGATTTGTTGCTAAATAGAACATTTGTATTTGTTGGATTTTAATTTGAGTCTAAATCCATGGGTTATGAATAAGAAGTGAGTTGGAGAAGAAGAGGAAAAGCAAAAGTGTGGATAGAAGTCCTACATTAGACAAAACATGAGAAGTGGAAGAGTTTACAAGTCTCTACTCCACTCCTCTAAATTGACCCTTGAGGCACACCAATTTTGTGAAGGAGAGAGGATGCAGGTGGGCTTTCATCCATCACACACATGCATGTCGCCATTTGGGCAGCTCACGGTTGAGTGTGTGGGTGAGAGATTAAAAATGAGAATTAGCATAGATGGTAAGGGATCCAGGACTAGCCCTTGGGTCGTGGGTTCGATTCCTCTGCCGTTGCTGGGACTCCTTTAGTAGGCGATCTCGTATGTCCCCAGTAAGTATTCATAGAGCCCGGAGCCGTACCCTAACCTTGGTAGAGGACTGGTGTCGAACCATTCTAAAACTTTTTAATATATATATATATATATATATATATATATATATATATAGCTTTTGTTCAAACAAACCTGAAATTTGTACTGATTCCCTATCAACCCCTCTGTGTTTTCCGAAATTGAAATGCTGCAACCAAACCAGTACGTACATCATCGTCAGTCCATTACATTGATTGTCGCTAGGAGTCCATCTGATCGTTTGTCGTCTATAAATAAACGTGCATATGACAGAAAATTTACTTGATTTTTCGAAACTTCGCTCTTATAATTTAAGTATACTATATTCTACCATAATCTCATAAATTGTGCGAGTTCTTTGGCATTCGGTTATATTTGTGTTGCTTCTGATTGATCCTTCATTTTGGAGACACAGTCCTTTCTATCTTTAGAAATAATTGTTCATGATTCTTCGGCATCAATATGAAAGAGAAAAATAATGTCTTGAAGAGACAATATTTATTGGGCTCGGATTTCATCGTTTTTTTTTCTGCATCGGATTCTCAAATACTGTGAGTTCCATTATTTTTCTTTATTGTGCAAAATTGTTATATATTTAAACATTGTCCCATCTTAATTACAAAGATTCTAAAATTAGATAGATTCTAATTCTAAAATCTTTTTGATAATAGTATTCACTTAAATATCACATAACTTCAATTTCAAGTGAGAATTGCAGGTTTGATCTACTCATAACCTTAATTAGTGTATGGTTCATGGTTGTTTGCCATAATAACTTTTTTTTAAAAAAAAAAACAGCTTTGACGTCTAAATCCTATATACGGGGAACAAACTTATCTGTTCTCATTTGGTGGAAGATCATTCTCTTAACATTCATAAATTGGAGATTAATCTAACAATCAGAAATTCAGAGGACACTTTGAATGTTGAGGATTGTGTTCCTAATCCTATAATTTAAGTATTATATTTATGAGAGGAGGTACTTACATTTTTCACTAAAAAATATGTACTAACATTTTCCAACTCCGTGTTGGTCCTTTGATATATCATAGGCACCCTTTTTATATCCGTCCACGTGTCCTGAAGAGGTCAAATCATAGAATTGATTTGTACGTAGCTAACAAAACAATGACGTAGGCTAGCTGAAAAAACATATGACCTTAATTACAACAAAATTAACACCTCATTCCTTTCTCCTAATTATTAGCCACCTTCTTCATCTTCTCCTTCCTATTTTCAACAGAAGCTCATAAATCTCCAACAGTCCCACCACAAAAAATATGTACTAACATTTTCCAACTCCGTGTTGGTCCTTTGATATATCATAGGCACCCTTTTTATATCCGTCCACGTGTCCTGAAGAGGTCAAATCATAGAATTGATTTGTACGTAGCTAACAAAACAATGACGTAGGCTAGCTGAAAAAACATATGACCTTAATTACAACAAAATTAACACCTCATTCCTTTCTCCTAATTATTAGCCACCTTCTTCATCTTCTCCTTCCTATTTTCAACAGAAGCTCATAAATCTCCAACAGTCCCACCACAAAAATCAGTTTTAGTATATTATTATAGGGAGAAAGAACAATAATACACATGAAGTTTGCCACTAGGAGCGTCCAGTACCACGAAGTTTTTTCTGAACAAAAAATGTACACGGAGTTACGTTTTGGGAGCGCCCAACACCACGAGCCGTTAGATAACCAACGTTGACCGTTAAGTCTGACGGAAATGAATAGTAACTTCGCAGAAATTACAATTTTGCTCCTAGTTTAAAGCTGAAATTACTATTTTGCCTTTAGTTTTAAACAATGTTTTTTAAAAAGAAACAAAAAAAAACCCCTCCCCCTAGTAGCCCCACCACTGGCCACACCACCGCCAGCTGCCCACCCCGCCGCCGGCGACCTCTAGCAACCTTCGGCGACTTTTTTTTTTAAAAAATAAGGTTTCTTTTAAAAAAAACTAAGGGGAGTCCAATGGGCCACACCACCGCCGGCGGCCGCCCTCCCCACCGCCGTCCGCCGACGGTGGCCACCTCCAATGACTTTTTTTTTAAAAAAAAAACTAAGATTTTTTTTAAAAGAAATTTGCTGGAGGTGGCCGCCGGTCGCCGGCAACGGACGACGGTGGGGAGCGCGGCCGTCGGCGGTGGTGGGATCCACCGGACTCCCCATAGTTTTTTTTTTAAAAAAAAACTTTAGTTTTTTTTTTAAAAAAAAATCGTCGAAACTGCCGGCGGTGGTATGGCCGGTGGTAGGGCCCATCGGACTCCCTTTAGTTTCTTAATATATTATTAATTTAATATATTAATAATATATTATATTATTAATATTTTATAATATATTTTAATTTAATTTAATTTTTAGAAAAAGTAAAAAAAATATAATTTTTTTAAATTAAATTAAATTATAATATATATGTTCTCTCATCAAATGCATACCATAAAAGAAATTGGCAGAGGAAGACGTTATATAGTATATCCTGGTAAAGGGGAAACATGAGCAATATTTAATGACTGGGAAATCTAGACAATCAATCTCACTTTTATCATTTTGCTCATTCCTATCATTGTTACCTGCAACATCATCTTCCTCGATAATCCTGTTGTTTTTAAAACCATGGTGGCGCCATTGATTTTAGATGTTTGTGACATTTCAACCGCTTCAAATGCATTATGACTCTCTGCTGCATTGGTCATTCGGTCTAATGTTTTTAGCATGCTTGTTGCAATCCCACTCTTTTACTTACCCTTTGCCATTTTCTTACTCATTGCTTGTGATGTTGTTTTTCCTCTTGAGTTGGTTATTTACCATATGTCCACCTCTTCATCAGGACAAGCAAAAAATTATATTATTATTTTTTTATTTTTTTAAAAAGTTAAATTAAATTATAATATATTATAAAATATTAATATATAGTAATAATTAATATATATTAATATATAATTATATAATAATTAATAATATAATTATCAATAATATAATTATTAATATTTTAATAATAATATAATATATAATATATATATTATATAAAATAAAATAAAATAATATATGAATATATAATTATTATTAATAATATATTAAATTATATAATATTATATAATTTAATTTAATTAAAAAAAGAAAAAGAAAAACTAACAGGGGGCGTCATCTGTCAGCAAAAGCTGCCTGCGGCAGCTGATTCAATTTTTTTTAAAAAAACAGGTGGCACTGCTACCTCGAGCGCCACCTAGGTGGTGCCACGGGTGGCAGCGCCACCTGTACAGTGGCGCCATGTCACGTGGCGCCACGTGTTGCGCCGTTTGACATGGCGCCACAAATTGGCTTAATTTGCCAATATGTTTAAACAGTAACCCATTTTGACAAATTTTTTTTAATATTATTTTTTAAAATTTGCCACTATTTACAAAATAATATCACATAATATTAAAAATACAAATAAATAATAACCAACAATTATAAATCAAAATAATATATAAAATGATAACATTTTCAGTAGGTGTCTCAAACAAGAATTTTACTTTTCTTTTATAGCTCAATGAGTAATGAACCAAATATTATCTTAGAGATATCACAAATATAATTATAATAATAATATGTATAATGAAATTAACACTTAAATACATATTCCACCTACCTCAAAACAAAATAATTGGAGAAAATAAAATAAATATAATATGAACCCCAAAAAATATTTTAAAAAAATATAAAGATCTAATTAAATTTTAGCTAAGCAAATATATAAACTTATAAACTATTTCTTAAAACAGAAATTCATTATAAAATCATAAGACAACCAAGTAATAAATCTAAACTAATTAAAATTAATCATTAATCATCCTCTACATATATATAGTTATCTATTGTAAAAATTCAAAACTATGTCAAAATCACTATCCAAAATTTTCACTAATCAACACAATATTACCCTCATTAGAAATAGTAATATATGTAGAATAAAATACTTAGTTGAGGCCAAATTATTGGCCAAAATAAAATATTATATGATACATATATATATAAATACATAAGATAAGAGAAGGCCAGTTGGGGCCAAGCCCAGCTGGTTATAAGGTGGCTCCGCCACCGACTATGACCTGGTTTCGAAAACCATACTATATTTATAAATTATACAACCATACTTATAAATATATATAAAAAAATGAGTTTACAAAATAAAAGTACCTAAAACATTTTTACAAGTTTAAAATATGAATAACCCAATTAACTAGGAGTAAAATTAAAGAAGATAGGTTTTTTTTTTTGCTCGAAGAAAGAAGATGGGTTTACAAAATAACCTTCAAATATAATAAAATCATGATAAAGAATTCAAAGGTGGTGCATCAATGAAAGACTCTCTATGATCATCAAAATAATGTGGATAACTAACAATATCTTCAGCAAAGTTTAAAAGAAAAAATGCACCAACCGGCCGGACTGGTTTTCTCCAAAATCAGCATTCGGACCGGTCCAAACTCGTTTTTTATGCATATTCGATCCTATTACCTGATTGGACTGGTTGGGTGACATGTTCGCTGGTTTTCAGGTCGACGCGACCGGTCCGATCCGGTTCTTATAACAACACTGCATATAAGTGAGGTCGACCCATTTATTTTTTTGTGAGTGAGGTCCATTTATTTTTTCTCTCTCTTTTTTTAATAATGACCCGCTCACTTATATATATAAATGTTAAAAAAAAATGTTTCAGAAAAAAAATATAACCATTTTATTTACTGCATCGTAGAAATACCAAAATCTGCTTCGCTCGGTAGAATTATGCTTCTTCTGACTCTAATGCCGAAATGCGAATTACAGAGGCCTCCTAGAACTGGCTAGCCTGATGCTTCGCAGTTCATCATCTGCTTCAGCTTTCATCCGTTGAAGATTCACAATGGCGGAGACAAGCTCTGGTTCTCTTAAGCCACCTTCTTCCACCATCAATCCCATTGATCACCTTCCTCTCCGCCTTCACAGATCCGAGATCGTCACCCCTGCTCCCACTGGTTCCCAATCCACCATTGACTGGCTTCCAGATTTTTCCGGCTATTCATGGATCGCCTATGGAGCAGCTTCACTCTTAGTCATCTCCCACTTCCCTTCTCCTCTCTGTGCCCAAGAATCTCATATTGGTCCCATTTTCCGGCAAGTCTTCGAGCTCTCTGGCGACCCCTCGTCTGTTGTGGCCGCCGTTTCTTGGTCTCCCGGGATGCCATCCATTGGGGAGCTGGCGGCTGCAGCTGAAAATTGTATCTGGCTTTTCTCCCATGATTCGTCCAAGTGTAAAGGTGAGTAAAAGTTTAAAAAGTTTTCTGTTTTCTATGGAGTATTTTTAATTTGATTACTGAAAAGGGATATAGAATGGACAGAACACTGTGAATTGAAGTTGGAATAGGTTGGCATGTGCTAATGTTGGTTCATTTCATGTCCATTGCTTAAGGGGATAGGATTAGGAAGAAATGAAGATTTGAGCTTTACATTTTGTGCTTGGTCCCCCCGAAAAATATGCTACCTGATAATATCTAAGTTCATAATTGATGCACAAGCTGATGAGAATGAATACACTATAATGGTAGTACTCAAGCTTTTTTTTCTTTTTTTGTTTGTTGGTGTTTTTTTTTCTTTGGCCTTTTTCTTGGCAGACGTTTCATTATATCGATTTCAATGTAACTTGGTTTATGATTCCTTGTTGGTGCTTTAATTTCTTTCCCCTTATTATATATTTGGATGATGAGAAAAGTGAGTTGGGTCTTGGATTTATCAGTTAGGGTATACCCCTCAGCTCAAGCAACAACAACAACAACCACAACAAAAAAGCCTTATCCCACTAGGTGGGTTATCATTCCTCAGCTCGAGCATTTATGAAATTACTTATACGCTATCCACCAACAAGATCAGTGAGATTTGAGCCCGTGTCCTAATGGGGAATGAGTTAATTACTTACTAATGGGACCAAACTCTTTATTTAAACATGAAGTAGACTCTAAAAGTTATATCATTATTATGTAAAGAGATTTCCTCATTTCTGACCTGGCAAACCAAATGGCTAAATATATCTAGGCTCTGACTTTTGCATGTGTTGAATTTCTTTTAAGGGGAAGCAAACATGTTTATGTGTTATGAGGTTGGTGCCAAGCTGGTGTGCTTATTGAAATTTCACGTTTAAAAATAAAAGTGGGAAGATCAGTGAAGTGGAGAGAAAATGTGGAAATATGGCTATCTAAATTAATTCAATGTTATTTTATTTTAAATTATTTAATTACAAATGTTACATTTATAACCGTGAATATTTCCTTAATTTACCATACAATCATGTAAATATCAACATGAACTTCTTTTGAATATTGTGGGCATCAAAATAACATTGAAAGTGTCAAGTGTTCTCCTGCTTCAGTTAGAAAAAAGAAAATCTTTCAAACATTACAATTATCTGTGTTTAAATTGTTTTGGAACAGGATTTGGTTATGAAATTATTGTGTTTTAATTTTCATTTTGTCACGCATGATTGATTTTGACCATTGCTTCAGTGCTTTTGATGAGAAAATTACTTGATGTTTATACTTTATAGTTTCATGACTAGAATACGAGATGAATTCGTGAAACTGTTTGTAGAATATTTTCAAAAACTGATGATCTCTTTAAATATCAGAAATTTGCCTTTTGCTTGTGATTTTTTACCAAACGCACAGAACTATTTATGTACGTACTTGCTTTTTAAATTTTTCAGTCATTTATGTTGTTCAAAAGGAATTAATTGTAGAATGAGCAATTGCTCTTACTCCCATTTTTGTCCCATTTGAATTGCAGATATTAAAACCACAATCTTGTTACTCATATTCAGGTTCTTTTTGTTGGAGCCAGAATGCAGTGCTTGCACATCATATGAAGGTTGAAGCTATCAGATGGACAGGGTCTGGCAATGGATTAGTATCTGGTGGAATGGAGGTGGTTTTCTGGAAAAAGGGCAACAGGTGTTGGGAAATGGTTTGGAAGTTTAAAGCAGATGAACCCCAAACTCTTGTTTGTGCAACCTGGTGTATTGATGGCCCTTCAGCAACTGCAGCACGTCCTAGTGAACTAAATATCGAGAGAGAGTCTTTAGTTAATAAGGTAAGAAAATGTGTACTGGTATATCAAAGCAATGGACTTTCTGAATATGCAAACTCTAAGCTAGATCATCCTCTACCTGTCACAATGATTCAATGGAGACCATTGAGAGGAACACCATCAAACCAAAAAGGGAGACGCTCAGCTAGGCAAGTATTGCTGACATGCTGTTTAGATGGAACTTTGAGGTTATGGAGTGAGGTTGATAATGGAAAAGGGAGGAAAATTGGGTACTGCGTTGTTTCTGTCATAGAGATTAATAAAGACTTGAATGGAACTCTTGGTGTAGATGTATTCATGACATGGGGAACAGAAAGTGGGGGGATATTTAAAATTTCTGAAGGAACCAGCCAATTCTTCTCCAAAGAAGGACTTGACCATGAAGTTGGAAAATGTGACTGGTTAGTTGGATTTGGTCCTGGAATGTTGCTTAGCTTATGGGCAGTCCACTGTCTTGATGATCTCTCCCCTCTTAGATTTCCCCGAGTTAAGTTGTGGAGGAGACATGAACTCTGTGGCCCTGAAACAGGAAGTCTTTATAGGTTTAACTCATCTGATTTCAAAAAGGTATTACCTCTTAATAAAGTCATTTTATTGAGGAACTGCTGGTCTGGCCCCCCAGTTATATGCTCTCCAGTCCAGTTATTGCCCTCTAATTCCTTAATCTGGTCCTTTTTTAATATTCAAACACTACATGATGCTGTAAAAAACTCCCTTGATAATACCAATACTGAGAACATCTCACGTTTGAATGATGGAGTTTTAAATTTGGATGGTCATGTTGGGAGAATTCTAAAGGTTTCTATTCATCCTTGTACATGTGAAGTTCAAATTGCTGCTTCTCTGGATTCTAATGGACTGCTACTATTTTGGTCACTTTCAAGGATTTCAAACTGCACCCTGGGTTGTCCAACCTTGCTTCCCACTTGGAAACTCTGTGGAAAGCTTGTAACACGTGACTATTGTTCCATGTATACATGCCTGAGGTGGGCACCTTCATTATTTGATGATGAACAGGTTTTTTTTATGGGACATGCCAGAGGGATTGATTGCTTTATTGTCAAATTTTGTCAAACTGAAGAAGAAAACATACAACAACACTACTTTTGCACTATACCTTTCAATGGTCATGATCCTTATGAGGATGGCCCTACTGATATCTTTGCAATTTCTTTGGACTCCACTTGTAATAAAACATTTTCTGACAATAAGCTTATGCTTTTGGCAATTTGGATGCAGGGATTTGAGGCCCTGTCATGGGAAATTACCTTGCACTCATTTGACATGTCAACAAGCTATTGTGAATGCAATTTTGATGCTAAGAGTCTTGCTGACCACAGTATGTGGGCCTTTGAAAGTGCTTTTGCTGGTAAAAGATACTGCATTAGTGTCAATCCTTGCTCATCTGAGTTTTCTATTACTCATAATAATGATCTGGTTACTAGTTTTGCCGTGGCTTGTCCGGCTACTCTTAGCCAAAGACAACAAAAATTTGGTTTTGCAAATGATCATTCTAGTTGCTATCCTGCATATGTCCTCATCACAGGCTGCTCTGATGGCAGCTTGAAACTGTGGAAAAGTAAGCATGGTAACAGGTCAACCCTGCACTTGCCATGGGAGCTTGCAGGTATGTTTGCTGCACATGAAGGCCCCATCAATGGTATATGTTTGACTGATTGTGGTCAGAAGATTGCTACATTTTGCAACAGGAGTAATTCAAAGGCAGTTAGTGCCGTCCGTATATGGCATGCTGTAAACCTGATGAGTGCTGGAACTTTTATTTTGGAGGATAACCTAACCTTTGATAGTGATGTTATTACTCTAAACTGGTTCACTTTGGGGACTGGTCAGTTGTTACTTGGAGTTTGTTTGCAAAATGAATTGCAAGTATATTCTCAGAGGCGATATGATGGTTTGACTTTGTTGACATCTGGAAACTTTTCCAAAATGAATATATGGGTTTGCATTGCATCTGCTCATACCTCCATTCCCATTAATGACTTCTTGTGGGGGCCCAGAGCCGCAACAGTGGTAGTTCATAGAAATTACTTTACTACATTTAGTAATTGGTTGTTCCATGTGGATGAAAAGCAACAAAGTAATTCTCATTCATTTGAGTCAAAGGAAAATCCCTACAATGCTGAGGGTGGTACATTTGAAGACATGGTTTCTGCAGTTTTTACTGATCATGGCACCAGTACCTTCAGAGAGCTTTCAGTTGGGGATAGTGGTGAACACTCTGAGTCAATGCAGCCTATCAAAAGTCATATGAAGGGAAATGAACTGGATAACAGCTTGCTTCTAGCTAAGTCTCAATTGGAAGCTCAACTTAGTACCTATGCTGGTTTATGGAGCATCTTTGAAATTGTGGAAAAATTAAGTGGATCTTTGCCCATCTATCACCCTGATGTACTCCTTATTAATATAAGTTCAGGTAATGGACGAGTGTTTCTTGTTCTCCAACGTTATTCTTTCCTCTTCTGTCAATGAATAATTACTTTATCCAAATTCTAAAAAAATATAAAAGCTATAAGAGCTTGCTTTATAAAAGGATGTCTTGACTAGGTAATTTATGGTATTCCAATTTATCTGCAGCTAATTACTGTTAACAGGTAATGCTGTGATTTGCAAGACAAATTTTGTTCCCAATCTGCTTTGATAGTGTTTGAAAGAGTTTGCTTATGAGGCATGCAATGCGATGGAGATTGCATCAAATCTTTCATGCTATTTCTCTCTAATGTTTTCAGGCTACTGGAAACGTGCGTATGTGGCAGCAAGGCATCTTTTTGAATTTGTGACTTCTAATTATGCTCCTGAAAACAGTTGTGTCTCCAAAAAAATTGGTCCTCCAGTGATCCTATTGTCAAATTATTTAGAAGGACTTGTTTCAAAAATTTCTCAAGATAGGGAATTCCAATGGAGTGGGGATACTTCTTCGATCTCCCTCTCTCAAAGTAGCTTCATGCAGTTTCCATATCATTCAGGCTTCACTGTTGAAAATACATCCTCAACAAAATCTGAGCTCAATGACTTGATCAAATCCCTTGAAAATTTTCCTGACTTAGAAGCTATTATCAACATAAAAAAGACGCAGATTCTTGCAGTTATTGATCTGCTCAGTGAAGTTAATAGTCCACACTCATCTGCGTATCAAAGTCTGGATGAGCCTGGACGAAGGTATTCCTTAGTTAGTTTAGTAATATATAGCTCTATGTTGAGCTTTCCTATGGATTTTTGTTTTCTTTTTTATAAGTGAAATCCTTTGGAAGACAACGAAGCATAGATCCCATCTACTCTAAACTTAAACAAAATGGAAACCCTATAATTGGCAGAAGAAGAAAAAAGGATGGAACAACTGGCATCAACCAACTCTACAATGGACAATTTGGGAATAGAAAGCTAAGCAGAAGACAAAGTAAATTGAGTTTGATCTCCACTGAATCTCTTGTAACACATCTTATGTCCCTTGAAGCTTCACTTGTCCTGTACTACTTATAGGAGGCAAACCAATGTGCACAAGAGGCATGCTCTTGGCAAATAAGCTTAAATTCTTAGACATAAGTGCTTGAGTTCTTTGTATAACTTCTTATATTTAAGTTACCGCTTTAAAACTTTAGTGACACCTGCCTGATGTTACCTTGTTCCAGAAACTTGTAATACTAAGTCATTTGCATAGTTCTATATTGCACACCATGGCATTTGCATAAGAATTACTCAGTTATAAGAGGAATGAGCCACCAGCTTATAACTGAACTTATCTTGACCTATGGAACTCATGCTAGGGCCTTTGCAGAAAGTAAATCAGATGTCTGAGGTTCTGTTGGATATCAAGAAGAACGGGTATTTTCAATTAATTCGGGATAAAGGATGATTAATCTTAATGCTATAAGGGAAATCCCAACTAATTGGTAGTTCTTTTTCTAGTATTTGATTATGGGCTTGGAAATATAAAATATCAATTAAAAGCTTACATGCTATGCTTAAAGATATTCTTACCTAAATTGTTGACAAGAGAGCTTTATATCTGTTGCCCCTTTAGGAACTATAATGTCCACTATATTTACACAGCCTGCTAAACAATCTAATTGTAGCATTCACTTGTAAAGAATTTGCTGAATTGAAATTGTTGTGTGATAGAACTGCAAAACTTGAAAGCCCCCTGCACAGATGAGAGTAATGAACTTAGATTCCATAACTGGTTCTTGATTTTGGAAGCACCTCCACCTTGTAGATGACACCAAACACCTCTGATCAAGAATCCAAAACCGTAGAAATGTTGTTATCTCTCTGTTGTGACAATTATAATGACGTGGATAGCTTGGAGAGTCCTAGAATTCAGGGATAACTTAAAGCAAATCCGAAAGAAAAAGATCTACTAACTTTCAGATAATAAGAGATAATAAAGCTAAATACAGAGTAAAAGTAAAATAAATCATCAATATGGTGTGTTTGGCTCTGTCAACAAAGATGTTTTTGACTTCTTACGCATGTAGAAAACCTGTTTTTGGGAAGCTTGTCTGCCATGATGCACATTAATAAATGATTTTCTTGTGTTTGTAGGTTTTGGGTGGGATTAAGGTTTCAGCAACTTCTTTTTGTCCGGACTTTTGGGAGGGTTGCAACTCCAGAAGAGCTGATAGTTAACTCAAGGTTGTTCGTATGGGCTTACCAGTCTGATTGCCAAGAAAGTTTGTTTGGTTCTGTCATACCTAATGAACCATCTTGGAAAGAAATGCGAGCTTTGGGAATTGGCCTTTGGTTTGCCAATGTACCTCAACTACGTTCTAGGGTAATGCTCAGTCCATTTCTTTTTCTCAGTGTTCTCTGTGCTATACGGGGAAAATCAAATCTTAAATTTATTGATAATGCTTTGAAGTTAAATTTTGAATTTACCAGTATTATGATTCTAGCTCTGAAGGACATTCGAAGGAAATGCAGTTTAGTTTCACTTCCTCAAGGCATTGTTGACAGAATTTCTATATTTAATAAATCTATAAATTTTTAACTGCTCGACTGCAGTTCATTTATTTTTAATAGCTTCCAATATCTGATTTGCACATCAAAGGCCAGGATCATCATAAACACAAATTGATCATTGTTTCTCTTTTTTCTTTTGTCATGCTATTTACTTCATTTGGAATATTTGGATACAACTCACACTGTTGAGTTGGGGAGTTAATTTCAGCTGGCCAAATGACCCATCTTTTTTTTTTTTAATATTTTCCCCTAACTGCTTGTCTTGGAAAAATGTAGGTGACAAATTAGTAGAAGAATTAAATAAAAAGGGGAAACACTGGTAGCATGTTAGCTACAAATTGATGATTGTTGAAGTATATTAGTCTAGAGAGTGAGTACACTTGAATTTTTTATTCTTTTGCAATTGATGATGGTTGTGTTGAAATCTTATTCGTATTATATCAAAATACTGTGGTGATGTATGAACTATTTCCAGAACCAAGTTGTTGCCTCCAAGAAACATGTCTGTTTTCTAGTTCCTAAAATTAGCTTCCCTAGAATTTAAATTTTTTTTCCTCCTTATCTCACCTTTCTCTGGTATTCACTGCAATGTTGCTAAACCAACAAGCTGCTCTTCATGTTTCCAATATTTTAGATTTGTTAGACAAAGTGAAATCAGACTTTATGGCCCCTTTGCCTGTTCAATCATATGTTAAAATTTCCATACTTGCATGCGTATTGACAATTAAAATTTTGTTGTCTTTGATTTCTTGTACATTTATATGCTCTGGTGGGTGCTTTAAAGGGTTGCAGGGGGTGAATTACCGTTAACCTTGTAATTCAAAAATTGCTGTTTAACCAGGGCGACAACGACAATTTTGGTTCTATATTTCTGTTACACTCTTGATTTCTGCTGATGTTGTGTTGCATGGACAAGAAAAGGGATTACTAGTAAGCAAGGAGGCAGCATTTTGTTGATCATATTATTGATTGGCTCTTTGTACTTGAGCTTTTCATCTTTAGATTATTATTTTTATAATATACCTGGTTTAATTCAAACAGTTCTAAATTCTGATGCTTCCCTTTTAACCCCTTAACTCTAGATGGAGAAACTGGCAAGGGCACAGTATTTGAAGAACAAAAATCCCAAGGACTGTGCACTACTATACATTGCACTAAATAGGACTCAAGTATTGGCTGGCCTTTTCAAAATTAGTAAGGATGAGAGAGACAAGCCTTTAGTGGGATTTCTCTCACGCAATTTTCAGGTACTTTGTATTTTCTGATATGAACAGTTGCAATGACAGTGATTTCTTGAGGAATTAAGCTACTGTTATAATTTTTCTTTTCCTTTTTGGTTTCTAATTTGGAACCCTTTATCAGTTTTATTTATAAGTGTGAAACTTCCTTGTAAGCCTGCATTTGTTTTATTACTGATACTCCAAAAAATTATTTAGGTAATCATGGTTAGTTGATTACAGGATGAGAAAAATAAAGCAGCTGCTTTGAAAAATGCTTATGTCTTATTGGGGAAGCATCAGCTGGAACTGGCTATTGCTTTCTTTTTGCTTGGAGGTGATCATTCTTCTGCTATAAATATTTGTGCAAAGAACCTTGGAGATGAACAGCTTGCATTAGTTATTTGTCGACTTGTTGAGGGCCTTGGTGGATCATTGGAGCGTCACCTGATAACAAAGTATATACTTCCATCTGCAATTGCAAAGGGCGACTACTGGCTTGCAAGCCTACTGGAGGTACCTAAAATAAATAATTTTGATCAATATTTTTTTATCATTAAAAGGTTTCTTTTATATTCTGCATTTATACTTGTTTTGTACATATTCCAACTACAGCTAGTTTTCCATGATTTGTAGTGGGAAATGGGTAATTACTACCAATCTTTTGGGAGAATGCTAGATGTTTCAATAAATCCTGTAGCTCAAGACTCCACTGTTGTCTCCAACTGTGATCCTTTTTTGGACCCAAATGTTGGCATTTATTGCCAAATGCTTGCAACAAAGAATAACATGAAGAATTCTGTAGGGGAGCAAAATTCAGCTATCCTTCTAACATGGGCTACTCTTATGACAGCAATTGCCCTAAACATATGTGGTGCTCCTGTAAGTGTATCTTAGAGACTTGATTTTTTCCCGTTACATACCAGTTCAAACTAACATGTCGAAACTTCATTCTTATGTTGGATGAGATTCAAGCTATGTTTGTCTAGCTCTGGTTGATATATTATACAGCATGTATGCTCTTGCACAATGGTCTTCATTTGAGGAAGTTTTCAAACTGTTTGATTAACATACTTGTTGAACATGTTAGCCTTGCATGTGTGGTTGCTCTAATAAATGCTTTGTTAGCACTGATTGTATAAAAGCCACTTTGTTATATTCTAATTTTATAGATTTAATTCTTTCAAGAACAAATTTGTCTTTATCATTTTATTGTATGATTTTCATGCCTTTCTCAAGTGAATCCATGCATCCATCAGTTTAGTCAATCAAGAAACCTTCTATAGTGAAGATGTAATCTGTAGGCTCCTAGTGGCCTGCCAAAAAGCTAATACTAACCGTTCTAGGAATTCTTAAAAGTGTGAATTCCCAGTTTTTGAACTATTTCAAACTTTCCATCTCTCATGTAAATCATCAAGATTATTGTCTTTGTGGTATCTGAGTTTAAATTCAATTGATAATGACGCCTTGGGCCCTGAAATATTGTGTGTCTGCATAATGCCATTGCAATACACTGACATAACTTACATGTGTGTGCTATTATGCTTCTGATAAGTAATTTTATGAAATGTATATGTTGTTTCAACTTTCAAGCTTGAAGCATTGGAGTGCTTCTCGTCTTCTCCGAGCTTGGTTGAGACTGCAGATCAAGGGACTGAGTTGGGTGCTGGAAATGAGGCACTGTCTAATGTTTTTAATCCTTTACCAAGAAAATCTGCTAACTGGCTTTCTGCTGATGTGTCTATGCATCTGGAATTTCATGCTAAATTGAATTTGGCACTTCAGTATTTAGCAAAATTGACAAGAGATCATCCAAACTGGCCAGATAACGTTGTAGGATGCAGTGGGGAATTGGCATATTCTGATGAAAACGTTATGCAGTATGATAAATCACTTGATAATCTGAGGCAAAAATTGTATGCTGGCCTTGCTCTTTTTGAACAGAGGTTTTCATTGACTCCATTCTGTCTACTGAGAATGGTATGTAATTCACCATAATCTGCACTAAATCTTCTGGCCACAGTAAACTCTATTCTTCTGGAGAGAATCTTACTTATCCTCCTTTCCTGCAGATTTTACTATCACTTTGCCATCAAGGGCTATCGAACATAGGATATGATATAGCGTGTGGTGTTCCAGGAGATCAATCTCATAAGGATAGTGATACAGGTGACACTTCTGCGTTGTATTACTCCTGGCTTAGACCTCTCTTTAAGTCTACAATAGAAACCTCCCATTTCTTTTCGAGATTCTTTACTGCTTGCAGTATGGGTAATTCCCAACATAGTATAACTTCTTTTGAGAACAGTGCATATATTGAAAGTAAATTGAAGTTTTCAAGTGCTTGGCAGCCTCACTTTGTTGAAGGTCCCCTGATTTCACTTTGGCATTTAAAAGCCATTTTGAGGATTCAGTTTGGTTCTTTCAGCAAAAATATTATGGAGAAGACTGTTGATATTCTTAATTTGTTTGAGTATTATTTATACTTTTCATTAGCTTGGCTTCAAAAAAACTTAGAAGCTATTTTCTTAATGGTTCAACCTTTTTTGATTGCACATATTGATGACCGTAACCCTTATGAGGTTGATATGGTGAGTCTGAAGAAACTCATCCCAAAAATTATGGAATTGGTGACTCAACATTCTTTGGTAGACCATGCCTCAAAATGTGGACAAGATATACAAGTTGTGAATGTGAAGCAGTTAATTCCTGATGATGAAAAATCGATGATTTTAGGGACTTGCTTATGGCAGCAAATGTCTAGATTCATGATATATAATTTGAATAAGATTGTGGATACACTTGAAGATGGTAATTTGTCTGATTCTTTCGACAGAAAGTATGATTGCGAGGCATCAACTCTCTTGACTCCAGATACCGATGGCATCAACTTGCCTGAGCAGATGAGGTTGGTTTCATTGGGCTTATGTGAGTTACTGAAGACAACTGTTACACACAGTTCCTCTTATCATTCTAAACAACTTGCAGCATTTCTCTGGCAGAGATTGGAAAATGATCTGAGCACAATGACTCTTGAGTGGTTAAAAAGACCTAGCTTGTCAGAATCCAATCAGGATCAAAGTAAAGGGATTATCAACTTGGAATTGGTGAACACGAAAGATAAGTGCTTGGTTTATCAACTATTATGGGATCATTGTGCTGATCCAAGATTGGTATCTGACTGCTTTGCACATGAAAAACTTGATTGGTCAAATTATTTGGATCATTTGCCTGCTAAAGGATGGAATGACATGTATATAAAATGGACAGAGATGCATAAAACTGATGATGTTCATGATTGTGGAGGTAAAGTTGGCAATAGTTCTGCTAGTCATGAAGTTGTATCACCTGTTAAAAAAGCGTTTCAAGGTGCCCATGCTTCTGTAAGTTCCCACCAGAAAGAAATAAGTAGTAAAAATGTTACAATTTTCCAGAGCCCTAGAGAAATATACAAAAGAAACGGGGAACTGTTTGAGGTAATTTTTTCCTCTGATTTTTTCCCAGGTTTTGTTTTTATTGGCCACTGTAATTTGGCTTGCAAAATGACATGATGCTACATTTGAGCAGGCATTGTGCATAAACTCAATTAATCAATGGGAAGCCGCACTTGCTACCAATCGGAAGGTTTTATCCTGCTCACTATTTTGTTTAGTTTATTTCTTCTGAAGCTCTGAATTTTGGATTTCCAATGGCCATTTTGTTGAATTTCATGCATCCTAGAATAATGTGCAGAAAAGGTTATATATTTTCTTCTCATCTTAAGTTCAAGCTTATATATAAAACTAGTAATTAATAACATGTTATTATCCAACAATTGTGAAGGTTAATGTGACCTGAAATGTAATGTAAACTAACCAGTTAAAAAATTTTATAATTATTTGTCAGGGGCATAAAAATGGAAAGTGTTAAAATTTTCATTTATATTATCTCACATGAAAAGTATCATGAGTAGTCATCAATCAGTTTCTTTTTTAATTTATATAGGAAGAAATTTTATCAGAGAATAAAGGGATGAAGGAATAATGCAGCTTCAATACATCAATGCATTTGGAAGTCTGTTGAGGCATAAAATCCCCCAGTTCCCTATGGGGCTATTTGGACTGATTGAGTTCCCATTACTCATTTTAAGGCTTTAACTATTTTGCATATGACATTAATGCATTTGAAGCTTGTGAGACACAAAAGTCATACATGTAACTCAGGATGGTCAAGTGCATTTGCTCACCCGTATAGGTGTTTGCATATATCTTATTTTTGACTGAAGTGAGCTTGATGGGGAGAGCCTATATAGGCTTGAGCAACTCTCTGCTTTCAGTGATGAGGGCTTAAATTTATAGTTGTTTACTTAGTTTTTCCATGTCAGAACATTTTTAGCTGAAATCTTTTACAATATTAAATATATGTTTTAAAAATAGCAGGTTCAAGCAACTTAGTTAATGATCCAATGACTTTATCGTCTCAATGGTTCAATGTTTAGTCCAGTTCCAAAAACATGCCAAGTGCTAACAGATTCCTCTAAGATGAAGGAACATGCCTAGTGTTCTCAAAGAACTTCAATTGAATTACCCCATGACATAGTGGCCACTCAACAATGTGAAAATAGGGGCTATTTCCTCATAAACTTTTTCCATATTCCCCTTGTCCTTTTGTTAGTTTGGAGTACATTTTGTAAAAGCAAGCCCTCTTCATCAACCAATTCTTTATGAACAGGTTTTAAAAAAAAGAAAAAAAAACCTTGCCTTTTATCATAAGTACAGCCATAGTCATCCAACCATCAGGTTTAGTATTTTTTTTTTTAGTTTAAAAATTGTATGAATTACAAGATATCTTGGGTAAAATTCAGCTAGTATTTACTTGGGTGAGACATCCCCTATAATTTTGTTACTGTAGTAGTTCAATTGCAGGGATGGACGTGGTTCCTCTATGCTTGGGTGGGTGTGGGGGTTTCAGGAAGGAAATAGAAAACATACCACCCAAATGGTAATCAGGAATCAATATATCGTGAGAACTACTGTCTCCTCTCAATGCTTTTGGGCTCTGCTATTGATATGGTGGTGATACACCTAAAGCATGAATGTTGGTGTTATGTGACTACAGTTGGAAATTTCAAAAACGTGTATGTTTGTGTGAGTGGAGAAGATTACCACGCAAATGGCCTCTTTTTTGTTATAACTGGTGTCAATAAGTAATATGCAGTTCATTTGATTCTCTGACACATCCAGTTGGACAGAAAAAGTAGTACATGCAACTTGTATGTCAAATTGTCGTGTTAGTGGCTTGCGTTTGGTGCTCAGCTTGTTTTTGTTTTAACAGACATTTAAAGTCTGATATACAGGGATTGATCAACTTTATTTTGCATTGTTTTTTCTCATTTTTTGTTTTTTTCCCCGTTTGGGAGGTTATCTTATCCTCCCCCAGTTATTTTTCCCCAGTAATGATGGCTATTGCAATGTTTATTTTACCCAGTGATTTAAAAATGCAGTAATTTTTACAAATATGTGTGGTAGTTCTCTTAAAATGCTGAGATGTATATAATTGTCTTTTCTTTGATTTTTCTTTTAAATCAAATTCAGGGCATACTATTCTTTCATATGGATGGTGAGATGCCTTCTGGTAATGAATCAGTTAATTTGTGGTCTGAAGCTGATTGGCCACAAAATGGGTGGGCAGGTTCAGTATCCACCCCAGCTCCAACATGTGTTTCCCCTGGTGTAGGTCTTGGCATCAAGAAAGGGGCACACCTTGGGCTGGGCGGGGCCACAGTTGGTGTGGGCCTTTCAGCAAGGCCTAGCAGAGACTTGACAGTCAGTGGAGCTTTTGGCATTCCCGGACATGCTGGAACTGGGACAGCTAGATTAGGTTGGGAAATTCAAGAGGGCTTTGAAGATTTAGTTGATCCACCAGCAACTGTGGAAAACATAAGTACAAGAGCGTTATCTAGTCATCCATTGAGGCCACTCTTTTTGGTTGGTTCAAGTAATACACACATTTACCTCTGGGAGGTACGAAATATTGAGTTGATGTACTTATTAATGTGGCCGAACCTGCATGTGCATGTATTTTTATAACCAGGTGTAGAGCTTTTTGGTCCCGTTTCCCCTCCTTAAGTTCTTTTCTTCAAGCTTCCTAACTAGGGAGACTAATCCCTTTTTTTATCCCCCAAAACAGTCAATTTGAAAACCAGGATCCAAATTTCATTTTCATTGCAGCCCTAAAAGTTCTTGCAAAAGAATACTAAAGAAATAAAATGAAACTTTCTTACCCATAATGCTATTTTATTCCAAACTTTCTTTCCAATCTGCAAGTTTACCTCCAGTCTATTCACAAGCCATTAACATGCAGTATGATGCTCTAGGTGTCATCCTTCTGACCGGGACATAAAAAGAAAATAAACATCACAGATTCACGTCACATTGCTTATGTATGGAACACTTTGAAGCAGCTCACCGGACATAAAAAAAGTTATTCTTTAAGCAAAGTGTGCTAGTTATTCCCACTATGATATTTGGTGTACTTGATTGAGATCCTACCATTAAAAAATGAAGGACAACAGGGAAATATTTTAAAAAGAAAAAAAAATGAGTTACTCTAGTGCATTAAGGCAATTGCATTTGTTCTCAATATTTCTAGCATTTGGCTGATGAAGAACGCTTTAAATGCAGTTCAACAAGGATAAAGCTAAAGCTACATATGGAGTTCTGCCTGCTGCTAATGTGCCTCCACCTTATGCTTTAGCTTCTGTATCAGGTTTAAAGTTTGATCACTATGGACACCGGTTTGCAAGTGCAGCATCAGATGGGACTGTCTGCACATGGCAGCTGGAGGTAGGAGGAAGGAGCAATATTCGTCCAACAGAATCATCCCTCTGCTTCAATGGTCATGCATCGTATGTACTTTACTTTTTGGAACTTCTATTTATAATTTTTGCCCCAGTTGACTTAAAGCTGCATTTGGATTAGTAGGTTGATCAAGAAGATGTATTACACATATTACATAACCTTGTGATTATAGTTACTTTTTTTATCCTTCAATCTCCAAATATAAGATGAAAAGTTTCCAAGTCTGCTTTTTATCTTTTTAAATGTAATGCTTTTCTGTCTTGGCTTTAAAACCCTGAGCCATGATTTTACTAGTGTTACTTATCGAACATGTCATTTGAAACTGAGGGATGACAACAAATTCATTACTAATATTGTCATTGGAAATGGGATTAGTGATAAATTTTCATTTGCAATTAAGAATGTGATGAATAGCCTTTTAATTCATGTTTTGTAAGTTTGAGGTGCAGCAAGTTTGCCAGTTTTTTTGTCAGAAAATTTCCCTTGCTCTTTCTATTTAACCTTGAGTTTCATTCCATGTATGCTTTCAGGGATGTGACTTACTTTCCTTCAAGTGGATCAATAATAGCTGTGTCTGGATATAGCTCAAATAATTTCAATGTGGTTATATGGGATACTCTAGCTCCTGCAACAACCTCTCGAGCTTCCATTTTATGTCATGAAGGTTTTGCTCGAAATTTTTTTTTTGCTGAACTCTAATGTGTGTTGATAATTATCAGTTTATCACCGTTTAACTCCCATAAATCTTAATAAAAATGTTTAAGCATACAAATATGTAGAGCCATAACTCTAACTAATGAATCCATAATGTTCTTCATGGCTGTATTTTGTAATTTTGTTAATATAGTGCAAATTTTTAGCCTTGAGGTAAAGCCTTAATCCTAAACTTGGATGGGCCCTGGACCTGGCTTAGCTATGAGTGTAACTGATATTTCTTTCTTTCTTTCTTTCCTTCTTGCTGTTTTACTCTCGGGGGTGGCAAGGGCCTTTTTGTCAGTGTGGATGCAATGAATCACTGACTTAAAGATTAGTCGTTTTATTTCATGTATAAGGATTGGCTTATGTGTCGTGGTGCCGACTTTGCTCTTTCTTGTGAAGGTGGTGCTCGCTCCCTTTCTGTATTGGATAATGATGCAGGAAGTGGTTCTATTTCCCCTCTTATTGTGACTGGTGGTAAAAATGGTGACGTTGGAATTCATGACTTCCGTTACATAGCTACTGGAAAAGCTAAAAGGCACAGGCATGTTGATACTGGCGAACAAAGCACCCCAAAATCTTTGAATTCTGACAAGGACAAGAATGTAAATGGGATGCTTTGGTATATTCCTAAGGCTCACTCAGGTAAAGATGAGTTATGCCCCTATAGTTATGGTTTTTTTAGTTCTATCAAATCATCTTGCTAACTTTTCCAAATACAGATAGCATCACAAAAATAGCTGCCATCCCAAATACCAGCTTGTTTTTGACTGGAAGTAAGGATGGAGATGTCAAACTCTGGGATGTCAAGAGCACTCAGTTTGTCTGTCAATGGTCAAAATTGCATGAAAAGCACACCTTCCTGCAGCCAAGCTCTCGTGGATTTGGTGGTGTTGTTCGGGTAATGATTTACAATTGCATAACAGAATATTATATTATACACTGACAGAGTCCTTTGTTCTTGGACGTTGCATGCACCATGCCATTAGAGAGCGTAGTGGCCGTGAGAATCACAGCTGCTTCAGATTTGGTTCCTGTGGTGATTGTCAAACTTGGCACACTTCTTTAACAAAAGGGCCTCCCTCTGGTTATGTAAATTATGCCAAGCTTTGTTTTTAATGAAACCAGGAAAAAAGTGGTACTTTGCAGATGGTAGTAGTCTACTCTAGGGACAGTGGTTGGTTCAACTATTAATATTAAGCTTTGTCAACAAAAAAATGTCCTAGGTTAAATTTATGCCGATGGTCATTGGAAGTAGGCTGCCACTAATTGCATTGTGTTGAACGAAAATGTAAGAAGCAAGAAATTTCACTAGACACCCAGAATAGAGTACACGTTCGGGGTGTGCATACTTTACCTCCACCAACTAACTACTACTTCAGTTCAGTCACACTAATCAACTACACAGTTAGTAACACTTATCAGAAACACTTACACCAGTAACTCTCAGCACATTATATTTTGATTGGAAATAAAACAATCCATTTACCTTGCAAATTTTAGCCATCTTGTTTTATGCCTCCTCCAAATTTCTCTACCAATAAAATTAATTTTTTTGGCTTCATGCGTGCAGTAATAAGCCTTTTTGCTTAAAATGCTACAGGCTGCTGTTACAGATATCCAAGTCGTTTCTCATGGTTTCCTTTCATGTGGTGGGGATGGAACTGTAAAGCTGGTGCCCCTGAATAGAAATATGCTTCGTCACGAAGTTAAATTATGATACTTCTGCGGCACATACTTGGGATTTTTTTTTCCATGCAGCGGATATATTCATAAAGGTGTCATCAATGAGAAGTTTCTGAAATTTTGTGGATAACTGACTCAATCACCGGCCTGAGATGCTGCCATTTTTGCATGAAGGAATTCTCCAGTTTATTGAGAGACTACAGATACGTTAGCTCCTACAGAATGAGGAGAAGTAGTCCTTAAATTGGACACGAGCAATGCATAATGTATCATGAACTTCTCATCTATATGAACGCATTGCTTCTTTGAACAGAATATACATTGATTTTGACTTCAGTCCCTCCTTTGTGAGTAAAACCAGAGTTTTCTCTAGGTATGGAAGCCCTCGGCCTGACGAGATTTTTAGAGAAGTCTCATATTTTTGTTGGTTTTAGTTGAAATTGTGAAGGTAGTTCATACATGAAACAGAATTCTAGTTTGGCCTTTTGAATATTAGGCTTCTTAGTTGCCTAGGGTTTATGTACATTTGTAATCACGCCTTACAAGTCGTGTGTAGAAGGGAATTCTTTCATTTGCTTCAAGTTATAGTGTTTGATTATGTACTCTAACTCTTTGAAAGTGAGTTGGTGGAATTCCAGATGATGAGATTGATTGATACATCATATAGTAAAAGAGCCTGTTTGGTAGGCGAAAAATTTAGGAGGGAAAAGGAACATGAGCATCTTCCCATATGCCCAAAACGTGTTTGCATGCAAAAGTTCCCTTCAATTCCAGGGAATGTCCATCTTCCTTTAAAGATAGGAATTTGGTTTCCCACCATAATTGGCGTTAACCCAAGATCCCTCTTAGGACAGAAAAATTTGAGACAACTTTGCCCCTTTCTTCCCATTACATCTCTGTTTGAGAAATGCAGTGGTTGTTGGTCTCTATCCATCGTTCTGATTGTTCGCATTTCTTTCTGGTTCAACAAAGATGAAGATGCTAATTTCTGCCTCTGTCTGACTTGTTTGGTTTTTGTGAAGAAACTTAAGCTCCTCCTTGTTTCTGTTTGTGCAATCTCCTCTGTTTTAAGCAAAGGGAAACAAGGAAGATGACGGTCGTGTGATGTGATTTTCTCCTCAAGATTCTCTCTGATGTCGGCTGCTTCCTCTTTTTGCTTGTATCATGATTTTCCAGATCCCCAATTTATTGAATCAAGTTGGTCGCATGCATCTTCTCTAAAATGCAAGATAAAAAAATAAAATGAAGAGATATATAGATGATGATGATAATGTTAGCAGTAAAGTGAAGCCTATTTTATCTTTTTTCCTTTTTTTCAGTTTCTAATTTATTATTTTTATTATTAATCTTATTAGTTTATCCTAAACTATGATATTTAAAATGAAATCCCTTAAATCATGCTCTAAATTAATATATTATCAAAATCTCACTTAAATACCTCTAATTTATCATAGATGACTCCCAAATATATTAAAATGTAAATAAAATTTACCTAAAAATAGGGAATCATCAGGAATTTATGCTTTGACTTGGTGTTGGAAAACATTGTGAAGTGATGAATATGAAATTTGTTGTCAAAAACCCTTGTAGTATAAACAAGTAATGACATTCGAGTTTCTATATTAAAATCGAAATCACATTCGATTTTGCATTTTAAATTCGATTTCCAAGTTTTAGGATAATTTATTTAGGGGTATATTGAGTATTTCACTTTTTCTTCCCATAACCACCTCTCAATTTTTCTTTTACCAACATTTTATCTTCCCTCGACATATGTTCTTTTGCCATGTCTAATAATCAGGACACCCTTTTAAGTTCCTTTTCAATTTTCAATTCCTTTCCTTCATCTAAAATTCCTTGTACCAAACAAGCTCTAAGTAAACAACTTTCCTTCTAAAAAGTTTCATATCAAGTGTTACTATACATAGCATAAAAAGTCACATTATCTGTGGTTCAAAATAATACAACGGATTTTGAATATAAAATCCACTTTAATAAATAAATTGAACTATAAAGTGGATTTTATATTAAAAATAAGAGGTAGTATAATTTGTTACACATTCTATATATCATTAGCAGCATGAGGAAACAGTAGATTGCATACAAGTCGGTAATGTCCAATATTATTTTGGAGTCAGATAAGGTAATGATTTTTAGTTGAACATGAAAGGTTTTAGAGTCTTGTAGAACTTTGCCACCTCAATAATGAAAGGTGAAACCTATATGGTGATTTAGCTCCATTTATTTCTTGTTCCTTCTGCATATATAAAAACTTGTGATATAAAATATATATGATTTAGTTCTTTGAAGTTAAGAACATATGAAATGTTTTTGAAGTTAAGAAAGAAAGTGACACAATGAATGTGAGTGTTCATAAGTTAAGAATATCTATATGCACACATTTGGCATTGCCAATAGTAGTAAATATATCCACCATCAAGGGAGGCGACCCAAATATATTGTCTTTTGGGTAAAAAAAAACGATATATTTTTCTTTTTCTTTTTTTTTTTTGATATAATCATTTGCTTGTTTTAGTAACGCCAAAACAAAAAGTTGAACCATTTCATATTTGAAATCATTCTTAATTTGTGTGTGCATATTTCCATTTAGGGGTGACCATGGTTCTCTGTATACCCACCTGAGCCTGATCAAAAATTCCCAGCCCGGACAAAAAAAAGTGGCGTGAAAAAATTTAGGCATCTTTAGACGGACTAACTATTGGGTAGGGCTAGGCATCAGACAAGGGTTGATTCCTTGCCTATGTGACCTTACCTGAAAAATTGTACACAATTTACTTAAAATATATATTATTTAATATTCATTGTTTTATATAAAATAAATATTATTCTATGCGTGTGTGTGTGTGTATCATTTCATTTTTATGAAACGTTTTATGTTATTATTTAATATCCATCCACCACAATTTACATATAAGTCATTGTTTTTTGGGATGGAGATGTTTTTTTTCTTTTTTACAAAGGGGCTGACCAGACTAATCAAGTAATACTAGGACTGCCAATGAGAGTTGGCACAGATAGTAAGGGATTCAGGATTAGGCCCTTGGGTCGTGGGTTCGATCCCCTCTGCCGTCGCTGTGACTCCTTTGATAGGCGATCTCGTAAGTCCCCAGTAAGTGTTCATAGAGCCCAGGACTGTGTTTTGGTAGGGGACTGGTGTCGAACCCTTCCAAAACTTTTATACATCCAAAAAAAAAAAAAGTAATACTAGGACACAACCTTACACGTCCAACACCCTCCGCATCCTCTTGAAGTAGACACTGTAGATCATCCAGTGGTTCTTCCAGGAAATGAAATCCCTCTCCCAAAGATAAAGCATAAGGAGCCAGATAATCCGCACAACAGTTCCCTTCACAATAAATATGGTTAAGGGTTATCCTCTAGTCCTGAGCCAAAAGCCACTGAATCTTTCTGATAATGCTTCTACTGGCATGCAAGAGCTAATCTGAATTCCCAACCAGCTTTAGAGTTACTAAGCAATCAATCTATACCATTATGTCTTTGTAGCCGTTGGCCAAGCCAGTGCAAGTCCATCCATTAGTGCCCACAATTCCGCATGAAGGGATGTACAAATGCCAATGTTTCAACAACATCCATGTAACCATCGTCCCTCATGGTCTCTAATTAGACTACCCGCTCCAGCCCGTGATGTCTCTTGCTTCTTAGCTCCATCGCAGTTTAATGTCACTGTCTGATACGGAGGCTTGGTCCAGTAAATGTGGCGTGCTTGTTTTAGGATCCTCCCTTCCTGTGTCACCCAATCTCGACTTACTGCTTGTGCATTAAACTTAGCAAGTAGTTTGACTTCTTGTGCTATGGTTTCAAGTTGGGTGTGGATGTGTTGAAATAAAGCCTTATTCCTGAACAGACTCGCCCAGTAATCTTGCCCAGCATGACCATAATTATCCTGAACAAGGTTCTGTAGTAACTAAGTCCTTACCCCATCATGTAGAAATGTCTGGCGTCGACTGACT
This sequence comes from Acacia confusa, assembly GCA_037074495.1. Taxonomy (NCBI): domain Eukaryota; kingdom Viridiplantae; phylum Streptophyta; class Magnoliopsida; order Fabales; family Fabaceae; genus Acacia; species Acacia confusa. The sequence continues at coordinate 1,491,618 of CM073508.1, read as the reverse complement.
GGTATAAAATGACTCTAGACCTCCTTGGCGAAAGTGTAATGTCGCAGCACATGATCCACATCTTCCACAGCAACACCACATCGCTCACAAACAGTAGACTCCGTCATATGCCGTTGATGTCGAACTGTATTGGTAAGCAAGCTGCCTCGTGCCACTAGCCATAGAAACACAGGACTCTCTGGTGGAGATGGTTTTTCGATTTGGATGAATGACACAAATCATTACAAAATTGAGATCAAAGACAAGAAATTTAATCTCTCTAAAGTCTTTATCAATTATATTGTACTTATTCATATCAATCAATATTCATACCCGAACACATATTACTCTTCATAATTTGTCTTGTAATTATTAAGATATATGGTAGTCTTTTTTTAACTTCAAGACTCAAGTTATAGATTTTTTTTTTTTAAATATCTTTAGGTGTGAAATTATAGAATTATTTAAAGTTTTTAATGATATTTATTAGGTATGATAGAAGTTTTTGTACATATGATATTGGGGATTAATACTTAGGCAGGGAAACCCACCTTATCTAACCCATACTCCAAATTGTTAGGGCTTCTATCAAATAAGTTTAGGCATATACAAAATGTAACTCATTAATCCATCCTTCAGACTAAACATCAGGCTAGGGTCTTGCACCCTACCCACCTATGGTCACCCCTTCCATTATTGTAATTGAGCACTAAACTTACTAGATTTGACACTTAATCATGCTTATTTGAATATTACTAAGTAAACTTGATAACATTAAATATAAAAAAAATGGTATAATCACGGTAGTTTCCTGGAAAAAAAAAATCATTGTAGTTTCATTTTTAATTTCTAATAGGAATTGTAATTACACACATGTATGTATGTAAATGATTCAAAATTTGAAATAGAGATGGGAAATTTCTATTTTTATGGCGTAGCAGTAGCATTGTTATCTATACAATTATTTCTAACTACCTTCCATAATTAATGTAACTATATTTCCGGTTCAAGGAAAAAGATGAATGAAGTGTATTTTCGAAGTATGTCTTGATTTTCTTCCTCTAAACTAACACTGTCAAGTAAAAAAAAAAAAAAATGAAAATATCCTAAATGAAAAATAAGCTCCTCATCACTCATTTCCCGTCACAAATTATTCTCCAATAAAAATGATGTGTAATTTTAAACCATTTGAATAGATGCCTAACAAAAATTGAAATTCTTAAGTCTATTAGTATTAAAAGACTTGAAGTCCTTTATATAATAAATATTATTAATTTATGAACTTGCATAGTGATTAAAAGAAATAAGGGTTGAAGTGTAAAAATACAAATGAGCTTTTTCTCCATGAGCGCTCAGTACCAGTACCAGTATCACGTGTTTTTTTTTTTGAGAAAAAATACATATATGGTTACCATTTTTGAGCAAAAGTCACATCTCACCATTAAGTCACTGTTCACCTTCGTTTTGTTAAGTTACTGTTCATTTCATCTCTTTCTCTCTCATCACAGTGAATAGTGACCTAACGATGGGATGTGACTTTTGCTTCAAAATGATAACCATGTGTGTATTTTTACTCCAAAAAAAACACGTGGTGCTGGGCGCTCATGAGGAAAAAGTTAATGTGTATTTTTTCACCTTAACCTAAGAAATAATATAATTGATTAGAAAAAAGAAAATTTTATAAACATAAATGATAAAATGACAAAGCGGCCGAAGTGCCAGTTGGGATTTGTGATTTTCCTACTTACATAAATAGGATATCTCCCTTCTATCCAACAAGACTTGAAGTCTTATCTTCTCACAATTACGTGGATCATACATCTGCCGTTCATTCTTGGCTCAGGTTGCCACATTTCAAAAATCGAACGGATCATAAATCTTGTGCGACCCTGAATATTATCTCTATTCTGACGGACCCTACCACTGCCAAGAATTGCTCACCTATTTGACGAAGACGTGGGAGGACTTGGAGAGATCAGGACTCACATGAAATCATTATAATTAATAAATCGATTAATTTAATACCATTTAACTAATAATTCTCATAAATCATTAAAAATAATTAAAGTATAAATTTATCCTAAATTTTAAATAATTTTTAATATTACCACTACCAATTATACTAAACTCTAATATTAATTATTACTCACATCTCATACCCTTATTAATTATGAGCATACATATAAAAAAAATATTTAATACTTTTTGAAAACACGTAAATGCCTTATAAAAAAGATTAAGTACACGTGTTAGTTTGTATTTTATAATAAAAACTAGATGGAGTACTACTCTACAAAATATTTTTGGAAAGCAACTAATGCACTTTTTTTAAATTAATTAGCCTAACTATTACCTAAAAAAAAATAATGCATACAGCCAAAGATCCCATTTCATTTGATAAGTAATTACAAGTGTGATGATTAGATTTTTGGAATTATTGAATTTTTAATTTTTGAAATCAATTTTAAAAAAACAAGCAGTCTATTTTTTTTTCTTGACGAAAGATTGACATGCAATAATTTTTTTTAAAAAAAAAATAATATGTTGGGATTTCTTACGCTATTGTTTTCTTCACCTTAACTTTAATACTTGAATGGTTGAGTCGCCTTATTTTAAAAAATGAATTACCCAACATAAAATTGGTTTCACGGTATAACATCATGTTAGATTTGTTTAAATCTTCAGTATAAGTTCTAGATGAGACATTCATGTTACGAGGACAATCACAAACCAGATACTGGATCAAAAAAAATGAATGACGCTTGTTATTAATAATTTTAAAATTTATAATAATAGTTATAGTTTGAAAATAGGGTTAAGGTGCAATTTTACACATGTGCCTTTCTCCAAGAGCGCTCAACACCATATATTTTTTTCTGGACCAAAAATACACACGTGGTTACGTTTTAAGAGCAAAAATACCATAAGTCGTTAGTTGACCGTTAACTCTAACAGATTGAACAGTAACCATGGTTAAATTACCATTTTGCCCTTAGTTTTAAATAATTAAAAGAAAAAACTCTAAAATAACCTCTCCCCGCCGGTGGGCCCCACCACCGCTGCCGGCCACCTCTGGCGACTTTTTAAAAAAAAATAAGGGGAGGCTGGCCTCCCCACCGCCAACGGTCACCTCCGACGGCGGTGGGGCAGCAGCGACTGCTAGTGTGGTGTGAGCGATGGTAGGGCCCACATGGGGGAAAGGGTTATTTTAGTTTTTTTTAATTATTTAAAACTAAGGGCAAAAGAGTAATTTCACCATGGTTACTTTTCACTCCGTTAGAGTTAACGGTCAACTAATGGCCCGTAGTATTTTTGCTCTTAAAATGTAATCACGTGTGTATTTTTTGTCCAGAAAAAAACACGTAGTGCTGAATGCTCATGAAAAAAACACATGTGTAAAATTGCACCTTAACCCTTAAAAATATATTGACGAAAGTTAAAATAAAGTCAAACTTAATACTTGTTTGAGTTGGTATTAAAAAAAGGACATTCATGCAACTCAATATAAAACTCTTCTAACCTATTTACTTTTTAAACCATAAATAGGAGTAAAATAAATAGCCTTTACCCTCAAGCCAAATAGTGGCTGGGAATTATACTAATCCCAAGTATTTAAATGTTTGGCGAAGGCTTTAAACGGTGTCGTAGCAGTTATGAACCGAAAACTGTAATTGTAACTGGACTGGAGCAATGCTGCAACTGGAAACCGTCTGCGTTGGATGACGCCATGACGGATGATATCGAGAAAACAAAGGCACAAAAAACCATTATTGTCTTTGACAAGGTTCATTTTCTATTTTCCTCTGATTCTTTTGGATCCCAATTTCATATTCTTCATCTGCTTCATCTGCTTCTCTTAAAGCCTGATCTAAAACTTTCCAATTGCTTCTCTTTCTCTAATTTCATTCCTCTATACCCATTTCCTTTTCTGGTTCGTACTTTCAACCCTTTTCTCTGTTCTATGTTATTCACTTTTTATCGAAGGATTGTATTTGAGTAAATGGCGGGTGTTTATCATGTATATTTCGGCTTAGTTTGAGTGATTGTGGTGTTCTCGGAGATTTGCAATTTGTGGGTGATTTTATACTCTCTTTCTCTGTATTTGTTTCCTATTTTCATTTGGGTTTTGGTTGAATTTCATGCATGTTATGAATATTGGTCTTGGCCTTGACCATTTTGATCTGATTTAATCAGATCTCTAGCTTGAGGCATCTGGTTTCGCCCTGAAGTGGATTATGCTTTGCTCGTTTCGCTGAGTGAGGTATAAAACGTGAAGCACTTTTTTTTTTTAATTGCTGCGGGCTAATGCTTTGTCTTTTCCAGATGATCTCCATCTTCTGGTTTTTATATTCGCATGCATCTCGTGTTTGATAATTTACCTTGGAAGGAGAAAATATTGTTATTTATGAAAGATCTTAAATATAGTTTTCTGATTTATGTGTTAAGCCCAGTGCAAGTATTCATCCATGTTACTCTGAAAGATATTTTGCTGGCAAGAAAAATGTGTTGCAGGGTGAAACAATTTGTTGTAATAGCTGCTTATACGTCATCATATTGTTTAAATGACAATTAGAACCCATAAACTAGAATTCGGTATTTGCTAGGATATTTATTCCACAATGGCATGTATTCCCTTTCTTTCTACATTATACTTGAATCTCGCCTTTTTCTGTTTATTTAGTTCTGTAGTATTTTTTACTTAAGTTAAGTGCATATGATGGTCACCTGATTTCACATTCTTCTGAATGATTTTGAGTTGTATACCTTTTTGTCAAGAATATTTAGATCCTTACGTCATTCAATTTTTAACCCTTATTTTCCCTTTTACACAGAATGTATGAAGAAGTAATAGGTAAGGGAGATGGCGGCAGCAGAAGCAAGGGCTGTGTGGCAGCGAACTGCTAATCGATGCTTTGTTCAAGAAGATGCTAAAAGGGCTCCCAAGTTGGCATGTTGCCAACCTTCATGTGCAACATCAAAATCAGTTGATGCTGGACCTGCCGTTGTAGTTGATGAATTGAATCAGGTTAATGTCAATGCCATGCCATTTAACCAAAAATCTTCATTTTCAAATGTATCACCTGACTCAAGGTGGTGGTTGCGTTCACAACCTAATTATAAGTATCACAAGAGCTCAACATATGAAAACTTAAATTCATTAATGGATGAACGGGAAACCTTGAAAGCTCTTGATGGAAATAAAACGTATAAAGGAGAAGTTACTCAATTTGGTGGTGAAAGCCATGATTCATCTTATTGTATGCAATGTGACTTCCAGAACAATGATACGAACAAAGTGCTCACGGACAAAATGCCAGGGGCTTATAGTAAGAATTCTGAAGAATATTCTGAATTATCAGAAATGATGAGTAAACATGAGACGGTAGAGATCAATCCTGTTAGCTGTTCAGCGTACAAGAAAACAGATGATTCCTACTTGGGTTCAGATTACTCTTGGATTGAAGGTCACAGGACTGAGCCTTGGTGGCGGACTACAGATAGAGATGAACTAGCTTCCTTTGTTTCTCAGAAATCTCTTTACCATTTTGAGAATTGTGATCTTCCTCCACCTCAAAAGAAGTACCTTAGAAGCCACCCATGTGCTAATGCTAATGCTAATGATCACAAAACAAAGACAGCATCTTTTGACTGGCAAGCAAAATCAAGGGGCTTCTCCAATTTGTCTTTTCATGCACAAGAATGTTTGAATCCTAATCTAATGCATGGGAATCAGATACCTTCGGCCAAAGAAGAAATTTTGCACTCTGCTTCCAACAAATCTTCTAGGTATTTTCCTCTGAATATTCTAGGAGTGATGCTGCTGTTTTGCAATTTGCTTAAGTCCAACTTTTTTTAGTTTTTTTCACCCACTCTCATGGATTCTAGAAAATTAATTTAGTCAGTTGAGTGGGAGAGACTTTCTCAAATTACATACTTTGTTGTCTTTTGGATTTTGGATGTGTTGTTCGTTTGGTACATCATGGTATTCACACTGACTTTTAAGTTCATGCGCCTGAACCTAAAACTTTGTGACAGCACTACAGCAATCCATGATAATATCATGGAGAAGCAACAAATTCTTGAGGGAGATCCAAGCAAAGCTAAACTTATGGAAGCTCTGTGTCATTCTCAAAAGCGTGCGAGGGAAGCCGAAGAGGCAGCAAGGCAAGCTTATGCTGAAAATGAAGACCTCGTTAAGCTTTTTTTCAAGCAGGCCTCACAGATTTTTGCATATAAGCAATGGCTTCAATTGTTGCAGCTTGAAAATCTGTACTTTCAGGTGAATAAGGTAAACGGTAAGGATCAGCTTATCTCCACTCTCTTCCCCATGGCACTTCCGTCGATGCCAAGGAAACCGCAGAAGAGAAAGCAGGACTTTGTCAGAGACACCCAAGACCAAGCCAAACCTGATATTATTACAACTTATGCTGTTGCATTTGCCTTAGGATTAAGTCTTGTTGGGGCTGGACTACTTCTAGGATGGACTGTGGGTTGGATGTTACCTCATTTATAGGTTTTTTGGTTCTCTTTTTAAGGTTTGGTACATAGTCTTGCTTGCCACGAACGTGGGGTGTTGGTTAACAGATTGTGCAGCTTTTGTAGACACGTGAGTCCTTGTAATGTAAATTCTGTCGTTGTTTTTTGTGTGTAATGAATGTGTCAATGAGATGATGTACATAAATCTTTCTTTGAGTAACCTCATGTGGAACAGTTTTTCTTGGTTATTAGTTTCAGATGATTAATTCGCTTATAAGGACAAGTAAAAAGTGAGGGACATAAAAGTTCAATTCTGTCAATGTATGTATATGTGCATTTTTTTATCCATACAAGAACACCAACAAACCTTTATCTACTAAGATCAGAGGTACTCACCCTTTTAAGTAAGATCAGATATACTGATAATACTATGCTTATAATTTAATTATACTCAGCATGAATTCACCTAGCTTTGCAACTGGCTGTAATCTATTATTGCCTCCGATCCTAAATATATTAACAGTTCCAATCTTAAACATATTATAAAGTTAACTTCTTTTTTTTTTAGATTAAGGTGGATAAATAAATTATTTAATCATATCATATATATTGTGTACCCTTCAGTTATATATAATCAGTTTATACCTTAGGCAAAATAGTTTAGAGGCAAAATGACAAATATAAATATTTTAAAATAATTTAATTAGTTTTATCCTATATTTAAGATCAGAAAAAGTACTTATATAATATGAGAGACGTTAGTAGGTTAGTTGTATGACACATTTTAGGTCTACCTGTGTGCCACATGACAATAACTTGTACTAGATAAATTAAATTATTTGATGTATTGTTATAATACCTTCAGATATTGATAACTTCCTCAGATATGTGGTCACCAGCGATTATATCATCATAACTTCCATATTCATTTTTAAAATTTAAACCTAAAAAAATTATGAAATCCTATAGATTAAGATAATTAATCTATTACTGTATATCTGAACCCCTGTAAATTGAAATATTTCACTTATTAAAAAATATTCTAACAAAGTTCATGTATATGCCGTGATATTCTTTTATATATATATATATATATATATATATATATACACACACACATACATAGTAGAGGAGGGGGTAGGGTACAAACCTTGGATATAAGGGAGGGGAGCCAAACTCCCATGCCACTGCGCTACTAACGCGCTGGCCGTGTTATTCTAAAAATATGACATACTTAAAAATGACCGAAAAACTTTACATGTATTATATAATCTCTAATTTTTTTAAAAAATTTATGTTAATATTATATAATTATCTATATAAAATTTGATTATTTGCATTGCTAAAAAAGTTATCATAGTTATGAAAAATTTATGAGGCTATCATAGGTAATATTATTTTTATTATTATGATTATTATTAAATATTTTAATTTATCGAGCCTGGGACCCTATAAAATGACATTCAACTTGTCACACAACCACGTACTACTACTATCTTCTTTTTTTTTTATGAACAAGTAGCCCTCCTATTATAACCCATTTGTGTGAAATCGGTTTCTTGACTCGAAGTTTTCAAAAAAAAATATATCTACAAATATTGTTCTTCGGAGCTAATTTTTTTAAAAAAATACAAAGGCTAAAAATGCACTAAAAAATTTCTCAAAATGTGAAAACATTTCGGGCAAAAAGAAAGTGAAAACATTAAAAATGACCCCTCTATTTATTTACTTTGCCATATTTTATTTATTTGTTTATTTATTATTTTGGAAGCCAGAGGAATGCACGAGACTCGACGGGATGATCCAATTTCAGCTATTGTGATTTGCAAGTGATTACCGCAAAAAGCTTTTGGTCCAAAAAAACGGAGAGGGAAGAGGGGGAAAAAAAAAAGCCCTTCTCAAGGGAACAGACCGGAAGTGAGTGACAGAGAATTCCATCGTCTCGCACACAGAGAGAGAGGCGCAGGAGGCAAAAATGGCTGTCATGGAGAGATTGAAGATGTTCGTCGTTCAGGAACCGGTGGTCGCAGCTTCCTGCCTCATCGCTGGCTTTGGTATGTTTCACCACTCTCTTTGCATCTCATTAAAAACCCTCATCCTCAATTCCTATTCCCCTCTAAAATTCTAACCCTAGCCGTTATTTATGGAGCTGAACGATTTTTCTTCTAATTTTTCTCTGTCTCAATTTATGTTTGATTTGACAAGAAGCTGGATTTGTTTGATAAACTTAAGCTGTTTTTAGCGATTCACGTGGATCTTAAACAAATAAATTTATAGTCAATGGTAGAGCTTTTATGTTCAAACTTTCCTGGGCAATGGCTTGCGAGATTTGGATTGTTGGATCTTACAGAAAGGATTTATTAAAATTGAATCTTGGTTGAGCATGGAGAAGGTTACTAAAGAGAAAATAAAAGGAATTTGGACTATCTGAGTTGAAATGGTTCTCCCATTTAAATGCCTGCCTCATCCAACGCCTAATCCACTGCTTATATTTAAAACCTCCTTTTCTCTGAGATGCCCAAGTTCCAAACTTGTGGATGTTCGCCTCACATTTTCATGCTACGTCGTGCTGGGTCCTGAAGCAAGTTGTCTGCATTGTTGAATTTTGCCTTAACAAAACAATTCCACCTCAAGAGTTAAATGAATATGGTAGTTTGTTGCAATGGATTATCAGATTGTCGTTTACCCTTTTATTCTTTCCCCTTTTTGTTTGTTAGGAAGGAGGGGCGTACTGAATTGTGCCTCTATCTCTTTGTTCTTTATGCGGCTGTAACATCAAAGAACTTACATTGAAACATAAAGTTGACATTCCACATCCTAGTGCCTTCATTAGTTGCATTGAATGTTTCTCTTAGTATTTTGTCAAATATTTCATTAAAAACTAATGCTGCAAGGATTATTATCTGCCTGGCATGCATGTATGAGGGGCACTAATTTCATGTAACCAAGAGTCAACTTGTGTCATGTTACATAGGATCTTATTCAATGCATTGTGACACCAAAAAGAAATGCTAGGTTATGAGCACTGTAGTAGCAAGTGCATTTTTTAAAACATGATTGCAAGTGGCTCATAATCTGCATCAGAGAAAAGTTCAGTATTAAGACCAGGCTCTAGTGATCCCAAATTTAGCTTTGCGAAGATCAGTTCACAATGGATGAAAGTAATTATTTGTTCTTCCAGTCTTGGTTTCATTTTTCTAGCTGCACAAGTCTTTATGCTTTAGTTTGAGGTAGCTACATAATTGCTCAGATTAATTTAGTTTCTCCATAGGCATAGAAAATTAGATGTGATATGCTATTCTCATTTTATGAAATTTCCCATTCTCTACTGACCCTTCATTAACTTGCTATGCCGTTTAAAATTGCCAGGCCTATTCCTTCCAGCTGTTGTGAGGCCCATGCTGGATTCCTATCAAGCTTCCAAGCCGGCCCCCCAACCTGCTTTGAATGATGTAAGTGATTTAGTCGGCCCCGACCTGTAAAATTTTTTATTCTGTCTAAACTTTTCTATTGATGCTAATTTCTGTTGTCTGATCACGTACTTAAATTTATACCTGGTTTTTTTCACTGAAATACAATATTTTAGGAGAATGACTATGCCATTCACTGCTCAACTTGTAACTAGTGCTATCAATAGGAAGGTGGCAATCTAGCATTTTAGGACCTCCTTCATGTTTTATTTCCTCCGTCTTTACCCTTTGAGACATAGCACTACAGTCATGAAACCGTGTCATAGATGTCAACCAACCATGATCATGAGTCAACATCTTCTTTTTCTTGCCTTTCATCTAACGGTTTTCATCTGATCTTGTTGCCTTTGATCTTGCAGGTGGTCGCAGGTATGACTGGCAAAAAGTAAGGTTGATCTACTCAAGGGCAGGTTTTCTAACTACTTTCCTGTTTGAAGCCATTTTTCGTAGAGTGGAATGGAGAGAATAAGCAAACCATATTATATATGAATTGGCAGCATCACATTGTGAACATATTCCTGTTTTTACAAGAATTTCCAGCAGATTTCCCTATCACTTTAGGGGATGAATTGAATATCAATCAGTTTATTTGCCTCAATAATATTTCGTCTAATTAGGCAGCAGTGCGGTTTCTGAGTTTTTGACCAATTCCCTGGCGGCAACGTGAGGGATTCTTTTACACTTAATTTCTTGTGGAGTGGGTTTTAGGAAGATAAGTCCCGTCTGTAGTTGGAAAATCGAGCAATGGAAGGGAACTGATATTCATGTACTTTGTTTTTTTTTTTCATTTAAATTTTGCTTTATTTCAGTATATCTATGTGGCCAAATTTTTTTGGGAAAATCCCATTAAAGAAGACAAGAAATCCTAAATCAGGTCATACGTTTTGAAATTGGGTTTCATAATTTATTAATTTTATTTGATTTTATAAAGAATTCCATGTGGCCAAAGAGAATTGGCACAGATAGTAAAAGATTCAGGATTAGTTCCTTGGGACATGGGTTCGATCCTCTCTGTCGTTGCTGAGACTCCTTTGGTAGGCGATCTCGTAAGTTCCCAGTAAGTACTCATAGAGCCCAGGGCCGTGCCCTGGCTTTGGTAGGGAACTGGTGTCGAACCCCTCCAAAACTTTTAAGTATCAAAATAATTAAATAAATAAATAATTCCATGTGCTAAGGGTCACTTATCCATCTCTGTTATTTTAATTTTTTTTTTTTTTTTTATAAAAATACGGACTCATTGGTAATACTCTCACTCATCCAACTTGTCACTTTTTCTCTTCATGTATGGCTCAATTTCTTCTGCAATTGAAAGCCTACTGGAAAGCATTTGCAAGAGAACAGCCAAAGATCGCCTTAGTGAGGTGAATGATGATCTGAACATCATTGTCGAATCACGTATGCATTTTCAATTCATTGAATGGGTAAAAACAACTTATCTGATGTTTTTATTTTAATAATTACAGATCTTTTAGCAATAGCAATACTTTAGACATCATAACTACTGGAAAAAAAAATTGGGGCGCACGGCGCACTTGATTGGATAACAAAAAGAACTGCACAAATTTTTTTTTTTTTTTTCCCAAATAATAAAACGGTTTTGTTTCATCTAAATGGAGGGTTTGGTCGGAAGTGGAGAGCTTTTTGGAAAAGTGTTGCCCGAGAGAGAGATTGCAATTAATGAGTCCATATATTTTGTAAAAAGAGCTCGTGGTCTTTGGTCAGAACTGGCAAGGGTCGAACTTTCACAAAAAGAAGATGCTTCGATCTTGGAGTTTGTCAAGAAGGTATTCTAGATAATTTAAACCTGTGGATACGCAAGCTGAGATTGAAGCATGTATTCTCTCAATCTTGTATACCCCAAGGAGTAAAGTCATAACGCCCTACCTTTGACCTGTAGGTAAACCTAATCACTTTCCTAAAAATTATTTATCAAAAAAAAATTGTAAAAGAATTAAAATAATAGAGATGGATGGGTGACTCCTAGGATTATTTTTTAATTGAGGGTAGTAAGGTCAAATGAATAAATTATGAAAATCTAGTTTAGGATATATCACTTGATTTAGGATTTATTGATTTTAACAACTCAATTAAAAGGATTTTCCTAAAAAAATTCCCTTCCATTGTTTTCATTAAAATATATTCTATGTGCCAAATAGTCCTAATTGATCTTTGGATGACTTTTTATCAGACAGTTTGAATATGATTTTGTTCTGAAATAGAATCCCGTCTCCAAGTCAATAGTATCTTGCTATTCCTAGGCAGCTAGGAACATGTTTGGCCAATTTATCCCGAAACACATTTCCAATATTTTAACCAAGCAGTTTATGACCTTTTTTAAAAAAATATATATAAGACTTGATTAATTTTTTTTAAAAAAAGAAAGATTAAAAAACTAATTAAATTACTTTTTCTAAACTAATTTATCTAACTTATAATCTAATATATATTATAATTATACACAATATATAATATAATTAGGTAACTTATTAAAGTTCTTTAATTCTTCAAAAAAAAAAAAAAGTCAACTAAAACTTATATTTAAAAGTGGAGATATAGTAATATTTGTATATATCTTCTTTTTTGCCGGGGGTAATATTTATATACCTATCTATATTCTATAAGAAACTGCTTTTTATACAAGTGACTCATTATAGACTTGATATTATACATCATATGTTTGTAATGAAGTCGTACATTCATAATTTACCATGCAACAAAGCTCCAACACACAAGTGGAAAATTACACATGTTCATCGAGGCAAACAATTTGGACAGAGCTTTGCATATATATAACTCAAGCAGCAATATACTATACTCACTGCAGATTCATGAACTCTGCTGATGAAAAGAAAGTGAAGTGGAATTGAAAGTGGTTACTTCATTAGAGGCTTAGTGACAGTGCATGCTCATCTTTCTTCACTCTCTTGCTCCTCCATACTCCCATCTGCTTCAACCCTTCCCATATTCTTCTCTGCAACATTCAATTCAATCATCTTTCTTAGCTCACATCAACTATCAACACTATAATAAAGAAAGAATTCATTACAAACATAGTCAGTATTACCCAAAGGCCAGAGCGTGTTGCCTTCACTCTGTTCTTTCTAGTACCTCCAATGGAATCCATATCGCTGGTTTCTCTGTGATCAGCACCATTAGATGGGAACACATAACTACCGCCACTCACTTCTCTCTTCTTCACCCTCCAAGAGCCAAACCACTGCCGTTTCACCCCAGACCTGACCCACCGCCTGCTCCGGATCACTGCCCGGACAGGAATCCGGCATCTTTCAGCACCGAAAGAACCATAGCGATCAGAACCAAGTCTCAAAGAGGGAGAGCGAAATCTGTTGCTGCTACCTAATCCGTGAGGAGGATTCTCTACAGTGAGGAGCCTGGGAGGGAGTTCTAAGGATTTTGGGGACAAATCGGTGGTGTTGGTGGTGATGAGGGAAGAGTCGGAGAAGGGGACGATGGCGGTGGAGTGTTTGGGCTTTCCAGGCTCTTGTTCCCATCTGAACGGAACGGTGGCGGTGGCGGAGTGGAGGGGAGGAGTGACGGTGCCGGAGGGTTCAGGAGACGGCGGTGCTGAGACGGAGGAAGAGGAGGAGGAGAGAACTAAGGGTAGAACAGGGATGGTGGTAGTGGTGCTCTGCTCTGCTGCTTCAGATTCTGAATCCATGGCTGTCTCTCTGCGAGTAGCCGAGTGTGTACAAATCCGTTTTGGTTTAGGCGGGTTAGTCTGCGCAGGCTCACTCTTCTTACTTGTTTATTTTGGTTTTTAGGGGCATTTTTGACCCAAGAGATTTTAGTGAGGGTCAAATTTGAGTTGGAAGGTTTTGGGGGCAATTTTATTTTAAAAATATTAAAAATTGAGCAATTTTACTCTGTTGTTATTTTAATTAATTTTGACTGTTATTTGATTAAATATTGTGTGCTATAATCCACAAGTCATGCATGTCATTTTATTTTAAAGTATAAATTTACCCTAAAGTTTTAAATTCAACTTAAAAAAAAACGATGAAATAGATGAAATATAGACTTCTGACACAAATTTTTCCTTTAATAAAAATGACATGAATGACTTATGGATTGTCAATTAAACATATATTTGATGAACTAAAAGTCAAAATTAATTAAGATGGCATTAATAGGAAAACTGTCGTTTTTTAAATTTTTGAAGTAAAAATGCCCCCTATCCCTTTTATTTATTATGTTAAAATCATTTTTTAAAAAGGAAATTAACATTTTATAATTAATTATGTAATTGATTTTTCTTTATATAAAACTTATATCATATGGCTTGTTTTTTTGTTATATGTACGGTACTAGATCCATTACTAAATATAGTTGACTTTTTAAGATTATTTTAAAAAATTAAATAAATTACTTTATCATATCATATATTATGTATGATTAAATTATATATCAGTTTATAACTTATATAAATTAGTTTGGAGAAAAAAATATTAAATATAAATATTGTAAAGTAACTTAATTATTTTTTAAAAAAATAAATAAATATTATAAAATAACTTTATTTATTTATTTAATCTCTTAATAAAAATCAACTAAATTTTATATAACCAGCCGTAGGAAATAGGATATGCATGTTAAGTATAATTTATTCCTATAAACAAACGGATACACTTTCAATTTAGCAACACTTAATTCACTTAATTAATCTGAGAACTGAAAATACATTTAATTTGTATTCAGCAAAATAATAAAATAAATGTTTGCATCACGAAATAATGAAAGCATTCGAATCTTGTGGAAAATCAAAAAAGTTGCAGCTCATGATTTGGTGGTCACTGTACATTGTCATCTTGCTTGGAGTAGTTGACTGATGGTAGGAACATATTGGCCAAAACAAAAGTGGTAAAAATATATAAAATAGGGCAAACAAGCCAAAATACACATGTGTTTTATCTCAAAAGCGCGTATCACTATATATTTTTTTTTGGAGTAAAAATATACACATGGTTACCATTTTAGAACAAAAGTCACATCTCACCGTTACGTCACTATTCACTTCATCTCTTTCTCTTTCATCACGGTGAACAGTAATATAACGGTAAGATGTGACTTTTATTCTAAAATAGTAACCACGTGTGTATTTTTGCTAAAAAAAAAACATATGGTGATTAGCACTTCCAAGGATAAAACACATTGTATTTTTACTCCTTTATCCTATAAAATATGTGAAAAAAACCTTTTTTGACCGACAATATAGTAAAAAGCTTAAAACATAAAAATCACACTGACTTATTTCAATTGAACACGACAGCCACTACCCTTCCATCGTTGTCTCATCAATGCTGCTTACATAAATAAAATAAAAAATTCTCGCTTAATAAAATTTGAATAACTAATACAAATGTTCACATTATTATAGACAGAGTTTAGATTTTATAATATTACTAGCTCCAAATCACTCACAGCTTGGTTGGTTTAATTTAAATCACAAAATTACTTCATGTCACGATTCAATGAACTTGAGGACATGCTCTCTTTTTTTCCCAAAATTATGATACAAGTATGGTAAGTTTAAGTTGATATTTCATACTTAATTATTATTTAAAAATGTGAAAGAAAAAATTGGGAAAATCCCTTTAAAGGTTTAAGGGACCAAGAAAATATTTAAAGAGTCCCACAGAAAATTTTGATATCATAAAAATCTCAGAGTTGTTAAGACCCACTAATAAAGTTATTAATGTCCTACTAATGGAGTTATTAATAGAAATTTTGTGATATCAAAATTTTCTTTAGGATTTTTAGATATTTCTTTTTTTGGGACTTTAATGGGATTTTCCCAAAATGTTTATGAGTTGTTGGGGCAAAACGATAGAAAATTGAAGATTGAGGCCAGCTTGACAAAATGCAAAAGTCAAAAAGTAGAAAGCACGCATGTAGTCGTCACTTTCATTGTTAATGAATTGCAAATCAAATAGTCATAATCGATCACCAAGGCTAATTAAGTTTATCCCAAAGATTTCCAGTTAATAGTCTTGTATCTCCAGCTAGATAATTGAAATTATATTTATGAATTATCTTTCAATTAAATTATATTTAAGGGTTAAGGTGCATAAATACATATAAGTTTTTTCCTCGGGAGCAAAAATACACATGTGGTTACTATTTTTGTGGAAAAGTCACATCTCACCATTAAGTCACTGTTCACCGCCGTTAAGTTACTGTTCACCTCATTTTTTTAGTGACTTAATAGTGAGATGTGACTTTTGTATCAAAATGGTAACCACATTTGTATTTTTGTTCCTCAAAAAAACATATATGTATTTTTGCTCCTAGGGAAAAAGTGTTGGAATTTAGGAAGAAATCCCATAGTTTATAAATAAGAAGAATGATGGAAAAGAAGAGGAAAAATAAGAAGGATTGTGTATGTGGTACTAAGTCCCACATTGGTTAGGTGAAGGGAAAGTTGGAGGGTATATAAGCCCCAACTTGACTCCTACTAGTTGGGCCCTTAGGCCTACTCACTTTTGTGGAGGGGTGAGGACCTAGGCAACCCTTGGTCCACCACACGCGCGCCGCCAGCGCGCCGCCATCCGTCCGGTCCGCGCGTGTGAAATAAAATAATAATTTTTTATTAAATTATTTTTTGAATAAAAAAAATAATAATAATCCTTTTATTTTTATTTCCGTTGTGCCTCTCTATTTTTTCCACCAGCAGCTACGTACGACTCGTTCAACTCCGTCTGGTCGCGTCTGTTCGTACGACCCATCGACCCGTTCGGCTCCGTCTGGTGCGTCTGTTCGTGAGATGCACCAGTTCGCCGGTAACAAACGTGGGTCGCCTCTGTTCGTTCCGTTCTGGTGTGTCTATTCGCAACGTACCAGTTCGCAGCAACAGACGAGTCTATCTGATCGTGTTTTTCCGGAGTCTATAAATAGGGGCTCCTAGTCACAGAATTTTTCACGTTCTTTTCTCTCTGCATACACATTTTGTGCGTTCCGAAAGCAGACTCGTTGGATTCGCTTAGGCTTCAGACAGACAGAGCCACTTTTCTGGAGACGAACAATCCGCTCTATCCTGGGAGGCAATTGCTCAGAAATCTGTAGCATCCGTAGAGGGAGCAAAATTGTCTTAAGGAGACAATGAAAGTTGGGCCCGGATTTCTGCATAGTTCATAACCATATTCGGCAGTCTTGTGAGTTCGTTTATAGTTTTTTCATATGATACAGATTTGTTGTATGCTCTCTGTATGTTATACTTTGTTAAACACAGATTGTTGTTATACTATTTTATTTACTGCATATTCAATTTCTACCTACTCCATACGTTAGAAACAACAAAAAGCTTATGTATATTTTTATACCTTAACCTTATATTTAACTATATTTATTTATAAGCGTTGAATAATATAGAGGATGAATCATCAATCAATATAGCTGGTATATCAACTTGATGGAGGAAGAATGAAAAAGAAAGTGTCGGTAGGATGAAGCAAATCCAGACAAAAATGAAAGCTAAAGTTGATACACTTTTATTCAAATTAAACATTTTTATTTCACTTTATTACATCAATTCTCATCATACCTTACCCAATTCCACAAACAATCATTACACTTTTCAAACCCAATTCATGTGTATGCAATATTTAACTTACTATTCTGATATTAAATATAAGACAAAGCTAACTTCTTTTTTTTAGAGAGATTAAAGAACCTAAATAAGTTACTTAATCATATCATATGTTATGTGTTTTTAGATTATATATCAATTTATTAGTTAAATAATAACATATATGCACACACTCATTTATAACCACATACCTACATGTGACATGTTATTGGCTTTGTTTTTTTAGTTTTTGGTGAATTGGTTTTTCATTTTTTGCATGAAAAAACATAACTTGAACTTTGCAAGAACAGTCAAACCTTCAAAATATTAACAGCTCAAAGGAGCATTCACAAAAGCAAAGGCATGCATTCTTCTAAGAAGGATATATTCACACAAACAACTAACAATGTCGACCAAAAATTGACTCCAAATGTCCACATATTCTTGGAATTCCAACTCTTGTCTTCATTTCCAAATTGATCATTATTAATTAGCTATTGTTAAGGCTACTTGAAACAGGGCATAACCAGAGCAGGAAACTTGTGCTGATGCACTAGCTTTATTGTTTTTTGGCTCTAAAATAAAAGCTTGAAGAGGCATATGCCAACAAATACAATGGGTTTCTGTGATAGAGTATTAAGAAGCACTTGACAGTAAGAAAAAGTTGGATTCTTGTTTGATCTGGAATTGTTGGATTTGTCTGATTAAACCCATAAAAAAAAATTAAAAAAAGAGAGCATGTTTTAGTTGATTAAAACATCTCAGAAAATTAGAACATTCATGACTCTTGAAAATGAAGAGATTATATTCAACGTACGTTAACAGGTGTTAGTTTGTTTGGAAATATGTTGGAAATGGGACTCTGCATCTTTCAAAACAAAGCTATTATCACGTTACTTTCCAAACACATACTGAAGACCATCAAAACTGCAATGTAGGTCCAAGCCCGTTGGGCTCCCACCTTGAAAACTGTGGGTTTTAGTGTCAAAGGGCTTTAGAAACACTGAGTCCAGAGGTGGAGTGGAATGTCCTCATCAATTACGGAGAAGAACAAAAGATATCTTATAAGAATCCAGATACATTATTTCTCAATAGGCTTTGAAATTGTAAAAGATGATGGGTTCTAAAGCAGACAAGGCCTAAGATACCTTACCTCACGACCCATTTTAAAACCATAGAGGTGTGGGGTGTCCAAAGCGCTCTCAAGGCTAAAGCTATGGAAAATTCCCTTCTCTAATACTATCTTTGATCCTTAATATAAAAGCCTAACTTATTTAACTTTCATAATCTCTAAAAAAAAAAAAATCAACAGGGTGTTATAAAACTGATAAAAATAATAAGAAGAAAAGCAGAGGTTCTAGAGAGATAAAGTAGAGAGAGAGATTCTCATTTCATTCAATAAATGAACAGTTACAGAAAACCTCTATTTATAGAAGAAAAATGGGACTTTAGTGTAATTTCTACCTTTGGTCATTTGGTGTAGTTTTCCCCAAAAACCTAAACTATTCACTCACGGATTTCCTTCCCGTGAGTGATTGTATAATTGTGTGCGGGTCCCACCAAATAGTAAACTACTATGCGTGGTACTATGCAAATAGTAAATCACTATGCGTGGGTCCCATATCATCTTTTAATATTTGGAAACCAGGAGTCAATGGACATCCACATTATAAGTATATTCATAACACTCCCCCTTGGATGTCCATTTATGAATGTGCCTCGTTAAAAACTTTAACTAGGAAAAACCCAGTGGGATAAAAACCTAGCCAAAGAAAAGAGTACATCATCCATTGATACACTTTCTAGTGCTGCCTCATTAAAAACCTTTCTAGGAAAAACCCAGTGGGATAAAACCCAGATAAGGGAAAAAGAGTACAGCGTGTATCGTCTCCCCCTCTTGATTACATCAGTGTTGCTCCCCCTGATGACTATATTGCTTCAATGTCTTTCTGAGCATATTATACTTTCTGTCATCAAATATTCTGTTAGAAACACCCAATCTGATTGTTCATTATATATCTGCAAGATCTAAATCTGTCAAGTAAAGTCATAATAATCTTTTCATAAATATATATGTGCATATAGAAATTCAATAAATGTTTATTCAGATAATGATGCTATATGCACTATCATCTTGAGTTCTTTTGGGACATATGTGTTTTTGGCGCCTTATGTGCTTCTAGCACATACAAATATATTGTGGCTCATGATCCTCATTATCATTCATTGTAGCATATGCTATCATAGATATTATTAACGTCGACTTCATTTTCAGTCCCATCGGATTTCATTCATAATTTATTGAGATCTCATAATGTAAATACCTGGGTCTCTTCTTATACCACAATACACTTTACTTGTAATATCTCTTCTGAAGATAATATCTCTTCAGGAGATGGCTCTTCTAGAGCTTTTCTTAATTATCCTCAACATGATCATCTATATTCTTATAGCTCCTTTTTTCTTTTGAGGATTTTTATCTTTAAAATCGATGGACTTGCAACACTTCTGATGTGTTTTATAACAATTCATATAGGAGCATTTGCAGTTGGCACATGTGACTTTGTCACTTTCTTTAGGTCAGTAAATGCTTCTGGCATTCGATTAACTAAACTCAGCAACTGAATTATCATTTTGAATTTTTAGTGCACATTTCTTTGTACGAGGATCAATAAGAGCCAATGATAATTCATTTCACTTTATCTT
This sequence comes from Acacia confusa, assembly GCA_037074495.1. Lineage (NCBI taxonomy): Eukaryota > Viridiplantae > Streptophyta > Magnoliopsida > Fabales > Fabaceae > Acacia > Acacia confusa. The sequence goes on along the minus strand of CM073508.1, from coordinate 1,471,404 downwards.
TACCCAATCTGCTTATTTTTCTCCCCCTCATCAAATCATCAATTTTCTTTGTATATCCATCTATGTGCATTGTAATAGATTAATAATCATTACACATTTAAAACATTTCAAGATGGAATTAATCTGGCTCCTGACCAAAAACCAATTATACGGGGAGAATTCTGTTGGCTTATATAATTGCTGCAAATATACACAACATATAAATTTTGTTCTCATAATCATTGATCTATCCATTCATGGATACTTTAATACATTATTTCTGGATCATTCAATCTGGAAATTGCGCGCATAATATATTGCAAACTTCTAGTTGCAAACATCACTGCAAACTTTGCAGATTTATAATCTCATATGTAAACTTTCAATTTGATATATTTCCAGAGATCCATTTCCAATAATTATGTCTATCTGAGAACAAGCAGCACATAATATATGACTCGGATGATCAAACAAGTCATGCCAACTTTCCATATGATTTATCATCAAATCTAATATTCATTTTGGGGGAATCAATATAGAAACATTCACAAAGAATTATCACATAAATATTCACACTTGATATATATTATTCTCCCCCTCAAGTGTGAGACCTTAAAAATTAATTCATGAAATTTCCATACAATATTCCATGATAAAATTTCCATTTTCCAGAATCAACAAACAAATATATATTAAATACAAAATCATCAGGTGTATAATTGCAGATTCACGAGCGCAATACTGTGTAATCACAGGCGCATCACTGTGGAATCACAGGCGCGACAACTCAGATTGTCGTATACATATAAAGTCAAAAAGATTCCAGGCTCGTGCTTTATAGGGAGCAAATCTGTAGAGATTTAACAGGACTACGCAAATCTGCAGAGATTCAATAGGATTTAATTCAACTATAAATAGAGGAAGGCAAACGAACATGCCTCACAAACACTCAAGCATCTGATAATATCAACTACCAGATACTCACACATATTTCTCTAAATTCTATTGCCATGGCAGGACCAAGCAGTTTTATCCCAGTTTCTGATACATCCGAAACAGCATTACTGGATGCTTTGTTGTATGATGATCAGCATAACATGTCATTTACTTCTTTGTTATCTCCTAATCCCTTTGAAATGTTTATTCCTCCTTCTACTATTCCTCCTTCTGCTTCAAATGTACCTACTTCTCCCCCTAGAACAAGTGTTCTTCCTCAATCTACAAGGATTGAAGGTACAACTGAAGCAGGTTCATCAAGGAGGCCTGTTAAGAGGTGTAGAACTATGGCAGAACTAATGGAGTCTACCAATCCAGCTCAGCCAATAGTGTCGGCAGTTAATCAACCAGCATTCACTAGCCAACAAACTATCATCAGTTTGCCAGCAACAACCAGCCTGACAACAACAATCAGCCAACCAACAACCACTAGCCAGCCAGCAACAATTAGCCAGCCAACAGCTACAAGCCAATTAGCAACTACTAGCTTATTGGAATGTAGTTGCTGTCATGTTTTACGGGAAATTATTCATACCAACGGACTTCAGTACCATAAACTTGAAGTTCACGGAAGAAGAACAGGTATGATTACCCATGCTGTTTTATTTGAAAAAGTACAGGATAAATCTTATAATACTGACAGGCTTCCAATGTTTGATTTCACAAAGAAAAATTTTGAAGAAATCAAACAATTTCTGACACAGTATTGTATAGATTTACAAGCATCAGGATATATCTTGATGCGTGATCCTGTATTAGCCTATCATGAGGTTCTCTGTGTTGGTTCGGAATGGGCTATAAATCCAAATGACCTCCATGGAAGTTCATTTCAAACCAATATTGAACACTCATTAGGCAAAGGAAAACAACCTGCAGTAAGTATACCCTATGATACTTCATCCCTTAACCAGGGTGAATTATATAGGTTATCTATGGAGCAAAGAGAAAGAATAAAGAAAACAACGCTCCATGATTTAAGAAATTATTTTCACTTAACCCTTGATGAAGCGAGTAAACAATTAAATATGTCTACTCACACCATACAAAAAATCTATCAAAAAGGAGGGTTAACGGAGTGGCCACACAAGAAGCTCAAGAAACTTATGACGCAAATCTCGATATTACGAAGAGCTTTGCCTCATCTGGATCCCATCTCAAGAGAAGCAAAAGAAGAAGACATTAAATATCTTCAGAATGAGATGATTAAAGTTTGTAATGATGTTGAGCCACTCGCAATTAAACTTTGTTGAAATAATATTTCCTTTTGCTTAATTATTTTGTTTATGAATATTCTTTTCTCGTATTTATAAAAATTGTTATAATCATAGAAATCACATAACAACTATAATAATATATTTGCTTCATTCACTTCTGGGAATGAAGTTGGATAAAAATTCATGATCCATAACTCACTGATTTGTTTGATCATGGCAAGAAATTAATCCACAATATTGCTACTACAATAGCAAATTGAATATATTTATTTATAATATCAATCATGATCATACAATCCCTTGTCTCATAATTTAAGGGAATATTTAATGTCAAATATATAATTTTGAGACCTTTATACAACTGATGGCATACAAAATTTATGGATCAAATATTGTTTCATAATTTGTCACTTGTTATCAGGCTAACTTGCCTCTTGGCTTCAGGCTATCTTGCCTCTGAAATTAAGGCTATCTTGCCTCTTGGTCTCAAGCCAATTTATGCCTCATCTCTCTATGGCGTTTTGATCTCATAATATATATGGCATTTTAACAGTTTATCTTCAGAATAAATAAAATATAAACATAATAAAATAAATAGATGGAACCCACTAATATGTATATATTAGTGTCGTTGCCATAAATAATAAGAAGGGAGAGGGATATATATATATAGCAATAAATAAATAAAATAAAATAAATGACTGGAAATAAACATGCTAGATAAATAAAAAGAAGATGAGATAGGAATGGTAGTAAACTCACAGCGAGACCTATCTCATCCAAAGATAAGAAAGAAGATGCATATGCAAATGTAAATATATATATATAATATATAGAAAACGGTAAAATAAAAAGGGAAGGGAATTTAAAGCAGTAAATAAATAATAAATAAATGGAGTCCACTATACAAGTGTTACCACCATGAAAAATAAAGCAGTAAATAATAAATGGTGCCCACTATACTAGTGTTGCTACCATGAAAGATAAATAAAGCAGTAAAGAATTAAAATAAATGGGGCCCACAAAATGTCACCACCATAAAAGATAAATAAACTTTAAATAAAATAAATAAATAGAGCCCACTGATAGATACTAGTGTGCCTCCATGAAGAATAAATAAATGTAAAATAAAATAAATAAATGGAGCCCACTAATAAATAATGTTGCCGCCATAAAAAATAAATAAATGTTAAAATAAATAAATAGAACCCACTAGTAAATATACTAATGTGTTATCATAAAAGATAAATAAATGTTAGTAACAATAAAATAAATGTTAGTGACATAAAACTAAATATTAGTAAAGTCAGTATGGAGCTTAGTATAGCCACCATGAGATAAATAAATAAAGCAGTAAGTAAAGAATTACAAATGGAGCTTAATGACGCCACCATGAAATAAATGAAGAGGAAGTGGGAAGAATATATAAACATAAATAAATTACTGTAAATAATAAAATATAAATTTACCGTGAATAGTAAAATTACTATTCACTATAAATAATGAATAAAGTAAAATTACAGAAAGATTAATCTAGACTTCCATGTAGGAGTCAAATGAATAAAATGTAAAAATTACTGAAAAAGGGGTAAATTTACTGTGAATAGTAAATTACTATTTACCGTAGTAAAATAGTAAATAATCTCAAATCTTAACCATGGAACCCGATGTTAAAATAATCGGTAAGAATAGATATTTAATTCCATATAATGGTTAAGATCATCCCAGATAAATAAAATGGAAATATGAAATAGATGGTGAGAAAATCTTACCTTGGTAGAGTCTTGGTGCTGATAACGTGTTATAAAACTGATAAAAATAATAAGAAGAAAAGCAGAGGTTCTAGAGAGATAAAGTAGAGAGAGAGATTCTCATTTCATTCAATAAATGAACAGTTACAGAAAACCTCTATTTATAGAAGAAAAATGGGACTTTAGTGTAATTTCTACCTTTGGTCATTTGGTGTAGTTTTCCCCAAAAACCTAAACTATTCACTCACGGATTTCCTTAGTTTTATATTAAAGATTGAATGAAGTATGTTTTAGTGGGTCCTCTTCCATTTTTCCAGCATGCATTGTAAAGACAAACAAAGTCTGTGAAATGTGGCGTGTCAGGTTCCTCCTCAACCCTATCCTGTTCAGCTGCAGCATCTAAAGATGATTGGAGACTCATATAAGTCTGGTTAACTACAGTCAACTCCTTGAGCTCAACAGTTTCAGTGATCAGCTTAAGATTGAGTATCTAAAACTGATTTAAAATCACAGTGAATATACGAACCAAGAGAGTGACATTATTTTTTTGGAGCACTCTCAAAACTACAGCCCAAATGTGAGAAATATACCAAATTTGTTGCTTTGTGAAAGAAGGCATGAAACATTTGAGGCCCTTTATATCAAGTTTTGGGAGACAAAAGAAACACAACTATCTGAATAGTGCGAGGGAAAAAGGCTTGCTTCATAATCTGATACAACAGCCAAGGACCTTCATTAAACAATTGATTTTCTTCTGCTGACTCAGGCAACTTCAAGCCACTGAAAAGATTTATTATTTTAACTTTTCATTTCCATCCTTTCCTCTTAACGTGCCTGCCACTGAAAATTTTCCCTTCCATTGCATTCGGATCCCTTTTTAATCAAAATACATCCTATATACCAAACGGCTTCTAAGTACATTGGAAATAGCTACACATTGTCCTCCATGCATGTTTTTTTTAAGGGAAAATCTTTTTAAGGTCTCAAAGGACAAAAAAAATAATAATAAAAAGTCCCTCAAAAAATTATGATATCACAACCGTCTCATTAATAACTCCATCAGTATGCTATTAACAACTCTATCTATAGGCTTTAACAATTCTTTAAAACTTTTATAACATCAAAAATTTTTGTAGAAATTTTTTAATATTTTTTTGGCCCATTGAGAACTTAAAAGGATTTTCCCTATTTTTTATTATATCAAGAGATTTGAATTACTTGCACGCCCATCAGCAAGCCATGGACTTATTATTAAGAATACTTGTACTGACAGTACTGTTGCTAATATGGGGAAAAACAAGTTAAATTTGCCTAAACTCTGGAAAAAGATTATTTTTATTTGCAGCAATGAACTTTCACATCTAAGAAAAAAATGTCTTTTAATCCTCTTTTTCGTTTCTTTAGGTAAAAAAGGATGTAAAATTTGCATGGACGACTCAATAGTATATTAAATTTCAATCATTGAAAACTCAAAGATTTATTACTTACATCCAAAAAAAATATATGAAAGAATCAAAATACATGTTTTTCATATATACTTGAATAATTAAAAATTAATAAGTAATTTGTGACATTGCAGAAACAGGGGTCTGGCCCCATTCATTTCCCTCCATACACTGATATACACACTGGATATGAAGATTCTGTCACGTTAATTACCATATTATCATCGAATCTCTCCCTTTCTATCTATGATTTCCAAATTAAGGGTTGATATGTTACAAAGTACAGACCTCGTTATCCGTGTAAACTACCAAACAAAAACCATTGGATTATGCCTTTCCAACTCCCAATTGCTCTTCTTTCGTCTCCTTCCTCAACTGCCATTTTCACTCTTTGCAAAGTTAGGGCCTTTTGCTAGGAAATTGGAGCACGTGTTCTCAAACCAATCCCAACATGTCAGGAAATTATCTTTGCCCAAGATTCTCGCTGGATTTGTTTCATCTTAGACATGCCTTTGTCTCTGTCTCGTCAAAAGATCAGACTTTCTTACTTTTTGGTCAGTTCTTCAGAAGCTGCACTGTAACATGTTCATAACATGTTCGATGTTATTTCTGATCTTCAGAAGCTGCACACCCATCTATAATTTTACAAACTATAGGACCTGAGACCAACATTTTAATTAATCTTTGAGTTCTTCTAATTTTGAAGTTATGGTTTTTTCAAAGATTCATGTCACTGTCGAAAGATTTTGTACTGGTGGCTTATTACCTGAAGCTTGAGTGATTGTCAGTGAATCATCTTAAAGTTGAATTATTCTTTCCCTTCTAATTTTTCTTTATTAAATGTCTTTAAATCTTAAATTCCTCTAGTTAACATCCTTCATCTAATAAGATCTTATAAAAAACATAAAGTAATAATTACATTCTTGAAACTCATTAGTACAGGAAATGTAGTTAGAGACAAAATGAAAATTTAAATTAAGACAAGTAAACAGACACCAATAAAGCAATTTAGATATTCTATACATCCTGATTATTTAATGTATAGAACTATCACTGATTATGAATGTAAAGATACATATTCTTAAAAGATTCTATAAGTAGAGGGCCGGCTGAAATGATATCCTATGCCCTCCATATGAAGCTCTCTCTAGTTGGTCGTTTCTCAATAAAAACACCATTGTAACAGATATAATTCTCTGAAGAATCATATCTCAAAAGTTAGTTATTAAAGATTGAGAAACCTAAAGTTTTATAAGGTCCCCCATTCAAAAAAACTCACCTTATGTAGGACTTGTTACAGTTCTTCACCGATAGGGGTTTGATCCTGGCTATGAAGAAAAATTCTTACTACCTGCAGCCCCTTTAAATGGACATCAGTTGGATTGGATTAGTAATAAGATCCGGGCACCTGTAGTTCTGTTATAACAGAAAAAGAAAGGGTCATTCCCACTAATGAAACTGAGTGAGGGTGGCTAAGGTCACCCACCGGCACTGTGGTTTAAGATTAAATGGAAAACAAGAAAACTTTGATTACCAACACTTCTTCCAAGTAGTAACACACGTGGTTAATTTTCCTCAAGTTGCAGGCTGGTATGATTTTCTTGGCTTTACACTAGGTTTAACCATTTCTGTTTGCTCATAAATTTTTCATTCTCTGTCCCACCATCAGAGCCATATCGATATGGTCATCTTTATCTTTCAATCCTTTAACTTCAGCTACTTCATCAAAAGTTTAATCTTTTGATTGGTCAACTTTTTTTTAGGGTTAATGTGCAAATTTTTCTTAGAAATTTAAATTGAGAAGAAATATTATCTTGGAAATTTTTGTAAGTTCAAGTTGCAAAGTTTTAAAACGTAATAATATTGTCTTATACCATTAAAAAATAAACGTTAATCATTAAAAAAATCATGTGACTGCTTATTTTTTAACCATCAAGTGTAACATAGTTCCATTTTAATACTTTTAGAACAACATTGAGCCTAAACAAAACTTTCTGGTTAACATTGTTTCTAGTCAGAAACTTCCGTGGCAAATTTGTACATTAACCCTTCTTTTTAAATCTGACTAATAAAATATTGGGTTAAGGTGTAAATTTTCTTCAGAAGTTTTCATTGCAGAGCAATCTTGTTTTGAAAGTTTTTTTAGATTCAATATTATCCTGGAAGTGTTAAAATGAAATATTATTGTCATTTTCCATTAAAAAGTTAATAATCAATGTTAATTTTTTAACAGTCAATGTTAATTTTATTAATAATATGAGGCAACATTGTTGAGTTTTAAAATTTTCGAGGTGTGACTGAATTTTTTTTTGTTTTTTTTTTGGGGAGGGGGGAAGCCTTCTAGACAATATTGCTATTCAATGAAAACATTCTAAATAAATTTAGGTCTTAACCCTAAAATATAATATCTTACCGGCCATGTGGGGCTTTCCCATGCTGTGAATTGGTATTGAAATCAACAAGCTTATGATTGAAGAATTTGTCTCTGTATCTGTCATATACAGTCAGAATTTGTTTATTTCATAGTATTTGAGGTAGGTGAATGCACCGTTTAAATATTTTTGTTTTTATTTTAACGGATCCATTTGAAGTGCTATTTTGGCAGTGGCTCAGGATAGTTATATTTTACCTAATACTAGTTTTTTTTCCTCTATCTCGGCAATCATTTCCCTAAAAATCGAATTTATGACTTTAATTGTAATACTTAGAAATGCACTTCAAGTGCCACATTTGACTCTGATTTGGCTTCCACCTAAATCTATCACAGGACAATCAATGTGACGTTTTGATCAAACAGTTAAAAAATTTCTGTCAAAAGTCAAAACATGCGTTTAAATTTTTTGTTTACAGCAGATACCAGTTAGACCCACTTTGGACATTGAAAGCTACATGAGAAGGAAGGGGTTAAAGTGAGGTCACGGAACATAAAAGATTGACAGGAACGTTTTAGAACTTTCACAAATCAAACTTTGTCAATTATATGGCGCCCCCAACGGCAAGATACACAGTGGTCCTAATGACAGATTCCTAATTTGGTTGTTTCCCCCTCTTAGATGTTGATGGATTGAATGATCGCAACCTCTTGTTTATGTGTTTGCATATGTAAGTTACAGTTCTGGCATGGGACTCTTGTTATTCTTCAAGGAATCTCAGTGCAACTCGATTTTAAAACTTGTCTCTTTTTGCCTTGAAAGTTCACATAAAAACAGCAGCTGCTTCAAATAATGCATATATACAAGTTAATAAACCCTGTTTATGTACCAGAACTAAGAAAAGTTGATTTTCCAATCAAGGTAAGAATTATGATTGAGGTCTCTGCTAGATGGACTCTGATATATGAAAAACAAACTTGCTGATTTTCTGCCGTGCATTAACCCTTCTTGTGTTAATCATTAATGGTCCACAATTAAGGATGTTAGTTCCACATATTTGGGGAAAAAAAACCCTTAATTGTTTGGTTAAAATGATAATTAGGCCTTGACATGTGATGATATTACTTATAAATTAGTCTTCATAGTGGATACTAGAACTTTTTTTTTAATTAAAAGGGTAGGCACTAACTACATGATGTTACAAGTAAAATCGAATGTGTGACCTCCTATTGACTCTCGTCTCATTGGGCTATAAACATTTTTACCGTATTTCAATTTTCTCATGGTCACAACAATATTCTTTTGTATTTTAGTTTTGGGAAAGTTTCACCTCTCCACCTTTGTAGCCATTTTATATCAAATAATTCTCGAAACTTTTTAAAATTTTACTGGACCCCTTAAAATTAAACTGAAATTAAATTCTTTTGTTGACAAGACATTTATGCCATTGTCTTATATAATGGCTAAAATGGTCTTGTCAATTCTCTCATATCTCTTATAAAGACACATATTTAACTTGTAAATTTCCACATGTATCTTGTAAATAACATGTATTTTTGTTAATATGCTCCTTATCTTGTATATGGCCAAGATTGTTCTGTAATTTCACTTATCCATCTTGCAAATAAAGATATTTGACTTATAAATTTTCACATGTGTCTTGAAAATAATTATATTTGACTTATAAAGTAAAAGCACAGACATACAATTATCTTTTCACTCACAAATTTTAATTTCAATTTAGTCTTAAGGATGCAATAAAATTTAAAAAAAAACTTTTGAGAGCAGTTTGATATTAGATGGCTACAAAATGCTATAGTGAAATTTTCCCTTCAGTGTTTCCCTTTTGTGTCAGGCAGGGTGACTTCTTCGCTAGGTGAATGGCCATAAATCCCACCCTGAACCGGAGATGAACTCATAAGAGCCCTGCTCACTTCACATTCCCCACAATCTATCTCATGATTGTCTTAGAGCCTGTTCTGTTTGGTAAAAAATAAAATCTAGGTTTTGGAGACAAAATCTAGGTTTTATACTAAGTCTGTCAAACACCTTTTTTTAAAAAAAAAGTTATTCTGCATCAAAATCTAGGTTTTATCATAAGCTTATCAAACACCATTTTTTTTCCAGAATCTATTCTGCATCAAAATCTAGATTTTGAACCCTAAAACCTAGGTTTTGTCAAAAGCTATTTCTTTAAGCTTTTTCTCTCTCCTCTATCATCATCAGTATTTTTTCAGTACTACTCGGTATCCTTAAGATATTTTTTAGTATTTTTTAGTACCCTAAATATTTTTTCAAGATCAGTCATTACCCTAAAATATTTTTTCAATATCGTAAAATAAATTTTTAAGATCATTAGTATTTTTTCAGTACAAGTCAGTACCTTGAAATATTTCTTGATCTTAAAAAATTATTCTACGGTATTAAAAAGATATTTCAGGATAATTATTCTTACAAAAATATTTCATAGTTTAGGAGAGACAAAAAAATACTGATGATAGCAAAGGAGAGAAAGAAAAAGCTAAAAAAATAGTTTTTGACAAAATCTAGGTTTTGAAAATGGAAAAAAAGTAGTTTTTGAGAAAACCTAGGTTTTGGGGTTCAAAACCTAGATTTTGATGCAGAATAGCTTTTGAAAAAAGTAGAGGTGTTTGGTAAGTTTATGAGAATAGCTTTTGGAAAAAGTAGAGGTGTTTGGTAAGTTTATGAGAAAACTTAGGTTTTGATGAAGAATAGCTTTTGGAAAAAATAGAGGTGTTTGACAAACTTTTGCTTAAACCTAGGTTTTGATGCATAATAGTTTTTGGATAATTTTGGGGTGTTTGGCAAACTTTTGTCAAAACCTAGGTTTTGAAATTATACAAACACTATCATTTTTTTCCAAAATCTATTCTTCAAAAGTTATTTTCCAAAAATCATTTTTACCCCGTAAATCCCAAAATCTATTTTTCAAAATCAATTCTCCAAAAGCTATTTTTACCCAAAATTATTTTCTAGAAGCTATATCCAAACGCACTCTTAAAAAACCAAATTTTGATGGTTGAGACATTTTTTTTAAAGATCTGAGTATGTAAAGTCTTTTCCTTTTTTTGGAATAATCTGTTTGTTCTTCACGTAAAGACAATGCATCTTGCCATAGAGCTATGCTATCCCAATCCCACTTTGATCAAGCAAGTTCCTTCTTCATGACTCTGGTGCACTTTATAATAAATTTTGGTTGAAGCTTTTGCTGACAGGAAAGTTTGACCCTGACCCTCATCGTTACCACCCCAAGAGGACCCCCCAAAAAAAGGAAAAATTGATTACAGGGCCTAAGGAAGAAAAATAATTACAAAAAAGACCCAAGAAACATTCACATGCCTCTAGCATTTTTTTTAAAAACGTTAGCAACTACATCAGTAGCGGTTAACAACTATATCAATCCTCATTAACAACTAAATCAGTCTAATTAACAACTACATTTTAACAACTACATCTGTAGCAATTAACAACTACATCTGTAGCAATTAGCAACTATATCCGTACACATTTTTTTGAAAAAATGCCAGAAAAGGCCCGGTATGTGAATGTTCCTTAGGCCTTTTTTATAATTATTTTTTTTCTTTGGGCCCTGTAATCAATTTTCCCCCCAAAAAAAACGATGACTTTCTGCTTTTCTCTAGGGACATCTGACATTTGTGTCCCCTTGATAGTTTTTTGACATTAAATAGGATGGGACCAAGAGTACCTTCACTATTCACTATCTGATCATTTCCTCTCGTTTTTTCTCGTGATTTGATCAGATCTTTCTCCCCAATTTTAACCTCTCTCACAAATTCTAGTCTTTATGTCTCAGCATTCACCAAAGCTCGAGGAACAAGGATGGAAGCTCTCTCTCTCTCTCTCTCTGTTTAAGTTTGTTTAAGAGATTTTCGTGTTGGAACAATGAGACTTTGAGAGTTTTGTCAGATTTAATGTTACTCAAAGTGGATCAATAGTAGCTTTACAGTTAAAAAGTTGATGGAGGCATGCCTTGGCTCTAGTGGGTTACCAGTGTCTACTCTTATATAAACATTTCTAGTCTAAAAAAAAAAAAGTATCTTTGCAGTTAAAAAGTTGATGCGCAACATAAATTTTTTAATACCCTTTGTCATTAGGTTCAACTAACAAAAAGGTCAAACGCTCTCATCAAAAGGAGGGAGTTCGATCCTAGAGTTAGTCAAACGCTAGGTAAAGCATCCTAACTCTTAGATGTTTAAGTAAATATCTGAAGGAAAGGAGATTTCACCCTATCTTTGAATCTTGGATGAGCCCGACCTTTTTTCTAAAATTTTAATAAAAAAAATATATAATTTTTTTATCAAACATCATTAGTTTTTCAACAATATAAGGCAATATTACTATATTTTAAAATTTCTTAGGTAAATATTATTATTGAGCAAAAACTTTCCAAACAAATTTTCAAAAAAAAAATTGTAATATATCTAAAAGTATTTATGATGTTCATGTGCTATGTAGACTGTTGGGATAAGAATGGGTTTGAGAATGAGATCGATGCAACCACATGGAAATTGCCTACGTGATAGGCTTTGGAGTGAAAAAGAATCTAATCACCACAATGTGTTGTGTTTTGATCCATGAGCCATCCCTTTTATTAAATGAAATGACAAATAAACAATGAGAAAACAGTGAGTGGAGGGTCAATTTATCGTTACCTGATTCTGAATAACACAAACAAAAACTGGGCAACACTCATTGCTTTTGGATTTTCCATTAAATCCTTTTTTCAGGCATATTTTGTTTCAAGGGGGTTATGTATTTCTAGCTTATAATAGGGATCCTATCTCCTCACAACTAAAATATCCCAATATAATATTAGATTATGTACAATTTATAAGTCAAGGAATTTAATTTAGGGTAAAATGATAAATATACAAGATAAAATAGATTACATATATTTAAGATCAGATCCAACCCTTTTAATTTGACTCTTATATTAGAGATGGGGAATATTCTGAATTTGAGTACCTATGAATATAATACAACTCAAATCTACACTTCTAGATGATTTTGGATGCCAATGGTTAATCACCCCCCCCCAAAAAAAAAGATACATTAATTTTATTTTTTAAAAAAATATTCTGGCTCTTGTAAAAGCATTCAGTTTTTTTTGTATATCAATGTGCAATGAGTTAATAATGAATAGAAATGACATAAAAGCGGGATTGCCTAGTGTCAAGATGAATTAAATGCTCAGTGATCAACATAGAATTTACAATAAGAGATATTATTTATAAGTTATAAAAAATAAATAATGTGATTTATTGTATATGTTATGACATTGAGGGGGAAAACACACACATATCTTAGATAAATACTTACCTGCTCTAGGAGTACCACGTGATCTGAACTCTCGCCTTGAAAACATAATAACTCATGTTATTTTAATCATAATTAACTAATGACTCATCTAAAAAAATTGAAAATTTATCTTTTTTAAGGGGAAAAAAATCTTAATTTGGGGAAAAAAACCAAAATGGTCAATCAATATTATTTTTAAAACAATATAAAATTTGAATTTTTTTTCATATGAGTCATCAACCAAGTATGATTTAAATGATCTGAGTTGTTATATTTTCATTAATTAGAGCTTAGACGACATGATCCATATATTACTAACTTGAATTTTAGGGATAAGAGCTAAATAAATGGTTCACTTTTATACTAGATCTAAGACATCATATAGTTTCACTTTGCCTCCCAAATTTATTTATCTTTTTTCCAAAAGACACCTTTTTCCGATTAGATATGCATGGTAAAAGAGTTTCCATTAGGGCTAGTACAATACACATAATTAAATAGTCCTATTTTTACAAAGCCAACACAAATTTATTAAAAAAACTAATTCAACTAATTTTCATGATACTTACAAATTACATATCTATCCCTTATAGCCATAACAACAAAAGAATATTACAATTGGAAATAATATTGGCCCTAGGTCTCGAAGCTTGGCTTGTTTTTTTGTCCCATTTTGTTATTAATAGAGAATGTTACGGGCATGATACGAAAGGGAATTAAGCCCTAATGGCGACAATGTCATGTCACCAAAGTGGAATAATGTGTTGCCATTTTTAGATAGATTTTGATTAGCTTCTTAATTAATCATAATTTGTTGCTAAGTTCTGTTCTGTTGTGTATGCAATTAAAGATTCCTCTCAATAGTTCAAACGTAACATCAACACAAAGCCTCACGAAAATCCCCACATTAGTTCTTTACGTACCCAATATGTCTTTATTTAATTTTTCTCTTCATTGGTTTAGTCATTTCATGCCCAGTTTATACCTAGGATTTTAGAATCTTCCTCTCTCTTTTTTTTTTTGTTTCTTTTAATAATAGTCAATTATGTCATAGGGTACACAATGCTAGAGTTTTGACCAACCAAAGCCTAAAATAATAAGAGTCAAGTATGTTTTATTAATTTAAGGAATTAGATTATTTTTAAAGCCACCAAAGGGTAGCTTTTCACATAAATGATTTTTGGCAAAAATTAGCAGTTAATTGGGTGCATCACTCTAAACACTTCTGCTCCTTTTGAGATTATGAAACTGGCCTAAGAAAAAAGACTGACTTCCACAATTTTTTATCTATAGAAATAAATAATAACTAGTAAGAAAAATCCCATTTCTTGTTTTTTCTGGTGTAAATTGATAAAAAAAAAAAAATTGATATAATCCATTTAAAAAAAAGGTGTGGTTAGTTTATTGAGAATAAAATTTCTCTTTTCATGCATAATTCAAATAAAGGGAAGATCAGTCATCAAAATAAAAGTATTTTTCTGTGAGCATTCTTGAGACAACACATCAAATTGAAAGGGGAATTACCCAAAAAAAAAAAAATCAAATTGAAAGGGGAAAAAACAAGAGCTATAACTTTTAAATTTTTATATACACATATGAAACTAACGCCAATAAGAATAACCAAAAAAAAACTGCTGGTCAGTTTTGAATAACAAAAAAAAAAATCAAATTGCAGGGATGGATGATGATAAAAATCAATTTATTTACATGGGGCTGGAGCAAATTATGTAAAATTGAAACCCTTTTGTTAAAATTACAAACTTGATTAATTAATTAGTATGGACCATGTACTATGATACTGGATACTGGACCAAAGGTAGTTAAAATTGAAATTTTATGTAAAATCAGAAGAAGAATAAGAAATCATAAGAAGTAAAACCGTAATATAAAACAATCATAAAAATATAAAAACATTTAGAAAATTAATAGAATCTTTTTAATAAAAAAATCATAAAAACGTAAACACAGTAATAAACCGAGATTTTAACGTATAGATGGTAAAAAGCAATGCTTGTATCACTGATTCACACAAACTACCGAGGTACTGAATATTTAAATTTAACTATTTATGTCGTGTAGTGAACATAATAATAATAAATAATAATAATAATAATAGTTATTGTTTATTATTCATGAGAACACAAACAGTTGGGAAATATATACGGGGCATACCAACCGCTGGACGCCATTAATACCCATTATAAGCACGCCATGAACAGTTGCTGCTGCGACGGAAGCTCCATCTCCGGCCATGCCGTGATGTCGCTGGAAGTAGCCCACGATGACCCACTCGGAGAACTCCAGAAACACCCGCTGTTCATCAGCTCTGGTAATTCAATCTCGCCCCAAAAATCATCTCCCCCACTGTCGCCGTCAGACATAATGCTATTCTTCTTCACGGAGGCTTTCATTGCATGAGCTGCCTTCGCTGCCGCCTCCTGAATATCTCTGGCGGCACATGTAGACGGCCGCGGCAAGAGGTCGACCTCGTCGGGGAAATTGAGCTGCGCCTTCCTGCCTTTCAGGCAATACGCCGCCACGTCATATGCCTTCGCCGCCATCTCCGGTACCGGAAATGACCCCAGCCATATTCGCGATTTCTTGCGTGGCTCCCGGATTTCGGACACCCATTTGCCCCAGCGCCGCTTACGGACGCCCCTGTAGACAGGGTGGCGCGTGCCTCCGACTCGTGAGTTATCAGATTTGTCAACCAGCTCAATGGTGGTGGAGGAGACGGCGGCTGTTAGGTCATCGTCGCGGGTGCAGGGAGGTGTTGGCTCCATTCACAATTCACAAAGTCACAAGGGTCCACTGATTTTTGCTGAGTATCTTCAACATTTATAATGTGTAGCAGAAGTTAATACTACGACGAGGGAATTTGAAATTACGAGACTACCCCCAGACGTTGCAGGTTAGTGTAAAATGGGCACTTTCCTTTTTTGGTCTAAAAAATCAAGAATTAGTGTCTCTTGGTCATTTAAAAAAAAAAATTCTTCTCTTAAATTATTTCGCCGGCAAGGGATCCACTTTTCCTACCCATTTCAAGGACGGGTAGGGGAAGTTCCTCCTATCTGAATTGTCCAGAGGGAACTGAAAGGTCTAGATTTAATTTTTTTTAACTCTCATTTTTTAAATGATTTTTTTTTTAAATGTGTTAGTTGAGAGATTATCTATATTTTAGATTTTCTACCCATTAAAATAATTTTTTTAAAGAAAATAAAAAGTAAAAAAAATAAATCTGGACCGTCCAGATGGGAGGAGCTTCCCTCATCCCATCTTGGGATGAGTAGGGAAAGTGGATCCCACCGGCACCACAAACTATATCTAAATATATATGAATTTTTTCTCTAGGAGCGCCCAGCACCACGAACTTTTTTTTTGAAGAAAAAATACACACGTGGTTACCATTTTGGAGCAAAAGTCACATCACACTATTAAGTCACTGTTCACCGACGTTATATTACTGTTCACTTTATCTCTTTCTCTCTCATCACGGTGAACAATGACTTAACGGTGGGATGTGACTTTTACTCCAAAATAGTAACCATGTGTGTATTTTTGCTCCCAAAAAAATTCATGGTGTTGGGTGCTCCTGGGAAAAAAGCTTATTTGTATTTTTTACACCTTAACCCCTTTTTATTTCTTGGGGAAATTTCCCTCACGTCCCAAGTAATTATGATATTGTCAAAAAAAATATAAAAAAAAAGTCACATGTTAGAAAAGACCATAAACCTATTTAGGTATTATTTCAAAAATGTTAACAACTATATTAGTATAACATTAACAATTAAATCAATATTCGTTAACAACTATATCAATATAGTATTAATATTACCAACTAAATTGTTAACAACTAAATCCTTTTTTGATATGTGACTTTTTTTTTTAGTCTTTTTTGACGATATTTTAATTACTTGGATCCAAGGGAGATTTTCCCACTTGCTTACAACTTATGTTTAATTTTTAAAATTTATAATTTCACGGTAATATGATATATAAAATTGTATAAAAATGAATACCACTACACTGATTTACTGCTGGTAAGAAAGAAAGGACACTGATTTACCGAGTACATTGAAAAATATATTTGATTCTCCTATAATATTACTTGTAACCTAGTAAGTCACGAATTACATTGACTTGAAAAAAATATGATATATTTGAGTTGTGTACGCTTATACATTGACTTGAAAATTATTTAAAGTCGCAAGAAATTTGAAAATAAGTTAATTTTTAAAAATTAACAATCACGTCAATGAATAATAAAATATTGATATTTACCTTCCTTTTTATAGTATATGGATGATTATATATGTTCTCTGTGTTTACTTTGTACATATAATGACATAAATTTCGGCTATTCTTTGAGATTTGAGTAGCAATTAATATGCTCTTTCAAAAATCTGTAGACCTTGCCACTTGATTATTTTATATTTAATATTCAACTAATTTAATTTTATATTTTTATTGTATTTCATTAAGGTCTACATTAAGGTGACAGACACACTCCAACAAAATGCTTTAGGATGTTCGGTACATTACAAAATACTTTGGGGTATTAAATGCACGTAAAAAAATATTTTTTTGTGTGCTAGATGGACCTTAACCCTGATTTAGATATATATTGAATTGTTCTTAAAAAGATTTAGTGGTCTTGATGGCCTATATCAAATCCTATTTCTCATTTGTTGTTTTCATTATCTAGGTAAATAATTATTCAAGTGATTATTTTTTATGAACATAATTAATCAATTAAAAATATACGCCTTTTCATCAGTGACTTTAGAGACAAACACCATCCTAATTAAATACTTCCTCTAATTCTTATTATGAAGCATCAACTATCAATTATCAGAAACCAATAAAATTAGTTAAAAGTATTAAAGTTGTCATAAAATTCAAGTGATTTCCAATATTACCCCTACTAATTATCCTAAACTCAAATATAATACTCTCTCATACTATCCTTATTAAATATGAGCAAACATATAAAAATAAATTAATTGTACTTTGGAAACTTACAAGTGCCTTATAAAAATGACCAAAAATACTTGTTAGTTGGTATTTTATAATAAAGAACAGAGGGAATATGTGCCCTTTTGTTTGTGAAAATCTAAACTTTAATTTGCTAACCCCTTACATTAAACCTAATCTTGTTTTTTTTTTTTGGATACGTAAAAGCTTAGGTGGGGGTGGATACCGGTAACCCACCAGGGTCAGGGTATGCCTCCAAGCTCAAAGAGCGCTTATAGAGGTACTTACAAATCGCCCACCAAAGACACTCTCACATCGACCCGCAGGAATCGAACCTCCTTCCTTTTAGGGTGAAGATCGACACCTTAGCCAACTGTATGACGACAAACCTAATCTTGTTAGTGCATACTTTGAAAGTTGAAGTTGAGGAGCATTAAATGCGAGGAACAAAAAATCTAGAAGGGATTGAAAGCGTAAAGAAAACATCTGGAAGCTTTTTGAAGGGGCAATTAATTGGCCACAAGTTGAGACCGCACGGGATTAGGATGAGTGTTAAATGCCTTTAACTCATAATTTAGATGGGCTTTTTTGGTTTATGTTGGTGGGTTTGACAGAGACAACAACAACAAAAAAAAAAGGCCCAAGTGGGTCATTATACTGTAGTTGTCATGTGTCATCCTGACCGACCACTTGGCTTTAGAGCTTCCAGATAATGAGTTGATAATGACCACTATATCTTTTCATCCCACGAACCATCTTATCCTTCGTCATTTCCCATCAATCATTTTGCTCCTTTTTATATGCCTACTAAACATGTACTCCTTTTAATTTTTATTAGTTCTAATTATAAGATTAAGGTAAATATTTTGAAAATATTAAGAAAACTAATTAAATTATTTTAGAGTATTTTTATTTTTATTTTTTTATCTAAATTAATTAGTTTGAATAATAAATTAATATATAATTTTAGGATACATAATATATCATATGATTAAGTAAGTTATTTAGTTTCCTTAATATCTCAAAAAAAAAAAGTTAACATAGTCATATAATTAGGACCATAAGTAGTATAAAGCACTAACTAACAATTATCACATACCAATAAAAACAGTTAAAATCATTAAAGTTGTCCTAAAATATAAGTAATTCCCAATATTACCCTTATTAATTGCACTAAACTTTAATATCATATTAATTAGGAGTATTATTTTCAGCTACTGCCCTTATAAATTATAAGTATACATGGAAAAAAAATTAATATTTCTTGAAAACAAGTAAATGTTTAATAAAAATAATAAAATACATTTGTTAGTTGATGCCTCAAGATTAAAAAGAATATATTCAAGCTTGTTTAATCCTGCATTTTTTTTTTTAAGAATAAGTTCTTGTAATTTCTAAGAAAAGACTATTCTTATATTACATCTGTCAAAGCATGACATTAAATGAGATTTTCTTTCCCTTATAAATGGAAGATGACGAGTTTGATCTTACATTCTTACCTTAATTCATAACATAGTGTAACTCCCAAAAAAAAAAAACAGAGAGGATTTTCTTGACTTTTAATAAAATTACACTCATTATTATATTTTTTTTTAAAAAAAAAAAAAAGGAGAAAACGTAACTTACCTCCAGTGCATTATATTTAGTGTAACCAATTCACCAATTAGCATGTGCCACCTAGATTTTTTAATGCATCAGTATTCTCCGTTATTTTCCTGTTGCAAACCAGAGAACGAACCAAAAAAACCCTAATTGTGGCTGAGACAATTGCAACAGAAATTGATATTGTTATGGACTTAAATCATGGGCCTATTCAAGGTATGGTCTATCAAAGAGGCGACCGATATGATAAAAAGGTGATAGCACAACATTTGGGCTTAGAGGCCTCATAGTCTAACAAAGTATGGTCTTAAATCATGGGCCCATTCAAGATATAGTCTAATAAAGAGGCAACCGATATAACAAAAAGGTGATAGCACAACATTTGGGTTTAGAAGTACAAGAGGCCCAATAATCCAAATCCTAATCCTAAAACACACTCTATAAATAGAGGACAAATCTTAAGGTACAGATATTCTACAC
This sequence comes from Acacia confusa, assembly GCA_037074495.1. Classification (NCBI taxonomy): domain Eukaryota; kingdom Viridiplantae; phylum Streptophyta; class Magnoliopsida; order Fabales; family Fabaceae; genus Acacia; species Acacia confusa. The sequence goes on along the minus strand of CM073508.1, from coordinate 1,451,251 downwards.
ACTCGACTCATTCTACATTCAGTCTCACCCCATCCACTCCCTTTGACTATCGTCGTATTTGTGTAGTAAAGTGATCACTAGACACTCTATGATATTTCCTCCATTAATATCACTAAGCAATCTCCATCTTTTTAGTGTTCTAATCCATAGAGATCTGGAGATTTCATTTAATCCTATATGGACTACTTACTAGTCCATTGATGCTAGGCATCTATGTTCTAAACGTCTTTGTTTAAATTTCATGAAGGATCAATATGTCGTTTCGCATCTCCATCTTCGTGCAAGCTTTCACACTCAGCACCTACATGGCTGGAGGGTAAATAGTCACTGCACTTTTTTCTTCCGAATCAATGACTGATTTTTTTTTTTTGCTTGCTTTTGTCCCGTTTTTTATTTGGTGATTGCTTTTATCTTGTTTACTGTTTTTTCTGAATCTGCGGTTCAGCAGAGCGCCTGTTTTCTCATTTCTTCTGATTTGCAGCAGTAAAAAGAATGGAGATGAATGTATATATATTAAGAAAGAAAGAAAGAAAGAAAGAAAGGAAGGAGATGGAGATGGAGATGTGACTTTTGCTTCAAAATGATAACCACGTGTGTATTTTTGCTCAAAAAAAAATCACGTGGTGCTGGACGCTCCTGAAGAAAAAGTTCATATGTATTTTTACACTTTAACCCTAAAAAAAACATGTACATTTTAAAAATAAATAATTCTATAATTCAAATAAATAAAAAAAATATATTACATCACATCTTGATCAAACAATCATAGCTATGATTTATTTCAATTAGTTCCATAAATAAATAAATAAAATCATTAGCAGGGTAGTAATGAAGAAGTTTAATGTTTTAGAACAGACCAACAACTGTTTTGTTTGGTGCGTGCATTTAAACAAATAATTATTGAAGGAAATTGATCAAAGTTACATCTGCCTTAAAGTCTTTGCAAAGTTTTTAGGGAAAGTTTCACTCAAGGCCCAAATTATCAAAATATTATCAAAAAAAACCTTAAGAAAAGTTATATATCAAAAAAGGCTTTAGGGCTTTTTCTGATATTATTTCAAAAAAATTGTATAGATATAATTGTTAATGGCTACTGATATAGTTGTTACCGCTTCTTAAAATAATACCAGAAAAGGCCCTAGGGTCTTTTTTGACATATGACTTTTCTTTGAGCATCTTTTGACAATATTTTGATTAATTGGACCATGAGTAGAATTTTCCCAAGTTTTTATTTAAAAATGTTCCCTTTTATTGTTTTCTAATGTTATCTATACCCAAATTTCACATTTCAAATTTACGTAAAACAAACATACACATTAGTTCCGGATTGCTTTAGCTTTTCAATTTTATTTTTTTTTACAATTTACAGTCTATAAAAAGAATTTTATCTCTGTTTTAAAAATATCCTTTAAATATTGTTGCGAAACATTATATTATTTATTAGTTTATAAGTTTTATAATTTAATTTTAAAATAATAAATATAGGAGACAATCCTATCTTATATTAAAGATAAGAGTTACTCACTCCAATCCTTAATATAAAATTAATTTTGGAAGTTAATCTTAGTTCAAAATATAAGATGTAGTTATTATATTTGTCAATTTTTTCTTAATTCATCTCTTCTCAAGAAAGAAAGAGAATGATGGAATTAGAGAAATGACTATAGTGTTTTAAAAAATACATGTCATATTAACTAATTTTTTTAACTTAATTAAATTAGATAAATACATTTTATATTAAAATATCAAAGGAGGGGATAAAATTTTAGTTTTATTTTTTGAAAGAACTGCGCGTGTAATAAGATTGCAAGTGAATGATAATTGTTTTAGTGTATGTGTTGCTATCATTATTTAGTGCGACGAACACTGTATTGGACCCTCCCAAGTCCCAACCCAATTTCAATTGCTACCTTTAATTAGGCTTTGCAATATAACAATAATAATGAGTTATACTTAGTCAAAGTGGGACATAATACCTTCAATCCTAAATATAATACTTAGTTAACTTTTTTAGATATATTAAGAAAAATAATTGAATTATTTTAACATATCTATATCAATTGTATTTTTTTTCCAAATTATTTTACATAACTTATAAACGGACATATAATCTAATAATACATATATATAATATGATTAAGTAATTTATTTAGTTTTCTAAATATGTCTAGAAAAAGTCAACCAGGTCTTATATATAAGACTGAAAGGAGTATTAGATTTATGGATACATAGAAGCTTCTGGAAAAAAAAAAGAAGATATATATGTGTGTGTTGCTGTCAAACATTTAATTAAATGTGTAAACCATGTAGCACGGAAAACTCTAAACCTTTTGAAATAAAATATGGACCTCTTATTTTTGCTAAGGTCCCCATCGTTATTCATTTGGGACAAGCTATTGATGAGTACTATGCCATCAATTCATGCTCACTCTATTTTCCTCTTTTTAGACCCAGCATTTATCTCACTTATATATTCCACTTGATCGTAATAATGTTAGATTAGGTTAATTAATAAATAATTATTATTTTAGGTTACAAGTTTTTAATCTTTGTAGATAGAAAACAAATTCAAATTAAAATGAATAAAGGAGCAAAAATACACATATGTTTTACTCCAGGAGCGTCCAGCACCATATGTTATTTTTTTTTGGAGTAAAAATACACACGTGATTACCATTTTGGAGTAAAAGCCACATCTCACCGTTATGTTACCTCTCCATACTGTAAATCATATTCGCTTCAATTTGAATAGTTGTTCCCCTATAATAATATATGATTTTCATATGTATGCACCATCTTCTCCGTCACACTGCAAAACAAACTTGTTATTAACAACTACATGAGCATTATATTAATAATACGTTTTGAAATCGAATAATGATGATTATAAATAGAGATGTCAAAATGGGCTGGACCCTATGGGCCAGCCCATTTAACCCCCTTCATAAGCCCTTTTATTTTTAGCCCCTATAGGATGGGGTTATTTTTGGCCCTAACCCAAAATAACCCCCAATCTCATGGGGCTAGAATTGGGCCAGCCCGTAGCCCCCAATCAACCCATGTAATTTGCTTCTGTACTGTTTGCTCTCTTTGGAACTGAAAGACTAAGAACGCAAGAACAGTTTCATACGGAGACACCACAAGCACGAGCCCAGGGAGAATTAGTGTACTTCTGCTCTGTCAAGCACATACGAGTCCTGTTCATCTTGTAAGTTGTTGCTTGTGTAGTTATATTTTCGGATTCGCTCCCCTCTGTCCTCCTGATCCCTCGATTCGCTTTTTCTTTCCGTGTTTGATGTTTGTACCTGAGAGGTCGATTCAATTGGTTTTTGTTGTTGATGGGTTCTGAAATTGAAGGGATGATGAACGGAGTTATGATGGACACATAGCCGGGTCTCTTCATTTTGCAAGCGACACTTTCTCGGAGAACATCTCGAATCTCGTCCAACAAGTCAAAGGCAAACATACCCTTGTCTTCCACTGTGCTCTAAGTCAGGTTTAGTTCTCTTTCTATATTCACACATACCATTCCAATTACGTACTTTTTGGCTTTGGTTTCATTTTATTGTCGAATTTTCGGTTCCTTTTTCCTGTAAGTTGTCCCACCAAATATTCTACAACACTCCCAGTGAAATTTCATACCCATCAATTTCTGAAATTTTCTATGGGACATGTTTTGGAAATTTGGAGGATACTGTAGTTGTATTTTGTGGATTTCATGTTTGGATGAGCTGGCTTGTTGAACAAAGGACCTGATAGATATCCTCTCTGCATTAGACAATTGTGCGAGGGAAGTGGAAATCTGTATAACTATAAACAGAGTATTTAATGTTCTCCACTGACCACACATGCTCTTTTTGTTGCATTTTTATGGGTTTACCTGAAATTTTTACGAGTATTAAGAAAAACTAGAGTTAGTATTAAGGTGTGGAATGAGAAAGCTCCTGTCTCGAGAATGTGAAATGATGATTCAAACTTGTTATGAAAGTCATATATATTGAATCTTTTCCACGGACTTAGACACAATGGAGCATAAATATTTGTTTACGCATATAAGTTCCTGTGCAGTTTTATTTCTTAAAAATTTCTTGTGGATTATTTTCCCTTTTCGGTATAAGTTGGATTTGCTTGTGCTTGTTTGCAATGCCATGGAAATGGATCTTTTTTGTTCTCTAATTCATCACCATTTTTGTATTCTCTGTTCACTGTATAGAATAATGTGATCTGCAGAAGAACACGTGTTGAGGTATGAGAAGCCACACCCATTGTTTATTATGGATGATGAAGTTCAATTTCAAACTCCACTTGAAGCATCTGAAAGTTTTAAGATAAATAAAAAAGAAACCTCTAATGTGTGGAAGTATTTTACAAAAATTGGTAAGGACAAGGATGGTTTCGAAAAGGCTGTGTGTAATTATTGTGTTGCTGAATATATAGTTGGTAGACATCCTAAGACCCGAAGTAGCTATGGAACTTCACATTTGGGTCGTCATATTCTCGTTTGTAAGAGTCTTACAGACTCTGAATTAAATGAGCAACATGGAAAGTCTAGTATAGTACAGATTAATCAAGTGGTCCATCGAGAAAAGCTTGCACGAGCCATAGTTTATCATGACCCGCCTTATAATTTTGTTGAGTATGAGATGATTAGGGATTGGGTAAGTAATATTAGTCCTGATGTTGTGATGCATTCTAGGAATACCGTTGTGTCATATGTTCGGAAAATGTATGTCAAAGAGAAAGAAAAACTTAAGCAAATCATGTCGAGGATTCCTAATAGAGTGTGTCTAACTTCAGATGTTTGGACAGCAACTACCACTGAGGGTTACATTTGTTTAACGGCTCACTTTGTTGATGATAATTGGAGATTAATTAGTAAGATTCTGAACTTCTGCCAAATGAAGCCTCCACATACTGGGGTTGAAATGGAAACTACTTTGTTTGATTGCTTGAAGCAATGGGGTATTGAGAAGAAGATATTTTCTATTACACTAGATAATGCTGCTGCGAATGATAACATGCAACTTATATTAATAAATCATCTTCGTGTGCAAAACAAATTTTTGTGTGATGGTGGGTTTTTTCATATACGTTGCTCTGCACATATACTTAATTTAATTGTTCAAGAAGGTTTGAAAGTGGCTAGTGAAGCATTGTATAAAATTAGAGAAAGTGTTAAGTATGTGAGAGCATCATATGGGAGGATGATTAAATTTCAAAATTGCGTGGAACAAGCTGGCATAGACACGAGCATTGGTTTGAGAATGGATGTGTCAACCAAGTGGAATTCAACATATTTGATGTTAGAAAGTGCGCTTAAGTATGAAAAAGCATTTGACATTCTTCAAGTGTTAGATAGGAATTATAAATATATTTTGTCACAAGAAGAATGGAGAAGAGGTGAGAGAATATGTGAATTTTTGGAACCCTTTTATGAGACTACAAACATGATTTCAGGTTCATCTTATCCAACCTCTAACTCTTATTTTATGCAAGTTTGGAAGATTGAGTGCATATTGAATGAAAATTTGGGTAGTGATGATGATGTTATAAGGGATATGTCAATGAGAATGAAAGAGAAGTTTGACAAATATTGGAAGCAGTATAGTGTAGTTCTACTTTTGGAGCTATTCTTGACTCGCGCGCTTGAAGCTTGTTTTCTTAGAGTTTTGTTATACAAAACTAGATCCTTCAACCTCTTATGATAAGGTTAGAAATGTGAGAGAAAAGATTGAGAAGCTTTATGAAGAATATGCAAGCAATATCCAAGGATCAAGTTCTTCTCATTCTCTATCATCCAGCAAATCTAATATCTTACACAATTCTAGTGGAGAAGGGAGTAGGCCCAAAAAATCAAAATCATACATCAGGGTATGTTCTTTTATGCTAAATTAATATTTTCTTCATAATTGTTTCATTTAGATAATTGATATATTATATTTTGTAGGAGTTTGAATTGTTTGAGAACGAGAGCATGTATGTTGCTGGTAAGAGTGAATTAGAACTTTATTTGGATGAACCAAAGGTTAAATTTGGTCAAGGTGAAGATTTTGACGTGCTTAGCTATTGGAAGCTTAATGAAAGTAGGTTCCCCATACTTAGTATTATGGCACGAGATGTGTTAAGTATCCCCATTACTACAGTGGCATCAGAATCTGTTTTTAGTATTGGTGGACGTGTTCTTACCAAATATAGAAGTTCTAATCTTCCTGAAAATCTTCAGATGTTGATTTGCACTAGGAATTGGCTACATGGTTTTATTCTCAATCCTGATGGTAATGTTGTGTTAATTTTCATAATGTTTTATATGTACATGTAATATTGATTGGTTATGTTGGAATTGATTGTTGTATTTTAATTGATTGTGAATTTTAGATGAAGATGATTGTAAAAGTACTCATCATGAAGCACTAACAACAGAATCCCAAGGGGCATCAAGAATTTCAAATTGAAGTTGCAGACCGTACCTTGACTTGTTAGTGGACACACCTAGACTTATTAGCATAATTGTAATTTATTGCAAAAATAATCTTAGATGACTTATATGCAATTTTAAGATTTTGTAGAACCATGTTTTCATTTTTACTGTTGTTCAGGACCTAAATGTAATCTTCCCAATATAAAAGCCTGAGTGGCTAACCCGAGAAAGAATGATTAACACAGCTAAAAAAATTATTTTAGATAAAGATGATTGTGAATTTCTGGCCCGTGGACTGGCCCTAACCCTTGGGGCTAAAATAAGTTTTTGGCCCTTGTGGGCCGTTGAATATGGGGGCTTTTTGGCCCTAGCCCACGGGCTGGGGTGGCCCGTTTTGACAGCTCTAATTATAAATACATAAAGTTCTATCTTTTCCATTTATCCTTGTTTTAGCACACAAAAACATCACACAGTCTCTGGAGTATAAATCTATTCCATCCTACATACATAGTGAAACAACAATATAAATCATAAAGGCAGCATACAATTAACTATCATAGGATACTCTAAACTTATTATTGGCTACTCTAAGCTTGTCATTACTAACTAAGGGACAAAATCATACTTTCATTTTGAAATTATTAGCACCTAAATTCTTTGAAACTTGAATGTAATTTAATGATTTTGAGGATTGTAACATGATTGCAAATATATATACTACCTCTGGTTCTTATTATAAGTCACCAACTATCAATTCTCACAAACTAATAAAGTTATTTAAAAATATTAAAGTTGTCATAAAATTTAAGTGATTTACAATATTACCCCTATTAACTACTCTACCTCAAATATTGTACTCTCTCCACTACCCTTATTAGTTGTTGCTTTATAATAAAAATCAGTATAATTTAATGATTTTGAGAGACTTAATTGCATTAAGTCTAGCAATTGAAACTTGACTTCAATTTTATATATATATATATATAGTTAAACTACTCCCGATGTTGTTTTTTTACTTCTACATTATCCTTATTTGAAAAAATGGCGAGTCAACTCGGGATGACTAGGTTTTTTTGTCTCTGAAAACTGAACACCCACGCCGGACACGTTGCCAGCCAATTTTTTTTTACTATTCGTCTCATTTAAAAAAATTCCAAAAAAATAAAATAAAATAAAGAAGCGGGGTGGGGGCCATGGGAGGGAGACGATATGAACGAAGCCATGCGCTTCACGTGCTGCTCCTCGGACCGCGATACACGTGAACGTCACGTGACACCATCACCTATCATTAATCTTAAACCCTCGTCACTGGGACTCGTGGAAATATGACATGTGGTGTGCCAAAACGTGTGCGTTTTGAGAGAGAGAGAGAGAGAGAGTCACGATGATTGATGTGAGAGCCGCCCATAATGCGTGACATCTTCCAGCTGGCCCTTCATCCCTTGCTCTGCCTTTTTTCATCTATCTTCACGCGCTTCGGCGCGTGCTCACCTTAACCCAATTCAGGCACGTTACCATTAATTATTGGCGATGATATCGATGCTGAAATAACTACAGTACAGTACGTGTTTCCTCCCCTTTATCCTTTAGCTCTTTCCCATTTCCACTCTCAAGACAAGTCAAGATTAAGACTTAAAAATATATATAAGTTTTTTTTTAGAAGCCACCAGCATTAAAAAAATTTTTTTGGAGTAAAATTATATACTCCTTCTGGTTCTTATTATAAGGTACCAACTAGCAAGTTTATTTGGTCCTTTTTATAAGGCACTTGCTTATTCCCAATGAGCATTAATTATCTTTTTCCATGTATGTCCCTAGTTAATAAAAGTAATGGGTGAGAGTAATAATTAATAGAATATTGGAATTTATTGTAATTAGTATGGGCAATATTGGAAATTACTTAAATTTTATGATAACTTTATTGACTTTAACTGTTTTTATTCGTACGTAAGAATTGTTAGTTGGTGCTTTATAATAAGGACCAGAGGGAGTACTTGGTTATTATTTTAGAGTAAAAGTCACATCTCACCGTTAAGTCACTGTTCATCGTTATGAGAGATAAAGAGATAAACTGAACAGTAACATAATGGAGGTGAAAAATGACTTAACGATAAGATGTAACTTTTACTCCAAAATAGTAACCACGTGTGTATTTTTGCTAAAAAAAAAAAATTCTTGGTGCTGGGCGTTCCTGAAAAAAAAATATGATGTACATTTTTCCACCTTAACCCAATTAAATATGGGGCTTTGTACGAGTGTATAAGATAAAAATTCAGATAAAAGAGTACTATTCAAATCTTTTTTTTTTTTTAATATGTTTGGTTTTTACCTTTCACCCGATGATTTTTTTTTTTTTAGTTTTAAATAAAACTGTATACATGTGTTCAATGAAAATATGTATACAAAATGAAAAATATATATAAGAAAATAATTTAATGTTGGTATAATATCGCATCATTGGGTTACTTGCTTGACCTCGTCCAACATTTTTGAACGCAGATTTTGATTGGATTCAACTATCTATCCACATTTTAAGAATCTTATATCGATAGAAGTAGATAAATAAGTGTCTCTTTAACCGATAAATCAACAAAATAGTAGGTTTACAGTAATTTAAAAAAAAAAAAGTCTATTATAAAAGATGAATAATAAAAAAGATGGTAAATAATATTTTGTAAATTAATAATGAAGTGGGTAACTAGAAATCTTTAACAAATATTTAATTTAATATTTTGATTATTCCCTTAACTATCTAAATATTTTTTTACATAATAATACATTAACTAATACCTAACATCCAACCTGCGTATCGATCACACGGGTCTAAACTAGTTTTAAGTAAAAGTGAAACTTGTTTACTTGTCTAAAAACTTTAAAAACTCTTGTAACTTATTTTTTATCTCACTTTTATTTTTTATTAAAAGTTTAGATTTTGTCTAAAATATAAGATTCCAATTCATTTTATCTTTTATATTTATCATTTTCAAACTAATTTAACTAACAAATTTATAAATTGATATATAATTTAATGTTATATAGAAATATATTAGAGAGATCATGTTATATTTGTTAAAAATATTCAATGCATTTTCAATTTTAAACATGTCTAAAATAGTTAAGTAGCTCTTATATTAGATATTAAAGAGAGTGTAATTTTTTGGCAGACTTTTTTTTAATTAAATAACTATTTTAGGAGGTTCATGATGATTAAAAAAAAAAAACAACTAGTGTTGATATATATATGGCAACAATATCATCAAAGGACTAAAAACAAAATATGATGGAAGTATAAATAGGTTTGAAAGATCTTACGGGAAAAAAATGCAATTAGTGAGTTATTCCTTTGGTTCTTATTACTCCCTTTGGTGCTTATTATAAGACACTAACTACTTTTTCTCACAAACTAAGGAATGAACGTTAACTCATTAATTAGGTCCAAAATTAATAAATGTTTCCAACTTCATCCCTACTTTAATGATGTAACTTTAAATAAGTTAGTTAAAAATGAGGGTATAATGGGAAAAAAAGTAATAAATGAGTTAGTTAAAGTAAGGACCAGAGCCTTATAATAAGGACTAAAAAATATTGGTAGTTGGTGTTTTATAATAAGGACCAGAGGGAGTATAAGACACTAACTACCAATTCTCACAAACCAATAAAGTTAGTTACAAACATTTAAGTTGTTATAAAATTCAAGAGATTTCCAATATTATTCTTACTAATTACCCTAAACTCAAATCTAGTATTCTCTCACACTATCCTTATTAAATATCGGTAAACATAGAAAAATGAATTAACTGCATTTTAAAAACTTGTAAATGCTTTATAAAAAGGGCGAAAATCACTTCTTAGTTGGTGTCTTATAATAAGGGTCAGAAGGAATATTTAGATTAAGGAATAATCAGCTGTAATGAATTTGATTTGGCTTAGGTTACACTCCAAATAGCCAGGCCCCCTCATGCCTAATCATAAAATGATGACTCGTCTATTTAAGCTTAAGCATCATCTTTATATCTCTGCTTTCTTGTCTCTTGAGACGATTATAAATAGAGCTAATAAAGCTAATAATAATAATAATAATTCATAAACCTCAAACAAATCAAAATGCCTTGGAATCCCTGTCTCCACTTGTTTGATCAACTTTTTAATATTGTTATGATGACATTAAATAATAATAATAATAATAATAATAGTTATGATGATGCAGAGGGTGATTGCGTGTCCTTGCAAGTAATCAATTAAGAAGTGTTTGGATAGATTAAGGTTTTCAGGTTTGTAAAGTGGAAGACAACTACAAAACCGGCCAGGTGGGTCAAATATATTTTTACACAACTTTTACTTTCTTCTTTTTAACTGTACTCCCCCGAAATCGCCAACAGCTAATAAAATCGCATGTGACCCCCACCTCATCAATTCCCCATTACAACCAAACTTAAAAAAATTTAGTCAGAAGGGTCAAATCGTAATTTTAGAGGTCTTTTTTTTTTTTAATAAATTGAGATAAAATTTTTCTCATATAATTATCTTATAAATCGTAAAAATTACTTCTTCCGATCTTAATTATAAGACATAGTTGACTTTTTTAAAGAAATTGAGGAAGTTAATTAAATTATTTTAGAGTATATTTATTTGTATTTTTTTCCTTCAAACTAATTAGATTGAATAATAAACTAATGTATAATATAAGAATACACAACATATGAAATGATTAAATAACTTATTTAGCTTTCTTAATCCTTTCAAAAAAAGTTAATTTTATTTTATAATTAAGACCAGAGGTAGTATTTTCTAAAAACTAATATAAACATACAGTTACCCAGGTAAAGTAAGCATCTAGCACTTTGTCACCTCTCACTAAAAATTATACGACTTAATTTTATTTACGATGCATATAGCAATATGATGTTATTTTTTTAATTTTTTTTTATGTATCCAATACTAATTGGTGTTACTTTTTAGTTAAACCAGCTACCGTATTCTTATTTATAATTTATATTGTTGAGAACACCAAAATATAACATATAGGGGTTAAATGCATCATAATAAATAAGATTAAGGCGATAAGATAGATGCATCTGTGAAATAATATCATGGTGTTGATTGTTTAAATTACTCAATTTACTTTTGTACTGCATCCGTTTACTCTCTAATATAAAAATTAGATAACTAATTAATTTACATATATTAATGAAATTAATTAAACTGTTTAATTATAACAAATGTGTATGATATATTTTTAAATTATGTGTACTATACTTACCTTCTGATAGACACTCATCTTACTATATGCGATCAATATTAATGCTCTGGAGAAAAATTTAAATTTCGAAAGATAAAGCGAATTGAGATTATATAATGTATTTAAGATTAAAATAAACTCATTATCTATAGTAATTAATTGTGCTAGATTTTCTGGCCCAAAAAAAAATTGGAATTTTTATAAGAAATATTTATATTATATCAATAATTTTTTTTTATATACAATCATGAATTGTGCTAAAGTGAGAGATTATGGGTCTACATTTTACCCTTAATATGTCTAATATAATTTTTTTTATCAATGAAGCATACTCCTCAATCCTCATACCTCAAAAAAGATATAATTTTTATTTTTTTTTCCACGTTGATTTTTCTCTCATTTCCTTTCTCCTAGTCACATCCTCATAATTGGGTTAAAAAAAAGGATAAAAGATTAAGATCTACGGATACCTTAAAAATTATAATTATAATATTGCATAAAAATAAATAAATTTAAACTATTGAAAACTTTCATCGGAAAAGTTCATAGTCGTAGGTTGTCTGGAAATTTTTTTTTTAAAAAAAGAAAAAATTTCTATTATTTTATTTAATGGGAACTAAGATCTAAATCCATCGTAAAAATTCTAGGAGGTTTCGGAATTATCTTGTGGTAAGTGGTTGGATGCGTGGTCAATTCATGTGTTAAATGTGTTCATACCATACGCATGAGGAAATTCACGCTCAGCGCGTGTGTGAGTGACACGTGGGTTAAGGAAAAAGAATAATACATATAATAATACTTTGCTTCCCAATTGATTATTAGGCAAGTATTAGTATTTTATGAAAAGGCTAGTTCGAGGTAACTTCTCGAGCGAGGAGGAAAGATTCACATCCTCTAATAAATATAATAATTAATTGGGTTAAGGGGTAAAAATACACATGTACTTTATCCTGAGGAGCGTCCAACACTAAGTATTTTTTTTAGATGCAAAAGTATACATATAGTTACAAATTAGGTGCTAAAATACTGTTAAATTTGACTTTGACCGTTAAGTTTGACTTTTTTTGTTGACTTGACGATGACGTGACATTTCAAAGGTGTAAAAATACACATGTGATTTGGAAAAAAAGTGCAAAAATACACACCTGGTTTAGCAAAAAGAGCGCTCAACACATGTGCAAAAATGTCACGTTATTGTCCAGTAAAAAAAAAAAGTCAAATTTCACGGTCAAAGTCAAACTTAATGGTCAAATGGTATTTTTACACTTAAGTTGTAACCATATGTGCACTTTTGCACCTAAAAAAAGCACTTGGTGTTGGGTGTTCTTCAGGGTAAAGCACTTGGTGTTGGGTGTTCTTCAGGGTAAAACACATGTGTATTTTTTCACTTTAACCCTAATTAATTACTACTGCATTAGTTGAAAAAAGAATAAAAAAAAACTACTGCATTTAAAAAAGTTGTTTTTTTGTCTGAAAAATTGAGTTCGGATAATACTAAATTTTTAAAAAGCTTGTTCATATGTTTGGGCTGAATTATTGAAAATTATTAATTTTGATTGAATGCTTAAATATCTTTAATCTTATATAAATTTTAATATAAAATATTTTTTTTCAGTGATCCTGATTATTTTGTTTTTGTTTTTTTTTTTTGCCCATGATTACTTTTATAAGTTACACAGATCCGTCAGATTAGAATTGAACTATATACACCAAAATTCAATATGAAAACAAATAGAACACATCGGGTCAACGACGCCCATGTGACCCAAACTCTCATCACATGAGGTAATCTTTTGTAGGCATTAAAAAATATTTCATCCCTTCAACACTTAAAGAGAATTAACCAACATCGACTTGACCAATTGTTAAAAAGGTTGACTTATATAAGGTTGTCGGTTTAAAACTTTAAAACATAATAATGTGAGGACTTTACTGATAAACGATATGTAAGTATCTTTGTGGACATTTTTGAACCCCAAAACATATCTCTTTAAATTTAGAGACATGTCTTGATTTGTTGAAACCTCACACCTAACTCACCTTAAATTTTTTTGTTAAAAAAGATCAAGAGAATTTTTATAAGGTTATTATTTTTTATATTGGAATTTGTCATGACATGCTTTTCAATTATTATTAGAGTTTTGGCATTTTGGTAATTAAATCCTTTCCTTGTAACCATAAAATAATGTCTCCTTTAAACGTTAGCAAAAGAATTTAATTTTTAAAAAACTAACTATAATTTTTTATAGGTTTTAATAGGAAGAAATATTTTTTCTGTGACACTTATATATAAGTGAGTGAGGCCTATTTATTTTTGAATCATTACTAATGTTCCTTACCAGAAAAAAATATTTATTATCTATTCATCGCATTTTAATTTGATTCACTATTGCAGCCTTATTTATTAAGTGGGGAGTAAAGTCCCCCCCCCACCCCATAAATAACAGCCTTATTTACAAGGTTAGGGGAATAAAGTTTTTTTAAAAAAATTATTAATAGGTTACATCATTAAAATTTTTATATAAATGTACAATTATTATACTAATGTACAATTTTACCCTTCATTAAAATAATGTCAAAAAATTATTAAATTTTAAAAAAATTTAGTAAGATTTAAGACTTTTTAATTGCGTTAAAATATATTAGAAGCAACCTTCAAAATAGGAACAATGAACTACTTGTATTTTTACCAGACAAATACTGATATTTAATTTAAACAATTCTTACTTCAAAATTAGCACCACCATAATTTTAAATATTAATTGCACATTGGAGTACATTTTGGTCCTGTCACTGTGTCACCTAACTAATGTCGAAGGACCATTAATGCAAAATATTTGAGACCCTATCTTGTTTTTAAAAGGCAAAACACGTGAGGGTATGGCCATAATTAAAATATTTTCAGGTGTTTTGTATAACAAAATGTGATGTAGCCAATGCGAGCCCCTCTCAAGTTACAAGCATAACCCTAGTTCCCATCTAACCTAACCATGGTTAATTGTTTGCAGTTAGAAGTTAGAGAGAGAGAGAGAGCGTGTGCCGCATGCCCCGCATGGTTCGTTTCATTTCTTTCTCAGAACGCTGCTTTCTCTCTTTTCTCCGGCACTTACAATTTTCTCACACTGCCCTTCTTCACTCTGCATCATCAACGCAATACTGTCTTGTTCGTTCATTTTGATTTGAAAAACCTGATTCGGAGACTTCGCTTTTGCTTCCTTCAACTCGCGAACCTACTTTGAATGTCTGTTTTTTCTCGGGTTGTGGTTGTCTGTCGCTCTGTGTTCTCTTCACCCAACATAGCCTCGTCCTCGCCTTTTTCCTGGTTGGTTTGAATTTTTGTTCGAGTTTCTTTTTTCGGATTTTTTGTGTTTTTGTGTTTTTGTTGTTTTTTGTTTTATTGTTCTGGTTTTCTCTTTGGAACCCAGAGTTAAAACTTGTAAGATCTGAAACTGATACTGAAACTAGAGGTGTTGTGCAATTTTTCGCGTGGATTTTCTTTTGTAGATATAATTTTATTGAATTTAAGGAGCTGGTGAAAAATTTCTCTGATGAGTTGAGATTTGAATGAGGGTTGAAAAGTTTGAGATTATTTTTTTCTTTCCTGGGTGATTTTTGTTTGGAGACGAGATATGAAGCTTGAGTTGGGCTTAGGAGGTGTGTTGTGGAATGATGAAGAAAAAGCCATGGTTGCATCAGTTCTGGGAAATCGAGCTTTTGAATACTTGTTCACAAACCCTGTGGCGAGCGACAATTTGTTAATGACAGTCGGAAGCGACGAAAGTTTACAGAACAAGCTTTCGGATCTCGTGGACCGTCCAAACGTATCGAATTTTAGTTGGAACTACGCTATTTTCTGGCAAATATCACAGTCGAAGAATTCTGGGGATTGGGTTTTGGGTTGGGGAGATGGATGCTGCAGAGAACCCAAGGGAGAAGAAGAGGAAGGCAAAGTTAGAAGGCTTCTTACTCTTCGCGTGGAAAAAGATGAGATGCAGCAGATGATTAGGAAAGGGGTGCTTCAGAAGCTCCATACAACATTTGGGGGTTCTGATGAAGACAATTATGCCTTTGGATTAGATAGGGTTACTGACACAGAAATGTTCTTCCTGGCTTCCATGTACTTCTCCTTCCCTCGAGGCCATGGTGGTCCTGGTAAATGCCTTGCTTCAGGGAAGCATGTTTGGTACCCTGATGCACTTAGCTCTGATTACTGTGTGAGATCATTTTTGACAAAATCAGCTGGAATTCAGACCATAGTTTTGGTCCCTACTGACGTAGGGGTTGTGGAATTGGGTTCTGTGAGGACAATAGGAGAGAGCTCAGAATTGTTGCAGGTGATAAAATCAGAGTTTTCCGCGCAATTGTCAATTCCTAGGGTTTCCCCACTTTCGCCATTGCCTGTTGCGGTGAATGAGAAGAGAGATGAAAATGGTGTCTTTCATGGTTTGCCAGTGGGGAATAAGGTGGATGGAGTTCCAAAGATTTTTGGACAGGACATGAACTCTTTAAACACTGCTCGTCCCCATTTTAGGGAGAAGCTTGCTGTGAGGAAGATGGAGGAGAGACCTTGGATAGGTCATAGCCAACCCAATGGTAATATTAGCTTTCCAGGTGTGCGAAATGGTATTCACGGATCAAGTTGGGCTGCTAATCAGGGCAGGAAACAGGCTACCCCAACTGAGGCTCATCCTTCAACGTCTTCAGGTTGCAATGCATCGGAGGGAGTTAACCAGTTTAGGCAAGATTTTCGGCTTAGCAACTACCAACCACAAAGGCAGGTGCAAATGCAAATTGATTTCTCTGGAACCACTTCAAGGCCTTCTGTGAGACCAATCAATGCTGAATCAGAGCTATCTGATGTTGAAGCTTCCTGCAAAGGAGATCAGCTGGGTGCAACAGATGAAAGGAGGCCGAGGAAACGGGGTAGAAAGCCTGCCAATGGAAGGGAAGAACCCTTGAATCATGTGGAAGCAGAGAGGCAGAGGCGTGAGAAGCTGAATCAGCGGTTCTATGCTCTTAGATCTGTTGTACCCAATATATCCAAGATGGACAAGGCTTCTCTGCTGGGAGATGCCATTGCCTATATCCATGAGCTTCAAGCAAAACTCAAGGTCATGGAATCTGAGAGGGAGATATCTGGAAGCACTTCAAGAGATGTGCCAGCATCAGTGGCTGATCCAAAAGTAGAAAATCACAATCATGCTCCCGATGTTGATATTGAAGCTACCCAGGATGAGGTAATAGTGAGGGTGAGCAGCCCTCTCAATGCTCATCCTATTTCAAGGGTTATCCAAAAGTTAAAAGATGCACAAATTAATGTTGTTGAGTTGAAACTTGCAACTGCAAATGACACCATCTTCCATTCCTTTGTGGTCAAGTCTCAAGGATCTGAGCCGCTGACGAAGGAGAAGTTGATTGCAGCATTTTCTTGAGAATCCCATTGGTTGTAGCCACTGTCACCAGTTGGACAGCACAGGGTAATTGCAATTAACTTAGTCCATAGGCCTGACGATACAAAGTGAAGAACCATTTTTGAAGCTTCCTCGGAAATTTTGTTATTCAGCAGAGGATCCCCCAAAAGGGAAAACGCAGTGGAAACCAGAACGTCTAGTTGTAGAATAATAGCTCCTATTAACCAGGTAGGGCAGAAAATTTATGTTTGTTTATAGCATACACATTTCATCATACAAAGTAATCCTGCATATTGAATTATTTCGTTTAGTTTAACGAACTCCACCTGGTGTTTCGATATCTTGTGTTCTTTCTTGTATGATGTCAAGTTTTGTGCATAAGAGCGAAATTTTAGTGAATTTCTGCTGCTTGTAGCACTGAAAGGGATCACAGGTCCTAGCTTTGTGAATCTGGTAATATTATGTTTACTTTTTATCTTTTTTCTTCGGTGGCTATTCTTTTGCCCAGGTGAGACACTTGTAACTGTTTAAGTTTGTTAAACAATTGATGAGCCCACTTTTTTTCTTTTTGTGAGACCACTTTTTGGCGTTATCTTGTTTTATGGTCTACGCGGTTCCTTGGATAGTTTTCTTTTTGACTTGGTTTGTTTTGGACTAGGATGATCTTTTCCTGACTTATGTTTCTGTCTCCTCTTACCTCTGGATTCCACATGAGAACACCTGCTCATAATTCTTAAGACTAGAAATAATGATATGGGAAAATTAAATGCTTCAGAATTTTGCAGGATCTTTGCATGGAGCTTTTATGGGTAATTTCATATTTGTATTCTTCTCACAGAATGGTTACAACTTGTCTTGTTCAGTCTCAGCATATTTCGTTTTCTTATCTTTTTAAATGATAAAGGTATGCTGAATAGTTTGTGTTATCCGAGGTACATATATTAATCTTGGATAGTGTCATCAGCTGAAGACAGAGGCATGGAAACCATAAAACCTATATATTTAATGTAACGAATTGAATCATGTTCATACATGGGGCTCATTTGTTAGAGGATGAAGAAGAATGATGAATCAAAGAAGAAAAAGAAACTGTTGGGAGTCATCTTAACACCAGTTAGTTTGAGCTTGTTTCAGATATGGTGATTGGCTTGTGTATTAAGAAAGAAAAAGAATATGAAAAAGAAGGGGAGTTTGAAGAAGGCCAGTAACTGTAATAAGATTCTCAACTGTGTCGTTGTGTCTGGGGCTTTTGCTTTTATTTTTATCCAAGAGAAGGAGAATCTTGGATGGTACGCACGTGAAAAAGTGGGAAAAGCCTAGGTGCCTCTATTCACATCTTAGAGCCACTCTTTTGATTAATTATTATTATTATTATTATTTTCCTTTTTTTAAAAAAAAAAATCCCGTTAAAGTGAGCCCTAAGTAACGTGAGGTGGATTTTAAAAATGGTTGGGTGGGCCGCGCTAGCAATCCTAATCCAAAACATGACGTGTCAGAGAGATGGAGAGATTTTTGAAATTGTTAAAAACGTTCACGTGCTGATGTCGTGTCAAGCCAATGACTTTTGCGATGACAAGAACCATGTGGATGTGGGGCATATGTGTTGGCTATTAAAAGGAAAAAGGCTTATTATTATTATTTGATTCCTAATATAATATAGGGTTTAATAATTATGTCTTTAGGCAGAATCGTCGTTTTATCTGTCTCACTCACGTAAAAGTGAGTAGGTCTCATTATTATTTTCTCTCTCTTCTCTTGATGGTGGAACCCACTTACTTTTATGTGAGTGAGGCAGATAAAATGTTTCTGCCTTAAAGGCAGAAACATTAAACCCTATAATATATATATAGTAGATATTAGGGTTAAGGTGCAAAAATATACATGAGTTTTTTCTTAGAAGCGTCCAGCATCATGTGCTTTTTTTTGGAGAAAAAAATACACACATAGTTACCATTTTATAGCAAAAGTCACATCCTACCGTTATGTTACTGTTCACTTCATCTCTTTCTCTCTCATCTCGGTGAACAGCTTCATCTCTTTCTCTCTCATCTCGGTGAACAGTAACATAAGGTGGGATGTGAATTTTACTCCAAAATAATAACCACGTGTGTATTTTTGTTCCAAAAAAAAGCACGTGGTGCCGACACTCCTGGGAAAAAAGTTCATGTGTATTTTTGCACCTTAACCCTGGATATTAGTATATTATGATTATAAATGAATAAAATAAAGCATAATCCGAGGAGTACGAGAAAATAGTGACAAAACGCAATTTCGTGGCGGGCCTTGTCAAAGAATGGATCTTCTTGTCTCTGACTCTTTAGCCTTTGGGTCACTCACATTATTTCTTTCTTTTCTTTGAATTGACTCCTTGAACTTTGAATAATTCATAGCAGTAGTGCATGAAACTGTGAATAATCTCTCTTAAGAATTCTTAGTCAAATTCATAAACTTTCTCCTAAGTTTAGAATATTATGTCTTGAATATACAAATTATCTATATGTAGCTTGTTTACCATTTTCTCAATCTCCAGAAGTTAATGAACTTTGACATATTCAAATACAAATCAATGAACGTTCTGTTACTTCTAGTATGTCATTTGTTTCTTCTTCTTCTCCTTATTACCACTACCACTATGCAGGAGCAGTTGTATGAGAATAAAAGATTCTAACTGAAAAGCTAGAGCAACAGAGTAGAGAAGTGAAGTAATGTTGGTTGAGCTTTTAAAGTACTCCCTCCAGTCCTAATTATAAAACGTAGTTGATTTTTTTTGTAGAGATTAAGGAAGCTAATTAAACCACTTTAAAGTATTTAAAATGGGCTACTCTAACCAATCAAAGGTAAGGTTTTGAATTTTGGAAATGTGTGAGGCACACAGTGACAGTAAGAGTACTGTGAACCAGCATGTCATGTGGTATTGAATTCAATCCCATACCATTTCACTTTATTTCTTTCTTTTTCTGGATGCAACCTTATCCACTCAAAACCCCAAAATTAAACAGTGGGATCCACATGTAATAATAATTTTAAATGTCAATAATTTTTTTCTTATACATGATTCGCCACATATGTCCTTTTCTTGATTGATTGAGGTGATTTCATCTAAGACACTATGAGTTATTAAATGTGGATATTTTTTCAATTCAAGTCTTGGTTTTTCAAGTTGTGAGAAACTAACCTCTTCTATTAAACTCAATCTATTCATCAGTGTCTTTTTTTTTTTTCGGGGGTGGGTGTTTTTAAATTGGGTAGGTGGGGATTAGATTGAATGAATATCTGATATATTAGTTGTAAAGGACAATTGGGTTGGACCACAGCACTGGATTTGAGGAATGAGGAGTAATGTTGCATGTGTTGCTGTTTCTCTCAATTTTTTAAAGATTTTTAGGTACATCTGATACCACATGGTGCATCATTTTTTATTTTTTTTTCCTGTTTTTTTTCACTAGCTTTTTTAGGGCCATCTGTACCTGATGCTGCTAAACAATGTTCAGCTCTGTTACACTGGCTATATCCCAACATTGTCATCAATTACTTTATAGCCTAGTGGCATTAAAAATTTTGTATGAGAGGAAAGCCATGAGTTTGATCCTAACTGTAATATTAACTCGTTAGTAACTACCTTTAGAATTGCTGCAGTTAAGGCCTTCCCCATCTCATCCAACCCACTTTTACCACAGAACATGTCCACAAACCAGTAATAAGTGCTTTCAAATCTGATTATTTTGCTTGTTTGAAATCACTTTTGGAACATCAAAAGTACTTTAGGCAAATGGAGACAAAACCGCTCTCATATATTTATCTAACGTATCGTAAATCATAATTGAAAAGTTATTTTTAGAGGTTCCGATCACTATTTCAAACAATATCCGCAAACTTTTGCAAACTCTAATCAGAACCATACCAACAAGCAGTCCATGAACATGGGATGCCACCTTTTCCTTACATCTCTACACTATGACACTTTACTCGGCCTCTTATGGTCAAGCTTTCTATTGGCTACCTTTTCTAAGGCCGTCTAGTTGTGATCTCACCCAAAGACTAACCTATTAAGAGCTAAAAACATTGAACCCATAAACCATACTTTATTTAACACTTGTCAGATTTGGGATTCATAGCATTGTCATGAGTCTCCACTTCATCAAAGCAATAAGACAAAAATTAGTGGCTTACTACGCTTTCTTCTAAACAAACTTTTAATATAAGACATATTTTGCGAGTTAATCTTAATGCTAGATATAAAACAAAGTTGTCATATTTATCAATCATTCTCTAATTTACATCTATTGATACTTCTTCAACAATAATTAAGAAAAAGATGGAATAAGGGAATTAAAGAATGTGATAAAGGCGTTTTAGAAAATGTCATTCTTATATACATTTTAACTAACTTAATCTAATCAAATTTAATAGGTGTAATATTTCTTTAGAAGCCAAAAGCAGAGCTCAATATTCTTCCAAACTCTCACACTCGGGCTGCCCGCCCCCGGGGGGGGGGGGAGATGCCCAGCTCAGCCTAAAAAAAAGAAGCCTAGAAAAATGGGCATAATCGGGTTGAGCACTTTTTCGAGCAGAGCCTAACATCAGGCAGGGTATGTTGCCCTGCCCAGTAATATATATATAGTTAATAGATTTATATTATATTATATATTTACTAATACTTTAATATATCCATTGAGTATTTGACCATTAGTTCATTATATTACTAATTATGCCTTGTATTTAATGGACTATGGATGCTATTTAATTTTTCAGGCATGTGTATTTGATTATTTGTTAAGACATATGGTAATTTTTTTAATTTCAAGACTCAAGTTATAGATTTATTTTGGAATATTCTAAGGTGTATAATTATGAATTACATTTGAAGTTTACAATATTGTTTATTAGATATGATTGAAATTTTTTTTTCCACATAGGGTGAGGTAGGATATCATCATTTGGGCATGAGAAGCCCGCCTTACCCAGCCCATTATTGCCCAACCCAAAAATGTTAGGGCTTCTATCGAGTAGAGCTGAACACTAGACTGCATTTTATTGCCCAGTAATTCTTCGGACAGGGCATTGGGCATGGGTCTCACCTTGCCCTTGCCTATGCTCACCCCTAGTGCATATCTTGTTTTCAATGGTGTAAATTTAATATTGCATTATTTTAAAGGAAGAAAGATAAAATATGAGACAACCTTCAAATTTCTGTCAGATCAGCTATATATAAATAATAGTATTTAAAATCTAAAGTGTTCAGAATATATCGAAGAGATAGAGGTCTGAATCTATTTGAATAAGAACAAACAAGCTGCTTTAATTAATTCTCGTGATCACTATCACGTGATATATTCACATGGAAAAAAAAAGAAGAAAGAAAATCATTTTGTGCACAGAAAATCTGCTAGCTTCAATTTAATAAAAATAATAAACAAAGGCTTTTAACCATATTAGAAATATAAGTATCTTCTTTTATTATCAAATTTTGATGTGGCACGAATTGGAGCAGGAAGAGCAGTATGGAAAGATAAGTCTCTACAACTATAATATATGCTTTTCGAAGTATTGTTAGTTTTTTTTTTTTTTTTTTTTGCAGTGGGAATATTATTAGGGAAGAGAAAGGGCTTGAGACTTGGTTTTGGGCCTTAAAATGGGTATGGAACATCATGGGATCTATTGGGATTTTGGTCCTAAAATGTATTGTTTGCATTCTTTTTTTTTTTTTTTTGATGATGAGAATTGTTTGCATTCTTGCGTTCACTATGAGAATTACTTGACAACAAAAGCCCAATAATCGTATATATATAAAAAAAAAGCCCAATAACCTAAACAATAATGAATCGAAGTCTCACCGAGATATAATGAAAATCCCACATCTAGCTCCAATAAGAGAAACCTGTGCTTAGCCCAAAAAAAAAAAAAATGATGATAAAACGTTCAATCTAAGCTAGACAATAAATAAAATCGATCCTTTTCCTTTCCCCCTTTTTTGATGTCTTCAAATTGATATTTTCAATGAGATTTGTACTTCATGAAACAATTCGTGGACAAGTAATCAAGTGGGAAATGAAATGACTGTGTCAAACTACTCAAAATGTACAAAAACAACAGAAGCATACAATATCTTCCTCATGATGAGGTCTATATACAGATTAGACCCTGCCCTCTGGAGAAATAGTATTGGTTGAAAAATACATCCTCACAGGCCAAGACAATGCCGAAGAACCCACCTTACCAGCATTTACAAGGGACTTCATGATCGATTTGGCAGCACTTTTATCAACCAAATGTAGTAAAAAAAAAAAACTTCTCCAGAAGACCCTGCGTAAGAGAATAATACCACATGCTCTCCAATCATCCATTCTGTTTCTGATAACTCAGAAATCAAAAAATACAATATAGGCGGTATCTACTCAGTGACACCAACCAGGTTAACCTGTGAAATCGCACGTGCAGGGGGCTCATTTTCTTCTATTCTTTTTCCCCTTGCTTGATTGTCAGATCTTCTCCAACAGTTTCTGGAAAGATGCCCTTTCTTGCCACAGACGCAACAGGCCGTTCTCTTGTCATTCGTGTCCGGTTTATTCCTCAGGCCATGCATGCTGCTTGAATGACTCATATCCGTCCCTCTTTGAACAGATTTTCTGGCCTCATGATGGCCTGTGTTGTTACTATGGGAAGGTTCACCTTCACCACCCCCTCGTTTGACTTGATTGCGAGATTCTTCCTCCAACCTCAAACGTTCCATTAACATCCCAAATGGTAGATACTCTTCGCGCATTAGCTTGTTGCAAACATCCTTCCAAGATGGGGGAAGCTTGGAGATGATGGCACTGACATGGAAGTTTTCTTCGATCATCATTCCAGAAGAGACAACAGAGTCTGCAATGGTATTTAGGTCTAAGGCTTGCTCATATATGGATTTTTCCTCAACGAACTCAAATTCAATGTACTTTTTTACTTGTGATCTCTTTGTTCCAAATTCCTCGTACAAATAAACTTGTTTTAGCTCTTCCCACAGTTCCTTAGCAGTCATTTTTCTATTTGCATACTGACTAAACAGATGATCGGATAAATAGCACAAGATGTTGCGACGGCACAGGAAATCATCATTCACCCACCTCTTTTCTGCTGCCCTGGCTTCAGCAACTTCTTTAGCGCTTGAATGTGGTCCTGGTGTAGCATTTGGGCATAGTTCCGTGAGAACATATGCAATCTTTAGTTGCTTTAAGAGTAATTCCATGTGCTGAATCCAGACATGGTAATTTTTCCCATCAAAGCGGCCGATTTCAATAGGGATAGGTTCAGGAGGAGCAGCATCAATAATTAGGTCCAGCACGTCCCCATTGTGCTTGCTAAGAGTTGGGTTTGGCACATCTCCATTTTGCTTACCGTGAACCTTGAATCTACATCATATGGGTTAGATGATCTTAGTTAAACCCATGTAAGGAACATGTACTATTATTGCTATTCAGAAGTGACTTCATTCATATACTTCAATGTTATAAAGCATCTAGCCACATGCTTTCTCTTTCAACCAGAAGGAAAAGAAAACAAGAAACAAATTTTTAGGAGAACTTGTCATTTTTCCAATTAAAATACAGGCATGGCGCCACATAGTTTGCAGTCAGTAAACTGTGAGCATGCAGACAAAACAAATTTACTACATTATTCATATCCCTGGTTCACTTACTACCACAAATAGTAATGGACATTTGGTAAGTCAACATCCTTACTCGCAAGTATACGTGAACCTGTTTTAAGATATTTGGATATATCATATATGTAGACTTCAAGGTCAAACCAAACATTGTTCATATTTGACAATTGGGAGGTCCATTTTGCAAACACAAACTAGTGATCAAAATAAAGCATCAAATCAGAAATATCCATGCCGTCAAATATTTCACAATGTAAACTTACCCCATCTTTGCTTCCATCTTCGCAATGGCTTCCTCTATAGCAGGGACACTTTTCTTGAAGGCAGACCATTGGTCAGACGGCAAACTTATCCCTAAAATCAGCAGCAGAGAGATAGTGGATGGGTTCAGTTCAATTTAGCCAACCAAAACTGAGCCATTTATAGGGTAATACCAACCTCCTCACCTTTGTTAGGAAGTTAGCATCTTCCTCTGTTTCAGGCAGAAAAAAATTGAAGGGCATTAAAGAAAGGAAATCAAAAGACAAATAAACAGTGACAACCCTACATTACAAAAAACCCTCATCAGTCATCACCAATGACAGAGGCGCCAAATTCTTCACCTCTTTAAAAGGTGCCATGATAATTACTTAAAGTCAGATGCATGTGCAAGTTAAATTCAGATAAAAGACATCATACAGCCCATTGGAGCATAAGAAGTGTCGAAACTGTGTTGTTCTTAAGCACTAACTCAATTTTTAAGATTACTTGAGATCAACAATGAAATTCTGCTGCTCTTCAGGTTTTGCCATCCCAGTTCTGTCTCTTGCAGAACTTTTACAAATAATAATAATAATAAAGGAGTTCGTTGTGTACAATCACGAGCTAAAAGGAACAGATTTAAGTGTGCACAGGCAATAACCCATTATTCCAAGATTCAAACCTAGCCATGCAACTTTACCTAATTCACTTTCTTTTTTCATTTGATCAAGGGTTTTCCTCTCAAGGCTTAGAAGTCTCCCAACAACCGCACTTCCCGGGATTTGAACTTGAGTTCTTCTCTTTACGGGGTTAGGCCTTTTACCACCTCAACCAACAGCCAGCTTGTTGGTTGTACCTAATTCACTTTATTACCTATGTACAACAATGTTTGGGGGCAAATTATATACACCAGTATAAAACAGATATAACATGAGCCAGTTCAGTAACTAGTCCAGATAACTACATATAACATGGTAAAAAATAAACATAAGACAAATGTAGCTTCAGCAATTCATCAAAGTGAGTCTAGTCAAATGATGCTCCAAAAGAAATGTGGGCTTCGCAACGGATCTGGCAACCTATTTGCAGCTTTACAATGGTCTTATTTTCCCCTAGGATTATTTCAAAACATTCTATTCCTAGGTTTAAATCCATGCTTCAACAATCCTCATTGAAGAGTAGTAAAGAAATTTATGCACTTATAGCAGTTGAGACAATAAATGCAATTCTTTGCTCAAGAAGGAGATAATTCATGTAATTGGATTAGCAAGACTAAAAGTTAAGCGAGCATTATAAAATTTGTTAGTAAACATTTGTAATTACCTTTAGCTGAAGGAAGCTGTTTTCCATCTTTCACATAATAGTCCCTGATTGAGACTAACTTTTTCCCTCTGAAATCATGAACCGCCACATTCCTCTTGTTAGATAGCTAGAAGAAACAAACAGTGTCAATTAAGAGTCTAAGACCAACAATTAGAAAGAAACATAATACAGGAAATCTAGAAAACAACACAAATTGACAACTGAAGGCTTACAAATTGGAATTATTGGTCTGCCACTATCTTGTGCTAAGAAACATTACACTAAAAGTTTTGCTTTCCACATTAAACGGCATGGAAGCTATCTTAGAAAGACTAAAAAAATGAATACAAATGATAAATCAAAAGGTGAATTATTTTTCATGAGTTCTTCCCCTGCAAATGAAATTTAATTACGGCTAACTGTCAGTTTTAGTAAGCTCTAGCAAGACAGATCTGAGCACCCAGTACTGGGCCCTTCTTCATCATTACTAGGAAAAAAATATAACGCAGGTTTGGCCCTCTGCCTTTACGCGTAGATTTCCTGCCTTCCTCCCCGGGTATTTACAGGTACAGACAACTAGAACAACAAACACTCAAAAAATTACTCTAAGAATGTAAATTCATAATCTTTTCCCTTAACCTTTCCTGGAAAATGAACAGAATTTAGGGCTTTCAGATGATTGACCTCTAGAAGGTTACAGAGCATAGAAGCAAACATAAAGTTTCAATTTCTCCATACAACTGGTCCAAACTAAATTTGAATTACGAGCCAAAGCGAAAAATTATCATAAAACAAATGTTTAACCTGGCAAATTAAGTGCTCAGAGTCCTTCGTAACCCCCTTGTTTGGCTTCGCCTCCTGCTCACACTGCACCACCTCTCTTGTCTCTTGTGGAGCACTCGGCCCAGACGCCGGAACTCTACCAACTTCTTGCTCAGCAATAGCGAGCAGAAACGACTCAACAATGCCTCTCACAAGAAGCTTGTGTTCCGAGTCAGAAAGATCCATCCCTAGTCGCTCCGAGGCCGCGAGTCGGACAGTGAACTCAGTCGCTTCATCAATATTGGAATTCTTCAGTACATCCAGCACCGTTTCTTCGATTTTCCGTCGTGTTTCGGATTCCATTAAGGAGCACAATACGAACAATTAATGCACCTACTGGGGAAAATCAAAGATGCAAAATCTCTTGGAAAATATTTGTCCAGGGAAGGATAAATTTTGCGCCGTACTAAGATTTGAAATGGATATGGCTGAAAGCACCATCCGTCCACCTTGATGAAATCAGGTTTGTAAGCAAGAAAAAGAGAGGCTCCAACAAGATTTGAACTCGGGTTTATAGATTCAGAGTTCAATGCCCTGACCACGAGACCATGGAACATTCACTTGCAAAATTTATAACTTCAAATTATTTATATTCGTGTTAATTGTGGTCGCGCCCAAAAAGTGAAAAACACTGCAAAACATTTTTGCAATAAAGACTTTCTTCCTCATGGTCTAAACTTGTTATGATTAGTGTTGATAATATAGTTTTAAGTTCATACTACTTTATGGCGGGTAATCAGTTGATATGCTTGTATTTTGAATTTTACATGGACATAAATGACATTGTTTCTGGACCTGAACCAAGTTAAAACAGAGTTGGTGCGTTAACAATTATTAATTAATTGCAATTTGAATAGTTTGTGGACCGTGAGAGATATTTTTTATCTCAGTAAATTATTTTCGACATGGATCCAAGCTATTTATTTTCTAGGTTAAATGGTAAATCTGCCTTGGGGGTACACACTCGAGAGCAATGTTACCTTATAAGTTTTTTTGGGTCCAATGTTACCCTACAAGTCTAAAGACGTAGCAATGTTGCCATTTTCCGTTAAAAAGTTAACAGTCAATGTCAATTTTTTAATGGTCAACATTAGTTTTATAATGGAAAAGGACAACATTGCTATGTTTTTAGATTTCTGGGACAAAATTGAGCCTGAAAAAACTTTCAGAGAAACATTACTCCTCAATATATACTTCTCCAACAAATTTACTACTTAACCCTTTATTTCCTTAGTAGCAGAACCTTTTTTTTTAAAAAAAAAAAAAAAAGACTCATCTGGAATTTGTTCACCAACTTGATCATACAGTTTTAACTTGATCACCTAAATTGGAGATCATGTGCATTCTCACTCTTGTGAGTATAAAATATAACTTATCCACCAACAACACAACTAAAATAAAAAAACAAAGAACATGAGAAAATAGTGAATCACAGAGTCTATTAAAGCATAACTATCAATGACTGGAACTTCCATTGACTCATTCTCAAAGTTCATTTCAGAAAGAAATTGAGGGAAAAAAACATGAATTTGAGTTCAAGGAATTGACGTCGGTAATGGATTTGGCAGCACTTTTCTCAGCCTTACTCTGTGTAATTCTTGTCGCAAAGTTCATTCAAGTTCGGCTCATTGACAGGTCTTTGCGAGGACTTAAAGAGCAGCTTCCTCCAGGCCCACCAAAGTGGCCCATAGTGGGCAATCTCCTCCAATTGGGCCAATACCCACACAGAGACTTTGCCTCTTTCTGCGACAAATATGGGCCCTTAGTTTACCTCAAACTGGGCCAAGTCCATGCCATTACCACCAATGACCCAAGCATCATCCAAGAAATCCTCGTCCGCCAGGACCACATCTTCGCCTCCCGCCCACACACCCTCGCCGCAGTTCATCTGGCGTACGGGCGAGGCGATGTTGCCTTAGCTCCTATGGGGCCTCATTGGAAGAGGATGAGGAGAATTTGCATGGAGCACCTGTTGACAACAAGGCGACTAGAGTCATTTGCGAGACACCGAGAAGACGAGGCCCAACACCTGGTGGCGGATGTTTGGGCCCAGGCCCAATCAGGAAAGCCCATAAACCTCAGGAAAGTGTTAGGTGGGTTCTCAATGAACAATGTGACAAGGATGTTGTTGGGGAAACAGTATTTTGGGTCAGAATCAGCAGGGCCAGAGGAGGCAATGGAGTTCATGCACATAACTCATGAGTTGTTTTGGTTATTAGGTGTGATATATTTGGGTGACTACCTCCCAATGTGGAGGTGGATAGATCCTTCTGGGTGTGAGAAGAAGATGAGGGAGGTGGAGAAAAGAGTGGATGATTTTCACACCAAGATAATTGAGGAACACAGGGAAGCTAAAAGGAAGAAGAAGAAGAATTTGAAAGAGCAACAAGATGATGATGATGAAATGGACTTTGTGGATGTTTTGCTGTCTTTACCTGGTGAAAATGGAAAAGAGCACATGGATGATGTTGAAATCAAAGCCTTGATCCAGGTATTTATTCATTTCTTTCTAATTCTAATTCTTTTTTAACTTAATTTATATAAAAAAATAAATTAGTAGAATACTAGCAATGAGTCACTAGCATATCACACTTGATAAATGCATGAAATATTCCTCTCGTCATTCATATAAGATATATTTAGAGAATTGATCTTAATTCTAAATATAAAGCAAAGTTTTTACATTTGTCAATTTTTTTTCCTAATTTATTTTTATTGATGCTCCTTCAACAATAACTGAAGAGGAAAAGGAAGAAATGAATTAAGAAAGATGATAGGATGTTTTAAAAAATACATGTCACATTAACTAAGTTAACTAACTTCCTTAATATAATCAAATTAGGTAAATATGTCTTACATTAAATTATAGAAGTAACAAACTAGTAATTATAGGATATGATTTGTGCAAACTTTGAACCAATACATGCATACATATATAATATACATACAGGTAAGTTATTCTTAAACTTCATACTATTTGCATTTGCATGATTCCAATGGATTTGATTTCTCTCATTATCCAATTTCTCATCATCCCTTATACTATCTAAATCATATTCATCCAATCAATTTGAAATATTACAATGAACCATATCATTAAGTTATCACTTCTTCAACTTTTATTTCCTCTTCCTAATTAATGGTCCAAATTGATTCATAAAGGATGATGAGAAAACGAGATGATGAAAATGTCTGCTTCTAATTCAAACTAGTCAGATTTTTTTTTTAAAAAAAAAAACGATTAGTAACTCGTGCTTTCAAAATTAAGAAAGCTGTGTACAATTCTAATTAAGCTAAAAAATAGTATATAAATCATCATCAACATATCAATGTAAAAAGTCATGACTGATCCAGTTATAACATAAAAGGATTTATGACAGGAGAATTTAAATATAAACAATCTAAACATACATCTATATCGAGATTAATCATACTATTTATCATTGATAAATAATATATAACTTGTTACACATTTTAATTATATATTGTGTATATTAATTGCTATAATTTCTATTTATATCAACAAAAATGAAATGTACTTAAGTGAATATTTGTATTATCTATTTTCTACTTTCTAGAGCAAACAAAAGGACGAATTATTTATTTTTGGGATAAGCTTCATTTTTTCCCAAAAGTTTTTAATCGTGATCAATAGGCATTTGAAAAATTTATTAAGAGTAAATTCACACTGAAAGTACCCCAATTGTAGCAATTTTGCCTTGATCGTTAGTTAATATTAACTTTTACCATTAATTGACTCATGGAACTCCATGTAACACTCAACTTGCCACCTCATCACTACATCATTGCCACCTAGCACTTAATATCATACTTAAAAAAATATTTTCTTAAAAAAAAGTGCATACTCTACCAATCACGGCACAACAACCAAACAAGGCCGAACCTCTTCATCATCCACCATCACCATCGCTCCTTGGACCCACCACCAATCCCTCCTCTTCATCATTCATGCTCCATAGCTTCAGCTCTCGGACCTTTAGTGAAGTCAATCATCCCATCTATTCAAATCAAACACACTATTTATATAATATTATTTCTAAAACAACTTCTAGATATTGAATGCTTCTAAAGGCTATGACTTGGTAACTTTTTGGGCAATATCATTTCTAATTCCAAAATTACAATACTCCTAAACAAAACTATAGGCGAAAATGAACTTTAACTAACTTTTTATTTTTGGATTCAATAAAGGAGGTATTGTTATTGTATGAGACATCATGTACCTTGTACAGGATATGATAGCTGCAGCCACAGATACTTCAGCAGTAACTAACGAATGGGCGATGGCAGAGGTGATTAAGCATCCACGTGTCCTTCATAAAATCCAACAAGAGCTTGATTCTATTGTGGGTCCCAACAGAATGGTCAATGAATCTGACCTGCCACACCTTAACTACCTCCGCTGCGTCGTGCGTGAAACCTTCCGCATGCATCCCGCTGGGCCTTTTCTAATCCCACACGAGTCCCTCAGTGCTACCACCATCAACGGCTACCACATCCCTGCGGGGACACGTGTCTTCATCAACACCCACGGATTGGGTCGTAACACCAAGATTTGGGACAACGTGGAGGAGTTTAGGCCCGAGAGGCACTGGTTGGCTGATGGAAGCCGAGTCGAGATAAGCCATGGAGCTGACTTCAAGATATTGCCGTTCAGTGCTGGGAAGAGAAAGTGTCCCGGCGCGCCGCTTGGAGTGACTTTGGTTTTGATGGCTTTGGCTCGGCTCTTTCATGGCTTTGATTGGACCCCACTGGACCATGTGGATACCGCAGAGGTTTATGGAATGACTATGCCCAAGGCTGAGCCCTTGATTGCCATGGCTAGCCCACGTTTGGCAAAACACTTGTATAATTGGTCCCAATAATTCACCTTTTCTAAATTTATAATAAAAAATAATTGTTGGCCCATAAAATTGTATATTTTCTATATATAATGCAAACATTTGTCATACCTTAATTTAATAAAAGCTGAATATAGAAAATATATATTAAAAAAGTACACATGATCCTTTTTTCCCCTCATTATCCAACATGAGTCAATGTAAATAGTTGATTAAGAAGATAAGAGAAAAGTCAAAATAATATTGTAACTTTTCAGATTGATTGAACAGATATGATATGAGTTTAAGATTATAAGCAATACTGGTGAAATGACGATGAGAGAAACTTAAACCAAAAAAAAAAGGAGAGGAAAGGTTCATAGATTTCATAAACAGAGGTCAAATAAAAGGGTTAATAAAATTTCTTATTCCTTAACTTTGTTTTATTTTGATTATGTCCCTCATATTCTACTCTGTTTAAAATATCATTATCTATAATCTAGATGGACTAAAAACAAATTAAAGATAAATTTGAGGAACCAAAAATTGTATTAACCAAAAATAAAAAAGATTTACCTTTTTTTTTGTAAGAGTGGTCTACGTCATGTTAAATTTGTTTGGCGTGAAACCAAATAAAATGGTTGTGGAAAAATCTAACTCAAATGAACTTTTGCTTTTCTTCTTTTTTTTATGGGAATTAACGGACTTTTAAGTTTTACCTGCTTTTTTGCTTTTCCAGCGGACTTTCACCTTTGATAAAAGTTCAGAAGAATCAATTGAAGAAAGAGGTACAAGCAGCCTATAAGTTTAGAACCAAGCCATTCTAAAATTTTAAAGACTAAGGTCCTGTTTGGTT
Source organism: Acacia confusa (assembly GCA_037074495.1). NCBI lineage: Eukaryota > Viridiplantae > Streptophyta > Magnoliopsida > Fabales > Fabaceae > Acacia > Acacia confusa. The sequence goes on along the minus strand of CM073508.1, from coordinate 1,418,480 downwards.
GAAGGAAAATTTGAGGAGGGAAAGGAACTTAGAAGAAGGAAAGGAAGGGAAAGGAAGATTTTGAAATATGAAGGAAGATGGTTTGAGATATGATGAGTTGTTTGGTAAGAAGAAAATGAAGAGGTCGTAGTTGGTAAAAAATTAGGAAATGTCTATTTTACCCTCAAAAGTAATTAATTGAAAATAAAAAAGAAAAACATTTTTTTGCTAAAATATATTTTTAAAAATTATGCTCTTATGAAGTTCGAACTTGTAAAAAAAAAATTCCCATAAAGTTTAAACTTTCCGCCAAGTTTAAATTTAAGAGGTAAATTTATCAAAAAAATGTGAATAGTGGCATGAGAATTGGAAATTCCACCAATTTTGGTGGAATCTGATCTTCCCACATATGAAGGAAGATTGGTGGGTCCGGGAACTCAAGTTCTCGGAAAAATTTGTCCAAATTGTATACTAAATGAAGAAACTTGTTTAAGTTCTTTTTCCTTCTCCCCAATTCTTTGTAGCAAACAGGACCTTAAAGCTAATTAGTTGAGATGGCTTTTGACGTACGTGGAAGTGGATCAGAGCCAATGATTGCCTACCTTCATTTGTTTTTTTTTTTTTTTTTCCCGAAACATCCCCAAAGTCTGTGATTGAGAATCTGTTTTTACTTTTTCGCCCTTTCTATAGTACGCGATTGTCCCGATCATGTTACTTCCCTCCTTTTTGCGTGTGTTATGTCTTTTTATAAATCAATTAATACATGTTCACACCCCTTTATTATTACAAAAGTAAGTTATAGATTCTTTTTTTCTTTTGGAAGATTTCTAATTATATAATTTATATCTGAAACTTTCAATCTCTTTTATTGCTATGCGTACTTCTTCTTAAGGAAAAAAAATTCATTATTATAGATTATATAATTATATATTAATGATTATTTTTTTCCTTAAAAAACACAACAATATAATTTTTTTTTCGTCATGAGATATATAATTATATATCAATGATGAATTTAATTTAAATAAGAATTAAAGGGCTAAATATTCTATACCAAAAATAAAATATAATTGAATGTGGTTAGTTGGTGAAAGAGATGAAATCAAATCAGGAACCGGCAAGGTTGATAGGTATCAATATTCATGGTGACCCCTAATAATAGAAAACACAAATTGTCAATGACTTGAAGTCCTTATCTTTAGGTTTGTGACGTCCCTAATATTAAATACTATTGTCACACTCCATATGGTTCATATTACTCCCTCTAATTCTTTTTATAAGATATTAACTACCAATTCTCACAAATCAATGAAATTAGTTAAGAGTATTAAAATTATCATAAAATTCAAGTGACTTCCAATATTACCCCTATTAACTACCTTAAACTCAAATATAATACTCTCAAGCACTACCCTTGTTAAATATGAGTAGACATAAAAAAATAAATTAATTGCACATTAAAAAATTACAAGTGCCTTATAAAAAGAATTAAAAAAAAATTTGATAGTTAGTGCCTTATAATAAGGACCAGAGGAAGTATAAGGTATTAACCACCATTTTTCATAAATTAAGGAATATAAATTAAGTCATTAAATTAGTCTAAAATTATTAAATATTTCTAACTTTACCCCTACTTTAATGATGTAGATTTAAAAGAGTTCGTTAAAATAAGGGCATAATAGAAAAATAGTAATAAATGAGTTAGTTAAAGGTAGTTGGTGCCTTATAAGAAGAACAAAAAATAATTGATAGTTGGTACTCCTTCTGGTCCTTATTATAAGGCACTAACTGCTATTTTTCATGGACCGAGAAATGAAAGTTAAGTCATTAATTAGGTCTAAAATTAATAAATATTTCAAACTTTACCCCTACTTTAATAAGGTTGACTTTTTTGTTCACAAAAATATATGACAAAAACTAAAATTGAAGACTAATAAATCAAAAAGTTTCTCCTCTTCATTGTTGTCAACCTAGCGAACTAACTTTTCAAGTTTACTAATTTTAATGTTTCCAACTTATAAAATCAAATCGAATTATTTGTAAACTCGTGCCAGTTTTAAACTTGGTTAAACTAACAAGTTTATATATCGAGTTTATTATTTTTACGTTTATAGCTTACAAAACCGTGTTAATTAGTTCATACTTAAATTTGTGCTAACTTTTTCAATTTGATTGTATCCAACGTCTTTATATATGAATTTTATAAAAATTCATTTTTCAAACATGATAAACTATAAATGTTGATAGATTTAATTTTAATTATTCGAATTTAAAATATATTTAAATCAAATTTTAGTCATTTTTTCCATTAATCTAATTAATGATAAAAGTAAACTCTTATAAATTTATGATTCGAATTCAAAATATAAGTTTATATAGTGATCACGAATTTATTTAAACTCGTGAGTTTGTTTGACAACTTTACTACTCTCATAATCTGATTCTTTTTATATACCACTTCTAACACATTTCACAAGAATCAAGAAAAGCTTTAAACCTTATCATTAACTTTATCTTAAAATTTGATAACTTCCAAATTTTACTTCTATTTTTTTTACCATGAAAACTCCAAGAACATGAGAATCTAGAAAAATCATAAGATTGTACATTTATATAATAAATTTAATGGTAAGAGGTGAGAACATGATAGGATATAAAATGGGGCAATGCGTATGTGATAATGTGAGGAGAATAATTGATAGAAACATGCATGCATATGTATTTATACGTTAATTGAACTTGGTTTTCACACACACACACACACGTATGTATATTTATTAATATCGCCGACCTTTATTATATATTAAATTAAATCAGCAGATCGAATTGACCAGCAAGTAAATAAGGTCAACGTTTTCAACGTGAAATCCAGCTCATTCACGTTCTCCTCTGCCTTTTATTTCATCCACACCCCTACCTGTACGTGTATATATATATATATATGTTTGTTTGTCCATTTCAAACATCTTCGTACCATATATGTTCTTGCTATCTATACCAGCTACCTCAGCTATATATATATAATCCAATTCCTATATTTTTAATGAAGCTAGCATATCAATAATAATATATATGTGTATAAAAATTTATTGAGTTTTTCTTATCAATACCATTTTTAATGGGGACATACATTTCCTCCAATTTCTCAAATTGAATCAAGGAAATTCTTAAAATTGTAGATGTATTTATAAATAAATTACAATTTTTCATTGTATTTAATGGACTTTGCATATGCAAAAATATGTCAACAAAAAATATCTTATAATATATGAATTGAGTTGCTGACAATATATATACTCATATGGTTCTTAATATAAGATATAGTCTTCATATTTTTTTTTTCTAATTTACCTCTATTGATTATTACTCTACAATAATTAAAGAGGAAAAATAATAAGAGAATTAAGAAAGATGCTTAAAGTATTTTAAAAATTATATATTATATCAAGTAACTCAACAAATTAAATTTTATTAATCTAACTAAATTAGATAAATATATTGTATACTAAGCATGTAGAGGTGTACATGTGTGTGTGTAGGCTCCAAATGCACACCAAGAGACAAAAAGTAATGGAATCACTCAATTCACATTCCATTACTTTTTGTCTCTGGGCGTGCATTTCGGCTATATACAACGCATTAGCATGGTCTCCAAGAAACAAAGATTTGTTTTTTCAACAATAAATAAATAAGTGAAACAAAGTTAATATTTATTCAGTTTATAGTAATTATTATTTAATTATTAGTACTTTTTATGCCTTTGTTTTATCAATTCACATGGATTGTTGACTTTCCTTTCTCTAAACAAGAAAAAAAAAAAAAAGATATAAAGAAAGAACCAACCCCACCCCCCCCCCAAAAAAAAAAAAGAGGGGGAAAAAACACTAGAGGGTTTTAAAGGGAATGGTGCATTTTAACAATACACCCTCTTCATTTTTTGTTTCCAACCAAACAAATTTGTTTTTCATTTGGACGGTCTAGATGAGATCTGACGGTCTAAATTTATTTTTCTTACTTTTTATTTTTTTTTTAAAAAAATTATTTTAATGGGCACAAAATCTAAAATAAAGATAATATCTCAACTAACATATTTTTAAAAAATGACAGTTAAAAAAAATAAATATGAACCGTCCAGATCAAACACAAATAACCCAGGTTGAGATAAGCTCTCCCTACCTATCCCCTATCTTTAGAATAGGTAGGGAAACTGATTCTAAGGAACTAGTTGAATAAAAAAACAAAATGTTAAACAGTTAAAGACAAATTAATAAGTTGCAGATAGTTCCATAAAACAACAAACACAAAATGTAATATAGCGCATGCACGAAAACACACAAGCCTGTGTCTGCGAAAGACTTTGTATTATCTGATATCAAAGTTTTATGTAGATTCTACAAGAAAATTTGTACCTCAGATAAAACTGTTAGTTTAACCTAATTAATCATGATTAAAATTAATTGAGATAACGAATTGGTAAAACTGTCTTACGAAAAGCTTAAAGGGCAAAATTGCCCGGCGCTGAAAACTTTTATATATGCCCTTGACCCTGTAATCTAATGTAATTATTAGATGTTAACCCTCTAATTAAAAAAAAAAAAAAATCACGAGTCTTATTAAGACTCCAATATATACCCAGAACGGCAAATAAGAACCGCTCTTTTAGCTGACTGGTAATCCCACCAGAGATCCCACTTTTTCACCAACTTTCTCTCTCCAACGTTCAGAGCCCGTTCGAAAATCTTCCAAAATCTAGATTATAGTACAAGGTAAGTATGTGAGGGGAGTTTTATCTCGACTTACGTGAAACCTAAATTTTGAGTGTTTCCCAAACACCCGCTCACTCTCTCTCTCTTTCATTTATATATGATATCCTCCTCTCTGCCTCACCCATTATCAAATGCTCACTCCTCTCTTTCCTTCTTCCATGGCTCTTAACCCCAGAAATTCCCTTCTTCTTCTTCTTCCCTTTACCTTCGTCTTCTTCACTCTCTCATCAGCTTCTTCCAAAGCCCAGATTCTATCTGTCACATCTCTCCCTCACCCACCCACGCTCTCATGGGCGGAATCAGAGCCTCAAGTTTTCCAATCGGATCTCGAATCTTCTCTTCTCATGTCTCTTCAACTACACCACGTAGATGCTCTCAGTTTTAACAAGACCCCCAATCAGCTCTTCAATCTCAGGCTTCGACGAGATGCTCTCAGAACCAAAGCTCTCATTTCCATGGCTGCCCGAGCGGGTGCCCGTAATGCAACCCGAGGGCGTCGGTCGGGTTTCAGTAGCTCCGTGATCTCGGGTCTGTCTCAGGGCAGTGGCGAATACTTCACGCGGCTTGGCGTTGGGACGCCTGCGAGGTACGTGTACATGGTGCTGGATACTGGAAGTGATATCATTTGGCTCCAATGTTCTCCTTGTAAGAGATGCTACACTCAGACCGACCCGATTTTTAACCCGTCCAAATCTAGATCCTTCGCCGGAGTTCCTTGTGGGTCCCCTCTCTGCCATCGGCTTGACGCTTCTGGGTGTAACCAGAAGAAGAAGATATGTATTTACAAAGTTTCCTATGGGGATGGTTCGTTCACTGACGGTGAGTTGTCCACTGAAACGCTGACGTTTCGAGGGACGAGGGTGGCGCGAGTGGCTTTAGGTTGTGGCCACGATAATCAAGGACTCTTCGTCGGTGCGGCGGGACTGTTAGGGCTCGGAAGAGGGAAGCTATCGTTTCCGGCTCAAACCGGCCGTCGGTTCAACCAGAAATTCTCCTATTGCTTAGTGGATCGGTCTACCTCATCTAGGCCGTCGGCGATTTTGTTCGGTGACTCTGCTGTTTCCCGAACCGCTCGTTTCACTCCTCTCCTCAGAAATCCTAAACTCGACACATTCTACTACGTGGAACTCCTCGGGATGAGCGTGGGCGGTGGGCTGGTGCGCGGAGTCTCGGCTTCCCTGTTCAGGTTCGATCCAGCTGGGAACGGCGGCGTCATTATTGACTCGGGCACGTCGGTCACTCGGCTCACTCAGCCGGCTTACATTGCCCTGAGGGACGCATTCAAAGCAGGAGCGTCGAACCTGAAGCCAGCACCGGAGTTCTCGCTCTTCGATACTTGCTTCGACTTGTCGGGGAAGACGCAGGTAAAGGTTCCAACAGTGGTGCTGCATTTCCGAGGTGCTGACGTGTCACTTCCAGCGACGAATTACCTGATCCCCGTGGATACCAGTGGGACCTTCTGCTTCGCCTTCGCCGGAACGGCAGGCGGTTTGTCGATAATCGGAAACATCCAGCAGCAAGGGTTTCGAGTCGTGTTCGACTTGGGAAGTTCTCGGGTCGGGTTTGCACCGCGTGGTTGCGCGTGAATGATCCCGAGAGAGTGAGGTGAATCGGGGCAACTCGTTCCTGTGGTTTTTAAATATTTTGCTTTATTTTAATATTTTTCTAGATCTCGCAATTTTTTTTTCAAAAAAAAAAAGTGGAAAGAGATGATAAACGAATTGGGTAGGAAACGAGGATGTCTCTGTCTATGGCCAAGGCCAGGTTGTTTGTTGTATGATTATTAATTATAATTATCGGATTATACCCTATAATCCTCTCTTTGTAGTATTATAAACAGAGTGATTTGCTTCTGGGTTTCAGTTCTAGTGTATTGAAAGCATGGCCATTTTCATTTTGTTGTGAAAAAAATCACTGTCTAATGACTATAACAATAAAGCGTATAATAACAATAACACACACTTACATGGGCATTACATATTCTCGGTCTTTATTATAAAACACTAATTAAAAATTCTCACAGGTCAATAAAAACAATTAAACTCTTATTCTACAATTTAAGAAATTTTTGATAAAACTCTTACTAATTACACTAAACTCTAATATTATATTATTATTACTATCACTCACTACCCTTATTAATTATGGATATATATAAAAAAAAAATTAATATTCTTTGAAAACAAATAATGCCTTATAAAATACTCCTCTAATTCTTATTATAAAACATCAACTAAAAATTCTCATAAACTAAAAAAGACAATTAAAATCAATAAAGTTGTTCTACAATTTAAGTAATTTTCAATCTTATTCCTACTAATTGCACTAAATTTTAATATTATATTATTATTTTTTTTTTATTCACTACCTTTATTAATTATGAGTACTCTATATATAAAAAAAACAATTAATACTCTTTGAAAACAAACAAGTACATTATAAAAAGGACTAAATTACTTACTAGTTGATGAATTATAATAAAGATCAGAGTGAGTACGTGTACATATGTGCGCGCGTACACACATATTAATAATATATATATATATATATATATATATATATATATATATATATATATATATATATATATATTGGGTTTATGGTTTGTTTCTCACTGTGTATAATAAATTTAGGTAAATACCATGTTAACTTTATTTGGTTGGAAGAAGATTGGGTTGGCAAAGGCAATTATGGTTTGTGTCCAACATCATCATGATTCGTTGTGTCCTCTTTAAGACTTGATAAGTCAACATATGATTGTGGCCATGTGAATATATTGGAAACAGAAAATTAGCATCTTTATACGTTATCCAGTAAGTAACATGAATTTACATGATTGTGGGGCCTTTGAAGTTTTTGCTTAGTTACTCAAATTAATTGATTTTATAAATTCACAACAATCATAATTCAGCATTATAGATTTTAACTTTTAATTTTTGTGGACGAAATGGCAGAGACATGAGAATTAAATAAATCAGGGACCACTGACAAAGGTATAATGCCTGCTGCAACAGAACTATAATCCACATTTTAGTAATGAAACCATTGGACATAATCTTGGTTCTGGCTTGCATTGCATCCGCTACAAGCTTAAGTCTGCTGCAATGAAATTGTGTCTAAAAATTATGTAGCTTTTAAATATTTTATGGTGCTTGTTAGAGTTAGTACTAAAAAGATATTTAGAATACTGACCGGTATTGAAACAATACTTTATGATCTTAAAAAAATATCCTAAAGTATATTTTCAATACCGGTCAATATCTAAAATATTTTTTAAGATCTTAAAATATTATAAAATATTCTTTCTGCTATTGGCTCATTCTCCCATGAACTTCGAAAGCTAAGAAAATAAAATAAAATATAAACCGTTCCATTTTTATACAGATTTTTCTTAATTAAAAAAAAAAAAGAATGGCCAGATGTCATTCCAATGAGTAAATGGAACGTGGATGATCCGCGACGTACGTCAGGCCGTGTCCTTTTCTCATTCATGTTTCTCATTTCGTACATCTAAGCATCTCTGTCTGTCACTCTTGTACTTTTTTTTTTTTCTCTTTTTGAAATTCTTTAAGAAAAAAATAATTAAAAATGAAAAATGATAAGTTGTTGCTGGCTAATTTATTAAATCCCAAATGTGAATTGAAGTAAGAATTTTTTATTTTCAATTTTTATCAAATGACCAAAATGTCATGAATACAAATTTTAGGGATAATAACAATATCAATATCTATATTAACAACTTCAGATTTTACATTAACAATTTTATTTTCATGTTTTATAATTTCATATCTAAAAAATTAGGGATTATTTTGAAGGCATAAGTTTCGGGGGTCAATAACAACATCTATATTTATATTAATAATGAATTTTACTTTAATGACTCCATTTTTATGTTTCATAGCTTAACTTATGACAATTTAGTCATATGGACAGATTAAAAATCTCATTCCTATTTTAGTTCTAACCTAAGATTTTATAAATTTGAAGCAAAAATTTATTTTTTCTCATTTTTAATTATATTTTTCTGAAATTATATTTTTCTCTTTTTCCCCATCCTTTGTTTTCAGTGTACTTCTCTAATGCCTTTTTCCCTTTTTCCATCTCCCATGACTTTTTTCTTGTTGCAATTTTCATTTCCTTTTTATAATAAAATAAAAAAAAGTTTCATAAAAGTTCCGAATAATATGAAAGAATCTAAAGAATTAAATTTTCTACTAAAATTTAAAATTATCTTTTATACTTTTTAAATTTTTGTTAATTACTCTCAAGTTACTGCTTAATTTATTTAAAAAAGTTATAAAATTTAAATTACAACCCTATAGATGATATTGATAGAATCCTCATGACATCCTAGTGATATTTTGATTTTTGGTCATTTAAATTTGCATCCTTCCAATGCTATTTTATGTTTTCAAAGTTAAATTCTTAAGTAAAGTTGTTCCTATGAAATATTGTAGTAGGATTTTATTTTATGCATGTACTTTTAAGGAAATTCAATTTATTAATAAAAGGAATAACTAAGTTACAGATATATATCCACAATAAAAATGTTACAAATTTCATGGAATCAAGGGATCTTTTAAGTTTCAAACCCGCATTTCATAGCAAATAAGCAAATGAAAATAAAAATTGCTGCTGGGGAATAATTGAAGAGAATCAGAGGATGGAGGCAGAGTTGGCCACCATTGAGGGGCAGCTGCCAGCGGCCGTTCCGATTATTCACTGGATCACCCTTTTACTTTTACGTGTAAGAACAAACAAAGGAAACATCAATACTATGAGCCCTCTGATCAAGCAATTCACAATTTATTGGCTTACTTGCACTCATAGTCAAACCTGATGTTGTAATCAGAAGCAGCAAGATATCTAAATCTAAATGACTTCTGAGTGGGTTCATTCTGAGATCATGGCCTGGAAGCTCCAGCGGACATTTCAGCCATTATCTGTTCACCAACAATCGGACCAGCATCTGTTAATGGCATTAACACATAACTTCTAAGATGCAATTTCAGACTGCATATATTATATTAAAAAAAAAAAAAAACTAAACCAAATTGTCAAGGCAAGCATCTCCAACTTGTTTTCCTCTTAGAGATCAATACTCCATCAAAGTAAGAAATCCTAGTTAACAGATTAATAGATGTCCCCGAATCTTAGAAAGAAATAGTAAAGATGGTAATATATGCTCCATGGTAATATATATAATTTATCTAGGTTCATTTTGGCAGCATATAAGACAGACTAGCAAAGCATAGTTTTGTTGGAGATAAAGGCATAATGTAAAGGAATATAAGGCAGAATTTAGGACAATATTAAATGCAATCAGTTTTACACAACATCATCAACCATTCACTAGTTTGCTTGGCAGAAGTAGAAGGGCGGAGTTTACAAAGGGGAGGACCTGGTTAAGAATCAGATAAAACTAAAAGGGCATAAGAATTAATTTTCCCTATTTAATATATCTTAGAAATGGTGTTCAACAGCATTTCATACAAAATGATTGGTTGATACCATCATCTCATATATTCAAAATATATCATTTTGGTTAATGAATCACCTGTTGGATTCTTAGGATCCTCAAGGGTACGGTTGGAACTTTCAGAGTATATCCTATTGAAAACTGAGTACAACAAATGTCATCCATTTCACCACATTGGACAACAGTACTTGCTTATCACTCCTATGTTAAAATTTACAACAGAAAGTTGTATTTCAATTAGTCACTAATACCCCACTCATAAACCTTAAATTGCGGAGGACATGTGCAAGAACGCAGGATTATAAATCACTGCTAGATTTTAATCTCTCAAAATAAAGTAGAGGAAGGGCATCTTTGGATAATAAGAATGTCACACCTGGTTATGAGCATGCTGCTTAAGAGAAAAGGATGGTGAAGATCCCAATGCAGATATTCATTAAAGATGACCTCCGGCTCTCTGCGTCATTCAATCGTTTCTGAGAATTAAATCCTTGCTTTCCACTCTTGTCTCAGGTAATCTGCCTGATGTTTCCGGTATTTTGGTTGCTGTCTCCAGTAATTAAGTATAAGAGACTTCACTTTCTTAGAATGAAACCTACGAAACGTAAATCCAAGAGATTCCATTCTTTTAATAAGAGCAGCCGCATACTCCTTATTAGTTGAAGAGGAAAGAAGACGCGTGAGGAGTTGGTTGTGAATTTGTCTACTCAAAAAGAAACCTTTGTCCAAAGCATAATGAAACACATCTACTGCTTTATCCAGCTTCTGTTTCTCACAAAGACCCCTAATCAAATGTATACAACTTGGAGGATTGATGTTGATGTTGAACTCATCAAGAACAGAAAAAATAATTAATGCTTCCTCTACTCTTTTTGCCTGACACAAACCTATAAGTAAAATTGTATATGGAGCTAAATTGAAATCTTTGAACTTAAAATCCAGTTGTAGTAAACTTCGAATTGCCTTTTCCACTTGTCCTCCATTAAAATATCCCTCCAAATCCTTGGTGGAATCATCTACCCGGCCAGGAAGTTTATTTAAATACTTCAGCCAGACACTGAAAGCCAGGGAGACCCTTTTCTTCCTGCACAACCAAGTCATAAGTGCTTTATAAACTGAACAACTAGGTTCACCTCCTTTTTCCAACACTTGCTCATAAACTTTTAAGGCATCCTCTTCTCTATCAGCCCTATAAAGCCCATCAATAAGCGTCCCATAAGTAACAGAATCTGGGGAGAGCCCCTTGAGCTTTAGATGCTCAAAGAGTTTAAGAGCACGATCTACATTACCAACCTTGCCATAAGCATTAATCAGAATGTTGTAAGTCGTTATGTCTGGAACAACCCCACTATCAACTAGCAAGTGGTAAGCATCCAAAATCTGTCCTGATTCACACATTTGCTCCACAGTTTTCCGGAGTCCAATGCCATCTACCACCCGATTGCCAACTTGAGAAAGCCGAAGAAACAAAAGAGGACTTTTCCCAATCTCCATCTTGCAAAACAAGAGGCGAGCCTCCTCAAGCTGGCCAGCCTTGCATAGTCCACTTATAAGAGCATTGAAGGTTGCAATGGAGGGTAAACATCCTAGTTTCTCCATCAGATTAAATATTTGCTGTGCCTCCCCAACCAGTCCATCCCTACACATGCCACATATGAGAATGGAATATGTGCAAGCATTAGGAAATTGAACATTCTCAGAAATCTCAAGTTGAAGAGACAGAGCTCGATCAAGAAGGCCAATATCACAGAATCCTTTGATTACAGCATTGTAACAGTGAGCATCAGGAGTAAGTCCACTCTGAACAATCTCATCTAACAACTTTACGGCTTCACCAACCCTACCTTCTTTTGACAACCCATGTATCATGATGGTATAAAGAACAATATCAGGCATAATGCCCTCCTTCAACATTTTTGTGTACCATGAAAATGCTTCACGATATCTCCTAGCCCTAAATAAGCCATCAATAATACAACTGTAACTATCAACTCCAAGAGAAAACCCGTCCCTTTCTAACAACTGCACAAAGGATAAGGCTTCATCGAACCTCCCTAGCTTACAAAACCCATCAAGTAAAACACTATAAGTTATTAAATCAGGTTGAAACCAATTTCCTTTCGCCTCGTTGAACAATCTATATGCATCATCTACTTTCTTTCCCTGACACAGAACAGAAAGAATAGAAGTAAATGTTACCATGTTTGGTCGTATATTATTGCGGTCCATGTCTTCAACAATTTCAATCACCTCACCACTCCTTCCACATTTACAGAATCCATCAATCAACAAAGAGTAAGTATACTCATCAGGAGAGCAATTTAACTTCAACATCAGATTATACAGTGCAAACACTAGCAAATACATCTCTTTCTGCAATAGAGGTTTAATAATTGTACCGTATGTATGTGCATCAAACTCACAATGTAGTTCTCTCATTTGACAGAACACCGCTATGGCTTTTTCCACCATACCCAGTCTAACATATGTCCTCAACAAAATACGGTAAGCTTCTGAAGTTAACAAAACCCCGCTTGTCCTAAGTTGTTCAAGAGCTTCCAAATATAGAGAATACCAATTGTTTCTAGAGATTGTATCACAGACCAAGTTAAGAGATGGCCGACTTCTAAGGCCTTCAGCCTTCAAAGCAAACAAAATGCAAAAACGGATGCCCAACTGTGAATCAGGCTGCTTTTGGGTAGTAGAGCTGTCAGTTCTAGAGGAGAGGTCTGGTTGAAACATGTATTTTTCTGTGCTTGAAAGAGAGAGACATTTTGTTTCTCTCAAAGTACTTTGATTTTGCATGCGACAGACACTAAATCCCCATGGTATTTCAAATATTTTCCTGAGCTTAGACAATCTTAGCATCAGGCCAGCATCCACAATGACTTAAAGGAGCAAGTAGGTTGGAAGCAAATCCAAACAAATAGCCACTTGTCGTATAGCTGCAGGCCCTCTTGCCAACTTAAAATCACAAAGGCAGCAGTTTATCTGCATATTTTGTTACAGTCCTTCAGTCAGTTTTCTGTTCAACATCATAGAAACAAATCCCCTATATACATACAAGTAGTTAACTCAGTCCTGATTCGACAAGAAACACCTATTCATTCATGTCTTCTGCTTCTTTTTGTCCACAAAATAAAAGGACAATATAAAATATGTTAAGGATATCAAGGAACTCATATAAAAGACTCCTAGCACCTTTTCTTTCACGTATTAAACAAGACATAGGGAAAGAAAGTGACTTGAGATTCTCAATCCCAATGTAACTAGGTAATAAGAAAAAAGGATTCCATTAGCAGCATAGAAAAATAAAGTTGACAACTAAGTATCACAATAGGTTTCCCAGGGTTAACGCTTCCAAGTTCTCTGACTCTCTGTGTTGTATTAATTCATTTTATCATATAAAGCAACTCACACTCCACTGTTCATTTTTAAATTTGATAAATTGAAAGTATCCCATTTAATCTTATAATTAATTAGTAAAACTAACACTGATGATGTCATTTTTATGGTCTCACAGAATAGTCATTTGATAATTTTAATAATTCATTAGCCATAAAAGATCCGTTGAAGGCCTGTAACTCGAAGGAAGACAGAAATAGCCATTCATTTCACTGCATCAAAACTCAAAGTGCCCCATGGTTCCGTTTACACCAGAGAGGAGGAAGAGGAGGAGGATGAGTTTGAGCCAGTGCTTTAAAAACTGAGCATTGGGTCACCGATTCAAGGTTTCTGAAGTGGAACCGCAATTGAAATACTCGTGATTAAATTAATACATTTGCAATTCCATACATTATAATTTTATACGAGAGAGAGCTGAGGAGAGACAGAACAGAAGGGAGCAGCTATCTCGGTATTCATTCTTTGCAAAATGTCAAACTCCCCTCTCCCCATTTGAAAACAGGGAGTTTTAACATTAGTAAGCTTGAGTTGAAGCTCGAACACAAGAAAATTCTAAAGACTGCAACCCAGATAGCGTCAAAACCCAAAGTTATTGGCTTGTCGCAGATAAATCATTAAATTGGCGTGGTGATTGGAGCCAAAAAAAAAAAGTTTGATAATGAAGCTAAATATATAACCCAACAATGAAACTTGAAAGAGGACGTATCAGAAAATCAAATCAAAGGAAGAATAGAAAACATCAATCATCAAGCAAAAGAAAGATACAATAAAAGAAAACGACAGATCCAATTGGAGCCAGAAGCACGTACCAGAGGAGAGGACCCGCCACCGTTAGCACCGTATCATAGAAACAAAGCCTAGACGCCAGAATAAGAAGGCGGCGGCGAGTTTTCACGGTTGGAATTGATCTAAGAATGGGGACGGGAGAAGCTCCCGGCTCTCCAATCTCTGTAACAGAATGATGCCGATGGGCGACACTCATGAAGAAGAAGAAGAAGAAGAACGACTGGTGGCTCTACCCTTGAGGGAAGCTCGAGGAAGTAACGGAGTAAGAAGCAGAACGACGGCGGGGGAATGTACTCAAACGGTCGTTGATACTATGCTAGGGCTCAATTGAAACTGAGCGTGTCGCACAATTGTTTGGAAAACCATCTTAATTGTTTTTTCCCATATTTGATCTAGCAGCATCAACATGCGACAGCACTTTAAGTCTTTAACTGTACGTTTGAATTGATTTTTAAAAAATAATTTTATTAAAGTAAAAATGTGAAAAGAGTTTTATTTCCACTTATTAAAAATGGCTTTTCAAATCATATTTATGTAGTTTCTCAAATACTTATTAAGTTCCTTTGGTTATAACAGGTTGTAATTAAGAAATTGTAGTTATTTCATTAAATTTATTTTAAATTGAAGAAAATTTACAACTTTTATAGAGAGAGAAATTCAATGAATCATAGTTAAATATTAATTATAAGGGTAAAATTGGCAAACAAAAATTAATTACTTTCTAAATGACCTAAGGCATGTTTCGCATTATTATTCTTGGCCTGGAGCTTGTTAATGGTAATATTGATTGCAATAGTAACTCTTATTCCTTCTAATCCTTATTATTATAATGCACCAGCTAACAATTTTCATAAATTAATAAAAATTGTTATAGTCAATAAAGTCATCCTAAAATTTAAATAATTTCTAATATTTTTTCTACTAATTGAACTAAACTCAAATATTATATTATTATTATTTATTACTCCTACCCACTAGCTCTATTAATTATGTATGGATATATATAAAAAAATAATTAATATTTCTTAAAAATAAATAAATACTTTATAAAAAAACAAATACAATTATTAATTACAAATGAGAGTATTGCACATTTCTTAGTAATGCCTATTCATAGGAGAGCCTTACAAGTAATCATTGCCGGTGTGCCATCCTTGATGAAATTTCAATTTTAACCCCAATAATATAATGAAAAGAAAACATATGCCCTCAATAAACAAATCCTACAATCATTAATTTTTTTTTTTCAAAATGGAGTAAATCCTTAACTTGAGAATTATAAATTTTGACAATATGAATGTCAAGTTAAGGATTTACTTACAAATTTATTTCACTCCATCGCAAAAATAAATAAATAAATAAACCTAAATAAAAGTCTAAATTGAAAAAGTGGATTTGATATATTTTAAGGATTATCAGAATTTAAAATAAACTACTCCCTCCGGTCCTAATTATAAGACAACATTTAGGGGTTGGTTTTGGTCATAATTATAAGACAACTTTTTAGTTTTTGCCAATTTCTTCTTAAAATACCTTTATTTTATTATCTCAAGTATATTTGGTTTTTGGTAAGTATATATGTATATGGGTTGCAATACACACACATGCATACACACATGTGTATGTTTATAAACATATATATGTATGTGTGTGTGTGTGTGTGTCTATATATATGTGTCTGTGTATATATGTGTGTGTGTGTGTGTTTGTGTTTGTGTGTGTTAATATATATACCTCTGTGTGTAGATACATGATTGTATGTGTGTGTTTATATGTGCGTGTATCCATGATAGATCTATATGTATACATATATATATATACATATGTGTAGATCTAGCAAGACCATTATTTCAATTAGAAAGCATGTGGAAAGAAAAAATTGGTTGAAGAGATACGTGGTAGAGTTGTTGATTAACTTTTATTTATATCATTTTAAATGTATATAAGGGCATTTTTGGAAAATAAGTAAAATAAACTAATTTAACTCATCTCCTTAATTTTTTCAAAATCGGTTAAATATGTCTTATAATTAGGACCAGAGGGAGTATCTTATAATTATTACTGAATGAGCAAATTAAAAATCCACTGCCCACAAGTACTTACATTTCCAAACAAAATTATTGCCTGCATGTGATTTGAGCCGCATCGTATAAATAGTTGTTTATTGCGGGAGTGACGCATCTACCTCTAATTTCAGAAGAATCATGTTGAATTTAGGAGTGGAAATAGGTTAGGGACCTGTCATGAGTCTGTGACCTGACCTGTTAAAAGCCTAGTTAGGCCTGATCTGTCAGGCTAAAAGGCCAGGCCAAGGCCTTTTATAGGCTTGTTTTCACTTAACAGGCCAGACTCAGGCCTGATAAGAAACCTTTTAGGCCTATTAGGCTGGCCTATTTATATTATTAGTATTTATTTATGTAATTTTGACATGTTTTTAGCTTGTTTAAAGTAGGCATGTTTTCGGCTTGTGGCCTGTTAGTTTAATCAAATAAATAAATAATAATAATATAAAGAAATTTTTTTAAAAAATTAAAATTAAAAAAAGTGACCTATTAGCTTAATTAAATTAATAATAATATAAATTTTTTTTTTTTTAAAACAGGCTTCCTTAACATGCCACAAACCAAGCCAAGCTCAGGCCGAAAAATAGGCCTGTAATAAACCACAGGCTACTATGTTACAAAATAGGTATGACCTGTTAAGGGTGAAGTCTGGCCTGACCTGACCTGACCTATTTCCAATCATAGCTCCAGGTTGATGTTTTACTATGCCAGGCTAAACCTTAAACCTGACATACTAATTATCCTCAGCCGTACTCGTCCTCTGCCGTCGTGAGTTGAACGGTGGCAGCCGATAGGATTGAAAGAGATTGACGTCGTGTGTTTGGCAGAGGGAAAAGATGATTGGGGATGTTTTAATCTGAGGGGCATTCTGGACTTTTTTTAATTCCAATTGAACATAAAAAAATAATTTCTCTCCATATTGTTAATAACAAATCAAACATGCTAATGGTAATAAGCATCCAATTGCATTCCAAGAGGGTCTGCAATTGAAACAAACAGGTTTTTTGGTGTGTGTTTGGAATATTAGGAGCAAAAGTGACTTTTTAGCAATCGGATTTTTGTAAACTTCATATTGAATAAAAATCAGATAGTATAATGTGATTTATATTCGAATTGATAGTTACATAAATGACCTTTTTGAAACTAAAGCTTTTTTAAATTCACAGTAGCATAAATAACTTTTGTGATAATTTAAAAAAAATAAATTATAAAAAAGTTAATTTGTTTTTGAAAATTTGAAAATAGGGAAAATGTCATTTAAATACCAAATGAAATCCCAAATTTCAAAATGTCTATTAAAAATAAAAAAGACATGGAGGTGATTAAGAGGAATATGAGATTATGAAATTTAAATGTTGTTACTAAAATGCCCCTGTAACATCCCAACCTTTCAAAAGTAGTATAATTTTTTTTTTTCATCAGAGTAAGGCATCGGAGCAAGAGAGTAACTGATATATATTTAAAATGCTGTATTCAAAAGTGATGTATAAGATCAAAAGGGAGGCTTCTGCCGGAACAACAACGAGAAGTCTTCTGCTGGGTCTCTAAGCATGCTCCTTCCCCTTTTCCTCCGTCACTGGTTCTCCCGACCCTGATGCTATGTTAAGAGCTGAGGTCCTATGCATACGGACCTCAGGTAACGGTTAACCTCATATTTACATATACGGTATATAAACACAGCAATTGATTCACTTCCAAACATGTCACTCCCAGTGAATGCAAATGTACCGCTCCCAGCGAAGAGTACCACTCCCAGTGAAAACAGATATATCACTCCCATGGTCCCCCAATACTTTTAGATTTTTCTCCTGCAATTTTTCCAAGGTAATAATTTAATAAATCACCTAAATTAGAGACAATATACTTTCTAATTTTTAATAAATATTTAGTTGCCTTTTAGGATTTTATCATAATTTTCTCAGGGTATTTTATACCCCATAAATATTTCAGGGACCTATTGGCAAATTATCTAATGTCTTAGGGACCTTTTCGCACATTATTTAATCTCAGGAGAAATTGTTCTAATAATAAGATAAATTCAATACAAGGTGTTTGAGACCTCATATTCACCTATTTCCAATATGTATTATTTACTAAATTATGATACTTATCATCAATAGGATTTTTAGGGTATTACAGCCTCTCACATATTCTCTCTCTTCTCTCCCTCCCTTCCTCTTCCTCTTCTCAATCATTGCTGGAAGAAAAAAACATAGTAGGTTTTGAGCTCTATGAAGACGGTGATGAATAGTTGCATGAACAATGACCTCTTCTATCCCCACATGTTGCTCTCTCTAATCCTCTCTAACTCAATTTTCATGAGTTTTCTGGCACAAATTGCGCCCTTGAAATCTTCCAAAATCGCTAATGAAGTGAGCCATGGAAGCTTAGGGGAATGGCTTCATGGAGTGAAGGGAGGGCACTTCCTGCAGTAGGCGAGGTAAAGTATTTAGGTTTTGAGGAAAAAGAAAGTGAAAAATAAATGTGAGAGTTAACAAAAATCATAATAGGATTAATAAGTTCATCAATAATTTTTACAAAACTTGTCATGAGATTAACAAGTTTGTAACTCGGGTAAAAACATACCAATGTGGGTTCCCAAAATTTGAGCATTATGAACAAAATTGTAAT
This sequence comes from Acacia confusa, assembly GCA_037074495.1. Classification (NCBI taxonomy): domain Eukaryota; kingdom Viridiplantae; phylum Streptophyta; class Magnoliopsida; order Fabales; family Fabaceae; genus Acacia; species Acacia confusa. The sequence goes on along the minus strand of CM073508.1, from coordinate 1,399,371 downwards.
GAGATTAACAAGTTTATCAATATTTTTCACAAAACTTGTAATGGATTTAACAAGTTGGTCACTTGTGATGGTTTTCACATTGACATATTTTGACTTGAATAACGAACTTGTTAAATCCATTACAAGTTTAAGTTTTGTGAAAAGAATTAATAAACTTGCTCTTATTATGAATTTTGTTTATAATACTTAGATTTTGGAAACCCACACTAACATGTTTTTACTTGAGTAGCAAATTTGTTGATCACCTCTATGTCTTTTTAATTTTTCAACAGACGTTTTGAGGTTTTGGAATTTTATATGGTATTTAAATAACATTTTCTCTTGAAAATACTTAGTTAATATATTTAACTAATAAAAATACATATAATTTAAATCATACTAGCAGTTAAATTATTGAATATTAAATAACTAATTATTATTTACAGTAATCTACTGAGTGTAAAAATGGTCTTGTTTTTTTATTGCGCAAATTGTACTAAAAATTAATATTAGTTAAAAACAATATATGTGTCAAAAGATATCATGTTTTGTCCAAATATGTCACTCTTTATGAAAAGAGTATAGAAGGGAGAATGAGTAAAAATATGAGAGGGAATGAGTATAAACTATAAAATATGCGAGAGTGGGTAGAAAAGGAAAAAATAATTTAAATTTTGAGATAAAAAAAAGTTATTTATATTAAGGATTATCCTCAAGGGAGAGCAAATTTCTTAAAAAAGGGATGGGAGAGAGTACAAGAAGGAGGTATGAAAGAGAGTTAAGCCAAAAGCAATAAAAAGTAACTTATTTTCAATTGTGGCTTTTGATGGTTTTTAGTGAAAAAACACTTAATTTTAAAAGTCATTCCAAATATAAATAAATGAACCAATCTTGTTTTTAAACAAAAAAAACCACTTATAAGCCATTCCAAACATATTATTGTGGATAAAGTTATTTTTTAAGAAATGACTTTTCGAGGGAGTAAGTGTTTCTCAGTTTTTGGTCAAGCAGTTCCCTCCCACCTGCGAGACCCGTAAAGTGGTTATGATGGTGGACTTTTTATTTGGTCAATCAAGAGTTTTGGACAAATCCAACATGTTAGATTTTACAGTATCTTTTTAATTTTATTCCTTATTAAACCCAAAATCATATTGTCTTGGGTTTAAGAAACAGAAGTATATCGTATTTGTGTTTAACAATTTTGTCTTATTCGATTATGTGTGGGTTTAACGTGAATATTCCATACTCTAGTGGATTAATAAATTTTTATTTAAATATTGTTTTTATTATAATTGATCTTATCCTAGATTGATTCCACTTTGAACTACTCACCTTTACATCATTGGCTCAATTGATTTACCGATTGATTCAATTTCTAATACCTTACTTAAAATAAGCTAATCTAAATAAAAGGGGAAAAAAACTAATCTGAACATGCATTAAAATTTAATTAACTGGCATTGGTCATAGTAGGAGGGGCTTCGACCAATTAAATATAAGGTTTTGGGTTTGAGCCATTCTCAATATTAAAAATGTATTTGCTAGAGTTATATTTAATAGGATCAAACAATGTTTAAATTTGGCCCGATTTTAGTTGTACTTGACATTCTTGTAGCACACTTTAAATTGCTTCATTATAACTATGGAATGATTCATGAACTTTATCCTCATGATCTTTAGTTCAGCCACACAATTCATTAATTCTCTATTTTAGTTTTGGCCAATATAAGATACTGATCATCAGTACTGAAGCCTCTACCACATTCTTTCTCACCTCAAAACATCAATTTAGCAAGTTCAATGATTCTCATAAAAAGATAGAGATTAGCTGTACAATGTTGTTATCTTTTTTCCTTTTTTAAGGATATACAAGGTAAGGAGGGCAAAATCCTGTAAGAATATCAGTATCTCTGCACTTTTCGGAGTGGTTGTACGTTAACTCATTTTGTTTCTATATATGCTTGTTTAGATAGACGTAGAAGATGTTTTTTCAACGTAATAATTTATGATGTACATATAAATATTTAAGAAGAGTTTTGTCTTAACTTGTACACCATTGATTCAAATAAGCATTTATGGAGAGGCAAACTTGATGGTGAATCAAAGGGTCTTGCATTCATGAATCTACAATCAATGTAACTTAATGTGCATTCTGCTGTTAAGTGCACGTAATTAAGTTATAACCATTCCCAGGTATTTATATCTCATTATTGTGTTCATAAACACGCTTGACCTTCCATTCTAACAATATTTCTGAACAAATTAACTTCATATCCTTGTCATATATAAACCCCTTTAATCCTCTCATTTCTTGCTTGAAACCCAAATCATAGATGGAACAACAACATATCACAATGTGTGCTCATCATCATCATGACACAGAGGAAGATCCCCGAATCGAAGGCATCAAATCTACGATTCATATCATCCGCGATTTCCCCAAACCCGGTTTGTGTTTTGTGTTTGTGGTTTCTCTTGTTACTTATATACACGATGGATCATTCTTTTTGTTGTGTAAATCGACAATGATTCGCAAATATGCATTATATATGTATGCAGGTGGTGATTTTTTGGACGTGAATACTCTCTTGCTGAATCCAAAAGCTTTCAAAGACACCATCGACTTGTTGGTGGAACAATATAAAGGCAAAAATATTTCCGTCGTTGCAGGTATTTTATATTGATGAATCCAATAATATTATATTACACGATATATTTTTTTATAAAATAAAGAAATGGTTGAAATATATAGATATATTATTGCAGGAGTAGAAGCAAGGGGATTTATATTTGGGGCTCCTGTAGCGCTGGGAATAGGAGCCAAGTTTGTGGCTTTAAGGAAACCAAACAAGCTGCCAGGCAAAGTTATGAGGACTGAGTATTCCTTGGAATATGGAAATGACTGCCTTGAAACTCAGGTCGGAGTTATTCAGGCCGGCGAACTCGCCGTGATTGTTGATGACGTCCTTGCCACCGGCGGTACCCTCTGTGCTGCTATCAGTTTATTAGGTGAATTATATTGCACCAATCTCACATAACTTGTGAATATGGCTTGCCATAGATTTTTTGAGGTTTTCATGGGCGAATTTTTGTTTTCTGCATGATGATGCATGGTTGGATATATGCACGTGTGTTGGTTTTTTGTTGTTGTTGCAAAACACAATTGAATCAATATCAACTCTCTAAATACGTCTAATATTAAGGGTGGGAGGGAGTAATTTTATAGGCTAAATGTAACAAGTCATACATGTGGTGTTTTTGTTGCAGAACGTAATGGAGCACAAGTGGTTGAATGTGCTTGTGTGTTTGGGGTGCGACAATTGAAGGTGTGTGTTGCATCTAATCAAAATGGGTGTTCATATATAGTAGTGATTTATACGAGTGATTTTGCGTGAGTGGTAAAAAGAATATCGCGTGTGAATTAATTTTTTTTTTTTATTTTGACAGGGTCGCCAAAGATTGAGTGAACTTGGGAAGACCTCGTTCGTGCTGGTGGAGATATGACAAGACTGGTATGTGTGGGAAGAACAAATGGCTTAGGAATAAACTGGTTCTGAGTGGACGCTTGGATTCATAAGCAATCTTTTATAGTGTTATTTATGAGATAATTAAATTCTAAAATAGTCTGACTGCATCTCGGTGGGATGTACGACTTCCATGTAAGACTTTACTTTTTCATGAATCAAAATATTTAGAGTGGAACAAGCAACTCAAAACTAGACTAGTATTTTTGGCCTTTTGCACTTCCAATAGTGATTTCAGCATTTTTTATTATGAGAATGCTACATGAAGGTTACATCCATATGCAACAACGTGTGAATATTTGCTGCGTTAGGAATCCATCCATATGGTATTGTTGTTACTTGTAAATACAAAAATGATCAAAACTTGTTGAAGATTGAAGAAGAGGGGGCTAGGTGATGACAACGCAGGCTCCACAGCAGAAGAAGGCAACCAGAGTGCCAAGCAGGGCACCAGCAAGAACTTGAGAAGGAGTGTGACCCAGAAATTCCTTCAGTTTCCTTTCACTTATTGGATGCCCTTGGAACAGGTCTGCAACTATCACATTCAGCACCTGTTCCCATAAATGCACAACAAATTACTTATATTGTGTAAGTTCCTAATTGCTAATTTAGTCCAAAGAAACCAAATTACCAAAAGGAATATGTAACTAGAACAAGTTTGGTGGGTGTGTAGGAACCCAACACTAGCGGACTAAATATTTGGGGGCCAAATATATTAATTTTTAGATTAACAAAAAAATTTGGCAGAGGGGGGAATTAAATTCTGAGAAAACTTTAAATTAAAAACCACCAAGACCGCCTGAAATCATATATATTTGAAGAACAATAGGAGGTTTCTTTCTGTCACAGTAAAACTAGAAATTATCTACAAATAATAAAAGCCCAGCTCAAGTAGGATTTAGGCCAACAATATCCACTTCATCTGCTATACTACTCCCTCCTCTGTGTGTGTATATGGGAAGTTGATCTTGTCTTAGTTTCCGTACTTATCAAATTTTTTTTTTTTAATTTACCTCTTATTAATATTTCTTCAACAATAACAATCAAAGAAAAGAAGAGATGAGAGAATAAAAAAGATGACTAAGATAATTTAAAAAATAATTGGTTATGTCATATCAACTATCCTGATTAACTTCCATAATCTAATAATCAATGTAATCAAATTATGTAAACAAGTTTCATATTAATCAAAGGAGGGAGTGTATCATATTAATGATCACAGCCAAATAATTTATGGATCGTTTCCCTAATAACAACTCCATTTTACTCCACTATCAACAATCAGACAACTTTTCTCCTCAAAGACCAACCCAACATAAACAAGAAAAAAAAAAACATTTTACAATCCACAAACCTCAAAGGAAAGTTAAAAAAAAATGAAAGAGAGGGGAAGAGAAACAACATCTGCAAATAAGATGCGACTCTATGTAGTAAAAAATGCTAAATCAGGTCATAGCCCAGTCTTACCTCAGCTTGCATCCCAGCATGTCGTCTAACACCGATTGCATCATACATGACGATGAGACTAAATCCCAGGCACACCGGAAACAGAGAATCGGCGACGCCATGACAAAGAGCCACTGACGTCGTCAACGCCGTACACAAGGAGGAGTGCGACGACGGCATCCCTCCCGACGCAAAAAGCAGTCTCAAATCCCATTTCCGCTCCACAAAGAAGTTCAATATCACTTTCACTGACTGAGCAATAATCCAAGCCAACAACCCCGAAACGAAAGTTGGGTTCGCCGCTAATGTAGCCAAAATTGGACTAATCCGAACGCTGGCTTTCGTAGTAACGCTCAGAAAAGCAATCCCTAACCCTCCGTTCTGCAAGTAACAACCTTTATACTCGTCCGCAACTTGCTCTGTTTCGCTACAAGCTTTTTTTGCACTCGAAAGAGAAACCCATCTCTGCGTTTGTGAAATGGCCGATTGTTTGATAGTGTTCAAAAGGGGGAATAACACTGAGAGACTGAGATTATTGCTTGAAGGAGTTGTATTAGAAGAAGAAGAAGCTATTATTGATGTTCTTGGTTTGTTGAAGCGAGTACAGGGGAATGATCTGAGTTTTGGTGATATAGAAACAAAGTCCATGGGAGAGGAAGGATTCTGTTTTTGGGATTAGTCAGCATTTCAAAGGGAGAGAAACAGAGAGAAAAAAAGTTTGCGTTGAGGTGAGAAAAGTAAAGAAGCGTCGAGAGATGCGACGTGCTGGGTAAGAGGATAAGATGGTGGGGCAGAGGAAGAAGCGATTAGCTTGTCTCATTTTGACAAATATGCCGTTTATTTGGTTTCTGAAACGAAGATGCTCATGCTGACCCCGCCTTCCCCTTTGAAATAGTTAAATTATCACGAAGCCTGGTGACTATGTCCATGAATAAATAACCTTCTTGCACTTAGATATGAAAAATCTCGGATTAAGGTGTAAAAAGTATATGTGTTAGCTTATCAAATGTTTTTTTAGGTGTAAAAATATATATATGGTTATAAATTAGGTACAAAAATATCATTTGACAATTAATTTTGATTTTTTTTTTGCTCTTTAGGTAATGACGTGACATTTTTGCACATGTATTGTACATTCTTTTTATCATACCACATGTGTATTTTTACATCTTTGAAATGCCACGCCATTACCCAGTCAGCAAAAAAAGTCTAACTTAACGGTCAAATGGTATTTTTGTATCTAATTTATAACCACATGTACACTTTTATATTTTTTTAAAAAAAATACTTGGTATTGAACGCCCTCAGAATAAAGCAAACCCAAAAAGTCTCTGACCAACTACCTCCAATAATTTTCTTCTATAGATCCTATTCTGTTTTAGGTTGGGTTTCTCTCATTATCTTTTTTTCATTATCCCTCATAATTTTTAAGTCACATTCTCCTAATCAATATGAAAAGTACTTTATCCTCTCTCTCATCTTCCCAATCAATAATCTAAATAGGCTGATAAGAAAAAATAAGAAAAGATATAAGGAGAAGATCTTCTTTCATACAATAACCACTGCTTTACAATCCAAATCCTTTGGAAATATTAAACAACGACGTTCTTCTCATAGTTTTGCACGAAAAAAATAATGATTTGTAGGGCCAAAAGATTAGCGGGGGGTGTAGCTCATATGGTAGAGCGCTCGCTTCGCATGCGAGAGGCACGGGGTTCGATTCCCCGCACCTCCATTTTTTGTCTTTTTGGTTAAACTCTTTTGCTTCCATAGAAAAGGCGTTCAACAGGGCACCCAAAAATGCAAATAGAAACGAAGATCTGAAAGAGCACTGTGAGTCAAGCCTACACTATATTTCTTAAATTTTATTACTACTTATTTTCTTCAATAAAGACTATAAATCCCTTGCAAATCATGAAGGTTAAAAAAAAAAAAGGATTTGAAGTAAGAGTAGTGGCGGATATGATTGGAGTTAATGATATAGCCGATAATTTGGTTGTTAAGGATATCATACAAACTATATAGACATAGGACTTGACTGATTGTTGTTGTGCATGAAAGATGAAATTATAGTGGATCAACGCAGTCAATGATTTACTGACAACAAAATAATATTTTAGCCTGAATTAAGGGGTTTTGGTACACTTTTAGTTGGTTTAATTTAGTAATTAATACTACATTATTACTTAAACTTTGTAGCATGCATGTCAAAACAATAGTAATACTGAGTAATAAAATACTATATTCGGTTCTAAATATAAAATAAAGTTTATAGTGCAAAGTTTTATATTTAAGACCAGTCCATATTTTCGGCTATGGCTTTGATTGATTTCCACTGTTTCACCACGCTTTCTTTGTAACCCCACGATAGCAAACCAAGAAAATATTAAATTGTCTTGTGCTTCTGACTCTTAGAAAGCCCTCCAGATATTTGATGCTGAAGTACCTGAAGGCTTGGAGTTAACGTTGAAGAATTGAATCTCTCTGTAATAATTCATTCATTTCACAGTTTCTTTGGGTTTTTGGATTTTCATCTTTTTTCTAATGGAAGAGTGGGCTGCAACTTGTGCTACAAGAGCTTACTTTGATGTCCTTCATATGTACCGCCCGTTCATTGAGAAGCTGACAAAGTGTATAGAAGAAAGATTACGCAAACAAGAGGTTAATTATGTAATAACCTTAGGTGGCAACATATATAAGCCCTTTATCATCCCCATAAGCCATCACCCAAATCTGTCAGAAATGACACCAAATATTAACACGTTTTTATGCATAGGAACTCGCTCGCAAATGCAATTGCATTTGATTAAAGTTGAAGCTAACAGTTCGAGCACTAGAGGCCTATGAGTTTTGCCACACCATACTATTGTATAGTGAGTTTTACATCGGAGAGCCTTATGAGTATAGCTTGGTTTATAAGTTAAAGGCTTTGCTTCCTAATAACTTAGTCTTTTGAGATACGTCTCCCCTTTTAAACTTGTATTGATGAGTGATGACACATTGTTTCTCTCCCTTGTCATTTTCAAAATTTATGTCCAATATTTTAGCCAAATTTTGGCCAAGACAGCAGTGAGAAGTTGCACCTTTGTAAATCCATGACAAATGTTTGGAAAGAATGCCTAATATATGCCACTCTGTCCTTCACATAGAGTTAGATAATTAATTTATAGATATTAAGGAAATGAGTTTAGTTGGTACTTATTTGTAAAATTGTGTAAGATTGATTTTCTAAAATACTCTCTTTAATCATTTGAATTGGAATTACCCCCAAAAGAAATAATAAAGCGTTTCTTGTTCTCCTTATTGGACCAGCATGGGGATGATTCTGCCATGAATCATATATACATGGTCAATCTGTTATTTGTTGAATCTTGTTGATGTTGATCATGGATTAGATTGTACGTACAGATTAATCCTAAGCAGTTTCCAAAACTCTTGCTTGTATGTTTTTCCACTTTCATTCATCCGTTAGGAACACAACACAATTTCAGCCCAATTAAAAAGTAATTCTCATAATTTCTAACTGGTTTGAAAGAAAACGGTGAAATTTAGACCTCAAAAGTATATTCAGACTATATTCTACACTTGAAGCTCAAGATTCTATCTTCATGATCAAGCAGCTTACTTGTCCTTCATTTTGTTCTTGACAGTGTAACAAACATGAAAGACAAATGCAGGAACCTAGAAGCTTTGAGTTTGTGTCGGCGTTAACCGCAAGGATGAAAGCGAAACTGATAGTGGACGTGACATCACAAGCGTCGCGGTTGACGATAGCCCTGGCGGCGGGGGTGAGACAAACGGGAGGAATCAAAAGTAGCAGTTAGCAAGTCAGGGCTAAAGGAGCAAGTAGAGTTTAAAACAGAGGAGCCCTCAGAGGTATTGGCAAAATATGACAACATTGATTTCTCACTTGGAGATTGTGAAGGTGAAGGCTACACAAGGCTGCTCAATTTGCTTGATTTTAATCCTACAAGATCATTTGTCGTGGCTAACAATTTGGTTGGTGGCAGAAGAGGATTGGAAGGTTGTGTAAGAGGAAAGAATAATGAGAATAATAATAATAATAATGCAGCAGTGAGATCACTGAACCATCTTATAGGGAAGGGCAAGTAAGTTACAATGATTAGAATAAAACATAATCAAAGAAATGGGTTCAAGAAAAGGAATAATGAGAGCCTGTGGGTTGCGAAAATCGATGAAGAGAATGGTGAGAAACATATATTCAGGGTGCCTCAAGTTGATTGGTATTGGAATTGAAACACACAAGCACACACCAACTTGTAACCTGAGAGAATTAACTCATTGGTAGATTTGAGCTTTTAACTAACACAGAAATTCAATGAGGAGGGATTGCAAAGGCGCATGCACATTGATCTCAGAAGAAAAAAGTTGCACCTTCGAAGATAACTGCTGAGAAACAAAGATCATTTTGGGATTATGAGTGCTTCACACGCTGCTGCTGGGGATTATGTGACCAAGCTAGCAGTAATCATATTACTGCCATTTTTTCTTGATCAAATAAGAGAGACGCTTGTCTGCATTACTTGGTGTTCCATAAAGTTGTCTTACTTGTTACTGTTAATTCCTGGACATTCATCAGAGTGACTGAATAATAGGCATATGGCATTAACTGAAACTTGTTATATGTACAATCTGTCCATGACTATATATACTTAAACTATCTATAGGTCAGCCAACAAGCATGTAGGCCCAACACTCCTACGTGTATGTATACAGACACACACACAAACACAAAGTTGTCCACTACAATAAATAGTACACATAACTGTCTGCACATAACAACTGTTTCATACATAATATCTAATTACTACTTATAGTTACAGCTAATCAAGTTAATGTTTGTATATATTTTGTTTCCTTTTTGTGATAGCTGAAGTCATATAACTGTTACGTACCTATATAGCATAAATGACGAGTTTGTAAATTAAACTTCAATGTGTGTATGTGTTCATTCCAAGTTTTTGTTTGTTTGGACAGCAAAGTTTTATTAGATGAACAGACAAAGGTTTTGGTACAAAACTATATTTAGTTTAGAGAGCCCGTGCTATTGCAGAAAGAACATCAAAACAAGAGTTAGAATGGTGACTGCAGAGCAAGATGCACACCTAAATTAAAAAGCAAACCCGTTCTTGTGGTAAATATCCTCCACTGACCTCCCTCTTCATTCAATGTCTCAATCATTAGATCCATTTTTAATGGTTGAGATTTAATAAAATCTATCATTAAATCTCAACCATCAAAAGTCAATCTAATATAATGGTTGATACATTGAATGTAGAGTAAATGGAGAATGAAGTCAATGGAAACACTCGTTTCCCGTTAGTTTAGAAGGTTGACATTTTTTTTAATACTTTATGGTATATTTAATGTATTAACTTTATTTCTTATTTTTCATGAATTGGTTAAAGTACCCTATATTATTATTGACCGGAGGGAGTACTAGGTCATTTCTCTTTGGGGTTTGAATCCTCTTAAAAGTTAAAAGACTTTCTCTTGTTACTTTTTTCTACACACAACAATCTTCTCCATCCGTTTCATTTTAATGATATAAAATTACTAATAGTGATCAAATGAGTAAGAGTTTTGAGGGCTTTCCCCTTATAATATAAATAATGCGTACTATTAAACCAATTATGTTGCTTATTTATGAATTCATTTATCAATCATTTGATTACAACCAATGTAAGAGATTTTGTGTGGAGAGGACCTCTAGAGATGATCTATTTCTCTCTCTCTTGCAGTTTGGCTCTGAATGGTCACTTTTCAACTCATTGTTCAAGCACAAACTTAATCTAAATTATACTCGTAGTACGCAAGTTTTGTTTTATTGTGTCAATCATTGAATCCAATTCAGTATGGAATATTTAATTAATGCTAGTTGTTGATTATATTGTGTTAAAATCATATTGAAGCTGGCATATTAAATATAAGAATTATTCATTGATTAATTGGTTGAAGCCTTCAAATGACTAATCTTTTAAATTTTTATGATATCGTCAAATTATTCATGAAACTAACGAAATTGGGGTTTCCTCTTCTTATGATTCACAGATAATACCATAGCAAAGATTTTTCTTTTCCTCGAAATAATATAAATATATACTCATATATATATGTTAAAGCGCTCATGTTCATGACCTTCTATATCAAATATAATGGCAACACTTCAGCATTTAATGCTCCATAGAATTGCCTTTGTATTAACGGTCACCTGTGTATACTCCTTTGGTTTTTATTATAAGATACTAACTATCATTTCTCACAAAACCAATAAATGGGAGTTGTGTTGTTAAATAGGTCTAAAAATGATAAATATTTCCAACTTTAATGATGAGAATTTAAAGAGTTTGTTAAAAGTGAGGTTATAATGAAAAAATAATAATAAATGAGTTAGTTAAAGGAAGTTGGTGTCTTATAATAAATGTCAAAAAATAATGGTAGTTAATGCTTTATAATAAAGATTATGAAGTATTATGTATGGTAGCAATTTTGTAAACCTATAGGCTCTAACGGCTAAATTTCAAACAAAAAAACAGCTAAATGATTTTTTTTTTTTGGGAGTACGTGGACCCGAATCAGCTTCCATGCAAGCCCAAACTGTTGAGGGGGAAAATTATGGTTAAATTGGATTTAAAATTATTTTTGCCTTCCTAAGAAAATAATTCATAAATCCAGTTTACATCCCGCATTTTTTATGGGCCCCAGTTGATATTAAAGCTACCATTATTGGATCTCCCAGACAGACATTCATTAAAGAGTTCCACACTTCCACTTCCACCCCCTTTCGATATTCTTTTTTTTAAAAAAAATAAAAATAAAAATAAAAATAAAATGAATCACCATTTAAAACCTGCTCCTTTAAAAACCTCCAGCTATCACAACTCACAAGAGCTATAAACTAACCTTAACCTTTCATAGTAAAAAGTAGTAAATCCTTCCTGAAAGTATACATCGAGGAATAATGTTGTCTTGAAAGTTTTTTCAGACTCAATTTCATCCTTAAAATCTAAAAGTAAAGCAATGTTGGCCTTTTTTGTTAAAAAGTTAATTGTCAACGTCAATTTTTTAATAGTCAATGTTAGTTTTTTAACAGAAAAGGACAACATTGCTTTACTTTTAGACTTTTGGGGCGAAATTGAGCCTGAAAAAACTTTTAGAATAACATTTCTTTCAAGCGTATAATTTTGGGACGAATTTGCTACTTAACTCTAAAAAGAACAATCTCCTTCCAAAGAAATACCTAAAGAACCAACAAAACGTGATCCCATAGATGTTGTTTCATTCAAATCTTAACGTGAGAATTTGTTGGGGATCTATAAGCACATTTATAAGTATTCTTTGAGATCGGAGGCATACCTGTCTAAATGAGTTATGGGACCCAACTCATATAAGTTTTCTTATATTAAAAAAAAAAAGAAATTGCTAAAATGTCCTATTTACCTAACCAACTGTCTCTCTAGTTCATCTGAGAAATGAGAAATCAAGGGGGCCACTGTGTTGTGTGATTTGTCTTCATCACCTACCTCCCAAACAAGCATCTTGTGCTAGTTTTGTCCTCTCTGCTAGCAACTTGCCGACACACTCCTATAATTCAGTCTGACAATGAACTTAAACCCAAAAGACACATTACATTTCTCCATTGTTAATCATTGTTATTTTCCTCTCCTTTCAGTAAAGGATAATCCAATACACTCAGATATATACATCCGGTCCTCTGTCCTCAATATAAGTCATTTACAGAAGAAATTTAATCCAAGTTACTTAAAGAGCAATTAATACCTATTTTCTAATTTTATTCTTGTAATTAATGTCTAAATATGATCCTTATATTTCTCACTCCTTTAATATGGATATAGTTTGAAATTCTTTTCAATTCATGATGAACTTAATGAGTAAACTACCATTTATGAAGCATAACTTCCTGATATCCAATTCGCATGTGGTAAGATTCTGAGGCTAAACTTAAATTGAAAGTAGACGTTAACTAACGGGAGGGATTATAAATTTAACGGTTCAAGTTGCTCAGTTTCTGAACAGAGCAAGCAGATCCAGAAACTCTGTTTTCTCTGGGTCCCTTTTTTTTGGTTATAATTGAAGAAATGCTCAGGTTATAAACATGTGAAAGTCTTGAAATTTCGAGTCAGTTAATGTAAATATGAATGAGTGTCCTAGTAATAACATCAACGAGAAGTCCCGCAGAAAGGGAATATTGTTGGACGTTGAGCCATCAAGTTTACAAGAAGAAGATGGTGATGATAATGCCCCTGCACCAACCACTACCTTAGCCAACAACCACCAAATTCGAATCTTCATACTCAATAGACTAATACCTTGGAGCTACCTCACTTTTATTGCTTTCTTTTCACATTTTCCTTCCTCTTGTTCACGAGTTTCTCAGCCAGCAAGCAATTTTAATTTTCCCAGCATTGGCTAGATCTGAACTGGGACACTGTATGAATGGCAAATTTCAGATCTTGGACGCAGATATGGGTATCTTTTTTCAGTCTCTGTTTTCTGAATCTTGTGTTGAACTTCAAAGTCGCAGCATCAGCAGGCGATAATGGCGGAGTTGGTTCTGTAACTGAAAGTAATTGCAAGAACATAAATTATCAAAGCTTTCTTCCTCCACCATATCAGAACATATCTCATATGATATGCAGACCTGTATGGAATACATATGAATTGAGGGTAAGTTCTGTGATTTTTTTCCATTCAACGTTTCATAAGAAGCTGATATTGTTGAAAACAGAGTCTTATTTTTTTACCTGTTGTACTACAATTATTCTGAAATTACGGCTGTAATTTTCATGATTTGTTAAAATTCTAAATTTCGTAGCTGTCTCTTCTCTTTTGACTTCATCGGAACTTACAAAACAAGTGCTTTTTATGATTTGGTTAAAACTAGTGTATGGAACACAAATGAATTGAAGGTCAATTCAGACAACATTGAAAATTGTAATGCTGATTTTGGGTCTTGCCCATTTCCAGAATCTATGTACGTGAAGGAGCTAAATTTATTGGAAACATGTCCTTTTTGAATCTGTTCAGTTGCATTAATTCTAGGATCATGACTATAATCTCAATTTTGAGGGACAAATAGGTTGTTCTCACTTCAAAGTAAGGCACATAGAAATTCGTGGATGCCTTCAAACAGAGGATTGCTTGAAAGATCATAGGTTGTTGCAACTCTTCCTTTTCTTTTCGAAACAGTAGGTTGTTTCAACTTCAAATTAGGGCACACCGTAATAGATAGATACCGTCAAACAGAAAACAGCAAATCGCTAACTAGATTCAAACCCTACATGTTTTGGTTGAGTTAGCTCAAGTTTCTTAATTGAGGCAGCCCTTGTTAGGAAAGTTACAGCTAAAAATTAAATGATTTGTTATGGATCTCATGGTTTTCCTCTTGCAGTCTAGATATCTACTTTTACAAAAGTGAGTATAAACAATAAGATTAAAAGTTACTCTAGATTTGGGCCTCATTTGCAATCACATTCTTCTATATGACACTCTCTCTGAATCAACCTGCCAGTGTAGATAATTTAAGTTGATCTCTTAGTAGCTGATTTGTAAGCTTTGAACTGCAGTTCACACAAAATGATCCTCAGACCACAACTATCATATTATCTGCACCCTACGCAATTGGGTGGGTAGGAATTGGGTTTTCAAAAGATGGAATGATGGTTGGTTCAAGTGCCATGGTGGGATGGATTAGCCAACATGGGCATGCAAAAGTGAAACAGTTTTATCTGAGAGGAAGAAAATCATCAGAAGTAATTGCAGACAAAGGAGAAGTGCCTCTCAATAATGTTCCAGCAGCTGTGGCAACTGATGGTGCTCAAATTCACTTGGCATTTCAGTTGCAGACCACAGCACCACCTGGTAGCCAACCCATTTTGCTTGCTTTTGGTGCTAAAATCCCACAGAACCATCACCTCTCAAAGCATGTTGATAAAACATCTCTTGTGTTTGATTTCTCTTCAGGTACAAAATTCTTGTGATAAGTGTATTTTGCTGCAAAGGTGACGATAAGTGTTTCATTGGCCCCTTTTTTCTAAGGAGTTATTCATTTTTAGTTCATTTAGATTATTCCTAGATCTCTTGTTACATATTGGGATTATATATTTGGTCAAATACCTAAAACAGTCTTAATTTTAAGTTCATAGACTACCCGTTAGCTAAGAGTACTTAGCTCAGATCCAAAACCGTCTAGTATAATTTCTCGGTCACACTCTTGTGAAACAAGAGTGCATACCCTATTCAGTGTTTGCTTGGCCAAGTTTTTCTAAGGAAATATTCATTATTAGTTTGTTTTAAAGAAAGCTACTCAGACTTTTCCTAGATTTAGCGTTAAATATGTGGATTATATATTTGGCCAGATAGCTAAAACAGTGTTAATTTTATTTATATAACAGCGTTACATATACTGTGGCTTAAATCCAAAACAGATTAGATGGTAGCATATTTTATAATAAACTTGCAGCTTCTTAGAACTTTTTCTGGCAGAGATTAGACCAACTGTTCTTTTTCACAGGTTCTCAGGGTTCTGTATCCAATAACAACTGGATTCAGATGAGGAAGAGCCATGGAATAGTGGGTATAATAGGGTGGGGTCTAATCCTACCTGTTGGGGCAATTATTGCAAGATACTTCAGACATAAGGATCCTCTCTGGTTCTATCTGCACTCAGTGATTCAGTTTGTTGGATTCGGATTCGGACTTGCCACGGTCCTTCTCGGGCTACAACTTTACTCCAAAATGCAAGTTCACATACCAGCCCACAGAGGCATAGGCATCTTTGTCCTTGTACTAAGCATTCTTCAGGTTTACAACTCACCCATGTGAATTTTTTTAGTTATACCTTTCACATTGTTGATAAAAGCTTTTTAATTATGAGCACAGATCTTAGCATTCTTCTTGAGACCAAACAAAGACTCCAAGATTCGCATGTATTGGAATTGGTATCATGGTTGGTTCGGAAGAATGGCGCTGTTCTTTGCAGCTTTAAACATAGTGTTGGGGATGCAAGCTGCAGGAGCAGGGAGTGATTGGAGAATAGGCTATGGATTCTTGCTTAGTATAATAATTGTTGCAGTCATAGTTTTTGAAGTTCTTGCTTACTTGAAAAGGAGAGAGAGGCGTTCTCTACCTCCCAGCATCCAACTGGATCCTCATGGGGTTACTTCCATTCCAAGTAATCTAGCCAAAGGTATGTTCTTCCCTTTACAAAAATCCTTACTTCCTCCTCGGTCCTTATATAAGATATACTCCATCTGATCCTTTTTATAAGGCACCAATTACTAACATTTTTCTGTCCTTATTATAAGGCACCAACTTACTTTAACTAACTCATTTATTACTATTTTCCCATTATGCCCTCATTTTTAATTAATTCATTTAAATCTACATCATTAAAACACGGGTGAAGTTGGAAATATTTATTAATTTTGGATCTAATTAATGAGCTAACTTCTATTTCTTGGTTTGAGAGAAAAAGTAGTTGGTGACTTATAATAAGAACAAGAGAGAGTATTTACATAATTTTAAATCTGTGACCTCTTGATCACATGGTGTTGGTTGTAAAAACTGAATATATAGAATGTAATTGAATATATAGAATGTAATTGATTATACTAAAAAGTCACAATACTTTAAAACAAAGTCTCCAGACGTAATTTAATAATATAATAAAATCATAACAACTATATCTAATAATAATTAATAAATAATGAATAAGACAACAACAAAAGTAATACCAAAATATAATTTAATTCTAAATAATTCAGAAGTGAAATGTTATAAGAGATAAGAGAATACAAAATGTCTTATTTGAAGGGTGGAACTAGAAGGAGGAGGGGCCTCCTCCTTTTATAGCCCAATAACCTCTCTCCTAATATTAGAAAACTTACAATTCAGCCATATCAACTTTTATTATTGTTTTAAAGCAATGAAATTTTTTAATATGACATGTGTTTTTAAAATACTTTAATTATCTTTTTTATCCTCTTATCTTTGATTATTATTGAGAGGTAAATTAAAAAGAGGTTGACAAATATAAAAAATATATTTTATATTTAAGACCAAAATCAATTTTTTTCAAATCTATCGTATGTTAAGAATGGATATAATTTGAGCAAAAAGAAAGAATGGATATAGTATATGCGTGTCAATTGTTCTTTTAGAAGCTTATAATGCTATACATTTTGATGGAGCAGGATGAATGTGAATTGCTGCTAGTTTTGGGCATCCAGACACAGTAAATTGTCAGATTGAATCATGGCTTTCATCGGGCTTATATTCATTTGAGGCATCTGATTGAATCTGAACTTTTACACTATAGAAACTATTCTTTTGGTACTGATGTAAAGAAGAAGCTTGTATAGACAACAAATTCAAGCAAGAAGGTTGTCAAGTTGGTTTGGTGCACCTCGTTTTTCAACTTGAGAAAAAGATTGAACTTTTGTTTTGGTTTCTTTGTTGGGGTTTTTGCTGCTTGGGCAGGAATGTAGATGGCTTCTTATATTGCTTCATGTTTAAATCTAAGTCTTGTTTTTTCTGGAGAGATTTTTTTTTTTTGCTCGAAGGTTTTTTCTAGAGAGACGTGTTGAAGAAATAGTGAAAGAGGCCGATGTGTTTGCGGAGGAAAGCTACTGTGCGTTAATGGTTTTATGATTTTTAGGAGAATTCGATCAGAACTCAATCAATTTGCCTGAAACTATACCACGAGTAGTTTTTAGACTAATATATTCTAATGAACATGAAGTACAATGATCTTTCCATTGCATATCAAGATTGATTTATTTTTTCTTTGGCTAGCTTTTCTATTCCAGATTCGGTTTTGGTCATTTGCAAAGAAGGCTCCTTTGCAAAATTTATACTGATTTTTTTTTTTGTAATGTTAGTTTTTTTTTTTTTTTTTTTTTTTTTTTTTTTTTTGTAATATGGCAAATTTACACTATAAAATTGCAAAAGAGTCTCCTTTACAAAGGATCAAAACCAAATCCAGCTTGACTTCCTGGTATGAATTTCATTTTCATTTTTTATTAAGTTCTAAAATGAATATTTTGAGGCAGGAACACATTACTCTTTGAGTCTTTAGTAAAAGATCTATCTATTTAATTTAATTAGATTAAGGAAATAATAATCTATCATTTTTTTATATATATAGAACATCCTTATTTAAATTTTTTAAAATAAAGTATTAATCTAGTATTGAAAGAAAGGGACCTGGACTTTTAAAAATAAAAAACAGCAGAATTATATTGATGTGTGTGGTATTAATATGAGTAGCAAGCATTATTTATTTCATTGAATATATAAATGTATTATTTAATTATTAATTTTTTTTTATTTGAAGTATCTAATTATTGTTGAGAATGTATCAATATAAATAATTTAAAAAAATTGATAAACACAAGAAGTAACTCATACATTTAGGATCAAAACTCTCAAATTATCTCATACATTAAAGACCAAATAAGTATATATTGATAAGCACATACAGTGATGTTTATATATATACACCCATATTACAAACTCTGTTGGAGTCTCCTAACTAAACAAGATGCCCTCTGGGTTAGATACATGTGGTCCAAGTATAATTGCGGTATCCATCAAGTGCCTAAGGTTTCCAAGAAAAACAACCCTTCTTTTGCTTGGAAAGTGATTGTTGGTGTCTGGGATAAATTTATCAATGGAGTTGGGAAAAAGGTTAACAATGGGATGAGAACCAAGTTTTGGATAGTCGTTGGCTTCCCCTTGACCGGCCCATCTTAACTCTTATCCAAAATCCAAATTCTATTAACAAAGATGAGTCTGTGTGGGACCAGCTAACGTCTAATAGGAACTGGGACGTCAACAAATGGCGAGGAATTATACCTCTTGGAATCATAAATATGATTATGAAAATGCACCCCCCCCCCCACAACAATAGCTCTCCCAATTGTTTTACTTGGAGAGCAGCGAAAGATGGTTACTTCTCGGTGAAATCGGCCCACCAGTACCTCTCTGATAACAGAGGAGATACCACTCACAACTTTTGGTCTCAATTGTGGAGATGGCAGATCCTTGAGAAAGTAAAATTATTCATGTGGCAAGTTGGACATGAAAGACTTGCCACCAACTCTCTCAAAGCCAAAAGAGGTCTTATGAATGACAACACTTGTCCTTTCTATTGTAACAATGAGGAGAGTGTCATCCACGTAATCAGAGATTGTGAGTGAGCTAAAAACTTGTGAAAACAAATTTTAAAGGCTAACTATTTTTCTCAGTTTTTTACAGGTAATTTGCAGGTTTGGTTCAATCGGAATACTAATCATAAACTTGGAAAAGGAAAATTTCTTGGCCTCAAGTCTTCAGTTTGGGATGCTGGATCCTTTGGACAACCAGATGCAAATTTATTTTTCAGGGAGGAAGCACAGATACCAGGGAGACGCCACACTTCTGTAACTACCTTCTAATGGAAACTACCGCAAATCATCAGATTTTCCAGCTAGACAAAATGGAGGAGAAGTCCTGGACTCCCCCTCCCGCTCATACAGTTCGCATTGATGTGGATGGTTCCGTTCGACACCAATACGAGGTAGCTGGCAGAGGAGTGATAATAAATGCCCAAGGGGAATGACTGATGAGCTTCTATAAATCTCTTCGTCTTCATTCGGTTATTGAAGTGGAGATTCATGCCATCATGATAGGTCTTAAACTCGGGCAACCGATGGGGTTTCAGAGAATTCTTCTCTATTCGAACTCTCTTGATGCTATTAACATTCTTATGCGTGACAGTGTTACAGATCATCCATTAAGAGACATTATTGAGGAAACTAGAGATCTTTTTTTCAAGGATGGGGAGGTGGAGGTTTATCATACTTCTAGAGTGAACATCTCTTGCGCTGATTATATGGCTAAAGAAGGTCACAACGTTGCTGCTGATGATGGGGTGGTCTTGATTCCAACAATTTTTAGGGGATGTCTTCAAATGGTCTTGAATGACCAACGGTTTTGTTACTTCTAGTGTTTTTTCTATTTTGATGTACTTTGGGATAGAGTTTCAAATTCTATCTCAATGACTTTATCAAGCCTTGGCTTGCCTTTATTATCTAAAAAAAAAAAAAAAATTACATGCATATATTATAAAGTTTGAACCTAAGAGTAAAAAGTTGTTTCTTAATACTCCTCCCGGTTCATAATCTAAGTACTTTAACTAATTTTTGAGAAATAAAAAGTGATAATAATTTATTAAAAATGTTGTAAATTAATTTTTATTTCACTTTTATCTTTAATATAAAATGTGTTTAAAAATTTAATGAGTAACTAAAATTAAAAATGAGAAATAATTACAGACTAAATTGAACAATCGAGCATTGATTATCTCACAGATAATTTTTATTTTGAATCAATATATTCTGTTAGTAGCGTCCTATTTTATGGAAAGGTGGGAGTATAATTTTCTTTTCTTTTCTTATACTTCAGGAATTTTCTTTACAAAAATAATTGTAATTTTTTTTAAAATTATTAAAACCCTATCAGTAAATCATTTCTTGGATTTAAATATATCATTTCCCCATTCTTTCCCGCGTTAGTCCTTGATCGTTGAAAGTTGATCCTCTCTCAAAATGGCAAAATAAAGACGAATTTGTAACCCGCCACAGGCGAACCCCAAAAAATCCACGTGGCACTGATACAGTAGCTAGCAGAATTTGCATCCCGCCAAAAAATTTCCCTCACTGGCGCTTTCCTCAAAACAATCTAAATCACCCTCCCTCCACAGCCATTACTCTATTGTTAGTTTTTTGGCTTGCTTATGTTTGAGATAGAACGATTTCATGTTTAATTCAGCACCCAGTTAGGCTCCGCATTTGTCAATTCCAAGTGATATATCTTGGGTAAATTTTCGTGTGTTATACTGGATTTCGCTCTCTGTTATTTCTAATTGGTTCAAAGATCGAAATCAACGCTGACATACCCGAGGTTTTTCTGTGTTTTGCAAAAGGTTAAATCGTTGCCTGGTTGTTGCTTTTATTGTTCAATTTGGACGCTTTTTGCGTTGAATTTCTGGGGATTCGTGCTGTTGTTGGGGCTCGGATCTTGGCGCTGAATTGGACTGGTGCTGAATGGATTAATGCTCGGCTTTGGAGTTTTGTTTCTGACTTGTTGGACTTATGGCTATGGTGCATCGATGAGAAAACTAGTTCTTTTGTCGTAAAGAGTTTCATAGTCTTGGCGTAGGATAGTCTCAGGATGATAATTAAGCGGGCAATGAAATTTGAAATTCCGAATCTGAAGCGATGCCAATTAGAGGAGCTCGATCCTGAAGACAGTACCTGTGCGACGAATCCCAAGAAACGGAGGGCAAATGGTTTTTTATCTACTGGTATGGCCGCTGAGGATGAATATTTGAGCAGCAATTCTGGATTTCTTTGCAGTAAAGAATCGCATTGCGTTGGTGACTTACTGTCAAGCTCAGATTCCATGAAGTCGAATGCTAGAACAGTACTAAAACCGGGCTCAAAAAAGGTTTGGCCTCCATTATTGCGGTCGTCACGAGGTCGCCACCAGATACTTCCATCGAGGTTCAGGGATTCGGTTCTTGGTACGTGGAAGAATGAAAAAATCCAAGTGGAGAGCACATGTTCCATCGTTAAAGAAAGTGATTCTTTAGGGGAAGTTGAGTCAAAGTTCAGTAGAATGGAATTTGCAAAACAGGGAGCTTGTGTTAATAGTAGTCTAAGAAATTCAATCTGTTGTCCATATACCGAAATGGAGAAGGAAAGAGTCTTGGGTGCCTTAGATTCAAATGATTTCGACCCCGCGGACACGGAGCATGCGAAATCCTTTAGTACCGTGAGAACAACAGTTAAAGAGGGTTGCTCATCGTTACTTAAAGTTCAAAATTATGCGTCCGGACTTAATTCTGAAGGCACTATTGATCCAAAAACTAGTGGGAAAGCTGAAAAGAGGACAGACGTTTACAAACTAGAGGATTTTGCTTGCGGTGATATAGTTTGGGCAAAATGCGGGAAGAGGTATCCGGCCTGGCCTGCTATAGTGATTGATCCCATCTTGCAAGCTCCCAAGTCGGTCCTGAACTGTTGTGTTCCAGGTGCAATTTGCGTAATGTTTTTTGGGTACTCAAAAAATGGAAAGCAAAGGGTAAACTTCTCTTTACGCTTCTGGTCTTAAAATTTAAGTTTTAAAATCGTTCTCAGTTGACATCTAAAATAATGATGATCGGCAGGACTATGCGTGGGTGAGAAAGGGAATGGTATTCCCCTTCATAGAATTGATGGACAGGTTTGTATCTAATCGAATATCCAATATAAGTTGACAGTGTCTTGCAATTATCTACTTATTAAACATCATGTTTATATAGATTCCAGGGGCAGACCCGACTGTACAGGTGCAAACCAAGTGATTTTCGAATGGCACTAGAGGAGGCTTTGTTGGCAGAAGATGGTATTCTGGAGTCACATTTGGGAGCAGATATAGTTACTAAAAGTAATTTTGAAGCTCATCCCAGTGTAGATTTAGAGGTTACGGGTTCATATGATGATCAGGAGGACAACTGTCGGGACAAGGTGAGCTTGATTTCTCTGATTGATCTTCACCAGATGATGAAAACCTTAATATGCTTCAAAAAAATTACAGTTCTTTCAGAGAATTTATTTTGATTTGAATTTTTGAATATGGGAGATGAAAGGATCATGGCCTTGTAGATGCTAGTGAAGTTGAATGCTAACAGAGATAACTAGGTGCCAGAATTTAAAAATACTATCACTCTAATAACCCAAATGGAGAATCTCGAATACATGACACATAATAACCATAACCCACCTCCTTCGCTGACCCTTCATCTATTTATAAGGGAAAATACATAATCAAACCCTACATGAACTAAAAGAATCCCAAACACATAATTACAAGCCTACCATAACTGCCACAATGTGCTTCACAGGTAACCCCCTCACTTCTTTTCTCACTATTAGTTTTGTGCTGCCCTGAAATTTTTGTTTCTCCTACCGTAGGTAAATCAAGCTGCCCTTACAGAACTCTATCATGGGAATTGTGTTTTCATTTTGTTGATTTATATGTTTCTTTATACTATATTTCTAGTCCAGAAAGCAGACTTGGAAAATAGTTGACACTAACGGTGTATACATCGATGTTTCTTTTTTGCCAACTATAGAACTGTGTGTCTCAGAGTTTGGTTATTTGCAGATTCTTACCCAGAGAATAAATGTGCAGGATGCTAGACTTTGTGCTGGCTGTGGTTTGATGTTAACATGCAAAGCCATGAAGAAGACTAAGGATTCTAGTGCACAACTTTATTGTAGACATTGCCTGAAGGTTCTGTTCAATGGCTATTTATTTGTTCTCTATATCTGGGCGAATAGCTTTTTATGAACTTTTTGTATAAGAAATATCCGATTAAGGAGAATTTACAAAGTGGTCAATGTGTTAATTACCTTGTTTAATGTTTCCTACATGGAAATTCTCAGTCATTTGGAATGTGATTTTTCTTAATTAAGTGGTGGACAATTATACTTTTTAAATTGTTTGATCCTGTTTTTACAGTTGCAAAAATCCAAACAATACTGCGGCATTTGCAAAAAGATTTGGCACCACTCAGATGGTGGGAATTGGGTAAGCTTGTGTGCTCATTTGATTTCTTATTCATTTCGATGAAACAATCAAAATTTTAAATATTGTGGGTCCTAACTCTGGGAATTAGGTATGTTGCGATGGTTGCAATGTTTGGGTGCATGCAGAATGTGATAAAATCTCCAGCAAACTTTTAAAGGTATTGTGGTTAATATAGCTTTACGTATATCTCTTCTGTCATTTGATTTCCTTGGTTTGCAAAGCAGTGGAAGACCATGGACTGGTTTATCGTTGCAGGATCTGGAACTTACGGATTACTATTGCCCAGATTGCAAAACAAAAGTCAAATGTAAATTTGCAGAATCACGTTCATCCAATTCAAAAATCAAGTATGCTGTAATTATTACTTGATTTGTTTAGGTGTGTTCAACATTTTGATCTTATCTTGACACTGAGGATGGCAATCTTTTAATCTTGTGACATTTTTTTGAGACAGTTCAATAGAAAATAACCAAGAACATATGATACCTGAGGAGGTAACGGTGGTGTGCAATGGCATGGAAGGAATTTACAATCGAAGTCTTCATTCGTAAGCCTTCACTTTCTATTGCCTTATTGAGTTTAATCTGTTCAAAATCTTTTGGCTTACAATCTTTAGTGGAAATAAAATTTATTATAATCTCTTTGTGCTGTCTTTCATATATCTGAAGTGCTCTCTGTTCCTTTTCTTTTTATATAATTTGCCTCAAGGTCTTTCATTTATTTTGTTGTGATTTTATAATTAATGGAGTATTAGATGTTATCTAATGTCTCATTGAAAAAAGTCACCACCTTTGTCTAGATCTGTGTAGCAATCTTACTAGGTTCTATATTTTTAATTATACAATTTTTATTCTGAGCACCAATCGAAGACTTAAGGCAATTATAAGTTGTCTCCTCCCAGAAGAATTTCATTGAGCATTTTTTCCCCTTTTCTTGCAGAGTTATGTGCAAATGTGGTTCATGTGGGTCAAGGAAGCAGACACTGGGTGAATGGGAGCGGCATACAGGTTGCAGAGCCAAAAAATGGAAATTCAGCGTGAAAGTAAAAAGCACAATGCTGCCCCTAGAAAAATGGGTTTGTATCAGCTTTGCAATATGAGTGAAATGGCAATTTTTCTGCTGGCTTGTTTGTTGGTCTGTGTTGGCAGTCATGGCATTAGTGAGGAAAATTATCATTTGCATTTATATAATAACGTCTCCATTACTTTTATTTCCAATCACTTCCCATAGAGTATGAAAAGGATACTCACTCAAATTTATTTATTTATATTTTTGCTTTCTTCTTTTTGTTATTATTGTATGTTTCTTTCTCATTTTTGAATTATTGTTGGTGCTTCAGATTACTGAGAACAATTCTCAAGCTGGGGTTTCCCTAAAGTTGGATCAGCAGAAGGTACTTGCCTTTTTGCAAGGTAAATATATATTCCATTTAAACTTCCGCCCAATGAAGTCTCATTATCTTTAAGGTGAAAACAGCGTATGGCAATACCTTCTCTTGAATATATCTTATTGAGTTGGAAACTTATTATTTATATTATTTTCTTTTTACAGAGAAGTATGAACCAGTTTATGCAAAATGGACTACTGAAAGGTGTGCCATTTGTAGATGGGTTGAAGATTGGGATGACAACAAGATTATTATCTGTAACAGGTGTTACTATTTTTGTTGAAATTGATTTCAGCATTTTGATATGTTAAAAATTTGTTTTGACCATACATGGTTTCAAAGGAAGCAAAATTGATCCCTATTTGTGCACTTGCTCTTTATTCAGGTGCCAAATTGCTGTCCACCAAGAATGCTATGGGGTGAAGAAAGTTAAGGATTTTACTTCTTGGGTTTGTAGAGTTTGTGAAACTCCTGATGTTGAGAGAGAATGCTGCCTCTGTCCGGTAAAAGGCATGTTATCTAACTCGTGAATGATCTGACTTATTTTTGTTGTTTCCCTTACACAATATATTTTCTTTTTCAGAGCTTAGTGGTGAATCCAGCATTCTAATTCTCCACTGGGAAAGGGATTTTTTTTTTTTTTTTTAAAAACATTTTTTGGCATATCAAGTACTGACATTCTTCATAACATTAAAAAAACTTGCTTGGCTTGGGGGGATTTTCAAACTCTCATCACATAACCATTCTATGTATCCAACCACTTTGTTGGTTTTCAAGTAGTTTAGTAGAATCCTCTTGTAAGTTTCATTCGAATGCGCTCATGATTACATATAATTCTGTATTTTGTGCATTGACTGCTTATGTCATCCCCCCCCCCCCCCCCCCCCCCGGCATATTTATGCCATTATCAGTTTTTGTCACCCAGTGCTAATTTGATTTTGATATGGAAAATTTCCTCGTAGGTGGTGCTCTGAAGCCAACTGATGTTGACATGCTGTGGGTTCATATAACATGCGCTTGGTTTCAGCCTGAAGTTATTTTCCAAAACCACGAGGCAATGGAACCTGCCATTGGAATCCTTAAAATTCCTCCAAATTCGTTTTCAAAGGTACAACATTTGTCAGAAAGCTTGTCTTGACATTGACTTGGTTTGAGTTACAATATTTTCTCTAGCAACAACCCTAGAACTAAATTATGTAGTCTTCCCTCTTTGATGCACATTTAGAAAGAATTAATCTTTATTGTGGGGAATCTTAGTCGTGCCATATTTAGATGCTCTTTGTTTGTTGACTGCAGATTTGCATTATCTGTAAACAAAGCCATGGATCATGCTTAAGTTGTTGCAAATGTGCTACTTATTTTCATGTGATGTGTGCGTCAAGAGCTGGATATAGCATGGAAGTAAGTTTGATCATTTTTTAATATATATTTTTAAATATTTTTATTATGATTGTTTATGCAAACAGGTCACTCATCAGATACACGTTCCCTTTTTTTCATAGTTCTCTTTTTCTTTTTGAGTGAAGAGGCATCATATATGTTGCCATTCCTAACGAAATAGTTCTACGACAGATAGTATTAAACCAAATTAGGATTACTAGCTTGGATTTTTCCATGGTATCTATATGGCTTTACGTGTTAGTATTTGTTTGAACTTACAGTTGCATTCCAAGGAGAAGAATGGGAGTCAGAGAACAACGAAGTTAATATATTGCGCAGTTCATAGGTTTGGACTCCAATCACCTGGTTGAATTTAGTGATATTTTCTGTATGAGTTTTAAAATCAATGTAGCCTTATATCTTAATTTCATCGCAGGGCCCCAGAACCAGATTCAGTACTGGTTGTGCACACACCCTTGGGTGTTTTCTCTCCCAGAACTGAACTTCAAAATCATAAGGGATGCTTTAGGGGATCGAAGCTAGTTTCACCAAAGGAGGTAGAACTTCTCGAAGAGCCCTCAACCTCTGAGATTAACAAGTTTGAGCCACCTTCTGCTGCTAGATGTTGTGTTTACAGAAGGGCTCTTAATAAGGTCGAGTTACTTCTGTTTTTTATTTGCGCATGGAACATGAAATGCTATTGCTTCATTTTCATAAATTTTATTTTACAACTGGTCTTACTTAATACTTTTTTGATGTTTCCCATTTGCCAGAAAGTTGATAAGCCAGTAATTCACTTACTGGGCGGACCAAGACATCATTCTTTAAGTGGAATAACTCAGTTGAACAGTTATAAGGTTATCTTTGTGCATCGGGGTTCACTTTGGCACTATCTCAGACCTATTTCTTTTGAAGTAGTTAATCTAGTTTTGTTGATTTGTGGTTGTATTGTATGAATAATAAAGACAATATCTTCTTTCCTTGTTTTATGATAGGACGTTGAACTTTCTGATGTATTTCTTTCTCTCAAGGAACGCCTTTATCATTTGCAGGTAAAATATACTAAACTTTAATATCTAATCTATAATTTTAAGTCCTTTCTTATTATCATTTTTCTTGTTTTTTATTTTAATGCTTTGGGTTTCAGAAAACTGTAAAGCATCAAGTTTGCTTTGGAAAATCTGGTATACATGGATGGGGCCTCTTTGCTCATCGAGATATTGAAGAAGGAGAGATGGTTAGTCACTATGCTAAGATTGTCACCAAATATGTGTAAGATTATTACAGGCCTGCAGATTCTGTTTAGGACATTATGTTTATGTTAGTTATGTCTGTCTGCAGGTTGCTGAGTATTGTGGGGAGCAGGTAAGGCGGAGCATAGCTGATTTGAGGGAAGCAAAGTACCGGTCAGAAGGCAAAGATTGTTATGTAAGCCCCTTGTTTTAGATTTACTTTTGATACTCTGTTCTGTGCTGCCACGTTGCATCTTTACCCCATTTTATGAATTTTAAAGTCAAGATATAGTTCCATTTGTGATCTTTTTGTCTGTTTATGCAGCTGTTCAAGATCAGCGAGGAATTGGTAATTGATGCAACAGATAAGGGCAACATAACACGCTTGATAAACCATTCTGTAAGTTGCTACTTGATTCTGCAATGCCTTGCATATTCCTTTTCTTAGATTTTGTTTTATGTTTCTTCTTACTTTTAACACAAATATCCAACATGTTGCTCAACAATTCAAAGGAGACTGTTGCCTTGATATGGGAACAACTGAGTCTCCTAATCTGAACCTAGCCTGCGTTATGCTGCTTACTGAATCTGATCTAGTATTATGCAAGAAAGGAGAATTAAAAAAAGAAAGAAGCTACTAATGTTTACTCTGGTTTGCTTCAGTGCATGCCCAACTGCTATGCCAGGATAATAAGTTTGGATGATGAGGAGAGCCGAATTGTTCTTATTGCCAAGACCAATATCTCTGCTGGTGAAGAACTAACGTACGGTTTGTTCTGTTTTATATCCTTGATAATTCTATAGAGAGCTCTACTTCATATGAGGTTCGATCTTTAGAGGTGGAGCTTTTTGTGGAAGCAGCTTTAGTTTCTTGTTTGCATATGGGAATTTTGATTTGACTTGATTTGGAGTAACACTTTTCATCTCAATGTTGCAACAGGTATGACTACTTGTTTGATCCGGATGAGCTTGATGAACTGAAAGTTCCCTGTCATTGCAATGCCCCAAATTGTAGGAAATTTATGAATTAGGGTTCCTCCTTTTTTTTTAATCATCTGAGAGGTGCAAATTGCGCCTGACAAATGATAAACATCTTCCCGATTTTTTAAATAATTTTTTAATTTATTTTGTTGTAAAATTTTTTAGTTTTCAATTTGTATACAAGTTCAATGTAATTTGTATATTATACAATTATAAATTATAATAAGAAAAAACTCCCGCCAAGAGTCTTCATGTTAGATTATAATATCTGATTTCTGTAATTCTTTGTAATCTTACCATTTGTGTATAAAAATAAAATAATATTATTATATTATAATATATTTAATAACCCTTTTTCCTAAGAAATGTGAAAACATATATTCATTATTCAACGACTTTTTTGAAAATATATGCTACATAAAATAAGAATTTCCTAGCAGGTGACTTTGTAATAAACTAATATTCCATATAATACTAGTATGCGATATTGTGTCTTTATACTAGAATTGTTTATTTTTTAAATAAAACTAAAAACTAAATTTATTTTGCAAGTAGATCACATGTATCGAGTTGTATTGTTGACAAAATTCATAATTCATAAAACTTCAGCTTTATCATACTCTTGATTCCCGTTTAGCATGTCCCGTTATTTTTTTTTCCGGTAATCAGAGAAAAGTTATTTTATTTGAATCAGAGCATTTGGCGCGCGTATATAACGACACTCACAGAACACTTTTGCGCTTCAGACTCGTCTCTGGAGTGGTTCATTCTTTTTCTGCTTTAGCTTCTGAGTTCAGACGGAGACGGATAAGAATCCGATCTCAAGCATCTCAGGCATGGGAAAGCGCCTCCAAAATGGTGCTGCTTCTGACGGAAATGGATCAGAAAAGCGTATGCGAAGGAGCAACTCCATTTGTTCCTGCAACTCTCCTCGTCCTCCCTTTCTTTCTCCATATTCCAATTTCAACTGGTTTTCTTTCTCATCCTCTCTAATCAGACAAAATTTATTTAGCTTTAACGAATTAATGTGTTCTGCCTTGCTGTGAACTTCAACGTGATCGTAAGCTTGTTTGTATTTCTCTGTATAACGGATCAAAGTTCGAGATCAATCTGATTCTCTGGTTCAAAATGAAGTTTAACTCTGCTGCTTATCAATTTTGAATTAAGCTTCATGGTTCCGTTGTTTTATTAATTAACGCAAGGAAACGGTGCTTCCTGTGTGACTTTATCTAAGTAGAAAAACTTCCTTGCTTGAATCTTATCGTTACAGATCTCCTTTTTGAATTTTCAAAATGCAATTGAATATAGCATCACGCATTTTCAGCTCATCCAGGAACTTCAAATAGCCGTAGTTGCCAATTTTCGAGTCTATTCTATCCTGAAAACAAATTCACATCGATCTGCAGAGCAAGCTGAATTATTATGGAGGGTAACTTTTTGACAGAAAGTAAATAAGAAGTTGCATCAGGAGCTACTATATGCTCTGTTTTCAAAGTTAATTTTATCCTGAACGGATTGTCGTGGAACTCATTGAAAACTGCGCGCGCGCGCGAAACTCTGCGATCTGTTTTTGTCCGGCCTACTATTTGAACAGCAATATAATTTAATTCAGTTTCAGTTTGTTCCGTAGTCAACAATTTCTGTTTGATTGCCAGAGAAAATGAAAAGCGACGCTCTCTATTATTTATTTACCGAATTTTGCTTGAAATTGGTTATGATGCATTTGATGCTCATTATGAATTTGTTGTGTCAAAGGTTAGTAACAGTATCTGTGTTTCCCTACATAGAATCTTAGAATATATGAACACAGGTATATAATTCTAATCTGAACACTAATTATTTCTCTATGCTAAATGAGAAGGTACGAAGAGGATATATGGTCAGAGATTGCCAAGTTTCTGGACGGGAAATCTCTGGTGAAGCTGGCAGCCACAAATCGATGGTTCCGCCGAGTTATTATGGACGACACTATATGGAAGTTTGTGAGCCTGCGTGATCTTCAGGTCCCACCTCCTCCTTCACTGGTGGCGTACAGGTGGAGCAAACTATACACTTCAGCCTTTGGTAAGGCTTGATGATCCTTATGTTTTTTTCCACGTCGAATTAAGATTGGTAAATAATGCAATGCATTGCCACGTCCAATTGATTACAATTGTTTAATGACTTTTCAGATGGGAGCCACTCTTTTATGTTCCACCAGCAGGAGAAACATATAGGTGAGTTGTAGACTAAAAATTTACCTACATTACCTTGGACGTATGTAAAACGCTAATCCCCAACCTTATTCCTTGTAAATGCCTATCCTTGAACCAAATAGTTCTTGCACTAACAGTTATACTTTGGTTTTCTTCGCAGAACTTTGCGCTTCTTTTGATTATTCATTGTAAATTCTTTTGAAGTATCATACCCTACTATTTATCTAAGCACTGATTCGTTTTTGTTTCCCACGATATTGAAGTAAACCATGCCATTCATTGCTAGTAATATGTTGCAATATGGGCAAGTTCGCCTAACATTTGAGGGCATTACTAATCTACATTGGGTTTTCATGCGTACTCTCAGATTGGATGCGTATTGGTGCCTTTTCCCTTGACTCTTCATTAGCTCTCCTAGCAGAGAGACTGAGCTTTCCGATGAAGATCAGAAAGGAAGAAACAGTTGAAAATATGTTGCAGTCTCGCGGATGCTGCATGTTAGGCAACGTTAAAAGTGGGATCTGGATTGCTGGTAATTTCCAAGTTAACTGCCTTGAGACTATCTTTTAAAAACGGAATTATGTCACAGTCTTGTTGATATGGGTAATTTTTCAGACCTGCAGCTTGTACGATGCCCGGTTTGTGATCTCAACACATGCGATGGTAGGGGTTGAATTACTTCTAGACAGCATTCTTTTAGGGATATCGTAATTAATATGAATCTAACTTCTGCCATTTGACCAAGGGCCAAAAGTATTTTACCTTTATAACGTGTTTGCTTATTAACTGCCACATGTAAAGAGAGCGGCGAACAATGAGTTATTTCATACAGTACTTTCCCAACACAGTGAGGTAAGACGCAATACTGATTTCATTTGACAGTTTTCTATTACTAATGCAGGAACGATGCAGACTCTAGATGCGAGGCATATAGAGCTTTTCCTCTGTGAAGGCTACCAAAATGGGAGCTGGGAATACCAGCTAATAGGATCTCATGATATCAAAAAGCGAGCAGATGGAGCAGCTGGGGCAATTTTTGATTTTACGCACTTGAAGGATTCTTCAACTTCTGGTAAATCCTGAAACTTTTAGTTTTGGGATAATCTCCCTAGGAAATACCAGTGCGTAGTGAATTTGCTTTCCTTTCTTATGATTGAGCCATAGTTGTTCTATATGAATAGACTGGCTCAGTCCATTAATTCCAAACTTTAATTTTATATCTTAAACAAAGCGGATACTCATTTAATTGATCCACTAAACAGTTGAACTTAGAAAATTATTTCCACGAAAAATAGCTCAAGTGGCTTCAGCTTTTCCGGTGATTGGTATTTCAGCAACTTGCTTCATGATCTATTACTTTTGGGACTGGCATTTAGGCATAAATACAATCTGCTCTAATTTACTTATTATATATATGGCAGCGTTATTTGATCACCCGTCATGGATAGGCAGACAAAATGATTGGCAACCGAAGGCCAAGATTGCTCCTCATGCGGTTGCTGTTAACACGAATTTACAAGATAACGAAGGTAAGAATATTTATATTTTTCGGCTGTTTCAACCCTGGAAATAAATCCCAACAAACTTTAGAATCCCATTCTTCTTATCCAGACTGCTCAAGCAATTACGCAGTCTGTAGTGGTTATCGTCGTTTCTGCTGCCTTCCCTCTATATGATAGTCTTTAAATTCAATTCCATTGGACTTTCTTGTCCCGAGTACTTTTGTTTATCATGTTTTATAATTTTAATTTGTTCTGATGCAATCAGGTCTTCATGTGAAATACCATGCTATGAGGGCTGGGGGTGACGGAGAAGTAGTTGCCATTAGAATCTCTCAGCAGCTCCTGTGATTAATTTCTGTCGTGTCTCGAAGGAATGCCTATATCACGTATTTTATACAGCACTATACCTTTGCACCATTGAAAAAGTATTGTAATCTTTTCTTTAAGTTCCAATTATATAGCTTTAGCCAGAACAATAGTGATCAGGATAGAAACATTTCTCAAGTGCATATTTACCAATTGGTAACGATTACACAGTATTCTTTTGTATACTTGTATAAAATGTACTTGAAGATCATGAGTACCATTGGCTAATCTGTTCGAGTTTGGATGAATTGTTGCTTGCTGAAGTTAAATGTTTACTACCATTTTATTTCCCAGGCAATTGCCTGACATGGTAAAACAAGAACTCCAAGTTCCGCAAAATGTGCATTTTTTTTAGAGGTTCAATATATTGCCACATTGGGAAAAAACTGTCACCGAGTAAGATAGGTGGGCATTGAAATGCTAATTTGTAGCTTCAAAAGACCAAATCCTAAGTTCATATTTCTGATGTTCTATTAACCATAAGTCTATAGTCCATTATATAACTCACAGAAGAAAATAGTCTCCCATATTTTATTCACAAAACCCTCTATTTTTTGTTGTTGATCACAAAACCTCTATGATTGTATTCGAATTCAACAAATATTTTAGCCACAAACCTAGGTTGATATATTTATAACCTTTTTTTGTTACATCATTTTATAAAATTTTAAATTTATCATTTAAGGTCTGTTTGGTATAATGGATTTGGAGGAGAGGGGAGTGAAAATTTTTGTGAGTTGGATTTAAGAAAATTAGAGAAGTGATGTTACAAAATTTTAATATAAAGTATGTAAGATAAAATAAAACTTACTTAAAAAATTTATATCTCACTTCTCTCATTTTTTTAATCCAACTCAAAATTTTTTTCCCTCCATTTCCTCTCCCCTTATACCAAACAAGACCTTAGTGATACTTTTTTTTAATCATACCCTTACTTCTAATTTTAATGAAGCATGTAAAGGTATAATTGTTCTTTACTTTTCAATATTTATTAATTCTTAATCTATATATAAACGTTTGAAAAAAAAACTTATATTTTAAGATAATACATATCTCCATTTGAAATCTTAACTACCAAGGAAAAAATGCTTCATATTTGAAACAGAGGGAGCAATTTAAAACTGATATTTTAGATTTTAATGTGAAATATTGTAGATTAAGGTAATTAAGTAATTTATAAGATTATTTCTAACTTTTGGTCTTTTATTGAAAATTTGAAACTTTTTTATGTTAAATTCAAGTTTAAGTGTTAAACAAATGTAATGATTCTAAAAGCTAGTTTGGTTTGAGGGAGGGAGAGAGGAGAGAGAAAACTTTTACCCCATTCTTTATAAAAAAACCCAT
This sequence comes from Acacia confusa, assembly GCA_037074495.1. Lineage (NCBI taxonomy): Eukaryota > Viridiplantae > Streptophyta > Magnoliopsida > Fabales > Fabaceae > Acacia > Acacia confusa. The sequence continues at coordinate 1,365,375 of CM073508.1, read as the reverse complement.
GAAAATTTTTTAATATTCCTAAAATATACTCTTAACAAAAAAAGAATATTCCCTTCATTAATAACAATTTGGTCAATTCCCTTCTTTTCACACCCTCCATTTGGTGTCAAACACAAAGTTCTAAAGTGTCATTTTCCCTAAAATATATATATGAGAGTTCGGCTCTGGTTTTGTTATTTTTCCGCCGAAATCCCGGGAGATTCCGTTTTCCTGTCAGCTAAGGTTCCTTGGACAACACTTTGGTGAACTGCGTCAGTTGGTTAACTCCATGAAGCAAAGGCCATAGCCACACCTCTCAACGTAGAAATCATAATCAAGGCGAAGGAGGTAATGGCCGATAAGAGTCGGACCTTTGCGGCGGATCCGAACATCCCTCGATGGGTTTGTCAGAACTGCCGCAACCCCCTCTTCATCGTCGGTGTCGATTCTTATGCTGAAAAGTTCTTCAACGACCCCTCTCGCTCTGGTTAGCTAGGGTTTTCTTTCTTTGCCTTTGTTTCTTATATGGTTTTATTTGAATCGGTTATTTTCTATTTCCTTACTTCTTATTATGTTTTGATTTCATTGGGGACGTTGCTGTTGCATTCGGGCGGATCTCTGAATTTTATTATTTATGCCGTTTGATGATACCGGACTGTATTTAGGATATGATTTTTTTAAGGATATTTTTCGGAGTACTAGTTTATGATGAGCGAGAATTTCTGTCCATAATTTGCAATGCTTGCCTGAATTGAGGCAGTTTAGTAATTGTGTTGCGCTGTTTTTCTTATCTTGAAAATTGTTCCTGGAGAGGGCACCACGTGTGGTTCTCTTTTCTGCACTGTAATAATGTATGTTGATCAATTTAAACAAATTTGGCGGGTATTCATTAAATATTTTTCTTGATTATTCAACAGAGGAAGAGCCTATCTTTTATGTTAAACCCTTTCCACCCTAGTGAAGTGCAAAGGATTTTACTTGCTGAGCTAGTTGATGATTATTTGGGGTTGTATGAGAGGATTGTTTTGATTTATTATAATGAGGAGGTGATGCACATGCAGGAATGCAAGGATCTTCCATTGATGGGGCTAACAGTGTGCTAAGTACTACTAGAATGGACAATTCTTATGTTGTCTTGCCAAAGCAACGACCTCTGGCTCAAGGAAGTCCTCCATCTGGCGGTGCGACTGTCAAGCCAGATACAGGCCAACGTGGAAAGGCAATGGAAGAGTCATTTGTGGTTGTGCACAAGTCTGAATCCACTTCTGATGGTAGTGGAACCCACACATCTCCTGGGGCTGATCCTAATGGTCCTTTGCAGCCTCACAACACTGGATTTCATTCCACTATTACTGTGCTGAAACGTGCTTTTGAGATTGCCACAACACAGACACAGGTTTACATAAATGGAGTCTCTAATTTGTTTCTGTGCCCAGATAACTTGCTGCCAGTGTCTCATTATTTACGTCAATCTATATGCATTTTCAGGTGGAACAACCTTTATGCCTTGAGTGCATGAGGATATTATTAGATAAGCTTGATAAGGAGGTTGAAGAAGTGAACAGTGACATTGAAGCATATGAAGTCTGTCTCAAACGCTTGGAAGGGGAGGATGGAGATGTGCTTAGTGAAGCTGATTTTCTAAGGGAGAAATTAAAGGTGCTTACCTGTTTACTATTTCCATTATTTGTCTTTTATTTCAGGAGAATATTCAAACCATAACTATTAATGACTATTATTTAGATCTACAGCCAGTATAGAGGATACATATGCAGGATGGAATAGCCTATGGAGTTGCATTCCATATTGGTTTACCATGAAATATATTATGCAAATAGTTGTTTTGAAAACATTTATTCCTTGGTCGCTTATCATAGGTTTGATATGGGGATCTAATTTTTTTCTTAGAAAAAATAATTTAATGAAGAGAAGAACGATTCAAGAAATTGAGGACAAGTAGCCCTCTCAAAACAAATAAAATGAAATTACAGATAACTATAAGACTTCCACAGGGATACCTCCTAGAAATTTTAACTGCTGAAATTTAAAGAGGCCAGGAAAATAATTCTGTTATGAATTAGATGTGATAGAAGAAGCCTGCCCATTAAATACTAATGCATTGCTTTCTAGCCAAAGACATCATACCCACCAAGACTGCACATTACTTACTGGAAAGAAAAAGTTTTATTAGTTATAATGTGTTTTGTCCTGCAAGTTAATATGTCATGTGGGATTCTGTCTGAAGTTTGATTATCTTAGATTGCACAATTTTGATTAATATGATGTTATTGAGATTATCATTGAATTTTCTTGTAAAGCTTAATGATTGATTTGATTCATGAGTTCTATTAAAGATTGAGGAAGAAGAAAGAAGGCTTGAAGCAGCAATTGAAGAAACAGAAAGACAAAATGCTGAAGTAAATGCTGAACTTAAGGAGCTAGAGTTAAAATCGAGCCGCTTCAAAGAATTGGAGGAGCGGTATATTTACTGTCTTTACCTTTGAATACGACTTTTCTCAATCAAACTATGTGGTATCCGAAAACGATCGGATTTTCTTTATCACTATTATGGGTATAGGTGTTCTGTTATTTGTTTCTACCAAGTGCTTGTGGACCCTTAATGTCATTACTTATTTCACATATTTTAATCTGTAACAGGTATTGGCACGAGTTCAATAATTTTCAATTTCAATTAATTTCTTATCAGGTTTGTGATTGATTTTTTTGGCTTAGTATCTCTATCAGCATACTCTTCTAAGGAAAAATTATTCTTGAAAGTTACTGTTGGTTTGTGCTAGCTATCTTACTCTTAAGTTGATCTAGGTGGTTTCTAAAGGATTTTTGGTTTGATTCGAACTGCATAGTTAATTTCCTTGTTTTGGCTTGGTCAACTAGTGCCTCAAGTTCCCCTGGCATTTTTGAAAGTAAAATATGCTGTTACTAATGGATTGAAGGAAATAAAACTGACTTTATATTACTGTCATTAAAGAGTCATGCTTAATATTTTGTGAGTGAAACGTTATTTTTGACTAATTTTGAGAAAGTTGGAGAAAATCTTCCCTTCCCCCCTCCTTTTAACTTCCGTTAAAATGCTTTAACAGGAGGAGAGAGATGCAATTTTGGCCAAGATTGAAGTTTCACAAGCACATTTAGAATTGTTGAAGCGAACAAATGTGCTAAATGATGCCTTTCCCATCTCTCATGATGGAGAGTTTGGAACAATCAACAATTTCCGACTTGGAAGACTCCCTAAAGTTCCTGTAAGATGTTTAACATGTTCTTTACTTCCTCACTATATTGATCTTAATATTTATCACTGGGTTTGTTGCAAGGCAACTTGAAGCATTTTGGATAATTGGTGAATAACAATGTGATATAGATGATTTGTTTATGTTATCATTTGTATGGGTTCATCTTTGTTTTGTCCTTTGATCTGCTCAGTTTTCTACCCATAGTGTACAGCTGAGAGTTTTAGTGTGATAAGTGTGTTGTTTCTGGTTGTTTTGTTGACTAACAGATTGAACCTTACAGATAATTTGGCAAGTCTACACTCTAGACAATTTATGCTTCATTCTTACACCATATTTCTTATGTTAGAGGTGCTAGAAAGCATGCTTTTGGTGTCTTCTTAAAATACGTATAAATGACAAGCCATTTCTGAGTATACTTTTATACAAGCCATTTCTGATTATACTTCGGGAACTGGAAGGCAAGCTTTTGATAATTTGCTACCAAAGATGTCAAACTTGAATAATAATTTCAAATGATTTAATTGTTTGTGTATACTGGAAATTGAAGCTCATTATTGCATCCGTTATCAAGCAAATTCTTCATGTAGCAAAGAAAACCTTTGGGGAAAACTTTAGCTTCTATGACTCAATAGCTCAGAAAGTGGTTTTTGACAAAGACCTCGATGACAGTACGGATAACTAATGGAAGATATGACAATATGATTATTTAGATTCTGTGGTGTGTAAGGTTGTGTCTTGCTGTGCCTGTTCATAGAATTATAAAATGTTGTAGCTGCATGTGGCATCTGCTCACATGACTATAGGAATAAGGTGTAATTATGCACTTTTCTTCTTGAGCATTTTCTTAGCTTGTTTCTTTTCTTTGCTTATCTTAAGTCCTTTTTTTATTATGATATCCACTGTTTTCCATAATGTGCAGGTTGAGTGGGATGAGATAAACGCTGCTTGGGGTCAAGCTTGCCTTCTCCTTCATACAATGTGCCAGTATTTCAGGCCAAAGTTTCAGTATCTTTTTGCAATAAGAAAATAGGATCATTGTGCCTACTATTTATTTTGGTTAACTACTTTTTATGCCTTCATATGAAAGCCATTCATAAGTCCAGAATACAGTTCCCATATTTTATCAAGAAAAGTTCGGATTTAGTGATGGGCTTGCTAATATTCTTGGGGTCTCTCTAATAACTTATATTCTTGTTTGAAAATCAAGCCAAAGTTTGCTATTGCTATGCACTCTCACTTAAACGTACTACCAGGTCATCTTATTTTGCTTTTATATATGTGTCTAATTCAACTTCTATGAATTCTAGAACCCTTAGGTATTTTTCTTTGGTAAAGGAGAATCTGGTTGCTGAGCCAATTTACTTTACAATGAGGAATTGCGTCACACTTCTTGTTTTTTTTTTATAGATTTGTTCTCTTATTCTGTAAATTATGGCACAAGTATCATTTTTGAAATGAAATCGCATAGCAGACTGGATCCTGCAAGCTCCTACTTGCTTTTATGCTATTAGCTTCCATGTTCATATTATTGTCACTCTGGATTCTGCATATGATTTATTGCAAATGACTTGTGACCTATCCTTAATCACTCAATCCTTAGATCTAAAGTAAAAATAATTCCTATGGGTAGCTACCCTCGCATCATGGACAGCAACAATAGCACTTATGAGCTGTGAGTATGCTTTATACTGCGATTACTGTTTGTTTTTTATTTAAACATTGTGAAAACCTCTTAGAGCTTTTGAAATGTGATTTCTACGATATTTTGGGTCAAGCTTTGGCCTTCTCTCAGATTATGAAGGTGTGCTCAGATTGTGGTTGGTATATGTTACATCAATTTGAAAAGCTATGAACAAAATTTACAGAGAAAGGCTTATCAGCAGTCTGTTTGTTCTTTCACTTGTCCACTGGATCATTAAAAATGGATGTCAAGATTTTTCAGGTTTGGTCCAGTCAACTTGTTTTGGAGCACTCGCTATGACGCAGCAATGACTTTGTTTTTGGTATGCCTCAAGGAATTTGCGGAGTTTGCCAATTCTAAGGATCAGGAGAATAACATTCCGCCTGAGAAGTGTTTCAGATTGCCATATAAGTAAGTTCTATCATTTGTATTAGTGGCAATGGATTTTATGTCGGCATAGGATCTTAAATGTTGTCTTGGGATATTAAAGATATAAATAGATAGAAAGATATCACGCATCTTGGTTCTAAAGCCAAACCTGTGCTAACCAGATTTAGTCCTACCCCCCCCCCCCCCCCCCCCCCCCAAAAAAAAAAAAAAAGATCCATTCCTTATCCACTGCTCCCAACAGATTCATCGGTGGTTTATGTCCGGCTGACCTTAGTTTTTGGTCTTTTATATGGAGTTTTTTTTTCCCTATTATTGTTTCTATAATTATTTGATATTTATTAAATAAATATATAATATAATCACCACACTGTCGGATGGAATTGAGGGAATGGACTATTTTGATCTCTTTTTTCTTTTTGGTTGGTCTTTTTTTTTTTTTTTTTGGGGGGGGGGGTGTAGCAGCAGGAAAGGGAAGATGTTGATTGGTTTGAGTTTTGGCTTTCTAGTTTTGATAGAAGATGATGGGAAAGATGAGGAGTGGGTATCTGTTATGATGATTATGCATTCTTTTAATGTGTACAATTTTTAAATACATTACTTTAAATATAATATATACATTGGCAATAGAAGGAACATATAGAAGCCTTCCCTCCTCACAAACAACAAACCCTTTTTTCTTTCTCATTATTCACAATTCCCCCTACCCCCGCCCCAACAGAAAAACCATATATATCACCTGGCATACTTTGTAGATTTACTTTTGTCACATGTCATGGTGAAATGCGAATTAGCAACTTTGAACTTGATGTTTTAGATGCATTTTGGGCCCTTCTGCTATGTACGTTGATGAAGTTGCCGATAGAATAGATTGTTTTGCTTGTTGCCTACATATCAAACTTCCATTTTTTCGTGTACTACTTAGATGTTGGCTGTGACATAATAGAAAGTTCTCTTGGTTTAAATTAGAGGCTGCAAGAAATCAATTGATGGGTTCTGGGATGCCTGCCCATCTTGCAAAACTTCTTTATACTTTCAAAATCCCTGTATACTCTTCATGGATTTCACTGAAACGTCATTAGTTAACCAAATCATAAGTTACTTTTGTTGCATGAATGGGCGTGTATAAATGTGGTTTATCAATATTCTTGTTTATTTCTTATGCCCAATCTTTAACTACCATTTTTTCCTTTTTTCCCTTTCTTCATCTTCTTATTTTTACGAATGACAAATACCATGGGCTGTTGATTTTGTTGGATTGATATTGACAAATTTGGTAGCTACCATTTACGAAAAACAGCTTCAATAGGCAAGAGTCCTTACTGTGAAACTTTTAGATTCTAACTCTATCTCCTCTTTTTTTTTTAATCTGTTTTTTTTTTTAACTTTTTAAAACTTTTCTTGAATCGCATATAGAAACCTAATTAATGAATCAAATCAAAAGTTGTTGTTGCATGTGTAGCAGCTTATATACAACCCAGAATATCATTAGTTGTAATGACAAATACCATGGGCTTGTGATTTGTAGGATTGAAAATGACAAAGTGGAAAACTACTCCATTACTCAAAGCTTCAATAAACAAGAGAGTTGGACTAAAGCTCTCAAGTACACTCTCTGCAACTTGAAATGGGCTCTCTACTGGTTTGTCGGAAATACGAATTTCCAGCCTCTTTCAGCAACAGTGCCTTCCCGTGCTGAAGTTCCAGCTGTAGGGTCTTTGTACATGAAACGGGGTAACGAACCCAGGTCTGACTCTCGAAAGTAAATACATGGTAGGATTTTGCCAAAACACAAATCTGTACAGATCAATACGTAGTATTTCTCATGTCTTTGAACAGACAACTTTTTTCAGTCCCCGAATGGAACAGACATTTTTTTTTTTAGTTCTATAGATAAATCTTCCCTATTTTTCCCACGTTGTCAACTCTAGTTATCTGCTGCTATTTTTTTGGTCTTTTCCCGAGCTAAATGCACGGCAAGATTGGGGCATGCTGAATCTTTTGGTGTATATTTTGGTTGCTGTGTAATAAAATCAAATTATGGTGTCTGAGTAATTTCTGCTAGCGCTTTACCACATTATCAACTCGTCAGAAAAGCTCATTATCATGTGTTTGTTGATTTTACAGAACATCATTAGGAACATGAGAATGGCCCCCCACACATTCTTGGGAAGACCCAATTATAATAGAGTTGTAACTAAATTAGGACGTGGGCATGTTGAAAGTGAATTTCATCATATATATATTCATGTCCAATATGCGGATTTTTTTTAATAAAAAAATTTAGTTTCTCTAAGTAATCTTTTCTGGAGAAAAAATAACTGATTCCCTCTGATTGGACACCTCTCAATTCGTTCCTTTTTTTCATACGGCTTGAATCATCCACTGCATCAGAATTGCATGTTCCGCCAGAAAAGCCCCACCCAAGGGCTTATCTCTTATATCTATATGTAAGAAGCCTAATTTTTTTTAGACTTATCCTACCCAAGAAAAAAAATGAAAGAAACGAAAACCCTTAAAACCTTTTCGTGAAGTTTAAACACCTATTAGGATCAAGTGGTAAGAAACTTATCCTCACTTGCACGCGTCTTTGGTTTGAGGCATATGGATGGGAAAAATGGGTTTGAGAGCTCTTCTCCTACAACCATAGCCCCAACTCAGGACGAATATGAATTAATTGAAACCAAAGGTTTTAAATATTGGATGGTTTACCAAAAAGAAAAAAAAGAATCAGAGTTGCATGTTCCACTAGAAAAGCCCAAGGGCTTGACTGTTTCACCTATACATGGAAGGAAGCCTAATTTTCTTGTCTACATTTTTATAAGTATTTGAATAAAGTCGTATTATTATATATATAAGCCTATATTGGATTTGACTTTCTTCCTATACCTTTTACCATCATTTTCTTTTCTTTTTCTTTTTATACTGTTGGATTTATTATCTTTTTTTATCATCATTTTCCCTCATTTTCCCTTATAATAATATTTTAATCACATGGTAAATATGAAACGTTGAAATCTTAATTCAACGGTATAAAAAAGAAAAGGAAGGAAAATGATAGTAAGAGGTGTAGGAGGAAAACCAAATCTGCCTATATCACTTATTTCTCAGTATTCGACTCTCACAATATGCCAAACTAAATTTTGAATCTCCATTAAGAGATATACTTATATTTAATGTTCGACAGCTTTCGAATATGATTGTCTATAATAAAAAAAATGCCCACTAATAAAATGCTCATCCCAACCTTGATCAAAGTGTACTCCATTAAGTAATTCCTTATGCTCTTCAAAACAAAACCCTCACTCACTTTTTCATGGCCTAACAATTCACGTTTTCTTCATCCCTTTTGAGTCATAACACTCTTGTCACAATTAAGCAATTCTGGCTTTCGCTCAATCTTGCTTTCTAAATCACACATATAAATGCATACTTTTGGGTTGAATCATCACATGCTGATCTTTGCCAAATCATGGGTAGCTAAGAACGTGATTTTATTCACAAAAGGATCGAACTTCTCATACCGTCTCAGGTTCTCTTGTTGTGTGACGTAAAACACGTTTTAGTTCACAAACTCAGCAACCTCTCCCTCCCTCCCTCTCTATATATATATTCCTTCCGCAATTCTTAAAACCATCAAGCTCTTTACTCCTTCTAAAGTAGAACACATTCGTAGTGGTTTACTACTTTCTTCTACTTTGAATATGAAAATGGCCGGAGCTTCTTCCATGTTTCTCATGGCAGCCATAATTGTGGCGGCTATTCTCGTTGCTGTACTGATTTCAACCTCTGAAGCCAGTTATTATACATCGCCATCATCAGATGAACTGTGGCAAGCGGAGGCAATTAAATGCACCTCAGTTATTCGGGACATCAAACCTTGTCGTGGATACATAATCAAAGCTAAACGTATTCCTACAAAAGCTTGTTGCATAGGCGTTAAGGAGGTTTATAACAAGGCAAAGACTAGACATGATCGCATTGAAGCGTGCAAGTGCATTAAAAGAGCACTGTCTGTATTGGACTCATATGATCCTCAACGCATTCCCTTGATTCCTACAAAGTGTGGCCTCCCTTTTTCCCTTCCTGCCATTAACAAACACACTAATTGCAAAAAGTAAGATTTTCTTTTTCTATATATATATATATATATATCCTTAAAAATTTCATATTTGTTATCATGTTTCTACCACTTCATCACGTGTTAATCAGGATTGGGGGCTCTTGTGAATTTGTGCTCTCTATCTCCCCTTATAATTAATAATCTAATTAATTAACTTCCCAAATGTTTTCTTTTAATTATTATAGATGGGTATAAAATGATACTGTTCTAATCTTTTTTACAATTTTTTCAAAAACTAAATCAAAATTACATAATTTTAGAATATTTTTCTTTGTAAAATCATAAAAGAATCAAACGCTGCATCATTTTATGCTCCTGAAATATCAAAATGTTACTCCATTTATGTAAAATCTATTGATAAAAAAAATATTTGAAAAGTTGAAGCATTACAAAAGCTCATGAGAGATAGATACATTAAATGCCCCAAACCCCATTATTTACATTGTGAGTGTGTGTTGTTAAAATTTATTTAGTATGTTGGAAGATAATAACAACATTTGTTTTGGTTATGCAGGGTTGTGCATCGGGCTTTCGAATGCAGCGTGGATGATATGGAAGCCACAAGCTTAATAAATAAAATATAAATATGTGCTCTGTTGTGTAACTTGCTTAATCGATCAACGGCATCTCTGTTCTCCAGTTGATGAAATACTACTATTAATAGATTTTCTGCATGTATCAGTCTCATCAGTGCTCTGTTTTGACATTAATTAATTACTGTGATATATGGTATCAACCTTTAAATAAATAAAATAATTAAATTTAATCAATAACACAATATGCATAAGAAAAATTACCCACTGTCATGCGGTAAAATCTATACATGAAAGTGGACAAATCTTTTTCAAATAATATATGAAATTTGAAAAATAACTCATCACGCTGTTTAAGACTTGTGGTTTTGTGTAGACTTTATAATTTAATTGCAATTGATATTCAATTATTAGTGTGCTAGTAAGATTGAGACCAAGAAAGATAGATAGATCTCACGCACACTTGAGTTTTGTATCAGTCTCTATGCGCTAGCCAACGTAAAAATTTGGACTTTTAAAATCCTTTTCTCACAAGAGATCTTTTTGTGGCCAGAACCAAGCATGGAGCCATTTTCTGGTACTCATCACAGTGACATTTGTCACATCTAATCTAATGAATGAACTTGTTATTCCTATTAAACATTTGTCACCCATGTTATTCTCATTATTAGAGCTAGAAATCAGGATCAGCTTGGTCTTATAGGGCTGGCCCTTGAAAGGTCAGGGCCTAATAGGGCCGGCCCTATAGGGCCTGGGGTAAGAAGATCCTCTGATTTTCAAAGCCTAACTTGAGAGTACTAAGGCCAGGGCTAGCCCTTAGGGCTTAGCAATTACTCTTCCAGATTTTAACTATTTTCCTCCGTTTTTTTAAAGAAATTTAATTAGTAAATTACAACAACTAAAGTTCTAATTTATCAAATAAATGTTGTCAACATTAATATCCTAATAACACGAATCATTCAACAAATAAATACATTCTCTAATTCGTAATCAAAGCAAACTATTGTCCATAAATAATTAACATAAAACATAAGAAGTATACCACTAAGCAACATTAGTACAATAACTATTATTGTCATTTTCTTCACCACTATCATCAATTTCCAAGACATTTGATTATGCTTCACTTTGAGTAGCAAGCTCTACTTCATGAGTAATAATATCATGAATTTTTTCTCCCACATCATGAACACATTCATTAATAGGGTTTGCAGAGTCGGCCTGAGGCCCTGCAGAGTTGGTCCTTTTAAGCTCGAGGCCCTACAGGGTTTATTTCATTTACCTCCTCTAATTTTCAAATCCAGCCCTTGAAGGGCCAGGGCCTAAACAGGCCGGCCCGATGGGCTTGGTCCAATTTCTCGGCTCTGCATTATGACATTTGTTAATAGTAGTCAGATTTTATTTTCAGTAGAGTGACATGCATGTGTTTCCATGACGAATCAACTTGTTATTCTCATCAAATAATTTGTTAATCCCATTAATAAACTTGTTAATCTTATTACGATTTTTTATAAATTTCACATTAACTGTTCACTTTTTTCCTCAAAACTCAGATCATCAGTTAAGGTTCTCTTAGTCTATTTAATCATCGTCGACGCCAGATGCAGTGACGCCAAACGTTGCAATTACTGGCTTCTACTATAAGTCATTTTTTAAAGAGAAGCCATCACCCACAAAAGCTACCCCAAACAACAAAAATTGCCTAATTCCCCCCATTGGGCTTTTATGAATTTCTGCTCTCATGCCAAACAAGCTCCTCGTTATTGTTGCATGTTTAGCTGCTTATACTCAACCCATAACTTTTTGGCAGTCAGTATCAAGGTTAAAAGTGTTCCTTTGAAAAAAAAAAAGCTTTACGGGCAAAATTTTCTTGAACAAACTAACACTTGAAGGGTAAAATTCAGTTATAAAATACTTTAAGGTGCATATGTAAAAAGATTTCAGGTGTTGAATAATCTACAAAATACTCTAGGATATCGGATATATATAAAAAATATTTTAGGACATTAAACCCATAAAAAAAAACAATGAAAGAACTGAACATCCTAACCGCCATATGTTTTGGTGAAGGTTTGAGTCATACCCTGCATCAGAATTGCATGTTCCGCCAGAAAAGCCCAACTTAAGGGCTTGTCTCATCTGTATGTATATATGCAATGAATCTTTTGAAAACAATAAACCTACGTATACTTCACTTTTCCATGGCCTGATATATCAACTTTTCTTCCTTCCTTTTAAGTCATATCTCTTTGTCACAATTGAAATTCTGGCTTTCGATCAATCTTACTTTTTGAATCACACTTTTAAAAGCATGCTTGAGAGTTGAATCATATCCTTTTTGGTAAATCATGGGTAGTTAAGAATATGATTTTATTTACATAGGGAACTTCCCATACCGTCTCGGACTCTCATGTGTGACGTAAAGCTGGTGAAAAGAACATAATGTCTGGAAATTATTGCAAGGTCATTTTTGCATTAATGTTTCGTAAAGGCAAGTAATTGAACTTTTCTCACAAAGCACCAAAAACAAACACGCCGTCACTTCGAAATGAGGCTGTTGCAATTCCTCAATTTAAGTTCACACACTCACGTACGACTCACCCCTATGCATATATATATATATTCCTTCGCACGATACACAAAATCATCAACTTCCACCAAAACAAAAACACGTACTTCCATAGTAGTTTCTTCTACCTTGAATATGAAAATGGCCATAGCTTCTTCTTCCATGTTTCGCCTAGCAGGCATTGTGGTGGCCATTCTTGTTGCTGTGTTGATTTCAACCTCTGAGGCTAGTAAGGTTCCATCATCACCGAAACAGGTGGGGGCAATTTCATGCAGCGTAGTTATTCCGAAGATCGCTCCTTGTCGTGGATACATAGACACATCCAAACCTAATCCTTCTCAATCTTGCTGCAATGGCGTCAAGAACATTCACGATGGGTCAAAGACCAGGCAAGACCGCGTTGACGCATGCCAGTGCATTAAACAAGCACTGTCCCGCTTGGGCAAGTATGATCCTAATCGCATTCCATTGATTCCTAAAAAGTGTCGCCTCTCTTTCTCCCTTCCTGCCATCAAGAATGACACTGATTGCAACAAGTAAGCCTTTCTTTTTCTATCACTATATTTCCTTTATATTTCATGTTTGTTATCTTGTTTTTGCAACTTCAACATGTTTGGGTTTGGGTCTCTAGTTTTTGCTGCACTTTAATCCCGTCTAATATAATAACACAGCTTCCAAATTTTTTTCCCTCAAATTCTATGTAAAAGGGGCAATATTTTAATATTTATGGACATAATAAAATCATATGGCTTTAACCTTTTTCCAAATTATTTTAAAGATAAATCCAAACGGCATAATTTTAAAGTATTTTTCTTTGAAAAATCTTCAAAAACTTCAAATTTGCATCATTTTGATGCCCATAAAATATTAAAATGTCACACATTTCATATAAAATATATTAATAAAAAATATTTAGAAGGTTGGAGTATTACGAAGTGTATTAGAGATAGACACATGAAAGGCACCAGAACTTGTTATTTTTACATCGTGTATGTGTTTCTTAAATATATGTAGCAACTTGGAATATAAAAACAACTTTTGTTTTAATTATGCAGGGTTGTGGCTTTTGAATATTATAGCGTGGATGACATGGAGACATAAGCTTGCTAGAAATAGCATTAGCATAAATAATTACTAAATAAAACATATAAGCTCTATGTAACTTGCTTAATTGGTCAACGGAACCTGGGTTACGTTGTCCACTACTTGCTGAATGATTGTTATGAGATTATCTCTATTTATCACTCTTAGTGGTATGTTTTGTTAATTATCATCATCGACCATAGTATGATGATATCAACTGTCAAATAATTTAATTCAACCAGTAACACATGCATAAGAAAATTTACGCGCTGTCATGTTGGAAATCGAATTAATAAAGTATCTTGTATGAATACTATAATTTTTAATCTGAATCTTCTTCCCTACCCTAAACATGAATTCATGAACAAGAAGGAAGCAACATGATACCAAAAAAAACCAGTTGTGGAGGGTTTTGTGAAGGTCGGCTTTTGAATCAGTGTGGATGACATGGAGCCACAACTACGGGGAAAAAAAAAATAAAGATATTAGTATAAATAATTACACTAAAGCTGAAAATGAAAATAAAAGCCTTTACTTTTACTTTCACTTATTGTGGCCAATATTTGAAGCACACAACCTCAATGCAAACCCTTTTGGAGGTAAGTTCAAGAAAAGCAGTAGGAGATACTCTCACTTCTCAACGTATAGGAGCTACTTTTCTAATTTAAGTAAATGTTAAATATTCTAGATAAATTATTCAATTATAATAAATGTGACATGATATCCATAAAATACACTAGTATAATGTTAGATTATATATTAGTAAATTAGTTTAGGAGAAAATGATGGGTATAACAGTATGAGATATAAAATGAATCATGATATATTATATCTAAGATTAAAACTAACCATTAGTTTATTATTCTCTGTGCGCTTGTTAACAAAAAAAAAAAGGACTTGAAGACTTCATACATAATATCCACAATTGTCACCACTTTTAATAACAGCCTTTTCTCGAAAGATATTTTGTTGCAGCCCAAACAAACCATGACAAGTCTTCATAACAATTTCGCCTTCAATCAAAGTAATAGAAAACAAATAATCATCAATACATTTTCAAACACTGAAAATCTTGATTAGTCACTCAAGTCTTGTTACCGGAATACTTGAACAGCACTTGCAAGCCACAATACCCACATACACAAAATAGTTGTTGACCGCATGCAATATTCTGCACAAGCATCTACAAGTTAATTTACTTTCTCTTTAAGTACAGAACTCACACTATAATTACTTGCTTCTTTCTTTGCCTGAACAAAACTAAGATACTCCTGAAGCTTGTGTAGTGAAATCAGTCTCAGTTGGCTTCTGAGGCAGCAGAGGAAGCAACCTCTGAGACATTATGTTGCTCTTTCGTTCCCCATTATTTTTTTTCAAGCCGCATAACGCATTGGCAGCAAACCTTGCTGCATATATGGTGGCACCAAAACTTACAGAAGAACCTTCCTCTTTTGCCAAAGCATCTTGCAGCCTGTCTTCCGCTTCACGTAAAGATTTCTCAATCTTCCTTTTACAGTGGCGACGCCAAGCTACTTGTATGAAACATGCAGCCCATGTCCTCCATTGCAAGGAATAGTACCTGTAGAGACAAAAAGCAGTCAACTTTACTTTAAGGCTGAGATTAACAGGAAAACCTTATGGTTCTATATGATTTCTAAGGAGATGACGTAGCCCTTGCCTGAAAGTGTCCTGGATGTATTTGTTGTGAAGGCGTCGAAATTGGGAAGCAACATGCTTCAAGTCATTAGCCATGAGAGCGAAGGCTTCAACTTCTGACAGAGATTCTACTGTTCTGGTTGAAATGGGAAGATTTGAGGACGAGTTGGGGTCCAAGGCCCATGTTAAAAGCTCCTCTCCACAGAAATCACCTGCCTTGATAACGAAAGAGTTGAAAAAACCTGTTCTCCCACCATGGGTTGTCATAGTTGCAAGGTTTCCTCGCATAATGAATAGCATTTGATCCACCGGATCTCCTTCGCGAATAATCGCGCTCTTCTCTGTATAAAGTACTGGCTTCAGCCCATCACAAAGCGCATCCAGCAACTGCTCATCCATTGTCTCAAACATTGGCACCTGAGACAATCATAAACATGTTCATGTGTCTGTAGAAGAGACATGTAAATACATGTATCGGGAGCGGACAATATGTGCTGGGATGTTACATTATATTTACAAGTATCTTCCTTGATGGACAGTATTAGAATATCCTAGAAGTCTCTACACAGTAGTTGTTAAGCTTAGCTGGCGTTTATCTGTTAGACGCAGTTAGGATCTGTTTTAGAATCGGTTAGTCACTAATACACGTGTACAACTCATATCCTACACGTCTCTGTTATCTCTCGAGTCTATATATTCACAAACTCAATCTCGCATCAATAATATGATCCAAAACTCTTTCGTCTCAATCTTCTCTGCTTCATACTCTCTGGTTTCTAGTAGACAGAGGGTTAAAGATGATACTCACTTTTTTAAGTAAATCCAAGCAAAGGTGACGCTTTATGTCTCTTCTGAGATCATGAGGAAGATTGCAGATTAATGTTTCCTCATCCACACCTCTGTTTTCTTGCCACTTGTAATGCTCATAGCGTCTGATTCTTTCCCTCAAGGGCTCTGGTAGCATACGGTGCGACATCCACCGGTGTGCATCCCTCCTCTTGATTCGCATTTCTTCAACTCTAACAGTTACAGGTTGTAGATATTTCTGTAATCATTATAGTCAACACAACCCAAATGTTCAGTGAATAAAAGAAATCTTCTCATGCATCAGATGAGCAACATGGACCTGTTTTAAATCACAAATGTTTAGTGTAATGTGCCTGTTTATTAGTTGGATGGTGCTGAACAACATGATCTTATAATTCTAATAAATAATCACCTGCATGTTTCCAATGAGTAAGGAGAACAAACCCAACCCAAAGATTGCAATGAAGCAAGCAAAGATGATCTCCCCAACGTATGTACTTGTCTTCAGATTTTGTCCCAGAGAACTACAGAACATAGGACAAAAAATGTTGAACTTTTAGCATGTTCTTTCCTTCACATCGATGTTACACACATAAATGAATCCACAAAATTTTAAAGAGGCCAAGAAACCAAGTATACAGGTCTGAAAGTTTATAAATGTGGTTCTTGCATGGGAAGTCGATATTATTGAACAACCTTACACTGCGCAGACCCCACCAAAAGCAGAAGAAGATCTTTTGAGGGAAATCCGTGGTTGAATCCACCACATGATATTTTAAAGCGTCGATATATATTCCAAAATTGAAGACTTTGGGGTCGTCAATTTCGTCAGGATCCGTGAAGGGACAAGAATGATTGAGAAGTGTTGTGACACTTGGATTTATCTGGCGTTGACAGCTTATGTCTGTAGACAAATTAGCATTCCTCAATTCTCTGTGCCAGCACCGAAGCTCTGATTCTACTGAAAACAGGTACCAGAAAGCTCCAACCACCTGGTACGCCACATTTACATGGTGGTCAAGGAATCTAGTATAATACCTATAAGATCCAATTGGCTTTTTTTTTGGAGAGATTAAGGAAGTTAAATAAATTACTTTAAAATATTTATATTTATCACTTTTCCACCAAACTAATTTGTTTGGCTTGAAAAATGATATATAATTTAATAATATACAACATATATTATAATTAAGTTACTTATTTATCTTCCTTAATTTCTTCATAAAATATCAATTGGGTCATATGTTGAGGATTGAATGGAAAAGCTTTTTTTTTGTTGTTGATAAAATCAGCTTACATGACTTGCTAGCATATAGAGAGAGAGATTATAAGCAGCACCAAGCCAAACTGTCTCAGTCAGTATTCCAGAAGTTCTAGTTACTTCTGTGAGTAATGAATAGATCCGAAGAAATCTGGGGACATATTAGATAAATATTGCATATTTTAACCATTCCTTTTCTTCAGATGTAACTGAATGTCTCATTGCCAAAACAAACGCCTGAACAAGAAAACATCAAAAGTGGTAAAACAAGAAGTCATGTCTGGCTCATCAAATGATTGGAAAAAACGTGACTGCAGATGCCTTTATTTTGCTTCCATGGTACCCAGCATTGAAAACTACTAAGTAGGTCATTACTGCTGAAGCCATCTTTTGACATGATATCAAAACTTCTATGACCAAATAGTTAGGGGTTTGGTCATTATCATTCACATTCTTTATATTTAATTGTGGGTTATGGTGCAAATTTGTATTGAAAGTTTTCGCTAATAAACAATATTATTTTAGAAGTTTTTTTAGGTTTAATAGTTCCCCAAAAATGTTAAAATTGAGAAATATTGTTTCTTACCGTCAACTTAAAATTAAGTGAATATGTTTTTACCTTATATTATTTTCATGACTCTGAATCCACTAAACTCATTGTGTTCGAGTTTTATCACATTTTTACAAGATACACATGTTAATATAAGGAAGCAGTTGAGAATGAATGGAAGAGGGAGGTACCTGTGGAAGTGGAATAATTGATAGGATGTCAATGATGAAGTATGAAGATAAGTATTTTTTTGCAATAGCCTGAGGATCATCAATGAGCTCTCCCCTACCAAAAACTCGAGAAGAAGGGGCGATAAAACCCGTTCGGAACTTAAATGCCATATGCAGAATGTAGAAAAGGTCAAAGAATGTACGAAGAAAACTGGCAGCAATCTTCAATGGTTTGTTAAAACTAAGGCATTTTTTGCTGTCATCAATAACTGGGATGAAAAAGAACAGAGGATCCACAGATACTGCTAGTATACATGCTATCACAAATATTTTGTTCCATTTCTGAAGGAAAGACCCCTGTGGATCAAGAATCTTAGTCTTCGAAGCCGATATCTTGGGAGTTGCATCGCTTACTTGATGCACATTTGCAGGTTTTCTCAAGTTTTTCATCTTCTCCAACCTTCTTTGGATTCCTCTTCTAATATTGTTAAACACATCTCTTGGTCTTGGTCTAACTTTTATCTGAGGATATCCATCATCAGAAGAAATTGTTCTCTCAACATTGAAAGATGATTCTGAACTCCAGTCCTTAAACCTCGAAAGAAATGTAATCGTAGTAAGTAGCTTGAACATCAAGTACCAACAATATGGGAGCATCATCTTGTTCGCAACGAGGTTAGATCAAGTTTTAAGCTTTGACAAAAAAACAAAAAACTTCAGGTTTAGTCTAGAAGATTAAACCAAATTGTTGAGTAATGCATACTTCAATTCCAAAATAGACATCTTTTAAAGTTCTTCTGAAGAATCAAAGTTACGAGCACCACTCGTGTTCAAGTTACAATTTTGTCTTCTCAATGTTAAAAGGATTTTCTGTATTAATAATTCTAAGAAGCATCTGAGCCAACTTTATGAACCTCCATTGATATCTCTGAGAAACTCAAGTGTCAGCTTTGGTGAGAAAATTTGATTTTTATTTTTAAAAAAAGAAGTAACAGAAATGTAGTAAAATATGTGGGACAAATTGGCTAAAACCATGATGAACAAACTTACCTCACAACTTTTTCTGGCCTGGCATCCAAGATTAGCCCTCTTATTCAGCCAGAGAGAAAAGTTAAGCTTTAGAAAGAGAAGCAATTTATTGAGTACAGAACAAGACTCAGGTCAGGCCTGCAAAATCCAACTTAGATCAAGAATCACATCTTCGAAAAACTCAGAGTTTCGCATACGAAATTGACTAAAGAAAAAGCTAAAATGTCAAGAAAAAACACTTGAAGTTAAAGTCACGGTAACACTTGCACAATTTGCAAAACTTAACCACTAAGTCAATGAAGTCAATCTAGTAAGTCAAGTACCCGTTACATGAGACACGCCAATTGATCAAGAGAACAAGAAGAAAGGAGAAAGATTCAAAACTAAGTATGACTATTCACTGATATAGAAGAAGCCAAGATGAAGAAAACATGCATCATTTTGTATCAACCAGTTAAATGCAAAGTGAATATGGACAGGAAAGAAACTTCCATCCCAAGCGATTTTTCTGGGTCATTTTCACATCAAGTAGAAGTTCGAGGAAGTAATTCTAACCAAAACATGCGTGCATGATCACTACAGAAGATAAGATAGAAGATAACAGCAAATCTCATACTCGAAGTCTATACATGGATTTGTGTCTGGCTTCTAAGAAAGTACAGAAAGGTGAGAACTTTGTTCCATATATTTTCAGCTTTTTATTTGGTAAACCAAGATGAAAATAAAAGGAAAAAACTTACAAAAAGTAGAAGGAAACACCAACCACGAACATATGTAGATGGTTCAAACAGCGTAAAGGGAACCAAACCAGAGGGAAAGCACAGAGCAGAGAAGCCAGAAAGATTTAGAAATGTCACATCACAAGCTTCAAAACGGCATAGCAAATTGAAGAGAAAATAAGATGAGAAGCGTTCAGAGATGTCTGAGACAGAGCTTTGAAGAACAGAGAGAGAGAGAGAGAGTTTGAATCATGTGTCTTGCGGTGGCAAGAAATACAAATAAAACAGAGTCCACGCAAGAGTCTGAGAAGGAAGACTCGTTCATTCAAGTCAGCCCAGAAATATGAAATAGGTAGCTTCGTTATATTAATATCAGTGTCACTTCCAAGTAAATGTTGTACACGCTACTTGGACCACTACCAAAATTTACCTTCTACATTTGGTAAGTTTACCATTTACCTTAAGATAAAGGCATAATTAATATATTTCTGAAACTTTTAAAAATATAAAATTTATACCCTCTACATTTAATGAGTGTAATCAAATTTCTTCCATATGAAAAAATTGGCAGTCCTACTTCAGACAAAATAATAATAATAATAATAATAATAATAATAATCAAGAGATAGAATAATAAATAAAGGATGAAAAGATATACTACATCTAGTCTTTCAAATACCTTGAGAAAAATTATAAATTTTAGAGATAAAATGGATTGTGGAAGTAATATTTTAATATTTCCTCTTTTAATTAATTAATTATTTTTTTCATGTCTATCAATTTGAACATACTCAATGTAAATATATAGCAATTATATATATAGGAATAGGATCTAGATAAGCTAAAATAAAATCATGCTTATTCTTACCAAAATAGGTGATGTTTGAAAATATCTATTTCAAAAATTTAAAAATTATATAATCTTAACAATTTTAATGAGAAATTTATATAATTTGTATGAATTAATCGGAGAAAAAAAATTAAAGCATCTTATTTTTGCATTTTGTCATCCTAACTAAACACATGGTGCATTAATTAATTAGAGGTACGGTCAAGTGTTGATTTCTAATTAAGGAGATGTCAGATAGGCATTAATTGCCTGAAAATGTGCTGGGTGTCTTTGCAGTAAAGGCGTCGAAATTGGGAAGCAATGAGCTTCAAGTCATTAGCCAAGAGAGCGCAGGCTTCAACTTCTGATAGAGATTTTACAGTTACGGTTGAAAGGCGAAGATTTGAGGATGACTTGGGGTTCAAGGCCCATGGTAAAAGCTTCCCTCCACAAAAGTCATATTCCTTGATAACGAAAGAGTTGAAAAAACCATCTGCGGTCATAGTTACAAGGTTTCCTCGCCTAATGAATAGCATCTGATCCACTAGATGTCTTTCGCAAATAATGTGGCTATTCTTTGTAGAAAACACAGGCTTCAGCCTATCACAATGTTCATCCAACAACTGATCATCACCCAGTGCCTCAAACAATGGCACCTGGAGAAAATAACAGACACGGAAAAGTTCTTAGGTAAACCTGGTCTAAGTGAACCAAGAAGAGACATGTAAGCAATTTAAAACACTTATATCAAATGTGTGTGTGTCTCTTCCTTGGTGGAGATATTGTTAAAGATGATACTCACTCTTTTGACAAAATCTATGAAAAGGTAATAACACTTTATGTATCTTCTGAGATCTTTAGGAAGATTGTGGATTAATGTTTCTTCATCCATACCCTCGTGTTGTTCCCATTTGTAATGTTCATATCTTCTCATTTTTTCCTTCAAGTTCTCTAGTAATATACGCTAGGACATCCATTTCTCAATATAATATGTTTTCTCACTCTCATTTCTTCTGCTCTAACACCTGAAGACTGCATGGACTGTAGGTATTTCTGTAATATAGCATCCAACACAACTCAAAATATCATTCAATGTGAGCATTTAAACATTAATAATTAATTAATATATTTATCACTTCCAAATGCATGGGTGGTGTCTCCATTGATTTTTCTCTATCAAGTTTTAATGGTTGAGAACTTGAGATTTAATACTTCTCATATCCTTAACATTAGATATATTTATTTGAGGAATTGATTTTAATCTTAAAACAGTTTTTATATTTCTCAATATATTTTTTAATTTACCTCTATTAATACTTTTTTAACAATAATCAAGGAGGAGGGAGAATATGAATATTAAGGAAGATGACTCATTATATTAATTAACTCAATTAATTTTTTTAATTTAATCAAATTAAATAAATATATCTTATATTAAGAATCAGAGTACTATATATAAAAAATATTATTATAACATTAAATATGATAAAAATCTATCATGATAAATAGAATGAATCTCAACCATTAAAATTCAATCTAATGATGGATACATTAAATGGAGGGAAAATGAAGAGAGATCAATTGGAAACACTCTTCTCCCAATGTGATCCAAGAAACTAGCAAATGACACCTTTGATATTTAGTCGTTTCCAATGAGTAACGCGAATAAAATTAGCCCAAAAATGGAAATGAAGACCGTAAAGAACATTTCCTAATAAATGTACAAGTCTTGAGGTCCTGCCCGAGAGACCTACAAGTATGGAACAAAAAAAGTTGGCAAATTCGCATATACAATCCAAAAAAGAAAAATTATGAAAATAGACCAGTACTCAAAAAAATTTCACATCTAACCTACTTGGTGGTGTCACGTCAGCGGGCGCCACACGTGGCGCCATGTGACGTGGCGCCACTGCACATGTGGCATGCCAACACAAAGTGGCGCCACTTGTGGCGTGCCACATAAGTGGCTCCACGCCATGTGGCGCCACTTTTATAATTTTTTTAAATTTTAAATTATTATAATTATATATTTTTATATTTAATATATATTAAATATAATATAAATTATTTTATATAATATATTATATTAATAAATTACATATTAAATTATATAATCTAATATATATATATATATATATATATATATATATATAATATTAAATAATTTTTTTAAAATTTTTAATTATTATAATTATATATTATTATACTTAATATATATTATATATAATATATTTTTTTTCAAGAAAAAATAAATAATATATTATATTAATAAATTACATATTAAATTACATAATCTAATCTAATATATATATATATATATATATATATATATATATATATAATATTAAATAATTTTTTTTAATTTTAAATTATTATAATTATATATTATTGTATTTAATATATATTAAATATAATATATCTTATATATAATATATTTTTTTTACATATGTATTATATAATATATATATTTTTTCAAGAAAAAATAAATAATATATTAATTAATAAATTACATATTAAATTATATAATATAGTATATATATAATATTAATATAATATATTATTATATTAATAATATATATTATATTTTATATAATATATATATTATATAAAATATAATATATATCATTAATATAATACATTATTATATTATGACTTGTAATAGGGGTCATCAGAGAGAAGCAAAAAAAACATAAAAATAACAAGATTGTCGAGAAAGATGATGTTGCAGGCAGCAATGATGGGATGAACAAAATGATAAAAGTGAAATTGATTGGCAAAAATGAGGACAATGCTATATATTATATAAAATAATATATATTATATTTAATATATATTAAATAAAATAATATATAATTATAATAATTTAATATTTAAAAAAATTATTTAATATTATATATATATATATTTTTTTCTTTTAAAAAATATATTATATATTATATAAAATAATATATATTATATTTAATATATATTAAATATATAATTATAATAATTAAAAATTAAAAAAAAAATGTAAAAGTGGCGCCACTTATGTGGCGTGTCACGTTGGCACGCCACAATTGGCGCCACATGTTGTGGCGCCACTTTGTGGAGTGCCAACGTGGCACGCCACATGCGCAGTGTGGCGCCCGCTAACGTGGCGCCACCAACTAAGTTAGATGTGAAATTTTTTTGGGTACTGGTCTATTTTCATAATTTTTTTTTGGATTATATATGCGAATTTCCCAAAAAAGTTTATGGCTTTTGTTATATTTTTCTTCATTCTGATATTGCTCGCATATAAAATGTCAACTTTGTATGGGGAAGAACAAATTAGGGTGAAGGGAAAATTTTATATCAGAAATGTAAAAAAGGGAACAATTTACATTTAATGGTAGACCTTGGAATAAATATTTTGAAAGGCCAAATGTATACTTATTAACTAATTATTAAAAAAAAAAATTTGAGAGCCAAATGTATAATAAAAGTATTTTAGCAAAGCTTTTTACATTATATTTAGAGGGCGCCATGGGCTCCCATTGTCCCTTCTAAGGTCCGCCACTGTTTGCCTTAACCACTACCTCAATTAATTTTAACTATTAGTTAACAAATATACTAGCAGCTCATATTTAATCTACATCATTCTTGTTAAGAAACAAATTTGCCTAACAGTCTATGTGTCATCTACTTCATTTTTTTTTTGGTTAAGGTGCAAAAATACACATAAGTTTTTCTTCCAGGAGCGCCTAACACCATATGTTTTTTTTAGTGCAAAAATACAAACGCCGTTAGGTTTTAGGAGCAAAAATACCACTTTCGTTAGTTGACCGTTAACCATGGTGAAATTACTCTTTTGCCCTTAACCCTTTTCTTTTTTAATTATTTTAAACTAAGGGCAAAAAGGTAATTTCACCATGGTTAACGGTCAACTAACGGAAGTGGTATTTTTGCTCCTAAAACCTAACGGCGTGTGTATTTTTGCACAAAAAAAAAACATATGGTGCTGGGCGCTCCTGGAGAAAAAACATATATGTATTTTTGCACCTTAACCTTTTTTTTTTTTTTGAGTTAGATTTACAACTTTCGACACAAATTTACACCTAAACAAAAATGATAAGGATGACATGTAAACTTTCAGCTCAATATATTTGGTTAATTAATTATCAAATTTACACTTTTTGAGCAAAATTGCACTTTAACCAAATTAAATAAGACTATACACACCCACACACACACACCTCACGAGATCTTAGAGCATCGATATATATTCCAAAATTGAAGACACTTGGGTCGTCAATGTCATCAGGATTTTTCAAGGGGCGTGAACTATTGAGAAGTGACAAGACAGTTGAATATGGTGTCCACAGCTCATGTATGTAGTTTCTGAGATATTAGCATTCTTCAATCCTAGGCTCCAACATCGAATCTCTTATTCCACTGAAAGTATACCACACAGAGCCAACCACCTGATATATATGCCCAATTTGCATATCAAATAATAGCCTAGAAATTAATATACCTAATAACATAGATAAGGTTTTATTCATAAGCAATAATAAAAACCAGCTTACATAGCTTGCAAGCATGTAGAGAAGGAGATTAAAGCAGCAGCAATCCATAGTGTCTTAGTATGTATGCCAGCAGTTCTTGTTACTTCTCTGAAGAATGGATATAACCTAACAATTCTTGGGACATACTGGACTAATACTTGTGTTGGGGGGGGGGGGGGGGAATGGTCGAAGGAGCAAGAAGAAGAAGGCGAAGGTGCTGGCTCTCCAATTCTGTTATTATGAGCTCTCGACTTCAAAATAGAGGAGCTCGCAACGCTTTTTCGTCTGAATATCAGTCTCTTCATCAGAGAGAAGGAAGAAGTTGGTGGTTTCGAAGCATTTCTGGTGGTGAGGGTGAGTTTTGATGGTTGGTGTCAATGGAGAGTGGTGATGGTTCTCTTCTCGGGTTAGTGTGGGTTGCGGCTCAAGAGAGTCGTTGGAAATGGAGGTGTGGTGTGGAGAATATGGTGGAAGCGAGAAGAAATGGTGAAGGAAGGTGATGGGTGCTATTGTTGCTCTCCCAATCCACCTTTGCGCCCCAAGTTTCCAGCCTCTACAATGTTGACATGTTCCGACGCCAAGCTTCGTAGAATTTGAATTTGGTGCTGAATAGATGCCATTTGTTTTGATTTTTTTTTTTTTAAAAAAAACAATAGACTTAAGGCGTCCCTTTTAAATAAGGATGTTCTGAGTCTCTTATAGGTCTCTTATGGTGTCCATTTTTTTATTTTGACTTTATTACGTCCTTGATCTAGGCATCCCTATTTTTAAACGTTAAAAGGCAAAAAAAGAAAGGGAAAAAAAAAAACAAACAAACGTTTAAAGCATTGGCTGCCGTAGTACCACCCCCTCCATCCTCTCCTTTATCCACCTCCACCATGTCTATCTTCCCATGTTTTGCACAAACCGTTATCGGTAAGATTTGTCGGTGTTGATGTCAGAATTTGAATTGTGGTTCCTTCATCGTTCTCCCTTCTTCACCATCAGATCAAGCCGTCTTCTTTAGTCTATCATTGTTCTAGATGTGATATATGTTCGCCAGAAAAGCCCAACATAAGGGCTTGTCTCATCTATATGTATGCAGGCAAGGAATCTAACTCACTTTTCCATGGCCTAACATTTCAAGTTTTCTTCCTCCGTTTTAAGTCATAACTCCTTGTCACAATTGAGCAATTCTGGCTTTTTTGAATCATACTTTTAAAAGCATATGCTTTAGGTTGAATCATGTCCTATTTGCTAAATCATGGGTAGCCAAGAATATGAATTTATTTACAAAGGGAACTTCTCTTACCGTCTCGGACTCTCTTGTGTCACGTAAAGCTTGTTTTAGTAATACTAATACTGAAGTGAAAAAAAATAATGTCTAGAAATTATTGCAAGGTCATTTTTGCAATGTTTCGTAGAGGCAAGTAATTGAACTTCTCTCACAAAGCACCAAAATGAACACGCCGTCACTTCGAAATGAGGCCGTTGCAATTCCTCAATTTAAGTTCATAACGACTCACCAATCTCTTCCCCTCTCCCTATGCATATATATTCCTTCCCACAATACACAAAATCATCAAATTCCATCAAAACAAAAACACGTATGTAATTACATAGTGGTTTCTTCTACCTTGAATATGAAAATGGCCGTAGCTTCTTCTTCCATGTTTTGCCTAACAGGCATTGTGACGGCCATTCTTGTTAATTGCTTTGTTGTTTTCAACCTCTGAAGCCAGTAAGGTTCCATCAACACCGAAGACGGTGGGGGCAATTCCATGCAGCATAGTACTACTCCAAAAATCGCTCCTTGTCGTGAATACATAGACGCATCCAGACCTAATCCTTCGGAAAATTCGCTAGATTAATCCAAAAAAAAAAAATTGTCAGATTGACCCACTATTTAAACATTTTACCAAACTAACTCTTTTTGTGGCGCCACGTCAGATGACGCCACACGTGGCGCCACTGGCCAAGTGGCGCTGCCACGTGTGGCGCCACACGTGGCAGTGCCAATGTGGCACCATGGCGCCACTTTAACAATTTTTTTTAAATTTTTAATTATTATAATTATATATTAATATTATATTTAATATATATTAAATATAAATTTTTAGATTATATATATTAGTGAAAATAAATTGAAAAAAATTCCCCCGTGAACCTAAAAAGTCACAAAATAACTTCACAGAACAAAAAATTCGGAATATAAACTGCTCCCATAATTTTAGGATCGGTAACGTATAGAATTATATAAACTACCCCCAAATTCCCGCAATTTTTGCAAAAAATTTGAAATGATTTTTGCTGGATCGGTAACGTGTAGAATTAACGTGCAAAAGATTCCCAGTCATAAATTATAATTAATTAATTAAGAATAATTAATAAACTAATATAAACTGCTCCCAGTAATTTTTGGTCCTGTGACTGAATAATTAATTAATTAAGAATTACTAATTAATAAACTAATATAAACTGCTCCCACAATTTTAGAATCGATAATTTATTAATTTAATTGAAAACTAAATAAATGAATAATGTTTAAAATATAATTTACTAATAATAAATTTAAATTAATAATTACATAATTTAGAAAATATTAGTTTATTAATTAGTAATTCTTAATTAATTAATTATTTAGTCACAGAACTAAAAATTACTGCAGAATTATATAATTAAAATTTTATAATTCTGAAACTAAAAAAAATATGTTTCATTGAAAAATATATAATTCTGCAGAAATTAATTAATTATAATTCTGCAAAAATATATAATTAAAATTACTGCACGTTAAAATATGTTTCATTAATTATAATTTATGACTGAGAATTTTTTTTCACGTTAATTCTGCACGTTACCGATCCTGCAAAAATAATTTCAAATTTTTTGCAAAAATTGTGGGAATTTGGGGCAGTTTATATAATTCTACACGTTACCGATCCTAAAATTATGGGAGCAGTTTATATTCCTAATTTTTTGTTCACTAGGAAATTATTTTGTGACTTTTTAGGTTCATGGGGGAATTTGTTTTCATTTATTTTCACTAATATATATAATCTAAAAATTTATATTTAATATATATTAAATATAATAATATATAATTATAATAATTAAAAATTTTTTAAAAAAAATTGTTAAAGTGGCGCCACATGGCGTGGCACCACGTGTGGCGCCATCTGAGGTGGCGCCACAAAAAGGGTTAATTTGGTAAAATGTTTAAACAATAGGTCAATTGACAATTTTTTTTTTTTTTTGGATTAATCTGGCGCATTTCCCTAATCCTTCTCAATCTTGCTGCGATGGCGTCAAGGACATTAACGATGGGTCAAAGACCAGGCATGACCGCGTTGAAGCATGCCAGTGCATTAAACAAGCACTGTCCCTCGTGGGCAAGTATGATCCTAATCGCATTCCCTTGATTCCTGAAAAGTTATCTTGTTTTTGTAACTAACATGTTTAGGTTTGGGGCTCTAGTTTTTGCCGCACTTTAATCCCCTCTGTAATAATCCAGCTTCCAAATTTTTTTCCCCTTTTGATCATTGAATTCTATGTAAAAGGAGCAATATTTTAATATTTTATGGACATAATAAAATCATATGGCTTTAACCTTTTTTGCAATTATTTTAAATATAAATCCAAACGGTGTAATTTTAAAGTATTTTTCTTTGAAAAATATTTAAAAACTTTAAAATTGCATCATTTCATGCCCGTAAAATATTAGAATGTCACTCATTTTATATAAATTCTATTAATAAAAATTATTTAGAAGGTTGGAGTATTACGGAGTGTATTAGAGATATACACATTAAAGACCCTAGAACCGTGTTATTTTTATATCGTGTGTGTTTTTTAAATATACATATTGGAATGTGAAAACAACTTTTCTTTTAATTATGCAGGGTTGTGCTACCGGGCTTTTGAATATAGCGTGGATGACATATATATGGAGCCACAAGCTTGCTAGAAATAGCATTAGCATAAATAATTACTCTAATAAATAAAATATATATGCTCCATGTAACTTGCTTAATTGGTCAACGGAACCTGTGTTACGTTGTCCACTACTTGCTGAATGATTATTGTTATGAGATTATCTCTATTTATCACTCTCAGTGGTATGTTTTGTTAATTATCATCATCGATCATAGTATGATATCAACTGTTAAATAATTTAACTTAACCAGTAACACATGCATAAGAAAATTTACGCACTGTCATGTTGGAAATCGAATTTTAATGAAGTCTTGTATGAATACTATAATTTTTAATCTGAATCTTCTTCCCTACCCTAAACATGAATTCATGAAGAAGAAAGAAGCAACATGATACCAAAACAAATGCATGGTTGTGAAGGGCGGCTATTTACTCTAAATAAAATAAATACCCTATGTAAATTGCCTGGTCAACGGAGCCTGTGTTATCCAGTTGCTTAAAGATGCTGAAAGACTTATTACTCCTTAGTTATAAATATAGGGCTTAGTTTGTAATGTAAATTATACTATAATATGCCTTATGATCGAATTCCCTT
The DNA here is from genome assembly GCA_037074495.1 of Acacia confusa. Classification (NCBI taxonomy): domain Eukaryota; kingdom Viridiplantae; phylum Streptophyta; class Magnoliopsida; order Fabales; family Fabaceae; genus Acacia; species Acacia confusa. The sequence continues at coordinate 1,335,712 of CM073508.1, read as the reverse complement.
TCTCTCTTTTCTCTAGTTTTTCTTGATTCCAAATGATGGCTGAAAGCAAAAGCCTTAACTTTTACTTTCACTTCTTGTGGGCAATATTTGAAGTGCACAACCTCAAATCAAACCCTTTTGGAGGCAATTTCAAGAAGAGGAGTAAGATATACTCTCAGTCTTTAATCTAATTTAAGTAAATATTAAATGAACTAGATAAATTATTGAATTATAAAAAATATGAAATGCATGATATCCATAAAATACATCAGTCATTCTCTGTGCGCTTGTTAACCAAAAAAAAAACAAAAACAAAAACAAAACAAAACAAAAAAGAAGAGACTCGAAGACTTTATACTTAATATCCACAATGGTCACCACTTTTAATAATAGCCTTTTCTCATACGATATTTTGTTGCAGCCCAAACAAACCAAGACAAGTCTTCATAACAATTTCGGCTTCAAGCAAATTATTAGAAAACAAACCATCAATACATTTTCACACAACTTTTCTCTGTTTCACATCACATCTTCACACAAGAAAATCTTGATTAGTCAGTCTTGTTGCCAGAATACTTGAACAACGCTTGCAAGCTACAATACCCACATACACAAAATAGTTGTTGACGCATGCAATATTCTCTGCACAAGCATCTACAAGTTTACTCTCTCTTTAAAGTACAACTCACACTATAACCACTTGCCTTTTTCTTTGCCTGAACAAAACTAAGATACTCCTAAAACTTGTGTAGTGAAATCAGTCTCAGTTGGCTTCTGAGGCAGCAGAGGAAGCAATCTCTGAGATATTCTGTTGTTCTTTCGTTCCCCGTTATTTTTTCTCAGGCCGCGTAACGCATTGGCAGCAAACCTTGCTGCATATATGGTGGCACGAAAACTTACAGAAGAACCTTCCTCTTTTGCCAAAGCATCTTGCAGCCTGTATTCCGCTTCACGTAAAGATTTCTCAATCTTCCTTTTACAATGGCGACGCCAAGCAACTTGTATGAAACATGCAGCCCATGTCCTCCATTGCAAGGAATAGTACCTGTAGAGACGAAAAGCAGTCAACTTTACTTTAAGTGCCTGTTTGGAATGATTACAAACCTAGGTTTTAGAAATAAAATTTAGGTTTTGTTATAAATTTGTCAAACATCCCTCTTTTTCTCAGAAGTTATTCTGCATCAAAATCTAGATTTTATCATAAACTTACAAAACACTTCAATTTTTTCCAAAAGCTATTCTATATGAAAACCTAGGTTTTAGATTCCAAAACCTAGGATTTGTGAAAAACCATTTTTTTAGCTTTTTCTCTCTCATCTACGATCATTTTCAGTATCAGTTAAAATTTTAAAATATTTTTTAGTACCTTTGAATACCCTAAATATTTGTTCAAGATCAGTTATTACCTTGCAATATTTTTTCAATATCATAAAATAAATTTTCAAGATCATAAAGTGTTTTTTCGGTATCCTTAAATATATTTTTAGTACTCGTCAGTACCTTGAAATATTTTTTTAAGATCATTCATTATCTTGAAATATGTTTTTAATGTCTTAAAATAAATTTTTAAGATCATGAAATATTTTTTTAGTACAAGTCAGTACTCTAAAATATTTCATGATCTTAAAAAAATATTTTACGATATTAAAAAGATATTTTAGGGTAATGAATGATCTTGAAAAAATATTTCAGGGTACGTACGGGTACTAAAAACATACTTAATATTAACTGAAAAAATACTTCTCATGGTCTTAAAAGTTTATTTTAGGAATTTGAACAAATATTTCAGGGTACTGATAATCTTGAAAAAATATTTTATAGTACTAATAGGTACTAAAAAGATACTGAAAAAAATATTTCTTGATCTTGAAAAAAAAAATTATGATATTGAAAAAATATTTTAAAGTAATGACTAATTTTGCATAAATATTTCAAAGTATTGAAATCTACTAAAAAAATATTTTATAGATACTGACTGATACTAAAAAAATAATGATGATGATAGAGGAGAGAGAGAAAAAGCAAAAATAAGTAGCTTTTTATAAAACATAGGTTTTGATGCAGAATAGCTTTTGAAAAAAAATAGGGGTGTTTGGTAAGTTTATGACAAAATCTATGTTTTGATGCAAAATATTTTTTAGAAAAAATAGAGGTGTTTGGCAAACTTTTTCCAAAACCTAAGTTTTAATACATAATAGTTTTTGGACAATTTTGAGGTATTTGGCAAACTTTTGTTAAAATCAAGGTTTTGAAGTTATCCAAACATTATTATTTTTCTCCAAAATCTATTTTCCAAAAACTATTTTTTAAAATCTATTTTTCAAAAGCTATTTTTATGTCGTAAATTTCCAAATCTATTTTCTAAAATCAACGTCGCGTAAGGCGGAGATTAATAAGAAAACTTAATGGCTCTACATGATTTCTAAGGAGATGACATAGCCCTTACCTGAAAGTGTCCTGGATGTATTTGTTGTGAAGGCGTCGAAATTGGGAAGCAACATGCTTCAAGTCATTAGCCATGAGAGCGAAGGCTTCAACTGCTGACAGAGATTCTACTGTTCTGGTTGAAATGGGAAGATTTGAGGACGAGTTGGGGTCCAAGGCCCATGTTAATAGCTCCTCTCCACAGAAATCACCTGCCTTGATAACAAAAGAGTTGAAAAAACCTGTTCTCCCACCATTTGTTGTCATAGTTGCAAGGTTTCCTCGCATAATAAATAGCATTTGATCCACCGGATCTCCTTCGCGAATAATCGCGCTCTTCTCTGTATAAAGCACTGGCTTCAGCCCATCACAAAGCGCATCCAACAACTGCTCATCCATTTTCTCAAATACTGGCACCTGAAACAATCATAAACATGTTCATGTGTCTGTAGAAGAGATATGTAAGTATATGTATCGAGAGTGGACAATACGTGCTGGGATGTTACATTATATATCCTTGATGGAAAGATGGTTGAAGATGATACTCACTTTTTTAAGTAAATCCAAACAAAGGTGACGCTTTATGTCTCTTCTGAGATCATTAGGAAGATTGCAGATTAATGTTTCCTCATCCACACCTCTGTTTTCCTGCCACTTGTAATGCTCATAGCGTCTGATTCTTTCCCTCAAGGGCTCTGGTAGCATACGGTGCGACATCCACCGCTCTGCATCCCTCCTCTTGATTCTCATTTCTTCAACTCTAACAGTTACAGATTGTAGATATTTCTGTAATCATCATAGTCAACACAATCCAAATGTTTAGTGGTTAAAAGAAATCTTCTCATGCATCAGATGAGCAAAATGGACCTGTTTTAAATCACAAATGTTTAGTGTAATGTGTCTGTTTACTAGTTGGATGGTGCTGAACAACATGATCTTATAATTCTAATAAATAATCACCTGCATGTTTCCAATGAGTAATGAGAACAAAACCAACCCAAAGATTGCAATGAAGCAAGCAAAGATGATCTCCCCAACGTATTTACTTGTCTTGAGATTTTGTCCCAGAGAACTACAGAACATAGGACAAAAAATGTTGGACTTTTAGCATGTTCTTTCCTTCATATCGATGTCACACACATAAATGAATCCACAAAAATTTAAAGAGGCCAAAAAACCAAGTAAACAGGTCTGAAAGTTTATAAATGTGGTTCCTGCATGGGAAGTCGATGTTATTGAACAACCTTACATTGCGCAGACCCCACCAAAAGCAGAAGAAGATCTTTTGAGGGAAATCCGTTGAATCCACCACATGATATTTTAAAGCGTCGATATATATTCCAAAATTGAAGACTTTGAGGTCGTCAATGTCGTCAGGATCCTTGAAGAGACAAGAATCATTGAGACGTTTTGTGATACTTGAATTTATCTGTTGACAGCTTATGTATGTATCCAAATAAGCATTCCTCCAGCACCGAAGCTCTGATTCTACTGAAAACAGGTACCAGAAAGCTCCAACCACCTGGTACGCCACATTTACATGTTGATCAAGGAATCTAGTATAATACCTATAAGATCCGGTTGATCTTTTTGAGGAGATTAAAGTTGAATAAATTACTTTGAAGTATTTGTATTTATCACTTTTACACCAAACTAATTTTTGACTTATAAACTAGTATATAATCTAATAATATATAACATATACTATGATTAAATTATTTATTTAACTTCCTTAATTTCTCTATAAAAAGTCAACTAGGTCATATATTGAGACTGAATGGAGTATTACAGAAAATCTATATGTTTTTTTGGTGATAGAAGCAGTAAAATCAGCTTACATGACTTGCAAGCATATAGAGAAAGAGATTATAAGCAGCACCAGCCCAAGCTGTTTCAGTCAGTATGCCAGAAGTTCTAGTTACTTCTGTGAATAATGGATAGATCCGAAGAAATCTGGGGACATATTGGATAAGTATTGCATATTTTAACCGGTCCTTTTCCTTTTCTTGAAGTGTAACTGGAGGTCTCATAGCCAAAACAAACGCCTGAACAAGAAAACATCAAAAGTCGTAAAACAACAAGTCATGTTTGGCACATCAAATGAATGGGGAAAACGTGACTACAAATGCCTTTATTTTGCTTCCATAGTACCCAGCATTGGAAAATACTAAGTGGTCAAGTAGGTCATTACTGCCATCTTTTTACATGATATCAAAACTTCTGCGAGTCGGTCATTACCACTCACATTCTTTATATTTAATCGCGGGTTAAAATGTAAATTTGTATCAAAAGTTTTTGCTGAGAAGTAATGTTAGTTTAGAAGTTTTCTTAAGTTCAATGTTACCCTGTAAATGTTAAAATTGAGCAATATTGTCCTTTACCGTTAAAAAGTTAATAGCCAACGTTAATTTTTTAATTATCAAAGTTAGTTTTTTAGCAGTATAGAGGAACATTGTTATATTTTGAAACTTATGAAGCGATATTAAACCTGAAAAAACTTAAAAGGCAACGTTGTTCCTCAGCGAAAACTTACAAAAAAAAAATTTACACATTAACCCTTTCACTGTAATTTCATCATGAATGGGCCTGCGTTAATTGACTGCGTTTTATCTACAGTCCAATAAACTACATGTAGAGTAAGATGTCTGAGGTTATAATAAGAGACATTCACATGCCTTCACTTAATAACCTAGGACTTAAAGTGGACCTTGACAAAAGATAAAGGAATATGTTATTGCCTTTTATTATTTTTTATGACTCTGAATCCACTAAACTCATTGTATGAGTTTTATCACATGTTTACAAGATACACATGTTAAAGGGTCAAGTGACTTCTAATGATATATAAGGAAGCACTTGAGAATGAGTAGAAGAGGGAGGTACCTGTGGAAGTGGAATAATTGATAGGATGTCAATGATGAAGTATGAAGATAAGTATCGTTTTGCAATAGCCTGAGGATCATCAATGAGCTCTCCCCTACCAAAAACTCGAGAAGAAGGGGCTATAAAACCCGTTCGAAACTTAAATGCTATGTGCAGAATGTAGAAAAGGTCAAAGAATGTACGAAGAACACTGGCAATAATCTTTAATGGTTTGTCCAAACTAAGGCATTTTTTGCTGTCATCAATAACTGGGATGTAAAAGAACAGAGGATCCACAGATACTGCTAGTACACATGCTATCACAAATATTTTATTCCATTTCTGAAGGAAAGACCCCTGTGGATCAAGAATCTTAGTCTTCGAAGCCGATATCTTGGGAGTTACATCGCTTACTGGATGCACATTTGCAGGTTTTCTCAAGTTATTAATCTTCTCAAACATTCTTTGGATTCCTCTTCTAATATTGTTAAACACATCTCTTGGTCTTGGTCTAACTTTTCTCTGAGAATATCCATCTTCCTCAACATTGAAAGACGATTCTGAACTCCAGTCCTTAAACCTAGAAAGAAATGTAATCATAATAAGTAGCTTGAACAGCAAGTACCAACAATATGTCAGCATCATCTTGTTCACAACAATGTGAGATCAAGTTTTAAGCTTTGACAAAAAAAAAAAACTTCAGGTTTAGTCTGGAAGATTAAACCAAATTGTTAAGTAATGCATACTTCAATTCCAAAACAGACATCTTTTAAAGTTCCTCTGAAGAATCAAAGTTACGAGCACCACTCGGGTTCAAATTACAATTTTGTCTTCTCAATGTTAAAAGGATGTTCTGAATTAATAATTCTAAGAAGAATCTAAGCCAACTTTATGGACCACGATTGATATCTCTATCACTGAGAAGCTCAAGTGGCAGCTTTGGTGAGAAAATTTCATTTTTATTTATTTTTTTGAAAAAAGGAAGTAACAGAAATATGTAGTAAAATATGTGGGACAAAGTTGGCTACAGCCATGATGAACAAACTAACCTCACAACTTTTTCTGTCCTGGTATCCATGATTAGCCCTCTTATTCAGCCAGAGAGAAAAGTTAAGCTTTAGAAAGAGAAGCAATTTATTGAGTACAGAACAAGACTCAGGTTAGGCCTGCAAAATCCAACTTCGATTAAGAATCACATCCCCGAAAAGCTCAGAGTATTGCCAACGAAATTGACTAAGTCAATGAAGACAATATAGTAAGTCAAGTACCCATTACATGAGACACCCCAATTTATCGAGAGAGAAAGAAGGAAGGAGAAAGATTCAAAACTAAGTATGACTTTTCACTGATATAGAAGAAGCCAAGAAGACGAAAACATGAATCATGTTGTATCAACCACTAAAATACAAAGTGAATATGTACAAGCAAGAAACTTCCATCCCAAAAGATTTTTCTGGGTAATTTTCACATCAAGTAGAAGTTCATGGAAGTAATTCTTACCAAAACATGCGTGCATGATCACTACAGAAGATAAGATAGAAGATAACAGAAAATCTCATAGTCGAAGTCTATACATGGATTTGTGTCTGGCTTCTAAGAAAGTACAGAAAGGTGAGAACTTTGTTCCGTATATTTTCAGCTTTTTATTTGGTAAACCAAGATGAAAATAAAAGGAAAAAACTCGCAAGAAGTTGAAGGAAACACCAACCACGAACATATGTAGATGGTTCAAACAGCGTAGAGAACCAAACCAGAGGGAAAGCACAGAGCAGAGAAGCCAGAAAGATTTAGCAATGTCACATCACAAGCTTCAGAATGGTATAGCAAATTGAAGAGAAAATAAGCTGAGAAGCGTTCGGAGATGACTGAGACAGAGCTTTGAAGAACAGAGAGAGAGAGACACACACAGAATGTGAATAATGTGTTAAGAAAGACCAAAAAAACAGAATCCACGCAAGAGTCTGAGGAGAAAGATTCATTCATTCAAGTCAGTCCAGAAATAGGGAATAGGTGGCTCCGTTATATTAATATCGGTGTCAGTGTCCATGTTAATGTTGTCCACACTACTTGGACCCCTACCAAAATTCACCTTCTTCATGTAATAAGTTTACCCCTCAAGCTAAAGGCATAATTAATACATATCTGGAATTTTTAGAAATATAAAATTTATGCCCTCTACATTTAATAAGTTAAATCGAGTTTATTCCATATGAAAAAATTGGCAGTCCTACTTCAGACAAAAAAAATAAAAAATCAAGAGATAGAATAATACATAAAGGATGAAAATATATACTCTGTCTAGTCTTTGAGGTACTTTGAGAAAAAAATAATAAATTTAAAAGATAAAATGTATTGTGGAAGTAATATTTATATATTTTCTCTTTTAATTTAATTATTTTTTTTTTTCATGACTCTAAAATTGGACATACTCAATGTGCATATATAGGAATAGGATCTATAGATAAGCTAAAATAAAATCATGCTTATTCTTACCAAAATAAGTGATGTTTGAAAATATCTATTTCAAAAATTTAAAAATTATATAATTTTAACAATGTTAATGAGAAATTTATATAATTTGTATGAATAAATCGGAGACAGAAAGCATCTTATTTTTGCATTTTGTCATCCTAACTAAACACATGGTGCATGGGAACTGAGGATTTTAGAATAAGGAAATTATTCTAATATCTAACGTTTTTATATGATTATAGAATTCAATAAAAAGTAAATTATAACAATCCCTCCCCTAAATAATGAATTAAATTCACAAACTTGGAATGATGGCAAAAAGAAAAAAAAAATTACAATCTTGGGATGCATTATGTTAATGTCTTTCTTTTTCTCCCTTATTATTTTCGATCGCTTTTGCTGTGTGGTGTTCGACATATGTAGTAAGTGACATCTCAGTCCAAATCTCTTTCTTGCAATTTTACACATAACCTTTATTCAGAGGAGCGCTCAGCACCATAACTTTTTTTTAGGAGTAAAAATACACATAACATTACGTTTTGGGAGCGTCCAGTACCACGGGCCGTTAGTCAACCAACGTTGACCGTTAAGTCTGACGGAAATGAACAGTAACTCTGTTAAAATTACAATTTTGCCTCAAATTTTAAGCTGAAATTACCATTTTGCCCCTAGTTTAAAATATTTTTTTTTTTCAAAAAAACACTAAAATAACTCCTCCCCGCCGGTAGGCCCCACCACCACCCACACCTCCGGCGGCGGCCGCCATTTCCCCACCACCGGCCACCTCCGGTGACTTTTTTTTTTTTAAAAAAACAAAGTATTTTTTTTTTAAAAAAAAAAAAGTAAAATGACTCCTCCCTCGCTGGTGGGCCCCACCACTGGCGGCAGCCGCCCTCCCCCCACTTCCGCCCGCCTCCGGAAACCTCCAGCGACCTCCTCTGGCGGCTTTTTTTTTAAAAAAAGTAATTTTTTTTAAAAAAAAAAAGTAAAATGACCCCTTCTCGCCGGTGGGCCCCACCACCGGCCACACCGCCGGTGGCGGTCGCCCTCCCCCCAACACCGGCCACCTCCGACGCCTTTTTTTAGGAGCAAAAGTACACATAACATTACTGTTCATTTCCGTTAGACTTAACGGTCAACGTTGGTTGACTAACGGCCCGTGGTACTGGACGCTCCCAAAACGTAACGTTATGTGTTCTTTTGCTCCTAAAAAAGGTTATGGTGCTGGGCACTCCTCTAGGTAAAGGTTATGTGTAAAATGACACATTTACCCTTCTTTTTAATTATTGATTAAAGTGATGATTGACCAATGGCCGTTGAGCCTTGAATGAATGGTGTTGGATACTTTGTAAAAAGTTTTATTCCTCTAAAGTTTATTATAAGATATCAACTAATAAATGTATTTATTCTTTTTATAAGGAACTTATTTATTTTCAAGAAGTATTAATTATTTTTTTCTATATATCCATATAGTTAATAAGGATAGTGGGTGAAAATAATAATTAATATGATATTAAAGTTTAGTACAATTAATAGGGATAATATTAAAAATGACTTATATTTTATGACAAATTTAATTATTTTAACTGTTTTTATTAATTTATAAAAATTATTAGTTAGTACTTTATAATAAGAATCAGATGGAGTACCTAATTTTGTTAATTATTACGTAGATTTCTTGGTTATCTGGGGACTTTGATCTCTATGATTGATGAATAAAGTAAGCTCCATAAAGAACTATAATAAAAGTATCCCCATATTGATTGGTAAAGAAAACCTTTTCCAAGAAATAAAAGAGAGGATGATGCATTTGTGTTTATTTAAAGGTTGAAATGACATGAGTTGGACGGATACATGCAAAAAAATCGTGTCTTTAATTTAAAGAAGTGTTATGAATATTCTTATTATGTGGATGCCATTGACCTATAATCTCCAAATACAGGATGACATGGTATATATGCATAGTAATCTACTATTTGCATCCTTCTATAAATAGAGGTCTCCTGTAACTATTCAATAGACTTGAATGAGAATCCATTTCATCTCTCTAGAATTTCTTCTGACTTCTCTCTAGAATTCCTTCAGTTTTATAACACGTTATCAGCACGATAGCATCCCTTTATTAAATATATTTTAGCTTCACACAAATTTCCTTACTATCATCATCATCTTCTCGTTCCCTTCACTGCTTCACTCTTGATCTCCTTCTAAACTCAAACTCCAGGTTCTTCTTTCATAGTTTTTCTTTACTCCTTCATGAAACTCATCACCACAGCAACAAACACTCTCAATTCTCCTCAGTTCTCACTTCAATTCAGTTCGCTCAGATTTTAGCCTTATTTTCCCCTCCTTAGTCCTACTCCCCACTTCAAAGCAAAACGTTCCAAGTTCAGTTCACACCTCCCAAGAAGGTTTTGCAGATTCTCTATACTTCTACTCCTCCAGCTATTAATACTCATTGACACATACCTTCTCTCACTCTCTCTCTTTGGTCCTCCTCAAAGCTTTTTCTTTTTCTTCTCTCACCAAAAGCCACCTGCTTCCGCTGATTTGGTTTCTGGGTTCACTCTTTATTCCCAAATCTGGATTCTGGGAACGAAGAACTGGGCTAAGGGTTTCTAGTAACATTGAGGAGAAAAGTTTTGTGCTTGAAAATGGAGTGAGAGGGTTGCTGAAGAATTGTTCAGTCTTCTTTTGGTACGTACTTATTTAGGTGTCTTTGTCAAGTGAATTGAGAGAGGAGTATAAAAAAAAAAAAAAAAAAAAAAACTCACTCTGTCGACAAGAGATAAAAGGAAAAGGAAGAAAGAAAAAAAAAAAGAATAATAAAAAAAAAGGAGCAGTATTAATTATATTATGTTATATTATTCACATGCATTTGGATGCTTCTTCACACACATCACAACGCACACTTTTTATTCACATGCATTTGGATGGTTCTTCACACATATCACAACGCACACTTTTTCTAATTCAATTGCATCAGACACACAAATAAATTATATTATATTACTATCATGTTAGGTCAAAAATATACCTATGATTCATTTTTTATTATATTATTATTGTTGTTAACATTTTAGCTTTTAACAAACCGAGAAGAAGAAGGAAACTTAATATCTTAGGGTGTAGTTTTCTGATCCTCTTTATAATGATTTATTATATGTTTATTTTATTTATTATTTATGTTTATGACTTTATTATTATTGTTAAGTTGACTTCATATTAGAAGTCTAGATTTAATTTTTTTTTTCTTTTAATCTTTTATTTATTTACTTTTATGTTATTGTTATTAATTTAACTTCAGATTGGAAGTCTAGATTTAATTTTTTTTAATTGTTTTAATTTGATATTTTATTATTGTTACTAACTTTATTGACATTTATTTTTATGTTACTAACATTTATTTTACGTATTTATTTTTATGTTCCTAACATTCATTTATCTTTCATGGTAGTAACACTAATATATATTAGTGGGCTCCATTTATTTATTTTATTATTTACTGCTCCATTTGTTTATTTAATTCTTTACTGCTTTATTTATTTTTCATGGTTGCGACACTATATATTAGTGGGCTCCATTTATTTATTTATTTATTTACAGCTTTATTTATGTTTTATGGTTGTAACACTATATATTAGTGGGAACCATTTGTTTAATTTAATTCTTTAATGCTTTATATTAGCGGCACACTAGTATCTATTAGTGGGCTCTATTTATTTATTTTATTATGCTTTATTTATTCATGGTAGCAACACTATAGTGGGCTCCATTTATTTATTTACTGCTTTACTTATTTCTCATGGTTGCAACACTATATTAGTGGGCTCCATTTATTTATTTTATTATTTATTTACTGCTTTACTTATTTCTCATGGTTGCAACACTATAGTGGGCTCCATTTATTAATTTTAATTCTTTACTGCTTTATTTATTTCTCATGGTAGCGACACTAGTATTGTGGGCTCCATTTATTTATTTACTGCTTTCTATATTATATATATATATATATATATATATATATATATATATATTTGCATTTGCATATGCATCCTCTTTCTTACTTTTGGATGAAATAGGTCTCGCTGTGAGTTTACTACCATTCCTATTTCATCTGCTTTTTATTTATTTAGCATGTTTATTTCCAGTCATTTATTTATTTACTGCTTTATATCCCCCTTCCTTTTTATTTTTATTTATTTATTTACAATTTATATATTTCCCTTCCCTTTTATTATTCATGGCAACTACACTATTAGTGGGCTCCATCTATTTATTTTATTATGCTTATACTTTATTTATCCTGAAGATAAACTGTTAAAAGATCATATATATTATTATGAGATCAAAATGCCATAGAGAGATGAGGCATAGATTGGCTTGAGAGATGAGGCATAAATTGGCTTGAGACTAAGAGGCAAGATAGCCTTAATTTCAGAGGCAAGATTGCCTGAAGCCAAGAGGCAAGTTAGCCTGATGACAATATTTGATCCATAAATTTTGTATGTTATCAGTTGTATAAAAGGCCTCAAAATTGTATATTTGGCATTAAATATTCCCTTAAATTATGAGACAAGGGATTGTATGATCATGATTGATATTATAAATAAATATATTCAATTTGCTATTGCAGTAGCAATATTGTGGTAAAGTCAAGAAATATTGTAGATTAATTTCTTGCCATGATCAAACAAATCAGTGAGTTATGGATCATGAATTTTTATCCAACTTCATTCCCAGAAGTGAATGAAGTAAATATATTATTATGGTTGTTATGTGATTTCTATGATTATAACAATTTTTATAAATACGAGAAAAGCATATTCATAAACAAAATAATTAAGCAAAAGGAAATATTATTTCAACAAAGTTTAATTGCGAGTGACTCAACATCATTACAAACTTTAATCATCTCATTCTGAAGATATTTAATGTCTTCTTCTTTTGTTTCTCTTGAGATGGGATCCAGATGAGGCAAAGCTCTTCGTAATATCGAGATTTGCGTCATAAGTTTCTTGAGCTTCTTGTGTGGCCACTCAGTTAACCCTCCTTTTTGATAGATTTTTTGTATGGTGTGAGTAGACATATTTAATTGTTTACTCGCTTCATCAAGGGTTAAGTGAAAATAATTTCTTAAATCATGGAGCGTTGTTTTCTTTATTCTTTCTCGTTGCTCCATAGATAACCTATATAATTCACCCTGGTTAAAGGATGAAGTATCATAGGGTATACTTACTGCAGGTTGTTTTCCTTTGCCTAATGAGTGTTCAATATTGGTTTGAAATGAACTTCCATGGAGGTCATTTGGATTTATAGCCCATTCCGAACCAACACAGAGAACCTCATGATAGGCTAATACAGGATCACGCATCAAGATATATCCTGATGCTTGTAAATCTATACAATACTGTGTCAGAAATTGTTTGATTTCTTCAAAATTTTTATTTGTGAAATCAAACATTGGAAGCCTGTCAGTATTATAAGATTTATCCTATACTTTTTCAAATAAAACAGCATGGGTAATCATACCTGTTCTTCTTCCGTGAACTTCAAGTTTATGGTACTGAAGTTCGTTGGTATGTATGATCTCTCGTAAAACATGACAACAACTACATTCCAATAAGCTAGTTGTTGCTAATTGACTTGTAGTTGATGGCTGGCTAGTGGTTGTTGGTTGGCTAATTGTTATTGGCTGGCTAATGGTTGTCGGTTGGCTGATTGTTGCTAGCTGGATCGTGGTTGATGGCTGGCTGGTGGTTGTTTGCTGGCTTATGAATGCTGGCTCATTGATTGTTGTGACTATTGGTTGAATTTGACTGGTAGACTCCATTAGTTCAGCCATAGTTCTACACCTTTTAACAGGCCTCCTTGATGAACCTGCTTCAGTTGTACCTTCATTCCTTCTAAATTGAGGAAGAACATTTGTTCTTGGGGGAGAAGTAGGTATATTTGAAGCAGAAGGAGGAATAGTAGAAGGAGGAATAAACATCTCAAAAGGATTAGGAGATAATAAAGAGGTAAATGACAGGTTTGTCTGATCATCATACAACAAAGCATCAAGTAATGCTGTGTCAGATGTATCAGAAACTGGGATAAAATTACTTGGACCTGCCATTGCAATAATATACGCGATTAGAAGAAAAATGATAAGTTAGTATATGGTAGTGAATGTTATCAGATGCTTGAATGTTTGTGAGGCATGTTCGTTAGCCTTCTTTTATTTATAGCCGAATTAAATCCTATTGAATCTCTGCAGATATGCGCAGTCCTGTTGAATCTTTACAGATCTGCACCCTGTCAAGGACGAGCTTAGACACTTTTTGACTATATATGCATACGACAATTCCACAGTGATACATGTTGCGCCTGTGATTCCACAGTAATGCATCTGTGATTCCACAGTATTTTGATAATTTCAATGATTTTGTATTTATTTGATTGTTGTTTCTGGAAAATTGAAATTTTGTTACCAGAAGTAACAGAATAATGCATTGATAATGCATTTGTGGAATTTTAATGATATCTGTAGAAATAGATATCATATATGGAATATTGTATGAAATTACATGAATTAATTTCTACAGACTCATACTTGAGGGGGAGATTGATATATATCAAGTGTGAGTGTTTTTGTGTTAATTTTCTGTGAATGTTTGTGTGTTGATTCCCCCAAGATTGATATTGGATTTGATGATAAATTATATGGAATGTTGGCATGACTTGTTTGATCATCCGAGTCATATTATGTGCTGCTTGTTCTCAAATAGATATGATTATGAAAATATTATTGGAAACGGATCTCTGGAAATATATTAAATTGAAAGAGTACATATGAAATTATTGATCTGCAAAGTTTGCAGTGATGATTACAACCAGATGTTTGCAATATATTATGCGCGCAATTTCCAGATTGAATGATCCAGAAATCATGTATTAAAGTATCCATGAATGGATAGATCAATGATTATGAGAACAAAATTTATATGTTGTGTATATTTGCAGCAATTATATAAGCCAACAGAATTCTCCCCGTATAATTGGCTTTTGGTCAGGAGCCAGATTAATTCCATCTTGAAATGTTTTAAATGTGTAATGTTTATTAATCTATTACAATGCACATAGATGGATATACAAAGAAAATTGATGATTTGATTAAGGGGAGAAAAATAAGCAGATTGGGTAAAGATAAAGTGAAATGAATTATCATTGGCTCATATTGGTACTCGTACAAAGAAATGTGCACTAAAAGTTCAAAAGATAATTCATTTGCAGATTTTAGCTAATCAAATGCTAAAAGCATTTACTGACCTAAAGTGACAAAGTCACATGTCCCAACTGCAAATGCTCCTATATGAATTGTTATAAAGCACGCCTGAAGCGTTGCTGGTCCATCGGTTATAAAGATAAAAATCCTCGAAAGAGAAAAGGAGCTATAAAATATAGATGATCAAGTCGAGGATAATTAAGTAAAGCTCCAGAAGAGTTATCTTTTGACGAGATGTTATCTCCAGAAGAGATATTACAAGAAGAGTGTATTGTGGTCTAAAAAGAGACCCAGGTACCTAATATATGTGAATATAATGAGATCTCAATAAATTATGAATGAAATCCGATGGGACCGAAAAATAAAGTCGACATTGATGATATTTATGTTTATAAGATAGCATATGCTGTAATGATGATAATGAGGATCATGAGTCATACTATATTAGTGTGTGCCAGAAGCACATGTTCCTGAAGAACATAAGGCGCTAGAATAAGTCCCTGAAGGACTCAAGATGCTAGGAGCATCAAATTCTCGAGAATAATTAATTAAGTGAATTCATATGTAGCATAAAGCATTTATCGTGCATGTGATATTATTATCTGAATAAATATGCACATGTATATTTATGATTTTACTTGAAAGATTTAGATCTTGCAGGTATACAATGAATACTTGATGATAGAAAGACAATGAAGCAATGTGGTCATCAGGGGGAGCAAGTCTGATGTAATCAAGAGGGGGAGACGATACACGCTGTACTCTTTTTCCCTTATCTAGGTTTTGTCCCACTGGGTTTTCCTAGAAAGGTTTTTAATGAGGCAAAACTCAACAGTGTATCAATGAATGTTGTACTCTTTTCTTTGGCTAGGTTTTTATCCCACTGGGTTTTTCCTAGTTAAAGTTTTTAACGAGGCACATTCATAAATGGACATCCAAGGGGGAGTGTTATGAATATTCTTATTATGTGGATGCCATTGACCTATAATCTCCAAATACAGGATGACATGGTATATATGCATAGTAATCTACTATTTGCATCCTTCTATAAATAGAGGTCTCCTGTAACTATTCAATAGACTTGAATGAGAATCCATTTCATCTCTCTAGAATTTCTTCTGACTTCTCTCTAGAATTCCTTCAGTTTTATAACAAGAAGCAATACATGCTCACTTTGTTTGTTAAAGTCTTTTCTCTCTTGTCTACTGCTTCCATTAATTAACTAGAGGTAGGGTCCAGTGTTGAATTTGGGATGACAACAGGGTTAGAAAAACGAGCCAAGCTCATCAGGTCGGTCCTTTTAGATCTTGACCCTGTAAGGGTTGAGTTTGAAAATTAGAAGAGCTAAATGAAATAAGTCTTGCAGGGCCAACCCTATAGGGCCTCGGATTTAAAAGGGTCAGTTTTATAAAGCCTCAAGCCGACCTTATAGACCCTTTTAATAAATGTGTTCATGATGCGAGAGAAGAAATTCATGATATTTTAACTTATAAAACAAGTCTACTACTCAAATTGAAGAGCAATTAAATATCTTTGAAATTGACAATAGTGGCAAAGAAGATGACAATAATAGTCATCATACTAATATTGCTTAGTGGTATAATTCTTATATTTTATGTGAGTTATTTATAGAAAATAGTTTATTTTTTACTAGAATTAGTGGATGCAATTATTTGTTAGATGATTCGTATTATTTGGATATTAATATTGACAACATTTATTTAATAAATTAGAACTTTAATTGTTGTAATTTACTAAATATTTCTTTGAAAAAATGGAGGAAAAATAGTTAAAATTTAGAATAATAACTTTCGGACCAGGTAGGACCAACCCTAGCCTTGGTGCTATTGGGCCGAACTTTAGAAAACAGATGTTTTTCTTATTTTTGATCCTTCAAGGGCTAGCTCTATAGGGCTGGACTGACCCTGATTCCTAACTCTAGATGCCAATGAGCACCATTATGCTTATCATTGCATTGATTATCTTCATCATTCAGATACAGTTTTAACGATTTAAATTTAAAGGTTTAAATTATTATTTTTTAAAAAAATCAAAAAATAATAGTTAAGATATTATTTTTATTTTATATTAAAATAATTCGATTTTGAAAAAAAAATAAAAATAAAAAGTTTGATCTTAACCATCTAAAGTAGATATGGATGGTTTCCAATGATGATGAGTCCAGGTGACGATGAGTACGCCTAACACCAAAACTCGTTTGGTAGAATCTGACTGGCATGTGGGAATTAAAAGAAAAGAAAAGATGGCATATTCATTTGGAAAAATGACAAATAGAAAAAATTACAGCAATCAAGGGGACACTGCTTCGTCCTTATCCTTTAAGCTTTACACAGAGGATGACTATAGCTAAAACAATATTTTGGGGTTGCAGGGCCGGATAAAGTAATTTTTTTTAACCTCTTCAGATCAGAGATTACAGACCAAAAAACAAAGGGTAAGCACGTAAATCTTATAAGAAAAAATAGAAATGAGAGATTGTGGTAGAAAATGCTTTAGAATTGGAATTTTCATTAAAGTAAGAATATGTGTTATTAAGATGAGATTATCTATAGACATATAACAATTTTGTACATGAGAATAAACTATAAAAACTCACAAGACTGTCAAAAATGATAATGAAATTGATGAAAAATTCGAGTCCAACGTATATTGTCTCCTTAAGACAATTTATTCTCTTTATAAGGATGTCTAAGGATCACAAATAGTTCTCTCCCAGGATAAAACATATTACGTCTTCAGAATGAAGGCACTATCAGTCAGGAGTCCAAACGAACACAACCACATGCTTTTAGAATTGCACAATATGTGAGATGTGTAGAATGCAGTAAACTATATATATAAGAGCGTAGTGTTGGAAAAAATAAGTTAATTTTTCTATCACACGCACATCTATTTATAGAAAATGAAACAATCAAATAAACACTCGATGACAAATCAACACGACTGGCGGTGGCAAATGAGCACCTACTTGTTATTCATAATTCATAGGATTTAGACAAAAAATCTAACAACTCCCTATAGAGATAAGAAGTTAGTTTATCATGATCAAATGCAAATGAACATGTATGCAAAATATGATTCCTCTATAAGCAGCAACTATATCGAGATAGGTAGAGGTTACCTTTAAACCTTCTTTAATAAAAATCTATTGGATATACTCAATCAATTAGTGAACGCATTGTCTTGAATCGTTGACCTTTAGAGTCATGTAAACCTGGAGAAAATAACAGACACGGAAAAGTTCTTAGGTAAACCTGGTCTGAGTGAACCAAGAAGAAACATGTAAGCAATTTAAAACTTTTGTATGAAATGTGTGTGTATCTTCCTTGATGGAGATATTGTTAAAGAAGATACTCACTCTTTTGACTAAATCTAAGAAAAGGTAACGCTTTGTATATCTTCTGAGATTTTTAAGAAGATTGGGGATTAATGTCTCTTCATCCACACCATCGTGTTGTTCCCATTTGTAATGTTCATATCTTCTTATTGTAACTCAATTAGTTTCTTTAGTTTAATCAAATTAGATAAATATTTCTTATATTAAAAACCGGAGTACTATATATGAAAAATATTATTATAACATTAAATATAATAAAATATACTATACTAAATAGAATAAATCTCAACTATTAAAACTCAATGTAATAGTAGATACGTTGAATGGAAAGAAAATGAAGAGAGATTAATGGAGACACCCTCTCCCAATGTGATCCAATAAACTAGCAAATAACACCTTTGATATTTAAGTCTGTGGACATTTTAGTAACAAAACAAGTTATTATACCTGTACGTTTCCAATGAGTAACGCGAATAAAATCAGCCCAAAAATGGAAATGAAGATAGTGAAGAATATTTCCTCAATACATGTACTAGTCTTGAGGTCTGACCCGAGAGATCTTCTAGTGTGGAACAAAAAAGAGTTTACGGATTTTGTTATATTTTTCTTCATTCTGATACTGCAGGCACATAATAAACTGTCAACTTTGCTTGGGGAAGAACAAACTAGGGTTAAGGGGGTAATTTTGCTTTCAAAGTTTGTGGAGGCAATTTTCCTACCCGCTATCCCAATTAATTTTGATCGCTAAATAACCAAATATACTATGCTAGCAATCTACATATCATTCACATCATTTTTGCTAAAAACAAATTTGTCCTGACAGTTTATATGTCATCTACTTCATTTTTTTCAAAATTATATTTAAAACTTCTAGAACAAGTTTGCACCTTAATAAAAATGATAAGGATAACATAGTGGACTATCAACTTAGTATATTTGATCAACTAACAACTAAAATTAACTGAGATAACGATCAGAACAAAATTACTCTCTTTTTAACACTAAGTAAAATTGCACTTTAACCAAACAAATTAAATAATACTATATATATATATATCAACCAACCTCATATTGCGCAGACCCCACCAAAGGCAGTAGAAGATGTTGTGAGGAAAATGGTTTGTTGATTGCACCACACGAGATCTTAGAGCATTGATATATATTCCAAAATTGAAGACACTGGGGTCGTCAATGTTATCAGGATTTTTCAAGGGGCATGAACTATTGAGAAGTGACAAGCTAAGAAAGTTGAATTCTGGTGTCCACAGCTCATGTCTGTAGTTTAAGATATTAGCATTCTTCAATCCTTGGCTCCAACATCGAATCACTGATTCTACTGAAAGTATGTACCACACAGAGCCAACCACCTGATATATATGTGTGTGCCCAATTTACATAATATCAAATAATAGCCTAGAAATTAAATATATCCAATAACATAGATCGGTAAGGTTTTATTCATAGGCAATAATAAAAACCAGGCTACATGGGTTGCAAGCATGTAGAGAAGGAGATTATAAGCAGCAGCAATTCATAGTTTCTTAGTATGTATGCCAGCAGTTCTTGTTATTTCTCTGAAGAATGGATATAACCTAACATTTCTTGGGACATATATTGGACTAATACTATATACTTCGCACATTCCTTTACTATTAATGGAACTGATGATGAATTCATTCTTGGAATGATGACTAAAACAAACACCTGATTAAATTAGAAATAATAAATCAGAATTCTTATTGAATCCACAGACCACAGAAAGTTTGAATGCCCTCATTTTTCCACCTTGGTACTAGAGGATTTACATACAAGTCCTAAAGAAAAGAAAAAATGACATGAAGGTCTATTCCTTTAAAATCATCAAATTACATTGAAGTCTCATGGGACCTAGACTAAATTAATTTAAATTGAGAAAAGACAAATTTGCCCTTGTTAATTTGAGCAACTAATGACAAGTTAGTATGCCACCAATAATAAGTTATCGAGCAACAATGACAATTGTGTAGGACTTCTCTAAAGTATTTCAGATTCTTCGTTTTCAAGTCAGTTTTCAGATAGTCTTTCATCTTTAGAATCCCGTTTTAATATGAAGCCAACTTAGAGAACAATGAGAATGGAGAAAACCTGGTAATCTTAAAAGAGACTACTCCCTCTGGTCCTATACCTATTTGGGGAGTAAATCTTGGTCTTAAATATAAGACCAATTTTTCATATTTATCAATATTTTTCTAATTTACCCCCTATTGATGCTCTCTCAACAATAATCAAGGAGGAAAAGGAATGAGGAAATTAAAGAAGATAATTTAGGTGTGTTTTAAAAAATACATGTCATATTAACTAACTTAACTTCATTAATCTAATTAAATTAATTAGTTAGATATGTTTTATATTAAGGACGAGAGAAAATAACTCAAACTTGCTTCCTTTAAAAAAGAAAAGCCACAATGCATAGCCCTTTTTATATTAGCTCCTAGAGGACATTTTCACCTTGAAAATCTTCAGGCAAACAATTAAAACTAAATAGAAGGTTATTATGAGGTTATTCATGACTTACTATGAAGGTTATAAGAGGGTTCTTTTTTAGTGATTACGGTCTTTAATTGGTCCCGGGACAGATATTTTGGAGGAGGAATATCTCCATTGATTTCTATCTCTATTTAATGCATTCACTGTTAGATCAAGTTTTAATAGTTGGGATTTAATACTATATCAAAATATTATTATAACATTAGATATAATAAAAATTTACCATAATAAATAAAATAAATCTCAACCATCAAAACTTAATCTAATGATGGATACATCAAATATATAGGGAGAAAAACGGAGAGAGATAGACATCCTTTATCCAGATATTTTCTGGGTGATTTCCAGTTGTGTGTGTGTGTGTGAGGGAGAGAGAGAGGTAAAAGAGGATAAGTAGAAGAAGGGGGAGACACATGGGGAAGTGAAATAATTGAAAGGATAAGTGTAAAAGAATATGGGATCCGATCGACAAGCAGTGCCATCACACACACACACACGTCATTAGTAATATCTTTTTCCAGCTTTGAACTGTCATCATGTCTCTGTCCTTCTTTGTTTCTGAAGAACCAAATCAGAGAGAAGCCTCAAGATCAAGAACTGAGAGACGAAAGGAGTGATGAGAGAATCTTTTGCTCTCTGTGTGTTTGTGTTTCTTTTTAATGATCGGTGCTGGATATACTTTATTGGGGGAAAATGAATTTACTTTCAAAAGTTTCATCCTATTTTGTAATGTAACATTTCTTTCATTACTTGTTTGAAAACAAAATTATATGATTCAATCATCATGGCCCACACGTACCCTTATAGATGCCTAATAAAACAGTTCCAAAGAAAGATTCATCTCCATTTTTTTACTAGAATATAAAATGAACTTTAATAATGTATAACCCCCTATTTTGATTAGTTTAGTATATTAATTATGTAGTAAAATAGTAATACTAAGAAGAAAATTACAGAAAGAAAATAAATTCCTTTACAATGAATTAGAAAAGATGAAGTTTTTCTCTTTCAGTCAAAAAATGAAAGGGTGAATTGGATACATAATGAGGTGAAATGAGTTGGACTAGACGTGAACACATCCAAAAATGTTTGTCTATAATTTAAAGAAGCTTTAATGGCTCACTTTGTTTGTCAAGTCTTTTCTCTCTTATATGCCTGCACTACAAGGTAGGGTCAGGTGTTGAATCTGATTGGCATGTGTTGGGAAAAAAAAAACCAAAGAATGGGTAAGGGAGTGTTTAGATTAATTTATTGGGAGAATTACATCACTTAGGTCCCAAGGATAAAAAATAATTACAATAAGGTCCCGTGCCAGAATTTAATTACAAAAAAGTCCCAATGAATTCTTTGGGACTTTTTTGTAATTAATTGAATCTGTATTTACAACTGAAAATGACATATTTACAACTGAAAATGTCATATTTACAACAAAAATTCTCAATCGGTATTTACAACTGAAAATGTCATATTTGCAACTCAAAATTCCATATTTATAACAAAAGTTCTCAATTCGCATTTACAACTGAAAATGTTATATTTACAATTGAAAATGTATTTTGAGTTGTTAATATGGCATTTTCAGTTATAAATACCGATTGAGAATTTTTGTTGTAAATATGACATTTTCAGTTGTAAATACAGATTCAATTAATTACAAAAAAGTCCCAAGGACTTCTTTGAGACTTTTTTGTAATTAAATTCTGACAGGGGACCTTATTGTAAATATTTTTTTGTCCTTGGGACCTAAGTGTAATTCTTCCTAATTTATTTTAAATGATTTTGTATTATAAAAAGTAAATATATGAGAAAAGTTGTCTTATAAAGCGCGAGAGACCTTTTTAATTGATAATTAAGTTTTCTAAACAAGGTCTATTATAATGATTAATTGGATAAAATAGAGAAAATAAATGGTGCACAGCTTCATGCCAACACTTCATGCTTTTAAATGTTTTTTTCCTTTTTTTGGTTATAATTCATGCATCCATTATGCTTTACTAAGTTCAAACTCACAACTCCACGCTAAAAAAAGTAAAAGCCACTTAAGTGAAGTGCTTGCAGGCAAAGGTACGAGGCTGATAAAAGTTTAATTAGCCATTTAGTGGTTGCAACAAAGACTACAACAGTGAGTCCACGCATGCTGCCGAGTATGGCAAATCAAAGTGACACTCATCAAGCCTTTTTATTTACTTATAACAAAGTTAATTAAAATCTGATTGGAAAAAATGAATAATTCAAATGAAAATTTCTTAAAAGAAATAAATGTAGCTTTATGAGTAGAAAACTTAGCCTGTTTGGCAATCCATCAAAATCTAGATTTTACGCAAGTCGAGATAAAACTCCTCTCACATACTTATCTCGTACTACGCAAAACTTAGGTTTTTGAAGGTTTCCAAACAGGCCCTTATTCTGCATCAAAACCTAGATTTTGTCATAAATTTACTAAACACCCTTATTTTTTCCAAAAGTTATTCTATATCAAAACTTAGGTTTTGGACCTCAAAATCTAGGTTTTGTGAAAAGCTACTTTTTTTTTTTTTTTACTTTTTCTCCCTCCGTTACCATTATCATTATTTTTTCAATATGAGTCAGTATTCTTAAAATATTTTTTAGTACATTTCAATACTCTGAAATATTTTTACAAGATTAGTCATTACCCTAAAATATCTTTTCAATATCGTAAAATTTTTTTTTAAAATCAAGAAGTATTTTTTTCAGTATCTTTTTAGTACTTGTTAGTACCATAAAATATTTTTTCAAGATAATCAATAACCTGAAATATTTTTTCAAAATCTTAAAATAAATTTGTAAGACCATGAGAAATATTTTTTCAATACCAATTAGTATTAAATATCTTTTTCGTACCCGTAGTACTTTGAAATATTTTTTTCAAGATCATTCATTACCCTAAAATATCTTTTTAATATCGTAAAATAATTTTTTAAGATCATGAAATATTTTAGGATACTGACGGGCATCAAAAAGATACTTAAGGATACTAAAAAAATACTTCATGATCTTGAAAATTTATTTTATGATATTGAAAAAATATTTCAAGGTAATGACTAATCTTGAAAAAATATTTAGGATACTGAAAGATACTACAAAATATCTAAAGGATACTGACTAATACTAAAAAAATACTGATGATGATAGAGGAGAGAGAAAAAGCTAAAAGAAATAGCTTTTCACGAAAACCTAGGTTTTGGGATCCAAAACCTATGTTTTGATGTAGAATAACTTCTGGAAAAAATAAGGGTGTTTTATAAACTTATAACAAAACCTAGGTTTTGATGCAGAATAACTTTTAAAAAAAAAAATATTTGAAAAACTTGGTATAAAACCTAGATTTTGTTTCCAAAAACCTAGATTTTGTTTCCAAAAACCTAGATTTGTACATTTGCCAAACAGGCTCTAAATATAACTTAATATACTTCTGTACAATCAAATCAGAACAAGTAAATTTTTAAGTGTTAATAAAATTTAAAAAACTTCGAGCCTTGATTTAATTGGAAACATATTTAGGTATGTAAGATTTTTCATGTTATAATTATTTCTTATTGAAATAAATATTGAATGATATTTCGAGAGGAGGAAGGATCTCAAATTGATCGAAATTGAATATAGTATGATCACTCCTTTCTTAAGCTAGTAGCCAATATAAGCTTTTGTTTGATCAGTTTGATTCATTTCAATGAACACTGTTGATAAATGTTCAAGCAGAGTCTTCAGGCAGCAACAGTATTCATAACCAAAGAAACGAACTATGCTTCATCTCCAAAGAACAAAAGTTGCACTTCAATTCATTTCATTACTGTTTTGGGGGAAATTCAGGAGTACAAAACCCACCAATCTCTGCACTTACATTAGTCCAATCCCAACCAATATGTGTATCCAAATTCATCAATTCCATCCTAAACAGAGCCCCCAACTCTTACAAGCAATGGTTTTCTCAAATGAATACAGAAGAATACAACTACCCAGCAACAATGAAATTTTCTATCTGCAGTGTGATAGTGAAGGGCAGTTCGCCTACACTTTGGTAATAGCAAATAAACTGAATCACATTTATTCGCCCAATTTACCTAACCTAACAATTTTCATGCCAAATGCAAGAAAGTTGTCTAATCTTCATCTATGACTTCTGCTCGTCCGATTGAGAGCACTGCGGTTCAGAACTAACAAGAAAGTCATCCACTGAAATAAAAAAAGCCAAAGTCACCATTGGTACAAGTTACAATCAAAGCTTCGACCAGAGCCAGAGGAAGTAAAAAAGTTGAGTTTCCACTTAGGTTCAAGCATGCGTTATTTACATATGCATATTTCCTTCCCAGAAATTAGATGTTTGTCATAATCAAGTTTTTCCTTCATTAATTATCTGGCTTTAACTATTTGATTTCTTTCCCTGTTTTCCTCGTTTGAGATATTCATTCCATATGGTTTTAGGTTCTCTTTTAATGTGTCTGATCATAGAAAGTTCAGTTTCTTTCTAATGCATTTAAATATCTAGTTCTTAACATGTCACGTATATTTAGTATGCCTATTATTTTTCACCAAAATAATAATAGAGCCAGGACATACAAAATGGGAAAGGAATTCGCGCGCTCACTTACCATTATTTATATCTTGATCTGGAGATTCAAGCAACATATCTGAATCAGACGGCAAAAAAGGTGAACCAGGATAGTTGCCAAGGGCTCCTAGATCTGCAAAGAATTCAAGATAATTGATGGGGGAAAAACATAATGATATCCAATTTGTCCAAATTTAGTGAACTTTTACTCCAACATTGGTAGCCCCCCTGACCACATTAAGTAATTCATCTATAAAGTGAACCATTCATTTACTTGAAATTCATAGCACTGACATCATTGATAACAAAACAAGAATTTATAGTGTTGCCACTAAAACTTAAGATGTTTAGTGAAATTTAGAGGCCATGACTTTACAAACAAAATACGCAACACCAGCTCCCCCCATAATGACATAGAAAGCTTTATGCTTCCATTTCAAAGACATCACCGCATCTTTACAAGGTTACTACTTGTTTCCAACAGCTTCACCTTTGTCACAAATATCAATAGTACTGTTGTTTTAGTGTCATGATATGATAGAACAATGCAAGTTGAATGAAATTAGAAATATAAAAATGAATAGCAAAAAGTCAAATAACAATACCTCCCAAGTTAGACAAATCGGCAGTTAGATCAGATAGGCTAAAATTCCATGGAATTTGCTCAAGCGATCTGGAAATTGCTGTGTTTCCATCTGCTGCAAGTTGCAGTCCTGCTGAACTGGCTACTTCAGATGCAAAGGCTGTATCCAGAGCTGACGCATCTGTGTTTATTCCTGATAAATCTGATGCAGTAAAGGGGAAACGACCACCGGATGCTACTGATGTAGGACTCACGGCCATTTCTGACATTGAGTTAATTGATGGAATAGCAGGAGCCATATCAGGAGCACTGTGGTCCATCACCATACTTCAACAATGACAAAAGCAGCTACCCTTAGCAGAATTTCTATCAAGCAAAATACTAAAACAGGGCATAACAAAGAAGTAACTTAGCATTCCATTTCTAAACTTTAGTATTAATGGACATGATAATAAATAGTACTCTTTGATCAAAGCAGTTGTACGTTTTAAACAATGCAAAACCTTTCAGATTGAATACAAAAAACCAGTTATCCTAGATCATCTGGAGAACACTCCAAATGTCAAATTAACAGAGCCTTTATAGTACTCTTGTCCTATAAATTTAAAATGGCAAAAACAGCATGTAGCTGGATAGGTTCTCACTCATTCCCAGAATTCATCTGAATGGAATTAAAATTGCTCGGAGCAGGGACTCCATTAACCACATGACAACTTGATATTCCAAAACCGATAGAGTCAAGATGTGGTTGACCAGTTGCTATATTGGGAGGCTGCTGTAACACTGGGTATCCCATAGGCAGGTTGTTGGCTGCACTGCAAACGAGTGGTATTATGGAAAAATGGGGGTATAAGGGAAAATTGATGACAGAAGAATTGAACTTAACACGAATGTTAACATTATAAATAGGTTTTGTTTTCTTCAAAATCAATGAGGACAAAATGTAATTGGTTGGTGTTTGTAGAAGCCTAAGTAAATCACTAAATTCATTGGGAACGTGGGACATATAAATAGAAAAGACCGACGAAAAAATATTGTCCATTCTTAGGAATATTAATATTGTCTTGAGATATAATCTACATAGCCTAGTATATTGTCAATACAACCTTGTTAAGGTGTTAAGGCTGATCGACATGCAGGGACTTATATTGATTATATCATAAGCCGTGAAATCTAGTTGGGTAGGATAAACTTCTAATAAACCCTATATATTTGCTCAACATTTTTTCTTTCCCAGTCTCAAAAGGGACTCACCTATCAAGTACAGCTAGCCAAGAGAAATATGACCAGATTCAAGTTGTAGGCTAGGAAGTTAATGTTGCAGTTAGAATAATAATCATTTATGAATAACATAAAAATACAGCAACGTAAGCGCCATTCATCAAAATTCACTGTTTATTTTGCAACATGCAAAATGGATTAATTCCATCAATCTGAGGCAAGGTTTACCAGGCACTGGATGAATTCCATTCTGAATCGGAGCCATGGAATGCTTCATCAGATGGTACTGATTCTCAAGCAAATGATTGAAGAGGAGTATTTGCCCTTTCAATTTTAATCTTACATAATAGGCCCTAAAGAAATCAGCATTCTCTTCCTCCAACTTCTGCCACACTGAATTAACATAAAGAATGAATCCAAGTAGAATTGGAGATGTAGCTGCCAATAATTATACTTTTGGACATAAAGAAGGAAAGGAAAATAATGACATTCCTCCGGTTCTTAATGCAAGACCTACTTTGTAGTGAATACCGGAGGCAGTAGTATCCAAGAACATGATTTTCAAGTGCAATTTGTCCATCAAAGTATACTGATTTCCATATTGTTGACACATAAATGAGAGTGTAACACAAAATGAAAAAAGAAAACCATCAATTAGGATGATAAGTTTAAATAAATAATATACTATAAATATAACTATTCATGACAGATTCTTCAAGGTGCTTACCCAGAGTTGTGAATCCAGGATCTATCTTTGCCTGAGTCAAGAGTGTTTTAACCACTTCATCTTTATTCATATATAATTGTAGACACCTTTCTATTAAATTCTGGACCTACAAAAGTAGTTTGAACAATTAATCAACTGGGAAAAGAAACAGAACAGTTAAGGATAGCAACTATAAATTGTCCCTGTAGAAATGAACAGCAGGAAAAGAGATAAAACAAGCAAGCAAGCAGAAATTCTTAAAATATAAGAAAACTAATCAAATGTTTATACACAGTGAATTGTCTTACAAGCTCAATATCCTGCCGCGAAACCTTTTTGCTCTCATTGCCCGAAGCAGATGCTGAACCAGAGTCCGCAATGGGAGCATCAGTTGTATGGTTTTTTGGTTGTTCACTCTGTGACTCATGAGACGCTTGAGTTGAGGGTTCTTCTTTTGGGCTCTACAATTCCATAAAACTTCAATTTAGCTTAAATATAAAATTTACAGGCAGCAATAAGCATTCAACTAGAAAATCTAGCAGACAATGCATCGCTGCCAACTTAGAAAACTGTGGAAATGTGCTTATAATACTGAATACAAAGGGATAAAAGTTTGTGAATTTCTTAATTCTAAGGACATTCAAATGTCCATACTAGATTGCTTTACAAAGACGCGTCAAATAAACAAACTATACATGCATGGGAACTTATGTGCTTTGCATTGGACATAAATGAAAATCCACAGTTCCTTGATTTTCACAAAAAGGTGAACGATTATATCATAATAACAAAATAATCTCTTCCCAGTGATGTTGTTACTATCGATGTTTCACATTCAGATAATCCAAGGAGAAGAGATGTTTTGATTGACTAAAGAAAATAGTTTCCTCATGGGAAATTTCTTCCTAAGGTCACATGCGATAGACCCAAAAATTTGATGAGATAAGTACGACAAGTGACAACCATTCCTTTTTGTTTTTTGTTTTTTTTTTTTTGGGGGGGGGGGGGGGGGGGGAGGATGTGGCTGCATAAAAGGAGTGTGACAACTGACAAGGGAACCTGTGAGTTCTTCATTTCAGTCCGACGAAGGCTGGTCACATGTCTTTGGAAGGAATCTAAATTATTCACCAACTGCCACACTTTGAAGGAAAAACATTTGCAGATGTCTATAAGACATTCAAATTCCAGTAGTTTTTATCTGGAACAAGAAGAATAATGATTGAATTCAAAGACAAATCGCTTAGAGGAGCATATCATCCTTGAAATCAACAAACACTTCTGATGAAAATCCAAATCCATCCTAAGAGTAACCTTAAAAATTATTCTCAATACAATCTACAGAATCTCTACTAAACCACAGAGATATTCATATGGTAAAATACTGAAATATATATTCCACAGTAGTATCTGGTTTTTTCAACAACAAAAAACTAACAAAGAAAAGGTCAATCAAACAGTCAGAAAGGTTTTGGCACGAAGGAGGACAACTTCATTATTATTTGGTTAGTACTAAAGTAACATTGTCATTTAAAAAAATAGTGCAGTTAGCTTGAGGCAACAAAACACCTCATTTCAGCACCATTTGAAGTTTTGGCTTGATGGTGACTGAATTTTGGTATTATCAATCAAGTCACAAATTCAAATCGGCACTCTTTTAAACCAAAAACACCTCATTTGAGTTTGCTTCAGCCAAGTCAAATATGTAAGTTCATTATTCAATTTGCAAGAATAAGTGGATCCTCAACCACAGTTTTAAGATACCCCAAAGATTTATTTATCAAACGAAAAATCCAGTGTACTCGGATTCTCCATAAGACTGAGCATCACAAATACCCAAAGCATGAAAATACGAATCATGTTATACTATCAAAGCAGCTGGCAATATCCCGCTGAACCTCAAGGAAAAGTGGAAAGTAGATATATGAACCAGATCTCAGCTGTTAACCAAGTCCTTAGCCTCTGATGCTTTCAGTAACAGATTTGGTAACTTAAAATTGATAGTGAATAAATTTAATGCCATGAACAGAACCCGAAAATCCGCGAGGCAAAAGAGGTAAACGAATATCCAGCAAAGAGTACCTTACACCTAGTTCCTGAATCTCCAGCAGAAAGCAGGACGAAAACGAAATCACTATTTATCTCGATGACTTCAGAAACACCGATACCAAGTTTCAGGCGTTTAGCTAAGCAGCTTGAAGCTACGGAAGTTCAGCTGGTAAATAGAACTGGAGATGAAGAGAAACTTACATCTAGTTCCTGAATCTCCAGCAGAAAGCAGGACGAAAACAAAATCACTATTTATCTCGATGACTTCAGAAACACCGATACCAAGTTTCAGGCGTTTAGCTAAGCAGCTTGAAGCTACAGAAGTTCAGCTGGTAAATAGAACTGGAGATGAAGAGTAACTTACATCTAGTTCCTGAATCTCCAGCAGGAAGCAGGACGAAAACAATATCACTATTTATCTCGATGACTTCAGAAACACCGATACCAAGTTTCAGGCTTTTAGCTAAGCAGCTTGAAGCTACGGAAGTTCAGCTGGTAAATAGAACTGGAGATGAAACTTCAAACGCTGCAGCCACGAGAATTGATGGGCAGAAGTAGTGTAGGACAAAATGCTCCATGGAACTGAATAGCAACGAAGTTTCAGAGAGATATTTTCGAAGGGGTGGAAAATGATATTTACAAATTACGCGAGATACAGAAGTAACAAAGAGATTCCTGAATGAAATTATTACAGACGGTGAAGGTTTTCCAGAGGCAAAAGTGTGAAGAGACAGAAACCGCATCGGGGAGAAACATGGAGGATCCAGGTTTCCAAGGGTCGGGTTTAACCGACCCTATACATTGGGTTTCGACCCGATATTCAGACCAGGTTAAAAGTGGGCTTTTCCTCAATCCAGGCCCTAATTATGTTTTCTTTAAAGAAATCCCCATCTTCTCACCAAAAAAATAAAAAAGAAATCCCCATCTCTGTTTGTACACTGGGCTTTACTGATTCCAGGCCAATGCGCGTTATTGCTTATAGCAGTATTCTTAGCAAAAATAATAATAATAATAATAATGAAGAGTGTGAAGAAAAATTCTTAATAAAAAGGGTAGACATAAGTAGTTAATTTTTACTTTATCTTTCATCTTTATTACTACCTCTGGACCTAATTATAAGATATATTTGACGTTTTTTTGGAGGGATTAAGAAGCAAAATAAGTTACTTAATCATTTTATATGTTGTGTATTCTTATATTGTATATTAATTTATTAGTCAAACTAATTAGTTTGAATAAAAAAATAAAACTAAAAACACTCTAAAATAATTTAATTAGTTTCCTTAATCTCTACAAAAAAGTCAACTATGTCTTATAATTAGGACCAGAGAGAGTATTTTATGCTCAACCTTCTATTGATTTCCTACATAAAAATAAGTTGTTATCTATGTAAAAATTATCAAAAGGAGAGTAATTTAAAAAAGTATACCCAAATAACTGGCTCATTTTTTCAAAATATTTTGAAATTAAAACTAAGGATTAGTATAATTTTTTGTCTCTTAAATTTGCCATCATTTTGGCTTTAATCACTTAAGTTTCAAACTATAGATTTCAGTTCCTCAAGTTTTATTTTATTTAAAAAATTGGTCCATGTGACTTAATAAAAATTTAGACGATTTTAACATAAAAGACCAAATTAAAATCAATAATTTGAAATTTAAGGGATTAAAACTAAAATAAGGATAAACTTAAAGGATATTGCCCCTAAAACTAATAATCATTAAGTTGATTTTTCTGAAATTGTCTCTCTCTTATGCCGTGGATTGTATATGTATCAATTGATCTTATAAATAATATTATATATGTGTGTGTATGTGTGTCTATATAAATAATATTTATGTGTGTGTGTGTGTGTGTGTAAAGCAGGGAATCCCTTTGGCAAATTGGCTTTGGTGAACAAGTAGAGTTCCGAATCAGTGAGGCTCAATAATTGACGTAAAAAATTGACACTTTTGAGCACTCACACAAATAGAGCAACAGACACACACACACGCATATCTATTACTATATTAAAACCCTTTTCAGCTTAAGTGCCCTCTATATGACAAGACACACTAATAACGTAACCATCTCTTCTGTCTAGTGTGTATTCAACAAATTAATTGATAGATAATTAAAAAGGCTGATAATTTTATAATACGTATAAATTTGTATATATATAGAGTGCATGCAATTGCTCCAACCACTGCTTAATTATTTATCAACTTTTTAGGAGGCAATATGGAATGTTAATTCCATCCCCAAATAATTATAATCACCGGCCCAAAAACTTTAAACACACATATAAAATTATATATAACTTATATTTAAAATCAATATCAACTCTTTAAATATGTCTTATATTAAAAATAAGAAAAGTAAAATACAACACATGTGTAGGCATGAAAAAAAAAATCAGCAGGACCAATTACTGAGATAGTATTTTAATTATTTAATATTTTTAAACTATTATATTTTTTGGTACAAATTTATAGGGATAATTAAGCATGCAGCTTCATTGTTAGATTGTAAGGTCCGTCCACTTAATACCCATTAGCCGACTCTCTTTATAATTATAGACATAATTAAATCACATCGATCTCCTTTTCATTTTCAATAAATTATATATAATTTGACAACTTTTCTTATTTAAACTCTACTTAATTTTTTTTTTAATATATTTCCTGAACTATATAATTTGTCTTGCTATTTATTTTATACCTTGAAAATTAACTTCTTCTTTTTTTGTACGTAGTGCATGAAACTAGTTAAACGAACTTACCTAATTATTTTTTGACTGGTCAAGGGAATTAGCTTTTTTTTCTTGTGGACCGAAGATTGCATGTATGTATGTATACCCTACTAGCCTTTGAAGGTTATAAAGTAGGTATATAAAATTACAAAGTTGAGAGAAAAATGACTTAAAATTAATTAATTAGCTGGTGATGAGGAATTTATAATGCTGACTAATTAACAACCCAATTAGGTAAATGTCTCTATTGCACGGCACAAGTGATTTTTATATATAGCCTTTTTGGGATAACGCATAATCTCAAGGACCAATATTTTAATTCTTTATAGAACATGAATTTCAGTGACACATGGATTTAAATAACCTAAAGTTAAAAACCAAAGCAAAATATAGTTGAAAAATAAGCACATATAAAAAAAAACATATATTATCGGATCATTCTTTTATACTATTACTCTCTCATTTACTCACCACAAAAACATTTTTCTTTAAAAAACTTAGGGCAAATTTGAGATAGTGTTAGAAAAGTAAGTTCATATAAATCGATATAAAATTTCTCTCACATATTTATCTCGTATGTCATAAATCACATCAAAAAAGTAATTTTTACCTTCAATCCAAACAGACACTTAAATTCAGAACATGTAACAAAGTTGGAATTTGTCCCCAAATTAGGATCACTTTCTTGGGTTTATATTCAAATTAACAGCACAACCCAAAAATAGTCTCTCTCTTTTTTTTTTTTTTGTCACAGGTATTTTCATAATCACGTCGGTATGTTAAAATTTAAAATACTCAGGACTTTATTTTAAAAACATAATAATAATGTAACACATACACACAAGGTGAATATAGTGCCTAATATATTTATTGGTAGATGAGTAATAACACTCCATCATGGAGGCAAATAATATAATGGCAAACCATATATTCTAAATTGTTGGGACGTAAGTGCTAATTAATTAAAATGAAAAAAAAAAATCAATTATATAGCTTTGAAGGTACTTTCACAATCTTCACTTAATTAATTATTAAATGGACCCAACATAGTGGGCATTGGCTGGATTATTTATATCTAAATGTAAGTGTGTGGGGTACAAGACAACATTGTATTGTTGTTTTGAACTTTTAATCTTTTTTTATTAAAAAAAAAAAAACATATGTTCTGATCAAAGCGTCAAGCCTTTTAATTTATTGTTCCCTTTAATGTCGTGTTGACTACATGATGCTTTGTTAGGATTGAAGGCGAGGTGTGTAGTTGGTTAAGTGAGCTTTGTCTAAATTAAGATAACATTTTTTAATTTGTATATATAATTCCCACTCATTTATTTTAAATCTTTCTTTTTGTCACTTCATTTTCAAATCTTCGATATTTTAAGGTGCGGTTGTGAACTTTTGATCGTGAATTTAACTGTTAACTAATTAAGACGAGCACGATAGGCCAAAAATATATATATATGCTAGAGTATACTTTTAGTCCTTTAAGTTTATATGACATATACTTTTGGTCCCTTAACTTTATAAAGTATACTTTTAGTCTTATATTTTTAACACTGTTAATTTTACTAACGGAAAATGCAAACTCAAGTGATGATGGTGTAAACTTAAGTGATGATTGTGTAATTAAATGCTATTAAATTTAAATTTAAAATACAGGTAAATTAAAGAATATATAAATTAACTTGAAGCCATATATAATGTCCCGTAACAATATTATACGTGTAACTTTAGTTTGCATAAAAAGACAATTAATGGAAACAAGAAAAGCTAGACTACTCATCACCACAACAAAAGAATCGCCTGAACGCTATTTAAATATTTAGAGCACAATATTATATATTTTAATATCTTTTGGATTAAGATATAACTAAATGTATTTTGGTCCTATATTTCACATACAAGATGAGGTGACCAATATTATTCGTAGGTTATGAATAGTATGGTACAACTTCCTATAAATTTTATAATATATTGATTGATCATGCTGCTGGATTAATATCGATCAGAATGCATTATTATCTTTTCTAATCGTATTCTTTGTAATTTATACTATATTATTTGTTTCATATTCAAATATAAGAATGTTAGAATATTATTTATATAGTTTAATATAAAAATATTAACAAATGACACTATTTTTATCCAACAATTGGTTGATAATAAGTGAAATTAGTTATCTTTACTCTTCACTCTAGTAGTAGTTATGATTTTAACAAAATAAATAAATTTGTTATTTGTTAAGTTGAAGTTGTCACTTGTTATATATAAGATTGACAAACTCACAAATTTAAGTAAACTTATGATAGGAATATAAACACTTATATATGAACTCAAGTTATAAGTTCGTAAGAGTTTACTTTATTAATAAATAGACATTAATAGTGAATAATTAAATAATTAAAAGGCTAAAGTATATTTTTAGTCTTTAAGTTTCACATGAGGTATACTTTTGATCCCTTAACTTCAAACAATATACTTTTGGTCATATATTTTTAATATCGTTAATGTTAGTGACGGAAAATGTTAACGCTTCAAATTCAATTGATGACAGTGTAGATGACAGAGCATATTTAAGTCTCAATTTTTTTTAATATAATATATTTAGATTATTAAATTAAGATAAACTGATAAATTATTGTAAATAAAATTGAGATTATTAAACTAAATTTTTTATATTTAGATCATTAAACTGCATTTTTTTAATATAATCGAGATTTTGATAATGACTGTTTCATCAGGGATTTAGATATTTTTCAATTTATATATATCTTAAATCTAAAATTAATAGATTTTAATTACATAATCAACATTAAACTTATATAGTCGTCAGTTAAGTTTGTTATGTCAACATTTTTCATTAATAATATTGGCGATGTTAAAATTATAAAATTAAAAGTATATTTTATAAAGTTAAGGAATCAAAAGTATACTTTATGTAAACTTAAAGCACTAAAAGTGTAGTTAGGCCTAATTAAAATATAAAAATGATGATAATTTAATTTAAATATATTTTAAATCTAAATAATTGAAATCAAATCCATCAAAATTAATAATTTATTAGATTAAAAAATCTATAAATTCATATATAAACCTAAGTATGATCACAAAAAAAAAAAAAAATAGATTCACATATTTTGTAAAAAAAAAAAAACTGTCATTCTCCCTATCCCTGTATTAATATATATACTATATACCATTTTCGTGAGTTGTGAGAAAATTTAATGCCAGTAATATGAATGCATGCATGATGCATGATACATCCCTGTGTCAGCAAACAATGTACTTATCCACAATTATTTGGAAATTTAATTTATTTTTGTCAAATATAAGCACGCGCATGAATTAATGCCTTAATTTCGAATTTATGCATGCAAAATCAACCTTAATTATTTTCAAATCTTGAAGGTATATTCTTGTGATCTCCACTACATGATTTCCTTCTTTTTCAAGTATTTCTTCCTGTAAACAATTTAGGCAGCTTTGTTATTGAGATGACTAGATTAAGTTTGAGGTATAACATAAGTATATGATTAAAATGAATAAATACTTCTTTTTTGGTTTACTTAATTTTTTAAAAAAATGATTTGATTTTCCCGCCGTTTTAAATAAATGGTGGTGATGAAAGTTGCGTACTATTTATTTTAAATAAATTCACAGTAAACTAACTCAAAAATTGATAAAATTGGTGTTAAACTTACTATAATCAGAATGAGGGTTAAAAAAAAAACCAAAGAAGAAAAATTGGGTGCTTCCTTTGAAATTAAATGGAATGGACCAAATCAAATCGACACTTTAATGAAATTAAAGGGACCTTTAGAAGCGGTGTGTATTAATTAACATTGAAAATAAACCTAAAAAACTAGTTCCACTGCTGAATACAGACAGCAAATGACAGTTTGCCCCCCGGCCCCCCATACACACATATATATAACCCAATATTTTTCCTCGTCTTTGTCCATGGATGTGTCTACTTCTTCTTCTTCTTCGCCTTTCTGTTTTAAACCCTGTGTGTTGGCGCCATATATACATATATTCAGTCACTACGTACGACTAAGTTATTTCACTTAATTAACCCAACTGGATTCCCGTTGTAAGTCTCCTTCTCTAATCTCTATTCAATTCCTTTATCTTTGTATCAAAGCTTGTCCTCGTTTCCTATTCCTCTTAATTATTTCTTAGCAGTGAAAAAAATATCAGTGCTAGCTAGCTAGTTATAAGCATATATAACACATAAAATAATAATGTTTATTACATCGTGTTTGTGATTATTGCTTTTCTATATGTCTTCGTTTTGTGTGTGTGAATATATATGTGTTTGTGTTGTTGTTTTCTTAGTTTTTAAGTTCAGTTTTACTCTAAAGGTAATTGTTCTTACAGTAATTAAACCTAATGAACTCTGATGTATAACAAGTATAATCAGATTATATATGAAACGATCAGATAAAAAAATTAAAAAAAAATTAGCATGGTTTCTACGAGAGATTTCTTTTCCTTCTTCCATTATATTGTTTGATTTTCTGGCGATTCTTTTCTTTTTATCCAGTCAAGTTTTTCATTTCCTCACAGATGAAATCTTGTAAGGGGAAAATTTCTCAGAACACAACTGGGAATTAGTGTTGGTTATATATATCTTTAATTTCTTCAGTTTTTGCTTTTAGATCAGTTTTTGTGCTTAGAATCATATGCATGAAGGAACAATAATAACAATGTGTATCATTGATATTTACTTGCGGAATATGACACATAAAGTAGATTTGAACTCGATCGTGGATTCAAAGCTTAAAACATAGGTTGCATTGTTTATAATTATAAATAATGGAGCTCTAAGATATATATATATATATATATATATATAAACAAATTAAAGACACTCTGATAATATAATATTAATATTTAATTTTTATATTAAAAATGTTGTGTGCCTATTATCTGTATATTTATCTATGATATATTTTAACACTTTATGAACATAAATGATGAGGTGTCTACATGCTTGTTGTACTTTTATTTATTTATTTATTTATTTATATATATATATATATATAAGACAAGACCCAATTGACTTTCTTTAAAAGATTAAGAAAATTAAATAAATTATTTTGAAGTGTTTATATTTTTTTTATATATCAAACTAATTTTTTTAACTTATAAAATGATATATAATCAAATAGTATACAATATATTCTATGATTAACTAATTTATTTAGTTTCGTCAATCTCTCTAAAAAAAATTAACTCGATATTAAATTAAGGACCGAAAAGAGTATATAATTAAGTATATGTCAACAATTTTATCTTAGACATAAATATAGAACCTTATTGGTTATATAGATTTTGTGTGGTTCCTAATTAACACATTGAATAACACAATTGTTTTTCTTTTTCTTTTGGTTCAGCGTAAGGCAACTCTTTATCAATGATTGATATTTATGCGCTTAACTACTTTCTAAAATATTATAGCATGCACTTTAGATCGATATCCAACCATTTTATTAATATGATATATTCTTTTTTTGGCAAATTATTAATTTGCTATATTCATACATGTATTATGTATATATTTATGTATTACCTAGTTCCAAAACACACACAAAGATATATAGAGATGAATATATTTTTTTTTTCTTTCCTTTGGTGGGTGGCGATCAATATATATTATTTAATAGTTGCGGTAACAACAGCAAACAAGAATATATGTGCCCTAAAGATCTCATAATCTTTTTTGTAACAAAAGATAATATATTATAATAGGGAATACTTTCAAGGTAAAGATCCTTCAATAGGGAAAGATAATGAGCTTTTATTTTAATTCTTCTTTAGTGGAATTCGTAGTCCTTGTCTACATAATAATGTCTCTTTCATAAATTTATATATTAACCATCACACCGGCCACTCTCTAGGGTCTCCGTTTATATTTCCATCTTTTATTTCTTATTACTTAATTTATTAGTTTAGTTCAATCCTACTTTCCTTTTCTTTTTTTTTTCTTGTTTGTATTGATGTTTTTTTTTTCATTTTATATTTATATATTGTCAAACATGTTATTATTAAAATATTTTCAAATTTTTGCTCCCAAAAAACATTTTCTTTAATCTTAAATTTGTGTGTCTATATGTGATTATATTAATTGTTGGCTTTAATAATTATCCAAAAATATCAAAATTTTATATTAAGACTTAATTAAAATTTGGGGGTTCCCCCTAATAAGTTATAGAGAGTCTCAAGAAAGAGTTTTATGTGTAATACTAATACCACTTAATGTAAGTCTTATATTTTATTATTAATTAATAATTTTAAGAGAAAAAACTATTGAGAAGTGATGAGAAGTAATTATTTATAAATTTGAAAGAATCAATAATGCATCACGAGATCAGATACGATCTTAATTTAAGTAACTGACCTTGGTCGGTCATTATAAGAAAAATTTCTCATTATTATCAAACAATGTAAAGGAAAATCCCTATTTCTATCTTGTTGATGGTACAATAATCATATATAATTATAAACAAATGCATGAAAATTCGGCAATAATAAATTTGGAAGATTACACCGAAATAAAAATCAACAAGGATCCGTACTATGACCTATGTATCTCGACAAAAAGTAGAATGTAATATAGCAAAGAGATTATATATATATATTATATGGATTTGAAAACCTAAGACTGATAAATTACATACAGGTCTCTCTCTTCGCAAGATTCTATTCTGAACTCTGTAATGGGATTTGAACCTCAATCATCATCAGCATACTCGAACCTCGACTCCATCCTAGAAGACAATGAAGAAGAACAAATTTTCTGTTCCTACGCTTCATGGCTAGTAAGCTCTAAAACTTGTTCTCATCCAATCAATCATCTGTGTCAAAACTCATTTTTCTTAATTTTTTTAGAAAAATCTATCTCTTATTTCTTTTCAGTATTCTTTCTGTTCATGGTTTTCTTTAAATGGTTTAATTAGATGGTATTATTATTTCAAAACATAAACTATAAGTCATTAAGTAAGTACGCTTTTTGCGAGCCAATGTATGCTTTGGAATAATGTATTTAAATTAAATAATTCCAACTCTTTTTGATATAAAGACAAATTTAATAACAAGTATATAAAGACGAATCTAACAACATGTCCTAGTGAGGACGAAAGAAATGAAGATCGTAAACTTGATAGTGTTATTTAAAGTCCTATCAAACAAGCTTAATTAAGCTATTTTGATAGAAAGTTAATCTAATATATCAAAAATCTAATAGCCTTTCTCTAAGTTACTTGAGTGTGAAGTAATCCTGTGTTGTGGGGCAAACAGGAAAAGCATCCTTCTGCATTGGACAAGTTTGACGAAATGATGAGCATCGCTAAATTAAAGGAGGTTGTTGTGTTTTTGGACTATGATGGAACTCTCTCCCCCATTGTTGATGACCCTGACCAAGCTCATATGACTGATGCTGTAAGTGCTTTAACTTCCATATCACCAAACAACACCAAATTCATCAGTAACATTATTATTGTCAAAGAAACTGAGCATATAATGTTTAAGTCTTCACTTTGAGTAAATTCTTTAACTTTTAGACTTTTTTCTTTTGTTGCTTTGATTTTTTATTTCCTCCTAACTTTACATTTTGCAGATGCGCATAGAAGTAAATGAAGTTGCTTCTTTTTTTCCTACAGCAATTGTCAGTGGAAGGAGTAGAAAAAAGGTGTGCTAAAGAATTGTTTTCCTACTTCATTAATTTAATGTCTTTTATGTTTACAATTCAAAATATTAACTTTGACATATATATGTGTATGTAGGTAAGTGAATTTGTGAGGTTGAGAAATGTGTACTATGCTGGAAGTCATGGGATGGATATATCAACCCCAAAAGGCTCTTCCAAATCTCAAGACCAGAAATATCAGACTACGGCTGTTGATGAAAAGGTTAGGTTCCTTCAATTTTACCTTTTTGCCCCTCCGAAGGATGCTTGTTTTTGTTTCTTGTAATTAAGCTTTAATTTTCCCTTTGTAGGGTAATCAAGTAGTTCACTTTCATCCCGCAGAAGAATTCCTCCCAACTCTCAAGGAGGTAACTTTCTTTTGTCTTTCCCCCCTCTTGGGATAATTAAAAGTCCCTATAGTTTCACCTGATTTTTAATTAGCTTCCTATAGTTTTTTTTTCCTTTTCATCAAGTCCTTATAATTTCACCTATTTTTAATCAAGTCTACATAGTTTCTTTTCTTTCTTTCTTTTTCTTTTCATCATTCACATGAGACTACAAGGACTTGATTGAAAATCAAGTAAGACTATAAAGACCTTGTAACTGATTAAATGTTATTCCCTACAATTCTTAATATAAAACTTATTTACCTAATTCGATTAGATTAAGGAAATTAATTAATATGATATATATTTTGTAAAACACCATAATCATCTTTTTTTAATTCTCTCATTCCCTCTCCTCTTTGATTATTGTTGAGGGAGAAATCAACAGGGTAAATTGGGAAAGAACCAAGATCAAATCCCCATATAAGTCATATATTAAGCATCGGAGGGAGTAGTTCAAATCATAAGTACTTGCAGATTAATTGTCCCTTTTTGTTGTTTTTCCGTTTTAAAATAACAAGAACAAATTGCATTCATCTTGTGAGGTTTAACCAACCTTCTCACAATGTACAAATCTGTAGCAGATAATTCAGGTTCTGAAAGAAAATGTTCTAAGAGTAGAGGGGTCCAAGATAGAGGACAATATGTTCTGCATTTCTGTACACTACAGGCTTGTGAAAAATGAAAAGGTAACATCAATATTCAGACTGTACCAAATCTAGAAAAAACAGCAAGATATATGAGAAGCATAATTCTGGTTCAGATGT
Source organism: Acacia confusa (assembly GCA_037074495.1). NCBI lineage: Eukaryota > Viridiplantae > Streptophyta > Magnoliopsida > Fabales > Fabaceae > Acacia > Acacia confusa. The sequence goes on along the minus strand of CM073508.1, from coordinate 1,294,127 downwards.
TAATATTATACTATTGCTTTCAAATCATAGGAAGTTGGTATTCTCAGAAAGATGGTGGAGTCTATCATGGAAGCTTACCCCAATTTTCACATATCAGGAGGAAAAAAGGTATCTTCAAGCAGCAGAAACTATATGCTTAAAAAAAGGAAAAAAATAATCTTTTGCCTTTGTAGTTTTGATTAGGTCATAACTCAATCTCTATACTTTGACTCGCTATAATTCAATCTCTATGGTTTTGAATCGATTATAAATTAATCTCTGAGTTATAACATAAAGACTAAAATATATAATGGTTAAAACTATAGGATTAAATTGCAGCGAGTCAAAGTTTAGAGACTGAGTTACAACTGAATCAAAACTATAAGTACTAATTTGCACCGAGTCAAAGTTAAAAAACTGAGTTACAACCCAGTCAACACCATAAAGACCAAAAGATTCATTTTTCAATAAAAAAAATCTTAAGAACATGCTGACAAAAATTATTGGATTAATCATTCATAAGTAATAAAGCATATTGTATGGTTTTTCTTTGACCTTAAACGAAAATTTTCAAACTCTTGGACAGGTTATAGAAATACGCCCAAATATAAGTTGGGATAAAGGTTGTGCTGTGCAATATTTGCTAGGCACTCTTGGGTTTGACAACTTTGAAAAGATTGTACCACTGTACATAGGTGATGATACAACTGATGAAGACGCTTTTAAGGTATGCTTTTATGATCTTTTTTTTTTTTAATTTCGTTTGAGTGTTTTGAATTTGTTACCATCTCTAGTTGAAAAACACCTTTGTAGGATGCAGCAAGTAAATCAAAGTTGAATGTAAGCTTGATACAAAAGGGTATTTTAACATTTGTGCAGGTTATAAGACACATTGGACAAGGTTTTCCAATCATTGTTTCTTCAAAAGCTAAGGAGACGGAAGCTTGTTATTCTCTGCGTGATCCAGATGATGTTCTGTTATTCTTAAAACGTCTCGCTAAGTGGAAGAAAAGTTTGGTATAACAGCTAACACAAATTAAGCAAGTTATGCAGATAAAACTAAGGCTGATTTTGCCTGTGTTTTCTGCATACTGAGAGAACGAAAGCAAGCTAGTGGTACTAACTGGGAGGCATTCCTATTATATATACAAGAAACAAACATGACAGATTGGTAGGTTTTAGGACAGAAAGTCTAAGGAGATTGTTTTAATTTATGTGTAAAGAGGGCCACAACTATGAAGTTGTCTTAGGCGTAAAAGCATTCATTACCAGAGAAGACTGGGAAAAGCTAAAGACGTTGGATATTTAGATTAGATATTTGTTCGAATATACTAATGGACTAAGTAATAAACTTGCAAGGGGAATTCTTGTTCATCTACTCCTAGTTTCGTATTTTATTCTCATCGCTGTCATCTTTTTATATTGACGTCTTTCACTAAGCTTTCATAGTACATTGCTATTAAGTTTTGGTGTGCGTGGTGATGTACAGCAGATAATAATAATTTATCAAAATTGAACACGATATCTTGTAGTAATTATTTATAAGAAGGATGAAAAAAGTGAATTTTACTTTTGTCAGATTCACGAAAACAAAAATACTACGAGTACAATTTACCTCCTTTCCCTTTCACTATACTTGCGTTGGTGTTATATGTTCACGCTTAAATAAATAATATATTTATATGCATTCTCTTTCTACTCAACAAATAATCAGCTTTCAGTAGTTTATTCGTGTCGGAGGAACATAAGATATTCATATTATTCTTGATTCCTAATGACTTTTACTTTATGTCACTAAATTTTTTCTTTATTTCTCTCATTTTTCACCCCCTTCGTGATCATTGGATCACGATCAAATAGTCTATTAAATGTGGATCATTAAATTTTGATACATTAGTCATAAAAGTGGTAGTAGCAAACAAGAAAAGAAAAGAAGATAAGCAAGATCTAGAACCAAAAACCTTTTATAATATTCTTTGGCTCGTAGTTATATCCATTTTAGTAATTTGGTGTTATTAAATTATGCGATTGCTTACATCAATCATGTTTTACCACTTCATAAAATTGAAGTTCACATCTTATTTGAATATTTAAAACAGCACCAATAAGATCAGTTCCATTCAGCAAATAAATATAATGTGTGTGTATTCAAGAAAACATTTTGAGAAAAAAAGGCCTCCCTATTTGTCACAAACAAGAGGAAATGGAGTTTAAATAAACGGAAATCAACTGAGCTTGGGTCAATTAAGAAGAAAAGGTATACTGTGTGGAATGCTTAAGTTGGAGATTGAATTTAGTCTTGTATATAAGATCCGGTCCATTTTGCAGTCTCCCAAATTTATATTTTTAATCAAAGTATCTCTATTTATTACACACATTAAGAGTTTCTATTTAAAATAAAAAAAAGTCACGGTTGAAATATGTTATTTTAGGAAAACCAACTTGTATTTGATGCAAAAAACTAACATCACTAACTTCCTTAATATACCAAAATTACTCAACTAACTCTTATATTATTGACTAAATATAGTAACATGTATTCATCAACTTGAAACTTTAATTGAGAGTAGCAGTCTAGGAGTGACATGGTAAATTGTTTTTTTACCTGAGAAGTGATATGGTAAATGAACCAAACAGATCATTAATAAGACAAACCGGGCAAAACCAAAGAATACTAAAAAAGGAGTTGAGATTGGAGAAACATTGGTTTAAATGACTGCATTATTATTTTCTGATATTGTTACTGCTACACTGTAAAAAGTGCTGTAAAGATTCGACGAAGATCTACTGCATGCTCTAAAACAAATGTCCTACTCCACAGTGAAGGAGAGCATCAGCTGGGTAAAACCTGTGACTAGGTAAGAAGAGAACTAAATTCTGAATCTAAAGACCAGTTTTCTACTCTGATAGTGTTACGATTGTGTCAACGTTCAATAGTAAACTACTTCATCCTTTGAACAAGGTGTTAGAGGAACAAATATAAACGAAGTTGGTTAATAGCTTGGTAAATGTTCATGCAACATTCTGGGCCACAAAAGAGGTAACTTCTAATTCGAACAAATAAATCTTTCTCCATTATCCTCCTCTTTCAATCTGTACTCACTCTCTAGTCTGTGATCTAACAAAATAATCAATGTCACTTCAAAAGAAGAAGTGACTTTTTTTTTTTCCCTATCTAACTGTTGTAAATTTAAAATAGGATAAAAATCAAATTTAAATAATATTTATGTTTAGATTGATGGTGATAGAAATGATTTTTTTCCAAACTAAAACTTATTTAGATGATTATTTAAAAAGTAAGTTTAGATGAAAAATAATTGAAGGTGACAAAAATTTCATTAAATAATAGCCAAATATACTAATTAATGTGATTTGTGTTTTTCCTATTATTTCTCAAACAAATTGCCAATTTTGAATTTTGTTAATAATTTAATATTGTCAATAGATTTTTTTCATCTTTTTCCTATTATTTCTCAAACAAATTGCCAATTTTGAATTCTGTTTTATCTCACTAAATCTTATCATAATTCAAAATTATAACACAGTTTAATCTCACTAGCCTAATCATTTCATTTGTGTTTTCCTATCATTTCTAAAAAAAATTGCCAAATATGAACTAGGGTTATCATAATTTAAAATTATAACACTGTTTGACCCCTTTAATCCTGTATCTTATTATGTTTTTCTTATTATTTTTCAAACAAATTACTAAATCTGAATTTCTTTCACAATTCAATATTGTTAATTTTTTTCCAACTTTTCTCTATTATCATTACTCAAACAAATTGAGAAATCTAAACTTTTTTTAATCTCCATAGTAACAAACCACCATTACCAAGAGATATACAAACACAATAATATTTTCTATATCAGATCCAACAGCAAAAAATAGAAAAAATAGAAAAAGGAACATGGTTGGAAGCCAATCAAGCAAACAAAAGTGACTGTTAGTAGAAGAGATCCATCAAGCAGAGGAGATCCGGCAATGGGAAGGGGAGAGGATTTTCTCATAATCCAATTTCTCATGAGCTTATATGGGCCATTGATTGGAAATAGAAGAAAAAAATTCAAGGAGTATAACTTGATTATGTGATATTTCAGATTGATTGGACGGATAAGATTTGGAGATAATAAGGGATGATAAGAAAATTGATAAGGAGAGAAACTTGACTCAGAAGAAAAGAGATTTGGCAACTAGATATCAAAGAAGCATGACTCATTACTCTTTTTTTTTTTTACTCATTTAGTTAGCCTTTTCTCATAAATTTTCTCTTTCCACGTTATGAAAGGAAAAGCAACAAGCATAGCTTTTATTCAAAAAGCTCATTGGCTCTATCTCCAACCCAAACACCCCTACTCCATTGAAAGCAACTCTAACCAATTCATTGGCTCTATGGCCAACCCAACCAAGCTCACTGGCTCTATTGCCAACCCAAACACCCCTACTTCATTAAAAAAGCAACTCTAAACTGACTTTTTCATTATGTACAATAGTTTCTCTCTCTTACCACGCTTTATCAAATAGGCCGTCAAAAATTACATGGATCCTATCCCACAAATTTTCAGCGTTGTTAAGTGTTTGCCATTAGGTTCTTTAATAGAACATGACATGTGTACCTCTCGTCCTTGGGTTCAGCTGGCGTGAGGGTCGGTCTTCCTCACCTATAAGGAAGGGGTTCGATCCCTACGTTGGTCAAGACGCTGGAGAGGCATCCTAGGAGCTTAAGAAGTAGTGGTAACGCTGGTAGAAGTGAAGGCATATGTACTCTCTAGCCAGTATCTCCTGTGGACTGGGCTCCAAGCGCCCTGCCCTTGGATTGTAGGTGAGCCCAACCCCTTTCCTAAAATTTTTATATAAAAAAAAAAAAAGAAGAACATGACATGTGTACCATTTTTTCCAATTATGAACCTTGTCGATTGCTGGTTGCATTGTGTCATGAATTCATGAAAAATACTCATGAAGCACCTAAAAATGGACATGAATTTTGCAGTCATGTGATCATGACTCATTTGAATATTCTCTTTGGTCCTAAGGGTACAGCATTACAACAGATGGCATTGTTGGTCCATTTGATGAGACCCCACTCGGTTCATGCCTGGCAGAGAATGCATCCCATGTGTCACATTGGAAGAACTGCTCTGTGAGGAATTTGAGCGTACTGGACCATTCTGAGTGTGGTCAGACATGGAGGAGTCCTGTCTATGTGACCGCCATGGCCTTTCAGCTCGGCTCTCGCTTGTTGCCACTTGCCAACCTCTCTGGTTTTGAGTTTGGCCTCTCAGTTTGGAAGCGATTGTGACCACGTCCAGATGCTCGCATCTTTGAGCTCACATTCCAGTTTCCTTCCCTGTAGCCATGGTGTTGTTCACTTCTCTCATAGTTGGAATTTCCTGATCGGTTTGCAGATTCTCGATCTCGAGCAGAGGCTTTCTGAAGTAAATGAACAAAAGGCATAACAATATAAAATGTCAAAAATAGAAGTTAGTTGGTTTAACTAATTTGATTAGATTACAAAAGTTAAATATTTATATAAAATAATACTCTTTTAGTCGTTAATGTGAGACCTAACTAACTAATTTGATTAGATCATAGAAGTTAGTTGAATTCGTTAGTATGAAATGTTCTTTCTAAATCACCATAATCATCTTCCTTAATTCCCTCTTTCCCTCTTCTACTTGATTATTGTTGAGGCAATATCAATAAGATAATTTGGGAAAAAATTGGTATATATATAATATAAGTCTTACATTTAAAACCAAAATCAACTCCCTAATTATGTCTAGCTTGTATTTTCCTGAAAGAAGACTATTAGAGTTGCAAGTGTTATTGGCCTTCTCCGATTATAGTTAGATGTGTGTGTAAGAAATTCACCGACCAAATTACTAAGTTTCTTGGAGACAAATCTTACAGGATTTGGCAGGTATGTTCCGGTGCCACTACGATAATGTGGCATCTCATCTGCAAAAAGTTGGTAAATATTGGCAGGTCTGTTCAAAACCGGCTGAAGAGGACCAACAGGAACTAATCGTGGCCCATAGTTCATAAGCTGAGCAAAAAGATTCATGTTAGTTGAGAGGGGTCTTCCAGGACCATCATAAGGAAAACGACCCTGCAAATAAACAGGAGGCACTGGTGAAGGATAGATCATTGAAGGTGGATGACGTGAGTTTTGACAAAACCGTCCATATTGCAAATTTCGCCAATGACTCAGAAAATCACTGTTAAGAATGTCAGATTTGTGCTCTGATGACTCGAAATCAGTCCTTCTAATAGAATTAGGAAGGCTTGAAACCTCAGGCTGCTCAAACCCCCCAGATGAATCCAAATTCTGACCAGAATCACTGTTATCCACCAATTCTTGCCCACTAAAATTGCTTGTTGATGAGTCAGAAGTGCCTGACTCAGACGGAAAACTATACACTGGAAGCATAAAAAAGGGTACAGGAGGGCCCGTAGGATAAAAAGCAAATGGAAAAACCCCAGAATTATCAACTGCTCTTTGGCGAGAACCTGCGCCTAAAGGCACTGGAGTTATAGGTGCCAGTGAGTCTGACCCACTAGTCTGAACTGGTTCAAATCCAGGTACTTGATGCCTTGGAACATGCATGGAAGCAATGGCCGGGGCACCTGTATTTCTTTCTGCCATA